>JAPTHN010000011.1:38007128-39249628 GCA_026936325.1 Platynereis dumerilii | reverse complement strand
TATTTTGAAAGAGCAGGGCAATATTATTGTAGTTCAAAGAAGCTGGAATTTCAAATCAAAAATTTGCATGTAGCCTCATAGATATCGAGATATTAATAACTTCTTGTCATCATTTTTTAACATGGCGCATTCTCAAAAACACCAATCCTTCCATGTTGCTTTCCACTGAAGTCTATTCTTTTCACATATTTTCCAAGTATTATTGGCAAGGAAAGTATTACATTTGGCTTGTTTTCCATCGATGACATGTCTTGGAACACATTCCACACTCTTCCTGTTTTGTCTAAAACTACACTTGCAAGCTGATAAGGTTCCAGTCAGGTTCCTTATGCTTTCCATTGAAAAAAAATCATATTGGGAGAATTTTGTATTAAAGTCTGACCCTGTCATTGTTTCCAGGTTTGAGATTTCACCAACTTTCTTGCCTTCAGAATTTCTGAGATGGTTCAAGCATGGTGATGAAAACATAAGATTACTCATCCAAGTTTATTTGAAATATTATTTAAAAGTGGTATCTTGAAGCTACAACTTAAAAGAAGAAGAAATATTGGCAGATAGGTCAAATTGCATATCTTACAAAAAATTGTTTTCATTTGCAGATAAAACATGCAATGGATTGGCTCATTGCCTCATTTCAAGACACAAAATTACACCTGAAGTAATGTATGACCTTAGGGAATAAGAAATAGATCGGAAACTCACTTAAGTCATAAAACAGTTATCATTACATGGTTATTACCAAGGTTTCATATTGGCCCAGAGCTGGCCCAAAATCTGTAATGAGTTGTTAATCACATATTTTCTTTGATGTACACACTGCGCTTCAGTGAGCACAGAGCATCTTCATCTTCACCCCTTTTAAAGATAGAGGCTGCAAATGAATATTTTTCATTTTTCGTCTTGTGTACATAAAACTAACTCATATGCATCAAGCAGATTTTGACAATTATGTACATGTTTTTATTTTAATCATAGCCCTGTAATAACTTGAGTTATGGACCAAAATGTTAATAAATTTGGAAAAACATGATTTTTTAAAACTCCAGTAAACCCTCGAATCCATGGAAAGCCATAGATGAGACTACATTCATTAGAAAGCCAAGAATATTATCCTATATAATGATGGTTATATGGTTTAATCTTCGAATTTCCTCGAATTTAGTTACATGCATTTAAAAGTACTAATTTTTAGAAGACAAGTATAATTAGTTTGAGATCTAAAGCACTTTGATGGATCACAATTTCACTATCATTGGGCCTAAGGTATGACCATAACTATACATGAAACTCAAGACCAAATTCATTAAATGTGCCAATGACTTATAGCCTTGATTTACAAAGCAGTACATGTTTTTTCAAGTGCAATTTATTTTATTTTCTTGTTGAAAGTCACCTTCAAATACATCCTAATTCAGGCAAGGTGTCATTGGTTACATTCCTTGCTGACATTTGACATATCATTGACACTGTAAGTGAGACATGCCATAATTTTTCATGATCAAAGTTGTCAATAGCTGTGCCAATTGGACTGTGTATAGTGTCATTATTGTGGCTGATGTATTGATACAAACTGCTACATGCATTCATGTACATTTCGTAGATACAATGTCATACGTAGATTGACATGGACTTTGACAAAGCATCTGACAGCACATGCAAACAAACCTGTGGATGGCATGACAGCCTGGCTCCAATCCAAGACCAACCTCCGGCACTTGCATAAAACACTTGTCCAAAGCACACCACCACTTGCCAAAGTGCAGTGACATGGCCCCCAGACATAAAACAAAATGCTCATTTGAGAATTAACAGGGTGACCATGTTGTTTTTAGCCTCTGCCTCAAGGCACATGTCCAACAGACTTCATTACACTGACGTCTGTGCTTTATGCTTTTTAAGCTATTTTAACAGTCTTTTTGTAGTTGAAAGGGAAAGCAGCCAAGACAAAAAAAGAAGTAATTACAAGGCAAGTTACTGTATGACTCGAAGACATGCTGATATTTATAGACCTCATTACTCTTGGCAAACATTTTTGTAAACACAAGCCCTGCTAATGATGACTTGGGTAATTGTTTTTTGAAAAACTAAACAAATCATTACAGAGATCATAAAAAGAACTTGCTAAAAAGGGGAGATAAAAGAATGAGAAATTGAAAGTAGAAAATATACTCCACAACAAAGTAAGCATTGTCTTGCAATTTGCTCCCAATAGCTTCCAATACATTCTTGTGTCTATAGATAAGATTTTCTGCTTCTGTCAACATGATCAAGTTGCTGGAGCCAATCAACTTTCGCATCAACTCTGTCAAAGGCCTTATCACTGTCCAAATTCCCCCAAAGTGGTCAGTTGGAAAATCAGAGGCACTTAAAAGGGCCTGGGGCCAGGATGGGAGTGTGGATTGACCACTGTCCAAACTGAGCAGGTGTGGACAGCATTGAAGTTGCCCAAAACAAACATAGCAGCACTCTTCTAATTAGTGCCTGGACGAAGGGTGGATGGCCACTGGTCACTCCTTTGAAATGGACACCCACGGACACCCATTGGACACCCAGATGACCAGATTAAGATGACAGGGGCAGTCTGTCTATGGTCCACAGCCAGGGTATCTCTGGGAACATTTTCAGGATGGCCAGGGTAAATTCAGAGAGAATTCTGGACCATTTGAAATGCATGATGTTTACACAGCATCCCATTTAAAGTTGATAAATGACATTTCTGCTTTTTGCCTCAGGACCACCAGAAAAAGTGCAGTGATTATAATATCCAAATAACGAGCATCCATGCTGCATCATCGAGTTTCACAGCTTTTGTGGTTGTCAAATTTCATCAAATTGACAGACGTTAAATGTTCAATGGCACCTGCCAGCAAAGGCCCAGCCAAGGCCAAGCAAAGCAGCAAGGGGCAGCTTCATGGGCCAGCTGGAGTCCGTAACTCCCTCCCAGTTGAATGACTGCAATTTGGGAACAGAAATTACATGCTGTCTGGTGAGATTACACTGATAGGTTCGTGATGGGGCTGAACTAAACTGACAAGGTAGCCAAGAGTCCAGGGCACTGGAACAAGGGAGGACCAAAAACCAGCTGTGGATTAATGAACACCTTGTTCTGCCAGCCCCAATAATCATGCTCCCTTTGACCTGAGGCCAAATAATAATTGTGGATTTTCCACACAACTCTAATTGGCTAACATGTTTGCTTTGTTGTGATTTACCAACCAAACATATTATTGGATGCTTTGTTGTGTTTGAGTGAAGTGACTTGGTGCTCCAGAAACAGATTGATCAACCTGTCAGCAATTTGGTTGTTTGCCACATAACATGGACAAACTTGTGAAAAGGTCAGATTTATTGTGATCAGCCATGCCAAAGCTGTATTTTAATTAAAGATTCAACTTCCAATCGTGATATATTAGGAAAAAAAACATTCATCAGCAGTATTCAGCTTCACCTTAATGTAATTGGGATCTCATCGGTTGCCGAATGAAGCTAGTAGGCCTAGTAGTAGTTTATTGACAGTATTTCCGTACAGTCCTTCAAATATTATCACATGCTGATGGATATGAAATATACAGCTGTGAAAGTAATTTGATTGACAGAATCCACCGAAACTCCTTGTGAGGAATGTCATCATTCTTCCTAAACTGTAAGGTAAACCAACCAATCTGCTTTTGAGTGCACTTTCCTTTAGAGATTTCTTCCTCAACAGCCACATTATACAATCTATTATTTTCAGCAAAGTAAATAACAAGAGTTACAAGGCTTAAAACTCATATACTATTCCTTCTGTAGCTATTTTCTCTTCAGACATGTCCCCAGGGTAATTGGGAAATGGTGCAAAAATGCTGCATGACTGCCACCTAGGATCGCACAGCATTATTGTACATGACAGTTACAAATGGAGGCAGACACTTTCTCCTTCCCTTGCTGTAAAACCTTCAGCCAGGAATTCTCATATCTCTGCAGGTGCCTCCTATATTCATCACAGATTTGGAGTAAGTCTCAGTAAGACACTGCTTGTCACTTACTGGGCAATTTCACCTCATTTCTGTGACATCACATTGTATTTCATTGTTTACAGACATCAAATTTGGGCCCCAGATTGTGATATATGACTAAATGGAGGTGTGGATTTTGAGACAAATGTGGTGGGAGAGTAAAAACCACTACAACAGACACAAAACAGCAAATGCTTATAGACAATCTGCATTATGCACATAGTTTTTTTGATGAATTATATACCATTGGCAGAAAAAGACCACATGAAAATTACTGGAGCTTTTAATTGCTCTGTTTGAAAAAAAAAATTTGTTATAGATCCATGGTCATGAAAATTGGAAGAAGTGCTTACCAAATTTTTATAAATGTTTTACAAGCAAAGTTTTACAGCAAAAAAAAAACAAAACAATTTACAATGCCAGGGAGAGTGGAAAAGGGGTGTATACATAACTTTGAGTAAAAGTTTTGACACTTTTCTGCATAGAGACCATTGGAGAGAGCATAGCCTGTGAGGTGGGCCAACAAAGCTGGCAGGGCACGTGGCCTCTGTGATGCACCTGGTGGCTGGCCCCCAAAACTTTCACCCCACAAATTTGCCACCCCTCGCCACCCTTGCTGCCCTGTTGTTCTGCCCTCTTGCACCTTTCCATCAAATCATTGAGCAAAAGATCTGATTTCACTGACACCAGGCAAACTACACTCTAAATAATGTCGGGACAAAAATGTAAAAAAAAAACAAATTTCAATGCAAAACCAAAATGGATTTTTAAAAAAAATCCATTTTGGTTTTTTACATTGAAATTTGGTTTTTCAAAAAACCATTTTGAATCTAAAAAACCAATTTTGTCTGGAATTTTTTAGAGTGTAGTAGCCAACCAGTTGATGCTATTTGTTAGTTGAATTGTCACAAGCAATTTGCAAGCCACCAGCACTGGACACTGGTCTCACATTTCTCCACCTTGTATCTTTTCCCTGTATCTGTTTCATGTATCCCTATCATGTATCTTCATCGTGTATCTTGTCCTTTGATTTATGTCCAAGACTGAGATAACCTTTCAAATTTGCATCAGCATCCCCTGTCCTGCCCAACATCATATACATAATCCTTTATGCCCTTCCCCATTTGTCTTGTCTGCATGAAGTTCATGACTGACTTTTCACCTGCATTTACATTTCCAATTCCATTGCGCATCACAAATTAGTTGTAAATGGGTAAAAGAGACAGTAAATAGACTGACCACAGGGGTCCACAGGGGTCCACAGGGGTCCACAGCATTATGGAGTCACCAGAATTGAAATGATCAATAAATCAATTGCAGCTGCAAAATCATTTTTCACCTCCAGGCCATGGAACAATCACTCAAGAGTTATTGGTCCAAGTTCAGGCTATGGCCAAAAACCCTACTTTTTGGATAGAGGTACAATATGGCATTTGACGAAGGACAACACAATTAAACAATAACAATATATGAAAACAGGCATTTTGCCTGAACCATCTTCAAATTTAATTTGTTTTAGACTAAATTGAGTTGTTTTTGTGGTATTATCAACATACGGACCGTACTGCTCCAACTTCTAGATCTCCTATACAGTATTGCAGTGGTGATATAAAAGTACAAAGCAACATGACAGTTCTTAGCAGCTATGAAGATGTGTCTCAAATAAAGGCACTTCATCTTTGGTGTTTAGACATCTCATTTCCTTCAGGTCAAGATTGTACTCAGTTTCAGCCAAGATTGGCATTTGGAAACATACACAAGCAACCCAAGCAACTCCCAGCAATGTGTTGCAGAAGTGTTACCAAATCCCCTTTGGTGTTGGTTCTTATTTAAGCACTTATTCAGCTTATTAACTTTCTCTTTGGCAACTGTATTGAGTGATACATCATCCCAACACGTTTGCATTTCACAGATGTCTGTTTCATGTCCCTGGTCTGCCTTTGATAAAAAAGGAGAAAAAATAGGGAGGGAAAAAATGGAGATAACTGACAAAGAGGAAGTCTGCTGCAAGATCAGAGGAGACTGGGGCCTTTTTAGTTATCAGCCTGTGAACATGTTGAGTCTCTGGGGGAAGTCAACGAGCCTCCGAATCAATTAGCCAGGAATCTCCAAGAGGAATCTGCAAAAGACTAACTGCAAGGGGAGACTGGTTGCTTGCAAGGGATCAACATGGGAGGATCAAGAAGAGAGGATCATTGGGATGGGTGCAACAGCTTCTTGACTGCTCATATAGGTGCAAGTATAAGCAACATTGACACTTCAACACATTAAAGGGCCACAGTCGTCAAAATGAAAGTTTCGATCATGTTTTTCCTTATAAAAGAATGGGCTACTGCAAGTGCATCCTGTCAACCTTTAAAAAAATTGGTTTTAAGCAGAGATCAAGAAAAATATATGAAATTGGGATTTGAGCAACATTTTATGTCCCCACTGCATGTTCAGTCAACTGATGAGTGACGTAGGGTAGGGTGGGCCTTCCCCCTCTCCTCCAATTAATTGAAAACATTTGAGGTGTGGACTTCTGTTATTTTGTCCACCAAAAATGCCTGTGACAAACTGTCAAGGAATTAAAAAACATGAATTTATATAATACTAGCTGTGAATTTGCTACACTTGGGAAGAGGCTCTTATTTGTGCAAATGACAATAGCTGCTAAAAAACAGAATAAAACAATTTACAACTTGCAATCATTCAGCCATGCACTGAAGTATGATTGGTTGATCTTCTTAAGGTTGAGAGAGTAAGCAGTGACTGATTTGGACCACAATTTGCAAGACCAGACCGCAAAATGTACAATTAGGGCCTAAATGTATGATATACATGTAATGATGAAGCAACACCCACATGCAGCATTCAAGATACACTATATCTATCTATTTATCTATCTATCTGTCTATCTATCTATCTGTCTATCTGTCTATCTATCTATCTATCTATCTATCTATCTATCTATCTATCTATCTATCTATTTATCTATCTATCTATCTATACAGTCTGTCTGTCTGTTTATTCACATATATATGTCCATCTTAAAAATTCTGTCTATCTAAAATACCAGTTGCTGCCATCACAAGATGCGTTCTGGACTAGGCAAATATGAGGCAAATTAACCACTGCTAAATAAAGTCAAAAGAACCAGCCAATCAGCACCCAGAATTTATAATTATTTGTATGAATGACAGTTGGGCGGAGTTGGCTGTGCAATTGACCTTCACAAGCATTTGAAAAATTTTCCACAGTTTCAGCTTGTCTCAGATTTATATTGTCAGCTTTTTAAGCTTCATCTCTTTGTTCATAAAACATTTCACAGCTAGGCCTCACCTTTGTTTCATACTTCCAGAGATCATAAAAGGTCATCTATTTGAATATTCATTACCCTGTCCTATGTGACTTGCTCAGTTTCTTCCAACAGGAGTCGCTTTTGCTTGTGCCAAAAATTTGGCCAAAATCAGTAACTAAAATATTTTTTTTCATGGGTTTCTTCTGGGAGAAATTCAAAAGGATCACTGTCACATTTCTGTAAATGGTACATTTGAAGCTCCCAACTAATAAAAAAATGCACTATTGTGTGCCTTTAAGAATACATCTGAGAGGAGAGGAGAGGAACTGAGGTGAGGTGAGAAGAGGAGAGGCGAGGCGAGGCTTGAGGGGCAAGGAGAGGCAAGGAGGGGCAAGGCGAGGCAAGGAGAGGCAAGGAGAGGAGAGGCAAGGAGAGGAGAGGCAAGGAGAGGCAAGCAGAGGCAAGGAGAGGCAAGGAGAGGCTCCGAGGAGAGATGAGACGAGAGACAAGGAGAGGTAAGAGAGGAGAGGCGAGATGGAAAGAGGAGAGACGAGATGAGGAGAGGACAGGCAAGGCGATGCGAGAGGACTCTGAGGAGTGGTGAGGCAAGCAGAGGCGAGGAGAGGTGAAAAGAGGCGAGGAGAGAAGCTGAGGAGAGGCGGCGAGGAGAGGATAGGAGAGACAAGGAGAAGTGAACAGAGGTGAGGAGAGGGCTGAGGAGAGGTGGCGAGGAGAGGTGGCGAGGAGAGGATAGGTGGGACAAGGAGAAGTGAACAGAGGTAAGCGAGGTGAGATGAGGAGAGAAGAGGAGAGACGAGGAGAGGTGAAGAGAGGCGAGGAGAAGAGCTGAGGAGAGGCAAGAGAAGAGGATAGGAGAGGAGAGACCGAAAGACAGAGAGACAGAAAAACATAGATGAAGAGACACAGATGGAGAGAGCTTGGGAGAGGGGGGAGAAAAGGGGGAAGAGAGAGAGAGATGAAAAGGTTGACTTATTTTACAGATTAATAACAACCATTGTTTCAATGTTTACGTCGTGATGTGTTAGGACGAAATCACTTAAATTGAGTAAATCCTATTAATTAATTAAGCCTTGGTCTCATGAAGGTGGTCTTTAATTGGGGATGACTTTCAACAAAAACCTTCGTGTCAAGTGTCAAATGGATGAAGCAATCCTGGGCTGACCCCTGACCTCTGGAGTGACCACGTGACAGATTGGAGGAGTGCAGTTGACCACAAGGGGGCAGTGAGGATGACCACTGTCCAGTGAAAGTCCTGACAGGGCATTGTGTGCACTTTCACTTCCTGGCTGGCACTGTCTTTGTCCAGTGTGTTAATTGGATTGCATGCTGATTGAGGGAAGGATGGGGTATTAGCAAAGTAAAGGAAGTGATAATTCGCATGTCTCATAATGAGGAAGGCCTAATGAATATCAGCAAAACCATAGAATTGTAAGACTCTGTTACTCAATGAGAAACCTTACAGTCTTTAGGAAATCTCAAAGATTAATTTCCTGACCCGTTAGATTAGATTTCTACTACTTTTCTTCAAATTTTATGTCAATAGTGTACGGTACACCTACATTTCCTGAAAGTTTACCATGCTTGTCTTTGAAATTCACTTTCTTGCTCTTTCTCCTCTCTAACAAAGTGTTAGTAGGAATAAATGTTGTTAATCATAATAGTATTCATCTCAGATCACTCTTCAGCCATCAACTCCCCTCCCTCCACTTCTTCTCTCACTACTTTTCTCTTCCTGGCAGTTCAACTCACTTCCTGCATTGCCATATGCCACCCAATGTGCACAATTTTGGAAGAGTGACTTGGAATAAATAGTTTCCAAATTAGGTTATCAAAATCACTGATACAGTGGAAAGATCATCTGTGAGACTTTTATCAGACTAAATGCCCTTTAATTGATTAGCCACAATTATGGATAGGCCAGGAGAGGCCAGGTTAGGCTAGGCTAGGATAAGCTAGGCTAGGTAAGGCCAGGCTAGGCTAGGTAAGGCCAGGCTAGGCTAGGTCAGGCTAGGCTAGGCTAGGTTTGGATAGGCTGGGCTCAGCTGGGATAGGCTAGGCAAGGATTCGCTGGTCGCAAATAGGCTAGGCTATGAGAGGCTAGGTTAGGATAGGCTCAGACAAGCTAGGCCAGGCTAGGCAGGTCCAGCAAGAGAAAAATGCATTTAAAACTTATTTCTGGCAAGAGGAGGGCAGCATATGACATAATTACCAAGAAGGATGAGTGGTATACTTCTGTACTGGATTATTCATGTCTCTCTGGGCAAATGCATTTGAGAGTCCATTTACCAGCCCTTTACCAGCAGGCAAATGTGATATACTACAAACTCAGAAAAGTCTGATCTGTCAGGAAAGTTGGGCACTTTCGCATCTGTATGGAGGAGAGATGTATTTGGTTGAAAATGTGAGGCCAGCCTAATCTGGAATAATCGAATCTTCTGGGAAGTAGTTTTAGACTTTTAGGTTTGTAAATGGTTTACAAATGCAGTTTATGTGCTTCAAGAGCCCTCCTATATATCCCAGCAAGGTAGGCAAAAGCTGCGGTCAGTGAGTCAGAGGCTGTAGCATTAGCTTCATGAATATTTCCAGCACTTTGAACAATCCTGGCTGCACAGGTGTCAGTGCTGTCAGACTTCATCCGATGGCTGCATTGCCTCCAAAACTAATAGTCAGCAGGGAAATTCTTCCACCCTATCTTTCACTGTCCATTCCCTGTACAATATACTGCAGGCCTACAAATGAATGCTCTGCATGGAAACATTGTGAGACAGCCACAATGGCAATTATTTCATGGCATGTAAGCTTGCTCTACAGGTTCTCTTTCTTGGAAACTTGGAAAGATAAGCCAACTTGCATGTAGGCTAGATGGTACATATCAAAATAAGCATAAATTAAAACACATCTTTACTATTTTAAACAAGGCCTACATATTTCGGAACCCAGGCCTACATAAAACTTCTTTCAGTAAAAATCACCATCAAAGAAATCAAATAAGGCCCTTCATAAAATGTCCTCTTTTCGAATATTTTCTTCTTTTCTCAAAACACAAAAACAAAGAGGAAATCAAAACGAATGATAATATAATACAGATTATTTAGAATTGTTTGTAATAACAGTTATTTCAGTTCGGACATAATTGCAAGAAATGCATAAAAAGAATCAGTGATGAGTTTCAAAGGTACCCAATCTCCTTTGACCAAACGAATCGCCATTTCCGCCAATTAGAGGAGTGTGAATGGCGGGGGAGCAGTCCCCTAATTAACGCAGTGGGATCCTTTTAAGATAACAATTTGCTTGAAAAATTTGCCAGCTCATCAGGAAGGGTGCTCATTGATTTTGATGATTCATTGGATTAACTCATCAACCAACTTCATGTCGTCTGCCTTTCCAATGATCAACAACTGACTCCTGTCGCCCTCTACCGGATATTGGCATATTGCTATTTTATTTCAGACTTCAGCAAAATTTCAAGAGCCAGAGATCAATGTCAAGGGCTAATTTCTCTTGACTCTGAGGGTCATGCATAAGTTAGGACTATATCTTTTTCCACATCAGATTCACAAACATTGTCCATTTTTTACGTTCTGATATCAATGCTAGATAACCCTGATGCTGTGTAAAATTTTGCTGTCCTTGTATGTTGCAATTCAGAAATAGAGAATTCATCACATTTGAATAAGAAGTTGAACCAAATCAGTTGACAGGTTCCAGGGAGAGATTAACTTTAAATTCCTCCAGTCATGCAACCAGACGTGTTATCCTTAAATAACCAATCAGCAAAAGCTTAAAGAACAAAAAAAGTTATATTGGGGTGCTGCAGCTGCTGCCTTGAACATTTCTTGATTGCCCCTTCACAACCATCCGCAGCGAAATGCTCAGCAAAGACCTGGAATATTTTGCACAGCATCTTCTTCTTTTGAGGAAACGAGATGAGACACTCTTGAAAATCACATCAATCAGAAAGGATTAAGAGAAGGCAAAAAGGGTAAGGGGGAGAAAAAATCTCGGATGAGATGAGACAAGACGAGAGCAGACGAGAGCAAGATGATTAAGGGGGAGCCACTGGGGCCCATTTCCTGTACAGAACCCCCCCCCCCCCTTCAAATCATAGCCCCTTCCCATCTCACGCTGTCATTATCTCTTCATGATTATTGATAATGAACAACTCACCTGCCTGCCACCTGTGCTGACTCATAGGTGGCACTGTAAGGGGGGGGGGTTATACCCATCCCTTGAGCTTCAAATCTTATCAACTTGGGATTACCCCAAGGTAGCCTTGTCTATGCTTGTCTATGTCATTTATAAGAAGACACATCAGTCAGAATTTTACGCACCAGAATGCACATCTCAATATTCATTCATAAGTAATTAAAAAAAATAGAAGTACTGTATCTAAAAAATAGTGATTGCATTTTATCAGCCAAGATGCGCACAGTCGCGTGTCCCAAGTCAAAACAATTTCAGGTTACGTAACTTTAACTGCCTCATAATCACAACAATCAACAAGTGGCATAATGGGAAATTAAGTCGTAATAGGCAATTAAGCCTTAAAGATAAATTGTATGCTTTCCTCAGATTACATTTCATTAGTAACTTGGTGTCTTGATACCTTCTTTATAATTATTTCCTGATCCAACCCTGCATTTGTTGCATTCATGGAGTTTGGAATTCTATACTTTTTTGTAGATCTGTCTATCTTCAGAGTCCAGACAATAGAATACTTTTTTGCAATCTTATAGTGGTAAACAATTTACAGCAGTGATACAAACTCAGATGTTTTGGGTGTGCAAAATTATCCTTTTTATGCCACAACAATCTATGTTTTCCCCTGCAGACAATGACATAAGCATGCATTGTATGCAGGTGTTCTAGGTGTTAGTAAACAACCTAGATTGTATTTATCAGAGTTATTCATCGTGATAAGCACTGTCTGCTACAATCCAACATCACCTATACAACCTCAGCAACCCTGTACTATGGCTGTGAGTCATGCCACTTGCAACCTGCCCATCCCAATTACCACCTCACAAAGGTAACAACTTAAGCAGCTACAATGAAAGCAGTGAAAGCCCCCCCCCCCTTTCACTCACCAGACAGTATGTGCATTCAATTTGTTGCAATCATGACCATGCACCCCCCCCCCGCCCAACTTTCTCCCCATCGAAAAGCACTCCACTCTTCTACAATGCAGTGAAATGCATTTATGCTGCCAGTGTATAGTACGTTTCAGACAGCATATCCTTAATGCATGCCCCCACCCATTCTCAATGTGCACAGGATTATAGAACAGGAGCTTTTAATGGCTAATGATGTTAGCTTATTGTATTTCAAAAATCACCAATAATCAATTTTGACATTCCAAAATCACCTTTCAATAATTCATATCAATTAATTAATAGTAGATTGCTTAATTATACTCAGTTCATTGTCATTAAATAACATGTGCCCCAATCACAAAATGCTTTGAAAAGCTGTTTTGGAATAATAAAATGTAAAAATTTGGCTTAATTCTTTTTATTTTGTTTTATAAAGTTATAACTTTGTGAAATGTGAAAAAAAGGAGATTGTCATAGACCTATAAAGAATATCAACTTCTACAAAAGCAATTGACTACACAGCTCAGAGGGTCAGACTATGCCAATGCTGAATAGTGAATACAGAACGGAGGAAAAGGAATGTTTGCCACTAAACACGAGAGGGCAGCACGATGCAGTGGTGAAGCCCAGAACTGCCAGCAGCATGAAGCCCTGCAGAGCAGCCTGCAGTATTTATTGTTAGGAATATTCTGCATCACACATTCACACTGCATAGGTCTGCAAGTTCCACAACTTCACAGCAAGCAGCATAAGCAAAACATTGAGAAAACAGCTTGCCAAACATAAGAAGTTTCTCATCACAACATGAGTTACGGAGCTATGAATAAATAAATAAATATATCACCAACTGGGACCTGCTAACAGCTACCAAAGATGTGTTATTGATTTCCCTATAAATCTGAATATATCAGGTGCTTCTCTTATGCAATGGGAAATAACTCATACCACCAAGATCCTGGGGACATATATTGGAGATATATGTCATAAATATACAGTTGTCTTATTTCCTGGGTGCAAGAATATACAGCTGTTTTCCTTCCAAATGAATAGATTTCTCATTGTTCAATGAGTTAATGTTGAATTAGATTTCCTCCTATAACAGCTTCATAACAAACGAAATTGACTTCCAAACTTGAGAAAACAACTTTACTGTTTGAAATATATCAGAGGACTTGCCATTTCAAGATTTCATTAAAACTTACTTTTTGTCTTTGAAATATACATTCCTGAGTTATATCTGGAGGACTCAGATATTTATGCATTTTCAGACATTTTGATTAAAGCTATTTCCTCTGATTAGATTAAATTCCTTTGTTTATTTGAGTAATAGTGTCTGCTACTGCTACTCTACTCACAGAGAAGTAATGGCTTGTTCATTTAGACAAATTAATTCTTAATCAAGGAAATCAGACTGAGTTAGCTCAGACCCTAATTTGAAATGCTCTTATCAAAGCCCTGATCTTAATGACTGAAATGGGGACATTTTTGCATCTTCTGCTCAGATTGATCAAACTAGATGCAATTAGGTAATTACCAAGCCTCCCCAGTAGTCTCTAAAAAATTCCAGACAAAATTGGTTTTTTAGATTCAAAATGGTTTTTTGAAAAACCAAATTTCAATGCAAAAAACCAAAATGGATTTTTTTAAAAATCCATTTTGGTTTTGCATTGAAATTTGGTTTTTCAAAAAACCATTTTGAATCTAAAAAACCAATTTTGTCCCGACATTTTTTAGAGTGTAGTCTCTATCAGCATTTGCCTAATTGTGGCCCTGACCTGGGATTCCACGCAGCTTCTTGAAATTCACCACAAGATGTTAAGATGACAGGGGATCAGTTGCCGCTAATTGCTCTGACGCAATCTCCTAACTCGATTTGAGATGCAACAAATGTTTCAAATCTGAGTGAATTTTGATTAAAGATGTCTTCCTTTCATGGCCAGGTAAGAAATGGTGAGATAATGTTTTCAAAATGTGTATGTTTTAAAACTGAAGTCTGATTCATTTTTAAATCAGCTGATCTCCAACAACCTGACTTTATCAAGACAATGTACCTCACTTTGTCTATCTACATGTGATGTATATGATTTGTGTCTCTGTGGCTCTCTATCCCTCAGTCTCTGTGTCTAGCTTTCTATACCTCTACATCTCTCTACTCTTGACCTCCCCATCTCTCCATCTTTGTTTTTGTCTCTCCGTCTCTCTGTCCTGCCATCCCTGTATCATCATATATATGCGTTTCCATCACACTGTCTCTCTATCTCTGTGTCTATCTCTGTCTCTATCTCTGTGTCTATCTCTGTGTCTATCTCTGTGTCTATCTCTGTGTCTATCTCTGTCTCTATCTCTGTGTACGTCTATCTCTGTACGTCTATCTCTGTGTACGTCTATCTCTGTGTACGTCTATCTCTGTGTACGTCTATCTCTGTGTACGTCTATCTCTGTGTACGTCTATCTCTGTGTACATCTATCTCGGTGTACGTCTATCTCGGTGTACGTCTATCTCGGTGTACGTCTATCTCGGTGTACGTCTATCTCGGTGTACTTCTATCTCTGTGTCTATCTCGGTGTACGTCTATCTCTGTGTCTATCTCTGTGTACGTCTATCTCTGTGTACGTCTATCTCTGTGTACGTCTATCTCTGTGTACGTCTATCTCTGTGTACGTCTATCTCTGTGTACGTCTATCTCGGTGTACGTCTATCTCGGTGTACGTCTATCTCTTTGTCTATCTGTGTGTACGTCTATCTCTGTGTACGTCTATCTCTGTGTACGTCTATCTCTGTGAACGTCTATTTCTGTGTACATCTATCTCGGTGTACGTCTATCTCTGTGTACGTCTATCTCTGTGTACGTCCATCTCTGTGTACGTCCATCTCTGTGTACGTCCATCTCTGTGTACGTCTATCTCTGTGTACGTCTATCTCGGTGTCTATCTCGGTGTCTATCTCGGTGTCTATCTCGGTGTCTATCTCGGTGTCTATCTCTGTGTCTATCTCTGTGTCTATCTCTGTGTCTATCTCTGTTCTCTTGACTCCCTATCTCTCTACCTCACTGTCTCACTGTCCCTCCATCTCTTTATCTCTGCATCTCTCTATCTTGATCTCTGGAGCTGTTTCTACATCTCTGTGTCTCTTTATGTCTATATTATCTCTCTTCTCTTCACCTCCCCAACTCTCGGTGTCTGTCTCTCCATCTCACTGTCTCTCCATCTCTTTGTCGCTGTATCTCTTTATCTCTCCATCTCTTTATCTCTGCATCTATCTATCTCCGCATCTCTCTGTTTCTACATATCTCTGTCTCTTTATGTCTGTACTCTCTTGTCTTTACCCCTATCTCTCCGTATCTGCCTCTCCAATGTCTCCATATCTTTGTCTATCTCTTTGTCTATCTTTCTCTACATCTCTCTAACTCTCTTTCTGTCTCTCTGTTTCTACATCTCTCTGCCTCTTTAATCTTTATGTCTCTGTCTTTCTATTTCTCCATCTGTCTAATCCATCTCACTTTATGCATAAAACATAACAAGTGAGAGAAATGTGCTTCAAGATTGCAACACAGAACCGAAGAAGGTCATTAGACTGCAGATTGGGGACCTCGTGACACAGTCGTGTGTTTGGTTCCTCAGAAGGACCTCAAGGTCATTATTGGTCCTCTCCTGACCTTCGGGTCCGAAAGGTCCTTCTCATTATAGAGATCAATAGGACCAAGACAGCTCAAGACAAGGGCTTTACATTCTGCATATCTGCCCATGCCCACATAACAAATGCTTCTTGTATTCTTTTGCACTGGTTGCTTTTCATTTCTTTCCTCTCCAGAATTTGTTGATGTTATTGGTTTGTTATCCACCAAAATAAGCACACTGCATGGTTTGGTTACTCAAGTGAAATTCATAGACATGTACCTGGCAGTGAGGGACCATAAATTTGCTCATTAGATCAGTACAGTACTCTGTCAGAAACAGTAGATGCAGTAGGTAAAAACAAGCTTCATATCATCATTACATCTGCCACTTCTCAGAAAAGTCAACCCAGTAACATGTTTTCATTACTTTTTAAGACGAATCCTTTTGGAAAACGCTGCAATAAACATATTTAACCACTAAAGCCTCCAAATAAGTCTTCAACTAAAAACCTTCCAGAAAATCTCAGATCTTCAAGGTTTTAATCCCTTGGGAGTGGGACGAAATCATGATAGGCTTGACAAACGGTGGTTCCATTAAAAATGTGCTAAATCGTCGTATTCCGAAAATAGAGTGACTATCCATACCGCCTACATGTACATTATTCTACATGCATGTAGTCTCAAGCAGTGCAAATTGAACTCATGTTTTACAAAATCAATGCATAAGAGAAAACACAACGAGCGAATTGAGAGTCATCGGAGAGCCCAATCAAGGTCATGTAGGGAACATGTGACCTCCCAGAGGAGAGGGAGAGGGCCTAGGAGGACCTTGGGGTGAAAGGGCACTTGGTGGACCCCACAAGATGCTTTAAAGACCTCTGAGTCAGCTGAGAAGATGCACATCAGCCATGGAGCAGAGCAATAGACAGAGCAGCTCCACCATTGGCCCAATGCATGAATGGGTCCTAATGAAACAAAAGGTCCTCCCATTAGACACAGATCTCAACTCCTTCCCACAATTCCAACAATAACATGCTGATGAATCTGTTGCCGTGGTAACCAATAGCCAGCCAATAGGTAACAGGCACCTCTGCAGATCAACTTAAGTGCTACTCTTAAAATGCTTCACGAGGGCTCAAAATCGATTTAAATGTTTTTAGGGTTTTATCTGAAGAGAACATTTCGAGACAGATAAAAAAGTGTTTGCCCATGCTATTTTGCAATGCTAAGAGGAGCCTACAGAGGATTTGAAAGCTCAGGCTACATTAGAATGTGGAAGTCATTGAATTGATTGTTGAAATCATACTTACAAATGTTTGAAATTGTTTTTTGATGCTACAAAATATTCCAACAAAACAATAAGTTATCATACATAAATTCAGCACATCACATAGAACCAGAATAGCACTCATGGCTTGTCATCGATAGCTGCAATTGTACACAGTGATAAAAATTTAAGTAAAATCGACCTCAAACTTTTCAAGTTGGTACTAGCCCAACTTACAAAGCATGATGACCAGCTAGAAGGTAGGTGTGATGAGTCCAAGTCAAATCAAAGTTTTTATTTTGGACCTGTTTATTATATTCCTCTATTTGTTCTGTAGTCTAGGCACATTTTTTGGTATGTCATCCAGAAGATACCCCAAATTGCATCAATAGCTGCCATCAACCAATACATTAGCAGGTACTTTTGGCATGCAAGGACAGTAAGGACACTGAAGACAAGTGGTCAGCCAAGCTGCATGTTGGCATCATGTACAGCAGCATCAGCAGCAGCATCTTGATGGTGTGGGATGCAGCATGTGGTCATCATTAGTTGCAGCCATCAACTGCAGCAGCAGCAGCAGCAGCAGCATTAGAAGAAGCAGTATTCAGCATCCATCCATCTATCCATCAGAACCTTCTGTGGATCCAATAAAGTGTGTATAAAAAGAGGAGGTTGAGGAGCAGAAGACTTTTTGAGCTTAAGGAAACATCTGATGATCCCAATTGATGGCTACTCACTTTGCGAACCTGTTCCTCCCACAAATCCAATGTTTTCTCATCAAATCGACTTCAGCTGCTCCCAGATGCACCCTAACCCACAGCTCTAAAGCTTTTTCTCCAAGAATCTAGCAGCTCCCAACAGATTTAGGGAGTCAGGATTAACTCCAGACAGATCTAGAAAAGTTGCAAAGTGCTACACACCAGTATAAATTGGTTACTGGTTACAATCTTCACCATTCAGACTCAAAATAAAAGAAATAAAGTAAAAACAAATGGGATAAATCTGAATCAAGGTTAAATCCTCAGATCAAGGGGTGTTTTCTTTAGTTTTTGTTGAATATCTTCAGATTGAATTAACTTCTTGGAACTATTTTAGAACTTTGAAGGTGCAAAACGTCAAAATAAATTTTCATAAATCCAAATTGTATCCGCCCTCCAGGTGATTTATGACATGATCTATCACAATGTTCCATGGCAATTAGCACAGCAATTCATGTGACAGAGCATTTCAACATTGTAATTAGAAGGACACACCCTTGATTGGAGCAACATGTACATGCAGTGCATTGCACATGCTCCAGGAATAAACTTAGAGGTAAAATGAAGGAGAGGACCCAAGGAATGGGTTTGGCCTGGCTTGGCCCCCACACATCATCCATGGACCATGAACCAGCTGTTTTCCATTCCCCCAACTCATAATACCAAGGTGAAGTTGCAAGGAGTCTGAGGGCATTTGAGACAGGCACCACCAAAAATATGTAACAGGTTAAGTCTATATTAATCAACCTTTTTAATCCCATTTTTCAGGGTTATTTCTAGTTTTTTTCTATAACCTGCCTTTCAAAGTTAAGTTTTTTTCAGCACCACAAAGCTTACTAAATGCTCATAGTTTGCTTAGCTTAACGTATGAATAGCTGCATCATGTGTTTTCCATTTCCATAATCTACCATGAAGGAAAACAACAATTAAGGGGTCTTTATTCAGCTTTCATTGTGGAAAAAGTTGTTTGGGGTAGGTGAAAGGAAAGCTCAGCATATATTTCGCACCTGGGTTTTTTAGGACTTCCCTTTTTAACCCTACATACACCAATAGACCCACAGACAAAAAACTACACTGAAGATAAATTATTAATCCCAAGCCATTTATCTTGTCAACTGCATTAACCCACCTTTTCATACAGGTAGGCCATAGGATGGGTTGAGGTAATGGTGCTTACACTAAAAGACTGTCATGTTGACAATTTGACTTCATATTTAACCAAATGTCTGCCTTGTAAATCAGTGTCATATGTTTATCTAAATCTGCATTCATGATATTCTGAGTCTTTTTAATTTGCTCTTGCAGGAATGAAACATGTCCTGTAATTGGTCAAATAGTTGGAATTATACAGCCAGTGGGCATAATAATCCTGTTTTATCACAATAAAGAGTGATAAAGATAAAGCTCTTGTGAGATTTGTTTGATACTATGTTTGGTGACCTTCGAGGTCAGAAAGGTCAGGAACAAACACTTTAGTGACCTCATTGGATCTGGTTGGATAAAAATACCTGATGGATCACTCTGTGGATTGATGTAATGTAACTGATAATGACTTTGATGTGTGAAAGTGTATGTAAGAATTAAGGATAAAATTGCAAACCTGGGTATAAATACCTACAATAATTATTAATCAAGTGTAATTGGATTATTTTCATGGCCTTCAGGGAATGGCCTATGAATTGTCGGGCCATGTTGGATAGAAATATGCACACAACACACTCATTAAATAATTGAAATATCTAAAATATGAAATTAAAGACGAACTTGCCGACTGTTTTTTTTTTCAAAGTATCGAAAGCATTGGCAAATGAAAGAATTTACCAAAATGAGACATTTGAAATATTAGCAGCAAATAGCTCCCGCAACACTTTGAAACAACTTCTGTTTGAAACAACTTTCTAAATTTGAAATAACTTTGTACTTGAAATAACTTTCTACTTTCTATTCTTCACTCAAAACAACTTGTTCTTTCATCTATTCATTTTGGCCTCCAACTTTCACCAACTGTGTGATGTGGCCTCTTGTCATTTATGACAAGCAAACATCAACTGGATGTTAAGAGGATTGCAAATTCCAACAAGGATTAAGTGCTACCGATCTGTTTGGGGTGACCTGCACTTTTGTCGGTTTGTATAAATAGGGTGACCTCTTGGTCAAACAAAAAATGTCCAAAGGTCAACTGAATAAGCTAGGTTTCAGTGAAAGTGTGAGATCCTGGCTTTGATCCCAGACAGAAAAAAAGTAAAACCACATCTACAAACTTACAAGGCATTAAGATTCAAGAATATCACCCATGAAGACATCTTGTAGCACATAGAACTAAAATGAGAAAACACCTTTTTCCAGTTGGTAGTCCAGAAAGTTTTAATGGTGTTTTTACTGTATTACACTGCACCACCTTCACCGATCTCAACTAAAATTTGACCATCCCTTCACCACGCCACTTGTAAAAATCCTGCCAAGTTTCATCAGAAACTGTGAGGTAGTTTTTGCTTTATGTTCGTTTAAGTGACAGAGACACGCGGACGATAACAATGTCCCTTGGCATCAAGTGACTATAAGATATACTAGATGAGAACAAACAAAATTTGAAAATGTGACATGAATTGGGAAGGACCTAAAGAATATGCTTGCAATCACTTTATTATTTATGAAAAAGGCTCATGCTTACTAAAAATCTAAAACCTGCTCTATTGCTCCAAAGTATTTTCCAAAGCATTTCTAACCAAATCAAAACTCAAGAGGAATGTATCAGAAATGTAATTATCGCAAGTACTCGAGTCTTGAAGCACTTGCATCTCTTGAGAGTGTTTATCAAGACTGTTTATCAGAGTGTTTATCACCAGTGTTTATCACTAGTCTGACTATTTATCTCTCTCTGGTTCTGACCATATGCTAACCTTGGCACTGAGAGGCTGGCTTTCTGGTGACCTCACTCAGCTGATATTGCAGACAAACATTTTCTGATCGCATGATCATGAAATGCAGAGGTCTCAAGTCTAATCCCTATGCGGTCATTTTTCACCATTCAATTTGAAACTGACAACCTCAGGACTGGATTATAATCCCTCTGATTAGTCACGCCTTATTCTAGCAGGCCTTTTCCAAGCCCCCAGCAGGCCTTTAGCAGCCCCAAGCAGGCTAATGACCACTGTCATGAAATCTGGCAATTATTTGATGGCCTTACTAGAGTTGATCCATGGCTACCCTGACACGTCATAATCTGTAATCTCCAAAAAGCACAATTGTGATCATCCAGGGGTGGATTGTTGTTGCTGGGCTATCTCCATATCTGGCTGGATCTCACAATAACCTCCATTGCCCCCCCCCCCTTCAGGCAGGTCAGAAGGAGAAAGGAAACTGATAACAGCACTCAATGACAAATAGACTGACCATGATACACAGTGACTCACATGGTCAGTTTGCCATACTCTGACCACACAGGTGTTTCTGTTTGCAAGTGGCAATCATAACCATAACAGATTGGTCATATCATTCCTGTGCCATGAGCCCGACCTGACCATGATCCAACCCTGATCCTTATTACCCCTAACCACCTCAGACTGCAGACTGCGGAGCCAGTCATTCGGATCCCCACCACTTCATGCCCCTTGCCTCCCTGATGGATGCTTCAACCAAATACTTTGCATATGGTCTCACTAAGTGATTCAAAATGCTTAATGTAGCATGTATCTAAGATACTTTTGTAGATTTACAAATTCTACTGATAAGATTATAAGGAGGCAGGCAATTATCAGACTTTTAACTGCAGTTAAATTGTGGTACAATTTCGACAAAGTGCAAGGCACCCAAAACATTTTTGGGGCACTAATTCTTTTTAATCGAATATTTGTACAGGCAGTACAGCGGAATACAAATTGGTCGCTTCGGCACAGGGAATTATTGGCACAGGAAATTATTCGGTCTCAGGATTGAACCAGTCTTTGCAATATATTATCTCAACCATCAGACCACAAATGAATGTGTAGAAATGTTTAATGTAAAATTGTAAATTGCATGGGAGTGCAGACTGTGCAGACAAAGGAATACATGTAAACTTGTGAAGCAAATGCACCTGAGACAGGGCAGCAGCAAAACTGCACTTGCTGCACCTGAAGACAACAGGTCTGCCAACCTGCTTTGTGTATTAAACATGTTCTAAATTTGAAAAGAACCTAAACAAAAACACGACTTCAAGAAATACGAGAGGAAGTGTCTTCTGCAGCTTCTCATGTGTGCAGCATATGGAGATTTCAACCTCTCCACAGCATGAGTCAGGTTAACCGAGTTACCACAATATTCTCACCTTACATAGGACTAATTAGATTAGAACCTGGAACCTAAGCTACAATGTCACTTGTAAGTTGTAAGTAAAGGTTTTGGGTTAGGATTAACAAAGTTACATTTTATTGACACTCATTTTAATATTCCTGAAAGTCCCAAGAAAAGCAGTGACTCAACAATCAATCAATCAATCAATCAATCAATCAATCAATCAATCAATCATTCAATCAACCAATCAATCAATAAACAATCTATAAATAAATCAATCTATCAATCTATCTATCTACCATTCTATCTCCCATTCAATGTATAAATGGTCCGATACAGTCGTTCCCTCTTACATTTTACCAAATTTATACATGTCGACTTGGAAACGGAATCCAAAATCAACCATAATATATATTTGATTATACCAAGGCAGGGATGCCAACTCAAAATACATAGATATCACTTGAGATCGTGACAAAAAAAGCAGGAATTCTTCAGGGACCAGGCAATATCCTTGTGGAACTCCTTTCATCTTTTGCTTCCATGCTCTTCATGATTGTCAAGGACCACCTTGAGTACACACGACCCTCAGCCACATCAAACCAATAAACCTTTGTGTTAATTGCTGAGGCAGCCAAGGAGGAGGGAGCCATTCCTGCAAGAGATTGTCAACTGCCCTCAGATATGCTCAGATAATAGCTCCGTATTTCTAATATTGAGTAGTAGATATGTGGGGGGCTACCAATTAATAACTACCAATCGGACTTATTCTGCAGTAAAGATTGTGTCATGTGTATATTGTGTGTATGCCTTGCTCATTGAATGTCCTATTATCAAGAATTCAAGTTATTGCAACATCGAAATTGCTTTCTCGTTTTGATTGAAAATGAAAACTTGACAAACAAATCCGGATGTATATGTGACAAACAGAACAACAGAAAATAATTAAAAAATATTTAAAGGTATCAAATATTCTATAGTGTACAACTGTACATCAATCTAAAATATATGGAGGAGTATAAGGTAATTTTTAAAAATCTTGTAGCAATAAGCATAATGCATACTTCAATAAAAGCAATATTCTGTTTATATATCATGCCACCAAATGTATACGTGTATTTCAAAGTTTAACTTCAACAATATGACTTCAGATAAAAACATGAAATAGGATTGTCAACATACCAATACTTTCATTGCATATGTATACCATATAATATTTTGTATCATGTTATACTAATTTCATGACAATGCATGTAGATGCTCAATCCCAGAGATACATGTCCCCGAGTGAGAGCACTTAGTGAAATTGCTCAACTAAAGCTACATACATAACCTGTACTAAGTTGCATGGATTCTTGCCATCTCATGCATCAGTACAAGTGCATGCATCTATACCATTGATTAATGTCTTTTCCATATACCAACATGTCATTCTCTTATGTATTGTGCATCTTTCATTGTTCTGTTTCATTACTTCTTCCAATGGACTCCTCACCCCATGGGGGCACTCCTTGCTCCACATCAATTTCCTTGTCTATCTCAGTTGCAGTATTTCTTTTACAGACTCATTTCCTTTGCACACAATAGTCTATGCTTGTCTCTTTCTGATCAATGCACATTTTCACCAAAAAAAGGTGGACTCATTTTCCTTCAAACAAAAACACCAAGATGTATTACAACCCTAGGTTCTACACAGGACATCCACACCAAGCAATTCTTCAGTATTTGTTGCAATCTTTTATTTCCTCTGGAGCACATTTCTCATAGATAAAAACCAATTGCAATCTAGAATGGTAAAAATCTACCAGAGACTTTCTGGAAACTCCTGAGACATGAGCAAATGTTAACCAACAGACAAAGTAGCAAGAAGTTAACTTTTTAATCCTTAATTCAAAGGAAATGACTGAGGTTCCAATTACACGAATTTATGGGGCAAAAAGCAAGTCATGTTTGCATTTCTGTATTATGGCATAAATGGATGGGGAAGTCAGCTAACCACATTCTTTCTGGCCTGATCGGTTAACTAAACAAGCACCATTGGTTCAGCATTGGTTCACCACTGCCTCCTCAAGGCTTTCATTTGCCCCTTTGAGGGCAGAGCCACCAGGGGGCGTCTTGTTCTCACCCCTCTCACGTGACATGGTGGCCATTTGCCAAGATGGCCGCCACCTATCAAGAGACATGCCCATCAAGATCAAATGATGTGGCGGACGATGGGAATTTGGGGGAAATAATAAGCAATCATGGCGAGCAAACAGCAGCGTTCGGCCAGACTGGGCTATGCTTACGCAGTGCTAGCTTCATGCCTCACCATAGCCTGCGACAACAGTCTTTGAAGACAGTCAGCCATACTCTTGCAAAGCGCCCAAATGGCAGGAATCGCAGGTCAAAATATTTGATGTGGGGAACATGGCGCAACCCCGTTGGAAATCAATAGGCTCTGTCAACATGTGAGATTTGCACATGTGCTAGATACTGTTTACTTAGCAAAGAATGCTACAGCCCTCCCCTACACCAACATCTAAGTGATTTTTTGATCGTGATCAATCAAAATTCATCGCGGATGACTCCAGAAAGTGCCTAGAATAATCAGATTCTGTTCATTTTCAGAGCAAGAGACAACATTGACCCAGGGGATGATTTATCTTGAAAACACAAAAAGAGAGTTGGCCTTCACATTAAGGTGTTTAACGTGCAATTTTGAGGGAGATATTGGCCCATCCATCACGACTGTCTCCCTGTCTCAAGTGACAACCCATCTGTCGTGGGAAAAACTCTTCAAGAAATACTCAAACACAGTAGTAGAGCGAAGAGAAGGACAAACAAAAATGGGCTTACCTTGCCGGCAATGGCCGCCCGGTTGGCCGCGTAGGGCATCCATTGGCGCATGGCCTGGCGCTTCAGTTCCGCAAGTCTCTTGACACATAAGGCACACAATTGAGGACCCTGGTCTGATTCCCCTTGGGCCACGGGGTACATATGGGGTTGTTGTTTGCCGCTGCCTCCTTCCGGCATTGGTGTCGATCGTCCAGGGGGCATGACCGCTGGAAGAGGGGTCCCAGAGCGGGTGACCCTTCCGGAGGGGATGGCGATGCCGCTTCGCCCGCTCCTGTGAGGAGAACCATCATGGTGACCATGGGAGCCATGGGGCTGGCGGTGGGGACTATGGTGAGGGGAACCATGATAAGGGGAACCATGGTGAGGGGGATGGTGAGGGGGAGGAGGAGGATGTTGAGGAGGAGGATGGCGAGTCGGATGGTGGTGAGAGTTCTTGTCGCCATGCATGCCTCCGTGATGGTGGGAAATATGTTGTTGGTGTTGGGCGTGAGTGTCGTATTGGGCGTTGTGGTGGGAAGCGTGCTGGTGGCTGCTATTGGCGTGGTGAGGTCCATGAGTTCTGGAGGAGGCACTTGAAGTTGTTCCATGTTTGCCATTCTGGTGGTGGTCCCTCTTGGACCTGGAGTGCTGACCTTGTGAGAAATGGCCGTCTCTTGCTTCTTTGGTGTGGCGCGATTGCTTGGAGTCGTCAGGCACTTTGTGGCTGCTGTGCGAGCTTCGGGAGGAGGGCGAGGGACTGGCTGGGGGTTTCTCGTGGGTCATCTTACTGGCCCATGGAAGTTTGGAAGCTGAACCGGAAGGCTTGGTAGCACTCGCGGGTGGTTTGGAAGCAGAACCAGGCAGTTTGGAGACAGAACTTTGTCTGCCCGGGGGCTTTGGCAAGTGGGATTTGGAAGAGGGTTTTTGCTGAGGTTGTGGGATGCCTTTGGGTTGGGGGATGCTGGTTGCTGCCTTTTTGCTTCCTTCTGGGCTTGGTCCATTTGATCCATTTGATTGGACACTCGTTTTGCTTTCCCCTTTTGGTGTCATGCAAGTGTCCTGCTGTTGAGGACGCTGCTGTTGGGGATGCTGTTGCTGATTCTCCTGTTGTTGCTTCTGCTGAACCTGCTGCTGTTGCTGTTTAGGTATCCCTTCTTTGAGACCTTCTTTGAGACTAGGCTCCTCCTGGCATATGATCTGGCTCCTCTTGATCCTATTCTTTGAGGAGCCTTCACTGCAACTGGCCTCTCCCTCTGAGCCACTGGGCTGGCCCCTGGTTGACAGAGGGGGAGGCTTGAAGGAGGAGAATGAGCCCAGGGAGGGCTGCACTGGCAACTTGCTGATGCCCGCTGGGATCCTGGTGGGCAGGCGAGACCCCTCCATGTCAGACTGGCCTGGGTGCCCTTCATCCACCTGAAGAGAGAATGCAAAATATATATAAGTATCATAATAACATGAAAGAAAAACACTACATTGTAATTACATGTCAAACAATGACACACACCCAAAGTTGCAATGTCCCTCAGTGCATTGCCATATCCCCCAATCCTATTATTCGTCCAATGTGCAAAGGACAAGTTGCACAACCTTCAATGCATTCTACAAATATCATAGCATGGTGTACATGGGATCACTCATTCTTTTGGTACATATTCCTATAACCTTGGATGATGATTGCATATTCTGCATATTCAATAGAGCACCATGGAATATTAAGCAAACATGTAATACACCCTAGGGAATAATCGTAATAAACATTCACCCCAACTTATTATTCCCTTTGCAAGGTATTTTAGCTGATCCAGTCCTTTGTTTGCAATATCAGGTACAGGCAGCCTCTGTCAGTGCATGCACAAGTGCCTCCCTCAAAGCTTTCATCAGGAATGTGGGGCTACCATTCTTAAGAAGATTAACATCATTGTTGACAGAATATGACATCATAAAACAGCTGTCAGAAGTGGGTCATGATGTGTACCTTAGTCCCCAGGTAAACAGAATGGAAGATAAACATTAATCTGTAGAAGTGGTACAAATAGCTAATTAACAGACCCATCTGAGGGTTGCCTTGGCAGCAGATTAAATGTTAAAATATCAATTTGACAAATATCCTAAGGACCCAAGAAGATAACATATGACAAATATTTTGAGGTCAAGAATTGCTGAGAAAGAAAACAATATATTGCAACAATTTTCACACTACTAACGCTGCAGGTGACCCAAAGGCAATTTA
Organism: Platynereis dumerilii; assembly: GCA_026936325.1. NCBI lineage: Eukaryota > Metazoa > Annelida > Polychaeta > Phyllodocida > Nereididae > Platynereis > Platynereis dumerilii. The sequence goes on along the minus strand of JAPTHN010000011.1, from coordinate 39,222,278 downwards.
CCTTTTAAAAAGATCACCAGCCTGTTTCCAAAATATCTGGTAGAATGAAAAATCCCTTTTTGTGAGCTTACATCCTTTCTTGCCATTTTAAAAGTCAATGGTTGGTAAATCAAGGATATCTTTTGTAGAAGAAATATTTTGAATAAGTAAATTTTAACCTATGATGCAAAGGACATTTGCATAACAAGTTAATTTGGAAAGAACTATTGGATTGATTGGAAATTAATGTAAATGACCTCTCTTCCACAAAACAGCAACTTATTACAAGATATACCAGAAGCACATAGAGCGTATATATATAAAACAACATGTATGACTATGTACTCTCTCCATGTATGCTCAACAACAGAGAAAATTCATAATTGAAAGTTAATTATCAATCTATAAGCTAATATTGCAGCAGGATTAGAGTTACATACATCAGACTTTCCTATCAGGGGTTATGTATTATGAATGTAGCAAAACTAATGGTACCGTATCATAAAATACAAGTATAATCTCCTGTGCAGATTACAGTAATGGAACAAGTTTCCAACAACATGTTGTGTGACATGGAAAAGACTGTAGTCCAATAGATCATAGCAGAAATGGATTACAAACTTTTTTAGTGCTACTGGTTTCAATTTCAAAGAGGATTTTAATTGACATCTCATTTGGTTATCCATAGTGGAAGCATTTCATGTCCTGTCAATGCAGAGTTTTTGTATTTTTTTTTTCTGTTGGAGAGTGAATGACATTGATTCAAATGCACACCATACATCTTTGTGACATGACATCAAGTTTTTTCAATTTTACACTAAACCCTACACATGTCCCATTGGTCCCTTTCACAGCAGAGTTTGCCCACTGATCAATGCAGGACGATGTTGAACCAGTTAATGCAGCAGTAAAGTGGTGGGTGGAAGTAGTTAGCAGTATTCAATAAATCTTAGGAGCATGTTCAAGGGAGATATTCAATATAATAATCGATGTGTGTTAGAATTGCCATTAGCAGCAGCATACTGCAGTGCATGTGCTGCAGTCAACTGAACTGCAGTTGGTCCAGGAATCTACATGAGGGTTTTGCAGTTCCAGAGCCATAGGAGAAGGGCTCTGAGATAATGGTTCTGTCAATTTGTGATGCCTGGCAGTTAGTGACTGTTGTAGGGCTGTCAGATGTGACATGCAGCAAAAATGACAGCAGTCAAACTGACAGGGACCTCCTACAAGTCCCTCTGACAGCAACCCATGACAGATACCCATGGCAGGTACCCCGAATCTCTGACAGCTCCCTACTCTGAGTACTCTGACAGGTCAATCTGCCAAGAGGACCAGTGTGAAATCAAAGCCCATGAGGAATCCTGACTGACTTCTGATTGGTCCAATGAACTCATTTATTTGACTTCCAGATCAATGAGATCAACAAGCCACCACCTGACAATCAAAACCAAGAGCAGCTCAAAAACTTGGAGCTACAACCCAGAGCATTGCTATCCAATTTGTCATCCATTCTCATTCATCTCATCTCCGTCTTGCAATGGCATCTTACCATGGCATGTGGCATATGGCAGATCTGGTGGCTCAAAGGAATGCATGCAAGAGCCTTTAGCAGAAATGTTGGCCAATGATTTGGTGGTAATGTAATTCCACAGGATGACCCTAATATGAATCGTCCATTACCAGCAAATAAATACTGTCAGCATCACTAGATTCCTCAGGGGAATTCATAGACATGACATGGTTATTCCATAAAAATATGACGAACAACAGATAAGGACACAGTTACATTACCAGCATTGTTTTGATGGTGTTTCTATTGTAGGTTAACATTGCATTTACGTCTTTAAATAACAAATATTTTAGCTTATATTCCACCAGAAGCAGACAAGGCGGTCAGATCATAAAGGGTCTCTCCCCTGGAGGTAGTTTTATTAGTTTCCGAGAAAAGTCACTCTCTGTCTCAACAAAGTTTGCAAATACATTTCATTCTCATGCACAATTTTAAGGTCTTTGATATAGTATCTTATTTTGTATTATAGTTAACCTATACCAAAAGTACTTCCTATTCTTCACAGTAAGCACTGATCATATTACACACGAAGACCACTGAAAAAATTATGTGAAGATCTACCACTTTATCCTTCATCAGTAATGATTCAGTATGTCAGTTCATAGTGATATTCAATACACCTTTCTATGATTATTAATTAACCTTAGTCAAATGGAGTTATTAACTCCTTGCACTTCATGCTATCAGTTTACCTTCATCTGGTTCAGAGCATATTGGGTAATCCTGTAATTTCTGCTCATGTTGACATTGCTGAAGGTTTATGGACCATGAATCATAAAGGCAAATAATTAGTTAGATAATCTTTTGTTACCTGGTAATCATACCATTTGTGTTCAGTCAGTTAGTGCAGGTGTAATGCTGTTCATCACAGGCATTTTCTCTTTCTCCTTAGTAGCACTCTGAAGCACTTCGTTTTAAGATCATACTGTACAATCTCTACACTAGTTCACAGTCAGCACACCAAATCAGTCAGTATAAAAGCCTTTACCTTTAAATTTGACATTCTATTTGAATCAGTTTCAAGAGCCAGGGACATAAAGCACCCTTGGAACATTTTGTCCATAACATGAAATATAGATAGAGTGATGTAATTTGTGCAACTAAATGAACTAATTATGTGATGCAATGGACATCTCAATCACTCAATTAATTTGTGACATCATTTTTAATAAGTATCAACTCTGACCACACAATCACATTTCTAATAATTTCTTGTCTTTATCATGATTTTCCATGGAAGCCAAATATACAAATAACATAATATAATAGCATGGTCCTGAAATTACATTGCAAATATATGCCTAATTAAATCACTGATATTACTGAATGTATGCTGTTATAGCAGGTCACAATGTCTATGTGCTGCAGAGTTCCTCAACAAGAAATCCCACAGCCTGATCCCTCCTGAGTAGCACAGTCTTGGAACACTGGTCAAGGTAAAGCTGACCGTAGGACACAAATGCCCCTGCATCATTAGCAGCCATCAAAGGGACGGTAAGCTGGCTTAGCACCTGTCCTGGATCTTTTAGCATAATTGACCTCCCCTATGCCAATGCAATCTGACTCACAAGCACAGATTGGCTAAATTCTGCTAAATTCTGCCAGACCCAGCAAGGGAAATTCCCCCAGATTGCCCAATTTGCTTTGAAGGGGTTGAATTCAGGAATTAAGCTCAAGTTAAGACTCTAGCCACCCTTTGATTTTCTTCCATTTCAGTTGAACAGAAAAGTAGGTAAATTTAGTTGAGATACAAATAGAACATTTGTCAATCACTAAGCAACTTTCACAGAACTGCAGGCCTGTAGAATTCTTGGAAATGGTAATATTTGATATGAGCTCTTACAATTTAGCTCTGGAAAAACGAATGAATATCTACATTTTCCCTATCAGGAAATATACCTGTACTTGCTATGTTATGCTTGAAATTCTTGATGACTCGCACTCAATAAGTGAGGTCTTGTCCCGTATTTGCCATGTTAGCAACACAAGTCAGTGAATGAGTCATACCACTCCCCAGTAAGGTCACATGTCTCCCAATGACAGATTGACCACACAACTCATTTCAATGTAAAGCATCGGACACATACAATGACCACACCACATCATTGTCTACAAGCAGAAACATAATCACACTTATCCTTCCCTGACTGTAATTTAGCAAATTCACATTAAACAACTCAAATTACAATACAAGACATACAATCATTGTACAAAGTACTTTAACTGATGAAGTGGTGGCATCATTCCACAAATTATTCATTGTAATCCAAACCTATCAAATATACTACAAATTGCTGCGGATGCTGGCAATGCAAAGTTCTGAGCTGGCTGTATAGGAACGCTGCATTGTCATCGGAACACCAAGCATGTCCAGATGCTTTCAGGGCCTTTCAGGGATGACAGTGGTCATTCTCTTGGCCAGATAAACCCACAAGCTGACCAAACACTGACCACATCCACCACACAGCACTAAAAGCCCCTAGATGAAACACCACACCTTGTGTTGACAATGAGATCAATAGTGCATGGAATGGTAGTTGTGCTTAGAGATTGTGCAGATCATGTTTATTGTTTACTTATTACTGTTTTCCTTATCACTGTTTACTGTTTATCTTGTTTATTATGTATTATTCAGGTTGACACCTTTTTGGATAACCAATGTACAGACCCAAACAAATCCAGACTTTTACGAATTTATATGGTTAAATCTCCAAAACAATCAAGGTTGTCAACACAAGGAAAATACCAACATGTGACTTTTTCAATATGACTTTGAGGCTCTGAGTGATGCTATTTCTCCATAAGCTACAATACTACACTCTGTGGTAGAGCAGTGGACCAGTGGTACAGAGACATACTGGCAATGTGATCCTGGTCATTGCTCATGTCCCCCACTCAGCCATGATGGTGCATGAGGGCCTCAAGTGGACCTGGCTGACCTCTCTCAAATGACCCCTTGGGATCAAACCTGGAGGATCAATCTTAGGGATCAGGCCTGCAGGATCACCAGCCCTTGAGATCATGAACTACAGTGAACATGCACACAGTCAATGCTAGTCATACATTATGTACAACGGAGGCAATTGGAATGTCTCAAGATACTGTGCAGGATGCACATGCAGAAGTAAACAAACTGCTGAAACAGATTTCTATCACTAAGTAAATATTGGCTTATGCGCAGTTTAATTTCAGTTTTGACATTGTTCTCCCAGTTGTATGTAAGGAGAGCAATTATGTCATGTATTCTCTCTGTGACAAAGTGACCCCAAATTGTTGAAACAATTTCAAATGTAAACACGGAAGCGAAATTTTGAGTTATAGATACAAAATTTGGTGTATAAATCTCAATTTCAAGTTTGGATCACGAAATTTTGACTTATAACTGGCATGAGTAACATAAATGTCTTCATGGGAGTTTCATTTAGTTATCCCATGCAGCTGACCCTTGCAAGTCGGATCACTGCTGCTCTTATTTACACAGAAACAAACCTGGGCCACATCTGGCACTTTTGAAACCAGATCTTCAGTTTCTTAAGATCAAAAGGAAAGATTAAACATACATGCAGTTGGTTTCTTGTAGTCAATCTCAGAACATATGTATACTGCATGAGCTGAATTGGTCACTTCCTTCCCTTGTACATGAACAAATGACCAGTGTCCATGCTGACCAAGCGGAAGATCCCACACACAGGTAATTCTACTGCCTCCATATGACCATCTCAACTGGCAAACTTGTGAATGGTAAGGCATGGCACTAAAGAGCTACATTTTGCATACACACCTGCCTACCTTCATATGTTTACTTGGAATGTGAATCTCAATTTTTGTAGAATTGACAGTTTGAGATCATCCTGGAATTTTAGAGAAATCATCAGATTTTGTTGTAGTAAAATAGAGGAAATACATTTTTGGATACCTTAGAAGGTCTCAGGCTCAAGGAACTACAAGAAGGCATATGTTCCACATGTCCAATTGTCCATCTATGAGACTGCATAGGCCCATTGTCTGGCCAATATTAGCTTGTTCATTCAATAATGCATGCAAAGAATGACTCCTTTGGGCCAGAAAGCAAAAGAACAACCATCATCAATCTCAATGGGCTGGCAGGCTTCTCCATGGTCACCACATGCTCTCAGATTGGCCAAACAGCCATTCCGAGCAAGTAATGAGTACAATAGATTCTCCTAAGAATAGTCAGTTGCCTCAGTCACTTCCTCAAGACAAGAAATAGGCACATAATTCGTGGTATACCTCGCTGGTGTGAGAAATAGTGCAACATTTTGTGACAGCCAATCAAATCACCTGAGCAGAATACTTCCATGAAGAACCTTAAATCAAAGAGGCAACATCTTCAGGTAATGTCATGTGGGATAGAGGTTTATTCGAGAGTCTTGTCATTGGTTAAGCAACCAGTATAGCACAGTCCCGAATATTTTGGATAGTAAGCTAGTTTAAGAGGTATTCCATCAGATAGTGGACATTGCTGTTGAAGTTTGTGGCATTCTGCATCCCTCAGGGTTGCTGCGGCCTCATCAATTGCATCATCAGTCAAGAGCATTTGCTTCAGCAACAGCACCACAAGCTGCATCCTGCAGAAGAGCTGAGTCAAATCCCAAGTTTTATGGCTTCACATCTGAGAGTCGATGGCAGATGGTCCCATCTGGGTTTGTGAAGTTTTTGGCAACTTTTTTGCTGGCTTCTCTTCAAGGGTTGCCTGCCAAAAGGAATTGTCATCATGGCCCTAAGATCTACAAAGATCTAGCAAGCAAGTCTTTCATCTAATGCCATGTTTCTTTTGCCATGCTTCCCTTCTTTTCAACTTTTTGAAGAGTGTGAAAAAAGTGGCAAGTTATGAGGAGCACACACTTGATGGTTGGATGAGAGGTGGCCCACCCCTAAGCAATAGCAAGCATCCGTGTTGATCCATCACCTCCCTCCCCTCCATCTTCATCTCTGTAACAACCCTCATCATCTACAGATGCAGCAGCTGGGGAAGCAATAGCCATCACCAGCAATCATATTCATATTTACCACTTAGCACAAACTTACAACTCTTACAACATGCTGTGCTGTTATACTACTCTGTTGGGTAACTGGAAGACTCGATACTTGTGAAATGGGACGAGGACTCACATTTCACAGCCTTATATCATCATTACATGTGCCTCTGAAACTTCTTCCTTTTTTCAAAAGGTGAATTTCATGTCGCTTGTCAGACCCATGGCCACCAGTCAGACTATTTGACGAAGAGCCATATTGTGACAGCACTGCGGTCCTCATATCATTGCCAACTCCTATACTTGTCCTACAAGTGAGGTAGCCATCCTTTATGTTCATCATCATTACGTCTGCCTCCGCAAGCTGGTCACATAAATAATCCAGACTTGTGAAAAAACTGGCAAATGACCAACACTACAATCATATAGCGATATCTATAAATATACAAATCAAACACTGCAACAATAGCTATTTTAATATCGCCCTATAGCTCTCTGGAGGAAGTGTTCTTGGTGCCACTGTATCAATTTTTTCTCAACTGTAGGAGTGAATGTTGCAAGACAGATTGGGACTAAAGTAAAAACTATTCCATGGAAAGGTCCAAAATCTGATGTTACCTTTAAATTAAAACGAGTAAATTGCATTGATGTTTTAAAACAACTCAAAAAGCTTAAAGATGTTAGTAACACTGATGTATTAGGTATGGATGCCAAGTTGCTACATCTTAGTGCCGAAGTTATTGCACCTATGTTGACTAATTTATTTAATGCCTCGATTGACACTTCTACTGTACCATGTGATTGGAAATTTGCCAAGGTTAGTCCTGTATATAAAAATAAGGGTTGTAAAGAGGACAAAAACAATTATAGACCTATTTCTGTTATTTCTCATGTTGCTAAAATTTTTGAAAAAATTATACAAATGCAATTAATGTCATATTTGGTAATAAATGAGTTTATATCTATTGATCAGTCAGCGTATAGGAAATATCATAATACCCAAACATGCCTCCATAGAGTTGTTGATGACTGGTTAGAAAACTTAAGTGACAATGTATTTACAGGTGTTTGCCTGCTAGATATCAGAAAATGTTTCGATACCATTGATCATGCTATTTTGTTGGAGAAGTTAACCTATTATGGTATTCATGAAAGAGAAAGTGAATTTTTTAAATCTTACCTCTCAGACAGAAAACAAATTGTTAAATGTGGTACTCAAATTTCAGATGTGTATAATATAAACATAGGTGTTCCACAGGGCTCAGTATTAGGTCCTGTTTTATTCATGTTATTTATTAATGATATTAGCCAACATGTGCACCTAGGAACTTGTAATTTATATGCTGATGACTGCCTAGTCTATTGTACTGGTGATAATGTAAATGATATCTCAGACAACTTACAAAAATGTGTTAATGATGTCCACAACTGGTATGATGGTAACAATTTACTACTTAATGTAGACAAGTGCAATACAATGTTGATCGCTTCAAATTATAAGTACTCTCAATTGGATGATGAAAATTGTTTAAGCATTTCTTTACAAAATGCTCCAATTTTACAAGTTAGACAAGCAAAATATTTAGGTGTAACACTAGAAAAATCTCTGTCTTGGGACCACCATGTTAATGATGTATGTAGCAAGCTCTCTAAGAAGGTTGGTCTGTTAGCTAGAATTAGAAAATGATATATTGTTAAAAATTTACAACTCTACTATCCAACCAACTATAGATTACTGTTTAACTGTTTGGGGAAATACAACATCATGTAATTTAGATAAGATTCAAAGAATACAAAATTATGCGGCTAGAGTAATTACCAATCAATTTGATTACATTAATGTTAGAGGTATTGAGCTTGTTAGAAGGCTAGGTTGGATGTCTGTCAAACAAAGGTTTAATTATTTCTGTTTACTACTTATGTTTAAGTGTATACATGGTCAAGCCCCACTCTATTTATGTAACAATGTTATTATGGAATGTGAAGTTCAAATGAGGCAAACTAGGTCATCAAATTTTAACAATGTTTATGTACCCCTAGTCAGAAACGAAACTGCAACTAAAACACTTATGTATACTGGGGCATCAATGTGGAATTCACTCCCTCACAATATCCAAGATCTTAGTTGCATAGATACCTTTAAGAGTCACGTTCGGAAATATGTTATGGTGCTATGATTTATATGTTTAGTATATTTTTAGTCTTGTAATAATTTGTATATATATATATGTATTATATTTTTAGTTATGTAATGACTAGTCATTTTATATAATTTTATATAATTCTAGATGTATTTTATACTTTACACTTAATTTAATCACATTTTACACTGTTATGTTTTTAAACAATTTGTAATTACATTTTGTATGCATTGCAATGGGCCACTTTGAAAAACAGTTGTACTGAATAGTGCCACCCATTGTAAATATATTTGATAAATAAATAAATAAAATCAATTACACAAACCCAGTAAGCCAATATAGCTGTTAAGGTCATAGCCAAATATTTACTGTAGCATGATTGGAAGGGCAAACCAATTTAACCTGGTAATTAAATCACCAGATTCACACGTGTGGATGAATCCTGCAAATTTAATCACTACCATTACAACAATCAATCAGTGTTATAGGCTGTGAAGGGTGATAAATGAAACAAAAACAATCACATTATGAAGGGTTATGAAATTGGTGAAATCTATGATTCAGTTACCTGAGTAATAAATACCTGAGGGAGTCAGTTGGGACTGGTCGGAGTGACTGGTCAAGTTGCTGCAATGGAGCCACTGTAACAGTACAGCAGACCAGCAAGGAAATAAGACATGTGATGACAGTATTGAGTGATTAGCACATCATCACAGGCAATGTGGGCCATCGCATCTGTTATGGCTAGTTCTCATGGAGACGTAACAGAGGGTTCCTGTTGCGGCGCTTCTTGCTTTTCCAGGAAAGTGGGAGGTTCTTAAGCTAGATTCAACAATTCGGCGACGATATTTTCGTCTACGGCGCTTCTTAAACTTCCTCGCCAAAAGTTCCTAGAAGTCACATGACCCTATGGTGAGGCAAGAAGTTGCTTCACCAAAGATTCAACCGGTTGAATCTTTGCGAAGGAAGAAGCCACGATGCAAAAGACCAGAAAGACCCCCAAAATGATTGGGCGAAGTTAGAGACAGCTTGGGCGAAGTTAGAGACAGGTTGGGCGAAGTTAGAGGCAGGTTGGGCGAGGCTACTTATCATTGAGTCAATGGAAATTCGGCGAAAAAAGAGAACAACTCGCCGACGCAAACAGGCTGTTTAAACGCCGAAACAGGCACTTGCTTCACCGTAAAATGTATTTGCTTGGGCGTAATTGAAGATTAGGATGAAGTAAGAGGATGCTAGGGCGAAGCAACAGCATGCTAGGGCGAAGAAAGGGACTCCTTGGGCGAATCTAGTTTAACATTGAAGCAATGGAACTGCGTCGAGGCTTCTGACAACTCGCCGACACAGTCCTGCTCCTCTTTGGGGGTTGCTACGGCTCCAATTACGAGCGATTCGGCGTTGAAAACGAGTGCCTCGTCGTCCTAGGACCCATCCACGACGATTTATAACCTCTAATTGATTATATAATTGTCCAAAAATGGCTTGAAACGCCGAAAGTAGGCGAAACTTGAGTTCCTGGCACCTGGACAACTTCGCCGTCACTTAACCACTCTCGTGAGAACTAGCCATTAGTTGAAGACACATGCAGTCTATCACGCGAACAGCCCATTTCTCATATCCTCAGCCCACTCATCAATAGTTCACAGAGAATCTGTCGAACCCTCCATGTCCTATGGGCTTCTATCACACGGTCTTGTTAATTTACTCAACTGTTTTCCCACTCAATCTGTCCCAGAGTGAAGCAGCCCAGCCTCCCATCTAGGCTTAATAGAAGGCATGCTACACATGCATTGGTTGTAATGATGCTATAGAAACACTTCTCAACATCATCTGATTTAGCAGCGTCTGCAATCTCAGCACTGTTCAAAGTGAAATGTTATAACATCAGAAAATCTACAGAACAATAATGAGCATGTGCAGATTACCATCAACAACATCAGCTCCATCAAATATATACCAGATACATCAACAGTATAAGTTGTATCATTGGTGCATCCATGGCAGGAGCAGTATCAACAATTGAGAGAAACATTGACACATTAAAACAGTATCAATGTAAACATCACCAGAATTAACATTTTTTAAAATACAATCTATCAATAGCACCAGCCGTCAAAAAGCTTCAGTATCAACAACACCAGCAGCATCAAAAATTGGTATCAAAAACATCAGTTCCAAAAATATCAGTGGAATCTGTATCACTCCTACCAACATCATTACTACATCAGTGGCATCAACAGTAAAATCAGTAGGCTCTTCTACAACAGTTACAATTACAAAACGTATGCGTCACAAACAAAGTGATATGGTGCAGAAATGTAACAGATGTTTGCAAAACAATGGAAATCCAAAATGACACTAATTATGTCTGAAAGAAACATGTCCTGTCATCTGATATGTTGCAAGACTTAAGCTGAATTACAGAAAGTAAATCTTACATAATCAACTTAATCCAGGATGACAAGTATAAGATAAGGCTTACACCAGATCTCAGAAGACCATAACAATGGCATATTTCAGAAATTTATAGAAATCTGAACCAAACACTTCTGGATAACCAGCCTTGAAATTGTCCTCGATATAGCTTACGAAAGTACAATTTTAGACCGCCATCTCAAATTGGTTGTGATTTGAAAGCTGCATTCCTGCAATACAGGATAATTCAAGGACCACTTCAACTTCTTATAATGCAAGTTTTCTACACTAAATGTATGTGGATGGATGGTACACTCAATAGGATATGCCATTATACTCTACACAATCTCCATAACATACAACAGACTACTCAACTTGATCAGACAGCTACCAGATTTATGTGACACAAGTGATGGAATCAGTGCAGATATGAACTTCGTGGGATATCACAAGATGGGATCCCATCATCCTGATCAAGGTCTGTGTGAGATTCACTGAGTCCACATTGTGTATGACAAGTGGAGGACATACAGGCAGATACCACCCTGAGGGGAATACAAGGAATTCGGCACAAAACCATCAAGAGAAGAGAAAAGCCCATGCAGCCCCATAATCTCATTTCTGTCCAATTCAGAGATGCACGTTCCACCCTGGCTGGCAGTGGTTGGCAGTGGCTGGAGGCAGATTGGTGCTCAACGGACTGACATCACTTTCTGTCCACTTATGGCTGGTTGGGTAACTTGGCTTGGTTGACATCACTTTCTGGCTGTTTTGGCACTGTGTCTTGTGTCGTTGGTGTTGCAGGATTCTTTTGATGTTCATGCAGTTTTACATTTTGAAGATATGATATTATGTGTGTTTGCAGTTTGTTTGGTGGATGTGGTTGGTACTGTTGTAGATGATACATGCTAATGTTGACACGACATCTGTAAAATGGTGTTGATGCAACTAAAATGTTGCAGTCGATGCTGTTGTCTGAACCAGATATCTGCGAGTGTCACTTATGTTTGTAACATTGTTGTTATAAATGCTGAGTTGTTGCGTCTTTTGCTCATGTCACTCACTATTGTTAATGTTGTTGCAAAATTGGAAGTCATTCCGCAACTAAATATATGAAGCAGTATTGATGCTGTTATATGTTTTAATGGCGATGCTGTTGACATAACAACTAAAGGTTGAGATATGCATACCGATGCTGTTGAAGCCACCGGCATCCATCTCCAATAAGGACTCCATCCATGGCACAGAATTATGTGGTCCAGATCAATGTCCCTGGGAGTCCAAAGACAAATTGGCAGAATTGAGCAGTGCTGTCATTTCCCTGTCTCATTCTCTGAGGCTTGATCGAATCAGCTTGAGCAATCTGTAAGGGCAGGGTGGACCAGGGAGGAACAGAACCACTTGTCACTGTCAGTGGTTGTCAGCAGTGCCATTTATAACAGGAGAACAAAACAGCAAGTGGCACATATACACCCAAACACAGCTTGATTGACAAATTGTTTGATTCCTTGTTTTTAGTACATCAGTAAAGATTTCCATGTTTTGTTTAAGGTGGACCAAGCAGTTTTATAGATCAGGAGAGACATTTTGTTTGTTGTTACAGCTGTAAGGACATTCTTTTGATTTAAACAAGATGCATCTCCACCTCTAAAAAGTAGAAAGATTCTTTGCAACAAAAAAAGCTGTTTTAATCATTAACCAGTGTGCTGTCTTTCGCACTTGCAGAGTTCGATAATTATGTACATTGCAATTTTTAAATGTCATTTTTATGAAGTCAACCACTCCATCCTGCTAGCATATCATTATATCAACCATTCAAAATCCGCAACTCTGAAAATAATTAACTAAACTTTCTATCGCGTTATAGAACGTATTGTAGAATAGAATAGAATAGAATAGAATAGCCCTGGTACAACAGAAACTGAATAGAATTGAATTACTAGCAACTTGATGACCTCTTGATAACTTCTTGGTAGCTGAAACCGCAGACGTCTCAATTTCACAAGAGCATGTGCAGAGTGTATGATGTGGTTGGCTGATAAGATCAATGTCTGGGGGGATATTGGACATGTGAATGACCTGATAGTTAGTCTGGTTGCTTGTGGTTGGTGGTCAAACATTCTAGGAAATACGTGCAAATGGCCACGCTATACACAACAAGAGCAGCTGATTCCATAGGGCTGGTGACTCGAACCTCTTGAGTGAGTTTGTGTTTTACGCCCCATCTCGTACCTCTTGAATTTTGGTAGTTTTCATGCCAAGGCCCAACTCGAGAATCAAAAATATAATATGATATTAATTTGACTTTGATTTTTAAATGTCTGAACTTGATAAGACAAAAATATACCACTAGCTGTTTTATGGGACAATTTCTGAGAGAAAATCGAAGCATTTAACCACATATGTATAGGGCTAATAAGGCTACCACATTGCAAAAGCACTCAAGATTTTGAATTGTCTGTCCTGGCGCCACATTGAAGTAAGTTAATATAAAAATACCATTAGCTGTTTAATGGGACCATTTCTGAGAGAAAAGCAAAGTATTTTACAAGGCTGTCACATTCTAAAAGTATCAAAAAACCTTCTAAAAATGCAATGGTCATTTTGGCAGTGGACTTCCAGCAAGGTGTGATCCAAAGCCTTTCAAAAAATCTATAAATCACCTGAGGTGTGACATGGAAAAGCAACATACTGAGACAGCAGACCCACTGCAGTGTCAATTGGCCTTAATGTGCTATAACAAGTGAGGATGTGTCACATCATTAAAGTCACTTATCCTTTCAATGTATTCAATTTGAAGTTGAGTTTATGTACAGGAGGCTCTAAATTTTACAGCATTATAAATCACTATGCAACCCTATGATACTTGAAAAGATTCTCTTAGCACACCAACATGTAAGAGGATATAAAAGGGACTTTTCAAGAAACCTGATCCCCCAACACACCTGCAGCCACACAAAAGTAATAGACTACCCCCATGTGTTCACAAAATTTCTGAGCAAATAAAATGTAATACACTTGAACACCAAGCAAATGTATAGTCCTCTCAAAAAGATTTACCTCCAAATAGGCTCTAACAGGTATTCCCATAAGTAAGACCTGAGGCATTTGTAATATCTGTTGTATCAGCACACTCCAACAGCCATGAACAACTTCTCCTTGCAGGGCCGGCCCTAGGCCAATTCAACCGATGCAGCTGCATCGGGCCCCGCACTCTTGGGGGCCCCGCACCCTATAGACTAGAAGAATGCAGAATTGCATATACCATAAAGCTAGCTCTTCCTGGATTGACAGCATTTTCAGCAAACTGGCCAGCCTGGATTGCCCTGCTTAGCAATTAGCCCTTGTTCTGTAATCCACTTGGACCAGGACCACTTCAAAAACAAATTGCAATCAATAGCAAAAGACTCCCTACAATTGAAGTGTCACTGTGGATCGCAATTAAGATTTAAGCTGAATGTCATTACTTGAAAAGAATAGTGTGAAAGACTGTATAGTTAAATATTTGCAGCATAACAACTGCGGGGCCCAACATTTACCTGAGCTGCCATACATACAGCAAGCAGGCTGTAGGTCCAATTTTAAAAGGATATACAATGTATATATATATATATAGATGAATTTTTTTTAGATGATGCCGCAACGGAGATGATATATGAAACTGGCAAGTTTTGTAAGCTTCAGTTAATGTTCAGCACGTATCATCTCTCCAAACTTCTCAAATTTTGTGTTCAAATGAGATCTGAAGTCAACCCCAGTTAATGGCAAATTAAAGAAGTCTCAAAGTTGGATGCTACAAACTTGCCTTGGACATGATGGATTATTCAAAGTTTCACATAGAGGCCTTCTATAATTCAGTGTTTGGGAACGCTTTTTAACGAAGATCACAAATTTGTTGGTTACGAATTTAAGTAAGATCAAAATTTGCAACCAACAATGTGCAAAGCTGAACCGAAATTTTCCATCTGTTGTACCACCAGAACGACATGACTAACCTGGTATGACCGTGATTCTAGTGTTTTGAGGGATTTTTGTTTAACCAATTTTTGGGGAAACTTTTTTCTTCTAAGGGCATCATTAGCAAACATTCGATCATTACTAATTCATTAGGAATATCTATAGGCCTACTACAGTATTTTCATCACCAAAGTGATTCAGTTAATTTTTTAGCAGTAATTTTTTTTGGGGGGGGGGGATTCGCATTGGGCCCCGCACATCCTAAGGCCGGCCCTGTCTCCTTGTAGATTGATGTGGAATGATATAGAATGATATAGAAGTAAATGACCGGTGTCATGCCTAACTACCACTTGACTCAAGTAACATCTCGTACAACACAGTGTCAAGTACTTTTTATCAGGACATTTCTGTCTCCCAAGAACACTCAAGCAGCCTGTCTACAGGTCCTTGAGTGTTGATTTAGAGAAAAAAGAAGGAATAAATGTAGTCATCTCTCAAGAATATCCTGTGGCTCAGTGTGGCTTATTCCAAGTAATCAAATACCCAAAACACAGTCCCATAGCTTTTAGCAAAACAAATATAAGACAAAAAGTGAGCCACACTTTAGCATTTCTTAAACAAACACTTTATTAGTTCTTGCCTACCTTCAAAGAGACACAGGTGGCATTCTTCTTTTCTGCTAAATTTGAGACAGTCACTCTTTTATCATTCTCATTAGATATCTGCCTGCTGGTAGAAGCAGAAGCTTTACTTTTATTCCTTGAATCAACATGCTTGCCTTTCATCCTAGTCTTTTTCATGTGCAGCCCATCTCTTTTGATGCCACATTTTGACTGCAGGCCATTCGGTGCAGAAGCATGATTTCCATGCCATTTGTCTTCCCTGCACTTTATTTCACTATTGTCACCCACAATTTCTCCATTTTTATACCACTGGCCACGTGATTTGGTCTCGTTAGCACCAGATGTCACTTCAATCTGCTTCCGGTGCGATGACCTCTGACCTGATTGAACTTTGCTTACGGGTTTCCTTTGAAGCCTTTCCCATTGCAGAATCTCGGCTACTTCATCGACACTGAGGGGACCTCTGCGGGGACTGGTCTCAGTCTCCAGGGCTCTAGGAAGGAGAGTCAATGTCTTGCATGTCTTATTTTCCTCGTCACTGGATTCGCTCTCGGACGACATTTCACTTGAGGTTATTTCGTCGCCAATACCATGGCCCGTGACCCGGGCAATGAGGTCAATGTCGAGACTGCCATTAAGGGATTCCATTGACCAGCGATGACCCTGTTCCGAGTCTGGAGTGTCCCAACTTCCGTCGAGGGCCTCCTGGGAACATTGCAGTGACCTGTCCTCAATGTAGCCCACCCCTCCGCTCAATATGCCATCTTCTTGCTGGTTGCTGCCGCTGAGGACGTCATAATTCATCTGTAACGATAGCGTCCTTTCGTGCAGATTCCTTAAACCATTAGACGTTGCCGCTGACCAGCTTCTCTTTGGACTGGTATTAATGTCATTGTGCCTTTTGATAAGCCCCCTTTTGTCACTACTCTTCCCATCACGAAGAAAAGCAGTCAGTCTCTCTAGTCCTCTTCCTTTTTCCAAAAGGCGAATTTCATGTCGCTTGTCAGACCCATGGCCACCAGTCAGACTATTTGACGAAGAGCCATATTGTGACGTCACCGCGGTCCCCATATTATTGCCAGCTCCTATACTTGTCCTACAAGTGTGGTTGCCATCCTTTATGTTAGTTAGGGTTTGAGCTGTTGGAAACAACTGGGTGGCTGTAAACCTGCTGTGGACCTGTTCATAACTCACCAGGCACCTATTACTGACTTCCTTTGTGTTTTTGCTCCCAGCATCTGGCAAAATGCAAGTCTGACCTTCTGAAGCAGTTTCCGCCTTGCCAAGACAACGTTCACTTCCAGATGCAGCAGGACTTTCTATCACTAAGCGGCATCCATCACGGTCTTGTTGGCTCGCTTGTGTTGTCTGTCGACTTGTGTAGGGGCTGTCGGGATTGGCACATTCCGATGCATCAAGGCCTTGTGATAAGTTCTCCAGGGATGAAATCAGACTCCGCAACTCCTCCAGTTGCCCATCCAACATTTTCACACTCTCTTGAACCACAGCTTGGCATTTGCTCCCATTAACGACTGTCCCATTTCCCCCTTCCTTCCTGTGACCTTCTGAATCAACTTGACCTTCAGGACTCAAATGACCTTGAAGGGCAGTTCCATCTTCTGCAAGGACACGATTTAGAGTCTGTCTGTTACTTTTGACATCGCTTTCTGAATCCGCTCTCATAGTATTTCCAATCTCCTTGAAATTTGATCGCTTTGTGAAACTTCCTACATCTCCTGCACAACCTGGAGGTGGGTGGTTGGCACAAAGGCTGAGTAATGTCTGTTGCTTTGTATCGACTGGCTTTTGATACACTTCACTTTGCAATACAGCAATATGAGGGCCAACGCTAGATGGAATGTTTGCTGTCTCATTGCCAAGTCTTTTGGAATCATTGTCACTTTTAATCATGTTGCTCGAACCTTGCGGCTCTTCACACTTTCCATTTTGTTTAAACATAGTTCTAACTGAAGTGTGTAGTTTTATGTATCCACATTTGACACCATGACAACAACTTGGTCCGCAACATTGGCGAAAGCCATTGGTGACATTGCGCTGTGTTACATCTCGGGCATCAATCACTGACGCAATCCCACTTGTCTCGATGGCAATCCTACCTGTCTTCTCGGCAAGCCGGCCTGTCTTTATTTCTCTTTGGGATTCTTCCTCCGCTGTGGTTCTTATGCATTCCTTGTCACCTCTCCTGTCAACACAACCGCGAGTCTTCTCGCTTGTCCCTCTGTCGTCTGCCTCTTTTAATAATCCTAATGATTCTTTGATAATTGGGTTAAGGCCCTCAGGTGATCCATTAGCCTTCCCACCCAACCCTGTCTTCCCATTTTGTCTCTTGACATTCTCTTTTTTCAGATGCTCTGTCTCCACATGCTGTTTCAAGTACTCGTAACAAACACTCACAATGTCCTCCACTGATGGCTCCACTGGTGGCTCTGCATTATCGCTCACCTCCATTTTCATGCAATTTTTTTCAGATGTCACTTTGTCATCACTGTCACAATGCAAAACAATATAATCTCATATGTCAGAAAGCGGATGAATTCTCTCCCACGTACATATTGTCTTCAGGAAGTCATCAGCATCCAAATTAATTTCAGCAATGCATCCATTGTTTCAAAAACATTCAAATGTCAAAAAAGATGCAACTGTCATTTCAACTACTGTCCAACTGATATCCAACTGATGTCCAAATCATGCAATAGATCATCACTGTGTGTAATTCTGATATCAGCTGACCAAGTCTTTGCTTTGGGTCATTTCAGAAGGAGCAATCAACTTGTGAAGATTTACTGCCAATCTTCATTCTGTCCTTTTACGAGCAGCTGACCTCTGAGTTGGTGAGTAGCCGTCAAAACTTTTGATTTAATGTTCTCCTTCTAGTAATAATAAAAAGATAACTGTCTGGATCGATTCGGGTGTCTGGACGGTGAACCCACATTATCGGTCATTATCGATGACCAGAAACAAGAAAATACAAACTGTTACAGATAAGAAATTGGACAGATAATAGCCAAGGGTCACTTTAACACTCAGGTTATCAGTCCTTGGATACTGTAAATACTATGAGTGTGAACAGCTGATTATCAATATTAGAATTTGACACTTTCACATGGAAAGTTTCACTAAAAAAATCTAAGCCTCGAAATTCGCAGATCAGTGATCCAGCTATTTCAGGTAACTGGGTCTTACGACTAGGAAATCCAGGATTAACCTTCTGGGATTGACCTTCAAATCTGACTACAAATACACAATGATAATCGAAGAGACTCAATATACAACACCTTGTGACCTAATGGCTAACAGTGCCTGTGTGTTAGGGTGGTCCACATTCCTATGGGAAAAATCAAATCTTGTAAAACCCCCAATTTGAAAGTAGAAATTGATGACCACATAAGTAAAACAAACACACGCAAAATTTCAGGCAAATCGGTTAATATCTAGAGGTGGCACAAAGTCTTTGAAGTTTATCATGTAATTCCCCATTGGCGCAACTGAAAAAATTGTCAATTTCCCAGATCTTTCTCTGAAGTGAATATTTTTTTGCGTTTTTTTTAGTATATGATAAAGTTGGCATGGCAAAGTAATATCTGGAGGGTATTTTTGATTTATTATTCATAGTAAGTGAAATATTTACCTGTTTTTATGAAAAAATGCTTAATAATTGACCTATGTAATATATATGCTGTCCTTCTACGAAACTTTGTAAGCCATAAAGAATATCAGGACTCGATTGGGCATCCTTGACATACCACGTTATTTGATCAAAATAATTGGTCATTTTTGCAAGATTTGCAAATATCGATGATTTTGAGGTCTGCTGCAGGGGAATCGCATGTTAAACTTCAATGGCTTTGTGCCACCTCTAAATATTAATTGATTTTGCTGAAATTTTTACTCAATACCTTCTATAGATATAAAATCACAATACAAGATTCAAATCAGAGAAATTTAGAAGAAAGTGTTTTTGGACCACCCTACTGTGTGTGTAACCATTGGCTATGAGGTTCTGGGTTCAAATCCCCTACCTGGGGTGCTCCGAGCCCATGGGAAATTAATAGAGGCGTGTTGTATCCAGTGTTCTATATATGTCCAATTGAAAGATAATGGGCATCTCTTGCCGAATAGATCATGTGCCAGACTCCTATTCTTCTCATTTCATCATCATGTGGTGGTCACCAACAATTAATGTGCAGCTCCCTCCACAAAAAATGGAGGTTGAGCTACCTGGCTGATCCGGCACATAACAGCACAACACGAGCAAGCAAATCTAAACCTGCTGACACAAGGTTGAATGTGATTTGACAAAACAAAGCAAAAAGTATATGTATGACAAGCCGACGAATGTATACCTCGCTATTCGGTTAACATTCAATTAACTGGTGTATGTGCATTGTGCACATGTCATTATGTCACCATATTAATGATCAATGGCATCAAAGACATGATGCAGAGATATCCACTGGTTTCCTATGCATATGACAGTATTTGGCCTATATCTTTGCCATGCAGTCCAATTAGGCAGTGTGTGATATCCGAAGGCATCATTGCAAGATCAAAAGCTGAACCTGAATAAGTGAATATGGATCTTACAAGGTATCTGAAGGATGCCATCCCTACCTAAGGGCCCCCACAACCCAAGACATTATCTCCTAATTTGATATCTGTCAAACTCAACCACCTGAAATTCACCCATTAATATCTGCCATATCTGCCAATCAACGTGAATCAAGAAGCAGACAGGCTTAAATATGGGGCAATTTGAACCCATGCCAAGAACTGTGTGGTTCATAAATGCTTCATATATCATAACAGCAATATATGAAAGTGCTGACAGCCTGAATGGCTGCTTATTCCCAAACACTTGTGTACAGGTATGTGGGGAGTTCACCTTATTGAAACTAATAGCCTTTCCCTTTATGAAGACACACTACCTGACTTACAGGCTTGTACAGTTGAAGTTGTACATACTGACAGCCTATAAAGACTAAAAGTCAGAAAAAATGTGAGGCATGAAAAAATTCAAAGGTTGATGACCTTTTAAGAGGAACAAGTGTGAGACTATGAGTACTTATAAAATTGACTCAGGTGGTCCAGAGACCATTGCCAAGTTTGTTGAGAATTTGATACTCATGTAAGGTGAATTCAGTCAGTTGAGATCCACTGTAAAACCATATATATATAGAGTTATAGACCTATTACAAATCTAATTCGCCCAAAGCCATACAACTTTAAATCATGTACAATACGTAGAAGTCAGTGCATGTGATTGTGGGCAAAAATTGTTCCCTTACAAAAGATGATGGCAAAGGTATTGTAAGATTCAGATACACCTGTAAGAATACGTGATGTATGCAAGGGTTTTGTATGCACCTGTACAAGAATATGCAATGTATGGATCTTGCAATATAAACAGCATGATAATGTCCCCACATCTGCACATATTGACAGATAATGGTCTTGAATGGACTTCATGCAACCAGCCCCCAACACATGCACCAGCATGTCAACACTGGCATTGGGTTTGCACAGGAGTCAAATATCTAATCATTATGAAACCTTTGTATGGCAAACAAACATGTACAACACAGAATAAATGGTATTGAGGGAGCTAATATTCTTTAGAGCATTGACAGCAAGCAGTAACATGCAGTTATAACAAGCATTGTCAGCAATCACTGACAGCAATCACTGACACAATAACTGTCAGCAACAACTGATAGCAATGACTGACAGCTAGCACTGGCAACAAGCATTGGCAGCAGGCATTGACAGCAGGCATTGACAGCAGGCATTGACAGCAATCACTGACAACAAACACTTCTTGCAAGAATTGACAGCAAGCATTGACAACAGACATACACTGCAAGCATGACAGCATAACAAGGACTGACCTGTTAAACACTGACAGCAAGCCTTGACAGCAAGCCTTGACAGCAAGCATTGACAACATGAACTGACAGAAAATACTGACAACAAGCACTGTCAGAAGGCATTGAGCCATTGTAAGGACAGAAACCATGTAGTTCAAATGGAATAAGGCATGAAAGAGCCTTTGAATAGATTTCTAAGTACAACATGGTCCTTTACAAACAACATCCTCCAAGCTGCTCTAAGTCTATGAATACTAATTATAACTCAGGCAAATTCCATCACTGACATGTTGGGAATATGTAATCGAGCAGTGCCTCCCACTTTAATCACAGTATGTGAGTCAATGTGGCTTTCTGTGGTTTCTGTGTGTTCTGTATGCCATATAATCACTGCAGAATTAATAACCCAGAATGAAATTACACAACATTGACTCAATGAGTGCCTTGGAAATGGTCTTGGAGGTTGGAACCCTTATACACGTATGCATTGCAACTTTGAAAGTATTAAAGAAAATACCAAGGCATTGAAGTCAATGGTTGCCATTGCCACAAAGCAGCTTCCTATCCAGGTACAGATTGGCCAAATATTGTATATGAAATGAATAGCATTTGTATGCAGTGTTCACTTTTGTATGGTATTTGTATACACTGTATACTTTTGTACAATTTTGTACAACTATGAAGCATGGACCTCCAGACACACAGCAAAGGAACTGAGGAAGATCCAAGCTTGTCAATATTCAAGGTTACAGCGTGCATCAAAGACTGAGCTTGCTTTATAACACAAAACCAACGGTTAAATATGACGAACTGCAGGAAAGCCTGCTGAGGTATTTTCAGAGTAAAACTAGAAGGGAACCTTTGATGGTTAATTACAGTAACAGTCAAAGAAGCAATTAAAGTAGACAGCTAAAACATCTTGTTAGGAAGGCAAAGCTGAAATATTACAGGATTAGCCAGCAAAGAACCCTGAGGGTGAGGCTGAGAATAGTTGGGAGATTTCTAGGGCTTGTAAAAACAACAAAAAGCTTCAAGAAAGTCAGTATTAATCTCATTTGGAGCCCTCAATGTGGTTGAGTTTTTTTCAAACATTTTCCCTCAAGATTTAGTCTGACTGACACTATCAGCCAGGTAAAAGATGAGGGAGTAGGGTTGTAGATTACCTTTGCATGGGGTAGGCAATGAGGATTGGTGTTACCCCATGCAGAGGGTAGATCCAGGGGGTAGATCGGGGCTAGATGAGGCAGGTGTAGTTCCCTATCACCCTCACCCTTTTGCTAACAAGATAGAATTCTTCCCCTGACCCTTGACCGCATGTAATAGGAGAGGGGGCAATCTGAGCCTCCTTCCTCCTTTTCTGAAGTTCTCATCCTCTTTTGCCTCAATTTCACAACATTGTCAAATCGTGCAGTCATTTCTGTAAGAGTCCGTAAGAAAATTTAGAATAAGTCTTGCATTTACAACGAATATTCTGCCTGAAAAGAGCTGCCCAATTTCACAGTGCGTTTTGCTCAAACAGTCATAATTTCGAAAACGAGGTTTTGAGAAATTTGCAAATTTACACTTGTTTTACAGTGATTTCTTACTATATGGATGGAGATGATGAAATCTCTAGTATTTTCACAATAATTTCAATAATAAAAAGTTCTGGAAAAATTCACCTTGCAATGAGTTTGGAACAAGTATATCAGAGATGTGGTAAATCAAAGTAAATTTTCAGTGAAATTTAACTGTCAAACTTTCACAGTGTGCACTCTGCACTTAGGGATCCATGCACCCCTCAGTGGGGGAGAGAATTACAGAGAATTACGTAATACGAGTGCCTGAGTGACAGCATTACATCTAATGCATAGGATGATGAGCTGCTACAAATGACAGCCACCTTGATTGAATCACGACAGGGGGATTAGTGTTGGACAATACAGGCCAAGGCCCTGCTAATGAGCTAGAGTGACCTCTGGTTTATTTGTCCTTAACGTACGAATGACTGGAATTCTGGAGTAAACCTTTCCAGAGTGACTTTAATTAAAGTTTTAGGCATTTTCAAAGTTGAAATTAGTCAGAATCAGCAAATAAAAATACCGTGCAAGCACGTAAACCCCGCTGGCTCTGTGTGAAGCCATTGAGACCATTCGGATACTGTTACATGCATACAAAAGTAATAAATTCCAGTATTGTTTGCAAAGAAAAATACCGTGCAAGGCACTGGAAGGCGAGAATCTCAAATTGAAAATTCACTTGTTAGGCCTATTGTAAGTGTGGATTGCTGGGTGAATACATACAGCGATATTTTTATTTAGTATATCCCAATATTGACGTTGAGAACCAAAAAACAAGTTTCATTAACATGCCTCATCGATGTGTCATGTGAAATTTGCATTATAATGTGATTACTTCAATAATCTGATGCCGAACCGTAAATGCTAACCCTCCCCCCCCCCAGACTACCGTGTGTGGATCCACCACCGATCAGTAATAAGCTGATCAATTAGTGTTTCTCATAACATTGTATTTAATGGCCTACTGTGTATAGAGTTAGATGGTTTGACTGTGTCAGTGCATTGGAAATGTGGAATGGCAGTAATTTACAGCATATATTAAGCAGAGTGGTCACTGGTCAGCATGCAGTAATACTTCCCCCATAAGCTAGCAATGTCACACAGGAATTATGCATTTGTGCAAATTAAATAGAACAGTGCTTAGCATAAGTCTCAAAACCAACACAAACTGTGTAAGGCCTTATCAGGGGTCTGTGTTGTAAAAATGTCATCACATTGCACTTTTGGAACCCTCAGTAATTGACACCACATTGCTGACACTCAGACAAATTTTCAACCCCAAATGAAAGACACACCCAAACAGGGTTTATTAAAAACTTTTAAGTCATGCTCTGGTTTCCTAAATTAATTGCAAATCAAATAACATTTAATATGATCTGAACAGGACAGGATTATTAAAAAATCACATGCACATTAAATTTTTGTGGAGATTCCACTCAGAATTTCTCATTGTGACTGATATGTGATATGTGTTCAAGATGATATTATTTGTCTTATAAGAAAACACAAAATGAATATAATTGGAGGGGGGGGGGTACTGAGCAGTGAGCACTCAAGAATGCTTAAATTGCATGTTTTAACACAGATGACACTGTTGATAAGGGGGGAGCACCTGCGGACACAGGTCCAATATTGGGGGGGGGGGGTGGTGGAAGTACCTGTCTGAGGTATGCCACCGAAGTTCACAATTTAGCATCATACCTTAGAAGTTTTAAGGAAATTGATGTATCCCCACCTTCTATTTCCCTGGGCCATGGGTGTATATCACATGATAAAGCAGTGTGGAGATGGATGCATGGATGAGTAGGGCTCTATGCCCTGTATTTATGCACTGGTAGGCTAATAAGGACAGGAGGAGGACAAGGCAATGAGGTGAAGGATCCAACATAGGCCCAGGTGACCCGGCAAGAGCTGGATTCGAACCCTGGACCCAGCAATTGGCAGCCCAGCCACCTACCACTAGACGAACCCTCCTGTCCTTATTAGTCTGCCTGTCATAATGTTTAGCTTAACCAATTGCACAAATGCAGGACACAAAGCCCAGTGGCATATTTATGGGGGGGGGGCCATTGGGCCATGGCCCCCCCCCCCGGCCAAAAATTAACATTGGAAAGATAGGAAAAGCCGCGGAGTGCCCTGTATTCACCCCACATTCACCCCATTGTGTGATACCAACTATCTCAACCTTAACGTTAAAAAAACCAAAGAAATGGTATTTGATTTTCGTAAGGGTAGTAACTCTGTTACATCAATAGAAATTAAATCAGAGTCAGTCGAAATGGTTAATGAATATAAATATCTTGGTGTTGTCATCGATGAGAAACTTACTGGCTCTCCAAACACTAAAAGGGTTTACAACAAATGTATTCAACGAATTCACCATCTACGCATCTTAAGAAACATCAAGGTTAATGGTACTGTACTCACTCTGTTTTATAAGTCTGTGGTTGAGTCAATTTTGTATAGATAGATAGATAGATAGATAGATAGATAGATAGATAGATAGATAGATAGATAGATAGATAGATAGATAGATAGATAGATAGATAGATAGATAGGTAGATAGATAGATAGATAGATAGTCATGATGGGACGACAGTTGCTCAGTTGGTACCACTCAGGTCATTCTATCACTGTGTCCCAAGTTCAAATCCAGCTCTGGCCTGGTCACCTTAATCTATGTTAGACAGCAGTTTCAATCATCCTTTGCCTCATTACTGTATCACCCTGTCCTAATTAATGTTCTGAGTGCATAAATACCGGATCGGCGGATGTAAAGTCCCAGTCACCCATCCATCCTGAAAGATGGATATCTGATAGATTGATGATATGATAGATTGATGGATAGGTATATATTGTAGTAACTATCTTAGATCACATTCTTATAAAATAATTAAATTACTAGTATCTGATGACCACCAAAGATCATGCTGTAAAATTGATGTCCAATCTTTTATATGCCTAAGATGTGTGACAGCATGCATAAATAAATAGCAACAGCAGCTGTAGTTTCTTCATGGTAGAATGTACTTACAATCTAACTCTAAACAATGTAGTAAACATATATAACACATACTTGGGGATTTTAGAAATCAAGATGGGACTCATCAAAAGAGTAACCAAGGGACTGGGGCTATAACAGGTCATTTTGTGGTTTGTGGTTGAATTAACACCCCATTTGGGCAAGATTGTAAGTTGCTCACCATGATATTTCACACATGTAGCATTTCTTCACTTCTTTTAGTGAGTTTTTTGGGGGTTTTGTTTTCGCTCTTTTGTTCTCCTTTTTTGTTTTCTAAAGGTCATGTTCAGCACTCAGAGACAAAATATAGTAGGCAGGGATGCATAAGTATATGACAAGGCTATTAGGAACATATCCGGACACGCCACGTGCCTGGAAACCTGCCATACTCGAGAGCCCCCATAGGCATACGGGAAACCCGTTTCGCAGGGGGGGGGGCTGTCGCTATTTTGCCCTGAAATTTTAACATGGCACCGATGTGACCAGGGCAGCGGATCTGCCCGGATTGGTCAGGACCTCCTCCCCCCCAATACCCCCTGCATTGTGAGGAGTGCTTTTCCTACCTCCAACATGCCATTAGCTTCCAAAATGCCATTAAATAATAATAAGCCATAGTGGAAATGTTGAGGGAATTTCATAGGCCTACCTGTGTACAGTGGCATAGCCAGGTATTTATAATTTCCAGAGGGGATTTAGCATGTTGAGTGGTCTTTAAGGGTTCCCAGCAGACAGGGAAATAGTGAAATCAATTCCCTGCAGGGGAAAATCAGGGAAGTTGAAATTTGGCTCATTGGTTTGATTTATGGATTAATATGGTTCTGGATTTGTTAATACATATACATGTATACATGGATGCTAAAATGCTCAAAATCACTTGTTATATAGTTCACAGTTGAAAATTGTTAAAAGGGATTTGATAACCACTTGAACTGTACAGTAATTTGAGTAGAGCCAAAGGCAGATTACCAAAGGTGTACAACTTTCCATTTACGCCTCAGCCCAAGCACATTCCATTGAAGGGCATTTTTTACCCAACTCTCCACCCCTTTCAGAACACATGTGGCATGTCACTGGCACCTCAGATTGACAATTTATTGGTTTGATTTCCCACATCATGACACATGACAGATAAGCACGTGCACTGTCAAGGATTTGCTGTAAAAACTTACTTGTTCTTGTTTACTGTGACAGTTCACATTGCCTAAGGTGGAGATCCACATTTCTGTAGTCTTTCTGAACTGACAGCTTATACCAGGTCTGAAGATGTTTTTGACACTGACATCACTATTTCGGAGAATGTAGAAGAAATAATGCAAGATATTTAGAAGTCAAAGATAGTTTTGAGAAAATAATTCCAGTCATTTTTGACAGTGTACATGAGATTCTTGGTAACAATCAATTACGCACATCTAATTGCTAGAAATGCCTGGAAACTTGTCATTCCCATCTGCATGACAAAATAAGATAACAGGCAAAATTTGAATGAAATATGAGCAACACAAAGTGAGTTATGCTTGACGAAATCCCCAGCTACCAGTCTCGTTGAGGACTGCAGAACCCCGTAGGCTATGTATAGCCTGCGGGGTAAAAAGGCTCACGACTGTTAGGGACCTGTCATACTGCAACCTAGTCAATACACAAAATACAATTTCAAGAATATATACACAAATTACACAAAAAGTCCATATTTTCTGCATATTTTGTTTCAGGTATCTTAACCTCTTTAATTCGCTGAAACATGGAAACGGTGTCAAAGTGAAGCTGTAAGTTTTCAACCTTATCGATTCTGAACTTGAATCAATTTTCCCTTTTCAAACCATATTTTACCCTCTATGAGATGCTCTCCTCTCAGAGTCTACATCCATTTTGGATGGTAGCTGTTCTGAAAATTGGGGAAGAGCATTTCGCCCTTCGGCGGTCATCGAGAGTGTTCGATCGACTCTTGGTCCGCTCTCCGCATTTCTTGTTCGTCATTTTCTCTCGTATTGAACGGAGAACCACTTGTCCCCAGGCTGTGTACATACGTTATGGAGGGAAAACTCTCCCCACATTGACATATAGATGCTCATAAACTCACAATATTTGGACCTCAGCGATAGCATGGGATGAGTCAGGGTGGACAAGTGCAGAAGAAAGCACCAAGAGGATGCTACTTATACAATACTTTTATATAATTAATTTATAACGAGTATTTTCATGTTTAATTTGTAATAAAAGTATTTCAGAATGAATGGAAATCATTTCGAAAGCATTCAGGCTGCAATATACATATATTCAAAATTAACATCACCAGGACACATGTGCATCCCTCTGATACTGTCCAATGCCCTTTCAGGCTTATAATTTGAAATAAAGTTCATGAATAAATAAATAATTGATTTTATGTCATTTTTAAACATGGGTAACTGAAGCCATTCAAATCGGCCAAAATATTAAATATTAGGAGGCAGCTGAGCAGAACTACATGTATTCCAAGTACTGTTTGCCCCATGCCACCTTCGAAATATTGTAGCAACCACTTTGTAATTTAAAATGTATAATTGTAAAGTGATAGTCCCTCAACACCTGAACACACGGTGGCTGTTTGTTTTTCAGACCACAGCACAACATGGCCAAATTAATGATGTTGTTTCACGATAAAAAGACTTTCTCAGAAGTTCATGGCTAATTCCTTTAACCAGCAAGGAGCAGGACAATTTCAAAATTTCAAAGATAAATGCACACTGAGAAAATTCTCCCACTTTCTTGCAAATTAAAAGAGACAATTAAATGGAATAGCTACCCCTCTCAAAATATGAAGTATTTGCATGTTCAAATACAGAACCCTTTGAAATCGATCTCCAAAATTTCTCAGACCAATGCAGATCATTTCATTGCTATAGAATTTAATGCAAGCTTCAGAAATGATATGACATGTCAGAACAGTTTTGCAAGCAATAAAAAGAGGAGATATTCAGAACATGTGCAAAATAAAATTGTTTTTCTTCTCCATGGGAGAGAGATAATCTTTTGATAACTTTTCCAAAAGAAGAACTCTAAGTCTGCAAAAAGAGGAGAGAGGTCAGAATGATTAGACATGAAAGTGAGCAAGAATGACAGGAACTCCTGATAGCAGAGTTCACTGTGGAACATGGAGGAGCTTACAAGGAGCAGAGGAAACTTCGAGGAGTGGAGATGTGGTGAACCTGCCTGGGATAAGGTCCTGACTCACTTCAGGTGAACTTGACCTTAGATTTCAAAAGCAGTTGCCTTGCAGCTGAAGAGGTTGCAAGGACTCACTCTGTGAGAGTCCAATTCGACTGGTCATGGAAGCAATAAAATCCAGAACAAAGCAAGAGAATGGCGGTAATCTTCAGCATTAATATTTCGAGATTTATGGGAAATTAAATTGCCCCGAGCGGAGTGTTTGAAGAGGGCTTGTTTGGCGGCTACATGAATGGAACCTAATTGGTTTGGTTTCAGCGGAAGAAGATGAGTTAAGGTGGAGGAGGGACTGCGAAAGCCCTCCACTCTTTCAAACAGTCGGCCCTGTTTCTTTTCGCAAATTGTCCCTTCCGATAAAGCCCATTAGGTGTGTGCAAAGATTTGCGCGTGGCCAGTTTGCCTCACCTAAATATTTACCCTCGTCAGAGATAGCAAACAGGGTGGAGAGGGGGCACGAAGGGGCAAGGGTGCCAATACAGGACCATTGTGGCCCCCCTATGCCCTTGGGCTACTCATTTGCCCCTCACAATGGGACCCTGTGCCCTGCAAAAGATGACTCTTGTTTCTGCACCACATTGGCAAGCCTCACACTAGGAGCCTGATTCTGAGGAGCCAGATCCTGTCCAGCACTAACTTCGTTCCTGGACCAAACTGACAGACCGATACAACTTCCCTCTCTACACATATACAATGTAGAAAAACAAAGCATTAAAGAATAAATGAGAGCAGGAGATTTTAAAAAAAGCCTATCGAGAGTTGACGAAAAGCCCGGACAAAAAGAAAGTTTATCACTTTATAATTCCATGTGGTTTTGCTATTTATCAATAAATTATTGGTATTCTAATCCATAATATTTTCACTTACTTGGAATTGGAAGAAGAGTGTATTTCAGATAAATTTGCCATCTTGAATCCTGCTATAAGATCAGACAATGACTGATCAATATATATAAGCTGGCAGTTCCAGAAATGGTCTGCTATCTTCCTCGTTCCATATATCCTCGTGTAAATGAGTTATCATGACCCCCTTAATGGAGAGTCAAGAACCAAAAGAAAGGAAAGTGTAGCTCTTAAGTTTCTTTGCTTTGTTTATTTTAATTGACAATTGGATTAAGGTTCTGTTGTGCTATTTCTGATAACGACACTAAACAAATCCCAGTGTTTGATTGTAACAGAGGCAAGCACCAGTCTGGGGATTAAAGTGGAATAGAATATCACAGCCAACTGATATCAGAAAGGAATTTGAAAAGCTGTGAATCAGTTATATAACCCAAACATTTGCTGTTTTGGGGGCACTTTAGTGCCAGAAACATTATAAAAATATATTGTGGAAAGATTCTTTAAACTTTGCAATGCCCATGCAGCTGCGCCTTATCTGAATATTAAATAAGCGTACTTGAGAAAATCATGTCTCATTGCATTGAATATTACGATATAAGTTAAAATAGATTTAGGCAGTCAAATCTTGAAGATTATGGTTTAGTTTGAAAAAGAAAAGGAATCACAAAAAAAAGGAAAGCACTTGGAAGAAGAAAATGTGATAGTAGGCCTACAGGAAACAAAAGACAAAACTGAAGCTGGCTGATCTCAAGACCTTGACTGGAACCTCACACAAAATACACAGAAAAGTGAAGGAAACAGGAAACCACCAGAAGTTATGTGTCACTGTCTGAGTCTCTATAACTTACAAGTCACTGACTGTGTAGTCTGAGCTAGTGTGTGGTCAAGATGTTTATGTATCTCAACAACTTCACAAGACTTTCAGTACTTTGCAAAAACACTTCTCAACTTCTTGCCGGGGGACAGGAAATGCAATATGCAAAAGTAAGCACTTCTGGAAAGCCCTTCACCCCAGACACCGGGTCAAAGGTGCCCTGAACTTCAAGCTGAAGATTTGCAGCCTTTGATGGTGTTTGCTTTTTGGTCAGATCAATGCCATAACAGTTTATAGTTTTATAACAGTCCTTAGTGTATGTTCAAACAGCTGTAAAGACATAGACTGGTATACTCCCACTAAATGGCAAACACATGAAATGATAAAACCACCAATTATCACAATGAAGTGGCTGGTATACAAATATGAGAATTGCAAAGATAAATGCTGTCAAATGACTCTTAGTCATCATAAGTCATGGGATGACCCAGGAAATGTGCAATAAAAGTAACTTTCCAGGACTCCAAAGTAACAAAAGTATTCAACCGATATCAGCAAGTTATGTGCCAGCCACATATAAACATTGTTCGTAGTGAACACTATTATATTAACAATATCATAATCTAGGATGCTTAATTCCAAGGATGCCTGTATCACTAAATTTATTTAGAAACAACTTTGATCATCTTAATTGGGCTCAAGCACAGCTGTTCGAGACAGACTTTTTCCAGAACCACACAGTGAGAATTATTTCAAAATAAAATTGAAAATGTTTTATATCTTATGAAGTATTATTTCATCAGTGGGGAGCAAACTAACAAGCAAAAAGTGAGGAGATGCAAGACAACATTTTCATAATACAAGGAAGAAGACAATAAATATTGCAGCATTTCACCTTGCTTCATTTTTACACATATTGTTTTAAAACATGGAGAAATACCACACAGTGTTGTGAGTCTATCTGTTAATTGGCAGCCAGCATTTGTGTAAGAAACGTGCAGCAGACACCATTGTTTTCATTGTTGGAGGAAGAGGAAAAAGAAGAGAGAAAATGTTAAGAAAAAGAGGATCACCCAGGAGCACTCCTTGAAACAGCCATTATGAATTCCATCACAGCAGGAGAACCATAGACAAGTTCATATTCACAGCAGGAGAAGATTACAAGAGATATTCAGGGCCAGGCAAAAGGAGGAGTAAATGTTAGTGTTTTGAGGCAATAAAGGATGATAAAGCCAAGCTGATGCTTCCAGTTGACATTGAGAGAATCATGACATCCACTGACCTTGGACACCAGAAATTGACACAATCATGCAAGAATTTGACAAGTGCAGTTTGTGTGCAGCACACAAGAGGAGCTAAGGAAGGCACAAAAAGTTCACAAGCCTCACAGGAGTAAGAACAAGAGCTCACAAGAGCATCACAAGAGCTCTCAAAAGCTCAGAACTCGAGCCACAGGAGTCATGAAGGCAAAGAACTAGCCAGAACTGAGCTTCCCAATAGAGAAATAACGTGCTTATTGCCATTATAAGTATGTCACAAAAGAGGAACCACAAGATCAGCACACATATATAAAAGACAAGATCTTTTTGAACCAGGATCACTGCATTGCTCTTGGCTGTCAACAGCATGATCCATTGCCCTGTAAGTCACGCAACAATTCAATCCACACTCCCTATGTGCAACTTACAATTTCCAAAGAAGTTTTGCTTTGTTCATTTGGTGTCATCACACTTTGCATCTTCACATTCTTCAGAGTTTACTTTGTCAAGTGATTGTTTATGGCATTTATACACATGCTCTGTGCTCACAAATCTATTTTTAAAACTGTGCATAACATTATGATTGCAGCAGATGCACATGTGTTGACTAGCTACCTCATAAATGACACAAACACATTTAGGATGGTAGTGATTTGAGACTGTCAAATTAGGAGAGGGTTAATTTGAGGAAATTTCCCAAGCGGGATATCAAGGGACAACCTCAGAGACACATTTAGGCCACACATAATTGATCTTTAGCTTCTCGGATCCTCTCAAGGCACTTTTTCTAGGGTCGGTCGGTAGGACAAAAAAAAAAGGTAAAAAAAAATTTTTTTATAATGTCAAAAAAAATTTTTTTTTTTTTTTTCAATTTTTTTTTTCCATCGGCAGTGTATCTATTGTGTCGGCGGGTCCGCGAAGCTAAGAATCAATTATGTGTGGCCTTAAGGTTTCAGGCTTGTTATCAACTGAAAACACAAAATATTTGAATTCTTGGAAATGAAGACACCAGCAATTCATCTGTTTTATTTGAAGCACCCATAGAAATGTTGGAAGCAGAGGGGAGCTTTTTATTGACCAACTAAATGGCTAAGGCTTGGCTAAAGCCTCACAAAAAGCCATTGGTCGCAATAGGTGAAGACCGTGAAGGTCCTGGTGGGCTGGTTAATCACATCACTTCTGCCTCATCCCTGCATCAACCTGCTTCAAGTATGCCTCCTCCATCCTCCCATGCAGGGTTGTCTTGGCAGGGTGGCCTCCTTCTGCTTCAGCAGCAGAGGAGGGGATGGAGAGCAGAAGAAGGGGGAATCCATGCAAATGAAGCTGCGTGACATCACCTCCATGTGGGTCATCCCCAAAAACAATCACAACAGAGCAGATGTCCCCAACTGTGACCGTTGCTATGGTGACAGTTTTAATTGTCTCCCAAATTCAATTTATTTGGCTCTGGTCGTCAAGATGCATTAGAGGGGCCCAGTCGATTGGCCAACAAATTTGCCTCTTGCCGTGAGCAACTTGTCGACGTCTCTCCTGGGCAATTCCACCCACTCCAGGAGGGACAGACAGACCCCAGACAATAGACAGACAACAGATAGACAACTGGGATATTGAATCAATGCAGGCTCCAGGCTGTCCAGCAATGTGCAC
Organism: Platynereis dumerilii; assembly: GCA_026936325.1. NCBI lineage: Eukaryota > Metazoa > Annelida > Polychaeta > Phyllodocida > Nereididae > Platynereis > Platynereis dumerilii. The sequence continues at coordinate 39,188,370 of JAPTHN010000011.1, read as the reverse complement.
AGAAAACACAAAGTGTACCTTTGTAAAATTCAATCTTGTACGAAGGTTGCTAAATGTATCCCAAATTGCTCTTTAAGCTAAGTATGGGCCAGTCTAAATCTCCACTGAAGAATGACGCCATTGCACTGTTAGACTGGCCAGATTTTCCAGCAGATGAACTTTGGAATCGAAATATTAAAAACCCATTTTGTGATTAAGATTTCATAGATTATGAACATACCACAAAGAGGAGGATCAACAATCAAACATAGTGCATGACAAACAGGGAAATTACCGCCTTTGCAATGCCATCTGAGATCTCCTTTGAAATCATTGCCTTCTATAATCCCATGTGGGCTACATGCTCATATAAATGGAGAAAATAAACTCCACATTTGATCAAGTCCACAAATCAGAGATACATTCAGCCTGTGACACCAAAGTATAAGGAGCAATTGGAGCATATGCATTTTAGCAACACATCAAGTTCTGAAGTTCAAATGGAAGAAGCAAGACAGATCTATGAGAATGGCAGCATGCAAGGTCATAAGCAAATGCTTCAGCCCAAAGCCGCTTCACGAGAGAAGGAATGCCTTGAGTAATGCAATTTAAGATTTGCTCCAGAGGTTTGGCTGTTGGGTTTTGTCAATTTCTCATTACAAACAATTTATGAGAAGATCATTACTAGCAATAACATCAGATGCTACTGCTGATGCTGCTGGGAGAGTAACTTGTCACAAGCAGAATTGCAATGCCTTGCCTTCAAATTGTATGTTTCAGGTCTTCTTACTCCTCTGAAGTTAGGAAATATTAGTGGTTATCAAAATGTTCTCAGTAATGTCACATCCTACACTTTCCAAGTTAACATTATGGCAAATATCTCTGTGGGTGAGTCTTGTGAGCAAATGTCAGTGACAAATTGACAACTCATTTCAAAATATAATGTAAAAGATAGGACAAGCATTGACATCACTGCAATTCTCACACAGCATCACAGCATCTGAGTGTGCTTGTACTTCTATTATAAATTGTATACAATGGTTGGTGACATATAAAATTGAACCTTTTCTATTCTTTCTCTTGTTGTTACGATTTCCTGTGAACTTACAGCAACACATTTGAGATAAACCGATTTTCAAAATATTATGTGCAATTTTAACACGATCTTGCCTTTTCTAGACTTGCAAGAGTCAGGAATGCCTTGCAAGAACGCAAGATGCATTTCCAACACCCCTCCCCTTCCTTCTCTAAACTGCCATTGTCTTGCAAGCCACATTGGTGACAGGGTGAAAGTAAGGGGTGGGGTGGTGAGATCACTGCACTAATTAACCCCATAAATCTTTAATCGGGCAAATGCTCTCGAATTCCCCTGCACCCTTTAATACATCAGCCATTTCCTCAGGAACAAAATGAGTCAAGACCATCAAAGGTGAAAAATGGCCTAAATATTCAATCTCAAGGTTATATCACACACACAATCCTTCTGAATTTATTCATAGTTATTCACAAAATATGAATATAGAATATCAAATTGAGTCCATAGAATAATAATTACCTTCGTTTAGTTGCAATACATTCATTTTACATTTCAAAACGTCTATATAATTGTCATCAACTTAAAAATATAATTTTACACCTGGGATGCAAGGAGAAAGGCTGATGCTTAAATGACATACTGAGTTGGGTCTTTGGGTTTCGGCTGAATACAGGAATTACATTTTGAGAAAGTACAGCAAAGACAGTTTACACTGTATATTCCCAATAAAGCTTCACAGCAACTGGCATGCTTCACATTGGGTGTCACCTTCTACCCTGGACATCTCTCAAAAAATCTGAGTAAAACCCAAATCCACTTCCAACTTGTGATAAAAAAATCTTGCCAAGTTGAACCCAAACTGCTGGGCACAGCTCCAATTTCCATTTTGGGCTGTGAAGCTCACGAAATAAACGAGAGGCTGTCAGCCAACCCTGTACTTCACGGGATTCTATTGTTTTGTGTTTATAGATTTGCTGTTGTGGGTTGTTGAGGTCGTGTTGTTGTGTCACCCACAGCATTTTGTCCTTTGAAGACAAGAGGCCATTTGCACTTTGCACAATTGTTTGTTTGCATATCCTCAGCAAATGCATAAGAAAGGAGCTCAGCTGGATGAAGGGGCAGGGGGTGTTTTGCAAATGTTCTGGAGAGAGGGTCATGCAGGAAGCCTTGTGTTGCCTTGTATTGCCTGTATTCCTTTTAGGGTGACACTGTGATATAGAAGTGTGACCTGGCACTGTCAGGATGACCCTTTTGTCAGCCAAATCCATGGTATCTCTCTGTGCTTAAATTGGTTAATCATATCGTAATCGGTCAAATATATACCAAGAATACAGATTCGTCATCGTTATTGGGGTTTTATTGACTGGAATGTATGCAACTTGCAAAAAGCTAAATATCAGTGTGCAAGGAAAACCGGTTATAAAAATGTGATAAACTCTATGCTACCAATCTTCTCCAGATCTAAACTCAGAATTATGCATTGGACTAATCCATACAATTCAAGTGCAAATCTCTGCCAAACCTTTACTTTTGACATGGCTTCTGAGTTCTGACACTGAATGGGCCACTGACAGAGACATTTAGACACTGACTGTGATTTGATTAGCGTAACAACTGTCAGTCCTTTGTGGGGAAGCAGTGCATCTTGCTTCAAACAGACCTGTCAATCGTCCATCAGCAGATTGGCCAGTGGTCATCTGTAGTGGTCATCTGCTGACCCATTAGACTGATCCCTCCAGAATGGACAGATTAGAAGCTGGTCAAGTGGCCCAGGGGGTCGGATGTGCCCACCACATTCTATTGTCCAGTCCAGTAGGCCATGGTGGGTATTGTGCAGTGGATTAGCCACCCCTGGACCCCCTTTCCCCTCTTTAATCCTCAACTATCCATCCAGTAATGGGATGGAAACATTATACAAATCGCGTGTAAGAGGCAGCAAGTGCAGCAGCCATTGACACAAGACCCTGTTAATTTATTGCCTGAATATATTTAAATAAAAGATAAACCCATTGAGACTGCTTCACATCTAACACTAGCAGAGCTTTTTACTGCTTTTCTCATTCAAATCCTGAGCTAATCTTCTCTTTTTTTAGGCTGACATGCATATCATTATCACATCCACCCAACATTTAAGGCCATATTGCAAAGATAAAGGAGATCTTTTCTAGCAACTGCCATCTCACCCCATCCACCTTTGAAGCTGCCATTTACAAAATGCAATGGCAAATAAATACTTCACCATAAGCTTCATGAAATACATAAATCTTGCAGGCTGTTGAATAAATTGAGAATATGGGCTATACCAGCAGTTAATGCATTCAATTAGTCATAGCTCAGAAACCTCAGATATGAATTTGCTTTAAATTAATAAATGGAATTACAAACATATCTGATAGTGCTCCATTTGAGGCAGATCTAACGGAAACAATGTTATGATGTAATTATGATGACAATTTTATTATATGAGGCATCCTTTGTAAGCAGTGAAGCTGTCTATTCAATCTATTGCTGCTTACAAAGTGGGTAACTGCGAGGCTGATAGCAACTATTCATGTTGCATGTGGAGCATGTGGTTATGTTTTGCAGCTGGAGTGAAAAATGTTGCAGCTCTTTGAGGGAACATTGGGAGATGAAAGGAATGGGGTTCATGCAGTTGGGTCTGGACTACCAGGAAAACATGCTCATAATCAGCCTGCTAAATCAGGACGGAGCTGGAGGTGTTGAGTTGGATTTTGCAGTCAGTATTTCTACACAAATTGATTGAAATACCACCAAAAATTCACTAAATATGCATTGTAAAGCATAAAGCATATGTGTAAACTAAGAGCAATTAATGCAACTTAACTGCCTCTAGCTGCGATCGAACCCAAGACCATGCATACATGTATTTTCAAAAGGCCACTCCCTCGTCATGACCAATGAGCCAGGAAAAATAACCAGCTTACTTAAAAACTTGAAAGAGCATGAATAGAACTCTAGACATGGATGGTGAATGCTGACAGGAAACTGGGGAAAGCAGCACTTTCAGCACTGAACCTCATCCACAATCACTAAATCCCTGACTAAATTTAGGTCCTGCACATTACAGGGAGTGTGTGAATCACCTGCAAAACAGTCTGTCAAGCAGAGCCCAGCAGAGGCAAGCAGAGCAGACATGTGGAAGAAGATCAAGGCATTTGAATGATTGTTTTTCTACCTGCACAAGAAACACATGTGGCCAGGTGTGGTTATCTGGAGCAAGCTGGCTACAGGGATCACAGGGTCATCTCTCTGGGCCAGTCTTACAAGGTTTGCCACTCAAGAAATGGGTCAATGTGACACAGGGAATCAAAGAAATCTCCCTTTAGTTGCTCCACTGATGTGGGAATGTGAGAGGCCATCTGTAAAAAGACTGATTATCCCTCAGCACTGGATGTTTCTCACAAAGAAAAGCAATTTGCTGCAAGATCATGAGATTCTGCCTCTGTGCATATATGCCAAAGTAAGGTAATGGGTAATCATTTCATCATACAACTATATTGATTTGATATATATGTAACTGAATAACACATACATAACCATTGCATAATGCTGCACAATAACAGGCATGTCATATTGGAAAGACTAAAATGAGAAAAACCAATGCAGCCTACACTGTAAATTTTGAATTTTTGAGTTAGCTTAATTGATTGAGTGAGATGGTTGCACAATTCCTTTGAGCCAAGATAGCTTGTTGTTTGCAAGTTACAACAACATAAAGATTATCATAACTCAAAACAGCAAGCTATCATGGCTCAAACAAATTGTGCAACCGTCTCACTCAATCATTTGAGCTAACTCAGAATTTCAGAATTTACAGTGGACAGATTCTAAAGCATAATTGATTCGAAAGCAGAATTGAGAAATTAATGCAGATGTGCCTTATAGATTAGTTATTTTGGGACAACACATAAATAATTCCCAATTCAGAGATTTCTTGAAAAAAGGAAGTCAGATAGAGATTTTAATTTGGAAAGCTGTTGAGGAAAACAGTTTTACCTCTGGGCCCCAGCTGCAGAGCATCATGCTCGGGCAAGATAAGCAAGTGTTTCGAATTACGAGTGATGCCACATGCACAGGCTGGGCTAATTCATTAATCTGCCTCCATGGCCCTCCAATGGGCCTCGAATGGGCCTACAATGGGCCTCCAATGGGCCTCCAATGGGCCTCCAATGGGCCTCCATGGCCCTCCAATGGGCCTCGAATGGGCCTACACTGCCTCTGGATGGCTGTCAGGTGCTCTTGATGTGGGCCTCAAAAGCATGTTGCTCTTTGAAAGCTTTTTACCATCTGGTAGCTATAGTCATACACCAACTCAGGCTGCAACTTGGGCTTACTCAGTCCTGCCTCAGCTGCACATATCAGCTCCTGGTTGCTTTAATCTAATCCAGCAAATTTATGGCATGACAAAAAAAGCAAAAGGGTCCAACATAACAACTGATACCTTGAGACATAAAACTCCACCAGCCATGTAATCTTGGAATCACTGCAGCAACTTGCCAGCAAGCATTCTCAATTGGCCAAGAAATATGTGGAAATAAGCTGCATGGAAGTAAGGAGAAGGCAAGCTTGAAGTAACTTGAACTTATGGAAAACAGCAGCTTATATTGGGTGTATAATCATGTGTTCAGGTTTGCTTTCAACCCTTAAGACGAAAAATATGCAAAGAAATTCAGGCTAAATCAGGACAACACACAATGTGCACTCTAAAAAATGCCAGGACAAAATTGGTTTTTTAGATTCAAAATGGTTTTTTGAAAAACCAAATTTCAATGCAAAACCAAAATGGATTTTAAAAAAAATCCATTTTGGTTTTTTGCATTGAAATTTGGTTTTTCAAAAAACCATTTTGAATCTAAAAAACCAATTTTGTCTGAAATTTTTTAGAGTGTGCCTCTGATGAATCAGTGGATGAGAGAATGGGACAGGGTGTGGGCGGCTCCCTGATCACAGCAACAACTCATTGCATCTTTCAAAGCAAAGGCTTACTGAAAGGTGTGAAGAAATGGAAGCATCAATAATATTCCAAATTTAGCTAAACCTTCCTATTTATGTCAACAATGCAAAGGAGGAAAGGAATTATGTAGGTAAGCATACGGACTGGATAATTTCAGGTTTATCGATTGATAATTTACAACTGCAACATCACTTTTTGTGCACCCAAAAGATCCAGGAATAAATTGCAAAAGCAAATCCGAAAAAAATTCCATGATTCAGCAAGATTTATACTATTGAACAATCATGAATGTTTTTTTTGGAATTGTATACTTCTGTAATTCATTACATCAAATTAATCCGTATACTGTTTTGGTTTTGCAGGAGTTAAGCATAATGATGTATTTTCATTTTAGGGGAACCACCATACCAGACAAATTGTTGTACCTACAATGTATGTAATTTGTGCTTTACTTCAGTAGACAACTGTAGAACAGATTGAGCACATACATTTTGCAAACTGAAGAAATACCCAATAATCTACTTCACCACTCATATAGTGCAGCTTTTCGTAATGAGAAGTCAAGAAAAGAGAAACAACAAGGCGACTTAATGCAACTTATTGCATCCTTACAAACTGAGAGTGTTCCTGCAACTGCTCCAGTTGCTGCAGCTGAAGCTGTTACTCCCAGTGATGCAGGATGCTAGGATGCTGGGCTGGACATTCATCTTCCCTGACTGATGGCTCACTCTAGAACTGTCAGCACTAATGTCAATTCAAAGGAAGAAAGCAAACAAAAAATGTAAAGGTTGTATACTACTTCTTGCAGACATAATGTACTTCTCCCAAAGAATTAGCCAACATATTTCAGGGTCTAGCCTGCCCAGGTTACCCTAAAGACTGTTACAACCTCATTCATAAGAAGTTCCTGCACAAGTTACTCAAGAAGCAGACTTCTTGGCTCAGAAACCAATTAACAATACCACTTAGCTAAGACTTATGGCTAGTTCTCACGGAGACGTATCAGAGGGTTTAAGTGACGGCGTTTCTTATATTTCCAGGAAAGGGCAAAGATTTGAGCATGTTCGCCGTCAATTTAGGCTTTACGGCGCAACAGGAACAGCATGCGTCGCTTTAAGAGGTCTTTCTACGCAATTCCTAGAAATTTGACGATGCAGGAAAAAAAGATTCAACCGGTTGAATCTTTGCGAGGAAAGAAGTGGTGAAGCAAGAAGAAGCGTAAAAAGAAATCAGTGCGCGCCGCAGATTTTTAAAGTTGCGACGCACAAAGAAGAGCTTCGACGCAGAAACAGCAGTGTAGCAGAAAGCTCTTGCTTCATGTCACATGTTTCAGACACGCGTCGCAGAAAGACACATGTTCGACGCACGTGAGAGGGTGCGCGCCGCGTCTTTTGGACCCCCAATGCAGCAGACAGAGTGGCGCCTGAGTGCATGCGTTGTTCTATTTTTAGCATCAACCCTTTGTCTGCGTGTCACCCTCTTTTTGCGCAGCGGCTGGGGCAGCAGCAGCGAAGCAGGGGGGGCGAAGGAGGGGGAAAGAGGCGGTCCGCACCCTGCATATATATAGAGGAGGCCAGTTTAGAGCACCATACCCACTCAGACCTTCGACCAGAACACACCTAGAATCCACGACACTATTATCAACTGCTACATTTGCTGCTACTTTTGTTGCTACAATTGTACTTCAAATTGCTGCTACAACATGGGACCAAAGAGGAGAAAGGGCACCGTCGTCACCAGGGCACCAACCAAGCTCAGCACCAGGTCAACACTCCACACTCCTGGGAGCACTCCAGTGACAACTCCAGCTACAACTCCAGCTGCAACTCCTCTCCATGAACCTTCAGATGCTGCAGTGACTGCCTTCTTTACTACAGCCATGGCAGACCTCTCTCTACCTGGGCTCTACACCTCCACTACAGCTGGCAGCCAGACGAAGACCACCACTTCAACCACCAAAGCCACTGTCGTCAGCGAGACCATCTTCGAGGGCCGGCCAGAAGACAACACAACAGAAGAAGATTCTTCAGTTGAACTCTTTGAAGAGGAAGGAGACAAGCCTGCTGACAAGCCTGCCAAGCCTGCTGCCAAGCCTGCTGCCAAGCCTGCTGCCAAGCCTGCTGCCAAGCCTGCTGCCAAGCCTGCTGCCAAGCCTGCTGCCAAGCCTGCTGCCAAGTCTTCCACGGGTCTTCCAGAGCCTACTGCCAGGTCTACTCCAAAGAAGCAGACTCCAAAGAAGCAGACTCCAAAGAAGCAGACTCCAAAGAAGCAGACTCCGAAGAAGCAGACTCCCAAGAAAACAGCAGAGAGCCAGCCTGTTCTTGCTCTAGACAGAGTGGCCATCCATGAGGACACCTTCGAGGAGGAAGAAGAAGACTCTGCTGATGACACCCCTGCAGCTGCTGAAGCCAAGTCCAAGGGCAAGAAGGGCAAAGGGAAGGCCCCCAAGCCAAACATCCGCAACAACCTGGGCATCACAGCTGAACAAGAAGATGACCTCATCAACTGGTACAAGGAGCATCCTGTGCTGTACATGAAGGGGACCAGAGGCTACAAGGGGAACGAGAAGCTGCTGCTGGACTCAGAAAAAGCAAAGGAGCTGGGCCCCAAGTACACCTCCCAGGACATCTTCAACTGGAGGAAGACAGTGCGCACTCACTTCTCCAGACTCGTCAGGCCTGAAGCTTCAGGAGCCGGCAGGAAGGAGACGCTCACAGAGAGGGACCAGTACATCCTGAACAACTGTCGGTTCCTGAAGGACTCCATCGTCCACAAGCCAGGGAAGGAGCTGTCCGCCATCTCTCAACTGTCTGCCAACCGGCCAGCCTCAGACTCCGATGATGAAAGCTACAACCCTGAGGATTCCCTGCCAGCTTCCTATGACATGCCGGACCTGCCACCTGAACAGCCAGCACAGGACAGCCAGCAGTCCCAAGTCTTCCCTGGAGCACCAAAGCCTGGAGCCGCTGCCAAGGGAACCAAGAGGAAGGCCCCAGGAGATGAAGCCATGCACTCCGCCATGCACGTCATCGCAGGCAGCATGCAAGCCATGTCCTCCGCCAAGAAAATCCTGAAAGGCTCTGGCTGCAAGATGTGCCCCGACCACCAGGAGTTGACACCCGACCAGGAGTACTGGAGGATGAAGTGCCAGGACCTCTACCACGTGGGAGTGCACGCCAGCCCTGAAATCAGGAGGCAGATGGTCAGGACCATTGCAGAGGCCGCCCTCTACTGGGATGATGAGGTCACCCGCCAGTCAAGACAGCATCAGGAGCACACCTTCCAGCCTCCTCATCCTCCTCAGCGCCTGCAGATGCCACCTCCTCCTCATCCTCCTCCTTCTTCGACGTATGTGCCATCACACCACCAGCACCATCCCCAGGCTTCCAGCAGCCATCACTACCAGCAGCACCAGCCCAGGGAAGGAGGATCCTCCAGGCAGACTCCCAGCTACACCCCGATGCAGCCCAGCCACTCCACCATGACACTGATGATGGATGCACAGGACAGCCCCGAGAAGTACGGCTACCCCCCTGGACCCAGCTTTGGTCAACCGGCCGCCCATCACCAGCACCAGCCTTCCCCTTCGCCCAGTTGGACTTCAGGTCTCCTTTCTCCACGAAAGTAGAAGACCACATGCAGCAAAGACAACAAAAAACCTTGGCCCTTTTAAGGGCCACCAAATCCTCCCAAAAGGGCAGGCCACGTACACATCTTATGTTGACAAAAAAAAAAGAGCTTGTGTTGACGGAAAAGAGCCAAAAAAGAGCAAAAAAAACGTTGACAATCCCCAAAAAAAAAGTCCCCCAAAAAAAAAGTCCCCCAAAACAAAAGTCCGGTCCTGGCCTTCATTAAAAGTAATCACCTTCATAAAAGCAAGGTGCTAGTTCCCCCTTTCTTTGCCCCAAAACATACCAAGTGCAGCACTAGTACAAGTGCTGCATTCTTTGGTATAAACATATTTTTATTGCACTAGTACAAGTGCATGAATTTCTTAATTAAAATGTAATGCACTAGTACAAGTGCTTTGCTTTTAAAAATTGTGTTGGTTGGTTGCACTAGTACAAGTGCATCACTTTGTAATTTCACTTGTCTAGCTCAAGTGGCAGGTAGATAGCTAGATAGCTAGCTAGATAGATAGCTAGATAGATAGATAGATAGATAGCTTGATAGATGGAACACAATGCTCGTTACATATATACACTGCAGCAAAAGAAAAGCAGTTGTCGTCACTTTGCAGGGATTGGACTTGGATAGATAGATAGATAGCTTGATAGATAGCTAGATAGATAGCTAGATAGATAGATAGATAGATAGCTTGATAGATGGAACACAATGCTCGTTACATATATACACTGCAGCAAAAGAAAAGCAGTTGTCGTCACTTTGCAGGGATTGGACTTGGATAGATAGATAGATAGCTTGATAGATAGCTAGATAGATAGCTAGATAGATAGATAGATAGATAGCTTGATAGATGGAACACAATGCTCGTTACATATATACACTGCAGCAAAAGAAAAGCAGTTGTCGTCACTTTGCAGGGATTGGACTTGGATAGATAGATAGATAGATAGATAGATAGATAGATAGATAGATAGATAGATAGATAGATAGATGGATGGAGGGATTGATTGATTGATTGATTTTTGGGCTTGTTTTGTCAACATAGGATGTGTACATGGCCAGCTCAATTGGGAGGATTTGGTGGCCCTTAAAAGGACCTGGGGTTTGTTGTTTTGAATGCATCTTCTTCAGATTTTCTCCAACTGCCAAGGGACACTTCCTGCCGGACTGTTGACCCAGTCACGTAGGTAGTCTCGAGCAGCCTTGGCATCTCTGGAGGCATTTCCGTGTCGAAGTGGTTCTCCTAGGTCTCCTAATTGACGGTCTCCCCTCCAAACTCCTTCAGTGACGTCATGTGTCTGTGGATCTTCTCTGTCCATCACTTCATTGTCACGGGCATGGTGGACGCCTACTCTGTCTCGCAGAATGTTGTGTAGAACACAAGCAGCCATTGTGATGTATGTCACTCTTGTAGGTCGTTGGGGCATGGTGGTCAGGAAGCATCTGAACCTGTTTGACAGCAGACCGAAGGCATTCTCCACCACTCTCCTGGCTCTTGAAATCCTGTAATTGTAGACTCTGGAAGGAATGTCAAGGTTCTTTCTTGGCACTGGTTTGAGCAGCCATGTCTTCAGGGGAAATGCCTCGTCACCCACGATGTAATATGGGAAAGGATTGTCTTCTGTGCCAGGTAGAGGTTCTGGAGGTGGTAGGCCTAGATCTTCCTCGTCCAGGAGTTGTCGAAGTACTGTGTCCCTGAAGACGCCGCCATCAGATGCACTTCCTTGACAGCCAGCCTGCACATAGATGAACTTGTAGTTGGCATCAACGAGGGCCATCAGGACAATGGAGTGAAATCCCTTGTAGTTGTAGAACAAGGAGCCTGCAGCCTTGGGACATCGGATTGCGACGTGCTTGCCATCCAGAGCTCCAATGCAGTTGGGCAAGTTCCATTTCGTCTCAAAAGCCTTGGCTATCTCCTTCCATCTTTCAGGCTGTGTGGGTAGTGCCAGCTGTCTTTCGAAGGCATGAACGATGGCAAGGCAGACCTCAGGGATGAAGTTGCAGATGGTGTTGGGTGCCACACGGAAAGCATAAGCTAGGGACTTGTAGCTGTTTCCTGTTGCCATGTACCGCAGGGTGATAGCCAACTTCAGACCAGGTTCCAAAGCCCTCCTCATGTTGGTGTCTTGCTTAGCGATGAGTGGTCCAACAGCTTCCAGGATTTCAGCAAAGATGGCAGGGGGCATTCTAGTGTAGTTGTAGTAGCCGGACACGTCACGCACTTGCAGTTCAGGCAGCAGTTGATGGAAGTGACCATGTTGTTCCCTCTGCAGCAACCAGTTGCGAATCCACCACCTTTTCTGTCTCCTGGCCCTCCTCCTCCTCTGTCTCAAATAGACAGCTCCGATAGCAACAGCAGCAGCACCAGCCACAACAATAATTTCTTCTTCATTCATCATGCATATGTTCAGTAGGCAGTCGTTGTGTTCTCATTGAAGGGCAATCAGCAAATGAAGCAAGGAGGTCCTCTGTGTCCCTTTTTATAATGACCAAAAGTGACTCCTGCAGCAGCGAAACACACTTTGCCGCAGCGCTGCAACAACAGACGTTCGTCGATGCTTAAGAGACCTTCGTCGCTGCTTAAGGCAAGGACGACGAAGAAGGTCAGCATCGACGCGCCTGTAATGTCCTCGGCGCTTTATGAATGCATGTGCGACGATGAACCATCAAGTTACGCAGTAACAAGTCCCTAAATGCGGCGTTGCATCCTTACAGTCTTCGGCGAGGCTGTCATTTTCAGCGACGCATCTTACCTCGGGTGTACGCCGAAGGTTTCCTGATGCGTCGCAGGTCGCCAATTTCAGACGTAGCTGCCTCACAACCATCAGCGGCGTAAGAGGAAACAACATTGGGCGAAGTAAAAGCAGCCTCGCCGAATTCCAAAACAAAGTGCGACGCGTCTGTTTGGAACTGCGCTGAGGAAAGAGAGGCGTAACGCGGCGAAGAAAGCTTAAGAAGCGCCGCGGACACCTCAAGACTCACCGCGGCTACTAACTTTAAGCGTCGCACATGACACTAATTGATTACGTAATGTGCCAAAACCAACGTTCTACGCCACAACCTTCCAAGAAATGACTTCTCTTGATGCGTCGCTCTCAAATCGCCGTCGTGAGAACTAGCCATTAGTAAGACTGCTCAGAGAGGCTTGAGGTTTAGGAAGCAATCAACTTCAAAAGAGCATCATTCGCTTCATTCAGGCTGCATGCATCATGACTATAAATACAGGATACTGCTTACAAAGTTACTTGGGAAATTCAAAGTGGACAACATGTTTTCAACTTTAAAGTTGCTACACTCACTTTCTGTGAGTTATGTAGCCCAAGACTGACTGTAGAAAGTTAAGTTTGGCCATCTCAAAAGTGAAATGCCTTACCATTAGAAAGTTGAGCTGCCTGAATGTGTAAGAGAATTAGCAACAAAAAGGCACAATGAAATTTCATTATCTACTACCTAAATGATGAATACTTACTTTCAGCTGCTAGTGCATGTACATCAATGACCTCACAACAGACCCTCTCCATTGCATTGGAATGAACTGTCAATGGGTCATGGAGGAACTTGTGACCTCAGTGATACTCAGTTGGTGACTTGCTTTGTAAGCATTGCTAGTTTACAGTGTGACCTCACAAATGGCTTATGAGTCAGAGAGAACAACACGGCATGGATAGGCGTATGACCTCACAAGGAACATTTCAGTCCAATTCTACAAGCACTTGACATTCGTCGACGGTAACACAGCTGTAAGTAATAACCTTGAAACAAAAACCTTTACATGCACATACAATTATACATAGAATCACATAGGTGCACAAACACACAGATTGTACAACCTTGCATTTGACCTTGTAAGGCATCACATCATTTGTACAGATGCTCCACAACCAGAAGCAGCAGCAGCAACAGCATCAGTGAGTGCCAGCCACCCATTTCTCAGGATTATGCTTTGACATCAGGAAAGCATCTCTGCACCTAACAGTTCTGCATTAGTCCCAGGGCATCACTCATCACAGGAGACTGAGTTGAGAGATGCAGGTGGAAAAGGAGTTGGGGGTCATTTGGCGACGACATCGAATTGGTGATTGTTGGTTGTCATGAGGTGTACAAGTATAACATATCTGAAGGCTAAAGAGTTTTTAGAGCAATTAATTTGTTTGCTAGTTGAATGAAGTTGCCTACAGATATAAGTTATCTTATTTTTTGTGTTTGTGGGGCATTTCTTCGATGATTTAAAGTAGAGAGATGTTGTCCAGAAGGGACCTCCTGAGCAAGACTTGAACGTTCCTTCTGAACTTGCATGAAGACACTTCCCCGAAGGTCAACCTGCATACATGAAGGCCTCTACATCTCGGGAACACTGATAAATGTTCTACTTTGACATTTTAATTGTATTATTATAAACAAATTGAGATCGAAGTAAAAATATTGCTATAGCCTTAATGTTGTCATGATTGAAAAACCACCAATAAAATTCATAACCAACGGAAGCAGACGAATGTTATGTCACCAGTTCCCGTCTCTGCAGTATGGGCTCCTTAACTTCCGGGACAGATGTGGATCACTATGACCTCTAATGACCTTGAGGCAAATCCCACGTGACTGATCATGTGATGTGACTGGTCATGTGACTGATCACGTGGCTACTAGACCGGAAGTGAGTGCGTTAAGTGCAAGCAATCGCCAGGAAACAGCCATTGATGCGAGAATAAACGAACTGACAGAAAACCATATTGCACAGGGCCACTGCCGGGCAAAGGAAGGATCAGATGGGAAATAGACGAGAAAAGCAGACAGGCTTGGTCCAGGCTTTTGGCCAAACAGAAAAAAGGTGGATTGGTTGATGATAAGCAACTGCCTTCTTGATAGTAAGGGCTATATAGTGAGAGAGCTTGACTCATAGAGAATACAGATCATGGCTTATATGAACCTATAAATATTTTCTCACTAAATTTCCTGTAGTTTTGTAAACATTCCGTTATTTACTTTAGCGTGTTATTATGACACATTTCATGATTTGCGAATGATGTGCGAATGATGTGATAAACCACAAATCCATTCTCGTTTAACTATGCGATGTACGTGTTGCCAGATTTGTTTCCGAGTGCACTGATTTTGCGAATTAAGCTGAAACGTCACCGGAATCATAATCATACCCAATAACCGCTTTGTACACTCTTCAGCATCCAACAAAGAAGCACAGCATAACAGCCCCACAGAAAAACTTCACAAAAAACTTGACATTCATCCTCGGATGATCCTCTGTCTGGGCAGGCTGGTCAGATTGAGATGTCTCATTTGAAGAGCCACTGACTACTCTGACAGACCATCCACCCCAGTAAGCAACCCTAGAAATGAGGGGTGAGTGGCCAGACGGATGGATGCTGGGCAACAGCAGGGGTTGGAAGCAGGGGGTATGAGGGTATATGGACTGCCACACAGCCATTCAGGGCAGATAGGGCGGTGCACCTGGACCCCTTGCAACCTGAAACCAGCCTAATCCTGCCCATGATCTCAGATGAAGGACAAGGATGTGCAGCAGATAGCCACCCAGCCCAGCATTGTAAACAATTGGCCATAACACACTCCCTTGTGGTAGACCGAGCACCTCTGGCTTGACCTGACTTCTCTGTCCTAATCTGACACCTCACCTGCTCAGAGCAATCCAGGGCTTTTATCTAAGATTGACTCTGATCTCCTGTTTACCTGAAGCTCAATCAACCACTGAAAACCCATTCCTGTCCTTCCCAAAATTGCAGTACTATAAACAGTCCAGTTCACCCCTACAGGAAAATGTATAGGGTTCTCCAAAGTATGGAAAGAATGGACACTTCTGTTACCTTTCGTCCGCAAAGCTAGGGTGATGACAGGAAAAGTACATTCTAACTCACATACATAATATCATGGCATGGCGCGACATTTTTCACAAGATACCGCAGCTCGTTTTTGGCACATGATATGCAAAACCCTTCCAATAAAATACGGAAACCCACTTTTGTTCTGTCTTACAGTTGTTTACGGAGTGTTTATGCCTCTTTGGAATCATCCGAACAGTATTTCATTCTCTTTCAGCCAATTCCTCGGCCTAATGTGTGATCCAGTCTGGAGCTTGCCAATCCTAAACACAACATAACTGAAGTCCCTGGGCAGACTCACCCCCAGATATGTGACACCCTATCAAAGAGGTATGCAGCAATACAATCACATACCCTGCTGTTTTTCTACCCCTCCTACTATTGGGCTACTACCTTTGCATCAAGACACTTCCACCAGGTGGCTAAACAAGCCTATATCACCAGGGGGCTATCTGTTTAAACAATTATTTGAATTTCTTCTGAACCCCTGGGATCAGGCCAGGATCAAGTTTTCTTATACTTTTGATCGCAGTATTAGCAGAAGATTGACTGCATCTACAACACAGCGAAGTGATACAGGAATTAACAGATGTTCATTTCTGTTAGGCCGACTTAGCCGAGAAAATATCATCTTGTCATTCAGTTAAGCGCAGCATTTACTTTTCATAGTTCATCCATCGCCAAATTTTGTTAGAAACTTCAAAAAAGAAGAAAAATAGCAGCTTAAATCAAAAAGGTTCATGAATTTTGTCGAAATATTGACCAAAATTTGGCTTGGCATTTGTCACATTTTTTCATCCTGGTTGTTCCAACCTCATTAAATAACTAAACTCAGCTAGAGACAATACCATGTCCATAATATTGCACACAATGGGCATTTGCCCAATAATTACTATAATCTGAGCCTCTTTCTTTTGCTCATCATTATTTTCTCATCCACTTCAATTAGAGGACTATCAGAAACATGCAGTTGGTTCCAGGCCAAGTCAGGATCAATGCTGTGCAACTGGATGTAAATGGACAAGGAATAAATGCACTCATTTCGTAATAACAACAACAGCCTCACAATATCTAGCATGCACAATGAGACGGCCATAATTTTACCCCAAATGACAATAACTGCCTAACTATGATGACGTCACAATCGATCACGTGGCAGCTCTAGGCCTGCCTTTAGCTCCATGCATGGATGGCCCAAATTAGGAGCATGTCTGAAGCATGTGTCTAGCATCATGCTGGCATCATGTCAGTGTCTTGTTAGAAGTAATTGCCAAGTGTCCAGGCTGTTGCCATTAATTCAATGTCTAATGGCCATGGCTGTGCAAGACATTGCTTGGCAGAAGCTTCCATGGAGGGACATGAAGTGCACTGAAGTGGCTGGTAAAAGCAATCTACACTCTTCCCCTAACTCCTTAAATCGCAGAGCTTTTCTTAGCCCCAGGCAACTAACGCAAAAGCAACTATATGGTAATTGCCACCTCCTAACTGGGCCTCCAACTGGGTCCTCCTTACTGGGTGCTCCCATAGATTTTTTTGCCTGAGAAACAGGTTGACTGCTCCAGCCTCTGGAGACAATTTAGTTCATCTGCCTGTCCATCTTCTCAGGAGCTCTTAGGGACTACCAGGTATATTATCTCCACTGTCCAACTTAATATTTACATGGTCATGCTTTCACCTTGCTTCATTGTGATCAAGTCTTTAGCAACTGAAGCAAATTACCTCAATTATTAGGCCAACACTTCTTCCAGACATGCTATCAGAACTTATCCCATTTTAACAAGCACCAAGACATAATAGCCATTGATCAGTCACTTTCTTAATCTAGGGTTCTTTCTTTGTTTCTCACAGGGACTGATATAAGAAGGAATGAAATAAATAAAGATTGAAACAAGCCATAGAATTAGTGGAATAAAAGAAAATCTAGGACTTCTCCGAATGCTCATGATCCCAAAAAGCAAATCTCTCAACCAAGATTTAGTTACACGCCTCTTAAGTGACTTACTAAGATCACAGTGGGCACCCGAGTGGGCATTTACACAAATTTATCTTAACTGGGCAACAGCGAACAACGACAACACCGGTAATGATGCAGACGCCGACAATGATGAAGTCGACGACTGAGCGATGGCAATAGCTCTGCTTTTTCGAAGACAATGCAGACAGGTTAAAAAATATATAGAGAAGAAAGACAGTATTTTCCCAGGGTTTCGAAGTACAATGCATGCCGTTGAATTGAACTGAACGTACAAAGAGTACAACAGACTCATTTGCAGTACAATCCTTATAGACATGCAAGATTGTTGGTTGGCCTTTCTTGGTCAGTTGCTGGGCACTGGGCAGTTATGAGAAGTTGAGGGTCACCACATTTTGTAGTTCTTGCACATTGCTCAGAGAGCACGCAATAAAACAAACATCTTGTTTCTCTGAGCATGAGAGGAGAGGAGAACAAAAGACTATTGCCAAGCAGTGGACCTTGATAATCGCATAGCAGTTTCCAGATGGCTGGGTTGGGTGTGGAACAGCCTTTTAAAGAGAAAGAATTGATCAATGCATTCTCCCTCACCCAGGGCATTATATCTCTCAAAATATAACACAGAAACTATCAAAGTACATCCATGCATGACTAAATTAAAATCCATTTTAGCCTGGCATAATGCATATCCATGGAATGATATTGTTAGAAGGACACATAATTAGTAAAGTTACCATGCTGTCAAGCTTATCTTCTACAATTTTCCTTTCTCACTGCAGTATTCGTCAGTGATCCAGTGAGCAATTTCTTTCACAAAAACACATTGAACTTGCATGTTTCTTTTAAGTTTTCTCACATTAAGCAATTCTGCAATTCAATATGCAGTTGATATACATCAGCCACAAATCTGGGTGTAGCTAATTTCAGAAAGGCACCCAATTAAGATGGTTAACCGATTACTATATCATGTTTCGCAGTGGCGAAACAAGTAGAAAGCAATATATTGGTTGATAAAATGTTATCTAAATAGTAATAACTTTCACAGGAATTGTTCAAATACATGTTGAAATAGATACAAAATTTTGTAAATTAAGAATTTGAAAGCACCTTTGAAAGGCTTTGATACAGGGTAACCAAGGATACTCCAAACCATTCTCACTTAATCACATTGTAACATACACCATATATAAGGCTATATTTCAAAGATATTTAGATACAACAGCATTTTAAGATATTTAGATATAGAAGCATTTTAAGGCATATACTCTGAATATATGATCACTTTGATAAACAAGAGAGAGAGAGAGTGCACTGCTTTTTCCTACTTTTTTTCAACAAAGGGGCTTATAATTCAAAGCTCCATCCTAGATGGGCTCAGAGTGCTACACCCTACAGCTAATCCAGACATCAAATTTTAATACAAAAACGCCACACTAGTCTAGCTTATAATGCGATTTTCACATTCCATATATTGGATGTCAATCTGTGGCTGATGGAACACAGCCAAGTTTCATATACACCAACAGCACACAACGGATCACACAGTCACAAGTCCTCAAAAATATCCCACTTAATCCCTCCATCGATTTTACTTACATATCCTCCCCATCAAACAGAAGAAAATGTGTTGCGTCATTTCTGAGAGTCCCATCAAATCACACTCCCCAGAAAGCAGATTTAAAAGGATAGCCCTGTATGAAAGATGATATGTAATTACAGAGGATACTCCAGAAAGAGATAAACTGTAGACCAAACAAAGGAACGCCCAGTGGAAGCTCATGGAAGCTGACACCTTCAAATCGATGTACAGAAAATTTCCAAAAATAACGTGCAAGCACTTTAACAGCTGCTTGTAGATAGACTTAGTATCAATCTATCTATCTATCTATCTATCTATCTATCTATCTATCTATCTATATCCATCTATATCCATCTATCTATCTATATCCATCTATCTATCTATCTATCTATCTATCTATCTATCTACATGTACATGTATATCCTTCCGCCCTCCCTTCCTCCCCCTCCCTTTTTTCCTTCCTACTTTCCTTCCTTTTTTCCTTCCTTCATTCATTCCTTCATTCCTTCGTTGCTTCACACCTTCCTTCCTTCATTCTTTCTATTGATCCTGCAAACACTGGATCTGACTGCTGCTGTTGGTGCTGGTTTCACTGCAGCTGGTCATTTGAAATTCCCGCCAAAAACGAACATTTTAGTTTCGTAAATAAAAAGTTTAATGTCACAGAAGTTCACCAAAAGTTGATGGAAGCAAGATAAAATTATATTGAGACTGTATACTAAGTTTCAAAGTGATAGGTGAAATAGTGCGACTTCCTATATGGTCAGAGGCTTATTGAAAATTCCTCCTGCAATACAGGCTGCAAGCAGCTGTAAAAACGAGATCACTTCCATTTACATGGCATACCCAATAAACTGAAGACAATCCAGTCATATAGATTTACATTTAAAGTCTGTGCTCTCCAAATGCACTGTCTCATCATTTTATTTCTCTTGGTTTGAGAAGAAGAGAACCTTGTGGAGAACCTTGAGCAGAACCTTGAGGAGAGTAGGAAACCCTTAGAAGAACCTTGAGAAGAAGGGAACCTTAAGAAGAAGGGAACCTTGGGGAAAGAGGAGAACCTTGAGGAAAAGAGGAGAACCTGGGAGGACAAGGGGAGAACCTTGAGGAAAATAGGAGAAGATCGAGCAGAAGAGGAGAACCTTGAGAAGAGGAGAACCATGAGAAGAGGCGAACCTTTAGAAGAGGAGAACCTCGAGGAAACTAGGATGAAGTGAAGATGGATGTGGGAAAAGGAAGGTCCTTGCTCTTTTTCTCAACTCTCAAACAGGTTATGGATTATTTGGATAATTATCACTTAATTACAAAAGACCAGTCAGCCTACTTAAAGCGACACAATACACAAACATCCTTACATAGAGTTATTGATGATTTATTATGGAATGTTAATGATGGATTAATTACTGGTATATGTTCATTAGATATCAAAAAATAGCATGCAATGCATGCACCGTGTCCTCGAGCAATTTAATAACCCTTATAACTCAATGGGATATGATCATTACATTAACACATCTCTATAAATTGTTAAAAGTTGCATTCTATCTATAGATCTATCAAACTACCTATCAATCTATCTATCTGTCTATCTATGTGTCTATGTGTCTATCTGTCTATCTTTAGTAATTGGCTGAAGCATAAATCTCAGGTTGTGGTGCACCCCACTTTGTCTCAGGGCGGAAGGGCCAAAGGGAAGAAGAAGAAGATGCTTCTCAGAAATCGTCTGCTGAGTAAGGAGGAATTTGGGGGATTAAAGTTAACTATTTAGAGCAGTGAGACATAAGATTAAAGCCAGGGCATCTAGTGCAACAGTGTAAACACTGGGCATCATAATGGCATCATAACTTTGGGTTGTTCTTGCATCTGTGAAATGCTTTTCGATCCACACCAACTTTGATATGACAATCCCATTGATGACGACAAAGGGCCCGAGGCCCTGCTCTCGGACACAAAAATGTTTTGATACAATTAATCATAAAATTTTGTTAAAAAAATTAGAAATGTATGGTTTCACAGAAAATGTATTACTATGGTTTACATCCTATCTTTCAAGCAGGGGGGCCAAAGTTTATTGTAGAAATGAATATTCTGATGTTAAAAGTACTAATATAGGAGTCCCCCAAGGCTCAGTACTTGGACCTACTTTATTCTTACTGTATGTAAATGACATAAATAATTATCTTGATACTGCAATTTGTAATCTTTATGCTGATGATGTCTTGATATACTGTAGTGGTGAAAATGTAAATGTAGTTAATGAAAAACTACAAAATTCTCTATGTAGCATAAAAGAATGGTATGACCGTAATCTATTAGTTGTTAATGCAGCCAAGTCAAGTACAATGTTAGTCACCACTCG
Source organism: Platynereis dumerilii (assembly GCA_026936325.1). NCBI lineage: Eukaryota > Metazoa > Annelida > Polychaeta > Phyllodocida > Nereididae > Platynereis > Platynereis dumerilii. Next base: position 39,166,991 of record JAPTHN010000011.1, on the reverse strand, counting down.
TCAGAGAGAAGCTCTGTTGCTTGATGAAATGCAGTTATTTCTAGGTGAAGATAAATTACAGGATATTGAATGTTGTGACTATCTTGGTGTTAAAATTGATAAAAATTTAACCTGGAATAAATATGTCAATGCCTTATGTCAGCAATTATGTGCAAAAATTTTGGTTCTATCACGACTTCGAAAATTCTTACCTTTTGAATCTCTTGTACAAATTTACAAAAGTTATGTTCAACCTATGGAACAGTTTAGGGAACAACCTGAAGGAGTGCACAAATATTGATGATTTTAAATGTAAAGCCAAAATGTATTTTTTGAATGTTTGATTGTTTTTAACTTCATATATAGTTATACTATAATTGTTATTATATTTATTACAATTGTACATTGTCTTTTATACAGGGCCAGATTTAAAAACAGTGATTTCGCTGAATCTGTCACCCTGCCTAAATATATTCTAAAAAAAAAAAAAAAAAAAAACTCTTCTCCCCCTCCTGCCCCTTTTTCTTTCCCCTCTTTCCTTCTCCTTCATTCTCCCCCTTCATCTTCTCTTTTCCATTCTTTCGTTACTTCCAGTTCCCTTCACCTCTTTCCCTCTCCTCTGATTGGCCATTAGTAGCAGTCACATCCTTGCCTCTTTACCTTCAGGCTGCAATTCCATCGTTTGTCTTCATCAGGGTGTGAGGGGATGTGGCTGATGCCTTGGTGTTGATGTGTATGTGTTATGTATATAGATGATGACATGGCCCTTGGGAAATGCTGCAGGTGATACTCTGATGGTAAAAGTTCTGAAGTCACACTTTTTTTTAACTTACAGAGTTCTTATAGCTATAGTGTTGCTGCAAGTGATTTATAGCAATTTCAATTGACGCTGTGGTGTTTATCGCAATTGACAGGCTCCTATACTTTCATTGCATTAATGCATTTATAAGCGAAGGAAGTACCCAGAACAAATGTCCATGTGTTGCAATGGAATTCACTAAATAGAAAATATTTAAAAAACCTGTAACCTCTATAGTATCTAAATTTGTTATCGCTGAATGGACATACATTAAACAGACTTCTGTCGCACACTGCTTCGCTAGAATAAAATATTCTTGACAGTGTTGATAAAACAGATTCACCTTCACATAAATCTCAACAAAACAATTTCAGTCACTGACACAGAATATTCTGTCTGCAGCTGAAATGCTTTGTTATTATTCACTGACCCACAGGATGGGTCCAGTGAATCAACAGTTCGTCCGAGATTTCTTACACACCTCCAATATTTATAGACTCTGTCCCAGTATCCTGAGGGCATGTCCAGTCTTCTCCTTTACACACAGATTACTTACCATGCTTTCCTAAGGTGTAACATCTTTAGATTTTTCATTTAACCCCCAGTTTTGACATTAGGAGCAAAACATCTCACTGGGCCTCTTATCTCAGCATCTGTCAATTTTGTCCTGTGGGTTTTTGCTACCCCCCTCTTTTTGAGCCACCCCCTCTTTTTCAGGGCACCCTGTTGCCATAGCAACCTATGTAGCAGGGGGTCAACCTGGAATAATAATTGGCCATGCAGGCTCTGGGCTGTGTGTGCACTCAACCATGGCAGGCCAGTTACTGCTGATTGTTTACCAATTTTAAAAGTGTTTCAATCTTCTAAATACTTTAGGCTTAGAATTACTTGCCAATAAGCATTAAAGTAGTTAAAATTATGCAAAATAAAGTGATTTTGATACCAAGCACACCTTTCCAATGCCTGATTGGACCCTATGAAGGATCAAGGTGAACCACTGGCCAGAGGTTTGGGGCAGCACACCAGCACCATGCAGCTGGCCACTGGCCACTGTGCTGCCCTGCTGAGGACAGTGGATAGAGGTAGTGTTGCATTGCTTATGAATGAGAGTACAGAAGCATTTTAGATAGACATTGATATGTAGGTCTGGGCCAACAATTTTTACTTCACATTTGTAAAATTGTCACATTTGTAACATTGTCAAAGAATCCATGTCATTGGCTTTTGCTGAATTCTTTGTGAGAGTCACATGGCTTGCAGCATGAAGGGTGCTCTGCTGTATGAGTGCACCAAAGAGAGTATGGATATCCAAAGCTCATTGAGAGTCAAACCAAATTTATTGTCCGTGTAGGCTCACATATTTCAATGCCTACATTGTACCCACTTGAAATACAGAATTAATTTGATCATGTTGATTCATCTAGCAGAATCAGACCTCCTCTGATACCAGATTGTTAACTGCAGTGCTACAAGGTAGGGGAGAGTCCCCTCGATCGGACCGGTGCCTCGATCGGAACACTTTAATTATGAAATTATTGTAAAACTTATAAACAGGTGTCCTATCTAGAGTGATTCCTTTTCAATCACTTTGAAATGGTCATGAATGTTTGACTGGGAAAATCATTGATATTTGAAGTTAACATAATAAGTATAAAATTATAGTGTTTGATCTAACATTGTGATGCAGGTCTCACACAATCAGAATCCACATACTGCTAGGAAATTCTTCAGAATCTGTTTCAGTGACCTCCAACTAATAGTCTGCCAAAACGAAAAAGAAAACTTCCTCCATCTATAAAATTCAGGGCACTGGCTTAAATTTAGCAAATGACAATTATTCCCTCGACCGGACCAGTGGTGTGTCCTTGATTGGACCACCTCATGGATGCATTTTTATTGATAAGACAGTCTGTTAGTATGATAATTTGAGATTTTTATGAAGCATGAATCGCTTAAATTAAGAAATTATGGTCCAGGGTTAAGTAAAATTAATTATGTGAATTTATCTCCCCTGCTGACATGCCCTCTATTGGCCTTTTCATGAACAACCTTGAAATGTGAAATACATCAAAATTTAAATTTTAAATTCGACCAAAATTAATGAAACAATCAGGGACTGTTGTTTCTGTTTTACAAAATGATGTGAATAGCTCGGGCTATTAAAAAAACGACTTTCTGAAGTGGTCCGATTGAGGCAACTCTCTGTTCCAATCGAGGATACCAAGTTCATGATGTGAGAATTTGAAGCATTTTTAAATAATGGTCTTGTGTCCATACGGATCAAGTTTTGTCCAAAACACGGTAGCACAATATATTTCAACTCAATCCTCGTCTTTCTGGCCAGTTTTGAACTTCATATCATTAATACCCTTTGCACACTGAGCCTCTGAAGTTAAGTGTTCTGAACGAGTAGACTCTCCCCTATTTAGGTACACATATACCTTACTGACTTGAACCAGCTGAAAGAACAATTGACCTGTTATCGCTTCAGCAGTTGAGCAACCTACATTGTAACCTCTGTTGATCACAGACCAGTGGGCAAAGAAAGAAAACAAGTCACATTAACTATACTTTTTAATTGAAGATTAATCATGACTCTTTCTATCTGTTAAATTTATTAAATGGAAATAAAACTTTGATTTTCTGCAATATAGCAGCTTTATGTCAGTCACTATTGAAGAAAGTGTATCACGATACTGTATCGGTATCGTTTCAGAAATATCGCGATAGTATCGTATCCTTAAGAATCAAACAATATCCAGTCCTATTAAATAATCACTTTCATGTAGGCTAATCATCACAGAACATGTGCTAATTGGATGCATATGTGGAAACAATAACTTTGACACAGAAGTCTATAATCTACATACATGTATACAAAAACTGAGAAGTGACGTTTGAAATAACGATCTTGAATTGCAAGGATATTTCAGTAATTGTCAGCAATCATATTATTTAGATAGTCTATCTTTGTATCTTTCTATCTTATCTTTCTGTCTTATCTATATTTCAAGAAAAATCATAATTTTTTAATTTTGTTTTCTTTTTGAGAGAAAAAAAGTTTAATGCAGTAATACTATAGTCTGTTGTCTGAAAAGGTGTGAAGTTGAATTGGATGACACTGTTGTTTAATTTAGTCATTCATTACATCATTAAAGAAAATGTGTCAGGATAAATTGTACAGGTAAACGTCTAAGTCTGTATACATAGCAATTAACAAAATAAAAGGATAGGCTTATTATATTTCATATAGAAGTAAATTTTATTTCAGTTTAAATTATTTCCGTTCAGAAAGGGATAATACGTTTGTCATAAAAATAAATTGAAATGATGAATTTCTATGTACTAATTTTCATAGGTCGGCATTTTCCCCCTGATCATTAATAGGGAATTGATTAATGCTTCTGAATGTTATTTCATTATCTTTATCCAAATTTAACTTTAAAAATTTAAGAAATAGGCTACTTCACATTATCAAATCAACATTTAACTATGATTGTTAAGTTTATCTAATGACACAGTATAAAGCTTGTAAAAAGCATCGTTCTTACATCAGGTAGGTAGACAAAAGACAGCTCTGACCAGTCAGGGAAATTATCACCAGCTGATGACAAGCAATGTCCTGAGCCCCACATGACAATCACCCTAGCACTGTCATCAACCTCCCATGACACTCTCACAGTGTCATGGCCTAGCCATGACTTTGGCAGTGCTCAAAATCATCTTTGACTATCTATTTAAAAAGAACTACTGCAACTATCACTTCCAAACTTGGTATAAAGTTGTATCACAGTGTCAACTAACTCTATGAATTTTGGCAGACCTATCCATTACATAATGAGGAAAAGAACCCGAAGGCTCCAGAGAAATAAGGAAATTGTCATCAGCTGCTGATGACTTTGCAGTATTTCGTGAAATTGGATAGAATTAAGACCCGCAACTGACATGCTGCTGTGTGGTGAGGATGGCTGCAAAGAGATCAGACTTTCTTCTGAGACCCAACTGATCAACTCCACACACTCAATCATCCTGTCAGGGCCAGGACTTGGCTGGAATTGCAATTGTCCTCATATGCTGGTAATTTCCCTGACTGCTGACCAGATAGATAGATAGATGACAGATAGATAGATAGGGTCAGTGAATCACACACTGCAAGCAGTTTGTATAAGTAGCACTGCACCTAGATTGCTGCATTGTATCCCGTAGCCATCAGTGTTACATACACCTTTCCTATGCCCCTATCATGTTGACCTCTAGTTTTGCCATCAAGTTCTTCTGCTCCTGTTGATGAGGAGACTTCAGTGGCAGATGTTGCTGCATTGAAGTACTGCATGCTGACATCAGACAGGGCTGGCACTGCATTTTTCATAGTTTTTCTTCCAACCATTCTGCAGCTTTTGAGGCTTAGAACTTTAGAAGGTGATAAATATGCTGGATATTACTGTAGTTTGTCTTCGACCCATCAGTTAAGCTGTAAAAATCCCAGGAGTGGGATTCAAACTTTGGTTTCCTTATCCTTTACACCAAAGAGTCACCCATTGGTACAATGGAAGTGCTCTTGCCTCCTGAGCAGGGGACCAAGGTACGAATCCCTCTCCTGGAGTTGTTCTTGTGGTGCCTGATGTGGTGACTGATGGATCCATGTCCCATCTGGCCTGGTCAGTTGCAGCAGATCAGGGCAACAACTGGTTACTGGGATGCTTGCAGTGAAGCTCCATTCTAAGGAGGGGAGAATTTTTGGAGATAATTTTCATAACTATTCCTGTGCCTGTAATGGAAGCTAATATATCGGTACATCTATGTATATTGCTTTCGTATTGCTGATGCACCTACCATTGAGAAGTGGTGGAAGTGGTAGCACAAGAGAAAATGTTCTTCACTTTTGTCTCAGAGCTTTCTCTCCTCATCTGCTTTCCTGGTGTTCTCCTCATGTGCTGTTCTTCACTTCATGTGCTTCACTTCATGTGCTACCCTCCATGTGTTCTTGTGCTCTCTGCATGGGCCCATTGCTTTCATCCACTTCTTGCAAGAAGAGAGTTGGACAGGCACTTCCTTTCTTCTCTGTCTTTCTCTTTCTCTGTCTGTCAGGTTCTCTCTGTTTTACTCCTTTTTCCCATCTGCTTTTACTCCCCCATTACTCCAACTGGCTCAATGATCCCTCAGTTCTTTCACAGCTTTTTCCTCTAAGAAGCATCACCTTTTAAAAAATGTTTTTCCACCTAGTTTTTCCAGCTACAACCCAAATCCACCATTGGCCACCAGAATCATTTCCAAACCACAAAGCATCAGGACCACACAACAAAGCCAGGCACAACAGCGGTACAGCAGAAAATGACCTTTTTTTGTTTCCACCATCCAATTGTTGTTTTCTTGCTCACAGCATTTGAGATGAGAATTTCAACAGATTGCAATTAACAGGTCCTGCAAATTGCCACCAACCACCAAAGTGTTGGATTCCCCAGTTCCATCAGGTTGTCTAACCAGATTGTGTTTAGTATGCATTAATAAGTTAATGACATCAACTCAGCCAAATTGTGTTGTGATTTAAACTTTTCCTGACAATACTCCACTTTTGAGGAAGTGAGGTATGGATTTCATTAGGATAATTGCAAAATTATTTAGAGACCATTACGACAATTTAAAGAAACTTTCGGTGAGCACTTATTACAGGTGGGCTAAAAACTCTTGATGTTGCAGAACTGACACTGCATTCTTGGTGGTTTTAATGATAGTTAACTCTTGTTAACAATCTGATTACTTTCATACTATTGCATAGTGTTTTTGAAAGTTAAAACAAAAGAAGGGACTAAAAGCACTTTTTAACTAGTCACTAATAGCATGTTGCACTGGCCATAATCTGAGATACTGGGCTGTAGAACAGACTAAGTCACTACAGCAGTGTGTACAGTGGAGTGCACACACTTCAGACAACACATGCAGCTCCTCTCATTAGCGTCCATCTTTGAGACTGAGTAACCTTTGAGAGGTGGCATTTTCAAAAGGCCCAGGCTCATCATTAGAGAGGATACTTTACTCTCTCCTTACACTGCCCGGAGCTGCTGCCAAGCATCCGAGGTGGTCCCACAAACTGGATTTACGACAGATTTTACGACAGACTTCTAAAGTTGTGAGCCATTCGTCCGGACATTCTCTCAGGGAGTTGGGCAGACTGCCTCTCAGGAGGCCTCCTACCAAGTGCTCTTTGCTGGCAATTGCCGCCTGCCAGGCTGCTGGGCTGTTACACTTGCAAGGGAGTGAAGGAGTCATTGCCTGCCTCTTCAGCATCCCTTCTAAAATGTCCTTCATTTTCTTGTCATGTTGTAAAATATTTGTTGAACGGTCAATGCTTCTTGAAACTATATGGTGCAATTCTTTCAACCATGCAGGACGTGAAGAGAAGAGCCAAATCTAACCTTGTACTTCAATTCAATGTGTGACAAACAGCTTGAAACAAACAGTCTTTTTCCCAAGCATACAGTATGCTCCAAATCAGGATCCAAACCTACTAGGCCTACAGATTCTGTAACGTGTGATCTTAGTCATATAAGTGGGTTGGTATCAGTTAGCATGCAAAGAATCAATCAGCTTAATGCTTGTGTTGGTTTTCACAATGTTTTCGTGACTTATCACACCTTTTAAACAGTAACCAGATACAACAGCCAAACCAAAGCTGAGCCAAAGCAAAGGGTTCAGTTTCTAACAGTTTGCAACAGAGCAAGGTCAGATGTGTTTACGACTCTGGTCACATTTGTTTCACAGAGGTATTCCTGGTGCCTGCTAATGTTTAACTGGTATTTAAGTAGCCCTGGGGCAAGTTAAGGCCAAGCTGCTGCAGCAGAGAGCCTTGATGGAGAATGATGGTGAGTCAGGGAAGCACCCAACCAAGCAGCTTGAAACAGGCACAGATCATGGCATTGAGTGATGGTCAGGGCATTGAAAGCATCCCCACTGATTCCCCAGCATCAGTTGCATAAATGGATGGCAACAGTAACAGCAACTGTAACAGCATTAGTACAGTTACTGCAGTTCAGTATCAAGTGTTATTGTTGTACGAGTTGCTATAGTATTAACTAAGAGAATCATCACCTCCACAAGATAGGTCTGCATATCAACAATTCAGCATTTAGTCCACTGCATGATGGAAACATCTACACAATCCACAATCAGTGTTCAGTAGATTCAAACGTAACATTATGCAGCAATGACAACATACTTTTGTATCTTCAATATCCAAAAGCATTCTGAAAGAATCTTGAACACCAGAGCAACATATTCAAAGCCAAAGCAGAGACACAAAACCGAAATGCATCAAAAGCCATCTAGCTGCATCAGTGCCACCAACAGTATAGTATAGAGACAACAAGCAGCAGCTTTTACAGCAGCCACTGATTCTGCTCATTGCTGTTGGTGAACCATCTATGGTTGGATGCAAGTTGGAAGCAAGCAGAGCAAGGGGAAATCTCTGGTCGTCCAGATTACCCCTTTATCCCCACAGTCACGTGACCAGATAGGAAGAGGGGATTTCCCGTCTGTCACTGCATGTGTCAGCTGCTTCTGTGGAGGCTTCAGCCGGTGGTGTTGGGGGTGACAGGGCTTGTTAGCAAAAGACCACAGCACCTGTGAGCAGAGAGGTCTGATGGGACAAGTAGCTAATGAAAAAGCCACTAAATTGAAAAGCATCCCCACTAAAGTAAACAAGCTGATCCACTGCTCTTCACTCTTGCTCTTCTCTCTCCACTCTTGCTCCCAGGCTGGGTCAGAGTCTCAGTAACTGAGCTCAGGACTTGCAAAGAGTTATTCGGATGCTCTTGCATATTGTATGCAAACAACAAGAAGGTAGAGTTTACACGGCAGTAGTCCCTGTAACAAGCAACCTCTCACAGGCATTGAGAGGTCGTTTATAGGGATGTGGTTGCTCAATTGGGTGAATTTGTCAAGTAAAATATAACTTCAGTGCATGCAAAAAGAAAAGGTTGCATATCTCAAAACGTTTTTATTATAAGGAAGGTTATCTCATCGCTGTTTAATAAAGGTTTACAAATATTTGACCAAAAGACTTCTATAGACAAGTACATAATCATTAGATAATTTGGCTTCTGCACTGAATTTGGATCACAGAATAGTATCAGTGATAGTGACAGAGCGAAATATCTCTGAAACTAGAAATAAACTGACTGAAGTTCAAGAAAACTCAGGATTGTGGACTTAGTATAGTATCCACACTGAAACTGGCTCCCCTTGGCTTCCCCTGTGGCTAATTAAATCATCAGGGTTGTTTCTTAAAAAAGCAAAGTTTTGACTTGTGATGTATGGCAGTCTTTCAGCCTAGCAAAAAGCAGCTTGACAAACTGGCCACAGATGTGGGGAGCTGTTAATTCTTGCTGGCTGTGAAAAAAGTAAGTGGGGGACTTTCCGGTGCAATTTTAGCCAGCAGTAGTCTCTGCAGAAGTTCCTGCAGAAGTTCCTGCAGCAGTCTACACTCTAAAAAATTCCAGACAAAATTGGTTTTTTAGATTCAAAATGGTTTTTTGAAAAACCAAATTTCAATGCAAAAAACCAAAATGGATTTTTTTAAAAATCCATTTTGGTTTTGCATTGAAATTTGGTTTTTCAAAAAACCATTTTGAATCTAAAAAAACAATTTTGTCCCGACATTTTTTAGAGTGTAGTCTGGTTCCAATTCAATTTTTGCAGAGCCACTCCACTCCTGGGTTCAGGTGCCTTGGGAAGGATTCATTTCAGTTCTTGTAAGAGAAAGAATAGGGTGGAGGACTGGAGGAGAGCAGAAAGTTAAAGAGGAGAGTGGAAGAGAAAGAGAGAAAGAGGACACTTAGACAAGACCCAGAAGAGACTCTTTGCAGAGTGTGAAGAAAGAAGAACCCAAAAAAGACCTGACACCTTTTCTCTTCCATTTACCAGGTGGCCTTTACCAACCTATATATACCACGTCGTGAGGCAATGATATTTCGAAGCAATTCTGCTCCTTTTTTGCATGAAATCAGAATTCATTGAGCAGTTCATAGCCATTTAGATGCTTTCACATCTCCCTGCCCTCGGAAATCACCATAACGTGCACGAAATTCACTTTTATTGCTGGTGCTTATGACCATTTCAGAGCCCATAACCCGAAGTTTTTCTTTATGACATCAATTGCAAAGTGCCAAAAATGTCATTGAGCAACTTTATTACTCCATAATGCATTCAACACAATGTCATTTATCAATTGGAAATTGAACATTCTGATAAATGAATAGGATTTTCAGTCTATTAGTCATCTAATAAGCCAAAAAATGAGAAAAACTCATTTCACAGATTCAATCCAACGTAACTGCCTGAATGAGAGGGGTAGCGGAGGGGTTGTGCATGCTAATCAGGGTGTTTGCGGGGGGCTCAAGTGCCCTTTTTGCGGAATATTAATGGGTGCCAAAGACTCTGGATGAATAAAATCAAGAAGTGTGACCGGAAGGCATGGTTAGGGGGTGACCACTGCCCCCTCAGCTGCTCCTTGGGGGGGGGGGGTGGATGCTAGTACAGCCCCCTAGGCACGTCAATCACATGTAATTAGGTCAGTAGAGTAATTAGAAAAGCATCCCAACTGCCTTTGTTTGGGTCTCATCCCTGCATCAGCAGAATCAGCAGCAAAGCAGCATCAATCCACAGCAGCAGCAGCAGCAGCAGCAGCAGCAGCAGAAGCCCCCATTAACTCATTAGATAATTTCTATAGACATGTCAAGTTTTAACATTTCAACATCTCCTTTTTTCTTCCTCATTAGGAACACAATGTGATGCCAACAACATGACAGAAACGTCTTTGCAATCAAAAATCTGCAATTTCTAAAATTAACAACCTCTTCTCCAATCGCCCGGTTTCCTTTGTGTCACCAGATATGAGGATTGCAAAACAAAAGCAGATCACTTGAGGAAGAAAACTAAAGAGAGCTAAAGAAGAAAAGACTGCAATAAATAACAATCAACCTCCTCAACTCATCCACAACCTTTTGTAAGTGCTGAACTTTTCTGAGTTACCAAGAAGAAGTTAAACTGATTTTTGGGCCAATAATAGCCAGGGATGAAGTGAGTTTCAGCAGGGGTATTTTCACTGATTTGCTCAGCTGTAAGGGCTCAAACTATTCCCACTCAGCATGTATATGCTCATCATATATTACAACAAACACGTTTGTAGACAATGCCACAACATGTGCACTCTATACATAACAAGTGAGAAGAGAAAAAAGAAAACGGAGAAGAGGAAAATAGGGAAGAGGAAAAGAGAAGGTAAGGGTAAGGTGGGGTTTGTTATGCTGCCCCAGGTGAGCACAGAAGAAAAGGGCTGAGAGGGAGCTCAAGGGAATGAACATCTACACAACTTCAAGGGAGGATTTTATCACTGAGAAGGCAGATCTATATCATTCAAACAATGACAGGAGGCAACCGCAGACAAGCGAGGAAGAAAGAAGGACAAGGAAGGAATATAGCAAGGAAAAGAGATTTAACGAAGAGAAGGGAAAGCAGAGGGAGGAAGGAAGAATCAGAGAACAAAACTGGAAAGCATTGAATAAGAGAACAAAACTGGAAAGCATTGAATAAGAGAACAAAACTGGAAAGCCTCGAATGAAGACAAATTTCCTGGAAGAAGGCCAGAACTGAATTCTGATGTTTTGATTTGAACGCTCAGTCTGGAATCAAACCCGGTGTCCAATGTGCGAAATGCCAACATGTTACCCAATAGTCCAGGGAGGCACTCTTTGGTCAAAAAGGCCAAAACCACTGCAGAATCAAGTACGAAAGCAAAAAAAAGCTCTGTACCTTATATATAGTTATCCCCAGTCCTACATTGTTGAGTTCACTTTTCCCATAAGTTCAAACAGAGCAGGTGTACATTTCAACTTTACCTTGTTCCCAGCAACTCTCCAGCATCATAGGAGAATGAGGTGCAGTGGATTTCTAGCAGTGCCAGTCCCCAGGGGCACCCACCACTTGGAAATCACAAGATGGTGCCAGGCTAATGTTGGATCTTCTATTTTCTTTTACCTGGGTACTTAAGTACTGAAGGTTAGTAACCTCATTCTCACACATTTGTAAACAGTACAATAAAGCAAGTCAAACATTTGTGTACATGTACTTAGGACTGCTCATGTTATGAACAACAATATTGCAAATATATTTTTGACATTTTGACAAGATGCCTAGTCTATACGAAGAAAGCTTTTGTAGTTCTCAGAATAATTTCTATACATAACAGAGGAAATCACAAATGAATTTCATCACTGAATCTTTGAATATACAATGTCATGTATCGACACTGGCACCTGCAATGTTCAGAACTTAATTGCACAGCCCTTGCAGGTGTTTGTACTAGCAGTGCCATACAGCAAATACATGTATAGGGTCTACCACAGCAGTATAGTACAGTATAGTGCTTTATAATGTCCATAGCTTGGAGACAATACAGTAACCTGTGATTGTGATGTCACTAACAAAGAGGAGGATGACAAAGCACTGAAATCCAAGGGAGGCAAGCAGAGAAGCCTTTGGGAGTGCTCTCAGTGTTTCACACTTATCACCATTATAATGACAATGGCAGGTCAGGGTTGGTGATCTCCAGCAGTGATTGCACAGGGTGGGTCAGTGTCCCTGCCTTGGGCTCTGCTTTGTGTCCTGATTCACTAATCCCCTGACACACCATCCCCCATCCTTCACAGCCAACAGCCAGGTCTCCTGCTAATCTGGTGCCACTGGCAAGCTCCGAACAATCTGAAGCCTTTAAAATTTTGAGGTAACCCACCCAACCCCACGCTGATCCAGAGGGGGCCCAAAGGGGAGGTGACGTAATATAATTTACACCCTTATCAAAACCGAAATTCGAAAGGGTGTCCATTAAGCAACCAATTAATCATCCACTAGGATCGAAACAACCAAGAAATCATTACATCATGCTCTCAATGATGTCATTAAATTTCTAGCCATTCAATTTTGGCTGTCAAGTTTTATCTGCTCCAGAAATTCTTCTAGCAGTATACTTCTGGAGTGTCTATTTGAGTGAATCTAAAATATCAGCCTTTGTCTCAAACCTGTCTCGTCTTGTATGTTAATATCTTATGGTGCTTTGTTTCAGAATCCATAATCATTACAACCTAAGACCGTAGACAATAAAGGGACCTAATATTGTCTATATGCTAAGACGACATATGAGACAACCGAACTTACCCAAAGTATGGAGAAAGCATATTATGATATGCATGAACTTTAGGGTTTCAGAGGACCTCCTTGCCATACTCCTTTCAACTGCTTCTCCTCTTCCTCCACCCTGCTTCCTGAGCCTCCTCTCTGAGCCCTCTCTCTGAGCCCCATCTCCCTCTACTTACACTAACTTCCTTAACCCCCAAGCATAGGCAAGCCAGCCCTGAACAGACCCTAATATGGACCCACTTCCTCCCCTGCAACTAATTTCTCCTTTGAAGTCTTACGTCTCCCCTGAGATGACAGGTTATCAGAGGCATCCAGGATTACTGCGATCCTATAGGATCCAATGACGTCAGATTAAAGTGGTGATTACCTTTGTGTCTAAGGGCTTGCCTTCTGCGCCTCTGCGGTGCTCTGCCATGCTTATACATTGTGAAACATAACCGTACTTGGGTGTGAAAGTTTGTAGCGAATATCTGGAAGTTTCAATTTTGAATTGGCTCAATTGCAACAAACTTGAGTGTCATTGTTGTACAGAAAGTTGACGCAAATCTTGTCGAGACATCTTTTTAAAAATAATTCTTCTTCTTCAGCGCTTTTATATATTGTGATAATTCGGATTTATTCCATTGCGACATGAACTTAAAAGAGTATTTTACGAGCTATAGTATTGGTTAATTTCTTTAACAAGTAACCGGAATATAGAGACTACATTGCGCTTACGGCAATTATATGATGTCGCTGTCAAACATAGCTCAAATTTTAAAGATCACGGTGAGTACCGGGTAAACAATGTTGTTCTCGCGACAAATGTTTTAAAAATTGTTGTCGCCTCAAGTTTTACTCAACAAGATTCACAGTCGCATCTCCCCCCATCTTCTCGTCTAATGGGGTGACACTTTTTGAGCCCAGGGAGCTGCTATCTCAGATGCCTCATAGGCCTCAGCATGAGCTGATAGACGATGAGAGACCTATGATAGCTCTGCTGTCATGTAAGAGACGGATGTAAAGACCTTTTACCTGTCTCATGTCTCAGATTGCCTCCCTGTCACCAAGCAGGGCAAACCCTTCAGAGACAGGCAAATTATACAGCATCCCCTCTGCCTCCCCAGCCTCAAAGATATTTGAGGAAAGCTGATGATGAGGTAAGAGACTTGGCAAGTTAAGGCAAGTGACTTGCAAAGGCCTTAAATGTACATGTCAGTCAATAAAGCATCATCAAAGCTGGGACTTGACATATTCTGTCATTCAGGTATGGTACTGGTATATATAGTCTGGCACACAGCTGTACACCATTAACATACCCTCTCAATGACCGTCATACAGGTATGGTACTGTTATATAGCTGTACATCATTAACAAAGTTATCATTTTTTATAGTATTCCAACCTATCCGAGGTTTCCTTACTTGCAACTCAGACAAGTATATAATTATGTTTTCAACAATGTAGTATGAACTGACCTGATGTGGATACCAACCAGTCCTAATGTTTGTATCTAATCATTTGCACTTCCCACTGGAGTGACTCCAATTCAGGATAAATTTTCTGACTGGAGTGACTAAAATTCCACAATTAATTTTTGAACACTGTGTCCCCTGCAGTTGCTGTTTGCTACCATCCTTAATGGTGTACAAAGCATCGCCAACAGCTTTAAGGAGTACTTCACAAAAATACACACTGTCACCATTAGCAGAGGTCAGGGCCAAGGCGGAAGTCAGCTGCCGGAAGTAGGTAGCATCTAGGGCTAGGGTCCAAGAAAGGACCTCGTAGAGCCTCGTAGTGACATCCAGTGACAGTGTCATGGCTAGGTCACTAGAAAACGTGTCTTTGGAGGTCTTTGGTGACAGCTTAGAAATCGACACTCTAACCAGTGAGCCCAACAGTAACTGTGGCTGTCTTCTAATGATGGGTTGGGTGCTATCAGGGCTCTGCAGCCACACTTCAGCACAAGCATCACTCAGCTGTTCTGCAATCAGCATCAGGAGCTCTAACTGAGGATACAATTCTTGGCAAGGAGTATGAATCCATGGACACAAAACATATAGTGCTACAATTACAGATACAGATGGCTTTTGAAAGGGAAGCAAAAGTCTCGAATCTCTAGATAGATGGAAATTGTAAGTAAGTATTTCTGGAGCTCAGATTGTGACACGATTTCTGTTTATTTCCACAATTTGTTATCTATCTATCTATCTATCTATCTATCTATCTATCTATCTATCTATCTATCTATCTATCTATCTATCTATCTATCTATCTATCTATCTATTTTATTATCATACGCTGTCTGTCTTTCAGTCTGTCTGTATATCTACCCATTTACCTTCACTATAAACCTGGCTCCACTTAAAATAATTCTTCCAACTTTAGCTGTTATTCAGCTATTTTACAAAGCCTCAAATTAGTGAGCATTGAATCGGAATTAAACTAGTTTTATGATTCAACAACAACCACTCTTTGAAGATTGCCATATTATATATTGCGTTATAAAATTATATTCAAAATTTGGCAACAACAAATTGCCTCAGTGACAAGAAACAGATTTATGGAAACATTTTAGAAAGATGAAACATGGCAATGTCATAACTTTGACATAAATTAAGACTAGAGGTGTTAAAATTCTAATAACAAGTAATAATACTTTTTTATGATTAATGAAATTAAACTATTAAAAAGTAATAAACCATTTGGTCTTTGGAGAACTGATTCTGTCGGCAATTTGCATTAATGAGTGATAATGACACAGATGCTTCTTTAATGCCAAAAAAGTAAAGAAAAAATGTGAAAAAAAGTTATTGAAAAGGTCTGAATGGTGTTAAAAGGGAGGAAAATGGTGAGAGAAAAAAGCTTGTCAGATATGATGAAGGGACTAGAGCAATACATCATTGGCCTTGTAGAGAACACATGGTCAATGCAGTTGCCATGCAAAGCAGGGGAGGGTCCTACTGACAAGCCCATCCAGCCCCCTGGTCCACCCTTGCCCCTACACAGGTCTATATACCCCATGCAGGGCCATTGCTGGGCCATTGCTGGGCATAGCAGGGAGCAGTGGGAGGTGGGAGAGGCGTGGTCACTTTTTTCACCCTCTTTCCTTTCCTCTCCCTCCACATTCCTCACCCATTCGATTCAGCTCCAAGAGTGCACTGTGAAATTCTCATGAAAATATTGATGTGAAAATGTTGATGTGCAACTTCACACAACTTGTGAAATGCAACCTCCTTTCAGGGAGGTGTTATAAACTACATCCACACTCCTCTTCCTTCAGTATACTTTTGTTTATATATAAACATATACATACTATCATCGGAAGATTTATCCGAGTAAGAGACCGCGATTCGATAGGCCATTTTATGTTTCAAGAACGGTTAACGAAGGAAAGGACCATAGCAAAAATGTTAATTTCTATGCACAAACATAATAGGTGCTGCAACTTTTGGATACTGCCAGTTGCATTAAATCACAAAGCTCAAAAGTGGTCATATGCATGCAACTGATGAAGAGGTTACTTCTTTCTTGTAAACTAAACACTGAAGTTTTTACAATTCATGCGTCTTCAATTCAGACTATGTGTTTTTATGTAACTGCCTTCTTCATCATTCACAAGCCAGAGCCACTTTTATTAGCTCACATAGAGTCAAAATACACTGAGAACTTCTTTTGTTGGCTTCTTGAGTATGGCAGACAGCTTCTGACAGCAGGTATTTAGCACAAGAATTATGGCAAAACGAAGTGCTCTTTTCACACTAGTGAATTTGATATCACAACACACCTCATAACACTAAATTCCCATTGAAATATTGGGGACATAATGGATGAGATGCTTTTAAAATCTACTACCAATACTATTTTGTAGTCTCATTATTGTAAAAATATCACTAAGTCCGTCTCTGTGGTAGTTTCTTCTTTCATGATAACATCAACCACTGATATTTGATAGGTAGACAAAAAGGGCCCAAAAACAAATCATGTTTTTACCTAAGATAATGCCATGGAACCCTATAGTTCAACCTAAGACACTATCTAAGCAGAATGTTTTTATCATGGATTTATCATAGATACACCATAGCAACAACAATGCAAATGCTTGTTAGATTTTTTTCGTCACAGTCCTTTCATCTCTCTGCTCTTTTATCAATTTACAATTTTTCTTTCTTTTTTATCATGGTCCACCTGCCCTTTTCCCCCATGTACCCATGGCCCCTGCTAGCCCACTTTTCCCATCTTTTGTCACATATTGTTTCAGGGGCTCGTAGCAGAACAATCCTGCTCCACAATTTACCAATAGCTTCCCAATAGTTCACCCTACACCCCAATAGCCCCAACCCCCTGCATTCTGCAACAATGGCACAATGAATTTACCCCCCCCCCTCCATCACCAGTGCCCAGTGGACACTTTTCCATATGAGGGAAGTCGAACAGATGTTGCAGATGCATTAATTCTGAGTCCACATCAGAGAGACTGCCTCAAAAGACAACTTATTTATGGCCTCGAAATGCACGTGTCATTCAAGACCACTGGTCGCCCTCTTTCAGTTAATTTTAACACTTTAATCCCATAAAGTACCTCCCATACTGGAACTAGACCACATCAAATAAAACAACATTAATGAGATGCAAATAGTTAATTAAGCTTGAGTGTTTTTCTCAAATTTAACAATTGGTGGCCATGTTAACACAGTAAACTTTCTCCACATTTCATTGTTGTCAAGTTGATGAAACAATATTTGATTTTACAAAAATTTGAAGACCCACACCAATGGGAACCACTTTCAATGAATTTCTATGAATGTGAGAGAGATTTGAAAATTGAACAAGCAGGTATGCAGGTATACTGTCAGACTGTGTTTCCATGCATAGCTGGTCAAATGTATCATGGATGTGCTAAATGCTGGTCATCAACAAATCGATCAATCAAAAAATCAATTAAGTAAACTGAACTGCTACAAGCTCAAAAGAGTTGCATAGGGTTCATTGAGAGTAAATGGTCCAAATACAACCATCCGTGAGGGTATACATGTGACAGTCCTATCCATGAGTCCATGACCCATCTCTGAGGTGAAGCACTTGTCACCTCTTCAAATCACATAACGGTGGGCCTCCTTGCAATTATCTCTGACGTATTACAGGACTGACTCATTCTTGGAACCTTTGAAACCTATTGAGAATCTAAAGACATCTACACAGACAAACTATAGAATTGAAATGTATGCAACATGAAGGCATTTTGTAAGCAGTATGAGTCCAAATGGCAGGACTGTAGAAATGTCTGACAAAGAGAGGGCTCAGGCCTGACACTGACAAATGGAGTATTTCTGTTGCAATGCTGTGGTTCCACTGACAGATAACCACTAATGAGACCTTACCTTGTGGTTTGCTTCTTCTGCATACGAGTCTTGCAAACTCTTGCATCCTATATGTCGAGTCTTCTAAACCAGGTCTCCCTGTATGAGTCAAGACATCATAATGGGCTAACTGCATTTTAGAACAGATATAATTATAATATGATCTGATGCATTGATTTTTGTTGCGTTCACGTTGTGGCAACATAATTTCTACCATACATTTCTACAAATGAGCCCTCCACCAATTATTAGCAACATTGTTTACGTTGTATGCCCCTTGAGCTTTTTGTTGTATGCAATGTATCCCAAAAATTGTACAGCACTGCAAAACAACCTGAAGATTCTGTCCTCATTTGAAATTGACGTTTAGAAGCCATCAACATCTTTCTGAGATTTCCATAAATCTGATTGGGTCTGCCATGTGTGTTCTGCTCCAGATAATCCCAGAACCCCAACGTCCATGCAGTTGTTGCATGAGTCAAGTTTTTCTTTTGATCATCTTTGGTCAAGCAGTGTTTCTAACAAGCATGAGATCCAATGCAGATCCAAGGGCCTTGCTCACTGGAATGTTATCTCTTAGATGAGGTTTTATCAAGTGTGATTGGGGACAATGAATGACCCCCTAGCTAGTTGCTACTGCAAGGGGGTGTCACATTTTGCCCTGGACCTCTCAATAGCTCACTACATCACCCTTTTTAACTACCCCTCGGGCAATGCTGCTGCACAATATGATTAGGGGGCATTGTGGCAAGCCAGGAGGGGTAACTTCATGCTAAAAGGGGGAACTCACCAAGTTAAGAGGGTAACTCCTAGTTCAGAAGGGTAACTCACCAAGGGGCTTCTAGAGAAACTGAGATTGGGAAAGGGGTAGATTTAGTACCGTTAGAATTAAAAGCATAAAAAGCATGCCAGAAGGTGGACTGACCGCAATCTCCCAGCATGTTCCAGCAAACCCTCGTGGAAAAAAAAAGGTTCAAAGCTCTTATATTTCAATCCTAAAACGCCTTGTAAGTTCTTGAGCTATTATGGCGAAGTTCTTTCATGTACTTCCAAACCACAGGAATCCAGAACTTAGTTTGGAAATACCAATATAACAAAGCCTCTGAACTTCATTGACCACACATACGAACACGTTTGAGCAAGTTCTACTAATATAAGGAGTAAAACATTTTCAAACACAGTGATCATGCTGAGAAAAATAAATACTAACTTCTTTACAACCAATAAATCACCAAGTAATTGGCTTCAGTACTCGTCAATGAATAGTTGAATTGTCTAATTGATGTGATTTCAGGGTACTTTGAATCAGTATGCATTTCAATCATAATCAATAATGATTTTCCTATTTTGAAATGAAGTGGCCTTTTTCAAAGCACTATGCATTTTAATTACTATACTCAGGAGTCAGGACTTCGTATAACTGGTATTCTACTTTAGTATAAACCATTCACAAGTTATTGAAAAATAAACCACTAATTTATTCTCCAGTTAAAGGTTCTTCCCTGCCAAAGTGCCACCCCAATCCCACAGCAGTGCAACTGCATGCATGTCCCTGCGGATGGCACTATGGCCAATACAGCCATCAGTGGGTGCATGGTGAGTGGCTCGATCGTCAGTCAGTGGCAGTCACAGCCCAGCCTCAGCCCAGCCTAGTAGTAGTCAATGGCATGATTGGCCTCTCTGTGCATTTCCTCCATGACACTTGCTCTGTTTGTCATGATTTGCAACACATGCATCCAATGCCTCCAATGCTTCCCAATGCTGGCCATTAACACTAATATGAGTAATAGTGCTTTCATGCTCATGTGATCCACTGGCCATAAACCTATCTGAGAGCACTTAGAGGAACTATAAGGAAGAAGACATTGCTACTTAAATGGCCCAGCAACAAAGACACAGCCAGCACTCAAAAGCACTGACCTAACACAGTGACAGTGCCATGTAACTCACAGACAACTTACACAGTGTCATACAGCTCTATTAGCTCCTCTGAAATATATATGTGGAGCAAGTGATAAAAGAAAGTCTTACGAAGTCTTACTCCTTGCATCTCAAGTTCTTAGTCAACAAAAGACGATTGAAATGGTCTATGAAATGGCTTGGAACTGCAGAAAGGAAAGGGTCATCAACTTGCAAGACTTCCACAAGGAAACACTCTTAGAAAGTAGGTCACAAACAAATTAGGAAGCAAAGTATCACAATAAGTGGGGGAGCAACATCTACAGACTCAAGAGGGCATGGTTAAGAGTCTTTCAGAGTCTTTCAAGGTATTTGTCCTCTTCAAGTCTTTGCAATGTCCATCTCATGGTGGACCAAGGATCAAAGCATTGCACAGGTGGATGGCCAGGGGCTACTATTTAAAGCAATTTTCTAAATGGATCCATTTCCTCTTCACAAAAAGGCCTCCATGGCTCTCTTGCTTTTTTTGCTCATTTAAACTACTTCAAAACACCATTGATGGTTGTTCACCTGAATTTCTCCATTGCCATGCAAAAACATCAGAAAACTTTCAATTAGACATTTATATTGGTCAATAAATTCCTTAAAAATTGAATAGCTGAATTGAAACACAAAATTGGTCCATTCACATGTACTCCAATTCAAGAATTTACAACTTGGCAATCTGTTTCTTGGTCAAAGCATTGCAAGTACACGGTACACCCAAAGAGCAAAACACCTAACTTTCAATTTAGCAGACATAGAGGCAATGGTGCAATGACCATGCTCCTATTGGTCCTATGGGCAGTTGAAAGGTCAGCTGTTCTTGACACCTTTCCACTGCATCTGTGCCTTGGTTGCATGGACCTCTGTCCCCATGCAATTTACTGCAGGAGCCCATACACTACATACTGCAGAGGACTATCAAGCACCAACTGCAGGCAGATCTCACTGCTCTGGATCCCACCATCTATCCCTTCAGTCCCATATACTACATGGTTCACATGGAACTGGAGGTAAACTAGTGTCAAGGGAAAGCTAAGCCGATTAATGGCACACCTGACAGGTCCATGAATCTCGTGGAATCTCGTGGAGGTCTCGCAGCAAAGTCTCGTCGAGTCTTGTAAAGTCTCCCTATGTCTCCTAAAGTCTCACAGGGGACGTGATTTGTGGCGAGATGTCACCTGGCAGCCCATCAGTCAACACAAGTGCCATCCCCTGCAGCAGATTGTGCCAGCAGTTGCAGTTACATGCTGCAGAGGCATCACCAGTGCATTAGGAATGACAGAAAAGACACAAAGACATACAGGCATACCACTGACAAAGGAGATAAAAGGGCAGAGGTACAAGATATGTTGCAAAGCCATGATTCAATAAGGGACATCTGCACATGATTCTTTGTCAGGAATAACATGCTGACAAAGAAAAATATACAACTCAACGATGTAGGATTCCACTCAAAAGTACCCCTCAAACTGTTACACAAACAATGCAACTTTTTCAAAAATTATTTTAAAATTACTTTTAAAAAAGAAGAAAAGCTAGACTTTTACTTTATTTCATATTTTAATATGCATCATGTTCACGTTTCTCTACTTTCCCTTTAGTGGTACTATAAACAGTACACACACCAACTGGCAGGCAGCATGAGTCGTCTCAATCGACTGCAAATAATTGCAATGACTGCAGTTGCTGCAGGCAATGAGGGGATGACCTGCAGCCAACTGCAGGCTAACTGCACCTCCTGCTGAGTGACCATCTGACCAGTGTGTGTGTAGACAAATCAGCTGTCCAGAACAGTTGTGATTCTGATGACCAGTTGACCACCACGTTGGCACAACCCTTTTCTGTTTGTTCTGTTTGCATTTCTTTGCCAGTACTTCTTCAGTATTCATAAGTTGCAATCTAAGGAAAATAACATTTGAAATGAATGGATCAATTAGAATGCAATCTCTGTTTCAGCCAAATACAACTCAAACTTAATAACTAAATGAATCAAGCTAGTGACAAAGCATGCAAAGATTGAATAGGGAAAATCAGCAAAATATCAATTTATAATATTGTTCCATACACAAATACACGAGTGAAATCTGGAAGTTCGGGTCATCATAGTTTCTTAATTATCAAGCTGTGTACACCATATCATAGCCTGGTAGATGAAATATATATCCAAGGTACAAAACAAACCAAATGACCAACATATACATCTTGGATCTTCCTTGGATAGACACAAAACTTGAATTAAACCCAGATTCGACACAAGGAAGCCTAGCATGCCACATCTGAGCTACTTTAGCCTGTATCCCTTCAATTCCTTGCAACCTGAGAAAGCAGTTGGAAAAACATTAGTTGCTGGAAAATGCACCGCAACATCTAGGTCCTTGCCTTATCCCTGCAGTTGATGCAGAGGGTGATGCAGGAGGTGATGCAGGGCTGCAGTGAAGTAACTGATGCTAATGATGATGTCACAGAAGCATGCAAGACACATGTAGAAGGCCTAAGAAGGGTAATCCATGTAGGTTGAGCTGTTATAAGTCCCCTGACTCATGCTTTGGTAATCATCTGAGGCAATCAGCATCTTTTCAAGAAACTAACGGAGCTCCCTTGGCAGCACTATCGATTCTATCTTCTGAGTCTTGACCCAAATCTCTATGAAGTCTGAAGCACAAAGCTACTTTTTTCATTACTCTGTGTTGAATGTTTACACAATAACTAAAAATGCAAACATGTGCCTCCCCCAGCTCTCCAGTTCTTGTTATGATGGCAAATGAAAATCTTTTTCCCTCCATTCATTGGTGTCTTTGACATGTATTTCTACGAGGATCAAAGCAGCCACTTTAAATCAGAATCCTGCAGAATGGAAGAGAGGGATGTTTTTAGGCTAACAAGTGCTCATCTCTCACTGAAGGCAACCAGTGCATTCCTACTACTGAGCTGCTGGCAGAATATTGCATTCCAGAACGAAAAACACAACTTTCAACACAACTTCCAACACAACTGGAATGCCTTACAGATTCCAACTATGTCCAACAGTTTGATATTACACCTAAACACCACCACCCACTTTGACATGGCCATTGCTATGCTGCCCACAGACCATTTATCTGCTCTGGATATGTGTGGAATAACAAACACTTCTCACCCAACAAAACTCAATACTTTTCCTCCACATTTCCTTTAATATCCATCTGCAATGTGTTAATAATAATATTTCTGCAGCCAATATGTCTACATGCATAGATGCAATATAGAACTTATAGTGTACACAGTATGTTGTGTTGCACAAAATGACTTCATTTATAGAAGTTCATTTGAGACAAGTCTACAAGTCTTTCGCACCTCAGCAGTTTCTTGTTGCATGTGGTCTGACAAAGAGGCAACCACAAACAATATTATAGGTTTATACCTTCCATATCACTAGTAGTCCTAATGTGTACACACATTCCTCAGTGAAACAATAGGCCTATACAGATATGCTATATTAAAGAAGATGAAGAAATGCAGCAGAATATCCATCAGGACTGTCCTCTGAAGCCCTTGAAGCCTTCAAGCACTGTTGCAATCAATGGTCCATCATTAAACACCTCCAATGTCCTCCATTCACTTGAACAGGCTTACACTCAATTGATGTGATTGAGGAACAGTTTGATCTCAGTGTTTAGATCCTCTTGTAGAACTTGTACAAATGTCTACAAGAGAATTAGGGACAGTCCCTAGCACTAATCCCTTGCATGGCTTCTCGGAACATTCAGAGAATCGCCAGAAGCCTTGAGACTGCATGTAATTGTCAGATTGTACCATTTGTGATTGTACCAGATTAGTGCATGCCAAGTGATTGTACCTGATTTTAGACAGTAGTATGGTCATCTCTCACGCACTCCGTGGCATTGACTTCTTTGAAGTCTGCATTTTGCAAGTCATGTGACGCAGTCATGTGATGCACTCTGATGTGTCATGTGACAATTGACAACCAATCGTTAGCCCTCTCCCTTCCACCTGGCTTCACACTTTCCCCTTCCCCAATATTTCTGCACTTATTGCCCAGAAACCCCTTTCCCCAAATTTCCAACCCATTTGTTCCTAACCAAGCACATGTTCCATTGTGTCATCTTGTGTTTTCCATAATGCCATATAATAGCATTCACTCAATGCTAATCTAACTTGCCATCCAATATTCATAATCGACAGGATAATTTTCCAGCCTTATAAAAAGTAACATGTACATGACAAATGACATGAAATGAAGATAAAGGACATTTGCCTTAGTCTATATTTCAACTTTAGAAGAAAGAAAGGGCATGCACTCTAAAAATGTAGAGGCTTACCTGCACTGCAGTCAACCTTAATCATGCCTTTGTTACACAAGATATTATACACTGTATATATATCAAAATGTCTCATTTTGATATATATACATTGTGACAAAACCATTGCTTCTGGATGTTCCATAGGATTCCTTATGGAACATCCAGAAGCAATGGTTTTGGAGACCAGACTAAAGCCAACAACACCACCCTCAACAGCCTATGCCATGTATCCAATAAGGTTGCCTGTATCTAAAGTAAAGATCCATCCTTGTGACCACCTACTAATGTGCCTTATATGTCCCAATACCCAGAGCCTATATAACCAGGAAACCCATTTCTTCCTTTATCACAATGCTGTGGGGTTCATTACATGTTGGCTACTGATGTATGTTCTTAATGACCTTCCCCCACTCCCTATTGATGCACTGAGCACTAGCCTCCCTATAGGCCATGGAGGTCTAGTATAGGACCTATACCCACCATATATATGATGCACTTTGGATTGGTGAACCATGTGGACCTTATGGGTGGACCTTTTCCCACTAGCCCAAATGACCTCCACACCATAAGGACCTAAACCAACCCTAACCAAGACCCAAGTTAACTCAGTCCTGCAGCATTCTGCCCACATTGCCCTAGAGCCAGGCCCTTCCTTGGCCCACGGTGCAGCCCAGATGACCTCTGCTCAGAACTGATCCCCAGTGCCATAAAAGCAGGAGGTCATTTAGCCAGTGGACAGTTCATACTCCTCCAGCCAGTCCTCTGGCCATTTCCAATGGAAGGCAATACAAGGCAATGCCAAGAATGTCTCATAACCCACGACACTTTTTCAGGGGCGTATCTAGAAGTGGCC
Organism: Platynereis dumerilii; assembly: GCA_026936325.1. Lineage (NCBI taxonomy): Eukaryota > Metazoa > Annelida > Polychaeta > Phyllodocida > Nereididae > Platynereis > Platynereis dumerilii. The sequence goes on along the minus strand of JAPTHN010000011.1, from coordinate 39,141,588 downwards.
TGAGGGGGGGGGGGCCATTACATGGGGTGAATACGGGGCGCTCCGCGGCTTTTCCTATCTCTTCCATGTAAATTTTGGGCCTGAGGGGGGGGGGGCCATGGCACCATGGCCCCCCCCTAAATACGCCACTGCACTTTTTGTGGAAGTCTCTTGGGAAGAAGAACAATGTCCTACATTCCCTGTTGTGCTCCTCATTCCTAGAAACCCAAAACTGGTGTAAATTGGGCAGGGGGTATCTATCTATCTATCTATCTATCTATCTATCTATCTATCTATCTATCTATCTACCAACCTATATATCTGTCTATCTATCTCTTCATTTTTTAACTTAAAAAAAATTCACCTCAGCATTAACAAGGATCTAGGAAAAAACCTCTCTGGTCAAAGTCTACACACTCAAATGAGATTCTTAGACATGTGAGCATTAGATGTTATTTAAGGTGATCAGATGATCAAAGTGCTTCTTGAGATGCTTGTAGGCTGACAGCCCTTGAGCACTTTAGTGTTGTTTCTTTTAGCAAGTTAGTCACCCTGTTAGATGCTACACGTCATCATGATCGGAACTGGTCATGCGTCATGAACTGGTCCATTTTGCGTTACGGGTCAAAAATTTCCAATTTTTCAGTGTTGTGATATTTTATCACACAAACATAACACTACTCAGTGCTTCAAACAAAACTTCATTATCTTTAAAACTTTCTGAGATATAGACACTATTGTAGCGATCACTCCCATTGAAATATGGAGATTTTTGGTTTTTTGAAAGAGCTTTTCTCGAAATTGAGACTTTTTACCAAAACACCTGTAACTTTCTTATTACTTAACAAATTGCAATCAGGTTTGTTGCGAAATGTTCATAAGAAGTTGCTTTAAGCAGGGAAATCAACATATATTGCAAATATTAAATTTGTCTGCATGAAATTCTCACTGCAAAACTGCACTTTTTTAACTTAAAAAATACTTTAATCTAACCTGCTACTTGTGCTTCTGAGTGAAAATCGTCAAAAAACATACATAAAAAGATACATTTCCTTACCCTGAACATGTTTTGGACATCCTAATATGAATAGCTCATCACACATTTGACATAAGTATATTCTTCTGGAAGACAGCTAGTCAGTGGATCAACTGGTGACAGTGGTTGGGGATTGGTATTCATAAGATGGTAAGGTATAGATTCAGATGATAGATTTCATATGTGCAGCCCTTCTAAGGCCTGTACTGGTCACTCATACAGTTTTTTAGATGAGATAGGAGAGAGGATGTGAGTCTGCAACATGTTGCAAATCTACCTCCATGTGAGGGATCTTTTAATTGCCCAACAAAGACTCTGATACAGGGAGCCTCAAATTTACACCTCATCTGATTAACCACAAACCGGGATTTTGCTCCTAACCATGATTAAAATGGTTTAGTTATATCAAACACATAGTTTTGCAATGTGCTCCGTCTAGATCAATGCTGGAGTTGCGAGGACAATTTGCTTAATTTTATGTGGGAAGTGCACACAAATCCCCAAATAAGATATCTGAATGGTGCACATGAACTGAAATAGCTATCTGGCAAAATAAAATATGAGCAGAATAGTGCAGAGAGGCTGATTTCTTCATTTCATAATATCACCAATCCGACTCCGCCAATCCGACTCCGGCTCCACCCCTGAAACTTCCTGACATGCTTCCACTTTGTCATGAATAACTTTTTAACGGGTAAAGTTGTTTTGAAACCGACAACGGTTATGTAAACTAGAGAATATTTGCTTTCCACTAACATCAAATATATTAAAGATATCGTTTTAGAAATAGTAGCAATGTTCTATTAAAAATTTTGTTTTTAAAATTCTTGTAACGGCTCCACCCTTTCAGTGGACCAGTTCATGACGCATGACCAACTGTAACCTGACCCCCGAATGAGAATCAAGGAGTGCTCTCCTGCGGTTCTATGGTTCAGACCTGGCCACTGCTTGTCGTGTTTAGCCCCTGCTCCACCTCCGTTCCAGCTCTGTTTTAGCCCTTTGGTTAATTTGATAACGCAGGGCAGAATTTGATCTCATTTTCCGAGGAGCTGTTTGTGTGAATAATTAGATGAAGGGAGACAAAGTCTAAGTGCAGCAAATAAGCATGGATTACAAGTTTACAAGAACCCCCCCCCCCTACCCTCTCCCCCTGCAGCATCATGACAATCAGAAAATCAGAAGAAGCTGTCAGACGTGACTGGAGATGCAACAATGCACAAAGCAGCCACTGCCTTCCTCCACTTATTTCCATTTGCTTTGTGCAAGCCTTTGTTTAATTAGCACAAGCCACCTCCAATTTATTCGCCATTTATAAGAAATCCAAATGACAATAGGCTTACATGCTAATGTCATGCTTACATGCTTTAATCAACATACCCATGATATTGTCTTATTAATCAAAATAAAGGCTTCTCACTTCTCATTGGCAATGAATTGCATTGGCCCCATGTCAGATGTTGTGCAACAGGGTTCATCTCACTGTTTTATGGGGGCTATATTTTGCTAATGCATGTAAATTCATGATATTCAGAATAATATATTACAGCTTTCCATTCATTCATTTGCATTTTAGAGTCGTCATGACACTGACAGTATTTTGTAGACGACATTGTTTTTAGTATTCATAAACAAAACCATAAACAAAGTTTGTTCCTTTGGCTCCATACATCACAGTGAAAGAAAAAGTCACTTTTGCCATATCAAACATCCCAATTGCAGAGCAGAAAAGATATAGATGGATGGATGATTGGGACTTCAAATGTCCTGTATTTATGCACTTGGAAGGTGACCTGGCCAGAACTGGGATCGAACCTGTGACCCAGCGATTAGGATCCAAGTTCTAACATTACCAACTGACCCAACCCCATCTCCCAAGATAAGATAATCAATATAAGATAAGAAGGCAGAAGAAGATACAGAAGAAGATATAGAAGTAGATATAGAAGTAGATCTATATAGAAGAAGATAAAGAAGAAGATATAGAAGAAGATATAGAAGAATATACTAAGATAAGATAAGATAAGATAAGATAAGATAAGATAAGATAAGATAAGATAAGATAAGAGAGAGTTAAGATAAGAATATGATAAACCTCAAAACATCAATGTAACTTATTTTTTCTTCCTTGTCTTTGGAGGGGTACTTTCCTCCTGAAGTGATACTCTAACCAATGTCAAATTGACTTGAAACCATTTCTTTTTCGTTGTGTATATGTTTGCAAAAACTGACAGCACATAAAATTCAATCATAAGCCAATATAAACAGGGAGAATACAGGGAGAATACAGAGAACCATCATGTTTGCATACATTGCTGTCCATTATGAGGTTTTAGGGAATAATAACTGGATTTGTGGATGCATTTGAGATATTTCAATCCACGCAACAAAATATAAAGCAAATATGCAGACTGGCATGTCAGATTCAGGGGGCACGAAGCCTGAATAATACACCCATGCTGTGGGCTGCAGGGGCAGTTGCTGGAGTTTGCTTTGTAACAGTTGCAAGCAGATGCAGTCGAAAGCATTGGCAAACTTTAGAAAAAAAGATGATTCTAATGCTTTCATGACGAACTTCAATAACAGTTTTTAATTCTTAAAATAAACTCAACTTTTGTGAACTTAGCATAAAGCACAAAACAGTTGGTGTCATTGGACAAACATATTAAAATATGAATTCAGAAGAATTTTTCAAAGACTTTCAAATTTCAATATTGAAATAAGCATCTATAGCACAAAGAGAATATCCTTTGCTAAAGTGATATATAGTTCCAACAGTTGTTTGTGCATCAAAAAGAGCAAACTCCCACATCAAGTGGTAAAAATACAATGGGCCCATCCTTCAAGAAGATTTGTTATTTTTCTTTTGATAGTGGTTGATTCAAGGAACCACAGTTGATGCAGTTGAAGTATAGACTTCCTCACTGCCCACTGACATGAGCTATGTAGTTCTATGGAGTTTGCACATAAAAAGATGACTATCAGACTATCCGAGATTGCTGAAACATAAAACACAAGAGCAGAATGTGCAGGAAATGCAGACAAAAAAAGTCAGAAAAATGTAAGAAGTGGTTTGAGTGAGTGGTATACAGAGGATGGAGAACACTAGAAGCCAAGAGCAAGCAAAACAATTGGTTGTCATCGCGTGGGGGTGGTGTACAATTCCAGGTGCTTGGTTTTTGTATTGGATGCAGGAAGAAATAGCTGCTGCTCTCATAAACAAGAAATGAGTTGCAGAAACAAAAGAGATGGAGTGAGCAAGTGTTTCCATCACTGCAAGAAGCATCAACAGCATGAAGTTACAGCAGCAAAAGCAGACATTCAATGCTGTGGAATCAAGTTGATCAACAACCAGTCAACCACAATGATAGAATACATACATGTACGAAGGAAATAAGATGTCACATAATTGTGAAATGGTTTATCCACCTGCTGTTTCAGACTTATTTTAAAACATCCATAGATCAAACAGTATCATTGTATTATGTAATAGCATCACCGATCTACCACCATGGTATACTTCACTTCATGTATGACCAGTTGAACCAGGCTACAGTAGCCTGCTGTAGCTCGCTCGCCTGAGCACTTTAAAGCAGACTGACTTGTCAGTCAGCAGTTGAACATAATTCTATCTTGATTGGGTCTCTGTTTAAAAAAAAGGTCCATTGCAGGTCAGCATTAGGCTTCAGCAATCAACAGTAGAGTTGTTACAACATTATTTTGGACAATAGGCCTGCAACAACAGCAGACAAAAGTGTAAGCCGAACATAGGCAGTTCATTGGAGTTAACAGAAGTGTTGCTGTTGCTGTTACTGCCATAATGCTTCGGCTGCATTGATAACTGCACATCTTAAGTAATTATAGGCCAAACTATATAGGCACATAAACATTGTTCAGCACCAAAACGTATCCAGTTTTCTCATCAGCCTGGTCGAGTCAGTAGCATCATCAGCTTTGGAACAACCACTGCGAGTTCTTCAAGCACATCCACAAAAAGAGGAGAAAACAGGAGAAAAAGAGGCTTAGAAATATATGAACAGTGCACGTGCAGTGCTAAAAATAGAAGACAATGCTTCCTCTCAGCATGTTAATATAGCCCATGTGCACTGTAAGGTGGGTGTAAGAAAAATGATTTTCTGTGAACAAAGAAAGGTGTGGTGCTAATGACAACATGACCATTTTTTATGAAATACTCCTTACATTGCCAGAAAACTCTTTTGCAAGACTGTTGCCACCTGTGATTTCCAGTTAGTATACTGTCTGCATGTATGGTGCACAGTACATTTTGATTTATAGGGTACCAGGATATGTGACTTTGTATTGCAACAAGTATTTGGTAAACTAGAAATAAAGCTGTTGAGCAGTTTATAATAGTTAATCATCAATCGTATTTTGGCCTATACAATCAATGCATAGCACAATTAATCGATAACAAATTTAAATTGGCCTAAATTATTTGTCAACATGCACTTATAACTGAACCCCAATTTCCAAACATAATCATCAATTGTGCATTAACAATAATGCAAAATTGCATTATTGAAATTATGTAATACAGTTGCATGGTCTTGGTCTATACCAATACAAACATTCACACACTTAATTTGTATTGACAGTTTCACCAATTCAACCAACTTCAACCTGCATTTTACCCCAACATGACTGCATGCAAAGTTGCAGGACTGCAAGCCAAAGACTCAAAGTTATAATAGTTAGTCTTCATCATAATCACAGGAGACAGGTGAGGAGGGCTTACCTTTGAAGAGAGCCAGAAGTCACTTACAGGCCGTGGTAAAACCTGTAACTAAGTCCCACTAGAGTTTTCCCTGATTAAGCACACATGCGAAAAGTCTGCAGCACTTGTATAGCTGTTGTTAGCTGGTATGTCCGAATGTCCTTTGAAGTAGTAGTCAGTTATCCACCAGATAGGCCAAGAGCACCAAGAGAGGCTCATTCAGTGCCCTCCTGGATCCAACTGAAGTCAGGTACACAACTTGAGGTCCCTGCACTGCAGCGCCCCTAGCAGCAAACATTGAACTACAGGCTCAGTGCGCCAATCTGCTCTGAAGAACTGCACAAGTTAGAACTGTAGCTCCCAATGGTTTCTGACTGAAAAGATAAAAGTCAGCTAACCCAGCAGAGCTACAGATGCAGCTCAGACAGGCACATCTAATGTCAATATAATATCAAGTTTTTTGATGTAATGCATTTTAATTGCGTCAAATTGATTGTTGAATTGACGTCTTTTAATGTTCAGCAAAGGCAAGGGCTAGACAAATATGACTCCCCACACATCTGCCCAAAATAAATAGAGAACACTTTATAGAAGGGTTGGGGTTGATATTTAACCCCGTTTACAATCCATGCAGAAGTGACTCCATTGCAAGTTACACAACAAACGATTGAATGATGCTGAATTGTTTTCCGCCATAGCATGTTCCAAAGAGATCGTCTGCTCTTGGAACGTTGCGTGCATTTTGCGCGGGAGGAGCAAGCACGTGCTGCAAAGGTTCGTTTTGCAGAGAAACACAAAGGGTTGGAGGAATCGGGGAAGGTGGGGGGAGTTGGCAGCAATCACGGTTGGGGTGCAACCATACGCCACTCTACAACCCCATGACTCATAACTCAACCTGAGCATCACAGTGCAGTATCCACATGGCCTGCAGTGCATGCATTTAGGTTTGTTTCTCTCACCTGTCTCCAGCCAAAGCTTTCCCAGTGCCTGAAAGAGCTTAAAAGGGCAGATCTATAATAATCTAAATCTACACAGGGTTGGATTTACCTATACATACAAAGAATAACAAAATAACAACAAAACAACAACTTACTGCGGATCATCTTGGTACATTTCAATTTTTTAAAAGCAACTTTCTGGCGGAGTTTCGGGCAGAAAATTTTCTGAATTTAAATTTTTTGGGCAGCCTCCCAAAATGCGTCGTAAACACCTTTGCCGAGGAGAAAATTTGAGAGGAAAATGGCCAGAAACTGTTGTAACTTCAAGTCATAAGTTCCACATTATCCAAAATCACTGCTATTAAATTTTATGATAAGAAATTCACAACTTTGTAAACATATGACAATTATTTGCTTTGCGAATGAATTAATATCAAGTTTTTAAAATGCATTCTTTCAGGGCCCTTATGTAATTATTTATTTTAAAATTTTTGACAACCTGTAATGCCTCTACATTTCTCTGTAGGTCTAATAATGTGACTAATTAAAAGTAAGGCGAACTGTGAGGTCACAGTGTGCGTGATTAATTCTATGAGTTAGGGGCACTTGGCATCATGATGACTGCATCAGACTACATGGCCCTAGCAGCATGGGTGTCTGGCCCTTTAAGAATGGCACGTCTCGGGGCAATCAGGCAAATAACAAGAGAGACATGCAAGCAAAATGCTTTGGAAAGCAAGTTGGAATGCTCATGTGCATGTACCTGAGCCAAATTGATACAGTTGTCCCCATGCCAAACTTCACAGTGTGGATGGACGCATAGTGTTGATTTCTTGGTGACAGAAGAGCTGTGTGAAGCCTTCCAGAGCTTTCCAGCTTCTATTCCACACTGCAAACATGCACAAGCAGCACAAGGCTTTTGCTGCCAACTGACAGTGTATGACTAGAAAAGACTAGTGGCGACACCTCGTGCTTTGAATACCCCCGAGTACCAATTTAGTTTTAGGGGAGCTCAGCCATGGCTGCAGCTCATGGTCACACAAAGCAGGGACGGACGAGGGGGGGGGGTAATGCAGGGGGGGGGGAAATGCATCCCCCCCCACCGAACCAAAATTTATATATTTTTATATGTTAATTTTATCAACGCGCAGTCACGATATGTCGCAAACAATGCGTTTCGCGACGCGATAGCCCGATAGACCCCCCCCCCCCATAAGAATTTTCTGGATCCCCCCCTGACACAAAGTTACCTATTGCTGTGGTAGACGCCGAAGTCAGTCAGAGTTAAAACTCTGACTTGGAACTTCAACTGACTAGTCAACTAAGTTGTCAAACTCTGGCTTCACTTGACTTGATCAGTGGCATAACTGAGGGGTCTCGAGCGGGGGGGGGCACTTGGGGGGGCACACGATTCTCTGGGGGGGCACCCACTATACTAATTGTATATTTTAGCCGGAGTTGGAAAGTTCATATGGGGGCACCTGGGGGGGCACAGGTCCAATATGGGGGGCACGTACCCCCCCCCCCGTGCCCCCCATAGGGACGCCACTGGAATTGATGTTACTTCAACTTACTTCAGCTAAATAATGCCATTTAATAGGGTCCTCCTGTAAACTATTTTTCAATAGTACATTGTGACGTCAAAACTTTCAGAATTTGTGCAATTAAAAAACTGTGCAGTATGCAACTGCATATGATATTTAGGCAATTTAATGTTGCATAGATTTTACAAAGGTCCTAAAAAAGTGTTGGTACATATGTTGTACTTTTTATGCAGTTAAAAATGATACCAAAACCATTTATGTGAGATAAAAATTGGCCAAGTCATGCAACACTGACTTGACTTTAGCTGACTCAACTTTGACTTGACTAGACTAACATCATCTTGTTCAGTCTTGCTGCTTGGAAAGCTAACTATGAGTTCACTAGTCGACTTTATGTAGTCGATTTCGGGGTCTATTCATGGACTATAGCTATATATTGCGTGGGATATCTCCTAAATATAATGTTAAACCAGACAACTTGGAGCACATTAATTTATAAGAGAAGGTAAGACAAATTATCCTTTGGCCATGTCATCAGAAATTATTTATCTCAAGACTACCTGGAGAGAATTTATTTCGCCATAAGCGAGCAAGAAATTATTTATAAAAAAACAAACTCCAAGCCCTCTAAATCGAGATTAAATGGTTGTCCGGGGTCACTTGTCCAATTTAATAGGACATCATAAACAGGCTGACAGCCTGCACTGTCATAGGTCTGGCACTGTCACTGTCTTCAGGCATGAGATTGAGCGCGAAAACCAGGTTATGGTATTCTCTGCTAGGGGCGTTGTTCACCGTCCATGTGACGTCACGTCTGGGATTTCCCAACCATGAACTCAGAAATGGGGATTTCCTTTCAATGGCTGTCAAAATTTTGTTTATTCCGGAACAAAAATATCTGTGAAACTGTCTTCCAAGACTAAGACATGAATGTAACCAGCTAAATATCGAGATATCAAGCTCAGGTGAGTCGATAGACATGCTTAGGCGGAGAGGATATTCATTATTGAGGATGTAAACACAAGAATGAAGTCAATCTTTGTGAATGTGCATTTTGATTTGCCATGTTTGCAAAATGTTATCATGATAATTATGTCACCATTGGGCATTAGCCTTGATTAGGCATAAACAATTATTTGTTGGTATTTATGATCTTTGATGTGGATGACTCATAATCCTGACAGTGAGAGGAGTTGGGGGGGGGGGGTGATAATGCTATTATTAGTAAGGCCTATTAATGGAGATTTTCCAAAATTTACTTTGTAGGTAATACTAATAGCTAATTGCATTGCAATACTCTGACACACCGTACTGAAAATACAATATCATTTTGAATATTTATACTATACATAGTTATGGGGGAGGCCAGAGGGGAACATATATATTTTTTATTCAATCATGCAGTAAGAGGATGTTTTTGGCATATCAAATGTACGCTTAGTGCAATTTTCCCCCATATAATAATACTTTTTTACGTGCAACTAATAAATTTGATGCTGTTAATTTCCAGATATTTCTGAAAATGGATTCCACCCTGGCTCAGGTTGGATCACCTTTGGGTAGTGAAGTGACGGAGCCTCCGAAATCTTCAACTAGTAATGGAGAATACTGTTTTGTCACCTCGGCTTCTTCGCCCCCCTCTCTGGAATCTAATGGTTCGGATAAAACTCTCGGGAACAACAGTGGGGACCAAAGCTTCTTCGAAGTGTCTCTGCAGTCGTTGATGCAAGAAATGACGATTGAAGATGCTGTTGAGAAAGTACGAGACCTGATGCTGGAGAACAGGGAGTTGAGAGGTATAGCTTTGCTTTATATATATATATATATATATTCTTGCCATGTAAATGTCTGGATATATTAGATTGACAAGCCTGTCTGCATATTTTATCACATAGGCAGATAGGAAGTGGGGCTACAGACTGTCAAATTGTTATCAAAATGGGCTTTAGAACTAAGTTCTCCCAATCAAGTCTGTATAGGCCTACTCATCAGAAAGGTCAGCCTATAGTTACAATGCGGAATGCAAAGTTTGTGACTTTGAATTGAATGCTTTTTGTGAACCACATGCAAACTGGTACATATTGTTTAAAATGCTGCAAAAGCACAGAACATTTATCAACAGTTATATTTTTGGCTGAGGTTGTTCTCTGATGTCTTAAAAAAAAAATCACTGATAAAGTGGCCATGATTCTATTTTATCATGCGATATCATCACACTAATCAGCATATAATATGGGTATTTTGGCCAAGATGTATGCTGATAATCATAGCCTTGTTGAAGTAACAAATTATGCGCAGTTGATTCTTAATATAATTATAATCTTCAAGTAACCATTCAGTCTGGGATTTAGATGAAATCAATCAATCAATCAATAATGATTTCATTCTGAGTTTCATGTTATCTTATAATCTGATCAATCCGTTTCTAATGTGGTTAAAATTAGGTAAATACCAATATGAATGTTTTATTTAGTGAGAAGGTTACCATACTTTGTTGATAAGGAGATATTATAGAAGTGTTTCTATCAGTGCTAAAAATAAATCCAAATTTCTTGGAGTCACAATATATATATATGAATTCAATATCATTGACATTGACTGATAAAAAAAATAATAAGTGTGACTCTGATCTAAAAATAATATTATTTATCATTTGCGTTTTGTTTTTCATTTTAGAAATTCTGCACCAAAACAACAATGTCCTGCGCAACCAGCACCAACTACTAGTCAACATGAAATCCAAGCAAGAGGGTGAAAAGAAGATGGTTGAACAAAAGTTCAATGAGGCCAAAGACGTGGTGCTGGCCTTGAGGGAGGAGGTCCAGACCAAGAGTAAATTGTTAGATGAACTACAACGCAACCTCAAAGACCAGGTAAAAAATGTATGTGGAGACTGGGTACATTTTAAGTTTATTTTTTAAGATTACTGGTTATATTATACATTTTAAAATATATTTAACATATGTTTAAGGTTGGTTATTTTGAGTGAATTACGGTTTTGGCAATTTTACTGTAGAACGGGGTAAAGTTGGCAATCTAGGGTAAGTTGGCTGGCTATTTTAACCCACTTAATGGAAGAAATGCCTACTTTTCTCACTGACACTGGTTTCTTCGGCAAATTTGCCACCTGTGTCAGACAGAAAAGTTGGCATTTCTGCTATTAAGGGGGTTAAAATAGCCGGTCAACTTTCGTCCGGATTGCCAACTTTACCCCGTTTTACGGTATACTGACATTTTGTTGTCAAGGGACTTTGCTTTGGTATTGAGATTATTTGGGAGGATATATTTAATTAAGTCTTTTTTTGGCCACTTCATGTTCTAATGATGTTATAGTAAAATGCGTTTCAGGTTTGGGTTGAATTGGGTTCAGTTGATTTTTTTTTTTTTTTTTTTTTAGATAGAAAAAAATATTTTTTTTTATTAAGATTTTTTTTTTTTTTAAGGTTTGTTGATAGATTGTTTGAGTCTTGAGGGACTGTTTTCAAGCTGACTTTGCATTATAATATCGCCCACATGACAATCGTCCATGCGTTTCAAGGAAGGCCAATAATGCATTTAGCATTTGCTTTTTGCAGTGCATCCATTCTCAAAGCAGTCTAACAATGCTAATTGCAATTCTGCAAGTTCTAAAGCCTATTTTCATCCTCAGTTTACCAAATTGCCATTGAGGAACAGCACTTGAAGGCAATCTGACAGGTGTCAAAGCTGATTGCACTTCGCAGTGCAGTGCTACTTTGATGTTATATCCATGGATCTTATGCTTATAGGCCTATTACTCATTCCCAACAGAACCCAGGGTTTGAATCCTCGGATTCTTGTTATATTTATTAGTTATATTACTACTATATAGCTGGTTAAGCAAGATTTTCAATTTTGTGGAAGTTAATTATCAGATTTATAGGCCTATCTAGCAAAGGTTTGAGTAATTTTAAGAATTTTTCCATTCCATACTTTTCAATTCAGAGTTGATTCAAGGTTTGTAATAAATTAAAACCGTTTAATATATAATGTACATTGGTCCTTATAATTAAAACATCTGGTTCTTCGCTGTTGCAGTTTGAAATTATTACGAAAAAGGACATTGCGCAATTAGGGTTGGCAAACAATGATGAAAATGAGGAGCAGAAAATGAACAGTGAGGAGATGCTATGGCTGTCTCAGTACGACCAGTTGAAATCCTCCGATTACAAAAATGTCAACCAGAAAGAGACGGACATGGCGGCCGTGGTTAGGAAGCTACAGGAGGACTTAGATTTAGCGACTGAGTTGATTGAGAGCCAGTGTAAAGTGAAGAATAAGTTAGAGATGGAGAAACGAGAGCTTATCGCGATGAACAATGCATTGAACAGCCACATGGCCCTATGGATGTCAGCTGCTAGCACTCCAGAGGACTCTAAATCTTTGAAAAGCGAAGTGATCTTCGACCGAGAGAAGGAACTCGAACGTCGCAGAGCAGCGCAGGAAGGAGGAGGAGGAGACGAAGATGACATGGAAACAGTCAGCTTGACGTCCCATCATATGGGAAAGAAGGAGATATTCCAGCAGAAAGAACAGCAGATGATCCAGCAACTATTATTACAACTGCAAGAGGAGAGAGACTCGACCTCGCAACAGCACTCTCAGCTCAGCGAATCTAAGTCACAGGTATGCATAAGTTTATGTATTTATATTTATTTCGAAGTACAAGGATGGATGCAACATCTATATAAAATGTGAAATGTGATCACCATAAATGCTGGGATTTCCAGGCAACAAGATGAAAGTTCATAGTAGGGCATTACTGGTTTATATTAAGATTTAAGAACAACCGTTTCATGCAACTTTGGTTGACCAATTCACTTGAATCACTTCATATTCACCCAATTCTTTATCATAGAACAATTAGAACATTATTCTATGTTTTTCACAAAATTTTGCTTTGTTTCACCAGATTGAGAGATTAGAAAGGGAACTGGAAAAGTTCCGACAAAAGTTGAGCGACAAAGATGAAGAAATTGTGCTTAAACTTCAAGAAATAGGACGTATACACAAGGAAGAAATGGATGAAATGTTCCAGAAGAAGGCCACAGATAAGGATGTAAGTAACAGGAATTTACAGGATAGTTGATGAATATAGGGGATTTGGTTTTTAAACATCAAGAATTTTTGGCAATGTCACATTGCCTTTCACGAGTGATTGTATTGTGGCACTGAGGTGTCACATGCCTCGCGAGAGACACAACACAACCACTGATTTTAAAAAGCAATGAGACATTGTCGACAATTCGGAACAAATTGAAAACCAAATCCTCCGAAGATGAATTCATCAACATTATTGATCCTGGGATAGAGAATCCACATTCTGGAGGACAGAAATAGATAATGAATGACAATGGATGCTTAACAATGAAATGCTGCAGAAACTCCAGGGGGCTCCTCAGTAATGAAACAGACAGCAAGCCCTCTTGTGGTGTAACAGGGTAGCGTACAACCCAGTCCCAAAGATCCCACTCTGACAAATCACTGTCCTACTTGAGAATCAAGTCTTTTAATTGTGAAAGATGTACTTTCCGAATTTACTGAAAGTCACCGGTCTTGTATATTTTTGCTAGTTTGTTAAATAGCACTTTTTACTCTTATTTACTTGATAGAGACATGTATATTAAGCAGAACGTAAATCAAGATGATCAATCATGCACAGTGAATATATTAGAAGAGTAAATCCATCATCACCGTGAGATTTTAGATTACACACTATCCCCTCGGTACGTAGAGTATTCCTCAGGAAGATAAAAGGCTCAAGTCGCTTTAAAAAATAACTTTATTTTTTGCAATTTGGAATCTTTGCAGACGTCATCAATAGTTGAGATGCAGAGTCTTCAGCAGCAGGTGGTTTCCATGGCGAGTGAAATGAAACAAGCTTACAAACAGGTGGAGGACTCGAGGGCCACATTACAGCAATATCGTGACAGGTAATATTTCATGTAATGGCAGTTTATTATTTACTGAATCATGTAATATTTTATTTTTAGTCAACACATTTTAAATATGAACACACTGAATGAGATATAAATCTGTTATGAAAGGCATTTGTAAAATTGAATTGTTAGAGAGGCTTTCCCAGGATATTTTAGAGGAGCGTGAGGACTGTAAAGACACAAAAAAATTGATGGTGGAGTAACTTAACATATTATTAGGCCATGGTATGCAATTAATTCTTCTGTTTAAGGATTGTGAAGTATAGATATTCGATTATTCAACTATTGTGACATTTCCCTTGTAGATTTAAAGAACTGCAAGAGAAGAAGGACCTGGATCAGGTGACTTTCAACCAGCAAAGAGGGAAAATGGATGAACAGATGAAAACTCTCAATTTTGCAAACCTGACCCTTCAAGCGACCAGAAAAAAATTACAGTAAGTTTATCAAAGAAAATTGCCCCAGATAATCTTCAAAATTATTCTTGTTTGAATTTTGCTAGTATCAGCCCTTAGCATTACTTTTCACAAGATTTAATTGAGAGGTTATACAAACTTACCTCTTATTGAAGTTTGGCCGTGTGAATATGCCTATTTTGAATAATAGTTTTTTAGAGGAGCCTACTTGCCAATGAGACAACCGGTCACCACCTAATGGATCAGTTTTTCATCAATTAGTAATGAAAATTATCTTATTTAATGACATTATGCCATTATCAATCTGTAAGGCCATGTATGGCAGGTGATCTTCAAGGATTTTAATATGTTCATAAGATGACAAGTTGATGATGAATGTAAAACAATCACTAAAATAACATTTTTGATTCTCTCTTGTTATGCAGAGATGATCTCGCTGAAACACAGAGAAACTTTGAGCAGCTTCTGAATGACTACCACCTTTTGATGAAGGCTAATGAGGATTTGAAAAGAGCTGCCGTAAGTCTGTGCTGTTGAATATTTTGACTTTCAAGTTGAAATTTGGTAATGAGCCACCAAATTTCCTAGGCAAAGATGAGCTGATGAGTTTTAGATCTCTTTGATGTGTTTGGAGTCAAGGGTTGAAATTGTATTCAGTTTCACTCAAGAAATGATTTGAAAATTAATGACAGTAACAGACATGTAACATTGTATATATGGATTAAAATTATGATTTCAGTAGTGTCTTTGAAAATAATATGACCTGAAGTCTTTGAAGTAATTTATTTGGGAGGGTCCCTCAGTTTATAGCACACTGAGCAGCCAATAGGTGAGTCCCGGGTCCGATTCTCACACTGGCCGGGTCATCTGTACTAATGTTGGACAACAGTTTCAATCATCCTTTGCCTCATTGCTATGTCCTCCTCCTGTCCTAATTAGTCCACCAAGTACATATGGGACGTAAAGTCTCAACCATCCATCCATCTATCTTTCAAGCAATTACAATATGTTTTCTGATTTAGGGAGAATCCATGAATATATCAGAGAGGTTCCACACAGCGCAAGTCAGACTAGCGGCTGCCCAAGAAGCTTTGGAAGCCAAAAATGAAGAGGTCACTCGTGTCGGCCAGCGCCTGTCCTCCAAGGAAAATGAAATTTGCTCCCTTAGAAGTCGCCTCATAGCTCTCGAGAGTGAAGTGGATACCATTCCAGTATTGAGAAACCAGGTAAGAACTGAAATTATATAAAGAAACTGTTAAGAATTGCATTGATATACATGTAATTATTATTAATTAGTTAATTTAATCCTAATTTTCTTACCAACAAAAAATATCCATATGTGTACCCTTTGGCTTTTAAAAAATCATGTGCATGATTACAATTTTTATAGTACCTTTCTGTAGAATTTTATTCCACACAAAAAAAAAGAACCACCAAAAATTTTTAATTTGTCAAGTTAAAGTAGTCTAAAAATGCATGCCAACTAGTTCCAAGTTCATGTAATCTCCCACTGAACAAGTAACAGATTAATTGCTCTCAGCATAAATTAGCAATTTTGGTAACAAAAATGCCTTTGCGGTTATTTTCAGGTTGAAATTTATCGATGTGACTTTGAGGCTGAAAGACAAGCCCGAGAGAGACAACATGAGGAAAAAGAGAGGTTGAAAGAGGAACTCCTTGAGTTACACAGACGCAACGCCCAACTGTTAGACGAGATGCAGTCGTACGCATCCAACCAATTCCAGCTTGAAGACATGCGCAGACAACATGGCTACATGTCCTGGTATGTTTGTTGCGTTTCAGTAGCATCAGCACTAGTTTGTTGAAATACAAGGCTTCTCTCTGCCCAGTCATCGCTTTAAGACCTCTTTTTGTTACTTTTGTCAGTTTGATATTTATTTTTGAGAAATGTTGACATCTCTGCGACTGCGTCATCAACATTGAAATGAAGTTGCTGTCAGCTAGTTACTGGTGCAATGTCATTCTGAATATAAGTAGAAGCCTGCTGAAGGCAGTTATCTAAGTTATGTTGGAAGAAAATGTTGGAAGAAAATGAAAAATTGATTGATTCATATAACCAATTTATATCGGAGTGATTAGCTAAGTGTGATGGAAGACATCATTTTGTTTCACCAAGTATCGTCCACCATTGATCAGACATGGACTACACACATTCTTTTGGTATTCTTTTCTTGTGTCATTGTTGCGATATAAGTGTTTTTGTATCTTCAGGACAGAACCTCGGCCCACTCCCTCCCCTTCCCAGGGGATGCCACCTTTTCTTACTGTGGGACCTGCAACGCCCCCTGTTGCAGAAAACACTCGACCAGCCAGAGCCGTAAGAATGCAGGTAAATAATTATTGCACTAATGTTCAGGATTCGTAATAGTTGCTGTTGAAAGAATGCAAATGTTAGATAAAAGTTGTAATGTCCGCAGGTGTAACCAAATTAAAAGACCTGTCCATTGACATATTTACTTTTATCTAACATATTTCAGTGAGATTGTGTTTGAAATGACTAAAATCATTTTAAACATGAAGTCCATGAAAAATGAACAGCAGTTTTTTGCTGTTTTTCGCTCTATAAGTCTCAATTTAATCATTCTTGGTACTACATTATGGTTTCTATTTATTTGACAATGATTAGAACAATTCAAACAGCAAAAATCACCCATTGCTAAATTTTCAAACTCAAGGTGCCTCAGTATTCAGGGGTCCATATCTAGCGTGACGGAATGATGGTAAGAATCATTCCGTCACGCTAGAAATGGACCCCTGATTGCTGAGACACTCTTAGTTTAAAACTTCAGCAGTTGGTGATTTTTACTGCTTAAATTGTTCTCTTAAGTGTCAGACATATAAAAACTAATACTTGGCACTGAGAGTGATTAAAATGAGACTTATAGAGCAAAAAACTGCTTCTTAGCATCATTCCGTCACACGTGGACTATTGTTATGCAGCATTATAAGTTAATGCTTTTAAAATTAAAAGCATTAACTTATAATGCTGCGTAACAATAGTTCTGATGTCTGTAACCGTTTGAGCCACTCAGATTGTAGTGATGTGCGGTGGCCTGTTAATTTGTTACTGGCCAATGCACTGCAGTGGAATTGACCAATATTTTTATTGTTTCAGAATTTCAGTCCAATGGAAACCATGGATAATGCCGAATACATGTGTCCCAAGTGTCAACGCATATGTCCAGATTTTGACACTCTGCAAATTCATGCAAATGAATGTCTAGATGAAGATACTTGATTGTGTTTGAGAAAGACAGAGACTTAGTAACATTTCGAAAGAAAGGTTATTTATTTATTTAAATAGAATGTGATAGTCTTGCTTTAACTATGCTTGATATGGGCAGTGAAAACTTGAAATGGTTCAAGAAATACCTCTAAGTTGTGCTTATAATTTTCTTATTTTTATTGATGCGGGTCTCCGTTCTAGAAATGATGGTATTTTAAAAAATTTTTACATAGTCTGATTGTCATTTATAATTGTGCATTATCACATTGCCATTTACAAAACACCATTTGCGATATTTGCTGCCATGACATTTCACTGGTCTGGTCGTAATGTGTAAGCCTAATAGTCAATGGCATACATATAAATAATTATATGTCTGGACATTAATTGTCTGGTATATGTATATATATATAAATAATGTTCGTTGATTCTTGAAAACACAGTGCTACTGGATTTCATTTGCGTCGTGAACACCAATCCTATTTTATAATGCTAAAATAAAAGTAGGCTATATCTGTAGGGCCTATATTTGGGGCTCCCTTTGTGGGTTAGATAAATGAGAAAAAGACAGAAATTTACATACATATTTTAAGCAGATGCTTTTGTCTGCTTATAGTTGCCACAAAATGAGTGTATTGCTTATAAACTGTATTCAAGTATGGTAATCCAGAAGATATTTATTGTATGTTCATATTCTGCATACAAAGTCCAGAATCAATAGAAGATATTATAAATTTATGTGCTTTGGAAATCGGTGCCTTTTGTACTTGTACATGTACAAGACATATTTACTTCCAATTTCAATAATTGTTTGAGTGTTCATCAGTTACTGCAGGTCAAAAACTGTTGTTGTACATTTTGTTGATACATTGACTTTTGCCTTAATTTCTATTAGTAATTTACTAGTATTCATTTTAAAAGATACTGTTAATAAATTTGGCGTGCCCTGTACAGTTAATTGCTGGATCAAATGGAATAAAATATGTGAAATGTTGGATAACTTATATGTTGTTATGCTCTTTCATAACAGTTTATTTTAGCTGTTTAATGTAGGTTATAAATGAGGAAAGTGCCTATATCAAGTTTTATTACATGACCACTATGCTAGAGCGATGCTGATTGGCCTAAATCAGTCACATGACGACATCATAAAAACTCATATTGCATGGTTCGGGTGCAATATGAGATTTTTCAAAAAAAATTTTTTTTGCAAGTTTTTTTTTCAGATTTTTTCATATTGCATGGTTAGAGTGCAATAAGAGTTTTTATAAAAATAAAAAAAAATTTCCCAAAAAAATTTTTTTTTCATTTTTGTTTTTTGACTGAAAAAAAAAAAAAAATTCCGAATTTTTTTTTTTTTTTTCGGAATGGAACATTATATTGGAAGCATAGTGGTCATGTAATAAAACAAATACGGCACTTATTATCGTGCAATATGAAAATTTATTTGCACTCGTAAATTCATATTGAACTCGGGCTGCGCCCTCGTTCAATATGAATTTCCTCGTGCAAATAAATTTTCATATTGCACTCATATCATGCCGTATTTGTATAATATTACTACAATTTTACAAATGGTTATGTACCTTATTTTTCTTTCAAATTCTTGTGCAGTGACTCCAGTGAGGTGATATCCTTAGTAAGAGTATAACTACTGTATAACTAAGGTGTCTTTTAAATCATTTGGAAGTAGGCAGTGCGCAGAGATACACTGCTCACACTTAAAAACGCACACTTCTAAAACGGCTAAAAATAGCACTTCCTCTAGTATCAAGATGAAAGGTTAAACACTTCTAGTAGCATCATCCCAAGTCATACCATGACAAAGTGGCCCATAACCTTTGCTAATTCATGAATACTTAATTAACTGGTCCAGTTTTGGCTCAGCCAATCAGGGACTGCTACATCACAGTTTGAAATTGTTGCTTCTGTTTCACACAGTTACAAATGGAGAAATTGTGTATTGTTGAAAGGTGCTATCACAGTTCTGAAAATTCCATTGAATTATGTATTTTTCACACAGTTCTGAAATGAAACTGTTTGAAAGTTTGCTTGTTTTACACTGTTTTTCTTCGTTGCCAGTAATCTTCTAAGTGTCCATAATCGGACTAAATCTGCCTGCAAAATGCTTATGACCTATAGATAAGCAGCCAATCACAGAAGAGGTTGGAAATAGCAGAAAGCCCTGTCCATTTTAGCAGGGCTTGTGGGGAGGATGTTCTAGTAGTTGCTATCAGGTATATTCATGAAAATTTACAAATCTCTAAGTGCAGTACTTATGTGTTAAATTAAATTGTCGTGGTTACTGTCGAAAATGCAGGTCACAAACTGCACTTCAACACAAAATGCACCTTGGAAATATTCATTTTGTGGCATACTGAATGGGACTAATCTTATGAAATGTTCACATAACAGGCACAGGACTTCCAAAAGCTGCCCCAAGTAAGTTTTTGAAAAAAATGTTAATGATAAAGCCAATTTTGAATTAAACACTCAAACTTTCCGAGTTAGCATCTGAAAATCAAGCATGTGAACCTCTACTGTTAAATAATGGGAGTTTTAGGCATACCCAGGGTAGAAACACATACAGAGACAATCATTCCATATCAATACTCTCAAAAAACTGAATAAAACATCTTTTTTGAAGATTTTGTCAGCATTGACACTTTTAAGAATTTTATTAATTTCATCCTCTTTAATCGTGGTTTGGTCGAATATCACTTTTCTCCAATCAATCAAGCAACTAAAATCATAAACTTTCCTGGCTTATCAAAAAAATATTGTGGAAAGAACAGCCAAGTTGGTGAAATTAATGATCAGAGAGGATATTGAAATTTTGTGACTTCCATTTTCGACATTAGCCACGGCTATTTAATTTGACACAAAAGTACTGCACTTAGAGATTTGTAAATTTTCATGAATATGCCTGATGGCAACTACTAGAAATGTGCCAACTGTCATATTGATACTTTTAGAGGAAGTACTATTTTTAGCCGTTTTAGAAGTGTGCGTTTTTAAGTGTGAGCAGTGTATATTATATCCGGGAAAATACTCCATCCTGGGAAGTTCCCCCGTGGCCTAATTGGTAAGTGCGCTTGTCAACTGGCTTTGAGGGCGTGGGTTCAAATCTCACCCCGGGAACTCACTTTAGTCCGAGCCCCTGGGACGTTAAATGGAGGTGGGTTGTATCCGGCATTCTATGCTGGGGCAACTGAAAAAAACCCTGGGCATCCCTAAATTAATAGGGTATGTGCCAGACTCACAGTCTTCTCATCTCATCATCATACGGCGATCGCCTGCCTCGATATAGCCCACTAAGGTGATGCAGAGGCGTAAAACACAAACAAACAAACAAACAACTCCATCCTCGGTCCTTTGTTACAGGGGTATCTAGGTTTGGACTCGCATCCTTATTCCATCGTCATTTCTGCTCTCATAGATCTCACTGTTGAACAGTTGGCTCTGTAGACAGGTCTACTGGAATTTGTTGTTGACGTCATTTGCTTCCAAATGAGAGATAAATTGTTTTGAGACTACTCTCTCAATTAACTTTGAAAGAAATGGCATGTTCGACATAGATCATTTAACATCTAACGATGGCTTTCTCAGAACTGGGCTGATGATGGCATCTTTCAGTTGGGCCAAAAAATCAGATGAGAACCGTTCAATTTGCATCAGTTTCGAACAACAGAATCCTCAGACATTTATGCAAAAGGAGGCTTTTAGAGAGAGGATTGCCTAGTACTTGTGAGATTGAGTGTATGTGACCAGACCAGCAAATTAGAATGGCAACCTTTCAGAGACAAATTAGTCAAAATATGGTAAAACAATGAGCAAAACTGACAGAGACTGCACTGACTCGTGTGCGAAAATAACGACCTTTTTCAAGCAGTCGACAGGGAGGGAGGTGCATTGCTGGTATTGACCAATGACCATGTTGACCTTGGCTGAATTTGATACATGTGTAACCAACTTCAGCTTTAAATGGTTTCGCTCATACATTACGCAACAAGAGTTTGGACTGAAAACTCTAGTATCGGCAATACATATATATATCATGTAAACATCCACTCAGCTATGGCGTGTCACATGGATCGCTGCTTGGCCGTGGGCTATATCGAGGCAGGCGATCGCCGTATGATGATGAGATGAGAAGACTGTGAGTCTGGAACATACCTTATTAATTCAGGGATGCCCAGGGTCTTTCAGTTGCCCCAGCATAGAACACAGGATACAACGTGCCTCTATTTAATGTCCCATGGGCTCGGACTAAAGTGAGTTCCCGGTGTGAGATTTGAACCCACGCCCTCAAAGCCAGTTAACAAGCGCACTTCCCAATTAGGCCACGGGGGAACTCTCTGATGTCAGTGAGATTGAGGAATGCTAGGAGGTAAAAGCCTGGATGTCATCCTACTTTCCTGAACTTAGTGATGTCAAAACCGAGGTCTTGCTAATTTTAACCAAAGTTGTCAAGTTCCCAAAAGGGTGTGAACCTCCAACAGGAGGTACATCTGTGAACTCAGCAAGTCACGTCCCTGATCTTGGGAGATATATCTGGGATTCATCAATGAATTGTGAACAGCATGTGACTACCGTCTGTAAAATTGCTTACTTCCAACTCTACAACATCTACCGCATTAGGATGCAACCAAGTCACCGGTCCACACATTTTTAAAATCGTGATTGGATTACACGGTCATGGCTTGTTGTAAGGAGTCTCAATCTATCTCATTGACCAACTTTAGCACATTAAGAATGCTGCAGCTTGCCTGATAACAAAGACACCAATATCCTGTTACATTGCATCCGTTCTTTTTGATTCGCATTGGCTTCTTATGTCACACCGTATTTCCTGCAAACTTGCCTTGCTCACATTCAAAGCACTCAATAACTTGTTCCCTTCGTACCTGACAGAATTAGTCTACTGACTGTCTATGTGCAATCCCCGCCACTGCCAATGGGAATCTCCTTGTTTTACCATCGTACAAACTGGAGAGATATGGCAGTAGATCTTTCCAGCATGCGGGTCGACCTGTGGACCACTGTTACATTGCCACTTCTTTTTCCAGCCTTGGAAGATCAGAACATATGCTGTCATGTGTTGCCACCTAGTGACTAGTGTGCTATTCTGCGAGCTCCTGCGAGCAGTCCACATCATTTCAGTCTGAGGAACTCACACAATTTTGTCTGGAAGAAACTGGGGCTGTTTCTGAGTGTGCTGATGGCCTTGTCTACTTCCATAGAGAATGTGATTGCCGAGTCTGAATGTGCAATGAAATTGGAACTATTTCTTGGGACAGCAATGCTGTAGCATACAAAATCAACTTTTGTGCCAGGTGGCAGCAGCATGCAGTTCTCATTTTCATCAGACTATGGGTCAACTATATAATATATATGGAATGCCCTCCTGCCTAATCTTATTCGTCCCACTTGTTTGACCAGCTTTATAAAAGGACTGGAGACATCCTTGTTTAAAGATACTTGCGCCCATTTTTTTGAATGACTTGTAATTAATGCCTTTTATCCTATTTAATGTTTTTGCACTTTATCTATACTATATTTGGACTTTTACATTTACATTTTGTTTCTTTCTGCAATTATATTCACACATACAGCACCACAGAGCAGGTTCTCTGGTTGCGGCGTAATAGAAATGTCTGAGATGATAATAATAAATAATAATAGTAAAAAAACAGAAGAACATTTTTCAAAGCATCATTGACAAAAAACAGTTTTCCCACATAACTCTGTTGTTAAATAACAAAATTTAATATGAATTCTGTTGAAAGAAGGAAAGATAGAAAAAAACAACATACAATTTAAGAATACATGCACCACTAACTTCGCATTTGAATGCACTTTTAGCTGCCTCTCAAAACTGTCGCAGTTTTTCTTAAACATAAACATGCATGTTTGCAAGTC
Source organism: Platynereis dumerilii (assembly GCA_026936325.1). Taxonomy (NCBI): domain Eukaryota; kingdom Metazoa; phylum Annelida; class Polychaeta; order Phyllodocida; family Nereididae; genus Platynereis; species Platynereis dumerilii. The sequence continues at coordinate 39,117,817 of JAPTHN010000011.1, read as the reverse complement.
GAAGACTGGTGTTCACCTGATGCTCTGATCTGAATGTCAAATATTAAAAAAATTACAAGCAACAGCCATGTACAATTCACAGGTTTCCAGAGAACCTGATATGAGCAATTGGTTCACACTTCACTGCTATAACAAATTTTACACTTGAAATGTGATTGACCAAAACTTAACCCCAAGAGACTAGCTCGAGCGCACCAGTGAAGTGATGACGTCACAATGCTTGACGCTCTCATTGGTCGTTGTCGTTACTAGTGATCTTTTTGTGGCCATTCAAACAAAATAGTGCCTCTTGAAATTATTTAATTTTTTTTACTGGAGGTGTATTTTCATTGTGGGATATAAATAAAACTTAATGGGAGTGTGATTCACAGCAATGAACCTCACTCATGTCAGGTCTGCTGCAGAATAATAAACACTCGTCCTTCGGACTCGTGTTGTATTCTTCCGCGACCTGACATTCATGTGGTTCATTGCTGTGAACAACACTCCCGTTAACTTTTATTATAAAATGCCGAGATTGTTTTGAGTAACAGGCTATCCCATACTTAGTGAGGCCATGCAGCCATTTGTGAATTATCTCCTTACAGACAAAACAAATCTAGTTGTGCCATATCCTGGAAAGGCGTTGAGTAACAAAATTATGAAGCATTTAGAAACTTGTAAGTAGTGTGCTCACACTTTTTTTTTGCCATTGTGCACTATTATTTACAATTTTACACCAACAGATACGAGTTTTGCAAATGCTTGACTTTCTACAAAGATTTCTGTCATTTGTCAGCCGTTGTAATTGTGTTGCCATGCTCTAGGATACTGCCTTAGTCTGATTTCTGTCAATGTTCAGCTTTCTCAGTGTACCAGTTGCAGATTGAAGCTATATTAGATGCACACTGCAACCAATGTAACACAAACTTGGTTGCCAAAATGGTTGAAAACTGACCCTCTACCATGACAGATGAATAGTTTTATGGCTTACCAAACTTCATCTGTATTAAGATCCTGTATCAATCCTGCAATGAGGACCTGATTTTCAACAAACAGGGTTGTGTCTAATTGTTGGATTGGTGGTTCATATGCTGAATCATATAGAATTGATCTCTTATTTTGCTGGCTGGGGTCATGTCAGCTTTCAAATTATTCATACATGGGGACTGTGTGGTAACACATCATTAGCTGCAAATCTACCTGCACTAACCAATTCTACACTTATTTCAGTTGCTTGACAAGATATATCATTACCTCTGGACCAATTTTGGTGACAACTTAACAATTGAGTCTTTCTCCAAAGTTAGTACCATATCTTTGTAAATGTGCAATAGTATTCCCTGTTATGATGCAGATCAGTTGCTAATCTTCCCCGTAGGGGACTTGATTTGGATTCAATCCATCAAGGAATCAGGCTGTTGCCAAGTTTATGGGGTCATATCATATCAGAAATTAAAGGTACCGAGTTTTGGAGAACTTTTGTGCCGTAAACTGCTTTACAGGACAATTCATTCCTAGTGAAGATTATACATAATCCTGAAATTAGTATATTTTGCAGCACTTTGGTTTCATGAGTATTATACTGATAATTACATTACTCAGGTGATTTTCATTATTATGAGACTATTTCTACTCTTTCTCAAGACTTCAATAGAGATACTAATCCGCAAAAAGGCAAAAAAATTTACTGAATTAATGGCCATTTTAGCAGAGGTTGTGCCTTACAATTTAAAGCTGCTTTTTGCCAATCCTGTGTGCTCAATGTTGGTGCTCTAGTCGCAGATGTAAAAATAGCTTATCAACATTTCATATAAGTAAAAATGACTTTTCATTGAAATGAAGATTCTGATCATTGGGCTTTCCATTTTGGAACATTCTTTGATAATCAATATATCTTCAAGTGAATTACTGCAGCAACTTGTGTGTTCTATGATGTCTGAAAAATGTTGTTTGGTGTTGCTTTGCAAAGCATAGTTATCAGAGTTCAATGTTTTTCAAAAGCCTTTCCAGTAGACTGCCCAGAAGAACTCAAACTTTTTGTTTAATCCTGTCCATTTTCTGCATGATCCAAAAAAGGGAAAAATCATAATTATGGGTACTCAATCATATCCCATCCACCAGTAAATTAACTAGACCAACACTAAAACGTATTGATATCACTAAACTCCTAGTGTAAAGTGTGCAGCACTTGTTTTGTACAATCTGAGTTGACATTAGTTCCAAGAACAAGAAAAAAACCACTTATAATAAAATTACATAAGATCACAGGATGTCATTGTAGCAAATTATCATCCTTAAGAAATTAGTTCTTGAACTGTTATTAAACTAAGTCAATGTTTCACACCTTTTATTGTCTAGCTCGGCGAATAATATGCAACTAAAACATTGCCTTCAAGTGTTCCGATAATTATCTCAGTAAAATGCCCAATATGTCTAATATAATTAGCCTATGGTGTTAGGTGGCCTGGATCATGGACAGTGCTGAAATGCATTTCAATGAATTCTGTGACCACAAAAACCCCAGAATAGACCTATCACACTGTCACATCAGATCATTATTGACCGAGATAAAGAGATTGTAAAGAACGGCAGCCATCTTGGATGCCATCTTGAATTGCCGGGATTGAGCAGCCGGTTGGCGAGGTTGTGCACCTGGAGGTGATAGCTGAGGGTCTTAGGAATCCAACCATACCCCACAACCTTTTACAGCAGCCCGTGTCTGGTGGACCAAATTTTTCGCCCTGGCCCCCTGGGTAGTACACCATGTCCCCGTAACTTTTTGAATCATTGTTTTATATATATGGGTGAAGTCATTTTAAACGAGGCCAGCCAGGATTTTGACCTTTAACATGACATAAAAAATGTTTGGCTAGTAATAAGTTCTTTAAAATTCCCTGAGATGTAGAATACAATTTTGTCTTCATAATAAATCCACTTTTACGTGAAATTATGGCTTTATCATTGCGAACAGGGACCGCAAACTCTCAAAATGGTCCATTTTTGGGGGTGTCAAACGTCACATTTTCAAACAGTGTCACTTTGACAGCTGATGGTTAGCAATTAAGTAAGTTATGCTCAATTTTTTAAATTTTAATGGCTACCTATATACCTGAACTTAAGTTTTTTAATTCCATTCGGTATGTGAAATGTTCTGGGAATATTTCTCGGGCCATCGAAACCTCCCGTCACGTACATCATAAATGTCAAACATGGTAAATCCAGAAAAAATGTTTTCTAAAAATGGGTTTTTTTCCTATTTAAGTGGTGTTTGGTTGATTTATTTTCCATTGAATCAAGAAAGTCTATGATAAATAATCACATACCAGTCTGCTTTAAAGGGAATATCCAGCTATAGTTAAATGGTCGCAGTCCAAACATGACACCCCCAGTCACTGAAAAAATTCTCACCTACAGGATGGCAAAATTTCAAACCAAAAATTTTGACACACCCAGTAATATTTTTATGGGTTTGTATGCTGCCAAAATAAGAATTCCGCAAGATTTATCTAAAATGGTTAAAAGGATGTCCTACAGAGCAGCAAAGGCTGTGATATGGAGGATGCAAATTTTGAATGTCAATAATTCTGGGATTCTCACCTACAGGACAGATATGATGTAACGGCACTGATAGAGGTGTTCTGATGTGTAGAGAAGCATCACATCAATCAAAATTTTTCATTTTGCTGTGAATAGTGAGATTTGTTTCTGTAGTTGGCCTTGGGAGAAGATACAAGACTGTCACATATCAAAATGTGTCATATGTCAAAAAGTATCAAACTGGTACATCATAATGGACAGTACATAATTATTGACCAATAAGTAATTATTGGTCAATTATGATGTACAGATGAATTTTCCTGCTTTTTGATATGAAAAGATTACCAAAGTCGAGAAAACTTGTGTTAATTAAATTCCCAGACTTTTGTTGTCCTTGACATGAGATTTCACACATGCATTTCATTCTTATCTGACAATAACATAGATTCGTTGATGTACATCACATTTGACACTTGTAATGTCAAATATGATGTACAGAATAAATCTTGGATATATGACAGTAGTCTCTACATTAAATTAAAAATTATCATGTATTTTTGCTAGCTTCCTTTACTAATGCAGTTTATCTCAACAATACATTGTGTTTGGTTTCATTCAGCCAAGATTACTAGGCGTACATCATAATTGACACTTCATGTAAAATTCTTCTGATTATTTGTATTTTTACTGTCGTTATGAATGAAGGTTTTAACAAATCTAATTTACCTTACTTATTCTTTTATATATTTTATGGAATTTCAGAGAATTTAAGTTCTAGCTTGAGTCGGTTATTCATATTCAGTGTTTGGTGCATGTATGTAGCTTCTGGCAACTTATTTTCCGGCTTCTTGGTGAAATCTTTCTTTTGTGTTATATTTATGGCAATATATCCATGCAAAAACTCAACTGAATTTTTTAAACACCTTGTTGCATTTATAGATATCAACTGTCTTTTTTAAACTATACAATTAATAAACTTGAGTGTCTGAAGGCGTCAATGGGCGTCAAAATAATCATTTTAGAACATGTGTTTGTTCAAGATAGTATTACATGTATTGTGTTATGTTATTGAACAAAAAGGTATTCAATTTATAAACATACATGTTTTAAAAAATTAATTTGGGTTGGTGTATGGTCTACGAGAATATGACTAATTAACTCGAGCTCCCTTCACATTACTCTTTTTGATACTCATGAGAGGGCAGCACAGTGTAGACCTTATTTTTGAAAGAATACAGACTGCTTGCGAAGCCTCTCCCTCCCCCTCCAGAGTGTCAGTAGGCCTATTTGTATCAAATGGACTATGGACTATTTAGTTACAATGCACGTACTATACTAAGATTGTCTGTCCAAGTACCAAGGAGTTTAACACCTGATTTGTTGTTTCTGTTGATATTGCATTGGCAGATTATGCTCAGTGGCCACCCCGGAACATTGAGATTGTTGCATCAAGAAAAAATAATTCTGCCGCTGATGACATAACCAACATATTAAAGACTTTTTTTTAGGTATTTTACCAACTCATTTTACATTGTCAAGAGGCATGTTTAGGTGAGGCATTTGGCATCTACGAGTCTCACAGCAGAGAAATGCATACTCACTGGTAGACTGGCTAATTTGTAATTTATTTATCATATTTTTGTTTTTTTTATTGTCTCTTTTACCAAAATATTGACAACAGCTGCCCATTTACACAAGTTGGAGAACCCTTATTGCATTGGTTCAATTTTCTAATAGCAGCGACAAAAGTGCAATAATTCTAAAAGTAAACAAAAATGCAATTTTTCTAAAAGGGACTAAGTTCCTTTTCACACTCAGTGGTCGATATATACATTGCGACTAAATCACAGTTTGCTTTGATATGAAGAAATGGACAGAATATGCCTCCCGTTAAACAGAACATGTCTGTTGTTTTAAATGTAATGATGAAACTGAAACAAAAGATATTTTTCTGTATCCACTTAGTAATTAAACCACAAAAAGAACAACGTTTATCATTAAATTATATCAGTTTTATTAATTACTCAGACAAAACTCAACAATCAATAATCAATCAATCAATCAATCAATATAAAATCTTCAGTAAGTAAATCTAGACTCATGTTTTAATGACAACATTTTGGCATAACTATTTCGCCATAATAAACCATAGTAACTCAATGTCCTTAAGTCATTACTTGTGTTATACAAAGTAGAAATAATTGCCCATTTAATCCTCAACCTACACAAAATTAAATCTATCTTCTAGACATATATATAAATTCAAAATGCCTGAAAATGGTGAATACAAAATGCATATTTTCCAATCTTAACCTCTTCCAATTTCTTGAAAAAAGTGCTCAATGACACCAAACTCCAGTTTATGATAAGATAACATTACATTGCAAATTACAAATATTGACAAATGAATAAAGAAATAATTGACTGACATATGATTCGAAATAGTAGAAGGAATTCTCTTAAGACCTTCACATTTTGCACATATTACATATCAATGCAGTTATAATTTAATTTATATACATATTTTTAATTTGAAAAAAAAGCAAGACAAAAGTTTGCACATTAGCTTGTAGGCATGCAACACACAAAAAGTCATAGGGGGGGATGTGCGACGTTTGCCCAAATTTCAAGATTTAAATTCAATACCAATTCAAACGAAACCACATGGAAATAATTGATTTTCAATAATTCTTGATTAACCATCTGCCTGAAAATTTTGCACGAATCTTAGTGTTTCCCAAACTTTTGGGGGGGGGGAACTAACTACCCACCCGACTTCCCCTCCCATATGCCTATGATCAGAGCTATCAAGCCCTGTGCATACTACATAATTATAGTAAGTGAAAAAATATCTTTATTTCAACAGATCATAAAACATCAGGCAATTTTCAACTAGGTCTGACTCCGGTAAAGAAGTGGATATTTTGAAGTAAGGTTAAGCTAATGAATTATCCTGTTTGGAATATGACTTAAAGAAAACCTCAATATGAGAATACTTTCAACAACAATCTGAGAATCCTATCAAGGCAACTCAACCATAATCTGAGAATGGCGAATCCTGGATAGGCAAATCAACCACAGGGGCGAATCCTATCCAGGCAACTCAACCACAATCTGAGAATGGTGAATCCTCTCAAGGCAACTAAGCCACACTCTGAGAATGGCAAATCCTGGATAGGCAAATCAACCACAGGGGCGAATCCTATCCAGGCAACTCAACCACAATCTGAGAATGGTGAATCCTCTCAAGGCAACTAAGCCACACTCTGAGAATGGCGAATCCTGGATAGGCAAATCAACCACAGGGGCGAATCCTATCCAGGCAACTCAACCACAATCTGAGAATGGTGAATCCTCTCAAGGCAACTAAGCCACACTCTGAGAATGGCGAATCCTGGATAGGCAAATCAACCACAGGGGCGAATCCTATCCAGGCAACTCAACCACAATCTGAGAATGGTGAATCCTCTCAAGGCAACTAAGCCACACTCTGAGAATGGCGAATCCTGGATAGGCAAATCAACCACAGGGGCGAATCCTATCCAGGCAACTCAACCACAATCTGAGAATGGTGAACACTCTCAAGGCACCCTGTATCTACAATGTGAGAATATTGAATCATATCAAGGCACCTGAAACTTACAATCTGGGAATGGTGAATCTCGTCAAAGTACCTCAAACTACAATCTAGGAATACTGAATACTATCAAGGCACCTAAAACTACAATCTGTGAATGCTGTCCCCTCTCAAGGCACTAAGAACTTCAATCTGAGAATGGAAAATCCTATCAAGGCACCTTAAACTCCATCTGAGAATGGCAAATTCTATCAAGGCACATCAACTACAATCTGAGAATGGCGAATCCCATGAAAGCACCTAAAACAGCAACTTGAGAATGCTGAATCCTATCAGTCACGCCTTCCCAAAATTAAATCAGCAACACTAAACATTTGGGAGTCTAAAAATGTGGGCAAACAAACATTCATACAAATGAAGAAGCTTAATTTGAAATCACATAAAATCTTAATTATGGAATTCTGGCAAAAGTCAGAGCGCGGTATATCCGTGCAACTCAACCGCAATGTGTGAGTGGCAAGTCATGTCAAGGCAACTGAAAGTATAATCTGAGAATGATATATCATGTGAATGAAACAAATGCACAAACCTAGAATGTCTCAAAGCCCCATCCTCTAAATCGTAAGTTAGTTGGCGCAATGTGAGAATGCAGCATTCCTTTAGACAAGGACCCTGATCATATGACAGTACAATTAGCACAATAGGTTCGTCTTTCAGTCCTCCTAGCTCAAACAGATTTGAAAGGAAGTTGCCAGTAAATATGGCTCACAAATAATTAAATACATTTTATATTAACAGCAAAAAAATTGAAAAGTGTCCAGGTCTCCCCTAAATATATATTAATCCATGATACCAAGATACTTATTACATAAAGCTCAGTTGGAAGTGCAGTGTTTGTGACATTTTCGGAGATCTAAAAGTGCAATTTCCCCCCACACCCAAAGAAACCACAAATAGTTTACACATTTGTGATTGATATTGAAGCATTTAAGTGCAGTTTTTCCAAGCCCAATTCCAAACCATTGATTGACCCAACTTCTCTGCTTAATTTATATCCTAAAAACACCGAAGATGTTCTTCATATCCACCATTACAGGTTATACATATATGACACAGGCAAGTTGCTTATATCCATCATAACAGGACATAATTATAAAAAGGCAAGTTGTTCTTATCCATAATCACTGGAAACAGATAGATAAAATTTTCATGACAATCACTAATTCAGTTCTTTATATCCATCATTACAGGACATACAAAAAGGAAAATTGTTCATATCCATTTCTACTGGATATAGATAGATACAATTTTCATGGCCATCACTGATTCAGGTCTGTATATCCATCATTACAGGACATACAAAAAGGCAATTTGCCCATATCCATTTTTACTGTATATTGATAGATACAATTTTCATGGCCATCACTGATTCAGGTCTGTATATCCATAATTACAGGACACACAAAAAGGCAATTTCCTCATATCCATTTTTACTGTATATAGATGATACAATTTTCATGGCCGTCACTGACTCAGGTCTGTACATCCATCATTACAGGACATACAAAAAGGCAATTTGTTCATATCCATTTTTACCGGATATAGATAGATACAGTTTTTCATGGCCATCACTGATGCAGGTCTGTACATCCATCATTACAGGACATACAAAAAGGCAATTTGTTCATATCCATTTTTACCGGATATAGATAGATACAATTTTCATGGCCATCACTGATGCAGGTCTGTATATCCATCATTACAGGACATACAAAAAGGCAATTTGTTCATATCCATTTTTACCGGATATAGATAGATACAATTTTCATGGCCATCACTGATGCAGGTCTGTATATCCATCATTACAGGACTTAAAAAAGGGCAATTTGTTCATATCCATTTTTACTGGATATAGATAGATACAATTTTCATGGCCATCACTGATTCAGGTCTGCAAATCCATAATTACAGGACTTACAAAAAGGCAATTTGTTCATATCCATTTTTACCGGATATAGATAGATACAATTTTCATGGCCATCACTGATGCAGGTCTGTATATCCATAATTACAGGACTTACAAAAAGGCAATTTGTTCATATCCATTTTTACCGGATATAGATAGATACAATTTTCATGGCCATCACTGATTCAGGTCTGTATATCCATAATTACAGGACATACAAAAACGCAATTTGCTCATATCCATTTTTACCGGATATAGATAGATACAATTTTCATGGCCATCACTGATGCAGGTCTGTATATCCGTATATAAAAAAGCAATTTGCTCATATACATTTTTACCGGATATAGATAGATACAATTTTCATGCCCATCACTGATTCAGGTCTGTATATCCATAATTACAGGACATACAAAAAGGCAATTTGTTCATATCCATTTTTACTGGATATAGATAGATACAATTTTCATGACCATCACAATTCAGTTCTTTATATCTATCATTACAGGACATACAAAATGGAAATTTTCTCATACCCATTATAACTCAATGTGAAAAAAACACAATTTTCATGTTAGTTTGTGTTTTTATATCAATCATTACATATTCTTACAAAAAATGTTCTTTAAATCTATGGTTGCATGAAATTGATGAATACAGGGTGCATATATTAATCATAACAGGATAATCTGTGTCTCAGTACAATTAATAATGTTTAATTCTTTGTGGCTGAAGCTTAACAAAGTACAATAACCCCCAAATTTTCTTTTTCAAAAATAAGAGTGCAAACACTGAAGTCCAACTGTCTTATGTTTTGATTAATTGAGCAAAACTACTGAACAGGAGAGGAATGGTTTACTATTTGCCACAAGGCCTAAACCATTAGATTGGAAGAGATTTGCCCCTTAAACAAATAACAGTTTACTGGCAAAAACAAGTACAGGGCCCAAAAACTTACTTGTGTGACAAAAACGTTTGGTAGCTGTGTCTTGGTATCATGTTATACAGTGGCACCTGCATTGTAAGAACCCCTGTTGTAAGACCGACTTGCCTTATGTGACCCCCTTTCTCCTGCACTAAGTAGTATTTTTAGTGCATTTTGCACCCTGATGAGAGACTGCACCCCCACAAGAGACCGCTTCATGACCGCGAACAGGATTGTCTTACAATGCAGGAACCGCTGTAATAGCAACTTGGAAATAGACAGACTGAATGTTAATAATTATATACACACCAACTTTCATCAAAATCGCTTCAGACTGTAGAGACAAGGCATTGTTGTTTAAAGATGTTAAACAATACTGTGCCAAATGCTAGAACACACAGTCTCTGACAAAGTGTCAGTAGTAAGACAACTAAACCATGACATCAAACCTGAAAAATATTTTTGTTTTGTTGTGTTATTGTTCATAGTTTGGAAATGATTGTTATTGTATCCAAGTACAAATTGCAAAGTCATGTTATTTCACTTAAAAATGCTGCAGGAATACGTAGTGTGGACTGTGGAGCAAATGAATGACTTCATATACGTGTACATGTATGTTGGAATTTGGATTTCGTAATTCCATTTCTTGCTGACATACAAATTCGTGCAGAACAATCGTAAGCTTCTCAAAAAAATTTTCATTGCACTTATTGCAGAAGGTCCTGTAAGATAAATGTCTCTATTATCTCCTCGAATATCTTCCTTGGTTATCCTATTTGGTAATCCATAGGATGCCGCTGCACCACGTCCAACAGTCAATGTCAGCCACCATCTGAAACGTGCAAAGGAGGAGTTAATATTTGAAATATCTTTGCTAGGAACTATTTTTATCTCATTGAAGACTAGGCCTAAATAAATCAAACTTTTAATGTATTGTTATTTGAAGTTTATTGAAAAACGGGCATAATTTTTGCAAAAGGTAATTTTCAGTCAAAATTCTCGAAATTTGCAAGGAAAATATGGCTGGCAGGGAGAATACAATGGTCAGTACAAAACAATCCATGTTATAATGTTTTTATTCCATGACCACTGACCAAAAATATATTTCTTGAATATTGACTTTGAAATATTAGAACCATCAAAACTAGACATGTACTAATCGCTAGGCGAAGAGTGTTGCGCTGCCCTAACTTAGCAAATCACACACAAATTTTAAGCTATCGTTAACATACATACAATAATAACAGAGTCGTAAAATTATATGTGGTGATTCTATATTTGAAATGAAGGGCTTGACTGTAATTAACTTATTAGTAATACACTTAATTAAAATGGACACAACTTGATTGTTTGGAACTGCTGAATAGTGGAAAATTGGCACCCAAAAGGCTGGAAAACATTTCTCACTGAATTGAAAGAGAGTGCCCCCCTCAAGCATCCAGTCTATCTTGCAGCCATATCCACGCTGGGAGAGCGCATGTGAAGACTATGGTAAGAATAGTGGATGAGAAATTGTACATAAATGACACAATAAGGACACTAAATGCGCTAATAAAGACTTTAGGACAAACTTTATGACATGAATGAACATACATGTGAAGAAAGGCATTGCAAGTGGTGGCTGGTGGCCAGTAGCTTTTACATAAAATTAGGCCAAGAATGTTAACATTTCAGTGTGTGCAAAAAAACTTCCCTACGAAACCAAGAGCTTGCCTAAGGGGAGGCACCCCCAGGGCAGCACTAAATATTTCAGCTGAAAGAATGACTTTGGATTCTTCACTATGTATCTTAAGTAAATCCCTCACTTGCTTTTAGAGGTGCCGTGACCTAGTGCATAAGGTGTTCGCCTGGTAACTGAGACATTGCAGGTTCGACTCCCACCCATGGCACGGAGGAACTGAGCAGATCCTCCATAGCTTTTTGCTTCACTTCACCCAGGTGCAAATGGGTACTTGGCTATAGGCAGTGATGGCGATTGTAGAGTGACTAAGCATTGTGTGTGCTGGAAACGGCTGCCTGGCTGTATACTCCCCGGGGAGTTGAGAAAGGCTCATGCTTGAACAGGCCTGCCAAGGGTGTAATTGTAAAGTCTGTTGAGACTGACTTCGTCGGTGTAATAGACTATAAAAAAGTCTACATTTACATTTACATTTATAAAATATGAAAAACTACAAGGGGAGATACGAAGGATAATATGAAATAACAGTTTGACCTAGCTTAATTAAATAGAAATGTGCAGGAGTTATCTCCCTGGGCACCTTTGGTTTTATTAGGGACAATACATGGCTGGTCATGGAATAAATTGATGGGATAGAATGAAGGCAGGTATCTTAGCTTGTAACGGACAATACCTGGAAGACTGTGAGCATTTCAGGAAATACCTTTTCTCAGGATCATAAAGTTTTTTATTTACAATAATTCTATGATTGTGTAAATGCTGTTACTTTGTCAAATTTCGTCCAAAATATTTGGCTGCACTGGGTGCACTGTGCTTTCATCATTTCTATGGTAACAGAGAAGTGATTTAAACTATTTTGATAGGTAGATAAATAGCGACAGACAATATATATCTTTAATTGAGTGAATAAAACAAATTATTGTCACGAAAGTAGCACTGAGTTATGCTTCTGAGTTAAATTATAATTTGACACACTATGCAAAGTTTAGGTAACATTGGGGAGATTGATGAGCAAATTTTTTCCAAACTTGCCCTATGCAATTTCTTTTAAAATCTTACATTTTTCGTTTCAGTATGGTCATTTCTTCACTTACAATCTTTTTTTTTAAATTTAGACCAATCGTAGAAAAATAATTTTCATTCCATCTCTTAATCTGATTCCTTTCTATCTGAGCATCTTGTACTTCAGTTTAGCGATATTTTCCAATAAATCTTCGTTTGCAATAAGGCTGTTTCCGAGAGAACTATTTTCCTGAAAGACTTGCAACTAGTTGCATTTTAAATACATTGGCTTGTTCTGCACGGAGATATGAATATCTACGCTGAGAAGAAATTGGTTAGATTTAAGTTCAAAGTCGCGACATGGATCTAAAAGGCGTCTCTGAACAGGTTTCGATGGCAGAGACACTTATCAGGGGCCCTGAGAGAGGTCATACAAGTATCCATGACGTTTTACACGAAAAAAATTGCACACACTAGAGCACTGAGCAATTTGGTATTACCGGGTAATCTTGTATTGTGTAAACAGTTTTTACATATGAGAATACTTACAGGCTAAGATGTAAATACAAAAAGAAATTTTATCAAAAAAGGTTCTCAAGTATAAGTATCTTAACTGCCACTCCTTGCTTAGACAAAGAAAAAAAAGTTTGACCTTCTGCACACAAAATATGACATTACCTTACATCAGGACTAGAAAGAAATTTGTCTCTTTTATGTCAATATGTGAATGGCATGTCATGATCAAACCATTATTTTCAATGGTACTTTAATTCAAGGAGGCTAATTAAAATTGATAAGTAAACGATTCAGAAAATCTAGTATTTCTTTTTCAATATTTCAGTCTTTATTTTACCATCATCAGGAAATTAACCAGAATCATTGAACATAGTAAAAGTAATAATAGTGAATGTTTTCAACATGTTCAACACTGTACTGAAATTGCAGTCTGTCACTTTGATATAGAAAAAATGAGGACCAGTTCACTGTGAAAAATGCACTTTGTGACTCATGAATGAAGTGTCATCTTCTCTACTTTCAACATGTGAAACCTAGAGGCTGTTTGATTAGTCATGTTTAAGAAAATGCCATTTGACTTGTCATAACTGATTTTAGAGTGAAAATCAGATCAAAATCCTTTCGTTGGGCTGTCACCAACAGCGGGATAAGTCTCCTTAAATCAAATAAACATTGAAAGTATTGGGTATGATCATGACAAACCATCAGCATGATGACACACAAAGTCCAATTTTCACAGTGCAACAGTCCGCTCTTTTTCGATATCAAAGTGACAGACTGTAAACACATTCATGATCTGCTAAGCCTGCCAGACAATCTTGGTGACACCAAAATCATTGACAAGGACAAACATTGGGCCTTGTTATTATTTAAATAATCATTGGCAGTAAGAAGAAACATACCAAATCTTAATCATGGACTGAAGGCCACCAAACACTAGTATTGTTCCATTGATTTCCATTGGAAATTAAATCCCTGAAAGTGACTAAACTATTAGCTCCACTTTTTATAGGAACTACAGCACTTCCTGTTTAGGCAGTCCCTGCAGACAGGAGGACCAAACAGAATGAGCTGTTCTTGTGCCAAGTGAGCTTCTTGACCTCTACAGTTTTTCCCAGTAATGGAGGGAATTTCAAATGCCATCTTTTGACCCCAAAATTATAGTCACTGGAAAGTGGTCATCACCCAAGAAATACTAAATTAAGAGAATCTGATGTCTGTCTGTTCAGGGATCTTCATTCTCCAATTATAAATTGGGAAGTGCCAGGCCGACGACATATATGACACTGATCCATTATTAATGGCCTCTTAAATCTTGGCCAGCACATGAATACAATCTTGCACAACCATACAGATAACCAGTCTGATGATATAAAAATTTGGCAAAAAGCCTTAAATTTTTGTTTGTCTTCTAATATCCAAGAACAGGTTCAGGACTCTGAATTGCCCGACATACAGCTTTGTTGGAGTCACTTGAGAGCACTTGAGGGAACAATTCTTCCAAAAGCACTGTGAAACATGTGGCTCCCTCTTTTGACAAACCTCAAAATTTGACTAATAAACTTAGTCAATTGCATGATTATTGACAAAATTATAACAAATGACAAACCAATAGTATTCAGTGTATCAATTTCCATTTCAATTTCAATTGTACTTACCGGCTTTTCTTCTTTTTCTTTTTTCATCTTCTTTCATCTTCTTCCTCTCTTCTTCTTCTCCTCTTTTGCCCCTCTTCTTTTTCTCTTCTCCATCTCCTCTTCTTCTAACCCTGTCATCAAAGAGTTGGTCATTCAGTCAACAAAATATGATAATGTCCAGTGTCAGAATTAATGTTACCATTCAGTTACCAGATGTGATGTAACTATTGAAATAACACTTTAAAATAGAAGTGCCTGGAGAATGCTTATCATGCATTTTGGTCAAAATTGGAATAAAATTACAATTTATTAGCTCTCTGCTGGTCAGCCAGTTGAGAAATGCAGGGATTACTGCTTGCGTTTTGAAAAACATAAGAAAGGTATAGGTGATAGGTCTATATAAATTAACATACTAGAAGAATACAACAATTTCAAATTTACAGATTAAACATTGACAATTTCTGCTCAAAATGTCACACATGTTTTATTTGAAAAAAAAAAAAGTCAATATATTAAACAACATTGAGTCATTGACTGACTACACTTTTGCCATGGCAGGTACAATGCCAGATCATGTAGGTCTGACATGTGCAACTAAATATATTTCAAGAAGCATGAAGACTAGAAAATCAGTCTAACTTCTTTCACAAATGTATATATCTATAAAATTAATTACATGCGGTTGACTTAAAGTTTACTCTATACACATTAGCAAAATTTTGAAAAACTTTAAAAAAAAAACTCACCTCAGATTTCGCTCTGAACTGCAGAATTGTAAGTTTTTCTCCAAAAGTCATGTATGTCAAGATGCACCAACTTATAAAACCAAACTATTCAAATACAAATACATGTTTGTAGCATCCTGACAGGGAATATGTCAAGATGTAGTGATGTCTTGGTAGAGTGTGCTGCACGTGTGCTGCCTCTCCAAGTTCCCACATTCAACTGACAAGAATTCAGATTTGAATACCAGGGCATTGAGGGCAATAAACAGTTGCCCCTTGCTCTTCTGTGGTTGAAATTGTCCCCAATGAACTCTGTGGTCACAAGTGCAAGCAGTACCCCATGGGGTACTGGTGCAAGTTACAAACATTCCACTGCACTGCACTATTTTAACACTCCAAGATTGCTAAACTGTATGTTATACATGGTATGATAATATATTACCAAACCTAGAAGTTGGATTTATTATATAAAGAAAATAAAAGGAATACAGTGACATGTACAATGTAGTTCTAAAGAGATCACCCATAGAGTTCTCTGTCTCCTTCACCATTCATTCAATGTCCATTCTGAAAAAGTGTCAGCTTGAATATCAATCTGACTGCATCAATCAATCAAGCAATCAATCAATCAATCCATCAATCAATCAATCAATCAGTCAGTCAGTCAGTCAGCCAGTCAATCAGTCAGTCAGTCAGTCAGTCAGTCAGTCAGTCACTAGGATACACACTTTGTTTTCAAAATTTTAAAAAACTACCATGAACCTCTGAAGTGGGAGAGAGGGGGATGTGAGTGATTATAAATTACTATATAAATTACCTGTTTAATTAGACAACACTACAATTTCTGTGCCTGTAGTGTGTGCAATTAGTGTCCCAAGATTAATATCCCGAGTTACATAAAAAACTGAAATGAAGACATAGGGCAAAGAAAAGCTAAGGATGATAAAAAGAAAAGATGATGATTGGATGATTGGGGCTTTATTTATTTTATTTGTGCACTTGGTTAGCATATTAGGACCAGAGGAAGACACAGCAATGAGATGAAAAATGACTGAAGCATCTGTCCCACCTAGGTCCAGTTATAGACAACCCAGCCAGAGCGAGAATCAAACCTGAGACCCTGAAAAGAAAAGTCATAGGCTACAGCTTCAAGTCTGGAAAACCATAGAGCTATAGATCCATGGGAAAACCCAGCCATAGTTACTGTCATCAACCACAAACCACAAAATGACCTGTTATAGCCCCAGTCCCTTGGTTACCCCCTTTTGCTGAGTGACATCTGGATTTTTAAAATCCACCAGTAGTACATGTATATACATGGACATAAGACCAATAACTCTAGTTATTGGTCCATGGCATATATATGTTTACTACATGTACATTGTTACAGTTACATTATATAAAGCAAAACTATAACTATATATAACATTCTACAATGAAGAAACTTGTAGCTGCTGTTGCTATTTATTTATGGCACACAAAAGATAGAACATTAATTTTACAGCATAGTCTTTGGTGGTCATCACATGTATACTAGTAATTTAACTATTTTCTTAAAGTGGCACTGATGAATTTTTCTTTTCAGAGCAATGGTGTAAAAAATAAAAGGGCATGCAGGAGGCGGGGAGAGGGGGGGGGGCTAGTAGAGAACCCCCTCCCCCATCAAACAAGCATGTGATCTAAGATATCGAGTAACTACAATATCTACCTATCCATCAATCTATCAAAATATCCATTTTTCAGGATGGATGGGTGACTGGGGCTTTACATCCTGTATTTATGCACGCAGTAGATCAATTAGGACAGGGTGAGGATAGAGTAATGAGGCAAAAGATGAAACTGCTGTCTGACATAGGTTTGGGTGACCAGGCCAGAGCTGGATTTGAACTTGGGACACAATCATAGGATGACCCGAGGGCTACCAACTGAGCAACTCCCATCCCACTATCTATCTATCTATCTATCTATCTATCTATCTATCTATCTATCTATCTATCTATCTATCTATCTATCTATCTATCTATCTATCTATCTATCTATCTGTCTATCTAAACTTTATGAAAGGCAAGCTAATAAGGACATGACGAGGGCACAATGAAATCAATGATTATCAGATATTAGAAACTTCTGTCCATAGTTCAAAGTGATCTGGCCAGAGTTGGACTTGAACCCAGGACCCTTATCATTTTGTTAACTTCAGTAAATACATTGTCTTTGAATTTTTCTCAGCTGACTGAGAACTTGAATGCAACTTTATAAACTTTTGAAGCCACACACATTTGGGGAATGTTAACAAAACCACAAACAGTTGCAAACCCAAATCTAGAGATAGATAGAAAGATAGATAGATAGATCGATAGACAGATAGATAGATAGATAGATAGATAGATAGATAGATAGATAGATAGATAGATAGATAGATAGATAGATAGATAGATAATATAAATGGACAGAAATGGACAGACAGAAATTAATAGACAAACATGGTGGATAAACAGGGATGGATAGCGATCAATGAGAATGAATCTGAAGAAGTAGATGGAGCGCCATTCTACGCATTTTTGACATATTCCACATATTTTGCCTGTGACAGCATTTCGAAAATGTTGGGTTTTGAACATAAAATTCGTTTTTCATCTTTTTATATCTCTGAAAAAGGCTGCTGAAGGTTTATTTTTCAAGATATCGCCACAAAACTAGGCACATATATAGAGCATAATATAGGCCGTGCTGAATATAATGGAGATGATGCTTTCCAACTGTTCAGACAGTGCCGGATTTACCCATAAGCAAACTAAGCAGCATGCTTAGGGCACCAGAGCTCAGGGGGCACCAAGGTTCGGAAAAAAAGAAAAGTTGTGGGCGAAAAAAATTGTTGTGTTGTCAATTTTTTATCTCCTCCATTTTTGTGGGAGAGGGCCCACAATGACTTCAAGGGGCCCATGCAGTTCTTGAACTGTCCTTCTCTGATGGAAAGAAATATTAGGGCATTTCAATAATGTCAGCAAAACACTGCAAAACCCAATACTTAAAATGAGTGTTTGTGCTGGTCAGCTTCTTGAAATTAGGGATAGATTTGATCGTTTAGAAAGTATGGCCAAGGCGCTCTTGCCAGAAGTAGTGGAAACTGATAATTTGTGAGCTATTAGCTAAAATAGCCACTTTCGTATGAAAATTCAATGTTAAACCTCCATCTATCTTTGGGGCTCTTGAGCAGGGGCTCAACTAGAGGTTGTGGGGCCCTAGGATCAGGGAGGCTGGGGGCCCCTACCAGCATCATCGGACGTCATTTGCCAATCATTGGTTGAAAGTTTATGTTGGTGCATTGAGCATACCTTATATTGTTTCAACTGGATATATCATTGGCTATTGCCTGTATGATACATGTATATTTAATTAGGTACCAGAGCAGATTCCCGTACCTCATTCATGCTGAAAGTCTCCGGGTGCCCCTGAACTACTCCAATATTTTTCAGATACATAGTTCTGCCTGCCTCACTTTAAACTTACTTTGAAGGGCCCCACTAAAACCTCATTCTGATTTCATGCTGAAAGACTTTGGTGTGCCCAAACTGTTCCAACATTTTTCAGATACATAATTCTGCCTGTCTGACGTGTATAGATATACTTTACAACCACAAAGGTTGGCCCCCACTAATACCTCCTTCCTGCTGAAAGATTCCAGGGCCCCCCTGAAGTTCCAATTTTTTTTGGATACATAATTCTGCCCCCCTGACTTTTAGACTTACTTCAAAGGGCCCCGGCCATTAATGCCTCATTCATGCGGAAAGACTCAGGGGCCCCCTGAACAAAAAGCCAGTATTTTTCAGATACATTTTTCTGCCTGCCTCGATTTTAAGACTTACTTCAAAGAGGCAGGGTTACAGGGTTACAGGGTTTCCAATCCATTATTATTTTGTGTAATATCCGCACCATTTGTGATGTTTATTCTTTTGTGGGAGCCCCTAGGGCAACCCCAGGCAGGCCCCATGGTAGTTGAGCCACTGCAGTCTTAAGCAACTTCTAAAACACCTTTATTTTACATGGGAGTCAGAGAGGGACTATGGAATACATTTAGAGGTTAGCCCGAATGAATTCCAGACTTTCATTTTTTTTTGGACACCCTACTGTTGCTCAAAGGTAACTTTAGAAAGCCTAAATAGTTTTGAAGTCTCTCACATTTTCCTTTTCAAAAGTTACTTTTAATGGTAGGCCTACATGTCTGTTGATTGAGAATAAGGTATTGTATAGCATATAAAATAGAAAATTGATGCTTAAATTTATTCTTTCTCACTAACGATTGCCGGTTAATCTTGATGTGCCGGGGGCGGGGAGGCACCATGGTGCCATGATTGCTTAGGGCATCAACAGGCCTAAATCCGGCCCTGTAGTTCACACCAGCCTGTTAAAATTGGTTTTGTACTAAGAAACTAAGCTTTCAATAACCTTGAAACTTTGCATGAATTGAGGCAGTATCGAGTACTAATGTACAGATTTATTCATATTTCTAACTCTAATACGTGTTATGCACCTGGAGAAAATTGCAGGGAGCTTCCTGAAATTGACTAAGTGCAAACATAGGCTGCGTAGCAACAAACCTTCAGCGAAAAAACAATATTTTAAAAGGACACCATTACACCATAAAAGTGATTAGAACCACATTGCATGTAGTATTTGCAATAGTGGCCCGATCTTGGTCTCAAATTATCT
The DNA here is from genome assembly GCA_026936325.1 of Platynereis dumerilii. Taxonomy (NCBI): domain Eukaryota; kingdom Metazoa; phylum Annelida; class Polychaeta; order Phyllodocida; family Nereididae; genus Platynereis; species Platynereis dumerilii. The sequence continues at coordinate 39,097,562 of JAPTHN010000011.1, read as the reverse complement.
ATATGGCCCGCCATATGCCCGCCTGAATGCCAAGTTATGTTGAACGATGGATAGACCTTACTAGACCACATATAGTCCAGCGGCTAAACGACAATTTTTGGTCACATGTGCACTTTTTGTTACAAGTATGAAACTTTGCACAATATTTCTCTAAGGCATAACAAGTGTTTTTGGATATGGAGCCATTCTCAAATGTGGCCATATTCAATATCGCAGCTGTTCCAATATGACTACTCAAAAACTTAGCAAATCAACGCTGGAAATTTCCGTTTGTTTATATATATTGATTCCTATCATTCTGCTGCAGGAATAGCTCCACATTAATGTTTGACCCACCAAATTAAAGCTTACATTCTCTACTTTCATTCGATACCACATTTTAGTGTGCTTGAAGTTTTATTATTGTGTTAAAATATTTTGAATGGGATCAACTTTGATACCACAAACATCGTCATATAATTTCACAAAATCATTAAGTAAAGTTTACCACAACCTGTGTATATACACCAAATCTCCCAAAGTAGTAATATAGTGTAAAGTATATGAAACAAGGGATCATTTGATATCAAAATTGTCCATCTAGGTCCAGAAGAAATCAAGTTATAAGGCTTAGGGTCAAGCTGGTAAAGTCAGATTATTTTTTCCGTTCTACTCATGGCATTACATGTACTATTGTCATTATTTTTATCAAAGGTGACAAAAGATAAAGCATCCGTTTTCAAACATGACTATAAGCCTGATAGCTAAAGAACATGAGCAAAGGATAGCCTGAAAAAAATCTATTAAGTAGTAGTCTTGAAAATAGGTAAAATCATCAATCATAATTTGTAACCAGATACACAACCGAACATGAGTCAATTATTTTGGGTTATCATGTATTCCTCTGCCAGTAGATGATGTACCAAAGAAGACAAATGCCTTTGTAATGATAGTCCAATTTAGTTTCAATTCTGTGCACTTCAGTGCAACCTTAATCACCTGCATTAGCAACAACAGCTCAACAAGCTCGATACATGTGGATGAAGCATCTTCCTCCATCGTCCACAGAGGCTTCGAATAATGGGCTTGATTTTGCTTCCAACACCAGTGTTCAGCATCAGGATTATCAGAAGTAATGAACACCTCTCCATTGGGTGTCCAGCTTGGTAAGCAACTCAATGAATGTTCTAAGTCAAAGCAGTTGAAAGCACCAAGATTTGGAGGAATGGACTTGATGTATCCATTTTTTTGTCATAAAACAGGACTGAAGCACTGCAGAATTTCAGTGTCAGACGTTGTCTTTTGGACATTCCAGAAGGTGGAAATGATGCAGTGCAAATCTCAAATGCAATCCATAATTAATCCATCTGCTTGAAGAATTGCTGCTGTGGACACTGACAACATAACTACAACTGGGTCAATATTGACGGTCAACTTTATGCAGCTTCATTTGTTTGCATTAAATTACACAAAAATAGTCTGGTACATATGCTTCTTCATGTGTTGCCATTTTGACATCCTATATTCTAGGCTTTTAACACATGTCAAGTAAGATAGAATATTTTAGCCTTCTTTTTAACCACATGCTTGTGGTAGATAGTTGAGATGTCATCTGCCAGTAAGTCTTGCAGTTTTTATTTGCTTAAATTTACAGGAACCCATTGTATTTTTTTGTACAGGAGTTTAAGGTGGAATTCTATGAAAGTTAACTTATATACATATATATATTCCTCAGATTGACTTCCGATGTAGTTGAGCAAATTGATACTGGTCTTGCCTGAGCACACTAATTTGGAAAGCAGATTGATGACAGGGATTGACAGTAATTACAGTTTGTTGGGTATGATGGTTTCATTCATCTACTGGGTCAGGGATCCACTCTGCTGCATGTTGTTTAGTGATAATTAGTGTTGGGTATCGTGAGGATTTTGTGATACAATAGTTTAAACGATACTTAGTTAGCGATACAATACCTGAACGATACATACTATCAAGTGAGGAAGCGATTCAATATATTGCCAACAATTGAGCTGCACTATACAATACTATTACGATAGGTAAGTTACCAGAAAAAGCTTGAAAAACATCATTTATTATGGTGTCCATTCAATATCATTGTTGTATGAAGGTAGTATTAGGAAGGTTTGGCCAAAAAGTATTCTCTATTTCTCAAAACTAAAGCAAAAAAGTTGCGATTTTCATGTATTTCTCACAAGATAGAGGTGTGATGCGCATTAAAGCGTACGTCAGAAATTAGCGGAACTATGCTTTTAAGCAGACAATTACTATCGCGATAATCGTGATACTTGTTGCTTTTGGCAATAGTGTATCGTGATATATCATGCCTAATTTCTACTCACGATAGTTGTATTGTGACTGTATTGGCGATGAAGTATCGCGATAGTGATACTATCGTCCCAACACTAGTGATAATGCTAGGAGTCCGAAGACTATTCTAGCATTACGTGTATATATGCCATAGTGTAAAAATCAACGTATTGAGCCGGTCTTCTTGACTCAATTGACTGGATGCTTTCTGTTATTGCAGGATTAATGTTTTTTGTTTTTCTTGGAAATACAACGTGATCCTGGGTATGCTCAAGAAAGGGAGTGCCGAACAAGCAAATTTGGTTATGAAGGGCTAATACATCTTTCATGAATGCAGACTGGATGAGGATTGTTCGCATGGTGCAGTTTTGCTGCTTGACCACTTTATCATAATTGCCCGAGGGATGATTCAAAATCTTGAAAAGCATGGGCTGTACTTCAGGACAGCCAGCTGGTCATGTATGTATAAATTATATATAATTATCCAAATAGGCCTATGCAGGGTTTTGCCGATAGCCCAAACATGTTTTGTATCTTGCTTTCTACACATGCATACTTTGCTTTCCCAATTTGATAATAAATTGAGATTCCTCATAATTATGATTCAGGGAATGGCCACTGAATCTATTTTACTCAGGGGAAAGGTTGTTGGTTTGCTACCAGCACAGGAACCCGCATGGCCGGGATTTACCAATTCTGTTGATCTCTTTTTCAAACTCATTCCATGCACAAGCAAGACAGCTAGTTTTTGAGCATTCTGGGAGGCATGATATACTCCCAAGGAGATGTCAGAAACTGCTTCTTGGGAGCCACTACACACTATCAACTGACGCTTCTTGAGCTACCAGCAATAAAAGAATTAAGCTCATGGCATGAGGTAAAGAGTTCAGAAGATAATCAGTAAAAAATAAAGATACCTGCAGCAAAGCTTTGTATAACCTGGGTCTCATCAAAATTGAATGCCTTCTCGAATTGATGCGCTTCAGATTGGGCATGTGGTGAAATAGCTGATGACATTGTGTTCGATATAACAGGTTAGAGAAGAATTCTTGGATTTCAGAGAACTTAGAAGTCCTTGTGTGGGTATGATATAGTGTTTGGTAAGCCCAGTCACTCAGCTGTAATGGTTTGCAATTCTTGATAGTCTGTGGGATGCTGAAAAACTTACATTCCTGAAAATGAGCTACACATACTGGCAGCAATGGACAAGGGGTCTGAACAATATTGTCAGTCACTGATAAGGAATCATCACATAATTTTCGCTGGAACTATGGTGCCAGTGATTCAGATCTTTATACCATTCGACACCTCTGTCAGCCAGTCACATGCCAGTATTGCAGGGAAATAATTCCCATATTCTTTGTTGTCCAGTTATCCTCTCATGTTTGACTGTTTGAGTGTATAAGCCGGTTATTCACCATGGGATCAGGAATATGTGTTTATCACACCTCGGGCTAAAGCCTTTGGGTGATAAATCACATATTCCCTCTCCCGTGGTGAATAAATAACCTATACTAATTGGTTACCTCTGTTGATATATGATGAATTTTGTCATACTACATTGATATTCCCAAGAGAGATAAGCTATCAATAACATGGTAACATTTTAGCTGTTGTGCTGCTATGACAGAGTAAGCAAAATGATATTCAAAGAAATAGATGAATCTTCCACAATACAACATCTGCAAAATACTGTAGTTGAGAAGCACATCCAATATCACCAATGCACAATGCACAAGATTTTGCAGACTTAATAGATATTAGCTTGGTTTAAAAAATCCAATGGCAATTGACTTGCACAAGAGGGTCAATTTAACATATCGAACAAACCTACAGGATGACACTCACATTTAATGCATCAAGGACAATTCAATGTCCCTGCAGATATTTACTTGCCATGTCCCTCCCTCTGTTCCACTGATTCTACCTTATAGCTCCCAATGCAGGAGAAACACACCATTGGATGTTTGTTACTTTTCATTGATAATGATTTATCCTTGTCGTTATCATTACAACAGCAGATTAATTTGGGCATCGTTTCATACACAGTTTCCGATGATTAGCAAGCTGGAACTACTCCTATCTTAGTTAAATGATGAGTTATCACCAAAATGACTACAGAAATGGGTTTTGCTGATACAAAAACCCTAAAATTGATGTGCTGCATGATGTGGTAGAGCTGAAGGATAGCACGGTATCAATTATATGATAAAATCCAAGATGGCTGCCAACCGCCATCTTGAATTACATCAAATACATGTGTCTGCCTTTGTAATGTTATCACTTGATGTTTTTGACCATGTTATGCCACATATGTGACTTTTCAGTTATCATCTGGCATGTAATTCACAGTTAATTGAAATTTCATGGTCGCCATTTTGAAATGGCGGCCATTTTGAATTTAGAGATTTTTCAGAATGGCTCCATATCCAATTTTGGCTGCAAAAGGGTAGGTGCAGTCTAGATTATTATGCCTTGCATTTAAGCTCAATAGTATTGATCATATTCATGCAAACTTCTGAGTTCTTCAGTGCTTTCAGCATATAGCAAAATTAGTAGACGTTAAAAGCGTCCCAATGTGCCCCCCTTCCCCCTAAGTGAAAAGTAAGTATACTATCTATCTATCAATCTATCTATCTCAGTGGCACCCCCCCCCCCCTAGACCACTGAGCTGGAAATAACATTTTGAAGAAAATTTACTGTGCTGCTAGTTCGAGAATGGGAAATGGATTTAAGCAGCCTCACTTACAGTCTGTCACTTTGATATATATATAGAAAAAATTGAGACCAGTTCACTGTGAAAAATGCACTTTGTGACTCATGATAGCTGATGAAGTGTCATCTTCTCTACTTTCAACATGGGAAACATGGAGGCTGTTTTGACTTTTCATAACTGATTTTAGAGTGAAAATCAGATGCATAATCCTTTCATTTGGCTGTCACCAACAAGCGGGATAAGTCTCCTTTAATCAAATTAACATTGAAAGTATTAGGTATGATCATGGCAAATCATCAGCATGATGACACCCGATGTGCCATTTTCACAGTGCAGTAGTCCCCTCCTTTTCTGTATACAGTGCCGCCTGTAAATAAGTGAAACGCATGATATTGTGCCGTTGCATCAATGCTAAACATCCTTAACCAAACTGCTTCAGCAAATATGAATTTGTTTCCGATGAGAGGAAAACATATTGGGTCATAAAGGCCGATAAGTGAGGCATGTGGGATAAAAAAATGGCAGCCAATTTTCTTTGCAGTGGTCGGAGTTAGGTACAGTGGCGTAGCCAGAAATCCATGAGTGGGGGGGGGCCAAGGGGGAGCCAGTGTCTGAACTATAGGGGGGCCATCCTTTCGCGACTTTTTTGCGACATTTTTGCGGCATTACGTGGATAAAAATTGACACAGCGTTACAAGCCTTCTTTATGAATGGCTTAGCAATGTTGACCATCTTGACTACTGTGACTGATAAACAAAATGACCATACATCTCATACTTGCACTAAAATCAGTTTTGACCTATCAAAAAATAATGAAACAGATTCTATGGTTCCGATATTAAAAGTATGACAATGACACCTCATCAATTAGGCCTATCATGAGTCACAATGAGTATCTTTTGCAGTGAAACGGTCCTCTTGTTTTTTTTTCATTACTGTCTTTGCAAGTTTTGAGTATATTCCTGCTAAGAATGCCCTCTTTTTTATATATTAGGTCTAAATCGAAAATTTATTAAAGTCTTTTTGATGGAAATCTACACAACTCCTCAAATAGGCCAAAAAGGTAGTAGAAATTGTGCAAATGACAGAAAAACCAAAAATGTAGGGAAATTCCATGCACAAACGAAAAATTGAGCAGTAGATCTGTTTAATTAGAAAACTTTCAAAGGAGCATTAGTTCTTTAACTGAGCAATGGCGACGGAAAGATTTCCTCCAAACACCCAGATTTTGATGTTGCACGGAATCTCTAGATACATATAGGCATAGGGGAAGCTTGGGAGAGTTGGGCCGCAGGGAGGGTTGGGCCACCCTGATTTTTGAGGAAACAAAAAATTTTTTTAGAAAGCTGCAGCCACCAACATTTTATAAAAATAAAAATCTTTCAATGGATGCAACATTTCTGGCTAATTTGCTTGTCACGATCTTTAGAGAGAAGAAAATTCAAATTTGGATGAAAAAAGGAAAAACTGAGCCATGTTACGAGTTTTTAATTGTCTGTCAGACAACAATGACTGAGAAAATTTTCTATGGCATGCTTGGTAGGCTTGACTATTCAGTTGTTATTAACATATTTTGGAAAATTATCAGACAACCGGTTTTGTCATAATTGGGATTTAGAGAAAAATGGTGGAATGGGGGAGAATTGGTGCTAATACTCTCCCACATGTGTTGCATTTACTCAGATTTATTTTTATTAAGACAGACGAACTTGTCTGGAGCAATTTTCAACAGAGATTGAATATTTTTTTTTTGTCGAAACTATATAGTAGGGGAGACCGGAGCTTGTCACAAGTTTTTTTAATTCAAGTTTGACTGTATTTGAGAGGTCTCTAGGATACTTCCAACACTGCAACATCTTTGTACGTCTTGAGAAAGTTTTTATTCAGCTTTCATCCTGATTTATCAACCATGTGTTTCCTTGCAGGTCATGTTGTAACTCAAAGTCATTTTTGTGAAAATGTGACAACTTGCCCCGAGCTCGGGGCAAGTTGTCACACTCCTATGGCCAATCTTACATCTCTTGACAGATTTTCTGTAATCCAAGCTTGCAATACATCGGATTCCTTTTGAAAAACAAAAATACACATCTTGCGAAGACTTTGGAAAAATGCCATCATAAATCAGGGCGTATTTCTACCAGAAAATTGCTTCTCAAATCGGAGGAAAATTAAATGATTGCAAAATTTCTGTTGAAAAAGTCATTTTTAAGAAAGTTCACATATGACATGACAGATCATACGTTCTTGCAACCACATTATACAAAAATCTTAAGAAACAAACAGATCTTGAAATTATTAAATAACGACACAACTGCTGCCACCTATAGCCAAGTTATAAGCACTGTGACAACTTGCCCCTGTGACAACTAGCCCCGGCCTATCCTCGTCACCATCATGAAGTCAATTCGATATCTCGGTAATCAAAAGAAAATATATTCTGGTTCCACTTAGAAAACATAGACACATCGTTCACGGAGACTATGGGTTAATGCCATCATGAATCATCGCCTTAATCTCCTGAAAATTGTCTCAAATCGGGAGACGACGAAAAATTTGAAAATGGAGAAAAAATTGAGTTTAAGCTGTCATTTTCAGACACTATGAAAACTGTCCTTATCATTCATGGTAAAATTTGATCCATTATCACCCAAAAGTGAGCTACATAACGTTCACTGATCAGACCCACACCAAAAAATTCCTTACAAAATTTAGATTAATATGAGCCTTGTCTGATGAGTGAACCCTATGTAGCTTGATGTGAAAACTGGCCTTAAAAGTTTGAATCAGGGAAATTTCAAAATGGCCACCATTTGTTATTGCTCTCTGCACATGCTCAATAGGTCTGAGCATGCTCAGTGGAATCAGGTCACTCCCGGGCATGCTCAGTGCCAAATTAAGTCAGAGTAAATTTTCCATTGCATTTCTATAGTGTCAGAAATTTTTACATATCGCATGACAGACTACACATTTTTGTGATATCATCACAAAAATATTCCCCATGATAAAAAATATCAAAATTGATTCAACAGCTGTTACCATCCATAGCTGAGTAATAAGCATTATGACAACTTGCCCCTGTGACAACTAGCCCCGGTCTCCCCTACTTTTTTTACTAAAAAGGCCTCCTGACAAGATACATCCCCAACCCTATGGGGTAACACTGTAACATAAAAGAAAAAAAGTTATTTGGGGGTAATTGAGGGGAAAGATGGGGTAATTGGGGGAAAGTAGGAGGTTATGTGGCCCAAGTGGGGGAAAGCGGGGGGTTATTGGGGCAATTGGGGGTAAGCGGGGGCTAGCGGGAGGCAAGTGGGGGTAAGTGGGGGTAAGCGGGGGCTAGCAGGAGGCAAGTGGGGGGTAAGCGGGGGCTAGCGGGAGGCAAGTGGGGGCAAGACTGGGGTAAGCGGGGGCAAGTGGGCTCGCAAAAGTGGGCTAGCGGGTGGCAAGTGGGGAAAGGGGGGAAGCAGGGGGCAAAAAGGGGGTAAAGTAGGGGGTAGCTGATATTACGGGAATAAGAAAAGGGAGCGGGGGGTGTATCCTGTCATGATGCCTTCCATTGATGAGCCGTCAGTTCAATCCGTAAAGCTTTTCAGGGTGCTAAATTTTGACCTCAGAGCTATAATCTAGCTACAATTTTTCAAATCTTAACTTTAGATAATTTATTAGTGCTTACTTTTTTTAAATTGGGTTTTTTATGCAGATTCCAGCAGTGTTTAGATCATAAAGATTGGTTGAACAGAAGCTGAGATATGCTCCGTTTTCAATGACCAAGTCTGATTTTCTCCTTCTATATTATTGATTCGGTCGACTTTAATAATATTAATAATAGTAATAATGAAGACTTTATTAATCATATAAACATGAAACTTGCGGTGTACAATCCAATGACAACTTACACACATCAGTCATTCATTCATAGAAATGTATAATAAATGATTAATGATTAAAGTTATTGTTCATTGAGCAGACGTACGCTTGATGGCACAAAGGACTTGGCATATCTAGCCGTTCTGGTCCTAAATAATCTAAATCTTCTGCCTGATGGTAAATTCTGATAATGGCTATGCAGTGGATGCATATTGTCACTTGTGATAACCTTACATCTTTGTACAATACATTTTTTGTAGATGTTCTCAAGACTTGTTACTTCAATACCAAATTTGCTACAGTTTTTTACAATCCGCTCAAGTTTGTGCTTAGATGTTGCGATGCAGTTTCCATACCAACAGATAATCGAGAAAGCTATCACTGACTGTACAATTGATGTGTAAAAGAGATCTAGGATCTGATTATCTATTTTAAGTTTGCTAAGTTGTCTCACAAAGTACATTCTTGAATTAGCCTTTTTGTACACAGTATCAACCTTTTCATTGAAAGTAAGTTGGTGATCGATTATTGTTCCAAGATATTTGTATTTGGTAACACACTCAACAAGTTCATCATTTATATACAGCGGTGGATGTTCATACACAGATCTTCTAAAATCGACAATCATCTCTTTTGTCTTCTTGACATTTAGCTCAAGGAAATTATTTACACACCATTCAGTGAAGAGTTCAACATTTTCTCTGTATAGTTTGTCATTATTTGTACATTTTGCAACTAATGCAGTATCATCGGCATATTTAAACAATTGGCACGAATCATGATTACATTTGCAGTCACTGGTATACAAAGTAAAGAGAAGTGGTGAGAGCACACACGCTTGTGGGGCGCCAATGTTTGTAACAATCATACTCGATGTGCGATCTAGAAATTTGACATACTGTACTCTATTTGTAAGAAATTCATTTATCCACAATATTAACACTCGTATTAATTAATTTTTGCATCATAAAGTGTGGCTGAATGGTATTAAAGGCGCTCGAAAAATCAACATACTTAATGACTTTTAATGTTCTTTGTTTTAATCGTCCACATCATCATGTCATCTATATATATAATCAGAAACGATATGAACATCGAGGCCCTCAGGGGGCCTGCTTTCACTATTCAACCTAACCTAGTGAAATTTTGTAGCCTGCTTGCTTACACCTGCAACTGAATTTACCCAACATGCTTTATCAAGCTAAGCCATAGATCGAAAAGTCTATATCTACTTTGCATGCCAATTTTCATTGAGGCTGATGTCATAAGACTAATGCTACAGTCTCACGGCACGTTACGGAGCACTTTAGGCGTCGGCGGGATGGTATTTCCTGGTAATTTGGATGAATTTGGGTAATCCCGCTGACGATTTTACACGTCCCTCAGGGGTACTTTTTGTTTCCCTCAGGAGTTCCTAGAAATGGAATAACTGCGCTGTGGATGTAAAAAAAGTTTCAACATGTTGAAATTTTTTTTCCATGACGCCGGAACAGAGCCCAAAATTTTCTTGATTTTTGGATGTCCGGCGGGGGTTTTTCAGTGAGAACGACTCAAAAACATCTCCGGCGGGATATTAGGACATCCCCTGCCCCAGAGGGAACCTCTCCTGCCCCTGCAGGATATTTTTTTCTTTTCCTGTGGGACATTTGAAGCCTCGCCGGCAGTTTCTGACATCCCGTCGACGGTCTTTTGACATCCCGCCCACGATTTTTGACATCCCCACAGGCATTTAGATCTTACCCACAGGGATATGATCCAGTCTCCGCCGATTTACGATCTTATCCCGCCGATTTACGATCTTATCCCACTGTGATATGCTTTTAATTAATTATATAATCGTTTTATAAACATTGTGTGTCGCCGGGTTGGTCATTTTTTCCTAGAATTCATCTCAAGCTATCCGTCAGGGATAAAAAGTTCTCCGTAACGTGCCGTGAGAACTGGGCATAAGACACAGAGGCCTAAATATTATGACCAAGAGAATGTTTGAGTAGTTATTATTTGGGAGCAGGGCCAGCATTTTTACAAATTTATAAGCCCTCCCAGAATCCCAGTTATAGGCGTACCTATGACTATTATATGTGATACATATTGTATAATTGTTAATCTGCCTGAAGAATAATATCATGATTGAAGTTATAATATAATTATTATGCTGGTTAAAGCGGCAGTTACTGCTGGGATAGGGATGTCAAGAGGCTTTGGCTCTGCTAGAAGAATATTTTGGCAGATGTACTGACAGCCCGGATATATATGGTGTCGCCCTCTGTTGCAAGTAATGGTTAGTATTGGTTACAGTATCAAGATTCTAGATTTATACCATCTAATCATCGTTCCTCCCCCCCCCCCAACCTCACAACACCCCTGGTCCAAAGTCAGCCACTTTCATCAGTCATCACTGTTCAATGTGTTCATGAGGTGATAACTGTATGACATACTTATAAATCTCCTTTATTAGTATTAATATCATGATTATATATAATGATTAGTCAATTTTTTTGACGCTCATTGACACCTGTTCACAGTCAAATTAATAAACACAACTGAGATTAAAAAATGACGCTTGCTTATTTTTATTACAGCCAGCTGAAGGAAAAAATTTTTTTTAAAATGACTTCACCTATATGTATTATATGTACTAGCAAATTAGTAGCAATAAGTGCCCGTGTACATAGTTTTAAGAGGAGGAGTTGTAACCTTTTAGGCTTATGTATGGGATTATCACAACCTTGGGTCAATGGAAGATGGTAGAGATGTTGCAGCTGCTGCCCTCTTGTGTATTGTATATGAAACAGCTTAAAACTAATTATCATTAATTAGGACATTTAGACAGCAGTATTTAATTTCCTTAAAATGGCACCTGCACCTCGCACCTGACCTGCACCTTGCACCTAGACCTGCACCTCGCACCTAGACCTGCACCTCGCACCTAGACCTGCACCTCGCACCTGCACCTGCACCTTGCACCTAGACCTGCACCTTGCACCTGTGTATCTTATCTGCACCTTGCATCTGGGTCATTTTCACATATCAATTGTACAAAACCAGCTAAGACACCATAAAAAAAGTCTGTTTTTGCCAAATCCTCCAGCAGTATTTCATTTCCTTAAAAATGAATGTAACATACAATCAGCCCTGCATCTCAGTTCCAGTCCTGCACCTTGCACCTGCACCTTGCACCTCGCACGTGGACCTGCACCTCGCACCTCGCACCTGGACCTGCACCTTGCACCTCACACCTGCACCTGCACCTTGCACCTCACACCTGCACCTCGCACCTGCACCTGCACCTTGCACCTTGCACCTTGCACTTTGCACCTCCACCTGTACCTGGCACCTCCACCTTGCATTTGCACCTTGACAATTGTACAAAATCAGTAAAGACACTTTGAAAAACATCTTTATTGCCAAATCCAGTGGTATAGAAGTTTTATTCAGAAAATAAAAAGAAAAATTCCCTGAAGTGGCAATGCCGGATAAGGTTGTCTCGGTGAAACTGCCTGTCGATGGGCAATTCCAATGGCAAATTTCCTAAATAAAAAAGGGTTTTTGGTGGTAATAACTATTTAACGCCAATTTAACCATTTTCAGCAACCTCATTTCATTTTAATGTTCTATGTTGCAAATTAAGGCTGCCAAGATCGTTTTTCTTTCTTTATACAGTAACATACAGTGGCATCAGTGTAGGTAGGGCTGGTGGGGCTTTATACTAAAAAAATCCTACATCTTCCTTAAAGGCCGTGGCTCGATTTGCATATATATAGTAGAACTAGTGTCGTATTTGGGGGAGCCATTGGGTCATATCCCCCCCCCCCGGCACAAAATTAACATATGAACAGGCGAGGAAATTAACGCCATGCTGCACAGAGTGTTAACACCATGTTTTTTCATGCATGATTGGCAATGATTGTTCATACGAGTAACCGTAAAGACAATATTTTTCACAGTGGGCCATAGGTGTTGAACAGACTCTGCAGAGGATTTTTCAGTACACTTAAATTTCTTCCTTCACCTGCATATTCTGCAATAAATTCTGCAGTTCTGCAAAAAATTCTGCAGTTTTGCAGCTCCATGTGCAGTATTTGTCAACCTCTGGTACTATTAATGCATGATCATGAATTGCTATGCATCTGCTAAGTTCAGACCTCTTTGACAAGGGTCTTGCCACTACCCTGGAAATGTTGGTTGCAGTTTGGGGGTCGGGTCGGGGGTCTTGGGTTTTGATGCTCATCTGCAATGAATTCTGCAGCTTGTAAAATGACATTTTTGTGAGCTGACCGATCGCCGAAAAAAGTGTCGTACGGATAAAAGAAACAATGACGGACAAAGACTGACTACTGCAGTCTATTGACCTGGTTGTAGGGTACCTGAAACTTCTTTTCTGAGTGAAATTTGGTTGAGAATTGACGGAACAGAGCTCTAGGCAAAACGTCCATGGAAGTTTATTTGGACAGATCACTGTCAACAGTATATAAAATTACATTTTTGTGAGCTGACCGATCGCCGAAAAAAGTGCCGTACGGCGAAAAGAAACAGCAGTATTTAATTTCCTGAAAATGGCATGGCACGTGCAATCAGCCTTGCACCTTAGCTCTAGCTGCACCTAGACCTGCACCAGTGCACCTCGCACCTGGACCTGCACCTTGCACCTCGATCTGCACCTCGCACCTGGACCTGCACCTTGCACCTGGATCTGCACCTCGCACCAGACCTTGCATCTGCACCTTCCATCTAGGTGATTTGACATATTAATTGCACAAGACACCATGAAAAAATCTTTTTTGCTCCAGTGCTATAGAAGTTTTATTCAGGAAAAAATAACATTTGGCCTGAAGTAGCAATGCAGGATAAGGTTGCTGTCTCGCTGACGCTCTCTATCCATGTGTTGTATGTTGCAAATTAAGGCAGCTAAGATCTTTTTTCTTTCTGTAACATATAGCACTTCGACAGCACTGTCAGCGCAGGTGGGGCTGTTTGAGACATCCCCCCCCCCCACTTAAAGCATAGGTGTTTTGAAAATCCTGGAAGTTTCCACGCGGCATCTTCCGTCAAGGTCGTGGCTCGATTTGCCCCACCACAACTGACGTCCCTGGTACAAATACATAGTAGAACCAGTGGCATATTTGGGGAGCCATTGGGCATTACAAGACGGCGGAGTCACATGAACAAATAAGTTGAAAAAGTCAGTTGAATTTCATTTTCAATTGGATCAACTACATGTAGTCACTGGCGTGTTTTGCCCAAGTCAGTTGGAATTGTTCAACTAAATCTGACGGAGAAACAATATATCCATGGATGAAAACCACTCTCGTTTAATCATTTATAAAGTGGATAAGAGTTTGATCTGTTGTCTTCATTGATTTAACTTTTTCTTTAGATAATTGCAATTTTGAAAATAGGAATCCAATTTTTTCGTGAATCTTTCCTTTCATCCTTTTTTTTTGGAAATAACTTTTTGAAAAGTTACATTTAGTCAGTTTTAATTTATTCAAATAAACTCAGGAACATTAAAAACGAACACATTTTCGAAGTGTCATAACTTTTGAAGCATTAGATATATCTTGATGTAACTTGGCAAATTTGCTTATTAGCTTCTCAAATAAAGATTGTGAACGTTTGAAGTGGATTTTTCTAAGAGTCACACATGCTTTGTTGAGATCAAGTCAATTTTGGAAATTTCGAAATTGAAAAAGGGATAGGGGAATAGCGAGCAGATGTTATCACTTTATTATTGATCTCACATGGTCATAACAGAAGTCAAACAGGATTTCAGCTCAAAATTTGACCAAAAAAAGGATAATTGCCGATGCTTAATAATAATGATGCAAAAGTGTTGAAAATGTTGTGACAAACAAACGTAAAAAACACCAACTTAACAGAAAAATCAACCAAAAACTCACAAAATCCATAAAAAAGCGTGAGTGGCCACCTTGATCATTCCCTGGTATGATTCCCACACTCCAAATATTGAGCTGCGATAGACTTTACATGAAATTGATTTTGGACCAATTTGCATTGATTATGATTTTATTTTTTGGACATGTTGAACTAAAAGTGACCTAATCCAGCTCTTTCATATTTCTTCTTTATGAAATTTTCAGGACTCTCATAAGAGATGTTAATTAGTGTAAAGTTTCATGGAAATATCTATAACAAGCGAGTTTGTAAGCATTTCCAAAATATGTGCATTTTTGAATGTTGTTGAGTTTAGTTGGAGTTGAATACTGCCAACTTGTGAATTAATCATGAATTCCTTTTTGTTCAGTCATGATTCGATTTCCAGCAGACTCCTGGGTCTAAGCCATACCCCCTTCCCCCTCATGACCAACATTTTATGGAAAGGATAGGAAATTGACCCCGAGCTGCCCCATGCAATGGCCCATCCTCAGGCCACTTCCAGATTCAGACTTGTTGTTTTTCCTTAATTAGCAATGGTTATGATGTACAAACAATTGATGGATGGTAAAGACAAAATTTCATTACAGTGGGCCAAGTGTGTTGACCAGTAATTTATAGTTTTAGGGTGACCATTTAATATTAAGGGGGACAGGGGGCTTGGAGTTGATTTTTTTTTTTTGCTCAGTTTTGATGAAATAACTAAATTCTTGGGAAGTCTTGAAATATATAATTTCTGCTGGGTGTATTTCAGCACGCTAAGTCCCCAAATATGAAACTACATTGCTAAATCAAGCAGTGCGTTATTGAGAAATACCCCTTGCAGAAATTATTTATTTCAAGACTGACCAAAAGACTTTATTACCAAAACTGAACAAGAGTGGTGTTCTCCCTTATTGTTATAACTCAATTTATGTATTAATTCAGTATTTTGGGCAAAATATATTATTATATGTCTATCAGACATCTGCCCCTTGATGAAGCTTGCTCCTTTTAATTTTATGTAGGCCTATGTATGTACTTTTTCATGCATCAAGAATAAATAAAAGAATTGGATCGAATTGAATTGAAAAAAATTACTTATTCAAAACTCCAAGCCCCCAACATTAAATGGTCCTTACTGCAGCTGAAAATTATTTATTTCAAGCCTGCCCTGCAAGAATTTATTTATTTCACATCATGTGCCATTCTCACGTGGTCATCGGCTCACTCGAGCTGGCTCTGCCAGTGAGCCTCTGACTCTGTTGACTCTTTTTCATGTGGTTTTAGTCAAATTAAGAACTGCCACGCCCTGGCACCTCTGCCAATCAGGAGGCAGATTTCATATCAGTGACTGGACATGCCTGAATTCATTGCAAGCAACGAACAATGAAACACAACAAACAAACTGAAAACAAGAAACTGTCACTTGAAAGTTACACAAACTGTGAAATGTGTGCAGAGTTCTTAAAACAAATAATAAAACTGTGAAGAGTTCAGATGTCAACCATGATCAGCCATGCAATCAATTGTGTCTGATTGGCTGTTGAGTTTCTTCTCAAGAAAGATTCATGGGCAGTGATTCACTGGTCCAAGTTTGATTTGTTCAGAACGTATTTCTGAGCAAACATCACTACTGAGGTGTTTTTTTGTTTTTTTTTTGTGGAGGGGGAATAATTACATTTTAAAATACAATAATTCTAATTCCCGATTTTGGCCTGAGAGCTGGCACAATTAGAAGCGACCCCTGCCAGCTATTAATTAGCAGACCACGTCATTCAGGGTAAAAGGTGAACAAATGGCAACGTGGAATGCTGAGGGCTCAGATTCACGCAGTGAGCCTGAAATGGGCTTGCAGCCTTATATGTATGAGCCTGAGAGGAGAGTGGGTGAGACTGACGATGATGAGCTGCTGGAAGCTGAAGAAATTAATTAATAGGTTGAACATTGACACCAATTGAGGAGTGGAATTCCAAGTGATGGCAGCACCTTACAGTGCATAACCGTCTGAGATCTGCAATCAGCTGCGTTTACTTTGACATGCATGATTGCATGGTCAGTGTGACTTGGCTTGAGGGAGGGAGGGGGGCCACCCAGCCTTACGTCAATAATTTCTTTATCATGTTGTAGATTGGTTGACACCCATGCCTTCAGTGACCAGTGATTAACTTGGAAGTCATCCGACCATGGAAAATATTATTCTATCAATTGCATGACCAGGATAGATAGGTAGATAGGTAGATAGATAGGTAGATAGATACATAGGTAGATAGGTAGATAGTTAAGTAGATAGATAGGTAGATAGATAGGTAGATAGGTAGACAGATAGGTAGATAGGTAGATGGATAGATAGGTAGATAGATAGATAGATAGATAGATAGATAGATAGATAGATAGATAGATAGATAGATAGATAGATAGATAGATAGATAGGTAGACAGATAGGTAGATAGATAGGTAGATAGGTAGATAGATAGACAGATAGGTAGATAGATAGGTAGATAGTTAGGTAGATAGATAGATAGATGGAATATCAATTCAATGAAGTATTGCCATATAATACAATTTGAGCTTTTCACATTCCATGAATAAAAGAAACTGCATAGATCTACAACAAAAATTTGACATTGTTTTGGTTGTCAAAATTCACAGCAACTTAACAGCTTTCTACCATGTGTTACATAGAGCCAAACAAATGGATCAAAGACTACAGTTTACAGTTATCAACAGTATGCAAAGTGTGGAATGACATAACCTGGCTTGGGTTATAACAGCCTCTCTGATTGTGCGACCACTGTCCTTCGCAACCAATCAGCTTGAACCTCAAAAACCACACTTTTTGTGGCCTACCAGGTCAGAGGCTCACTGGCAGAGCCAGCTCGAGTGAGCCGATGACCACGTGAGAATGATCTTGTGCAGCCATTTGCACTCACACATGGTGGGGCATGTGCAAGTGAAGCCCTCTGCTGCTCGAGGTGCAGGTGCAAGAATTTATCCCCCTGGACCCTGACACCCCCCAACCGCTCATATTAGTGGACTCTTCCAGCAGTTTGCCATACCCTGCAGGGTAATCTTTCGGACCTGTTTTTGGGGGGATTAATGGCTTTGAAAAATCTAAAAAAATATAAGCATCTACCTTTAGCCTTTAGGAAACCCATTGAATACTTGAAATATTTTTATCAGGCCGATTTATGGAGAAGTGACAGGAAATATAACATGTAAACAAAACTTCGGACATCAACCTCG
This sequence comes from Platynereis dumerilii, assembly GCA_026936325.1. Classification (NCBI taxonomy): domain Eukaryota; kingdom Metazoa; phylum Annelida; class Polychaeta; order Phyllodocida; family Nereididae; genus Platynereis; species Platynereis dumerilii. The sequence continues at coordinate 39,079,552 of JAPTHN010000011.1, read as the reverse complement.
AGTGCTTCGGACGCACTTTTGAAATAGAAAGAATGGTCGTACAGAGCCCAAACTTAGCTCAAAATGTAGGAAATTAAATTTCCTAAACATTGGTATAAGTTAGAAGTTGCTGCGCCTGATATTAAGGCGCCAGAGCGTGATTGACGCAGCAATTGCAAAAGAAAAGATTGGATGGATACTGGGCTCTGCTCAGCTGATCTACATGTAAATTATTGTTAACCTTCTTTCTTTTTTTTAAGCTGGTTCCTTGGACTATTTGATTGTTATAGCACATATATAGCCATTATACCAGCCTTTAACCTCGTTACCCCCTACGGAATTTTGTACACAGCATTTCACCTCTACTATTTAGTCATATGAGGTTGAGAATTTTTAATATTTTAGTATTGCAAATTCTACACAATCGCTCATGAGCATTTCCAGCTGATTTCTGAGGTTGCAGACTTTTTCTTCTTTTGACAAGAAAGTGTTTCTAACTATACTGCATGAGTTGACAACATTAGTTATGGCTGTCAAGCTGAATTAATAGATTTGACAATTTTGACAGTTGTCATGACATTGTATGAAGTATTGGCCTATGGCTGAAGCGGCAGGCACTGAGCACTACGAAGTTAGACTTATTAAAGCATGTTCACTCACTCCACAGGCCTATCATTCCCCTGTTTTGTCAATCTACTGTTGTTTTATTGCCTTTTGCCTCAGATGACTACTTTAACGATTGCTTAAATAAATATTTCTGTTTAATACTCGTTCATGTTCTGCCCTGTTAGCCACGCTACTTCAGTTCCCAATTATGCTACATAGCTGATTGACAGCTGGAGCAGATTGTGTATTGGGGTCTCCTGCGTCTGTTGTAACTGTATGCTGCCTGTATTTTCATATAGACATCCCACATTTATGAAACATTTTAAAGTGACATTCACTTTAACACTTCCCTGTTATCTTTATTGTCATCCACTCTGTGTATGTCATTACCACTTATATCTTAAAACCCAATCATCCATATATCCCATACATTGTATATAATTTATCATATACCATTTGAAATATAGTTTTATGACCGAAACACTTATTTCAATATTTGAAATTTGTTATCATTAAAAGATTTTCCTGTTTTCTGAACAAGTGTGCAAGTGTTTTTGCCAGTGCAAACACAATCCAAAGATCACCTAAAATACCATGTGTAACCTATGAAAGTTATCATTTTATTCACATTTTATTCACATTGCTGACAGTCTGTTCAAGATCACCAAAAACGATTCTTTAGGCATGCATTGGTTTTCAATGTGCCACGCCCACTTTTGTAGTGACCCGGTTCGAGGGGGGCACTCGCTCTCAATTCAGTGAGACTTGTTTTCCAGCCTTTTGGGTGGCAATTTACCACTATCCAGTAGTTCCAAACTATCAATTTGTGTCTATTTTAATTCAGTATAATTATTAAAGGGACAGCCAATAAATTCATTTGACAAAATTTTGGGCCCCTGACCAGTGTGTTCACTCGGGGGCAAGGGTCCTTTTTCTGTGATCTAGACAATTTTTCTGCCAAAATAAAACTTGTGAGCTATAACTCTTAGATAGTCCTGTCAGTGTGAAAGGGTACATAATTATGTGGGCCAATATATAGTGTAAATATCATGAATAAACAGTTGTGAAACAAATGATTTGTTTATATTTTATGACCAAGATAATTATGGGCTAGAACATGACTTGGTGGGAGAAATGCTGATCACTCTTAAGGTATGTGTGTCTATGAGGGATTTGATCAGCCTGCATTGGTTTGAACCCCAGATGGTGAATCACAGTGGCGGATCCAGACAGGGTCATCTGTAGCTTGGAGCTGAAAAAAAAGCTAAACATTGCCTCGTGCTGTTTGTAAAAACTTTTGTAAAGTTTTTGATTTATTCATGATTTATGGTTGGTGTTTTTAGCTCAAAGTTCTTTAACGTTTTAATTTTTTTTTTTTATTCTGGTGAAGACTTTAATAGCCCTCAGGGTTGCCACTGGTCAGGGAAAAAAGTCAGGGAACTTTGAAATTTGTCAGGGAAATTTGTGATTTGGCAAAAAGTCAGGTAAATCTAACCTTGGTCATGGAAATTTTGCATAAAAAGTAATTCTTGACACAAATGACGATGGTTTTGTGATAAGAATTTAATAGAAATGCACAACATTTGCCCGTATAGGCCTAACCTGTTTGATGGTTATTAAGTGGCCTCAAAATTAGGGATCTATAGCTCAAGGCATCCTGATTGGGCAACCTGGCATCATCCTTTTCTTTTTGTTTCAAGTTGCAACGTAAAATCACCAAAGCCCATGAAATTCAATCCAAAATTTTGCGCGAGTGCCTTTTTTGTGGTCAGGGAAAACTTGTTTTGAGACAGGAAAAAGTCAGGGAATTTTGAAATGTAACTCAAGTGGCAACCCTGGCTAGCCTAGATTTTGAGTACCTTGAAGTGTGAAAATTAGTGATAATTTGATGAAGCTGCTGATCTCCTCCCAGAGATCTTCAAAATCAAGGCGATGCCGCAGTTGCATCCATGTGCCATGTGCAAGATGCAGGTGTAGGTGCAGGTGCTGTAGCCAGTACAGATGCAAGTGCAGATGCAGATGTCTTGGTACCCTGTAATTATGTGCTTTGTAGGCTCATTAGGTCAGGAGTAGGACACGGCAACAAGGCTAAGGATGATTGGAAATGCTATCTAATTTAGGCCCAGGTTATCAGGCAAGAGCTGGATTTGAACCTATGAACCAGTGATTGGCAGCTTAGCACTCTGCCACTGATCTATTACCCTCCCCTCCTTGCACATGCAGGAGATGCAACACATACATGATACTTGATCTGCACATGCAGGTGCAGTCTAGACTGAAATGCTGCACATGCAGGTGCTTTCTGAAATGCTGCACATGCAAAATTCTGCACGTGCAGGTGAAATTGGGCACGTGCGAAATTCTGCACGTGCAAAATTCTGCATGTGCGAAAAGCTGCACGTGCGAAATTCTGCGTGTGCGAAATTCTGCATGTGCAGGTGAAATTCTGCACATGCAGGTGCATTCTGAAGAAACATATTCTTCAGGGTTTTAAATCCCGTAATTATGCACTAGGTAGGATAAAGGATAATTAAAACTGCTGACCAAGATAGACCCACGTAATCCCGCAATAGCTGGATCCTGGACCCAATGATCGACAGCAGCTCTGCTTGCTATCACTGAGCTAACCCTCCACCCCCCTGCTCATGCAGGAATAGATCTAGTGCAGGAGGTGCACCCTGAATGATGCACATGCAGGTGCATCCTGAAATTCTGCACGTGCGAAATTCTGCACGTGCAGGAGAAATTCTGCATGTGCGAATTTCTGCATGTGCAGGTGAAATTCTGCACGTGCAAAAATCTGCACGTGCAGGGGAAATTCTGCACGTGCAGGTGCATTCTGAAGAAACAATTCTTGGGGGTTTTAAATCACGTAATTATGCACTAGGTAGGCAAAAGGATGATAAAAACTGCTGTCCAACATAGGCCCAGGTAAAACAGCAATAGCTGGATTCAAATCCTGGACCCAATAATCGACAGCAGCTCAGCTTGCAGGAATATATCTGGTGCAGGAGGTGCACCCTGAATGCTGCACATGCAGGTGCATTCTGAAATTCTGCATGTGCCAAATTCTGCACGTGCAGGTAAAATTCTGCACGTGCAGGTGAAATTCTGCACGTGCGAAATTTTGGATGTGCAGCTGAAATTCTGCACGTGCGAAATTCTGCACGTGCAGGGGAAATTCTGCATGTGCAGGTGCATTCTAAAGAAATCATATATTCCTCCATTTAGAGGAAAGCAATTTGGATGAAAATGTGGCGGTGGCACCCCATGAGTATGAGGAAGACATGGGGAAAGTTAGAAGGGCAGGCATTAAGTAGGAACTGAGATAAATCCCGGACACTGGTATTTTAATATTAGTAAGAAAGAAGATATGAAGATGAGAAGATAAGATAAGAAGATTAGTAAGAAGAAGATATGCACATTGTAGAGAAGATATATAGATCTTGATAGACCAGTAGATAAATATATGGGTAGCTTTCCTAATGGAAATAAAAGAACATTGTTTGAATAGACTGTGCAAAAAAAAATCACTTTTTAGAATTCTAGACCTTCGACAACATCTCAAAATACAACGATAACCCTTCAGTAGAATTTTTGGCCTATTGTAACTAAAATAATTACATAACCACGGAACCATTTGTAGTCATGCATGGTTTGATTAAACTCACCCTTTTTGGGTCGGCTACGCACTGAAGATGTTAGTTTTTTAGTGCCACATTCAACTTCAGCTCTTCAACTGGTCACATCACACAAACCAGGTGGGTCTCAAAAATATTTACTGAGAATTGAAAAATTATGTACCGTAATATGGGGTGAATAGGGACACAGGGGTGAATCGGGACAAGACAGGGATGTCTATTATTTCTTCAAAGATCAACCACTTCTACTCAACCTAGGGAATTCATTTTTGGTACATGTATAGCACACATATATACGCGCATATTTTGATAAAATTTCACACTTCTAACTGCAGGCAGTGAGGAGCTGCAGTACCTTAAACTTGGCCCTGCATAATTTGAATTTTGACATGCTGGAAAAACTTTGCATATTCCTAAAAAAATATAAACACCAGAGCCATCAAACTAGCTGGAAACTTTTTTAAAATTTGAAATGGTATCAGGGAACCAGAATAGTAGACTAGATGTGGGATTATGTATGTTTGGTCACAGGTTAAGATCCAGGTCAATGGCAAAGTTTCGGGAATAATAAAAATAAAATCTACCAATTTTCATTTGAATGTACTGGCATGGCTTTTTGATAAATATTATTGAACTTTGCATCATTTATTATAGATTTAGTCCAGAATTCGTAATCACCTGCAAAATTAGCAGATAACTACATTTTTTGATAGTTTTCTGCCATTTATCACATTTTTTAAAAATCTGCATATTATCAATGAAATTGATTTAGGATTTTCCTCAAAATTTTTTTCTGGCATGTTGAACATGTTTTCTAATATTTATTCACAAGGAACAATCACCTAAAGTAGGTAGGGAGTATTAATAGTGGAAATAATAGAGTGTCCCGATTCACCCCAAAGTATGGGATGAGTTGGGACAGTGGTTTTCTTGGCCTGGAGCAATGGGGATTTAAGATATCGTTTCAGGCTTCTAGGGGTATTTAGACCTTGTGCCCAGACACAATTTGGCACTAAATTTTGATTTCTAGATTGATTTTTGTCCATGCTATGACAGAAAAACAACCAATTCTGTCCCGATTCACCCCATATTACGGTAATTGATTTTTATGGGAGACAATTTTGTCAATTTCACAGCAGTATAAAAATATTTGTCCCAAATTGTGTATCCTTTTCACATAATCATTGGGCTGAGACGTTTTCCAAGTTCAAAGACACTTAAATGTCATCCAATTCCGCTGAATAAATTAGGCAAAATCAACATATCATGTGGAAGGGCCGTGATATGTTGGAAATGATTTTGACTAGGGAACTGGACCAAACCGGAAGTATCAATTTGCAACATGGCGTACCGGACCTAAGTATCGATTTTTTAATTAAAAGGTGCACGAAACAATACTTTTGTGACTTTTCATACGTCGCGAATGACTAACATATCACAGATTAACCCTCCAAGTAGGTCTGATGACAAGCAGCACATGTCATCAATGATAAATAATTTTATTTTTCACTTTTGAAAATGATAGATATTGTGTAGCACAATTAGTCAAGTGTCTGGGATGTTCTGTTATAGCCATTTTCTACCCCATTGATACTTCTACAACAAACAAATTTTAATTTTTACTCATGAGAGAGGTGTTTAGTATCAATTTTGGTATCGAAACCGGACCGGTACCGTTTTCAAAAGTATCGATATTGGACCGGACCGAATTTTAAGGAAAGGTACCCATCCCTAATTTTGACTGGTATTTCAATGTAAGATATGTTACTTGGGCAGTTTCACAGTATTTGCACTCAAAGTGTGTCATGGGGGGGTCAAAATAAAGTTTCGTAGATGAGAATTCCCTTTGTACCATCATGAAATGAACGTATTACTGATTCGTAAATCAACAAGAACAGAAGTGATTTGTTGGTTTACCGTCAAATCACCACTGCTTGAAGTATGCAAGGTAAGAATTTTAAAAAAAAGGGTTATGTGAGAAAGTATCCAAATTAATACAATTTGAACCATTGTTTGAATGGAGATCAAGCCATCTCATTGTTTTGAAGCATCAAAACCCACAAAAATTACAATTTTCATTAAATGTGGCAAAAATATATTTTTTTCACAATTTTTATGACGCAAATAAAGAAATTTCACTTTGTCTTTCCCAGAAAGTTTCTGTTTTAGACTGTTTAGTAAGGTTTTAGCCTCAATAGACCCATGATTGCCAAGGTATATGACCCCTAGGCTTCCTACAAACCCGGTGTCAAGTTTTGTTGCTGTACGATTGAAACCAAAATCACAAGCTCAGAAAAAAATCAGTTTTTTTAATCGCTCCATAAAGAAGATATTTGCGTATTATCTTGTTAAGTCATTCAGTTATTCACAAAAAATTGCAGTTATATTGATATATTACGTAAAATAACTAAGTTATACTCTCAAGTATGGTTTTCCCATAATAGTGGAATTTGATGATTGAAAAAATATATTAAAATTTTCAATATTTATGAATACCCTTTTCAGACATCCAGAATCAATTATTTTGTACAGCCATGGCCTTTTCCTTGACAAATCCAGTGTTAAAAGACTTGAATCAGAGCAAAAATTCTGATGTGTTTGAGAGGACATTTTTTGACATTGAGGATTTTAATTTCTAAGAAAATCTGTGTACACTGCCTGGACATTTCTTAAACTGGCATTTGTCACAATAATGTAGAGGCACACAACTGAGCGAAGAAAACATAATTGATTGTTTTTCCTTCAAAACCCTGAGCGTATTTTTTCCATGTGTTGGAGAGGACATGTTTTTTAAACATCATATTCAAGCATCAAATAACATAACATAGCATAACATAACATAACATACATTTATTGGTCACATATGTGAAATTTGGTGGCTCTGACATCCGAAAAATCCAAGAAATTTAAAAATATAGACAAATTGAATTTTTGCATCAAGATACCTTGATGGAGTTCCGAGTCTTTATGGACATAGGAATAAAAGTGTTTTTAAATCTGTTTGTCCTGGCACATGGGACTCTGAGCCTGCGACCACTGGGAAGCATTTGATATTCATTCGCAAGAGGGTGTCTGGGGTCCTTCATTATTTTATCTGTAGGTGATCTAAGTCTCTGATTGTATATCTCTCTTATTCCAACCAGAGAACAGTTTGGAAGGACTTTTTGACATGTCCTTTGGGGTCTTTCAAGCTCTTTCTTAAGCTGTGCAGATATCATGCTGTAAAAACACGTCCCTGAATACATGACCACACTCGGGATTGTGGCATTATAGAACATGCATATGATATCTGGGTTTACTCGGAGATTTTTCATTGACCTGATGCAGTATATCCTCTTGTTAGCTTTTTTTACCTGCCCTCTTACATGTTGTTCAAACGAAAGTTTGTTGTCAATGGTTAAACCCAAATACTTGTAGCTGCTGACCACTTCAACTGCACTATCGTTCCGAAAACCAGGTATAGTTATTGAAATATATGTTGTTACTTTACCTTCAGATATGTCTCCAGTTACTAAATTGACAAAAACAGTAGATACATCCTTAAATGCTTATTCATCAGAGCATGATATGATAATGCCGCAGCATAGAAGACGGGACTTGTAACTACTCGTTTGGTTGACAATATCCCAATATCCGAGCATTTTTTCGGGAATTTTTCTTTTTGTGGATTTTTTTTTTCGGAAATTTTTTTATTTTGGAAAAATTTTTTTTTTTTGGGAATTTTTTTTTTTTTTTTGGAAAATAAATTTCTATTTTTTCGGAAATTTTTTTTTTGGACATTTTTTTTTGGGGGGAATATCAAACAGAAGAAGAAGAAGAAGGTAGTCACGTTGTAGTCACGCGTGAAGAGAAGCAAGTGCCAGGATCATATTATGGGATGTCTGAATCACTTTTTTTTATTGAACCATCTGGAGCACTCCACTCGCCTGATAGCCATAAGGGACAAGACACCTCGCTTCGCTCGGTGAGCCGGTGGCTCTGTCCCGTCTATAAAGTAACAAATGGTCTCTCAAACACAAAATATTTGACACATACAATTTTTTACATTTTGGCTAATGCCTCGGAATATATCACATATTCCCTCAAACGAGGGATCCATATAACTAGCACATACAATGAAAGGCTGTATATACTCTATTTTTCAGAAACATGAAACTCCTTCTTTTTGTGGCGATGTTGTCTCTTGGTTCCTTGGAGGCAAAAATTGCCCCGAAAAGATTTGACCATCACATGGTGGTAGTAGCAAACGAGTATGACCTGTACTGGACTGTCAAAGATGAAGAAATAACGTTCCAAGTACAGGTCAAGACCTTGGGTTATGTGGCGCTCGGGATCTCTCCCAATGGAGGAATGGCGGGCTCGGACATTGTCACAGCATGGGTCAAGGACGACATTGTCTACTTCCAGGTATTTCACAATTTCTTGAATTAAATAGATAAAAATTACGAAAAGAGAACAATTTTTTCCGTTTTCAGTAAAGGGGGCAACCATTTAATTTCCAGGGGGGCTTGGAGTTTATATATTTCACAGTAACAGCGACATGCAGTATTTATTTATTTTAAGTGCGCAAAAAAACATGAATATATTCATTCCTAAATCAAGCAATGCCTTATTATGAAATACCCAAGTCAAAAATAATTTATTTCAAGACTGCCTGAAAAAAAATAATTTGTTTCACTTATACACTCTTGATTAAAATGCTGGAATAATTTAGATTTTCAAGGTATCAGGATTTCAAAGTTCTAAAATTGGCGATTGAATTAGTTGAATTCAAAAATTTTTTCCTCAGGCATATATATATAGATTTACATATAAATGAAATCATAAAGCATTTTTAGTTGAGCTCAACCATGCTTTGTGAAAGTAGTTTGGCGTAGTAATATGGACAGCTGTTGTTCGACCTGATCTGGTGATCTGTCCAAAACAGATCAAATTACTGTTGACCCAATTCGATTTTCCAGGGACTGTCAGCATTCTGCTGCCACTTGACAGTCCCGAACAGAGACAGCCAGTGACTAGTTGATCCACATGTGGCTGACTACGTAGTTGAAAATGAAATTCAACTGACTTTTTCAACTAATTCGACTCAATCTAGGGTCTAGTCATTTTATGGTAGAAAACTTGTTTTCACTGCAGGTGTTACTGTTTTAACGGTACCTGCCATAAAAGTAACGGGAGCTGGTTTTACAGTGAATGTTACATTTTGTTACAAATTTTCATGAAGCCTATCTCAAGTGACGCTTTGTTTTAAAACTTGCACACCCTGCCCTGGTAAAAAAGAAAATGCGAATTGTGAAGGTGCCCTTCATGCTCACCTGAGCATATTGAAAGAGCATTTTTATTACTTGTTGTTCAAGACCTCCTGATAAATTTATGCCAAAAGGTGAATGTATCCCCTAACTTAACTTTTACATTAAATTTATAAAGAGTATAATGAAAATGCGAAGGTGCCCTTCATGCTCACCTGAGCATATTAAAAGAGCATTTTTAGTACTTGTTGCTCAAGACTCCTGATAAATTTATACCAAAAGGTGAATGTATCCCCTAACTTTACTTTTTGCATTAAATTTACAGATATAACAAATGCATTATATTAGTTTTCGATATAATAATTATTCTTGCTCTGTTTAACTTATGTAATAATTTTCGCAAAGAAATAAGAACACACAACAATTTCTTGAAATAGGAAGCTCCTTTTGGAGGATGTCTTCAATTTTGCCATTATTGCTCATATATCAGTAAATGGTTTGTCATTTCTCTTGAATAATAAATTAACATAAAATCTCTGGTTTCTACTTTAAGGACAGATATGCTACAAGGAATGCCCTGCCAGAGATAGATGAGGACCAAAACTGGACAGTCATAGAAGGAGTGGAGCAGGACGGCTACACCATCGTCACTTTCAAGAGACCCCTTGTCACCTGTGACAAACTGCATGATAAGGACATCAATGTCAGTACCAGTCCCATTTTTTAGTTCAATTTATGACATTATTTTTAGAAATCTCTAGTAGAGCCAAACAACTTAGACTCGGTCATAATCATAGTATTTACCATGACAGGTCTCCGCCTTATCTTATAGATCTTTGCGGATTGGCGGTCCACTGGAGAAATTTATTTTCTTATTTTCAATTTTCAAACAGGCTTTGCCACATCATCGACAGTTTTCTGTTGGTCTCCTAATCTTCTTATTTGATCAAGTACCTCAAGTCATTTAATTAGTTTGTTTATTGTCACCTATGTTGCCAGATATGATAAGTACTGAATCAACTGATTAACCATAAGTGACAAAAACAAAACATTTTTAAGCCAGTGACATCACACGATCAAGTTGAAAGTTAATTTTGAAACTGTTTGGGCCGCTAATCCGCAAACAGCTCTAAGGAGAATTTTACGAAATATCTTCCCAGGTATAACACCCGATCCGGATCTTCCAATTTCAAAATTCCTCACTAAAAAGACATTGACTCTACCTCTATATCAATGGCATTAAGGATTGGAACGGTTTGCCAGAGGCCACAAAAAGCATAAATAGAAAAAAGGTTTTAGAAAAGCTGTCAAAAAACATCTAAGAGAACAAAGCAGAGACAAATTTATTTCTAACTTGATATGCTGCTATGCCTCTTAAGTTTTAAGTTTTAAGTTTTATTACATTTATATAGCGCTCATACATGTAAACAAACTATGGCACTTTACAAAGTATATAAAAAATTTAAAAGAGTAAAATGATGTATATATGTAATTATTATGTATAAAATCAAACAATGTTACTAAAAGCTTTTGAAAACAAAAAGGTTTTGACTTCAGATCTAAAAACAGAGACAGATTCAGCAGTTCTAATATCAAATGGCAATGAGTTCCACAGTTTAGCACCACACACACTGAATGAGCGATCTGCAAACGTCTTATTATATGTTTGGTGAATGGAAAAAAAGTTTGAAATCGCAAAAAAAACCCCTCCATTAGCATTAGTATGGTCCACAGGAGTGTATTTCTACCATTCAAGTCAAAATTGAAGGATGTTTAGCATGGTAAATCTTGATTTGAAAATTGTAGGCTTTGTTTAATTTTATTCGAAAAAACCCATTTTCTCAAAAACTATTGGTCTTAGTAGACCAAAACATTGTATTGAACTTGAATAGGAAAAGGTGTATATTGGAACTTTTGATGCCATTTGCATGTTTCTAGCTCCAATATTAACCGAGATAAGGCAAATTTATTATTTTATTGCTTATATTATTGTTTTTGAATCGATGGGTCAAGAAAAGTTGGTTTCAGATGTCACCATTTCTTGAAAATTGATTTTTCAGGTATTATTCCAAGAGTGGATACATAGATATGTGTACTAACTAAAGTTTAGTTCCACAAACGCAGTATGTTTCGTGTAATTATCATCAAAATCACACAATTTGGTGCTAAGACAATAAGGCAGTGTTTTCTTTTCTCAAGAAGGTTGTTTGAAACAGCCAATATGCCATATCACATGCTAATTTGTTGACAATGAGACAAGATATTGCCTTGTGTAACGTACAACACATCAACACCATGTGCAAGGTATTGCCAAGACAATTTCAAAACAGCTATATCGCATTGCATTACGACTGAAATATAACAAACTTAGCAAACTTGTTTGTACAGATGACACCATTTGTACTACCAATTTGATGATGCATGGCAACAATAATTATTTACAAATTGATAAAATATCCTTTTTAAAGTTTACTTAATTGCTAGATGTCTGTCTGCTGCATGTCAGGGTGTGGAAGCAGCAGTCATCTTTTTTTACCCTTGGCAATGTAGATAGGGTATTGTAGTTACTTTTGTGTATTGGCATCTGCCACACAGGCGTCCGCCTATGTGTATTGGGTATTATGCAAAAACTAAGCTATGTACATTTGTTATATTTAGCACATTGATGGACCTTACAACTTAGCTTTGCCTTTTGGTGGTTAAATTCACGCACTACTGACACTTTTTTCAAAAAGAGAGAAAATTGGAAAGAAAATTATTCTTTTCGTTTCCGTATTTCCTTTGTCTGAGACTTCAACTACCTTGACTATTTATATGACAGATCATCAGATCACATATTCTGTCATCAAAATGCAAATATAAACCTTCCAGAGGGGTTTCAACATGTGAAGTTCAGGTTTTCTTTTCTGAGAAGTTCTTTGATAATGACCAGTTTCATATTTAGCTATTCGGTTATTATCATATATCATCCAAATTCCTAATTTTAGTATTCTTGGTCTAATTTAAGGGTAAAAAAGTGAAATTGCAAAAAAACAAAAATTATGTATAGATCAAGGGCCATTAGGAACAAGGATGTGCCACCTCGCTTCCAGATCACTGGGACAGTAAAGCATGGCTCATAAATATTAAAATCCATCTGAACATAATGTCTTACAGTCTAAAAGTGAATTCTGTAGGTGTGTATCATGTGACTGATGATTTTTGGGTAATTATTGAAAAAAAAAACCTAACCCCCACCCCAATGGGCACATCGACGTTGCAGCAACGTCGCAACGACGTCACACTTTTCGTCAAATGACCTAGAATTGTATGGTTGAAATTATGTTGTCACAACGTTGTGAAGCAACGTCAAAGATATGACGTTAGCATGCAACGTTGTGGCGACGTTTTACAACATTGTGAGGCAATGTCAGGAGTTCGACTTTAGCTTGCGACGTTGTGTCAATGTTGTATAAAAACCCGACGTCGTGTTCACGTTGTGGCGACATAATCTCTACCATACATATCTGCGTGACCAACAGAGCAGCCCACCACCAATTAGCACATCGGGGTTTACGTCGTGTGCTCACTGGGGGCCCCGAGATAACAAAAAATGACTTTATAATATCATAACCTATCTCCGCATAATTTGGTTGTACTTGCATGTGTAAAATATCCCGAATATGTTTTTTGTGGGTTTGAATTCCCTGATAAAAGTAAAATATTATAAATTTGAAAATAACTTTTTTTTTCAAGTACTGACATGATTCAGTACCCTTGCAACTCTAGGCATAAAACACATGGACATTTTAGGCAGAGCAGATGCCTAAAATCATTAATGTTTTCTGTCTTATTTAAATTTGATGGCAAAGCTTTTGCATTCTACAGTCTGAATAGCTGATTTTGTTTTCAATTTTGCAAAAGACGCTGTTGTTAACTTTTAAGAATTAACTCCAATATTTTATAATTTGTCTTGAATCTAAAAATATGTCTTGCTTTTATGTGTCACTATAACAATATCACAGGTTAGTAGGATAAACAGGGAATTGGAAATGGCTGTTACAAATACAGCAGACGCTATTTTATCATAAATTTGCCTTTCGTCAATTGTCCGAGGCTGCGCAGTCTATGTTTATAAGGGGAATACCTGACTTTCACCAATACGATCCTGCATAATCTTTAACACATTATTCTATATCCTGACAATGCTCTGGTTACTTCAGTACCTGTGTGGGCTCATTCACAAACTTTTTAATTCCTCTGTAGCAAGTAAGATCACAGGTACCAGCAATGTCCAGCATGCTCCTGATGAGCCAATCATTTAAGGGGTTTTGAATCTGTGTTAATGAGAGACAGCTTGGCCTCACAGAACTGTTCATTGTACAATGTACATGTAATGAATTCCCTCTCCTTTCAACTCTCAGAAACCTTGTTGACAGGAAGTTCAGTAAATGCCTTTGCTTTAAGAAACCCTTCAACTGTGAATATTTAGATTGCAGGTCAAAATCAGAAGTTCTTTATTTGCACCCCGAAAAGGCACCTGATATCAACACAGGCACTAAATCCTCTTTAGATGATCAACTCAGCAGTATATACTTGAGGCTGCATGCAGGTACCAGCCACCTCCCTAAATAAATAAAATCAGAAATAAAGATACTCATGGATGAGTCCACACATGCCACTGCAGTGCCAGCAATGGCCATGATATTGACAGGAAATAGAAATATGCACAGTTTATTACGAAGGTTATTAATTAATATTGAGTAAAGTAATCGCTCTTAAAAATGTGATGACACATATACCTGTGCTCAAGAAATAGTCAGAGGACAAATATCAGACATGCTAAGCCTATTTAAATGAACATCACAAATTTTATTTCATGTATAAACGATCATCATGTAACACCATAAAATTAGTATCATAAATGCTCCTGACTATGCAAAAACAGGTTAGCATTGCTTTGCAACAATAGCTGATTATTCCCCAATTTTAAAATTGTCTGTAATGCCCTGTATGCGTTCTTTATTAAAAGACCCAAGATCTACTTCACACTCAGAAAAAAAGGTTACACAAACATCCATATGTGGTTTTTTGGCTTGTCACCAGTATAAAACCACTTCTGGTTTTTTAAAAAACTCTCTCGATGTGGATGTTTAAAAAACCACCATCTTAAAATCCACTTTGGAATGATATATAAAAAACCTTCAGTGGTTTATCAACAAACCGATGACTCATTGTTCAACACAGATTTTCTGGTTGTTTATTAAACCATTTGTGGTTTATGGAATAATCAAATGTTTCATTAGTTGGTTTTGTACATATTCATCCTTGGTTTTTATAGAAACCAAGTGAAGCATGTATTCACCCTTTTTGGGTTTTACAAATATCCATAACTGGATTTATATTATACCATCGTGGAGTGCATTTTTAAACCAAAATTGGTTTTTCCGGTAATCAGTTGTATATTTTCATCATTCCCATAGGGCATTCATACCCATATCAAGAATTTGAATAAAAGTTAGCTGGTTTTCTGGATAACCATAAGATTTTCAAATGTCCATGAATGATTTTTCACCTCACCATCGGTGTTTTGAAAAGAAAAATTCTAGTTTATAGACAAATTTCATCTTTTTTTCTTTTTTTTTTGAGCACACAGGGAGAAAATACTTCTAAGCAGAAAGACAATAGGAAGCCATATGACTTTATTTATTCGTATCTATTTATGAAACTTTCAAAATACAAGACCAAAATAAAATTGACATGTATAAAGAAATATACTTAAGTGTAGGAAGAAATAACATGTCTATAGCTACTACTCAAACATGTTCAAACATAAACTCCAGGAAAGCACAATACACATAAAAGTCAAATGAAATGCATATTTTTCATATTTGAATATAACTTTTGTAAAAACATCAAAATGAACTGCCTTCCTGATATATGTTATGTTACATTTGTTAATGTAATAGTCCATGAAGAATGCAATGTAATGTCCATAAATGTGAAAATGTTCTTCTAAATGTTGGTGAACGCTGGATGTCGTACACGTGATAACAAGTATACTGATACAAGAAAGAACCAAGGTAACAATTCTTCAAGATGTGCTGTTGAGCACTTGGCTTCGCTCCTGAAATGCAAGCAATCACAATGTTATTTTTCATAAGTACATAAACAAAATGTTATACAGTGCTTATTGCATTGGATTCATGCACACATTGAAACAATGAGTTTTGACTTCCTGCCTGATTCTGAAACACTCTTCACAGCATTATACAATTGTGCCACATACAGTAGTTGAACATTTTAACCTGAAATAGAATACAATTCTATTGCATATTTTATGGCAGGCGATCCACTGGTTTTATTAAAATATCTAAATAAGCTAGGATAGAGAGCTGAAATACAAAACACTTGTCATTTACTCATGATGGTATGTGCACTTTGCTAGCTACATTAAAATGCAAAGCAGAGAATTTGTGACTAGCAATGCCCTTCATTTAAGAATTAAGAGAAAGACAACATAAAAATAGAGCACAGAAACAGTATGACACAAAAATGAGACACCCACCTTTTCATTTGTCTGCCTCAAGGGCATCACCAATCTGGGTCAGAGAAAAGTTTTTCACGGATGATTCCTGAGACCTATCCAGACCCGCTCAGGAGGTAAGCTCATCCAGTTCCACTGGATGGATGAGCGGCATAATCCTGAATTGAGCCCCGCAGGGGCCTATTCCAGGACTAGTGTATAAAGCGACTGTTAATTGAATCTCTTTCAGTTGGGAATGTTCCATATTCATTCAATACACATGACACAGCTCATTCCGTTTCCAGCAAAGCATGCATTTTGCTCCAAAAAATCTGTATATAGTAGTCCTGAAATAAGCCCCTCCCAATGGCAAATTAGCATTGGAAATGGCCAAAAAGGGGCCTATTCCAGGACAACTATAAAGGGAATTTACTTTCAAAATGGACTTTAAACACAAAAAAAAATTGGCTCAGAATATATTCTTCCAAGAATGTTCATTTTATGAAATGCAGCTCATTCCGTTTTTAAAGGCACCTTATATTTGGAGAAAAAGTACCTTTTGCTAACCCTCTCTCTCTATATAGTAGTCCTGAAATAAGCCCCTCCCAATGGCAAATTAGCATTGGAAATGGCCAAAAAGGGGCATATTCCAGGACTACTATAAAGGGAATTTACTTTCAAAATTGACTTTAAACACGAAAAAAAATTTGGCTCAGAATATATTCTTCCAAGAATGTTCATTTTATGAAATGCAGCTCATTCCGTTTTTAAAGGCACCTTATATTTGGAGAAAAAGTACCTTTTGCTAACCCTCTCTCTCTATATAGTAGTCCTGAAATAAGCCCCTCCCAATGGCAAATTAGCATTGGAAATAACCAAAAAAGGGGCCTATTCCAGGACTACTATAAAGGGAATTTTACTTTCAAAATGGACTTTAAACACGAAAAAAAAATTGGCTCAGAATATATTCTTCCAAGGATGTTCATTTTATGAAATGCAGCTCATTCCGTTATTAAAGGCACCTTATATTTGGAGAAAAAGTACCTTTTGCTAACCCTCTCTCTCTATATAGTAGTCCTGAAATAAGCCCCTCCCAATGGCAAATTAGCATTGGAAATGGCCAAAAAGGGGCCTATTCCAGGACTACTATAAAGGGAATTTTACTTTCAAAATGGACTTTAAACACGAAAAAAAAATTGCCTCAGAATATATTCTTCCAAGAAAAGTACTTTTTGCAAACCCTCTCTCTCTATATAGTAGTCCTGAAATAAGCCCCTCCCAATGGCAAATTAGCATTGGAAATGGCCAAAAAGGGGCCTATTCCAGGACTACTATAAAGGGAATTTTACTTTCAAAATGGACTTTAAACACGACAAAAAAATTGCCTCAGAATATATTCTTCCAAGAAAAGTACTTTTTGCAAACCCTCTCTCTCTATATAGTAGTCCTGAAATAAGCCCCTCCCAATGGCAAATTAGCATTGGAAATGGCAAAAACGGGGCCTATTTCAGGACTACTATATAGGAGCGTCACATACTATATTGGCCAGTTCCAATAATTTTTTTAAATTTTACTTTGTTTCAATCTTAACTTGTTTTGGGGGGAAACTCCCCCCTAGTGTCTTAAAGAGGGCGATATATTTGATGGGGTGAGAGTTAAAAATGGGGTTTAGATTTTTTGGGGGTACGTAACTAAAGGTTAGTGACGTCACAGATATTGCATTGTGACATCATCAGTATGACATCATAGGGTACTATGACATCATCAGTATGACATCATAGGGTACAATGACATCATCAAAATGACATCATGGGGTACTATGACATCATCAGAATGACATCATAGGGCTTTATGACATCACTGGTACTTTCATTTTAATGACGGAATGAGCTGCATCAGTTAATTAATAAAGAATTTAGACTAAAATGAATATTTTTGCATTCATGAAACCTCTCTACAAATAGGCCCCGCCCAATGGCAAATTAGCATTGGAAATGTACAAAACGGGGCCTATTTCAGGACTATATATATATACTCCTGAAATAAGCCCCGCTCAATGGCAAATTAGCATTGGAAATGGCCAAAACGGGGCCTATTTCAGGACTACTATATAGGATCGTCCCATACTATATTGGCCAGTTCCAATAATTTTTTTAAATTTTACTTATAATTTCAATCTTAACTTGTTTTGGGGGGAAACTCCCCCCTAGTGTCTTAAAGAGGGCGATATATTTGATGGGGTGAGAGTTAAAAATGGGGTATAGATTTTTTGGGGGTACGTAACTAAAGGTTAGTGACGTCACAGATATTGCATTGTGACATCATCAGTATGACATCATAGGGTACTATGACATCATCTGTATGACATCATAAGGTATTATGACATCATTGATAACAGTCTATGGTAACGGGGCCGGTCTCTGGTGACGGGGCCAGTCTCAGGTGACGGGGCCAGTCTCCAGTGATGGACCAGTCTCTGGTGATGGGGCCAGTCTCTGGTGATGGGGCCAGTCTCTGGTGATGGGGCCAGTCTCTGGTGATGGGGCCAGTCTCTAGTGATGGGGCCAGTCTCCAGTGATGGACCAGTCTCTGGTGATGGGGCCAGTCTCCAGTGATGGACCAGTCTCTGGTGATGGACCAGTCTCTGGTGATGGGGCCAGTCTCTGGTGACGGGGCCAGTCTCAGGTGATGGGGCCAGTCTCCAGTGATGGACCAGTCTCTGGTGATGGGGCCAGTCTCTGGTGATGGGGCCAGTCTATGGTGACGGGGCCAGTCTCTGGTGATGGGGCCAGTCTCCAGTGATGGACCAGTCTCCAGTGATGGGGCCAGTCTCCAGTGATGGACCAGTCTCTGGTGATGGGGCCAGTCTCTGGTGATGGGGCCAGTCTCTGGTGATGTGACCAGTCTCTGGTGATGGGGCCAGTCTTTGGTGATGGGGCCGGTCTCTGGTGATGGGGCCAGTCTTTGGTGATGGGGCCAGTCTCCAGTGATGGGCCAGTCTCTGGTGATGGGGCCAGTCTCTGGTGATGGGGCCAGTCTCCAGTGATGGACCAGTCTCTAGTGATGGGGCCAGTCTCCGGTGATGGACCAGTCTCTGGTGATGGGGCCAGTCTCTGGTGACGGGGCCAGTCTCCAGTGATGGGCCAGTTCCCATTGATGGGGCCAGTCTCCAGTGATGGACCAGTCTCTGGTGATGGGGCCAGTCTCTGGTGATGGGGCCAGTCTGTGGTGATGTGACCAGTCTCTGGTGATGGGGCCAGTCTCTGGTGATGGGGCCAGTCTCTGGTGACAGGGCCAGTCTCCAGTGATGGGCCAGTTGCCAGTGATGGGGTGAGTCTCTGGTGATGGACCAGTATAATAACATCATCTATTACTGTGGATTTAATTACGGAATGAGCTGCATCAGTTAAAACTGAATTTAGCTAGAATGAATCTCAAATAGCATTTAATTGTTCCATTCTTAAAAGCCCTCCAGAGATAGCCTCCTCTCAACAGCTGAATGTCTTTAAGTTGAGCAATGGTAGTCTGTTTGTATATATATATATAAACAGTAGTTTTGGTTGCTCAATAAGTTCTATAAAAGCTGTATTGAAAAATACCATAGACTTGTAAATAGGCATTGAGGTCTCTTTTACAAGTGTTTTAATTGCATAGTTATTAAATGTATTTAGAGACAGTGACATCAATTCAATTGAAGCAGGTACTTAAATCAGAAATCGAGAATATTTCTCAAAAGCAATTTTTAATAGGCTTAAAGTTCATTAACTTCATTTATTAATTGTACTTCTACATCAGAGTGATCAGACTGACACTTCAATACCAATTAGACCTTGAGGGTCGACAGTTCAATACCAATTATCAGCTGATTACACATTGGCACTTCCAACATCAATCAAACATTGAAAGCAATCAGGCGCTGAAACAACATAATTAGCAACAGGTACCTGACAACCTAACTGACAATTGAATAACTCAGCTTTACCAATTCTAATCTTGATTGAAATTTTCGGCCGTAATTGCAAGGTTTTTCTGCGGCAGCGATTGTATGTAATCCCGAATTAGGCCCCGTTTTGCCATTCTACAATGCTAAAGCTCCATAGGGCGGGGCCTATTTCGGGACTACCATATATACTCCTGAAATAGGCCCCGCTCTATGGAGAAATAGCATTGGCCTATCATTGGAGAGGGGCTTATTTAGGGAGTAGTATAGCCCCTAAATAAGCCCCGCCGGGGCTTATTTCAGGATTATGCCGGATGAGCTAAATTTCACGTAGAAGCTGAAACACAAATAATTTAATAGTTAGTCACACTCTATTAAGAAATACCCCACCATAAATCATTTGTTTCAAGACTGCCCAAAAGTTATTTATTTATTTCACCAAAACTGAGCAAGAAATTATTATAAAAAAAAAATCTAAGCCCACCTCCTTGAGATTAAATGGTGGCCCCCTTAGATAGAGACATATTATGTATCAAATTACATGTCAATTATAAAAACTGTTTCCATTGTGATTTCTGGAAAGTGATCAAAGACCATATAATCCTTACTTCCCTAAAATAAATGATCGTCAGCGACTAACCAGTTTTTTTTATATGCGCACACTCTCTGAATAAAGACCTTTACATAAAATAGAGTGACTTGGTTGCCAAATAAATGTTAGCTAATATTCCTATGCGGCTCATAAACTAAAGAAAATGAATAATAAAATTCCTACCTTGGAACTGAGGGTAAACCAGGATGAGCTTGCCTCTTCATTCAATTAACAAATCAGTCAAAGATGGTCACTGCACTGTCTAACTTACTCTCACAAAAGTTATAGAATTGTGTCTCAAGTCTGACAAAATCACCTTGTGAACAGCCTCAAAACAGCTGTAGCTGTGTCAAACACAAAGATTAAGTGCTGCATATCCTTAATTGTGAAGCTGTGAACAATGTTTAAGATCAGTGAACCTAGACACATGGTGTTTCAAATATTCACTTGGTTTGCAATAAAACCAATTTAATCTTTACTGATTTTGTAAATATCCTAGTGATTTATTGTAAAACCCTTATAAACCAATATTAACCAGACTGGATTTTCAATGATTCATTTGATTATTCACACAACCTCAATAAACCATTAACATCCATTTGGTTTTTCAAATATTCAACTGATTATGTAGAAAACCCCAAAAAACCAAGTTTTTTTCTGTGTGTTGTTTCAGAGTCAACATTTTGGTATGGGATATGACATATATGGACTATTTCATGCATCCTTCTCTAGAATACAAAATGTTGCATTATTATCCTAACACCAAATTGTGTGATAGTTTATCGATTTGTAAATTGTTATCATGCATCATCAAATTGGTGTTACAAATGTTGTCATCTGCACAAACAAGTTTGCTTAAGTTTGTTATGTTTCAGTCGTAATGCAATGCGATAATTGCGATATAGCTATTTTAAAATTGTCTAGGCAATACCTTGCACATGCATTGTGTTGATGTGTTGTACATTACACAAGGCAATATCTTGCCTCATTGTCAAAATTTTAGTATGGCATACTGACTGTTTCAAACAACCTTCTTGGGAATAAAAACACTGCTTTATTATCGAAGCACCAAATTTTGATTTTGATGTTAATTACCTCAAATATGACACATTTCTGGAACTACACTTTAACTAGAACACATAATCTATATACCTCTTGGAATAATACCTGAGAATTAAATTTTCAAGAAATGGTGACATCTAAAACCAACTTTTCTTGTCCCATCGATTCAAAAATAATAATATAAGAAATAAAAACACTAAATTTGTCATATCTCGATTAATATTATATAGCTAGAGACATGCAAATGGCATCAAAATTTCCACAATACACCTTTTTCTATTCAACATCAATACAATGTTTTAGTGTAAGGCCAATAGTTTTTGAGATATTGTAGAAAATGTTGTTTAAAAAAAAAATTAAACATACAATTTGTATGTAATTATCATAAAAATCACCCAACTTGGTGCTAGGATAATAATGCAACATTTTGTATTCTAGAGAAGGATGCATGAAATAGTCAATACAGTGCCGCCTGTAAGTAAGTGAAACGCATGATATTGTGCCATTGCATCAATGTTAAACATCCTTAATCAAAATGCTTCTGGAAGGACATATTCTCATCCGATGAGAGGAAAACATTTTGGGTCATAAAGGCCGATATGTGAGGCAAGTGGGATAAAAATATCAGCCAATTTTCTTTGCTATAGTTGGAGTTAGGTATGGGTCAAAGTCTTTGATAAGTAAGTGAAACGCAGGCCCAATGTTAAAAGATAGGGAAGGGTGGTTCACTTACTTATCAAAGACTTTGACCCATACCTAACTCCGACTACAGCAAAGAAAATGGGCTGCTATTTTTATCCCACTTGCCTCACACATCGGCCTTTATGACCCACTTTGTTTCCCTTTCATCCGATGAAAATTCATGCCTCCACAAGCAGTTAGGCTGAGGATGTTTAGCATTGATGCAATGGCACAATGTCATGCGTTTCACTTACTTACAGGCGGCACTGTATGTCATATCACATACCAAAATGTTGACTGTGAAACAAGCAGATCCTGAGTCTTTTGATAAAGAACACATACAGGGCATAACAGACACTTTTAATTTTAATTTTAGTTTTTGAGCTTTTTGAGCTTTTTGAGAATATGTGTTTTTCCAGATAAAATTAAACATACAATTTTCAAATTAAGATTTACCAAGCTAAACATCCTTCAATTTTGATTTGAATGCTACCAATGGACTCCCTGATTTTGGAGGGGCTTTTTGCGATTTCAAACTTTTTCCAAAATTGACACGCCCATCTTTCATATCCCATTGCACATAAAATTAATCGTCGGTATCACGGGGACTCCATGACATAACACAGAGTTGTTTGAAGTAGGACATTTTTGACAATGCTCAAAAGCTCTCAAAGGGTGACTGAATGATTGAGTTGTTTTTTTTTCCTTCAGAACTTTGGGCTTGTTTCTTCGTCATGAACTAGTTCATACCTTTGGCCTATTTCAGGCCATTTATAAATAAAGGCCATTGATCTTGTCTGGCAGACAAATGGTTGACTAAATTTCGTAAAATATGTCAAGTTTTGAAATGGAATAAATTTGCCTTTTTATTCAAGCAGAAAGATGGACACAAAATGATATAACAAACTAAAAGCTATCATATAGGGAGACTTAAATATTTTCAAAGTTCACTGAAACAGAAAGGCTGATGTACGCCAATGACAGCGGACAGAACGATACTGTAAAACCAGCTGCGTTACTTTTATAATTATTACGACAGCTATACTGCAATGCCATTATACCGCATAAAACCATTGTTTTTATGACAGGTATCATTGTTTTAACGGTAACTGCTGCAAAAGTAAAGCAACTGGTTTTACAGTGTAGTGATTTGCATATTGTAGCCATCTAAAATCACCAAACTTTTCCCTGCTATATAACTAATAAAATTGTGAAAGGGGTGGTCAAAAAGTTGTAATCAATCATTTCAGTCAGACTCAAAGATTTGAAGCAGGCCTACCAAAATGAAATTTTCACAGCAAGTCATATTCAGTTATGAATAAATATTGAAAGGTAGGTTGCACTGTGACGTTCAAATTACCTCCATGTTTTTCTTTAACACAGGATGAAACTGTAAGACTGATCTATGCCTACCACCCAGAAGACCCCCTAGATGCAGCAAGTCTACCTTACCATGGAAGTAAAACAAGAGGAGCAAAGTCAGTCACCCTGGTGGCCCATGGAACCAGGAAAACTGTCCATGAAATCCCTCCCCACACAAACTTCTATGACATGCTCAACCCCAGTGTAAGAACCAAATTATGTGAAATTTTATACAATTTTCTTAATGAAGACACATTCAAGAAAGGATTTTTTCCTTTAATCAGATGTTTTAACTTTAGTTCGAACTCCCAGAAAAGGAGACGACATATTGGTGTGAAACTTTTAAGTTGCCACAACCAAAAAAGAGGAGCCACATCGTAAGGGTGAGTGTCGTTACTACCTATCTACCTTTACCTTCATCGTTGTCATTCTGACAAGAATCCGCAAGCGCAACTTTATAAATTTTGTTCTGTAACATACTGAATTATGTTTCAAACACATCATTTTTTGAAAAGGTAACTTGGTTTCTGAGTTATTGCAGTCCAGGCCTGCCCCACTGAAAGTTTTTGCCAACTGGTATTACTTTCGCGCCCCTTGTATATGACATGTTTTGCATGATTGTTCCCTTGTATCACAAAAGAATCCCTGCAAAATTTTAGGAAAATATTCTAATGCAAAAGGGTGGAAGAACAGCCTTGAAATTTCAGTAACAGGTCATATATTAGCGATTCGAGGTTATAAATAATATGGTCAATTTTTATTGAAATGATTCCTGGATGGCACAGTTAGATTCCTTAGAAAGAGAGCTTTAATTTGAAAACCAATATCAATGGTTTCCATTAAGTAGAAGTCGCAATTGTGCCGAGATATTTTCTTTTTTATCAGGTCAAAAAAAAGGATATTAATATGACTTTGGGAACTCAAAGAAGTCTACAAAGTGAGGATACGGTACGCTACATCATCTGATAAAACTTTGATTGCATTATGGTGTAGTCAGAAGAAAGACAGAGGCAGAACGGTGTCTCAATGAACTGTTGTATTTCTCATATTTACATGTAATTTATGCAAATTTGCACATTTGAATTTGATGAATAACTATCTAGAAAAAATATTGCGTTTTCTACTTTCTTCAGTGACGTGTTCCTTATGTTTTATTCTAATGATTACTTGAAAGTTAGGCAGAAGTTGACCCTTTAAGTTGATTTTTCCAAACATTTTGTCATAATAGTCAAAAACTTTCAGCTTTCCAAAAACTAAAGCATGAGAAATTTTCAGAAATATAGCTTTCTACCATTCAAATTAAAGACAATTTTTTTCTTAGAGCAATGATATATGAATTGAAATCATACAACCAACCCTAAGTTAAATGTAGATATTTTTAACCGCGACTTTTAAAAGGATCATTTTTTTACAATTTTGGACTCAACTTTGACACAAAAGTGCCGGCCTTAAAGACACATCCGATCTTATTGAAATTTTGCAGAATATGTTTCTACGGGCAAAGGAACAATATGGCAAAAGTGCAAATGAATATCTAAATTTT
Organism: Platynereis dumerilii; assembly: GCA_026936325.1. Lineage (NCBI taxonomy): Eukaryota > Metazoa > Annelida > Polychaeta > Phyllodocida > Nereididae > Platynereis > Platynereis dumerilii. Next base: position 39,054,392 of record JAPTHN010000011.1, on the reverse strand, counting down.
TTCATTTTAAAGGGGGAGACGATGCACCCTAACTTGAAGCATCATTTGCAAATTGAACATGGACTGCCTTCTTAGACTCGTTTCATCAGTGGGTTTAAATTTATGGATTAACATCTGTATGGTCTCCTATATTGGATACTATAACTGTTGAAGTAACGCTTAAATTGTGGAGCAATATCTGTATGTCCTCCCACTCTGCAAAGAAGAGTCTATAATCTGTTTCACAATATGAATCTAATCCATGCAGGTCTGCATAAAATTTTTAGAAATCTTTCAATATAGTCACTGTAAACTGACATCCTCTGTGTGCATGCTACCCAATTGCTTGACCTATTTCTGAGTGGCGAAAGCCACGAAAGACTTTGCCGGAATTCAGATGCGGCAAGCCACTTTATGAGAAAGACGCGACGTCATGAGATTAGCAAGCATTCTCAGTTGGTAGTTGAAACAGATACTTCAAGGTTGTTTATATTACATTGTGTGTTTGGTTAAAGGTATACAGTGTATAGTGCAAAACACTCTTTTAAACAATATTTTGGATTTCCTTGGAAAAAGCCATTACTTTTTGTCTTTGACCTACTTTTGAATAATGACCTTGACCTAGATATTCAAGGTCAAGCGTCCATTTTATATGTGGAAATAGGAAAAGTTTAGAACAATATAGGTCCAGTGTAGGCCAAAACACAGCGGGTCATATCGGGGCTAAGAACAATACAACAGGGTGTCTAAAAAGCATTGAAATGATGGTAAAGGGGTAAAACGAGGCAAATTCAGGAGAAAAATGCCAAAAAAATTTGACCTTTGACCTTATTTTGCAGGCATCATTGACCTTTGACCTAATTTGATGATAATCATATTTTATATTCTCTATGCTAGGGCTATTTGGATATCAAAGTAAGCTATTTTGCATAAATAGGACATACTACATGGGCAAATTCCTAAATATTTCTTCGTTTTTGTCCGGATATGCATGATTTTACATTGGTTGCTATGGAATGTTTTTGATTTTTATGTTGCCATGGCAACAGTCACAAAGTATGATGACCTGCCATTTTTAGAGATGCTTGCTTGCTTGCAAGCGGCATCTCTATTGTGGGAGGATTCCTCTGAAACTTATGACAACTGCCTTGGTCATGCTGTTTCATCTCTGTCACTAAAACTTTGCATACAGTCTCAATAGAATTTTATCTTGTGTTGATAAACTTTTGGTGTCTTTCTGAGATGAAGAAATTAATAAAGAAAACAAACAGGCTGAGTTTCTGCAGGTCAAAGGTCAATCACCAAAAGTAGGTCACAGGCCAGATACCCTCCAGCAGGTCTCACATGCCAGATACCCTCTGCAGGTCTCACATGCCAGATACCCTTGTGCAGCGCCACTGTGAAAATGGAACGAGTGCCCACGAGTTTGAAAATTGTTTCTGAGAGAACAAGTATCAACGAAAAACTCCACATAGCTCACCTACCTGGATCGCGTTTCCTTTTGAAAAAAGTCCCCTTTAAGTTGGTGTGTCTACACCTTTGGCACTGGGTGGAAAACAATGGCCACCATGGGGCATTGTAGTCGGATAATGAATCAAAGTATTTGAAAAAGAATGAACTCAATAAGTTTCTTTACTCTTCCATTTGTCAAGTATGATATTATTTTGTTACCAAATTTAATGCTGTCAGCAGAGTACACTTGTCATTAAATGGTAAAATTGAATTTTAAAATGTTTCACTTTTTGGAATTTGTGAGAAAAAAGGGGTCTGACATTGGTCAACAATCCAGCTGTTTCCATGGAAACCGTTGACTCTAGGAAAATTTTTTCAGTGAATTTTTCTTAGCGAGACTTATAGCTTCGAATCGGTGTATGGCACATTGCAAAGTCTCACGACCCCCCGGCCACCCCCGTAGGTTTTTACAAAAAGTGCCTCTTAATTGCAATTCAAACACAGGCCATGCATTGTACTTATTGTAAGCCATAGCAATTTGGGTACTACTGTTTAAACATTACTTAGACATATACTGATGTAGCATTTATGTAACGTTCAAGTCATATTATTTTTCTTGTATAGTGAACATCTTTATTAAATTTCCCTATTTCACTAAAAGCAAATAATGAAAAAATAAATTAATCTGAACTCAGATGATGGACTTTGTAAATTTCAAGTAAACAAAACCGTTTCTTCACACTGAAATTGTCTTTGACTTATCAAGAGTAAATCAAATCTAAAAATGGCAGAAATGACAAATTTAGTTACACTAATTTGGCACTTATTTCAAGGATATATTAAGGGTCGAGGTAAATTTTGCAACTAGAACAAAATGACTTCAGCAGTGTTTTGTCAATATGTATGTACATCCGCGTGTGTAATTTCATGAAGATTGTGTACTTTTCAACTGCAGTGTACATTGCTAAAGTTCATTTACACAGGTGTACACTTTTTTTTGGTTCACCCTGTATTTCAGATTGAACCCATTGTCCAACCTGGCAATGAAGGAATTGTGCACCACATTGTGATCTTCGCATGCATGCATGAGTTCAACGAGACGGCCTACCTTGATCGCAGGGGTCACTGTTACGGAAATGAGCTCGATGGAGATGACCTCATGGGAGAAATTGGCAAATGCACTGGCTTCATGTATGCTTGGGCAATTGGCGGACCTGTGAGTAATACAACTTCTGATTTTCAGCCTGTAAATTTGTTATGCAAATAGAGTGGACAATTTCACTGTGAAAAATGGACTTGTGATTGTCGATGATGTGTCATGATCATACATTTGATATGGGAACCATAAAGGCTGTTTGGGTGGTGTAGTGGCTAAGGTTCCCGCCTGCTCCGCTGAAGGTCTTTGCCTGCATAGGTTCGACTCCCGATTGGGGAAACCCGAAATTTTCAGTGTACCTTTATGAGCAAATTCCCAGCTGGATGGCGGCCCCTTGTATCAGTGTGCTGGGCAAGTAAAAGATCCCTCACATGGGGGTAAATGTGTAACATGTTGAGGACTCCTGCTCTCTCTCTCATCTCATCAATCAACCCTCGTGAGCGCCCAGAACTGGGCTTAGAGGGCTGCACTAACCATATCTATCTATCTATCTATCTATCTATCTATCTTGATTAGTCATGATCAAGAGACGGTCATTTGATTTGCCATAAACTGATTTTAGAGTAAAAATCAGACACATAATCCTTTAGTTTAGCTGTCAACAACAAGCACTCCTTAAATCAAATTAACATTGAAAGTATATATATAATATTGGGTATGATTATGACAAATCATCAGTATGCATGATGACTCACAAAGTGCCATTTTCACAGTGAAACAGTCCATTCTTTTTGCATAACAAATTGACAGACTGTAATAAACATAAGCAATTCACAAGCTTCAAGCTTGTTAAATCAATCTACTTTCTTATGTTATGAGCACCTCCAGGGCTTAAGTAAAGTAATGTAATACTACAGTACATAGGGATCCTGCTTTTATGCAGTGCCTGAACATCATATGTTGGGGCAAGTTGATGCAGCGGTTTTTAGCAGCGCGTAGCGCTATCTCTTACTGAAGAAATTTTGCCAAAACTTATGACCATAACCGTGGGTCACCCAGAGAATCTACCCTAGACGAATCCCTCCAACGTCGCACATGATCATAACATTTTGCGTCATAGCGTCAGAGCCAATCAGCGCCAAGGAATCCTCTCCACTTCAAAAGTTTACCGGCAATTTACGAAGCAACTATTGACTTCTCAGGGACGTATGAGTCGGTATGACCTATCATTTTGAAGCTCTCAAAGAGATCTATCTATTGCAGTTGGGCTCGTACATAACTGACTTACGGTAATGCGTATATAGACGTAATCGACCTCATTTGCATAACATGTGTGAAGGCCTGTTCATTGGCCAGATTTGGGGGTGTGTCTGACTGATTCACTGAAGGCTCTGCTGAAGTGCCGTGGGTGCCCCTGCTTACCAATCTCATTCAAACTTAGCATACAGCCTCTCCTGAATTTTAAATCATGACGATAAACTTTTGGTGTCCCACTGTTACAATACAAATTAATAAAGAAAACAAATAGGCTTCTTTTCACGGGGTCAAAGGTCAGCTGAATTTGAATGCAGCATGTTTACAGCCAAGACAGTCTGGATCCACTGTGGTTCTACTGCTATATTGTAAGGAGGGCAGCTGTCCCCTGCTTGGGACGCCTATATTATGTTGACATTTTGCGCTGCTTAAAGTGCTTGCACGTTATTTTTAAAAATAATGTGTCTTTTTTACAATTGACACTTTGTGAATGGAGCAGAAAAGTTCTTTTTTAGTTTTGAAAACTTTCTCTTTTGCTATATCTCCCAATTATGAATACAGAAATGGCTAATTTCAGGCATTGAACTTCCCTGATCATGTTGGCTTCCCCATCGGAGAAGGAGTGATGCCGCGAGTGGTTAGAATGGAAACGCATTATGACAATCCCTCTGGACAATCGGGTAGGTTGTTGAGCCTTTGCTAGATCAGCAAACAACAGGAAAACTATGACTCCTCATGAACTTAATTTCTTTACCTTTATCTATTTTCCAAAATCAGCACTAGAGTATAATAACCACAGATAATATACATGACACAATGTGACACGTATCATTCCCGGTTAGACAGGGATGCTAGGCGGTGCACATTCAGTGGGGAGCACTCCAGCATTTTCGACAAAAAAGTAATGATTGCAGTAAACCAGTAAAGAATTGGTTTCTTTTTTATGAAAGACAAAGTGCCCCATATTCCTTTCGTGATGATTTTAAATTAGTGTTGCCAAAGTTCAATTCCATCACATATGGAGTCAGATCAATAGCTTATCAGGGTGTTGTTTTATGGAATGATAACCCTTGTCATGTGAAACATTGTATTGTGAATCTTTCAGATTATTCAAGCAAATTGTTCATAAGAATTTAAACTTTATGGAATGTCGATGTGGATCCTGTATTTTATGCCTGAAAGATAACCTGTAAGTTTACAATCAAATGTGATAAGCAAAATGTCATCTTTCATCTGTACATAATCATCATTTAATTGTATTATCATTGTCGCCTAAAAGCCCTGGTGGCTTATGTTGTTGTTTGATATTATCACCTCCGACTTTAAATACAATTTTACTTACTTACTTACTTACTTCAGGCATAATAGACAATTCAGGGGTGAGGATTTACTACACAGAAGACCAGAGGGAGTACGATGCTGGCCTTCTGGAAGTGGGCGCAGAGACCCGTGTAGGTCTCTTTATTCCACCCGGTTATGGCTCCCTGACCATTCGTTCATTCTGTACTTCAGAGTGCTTTTCAAGGGTAAGGACTAAACAAGTTTTGTAATCCTATATTATAAGTCACAGTTTGGGATATTTTGTTTATTTTTATGCACATCGTCAATTCTGCATTGATTACAGCATGCAATACATCAATCTTTCTGTCTCACTGCCCTCTAGACAGTGCCCACCATAGATTCGTAATTTTTACGGCTACGACCGATTCAATTTTTTTCTTTGCTATTCACACCGTCAATTCTGCATTGATTACAGCATGCAATACATCAATCTTTCTGTCTCACTGCCTTCTAGACACTGCCCATCTTAGTTTCATAATTTTTACGGCTATGACCATTCCCATATTTTTGTGTCATCCATTCTTATGTTCTCATTGCGATGCATATTTTTCTAATGAGACATCTAGTTAGTAATAACTGTAACTAGTTATACAATTATCATACTGCATTTTATAGGCCTACTCCAATTCTAGGGCAGAAAGTGCCTTTTTCAATATTGATCCCATTCCATCTGATCCTATAGAGCAAGGAAACGTGAATGGGTATTTAGATTGTTGTCATCCAATATTTCTCATATTCCATTCCTAATCCTGAAGCAGCAAGATGTGAATGAATATTTAGTTTCGAATCATGCTTGATCCAATTCTATATCTAATCCTATAGGAAAACAAAAATATGCAAGTTTATTTACATTCAAATCATCCTGATCCCATTTCATCTAATCCTATAGTGCAGGAAATCATGAAGGTGTATTTAATCTGGCAGGTGTATTTGTAAATGTCACAGAGCAAGAATAATGTTTATTTAGTTTCAAATCATCACAAAATGTAATATTTCATCCACAGGGCATTCCAGAGAAGGAAGACATCAAGGTGTTTGGAGTTCTGCTCCATACCCATCTGATGGGAACAAAAATCAGAGTGAGACATTTCAGGGATGGCAAAGAACTACCCCTGATAGGAAAGGATGACCACTATGACTTCAATTTCCAAGATATTAGGATTCTACCTGAGGAAGTTGTTATAAAACCAGTATGTGTGCATTATATTTATTTGTTTATTGCTGACAACATTCAGAATTTACCATGGTTTTAAGATTTTTTTAACAAACCCAAATTTACCAATCATATAGGTTGGCTTAAAACTACACTAACTCTACTATATGTATTTTTAATTTTGGATTCTTGGGGAAAAGGTGAAATGATCACAAAATCCTTCAATCTCGGGATTAGTTATATTCATGAATATTCAAAGCTTCACCTTATAAGCTCCAAGGAACACAAGTGGATTTTTTCTCACAGAGAGTTATAAAGAAACTGAAACTTCATTTACAAGTTGACCTAATTTCCTTTCAATAATCAAGAAATGTTCACCAAATTTCTTGCTCTGGTTAGCAATTCTACTCATTTTGTTGTGTAATTAGTAGGGGTAATTCTACTCATTTTATTGGGTAATTAATAGGAATAATTCTACTCACTTTATTGGGTAATTAATTGGAATAATTCTATTCATTTTATTGGGTAATTAATTGGAATAATTCTACTCATTTTATTGGGTAATTAATAGGAATAATTCTACTCATTTTATTGGGTAATTAATAGGAATAATTCTACTCATTTTATTGAGTAATTAATAGGAATAATTCTACTCATTTTATTGGGTAATTAATAGGAATAATTCTACTCATTTTATTGGTAATTAATAGGAATAATTCTACTCATTTTATTGGGTAATTAATAGGAATAATTCTACTCATTTTATTGGGTAATTAATAGGAATAATTCTACTCATTTTATTGGTAATTAATTGGAATAATTCTACTCATTTTATTGGGTAATTAATAGGAATAATTCTACTCATTTTATTGGTAATTAATAGGAATAATTCTACTCATTTTATTGGGTAATTAATAGGAATAATTCTACTCATTTTATTTGGTAATTAATTGGAATAATTCTTCACATTTTATTAGGTAATTAATTGAAATAATTCTACTCATTTTATTGGGCAATTAATAGGAATAATTTTACTCATTTTATTGGGTAATTAATAGGAATAATTCTACTCATTTTATTGGTAATTAATAGGAATAATTCTACTCATTTTATTGGGTAATTAATAGGAATAATTCTACTCATTTTATTGGGTAATTAATAGGAATAATTCTACTCATTTTATTGGTAATTAATTGGAATAATTCTACTCATTTTATTGGGTAATTAATAGGAATAATTCTACTCATTTTATTGGGTAATTAATTGGTGTAATTCTACTCATTTTATTTCAGAATGACAACCTTATTGTTGAATGTGACTACCGAAGTGCAGAGCGAAAAAGTGTGACATTTGTGAGTGTTTTTTCTGTAAAAACATCTTTCTGATTCTCTTATGGTTATGAAACACTGGACCTCTTGATAATCCAGTTTCCCTTATTGAAAATGTGCAGCAATCAGCAGCATTTGTGAGTCTTCAGAAATTTTTGTAAATTGTAATGCACTCAGAGCTCAGCCACACACCACATGAGTGCCCATTTCATCAAAACATTCGTTTGGAGAGAGCACCTGTATTTATTAAAAATCAAATTGTTGTCAGCTACGGAAACTTAGAAGAAATGTGTGTATAGTCACGTTGGACCAAGCCATTTAAAGTATGACATTGAAATATCTTTGATACTTAACTGCCTCCACAGATTCCAGGTGTGTTGGCAAAAAAGTCTGTGTTGACATGGTCGAAGGAGAATGTGCCATACCTTGTCTTGTAAATTATTGTCCTTAGAGTATTCCAATGATATATTTCAAGAGATATTCCATGCAATAAAAGTATAATATATGAAGTTACATGTGGATAAATGTATAATATATGAAGTTACATGTGGATAAATGGATGCTCAAGTGCACCAGAAAATATGTCCATTTTAGTCCCTCGGCTGACGCCTCGGAATATATCACATATTCCCTCAAACACGGGATATAACTAGCACTTATCCAAATCTTAGACAGTTTCTTGAAGGTCCCTCCGGTACTTTGTGCCATCAGTCATTCGAGTCTTTCAAAACATGATCTTGAACTACATGGTGGTACCCTGGTGACTATTATCCACTTGGCTGGATTCATTTTAAAATACCATACCGGAAATGTGAATTACAGAGGTGAAATACGGAATTAAGAGAAAATATGGAATATACTCGTAATGGGAAAATCATAATGCTCTAGTGTCCAGTTATTATTACTTTCTAAATATCTTATATTTGTCATCTCAAAATGATGTCTTGATACTGATGTTGTTCTCTTTGCCAGGGTGGTCTGGGAACACGAGAAGAAATGTGTTTAGCATTTCTATCTTATTACCCAAAGATGGCCTTTTCAAGATGTCAGAGTAGCCCAAAACCGTCCCACCTTCTGAAAGTCATCAACCCTACACTACAGTAAGTATGCTTTTTCCCTTTTTTTAGGGAACAAAGTTCAAAGAAGGTATTGCATTTACTTGGGTAAAATGTTGTTTGTCTGACTGGCGGGTGGTTGGACATCCGGGCGGTTAGGCAACGGGGCGGCAGGCGGATAGATAGTTTCTGTGCCAGACCTCAACCCCCCATTGCAGGTATATGGATCAAATTTGGTGGTAAGCATATATATAGTCCATGGGCCAGATATCGAAACCCTCCCCCCCCCTTGGGAATTTCGGAGACCCATATATTTTGAAAGATATATATCTTAAGTTACAAAATTTGCTTGTTGGACAATCTAAGACCTCAACGATAACCAGCAGGAGCTATATGAGTGCGGGAAGGTTGAAAATAAATTTTCGCCAAACCGAATGCCGCTATTTTCAGAAAAAGTACTGTTATTCATAAACTAATCCATGTATAGACGCTTAAATGGTACAATTTTGAAGGTATTCAATTCCTCTATCTATTTAGTGCAAAAATTGATTGATTAGGATAACTATTTTGGTCAACAGAGTGCAAATCATGCGGCCATAACCCAAAATTAAAAAGAAAATTCCATTTTATTTCACGAAAGTTTCCTGTACGAGTCACTTGGGGTCAGAAGTATCCTGAAGTTTCTACCACATCACTCTGTATATTCATAGCTTTAAAATGATGTATAACACAAGCATATAACTACAAAAATAGCTTATCTGCAGTCAATTATTCATTATCGCATTTATGTTCAAATAAGTCAAATTTTCAGATATAGGGGATGAACAACAGTTTTAAAAGTCACAGGGTTAGTAGCAGTTTTCCAACAGCTGAGCAATGTATTTTTGACAGCTGAGCAATGTATTTTTTGTTTTATTTGACAGCTTGCTGATCCAGGAAAGTTTGTTTTGAAAGCTGTCAAATCCACGTGGGTAGTAACGATCAAGCCTCCAAATAGCTGACACTGATTGGTTGATCCAGCCGTCGCTTAGGCAAAACAACAGATGGCGTGAAATAACAAATTGAAGTAGTTACTCAAGAAACTGTCCCAATACAATGTTTTAATATCCTACGTCAATCGAATAAAAGTGACAATCGTTATATTCCACAAAAACTGAAATGTAACCGAAGCTGTGTGAAGCACGTCTTTCGTCGGTGCCACCTAGCGGATATAGTGGTCCTCAGGTGGAAAATAATCCTTTGGCACAAAATGCATGATAATAACAACATCTATCCTGTTTTTCACAGATTTGAAAATGGAGAAGAAGTGACAAATGGCAAACTGAATGATTTCACCATCACTGGTCCATCCCAATTTGCTCAACAGGGCATCAAGGATGCCTTGAAGATGGTCAACTGGACTAACGAGGAGAACCGCATGAAGTTTCAGCAACTTCTCCTCGAAGACGAAGAAATCGTCATGTGGTGCGAAGATGGGCCTGAGAATTTAGTTGTTGATGTAAGTAAGCTCTTCTGAAAGTTTGTTACAGCAGACAAAAAACGAATGCTTACAGAAAAGCACTGCAATGTTTCTTGTGAGGTCATAGCCCTATCCATGCCATGCTACATGTATTATCTATGAGTCATAAGCAATTTATGAGGTCATAGACTATACTTGCAATGGTATCAAAACGAGTGACCAACTGAGTATCAATGAGGTCACTAGTTGCTCAATGACAAGTTTACAATTTATTTCAATGTGTTACATCTCACCCTGGGAACTCACTTTAGTCCAAGCCCATGGGACTTTAAATGGAGGCGGGTTGTATCCAGTATTCTCTGCTGGGGCAACTGAAAGTCCCTGGGCATCCCTGAATTAATAGGGTATGTGCCAGACTCTCAGTCTTCTAATCTCATCCTCATATGGCGGTCGTCTGCCTCGATATAGCCCACTAAGCTAAGGTGCTGCAGAGGCATAAAACACAAACAAACAAACAAAATTTCAATGTGTTTGATAGGGCATGTTGTGAGGTCATTGATGGCCACTAACAGCTCTTCTGTGAGCACTCGTTTTTTGTCTACTGTAAAGGTACATTCTTACAACCTATCCATTATTTATGCAAAAAGAGAGGGACTATTTCAATGTGAAAATGCACTTTGTGACTCATGATAGCCGATAGTGTGTCATCATCACACATTTACAATGGGAACTGGAGGCTGTTTGATTAGTCATGGTCAAGAAAAGGCCATTTGATTTGTTATCACTGATTTTAGAGTAGAAATCGGATGCATAATCCTTTCGTTTGTGTGCCACTAACAAGCGGTATTAGTCTCCTTAAATCAAATTAGCGTACTGATATGATCATGAAAAATCATCAGTATCATGACGAAGTGTCATTTCCACAGTGCAGCAGTCCACTCTTTTCACATAGCAAATTTACAGACTGCAAAGACAAGTAAAATAAAAGACACATGTAGCATGTGAGACAAAAGTTCTAAAAGCTAGTAATACCTCATGCAGTACAGGTCTTAAACATGCGATTTTGGCCAATAAAAAAAAGAAGATAATTGTCCGAAATATTAATATTGTCACAAGTAATGCAATTTAATTTTTTTGTTTCAGCACATTGTTCAAACACCACCTGATTTATCAGACACATACGTTGCTCCGGAGCCAGAATGCACTCCGATAAATTTGGGATCGTCCGGATTCATTGTCAAAGCATCTTCTCTCTTGATCTACCTGAGTGTGCTTCTGAGAACCATATTTTAAGTGCCAAGAAGCTGATAATCATGAACTGTTGAAGACCCCTTTTGAGACAATCATCAGCTATGATCTTTGTCACGTCAGTGCCATCTATTCAGAAATAAACGTTTCAGGATAAATTCTAACAAACACTGGCCCACTGCAGCCCACTTGATGATTGAAAGTTTTAAATTTTTGGTAGGCTTGTGCACAGTCTACGGAGCTCGGCAATACCCCCGGGGGGGGGGGTACTCACTATGAAAGGGTGTATATAGGGGCTCCGCTGGATGGTTTTTGGTTTTTTGGCCTTCTAGGATTAAAATGGTCGTGGTTTTTTAGGAACTCAGATTAATTTGGTTGCCCTTTTTGCACCCCCAACATGTTTGGTACCGTTAGAATCGGCTTGAAAAGACGATTTCAATGGTATAAAAATCATAAAGATTAAATTGGTTGTGGATATTTTTACAAAAAGGATTAAAATGGTTTGTGGTTTTGGTTGGTTTCCGGATTAAAATGGTTCTGGTTTTCAAAATCGCCGTTGCGCATCCCTACCCAAAAGTCCGCGAAGTACCCCCCCCCGGGGCAGTACCTGTGGACTTGCAAGGAAATTTCCTTTGCTTGAGGAAAATCATATTGAATTTATATATATATACACTCTCATTTGAAGACATATTATTTTGATGTTTATAATGTTTGACCAACGCTAACAACTTTCTTATTTCTTTTCTTTATTTTTTGTCTAGTAAATAAAGCAAGATAATGGCTTATCTTAACACACATGTACCTTTTTAAATAAATCTGAGGCCTTTATTCACACCACACACCTGATGTTGTGTTTTTACCATGCGCATGCATACCAATAATACCTTGAAGACAATAAAAGTGTATGCAATTCCAATTTGGAGATTGCAGAAGCAGAGCCATTTTGCAAATAACATACAGATATGGTGCAAATGCAACAGTTGATCTTGTACATCACTTATTGTTATGACTTGTGACATGAAAATCATTTTTTCTTTATAGTGTTTGCATATTTGAAGAAATACACTGTATATTACTGGTGGGAGCCTATTCCAAAATCACATGACAAATTCCAATCAACGTACAACAACAGAAGTGATCACAAACTGTTACGCATGGTTTGTTTTTATTTATTTATTTATTTAAGAATATATTTACAAGCTGGATAAACACAATCTGCACAGATAAAACAGTTTTTCATGTGGTCCAGCCATCAATGAATATGTAAAAATAATAAAATAGATAAAATAAAATCGTTAAAAAACATTTCGAACATTTGTTACCATACCTGCTTTTAGCAGTTGGACATAAGAGAGATATATGCGAATCTACAACTTATACAACACCCAACAATAACTGAATTTTGAGAAAATGTTTTTCATAATCAACTGTCAAATTGGATGGAATCTGTGACAGATATATCAAAACACACATGTATACTGTCTAGGGCATTTCTTTGACTGGTCATATTCTAGTTTATAGGTGCACTGAAGCCATTTGCTTGCCCTGATACATCATGTCTCTCAATGATCAGTATGGCCGTCCATGGTTTTTACTCAATCATAAGTAATTTGTTAAATGTTTGCAGCGATGTCCACAATGATTGGCCAATGGCCATCTCTCAGACAAACTTAATTGCCAATTTTTTTCATTAACTTAGGCCTATATATCTTAACCAAAACTGTTAAAGGTAAGTTTCAGCCAATGGTTGCCTGACAACTACAGCAAGACGTATGGGATTATATAGCTTTGAAATTGATACAGAACAGACTTCAACTAGAATCTCTTCTTCTCAAAGCTTAATTAGAATCAATTTGTAGATTTTTAGGAGATAGGAATGAATAAATGTGATAAGAATCCACATGGGGGAAACGTTTCACAATCAAAATGGTGACAAGGCCCTTCCACAAGCCTCCAATTGTATCTTTGTTGCCAATCTGGTACTGATCAGTATTCTTTCGGATTTGCATAGGTTAGGTTAGGTTTTTATTGCCGTACAAGGTTCAAGTTTCATTCTGGTTAGATGAAAAAAATTTGAAAATCAATAGGATTGTCCATTTGGAATTAAGAGTCACACATATCAATAATTGTTTTACAAAAAGCACAAATTTTGGTCACATTGATCAGTAAATTCAAATAGTTCAGACAGTTCACTGTAATCCGGGATATCAAAAGCTTGTCTCTGCAGTCTTGACAATTCACACTCTAGCATGACATGCACTTCAGTTTGAATAAATCGACATGGGCAGGTACGGTTTTCTAGGGAAATACGAGCCCAGTGGCCTGTTTCATAACGTAGGTAGTGAGAGCTCAATCGGAAGCGTGTAAAGGTTGTAAAGGATATTCTTTCAAACTTCTTCACTGACACTGACATGCATGTACATGTATTACCCAGTGTTATCCACAAGAGGGTGCTTGAGTCTTCTATCTTCTGTCATTGTGTGTTGGCATAAAGCTGCAGTAAATAATACGAGGCTTGTGGAAACACCATGTCACCATATATGTCGATTGTGTTAATTTTATCCCACGTGGATCCCTATCAGATAAATTCATTTAAAGTTCTCACCAATGTTGTTTAGAATACGCTCTAAAAAATAAAGACTGCACAAAAACCCAGTTAGCACCCAATTTGTTCAGAATTAAACAAGACTAGCATTGTATCCATGATAATGCGCATGGTGAGAGAATGGCAGTGATCGAGTGATTTTGAGGTACAGTTGAGGTCAAATGTATTCATACAGCGAGGGCTGCTGTTTTCAAAGTTACGTGGCATTGTAAAATCTGCCTATATTGGAATGAAATCTCTTCAGATTATTTGTTGTGATTGTTTTTCAACTCATGGCAGTGAAAAAAACAGAATCAAATATGATTTGCAGTTGTTAAGAGGCTCTGAATTCAAAATGTTCAAAATTTGGTGGGTTAAAAGAAATCATACACTTGGTTTTTCTCCAATATAGTCCAGGAGCAAGCACACCATTTCTGGACTTGGTAGGTCGTTTTTTGAGGGGGGTTGCCGACATACACCAATGGAATCCTTGGGTCCTGGGGTGTCTAAAACTGATTGTCGGCAGTTTGGCAATTACCCATGGGTTGCCATGGCAACCAGTTAAAGTAGTAAATAGGTTTAAAAACTGGTGACACAATTTAATCAAATGTCTTGGTATAACACACAAATCAACTTCCAATTGATAAGAAAAATGGTCATACTTTATGCAACCAGTTGGGGGCTTTTTAACCAGAATAATTATTTTAGAATTAGAGGTCAGCCTAATTTGCATATGGAACGTTTTTTACTGGAATTTAATGATTTTTGCTCACTACAGCAAAATGCAATGTGTCAGGCTCCTATATATTAATGTCAATTTTTATCAAATTTAGCATATGCCATTGCCTTAATCCTTGGCTTTAAAATGACACCCTACTTCATGCATTTTGCAAAGTTTTGATAGTTAAAATCGTCATGGAAACCCAAAAAAGTGATTATTTTCTGTCGCCTGAGCTTTTTTCTAGTTTTGACTGCATGCAAGTTGGCCGTTGGTCTCCTATTCAAATATGTCCAGTCAGTAAGAATAAAATGTCATTAAAGATAGGTTTAATGAATACCTTGGCTTTTCTTATAATTTTTTTACACACAATATGGTTGCCATGGCAACGAGACAATGTAACTTTTTTCATTGGTTCTTTCGATTGACATGATTTAATCCGTTACTGTCCAGCTATTTCCAGTTCACAGATTTACTCAAACCACCAAATTTATCTTTTAGATCAAGTAATTTTTAAAATCCTATAACTTGGATGGTGTTCATGGCAACCACATAGCCAATAAAAGCACCCAGTGGTCAGTGGATCATGCAACACGCTCCTCCAGACAACTTCATATTTTCTCCATAACTTTCTTAGTTTTTAAAATACAGGGCTGAAACTTGGTACATTTCCCTTCAATACCCTAATATATACATGCAAAGTGTTTCATACAAATCGGAAGTGATAAGGTGTGTCATTTTAAAATTTACATTGAGTTGCATCTACATTATTGAGCAACTTTTCAGTAAATGCGCACCTGCTCATTCAGCACTGTACAAGATTTGAAAATAAGATATTGTAATTAGACTAATTTCGAAAAGCATGAACTTGATTAAGAGGATATAAAATTAGTTTTATGAAATTTTCAGTTCATCCATGCCCAATGATGCACAGAAAATTATCAAACATATTATTTTTTTAACGGCACATTTGGCCTCACAGAAAACCTCAATTTATTTCATCTCCAATCTTAATATATTTCCTGATTTGCAGTCTTTGCTTGAAATTAACTTTCTCTCTATAATATCTACATTTTCTTTGGAAACACCAGTCTTAAGTAATTTTGCAAATTAATTGATATGTGTGCTTACCAAGTCTGGCATCACATTAGAGTAATTGAAAATCTTTTCAACTTTCACTGAAATATAATTCTTATTTAATTAATTGCCCCAGATTAATCAATGTTGGTTTAGGTTACACATAATTGACTACTCCTTACTGCAGCACTAGTCACTGCCAGCTTCCAATTTTATACAAATCAGTGAGCTGTCATTGGTCATATAATTAGTAGCCATATATAGACTAATGACAGAAATGTCATTATAGGAGCTGTCAATCAAAACTTCAAGAAAATGTTGATATTTTTCATTTAGCAAATATCTTACTTCATATCAGAGTGTTTGATTTAAAAATGGTATCTTCGTTTTCTTTGCTGTTTTCTGTGTTAAGTAATCCATCTACACATATAAAATTCATACTTGAGAAATTGGGAAAATAAATTGAGGACGAGATCGGAATGATAATGAGAATAATCCTCAGCTTTGTCTCACCATTGACCATCACCTTTCATGATCAATTTCTCGTATTTATCAAATAAATACACGCTTTCGTGTTCAAGAACCAACAGTAACACAACATAGTGTTACTATTAGTGTAACGAACAAGAGGGGTACAACAGACTTAGAGAAATGTAAGTACAATATGGAAAGTGAAAAAGGAGGAAATAGGAATAAGGAATAGGAGAAGGGAAGATGAGAAGAAGAAGGAGACGAAGGAAAAGAGAGAAAGGGGAGGATCGAAGGGGTTGTATGGAGGGGAAGAAAATGAGAGAAAAGTACTTAAGGTGAAGGGGAGAAAGAACAGGAGAGAAAAAGGGGGTGAGAATAAGGCTGGGAGATGGGGAAGGGAGAAGTTGAAAAGAGGGAAAGGCAGTCCAAACACCAAACTTATATACTATAGGGCCTACTGCCCTTTTTACTCATGAAAATGATTTTATTATTTTTCATATCCCCAGTCCAACAGGGGCTTTATAATGAAATCGAGTTATATTTTAAAGAGCTTCCACACCAATTATGTTGAATGTGGAAGCTCTCCTGGCACGCCTTTGCATCATATTTTTTCAAATATTACCAAATTGCTGTTTTCAAATGTGCCATTGACATTTTGGGGATACTAAAGGCATCTTTCTCTACTGTTGTCCACTTTAAGTCATCGAAAATATTGAGGTCTGGTGAAAAGGTGGGTCTCAGATCTTGGTGGAGCGGATGAACTGCATGGTTAACCGAGGGTTGATTGATGAGATGGGAAAGCAGGAGTCTAGCATATTCTTAGAACTCAAGCATCCAAATATAATTAAATCACCGCATCAAGAAATGCTCCATGGGCCGGAAATCTCACAAGCACTGTGGCTCTCCATAATTGAGAACAGCAAGTATTCCAGGTTTGATTTTTTTTACACAAATTTACCTGGTAAGTAACTCCTAATAGGCATGGCTGGATATTCTAAACAGTTCAACAAAAATAAGTCCCCCTTTAAATAAACTTGAATGTCTCAAACATTCCTTCTCCGATTTTCATGAAAATTGGATTGAATTATAGGCCTGTATATCGACCCTAAATGTGTGTATTTGTAGTTTAGTGGCATTATTCCTGGCTGAACCAGCACCCTTCTAGTGAGTCTACTCCCGTTTTCAAAAATCTTTGGCTTTTCCAATGGTTACAAACAATTGTACCAAGCGGGGGAGCCACCAGCTGGGGCATACTTCATCATGATACTGGAGAAAATTTGTTTCTCAATCATATTTAGTGGACAATTCAGGACTTCTTTTGTAACCTTTTCACAGTTTAAGTTCCTTAGCTGACATTGGAAATCATTTGAGTGGAGTAAGAGCAACTTTTGGAATATTTTTTTTTGGAAAAGTCAAAACTTCAAATTTTTGAAAAGAGGGGTCTGTTGGCTCAGACAAAAATGAAGCCATTGAGCTACAATTACACAGGCATAATGTCAGTATGCAGGCCTACAAAATGCAAGAACTTTTACAGAAATCGGAAAAGAGGTCTTTGAGATATTCAAGTTTTCATAAAGGGGGACTTGTTTTTGTTGAACCGTTTATAACTCAAAACTTTATACAAAAATGTTATGTTTGATCGGGAAGAGCTAATTAGACGGTGCAAATCTTTATGCCGCACCCTGCAGAAGCGTAGAGTAGGATGGGGCAAGTAGCCCGGGTTAGGTGAGTGGCCCCCCAGGGATATATCTAAACTTACATTTTTGGTGGGTTTTCTTATAGATAGGATTGAAGCTAGATGCTTTTTAAGTGACGTCACAAATTTTCAGGGCAAACAGCGCCAAACCATAATAGAAATTAAAGCAACAAAAAAATGTGCATGGTTTCCGTAACTTTGATTAATTCTTTGAAAGGGGTTGTCAGAAATAACTTTGGAAATGTTTAAAAGTATAATGGATATCTGCATTGCTTCACTTTATGATCATCACATAAAAATGATTTGGATCAAGTTTTTTGTATTTAATTGTAAGTCATTCCAATAATCGACCATACGAAGCAGGTAAAATCGCACTTCGAAGTTAAGGGGGGCTGCATGCCTCGCCCTACTCTATATAGGTCTTTTCTCAAACTTTTTATTTTGCATTTTCAACTGATCAGATTGGTTGATGAACATCAGCATTATTATAGATTACACGTTGTAAGGGCCACCCACTGGCACCCAGATGATATTGGGGAGGCAGCTATGGATCTTCAACCTAACACAAACTTTTATTGTGCAGCGACAACAGACTATTTTTTTTCACGAACAAAGGAGTGACAAACTATTTCCTTGCAGGTGTAGGAGATACAGACTTTGTTACACAATTTTCTCTTCCAGTGTCTTGAGGAATAAACTCTTTCAGTGTCTAGTGACCAAACAATTTGTTTTTTTACAAAAAAATCCACAGCCCCCCCCCCCAAAAGAATAATCTGGTTGGCATCTCTCAAAGTCAACTGTGAATGACTAGAATCGCATACTTGTCATAACTGCTGTAAAAATGGTAAGTTTAAATCATTTAATTGACTATTAGACACATTTTTATTTTCCTTTTTTAAGATTCTGCAGTAACTTAGCTTTAATTTAGCATTCACGACTCTCAACGAATATTCATGAGCGCGTGACCCAGATACGGGAGTGAGGCTACCTACCTACCGCGATCTAGGTCACGCATGGAAACACATGGAAGCAGTTGGCAGTGTTGCTGCAATTGAAGTTTTAAGTTGCTCAGTAACAAAGGTTAGTGATCACCAGCTGTCTATAAGGTTGCATCTATGTGCCAGTGTATGATACAACGTGAATGGCATTGAATTTTGTGGAAAGAAGCCCAGTTTAAGGTGTTTAACGGTGATGTACTGCAGCCAACTGTCATTGTTTACTTATCAACTTGATCAGTTGTTATGCCATGGCAATGTCATGTTACTTGACAGTCACAATGCAATGTCAATAACCAACAAAATATAGATTCAACATGATCCTCCTGATTGATAGGATGGGGTTTATTTCAGAGCTGCATATACACTGTAGCCCATAGGCATAGCCCCCATGCAGCCAACGCCAGTGACAGCTAAAGCAAAGGGGAGGGGGGGGGGGAGGTTGGGGCACCAACGTCTGTGTCTTTGGACTGAAATTAGTCAAAATTACAATAGGCCTTGAATAATGTAACGAAGACAAAGACGTAGGCCTATGTATAGGCCTAAACAATTGTTTCAAAATACTGAAAATTATTAAAATACATTTTGGTTTGTCAAAATAAGTAGGCCTAGTCACATTCACTTCATATATCGACCCAGGTGTCATGCCCTCAATATGGGCTTTTCCTATCTCTTCCATGTTAATTTTGGGCCGGGGGGGGGGGGAGTATGGCAAAATGGCCCCCCTAAATACACCACTGGGACTACATTTACATAGCTATAGCCAATTATACAGGCTTTTATCTCCGAAAGTACTGCTTCGTTTTGACATGGTCTAATTGTTTCTTCATCGAGCTGTAATATCTTTTCAGACACTATGGTTCATTGCTGTGTGCCGGGTTGCACAAATCATTATACTCCAGAGACCACCATACATTTTCATGAAATGCCCGGAAACGTTCAACTCCACAAGCGGTGGATAATTGCCATTCGGCGAGACGTCGGCCCGTTCTTTCAGGTTAGTTATGGCTCTGGAGTCATAATTAAGTAAAATGTTATATTCATGCTTTCAGGTAGGATTACAAACTTATTTTTAAAAAATGTTAACAATATGAAATTCTTTTTTTTTAGGGTCACAGATTCCCGGTTGTCCTATCGTCCGAGACACGCAGATTTTGGGAAGGACGACCAAGATTTACCAGTATTTTACAATGAAATGACAACACTTCACAATCTGGGACCCTGTTTTTTTTTTCAAAAATATGAAAATTATTAATTTAACTTTTTTAACTTCTGAAATTTTACTCAATTTCCCATTAATAATTATACTAAATGTAATTGTGACCAGTTAGTTGATTTGTCAATTTACAAATGTCTCTTGCATATATCCTGTTTTTTTACAGAAGTATCCTTTTGAGTATGTTCTTGTCAATGATAATGTATGAGATGTTGTTGACCAGTATTCATAATATCTCGAATAAGGAAACACTGGAGGACGCAGTTGTATGTGTGATAATGTTTCTGTAGTATCTTTTAGCCTTGTCTATGTGCCATGTTTTTGCTTGTATGGACAATTGTTGTCTGGAATAAATTTTATAAAAGTAAAATTAAAGTATTTTTACTGCATTTCAGATCACAGACGCAACACGTGTGTGCAGCGAGCACTTTAAAAAAACGGATTACCGATGGAACCCAGTCAGAAAGTTTAATCTTAACAAAGATGCAGTACCATCTGTTTTCCCATGGACGGGAGATTATCAGCCCCGAAAGCCCCCAACAAACAGGACAAGGTGAAATAAACTTTGGCTTCTCTTGTATTTTTGTATTTTCTTTCCATGCTGTGAACGGCCATACCAAACATTATGACTTCTAAAATTACACATGCATCAAAGACATGACAAATATTACAATTTTCCACAATCACAGCTTTATCATCGTTTAAAAATTATATTCATATTTGTGGTTTCGTATATATTTTGATTGTTAGGTTATGTAATAATTTTGACTCAACTTTTTGTGTTGCCTATGGTTTTTCTTTGCTTAATTTTCAGTTTTCACATACATTTCATATATCCTGCTGTTTATGTCCTGGCTTGGAATGTCACACAATATCAGGATAAGTACATTCACTGTAACATTGCAGAACTATATTTAATGGCCGCAATACAAGCATTGTTGTCAGGGCTATAAATGTTTAATGTATACATGTACTCCGTAAGCGTGACATGTACACGGCCTTTTGGAAAGCCAAGCAATATTCACATAATAAGGAGGAGACCATTTATTATCCAGGAGGGGGGTGCTTGGAGGTTTTTGAAATAAATAATTTCTTGCTAAGTTTTGGTGAAATAAAGAAATTCTTTTTGGCAGCCTTGAAATAAATAATTTCTGTTGGGGGTTCTTCTTAAGAAGGTGATGCTTCACTTAGGAATGAATATTCGGGGAATTTGCGCGACTGAAAGAAATAATTAACGCCGCCATTACCGTCAATGAATTATTTCCCACTGACAAAAAAACCAACTTCCCCCCCCCCCAATAATTAAATGGTCACCCCTTATTTACTTTTGAACAGATCTATCTACTTTCACTCTGAGGGATGGACAAGCTCAGTGGTATCATGCTGGGCTGCCAATCGCTGGGTCCTGGGATCGAATCCAGCTGGCAAGTCACCAATGTTTGATGGCTGTTTCAATCATCTTATGCCTCATTGCCTGTCGTCCTTCCGTTGTGATCAGCCTAGCTAGCAAGTGAATAAATACAAGACATAAAGCCGCAATTATCCATCCATCTACTAACACCTTTAATATGTTTGTTTCAGTAAACGCCCACATGATGATGTGGAGCCGGAAATTGCGGAATTGTCAGAAGACGATGATCCCCTTGAAGGTCCATCTGAGGGTGACGCGGCTGTGAGTCTTGCATCTGAGGATGCTGGGCTGCAAGAGAAGTTGATCAAGAAAATTGAAGAACTGGAGAAAGAGAATGAAGCTTTGAAACAAAAACTGTCGGTGGAACGGTTTGGCCTGAACCGCTTTTCTTATGACAACAGTATGATTAATTTTTATACTGGTTTTCAAAATTACAAAATCCTTGAAGTCTTTTTCAGGTACACGCAGCCTGCTGCCAACACTATGATGCGTAAATATTATGTGCCAGTGCAACCTGGCTTCAGCTGCTCCAGACAGAGAGTGTTACCACTGATTGATGAATTTTTTTTATTTCTTTGTCGGCTGAAGCTCGGACTTCTTGAAGAAGATTTGGCGGTTAGATTCAATGTTTCAGTTTCAACTGTCAGTCGGCATATTATTACTTGGGCCAACTTCTTATACTTCGTCCTTGGCAGCATCCCGCTGTGGCCCACTCGTGAACAAGTTGATCTTTACATGCCCCCACCTTTTAAGGTATCTTACCCCAAAACGAGGTGCATAATTGACTGTACCGAGGTCTTCACTGCCAAACCAAGTTCTTTAGTTTTGAATTCCCAATTCTATTCCAACTACAAGAGTCATGCCACCTTAAAGGGCTTAATTGGCATTGCTCCTAATGGAGCAATAACTTTTGTCTCCCAGCTCTATACGGGCAGCATTTCAGATGTAGCAATAGTAAAGGACAGTGGGTTCCTAGACTTGATGGAACCAGAAGACTCTATAATGGCTGACAAAGGGTTTACTATTGAGAAACTACTCGCAGAAAAAGGCGCAACTCTGAATATTCCCCGTTTCTTGACTGGAAAATCTCAATTTTCACAAGAAGAAATTGCGCACAACCAGAAAATTGCCACAGTTAGAGTCCATGTCGAGCGAGCAATACGAAGAATAAAAGTCTATCGTATCTTTTCGTCACCCCTGCCCCTTTCGCTCATGGGCACATGCAACCAATTATGGACTGTGGTGTGCCTCTTGACCAACTTCAGGGGTCCTTTAATTAAGGTCACCACTTCTGATGAGGCTGATGTTTAAAGTTCTACTGACTTGCTCAATTTGTGAGCCACATACAATGTTTGGTACATTTTACCTTTGCACTAATTACAAAAACAGGTTACCTTTATCTGTCATTATTGAGTCTTTTCATCTACTATGTCATGCATGTATAATAATGATAAGGCAAAATTTTGTTTTGCAGTAAATTGTTTCTGTACATCCCTTGACAGTGGTGTAGCCAGCAGGGCGGGGGGGGGGGGGCATGTGTTTGCTGACAGTACTGTCAAGAAAGGTAAGTATTATCATCAAAATTATTACTAGAAATAACTTTGTTAACAACACTTATATACCCTTGTGCTACCTCCATGACTTAATTTAGTTGTATGCTGAACAGAATTCTGATCTCGGTTTGGAAATATAATTTAATCTCAAGTCAAGTCAAGTCAACTTTATTTCAGACCAAAGAACAAAAATCTTAAGTAAAAATTTCTACCCAGTGGGAGGTGTAACTGCCTCTCTTCAACATACTACATCTACAAATATCATTAACAAGTGATCTAGCAGATCTTGACACTCTGGAATATATATTATGGCAAGTTTTGCGGATTAAGCTCCTTGGACTAGGAATAT
Organism: Platynereis dumerilii; assembly: GCA_026936325.1. Classification (NCBI taxonomy): domain Eukaryota; kingdom Metazoa; phylum Annelida; class Polychaeta; order Phyllodocida; family Nereididae; genus Platynereis; species Platynereis dumerilii. The sequence continues at coordinate 39,030,957 of JAPTHN010000011.1, read as the reverse complement.
CAGATAGTGTGTACATCATAGATGCGCTACATCTCATTGGCAAATTCAAAAATCTACGCACTGCATTGTTATATGAAACATAAAGGCGTTGCATTTTACATTTAGTGAAATGTAACCACAGTGAACAGCAATACATACTTGTACAGAAAGATTTAAACAAGAAACATTTTACATAATCATTACATTTACTGAAGCGTTTTAGCAGCATATTGCTCCGACAATACAGACTTCGAATTTGTCTGTCAATATCCCTGTCATCACTGAGGTCTGAACAAATAATATGAACCAAGTATTTAGCTTCATGCACAATTTCAATCTTCCTGTCCCCCAGACAGAAGCTTGGGGCGGGGTACTGCAATTTGCCTTTGCTGATACACATACATAACGTCTTTTGATGATTATACATAAAATCTGTGAGTTTTCAGCAAAATAACATTTTGTCTTCAAGTTTCAATTGTCTAGTAACATCAATTAAATTAAAATCTCTATAATACTTATATATCAAGATATTATTCTATAACTTCTTGTGAAAATCATAATGACAATTACTTGTAATAATACATGTATATAATTTGGTCAGTCTTACTTGACTCCTAATGTATTGAGATAATAATAAATAATAAAGAAAGTTATTACTATCAACAGTTGTAGGTCACATTTGTATATTTTACATTGATTCACTTTAACTTTATACCAATTGAGACCTGCTCTATCAAAATGAGTTCAAAGTAGGCAATCTGTATTTTCCATAAATTAGCAAAATGTGTCAAAAGGTCACATTTTGATGACTTTTAGTTGTTTATACCAAGCTTTAGCAAAAGTAATTTGCTTTGATTATTTAAGACCATTTTAACCAAAAACTCGTTTTAGATTATCTAAAATTGGGTATCATTCTTCATTTTCCTAGTTCTTTTATTGTAATGGCGGGAAATAAATTCAAGTGCCATTTTCTCAAAGTTTGATGTTTTGTATCTTCAATGCTTGAGGTGCCATATCTTTGGATTGGGTGGAGATATCAAGACAAATGAGACATCATTTTAAAGCCAAATTCCATTAGAACAAAGTCATTTTCACAACTGAATATGAAGGCAGGCCGACTTTGAACCCATTTTGGTGAAGCAGGTCACAATTGTGGAGTTACAAAAAGTAAGAGAAATAAAATAAATCCAATTTGTCCTTGATGTTCTGCCACAACTCTGGCTCAAACTTGACCTCTTCCACGTGACGCTCATCACCATTTGGAAGATAAACAAAAAAGTCACACCAGTCAAGTCCAGTGACCGCAAGTTGGGATTGGATTTGGTAGAAATAATTGTGATTCTTCTTGAGCTCCAATTTGTCGTTCGTTTGACGCAGGCAGTCCACAGACTTCAGGTCTGCAGCTTGTGGCACTTTTATTTCGAGCAGGCCAAATGGTGGCTGTCGGGCCGGGTCGACAACCCTCCTGTCTGGAGAAGCTGCGATCCAGGGGGCTTCTGGGCTGATAATTATGCCGCAAGGATACACATTGACGTTGTTCTCTTTAAGCTGGAACATAAATATAGTAATTATGAAATTTATTAAGTGCATGGAGCTCTATTCCAGATTCATGAGATTGTCATCAAACGTGGGTTTTGGCCTACATATTTTTGTGTTGCTTATGGATTTAATAAATAATTATTTTCAAATTCACATGAAATACGGTGTGGGATTTAATATTCCAGTACCCTGTGACTATCATCAAATTTGGTTTTGAAGTTTCTAGTGTTTGAAGCTACCATTGAAGAAATAAAGTTCAGTTAAGGTTTTACCTTCGAGAACACAATTTATTCTACTCTTTTTTTTCTGTGTGACAAAGGAGAACATGTAGCTTGTAGCTTCTCTTAATTTTTCATGTCATCCATCTCATTCTCATCCAATTTTGATCTCAAGTGGTTAGGCCAGACAAAATTAATTTTTAGCTTGTCAGATCAACCAACTAGATTTTCTGCCCAAGAAAAAAAAGGGCTTTCTCCACATTTTTGTCTAAGGGACCGTTCAGAATTTATGACTGTGGGGGGATTGGAGTTTTGCCCGTTGGCGTACTAACTTTTCACACATGTTTCAAAGGGGGGGGGGTACTAATTTTTCACAACATGTCCTACGAGGCTTATTAGAAATTTTTACAAAAAAAAAGGTTAAAAAATGCACATACACTCAGTTTAACCGCGCATTTTAACGTGCAAAAGTCTGAATTTTGAGGGGGGCACTAAATATACGCATGAAACCTAAGGGCGGGGTACTATAAATCTGCATGGAACTCAAGGGGGAGGGGGTATCAATTCTTGACGGGAAGTTCTGGCAAAATTCTCACCCCCACCCCTTTAAATATTGAACGGTCCCTAATTGACCTAATGATTACAACTTTTTTGTTTCTCTTCTGTACGACCTTACAAATATGTCTCAAGAAACCTGAGAAACTAAAGTTCAATTATGTCTGGCCTCAGTGCCTTAGTCTTCATTTCGCTCCAACGAACTTTTGGGCCACTAATATTAGATTTTTCAATGTAGAAGTCTCTGATGTATTATTAAAGTATTACCTGGTATGAGACCAGTACTGAATACCTCCTTGGGTGCACCGTTGGCCTAGTTTGACTCCAGTTAAGCGTATCTCTTGAACACTTGTGTAGAAAATTCACAAAGCAGCAACAAAAAGTGGAAATTCAATCACTGTAACAATAGAAAACATTAAACATTGACAATAACAAACACTGAACTCAAAAATTCAATTTTCATAAAATCCCAGAACTCTTGTTAAAAACAAATTACCTCGCAGTAATTCCTGGCTGCCACTGGCTCCATCTCAAGCCCGACTTTCATGGCTTCGGTTTGGACTCTTCTTGTTGATTTCATCCGTTTAACGAGAATTTCTGGACCTACAACATTAATATAAATTGCCCAGGTACATTAATTAAAATCTCTCATTAACTAAAGTAGTATACTATAGGGTCGCCAGTTCTGGTTTCTCACAATATTAAAAGAAACAATATATTTAATGTACAATGTACAGTTCTTTCTTCACTGTCAAATTGCCTTTAATCTTTTACCATGTTCGGTTGGTTTCTTTAAAAAATGGTAAATAAGATTGACAGAGTAACTGTACAGTCACACGTTTCAATATGCTACATAATACAAAATATTTGGTTTCCTTGCTCATTTTCTCAAGTGATATGAAGTACAAGGGACAACATATTAAACTGGGAAAGCATTATTCAAAAGATCTACCTGTGGAACAAGGATAGTATACATACCTTTAGAATACTTAAAAATCTCGCCTACTTTCGAAGCTGTGAGCCGATTGACCCGTAGGTCATACCACAGCTGCGAATCCGATTGAACTTGTGTGGCCAATTGGAGTTCATGTGACTGCTGCGGGGACACACTAAGGTCTTGTAACTTTAGGTATTGGGAATAATTAAGAGGACACTGGAAGTTGGATTGCATAAAGGATTTAATAGGAAGAGGAGGGAAATCAGGAAAATCAACTACATTTTGAATGACTAAGGAATGGTGAGGCTGTTGGTAACTAAGAACGGAACCCCGGGGGAATAGGCCAAATTTAGTGGAACAACTTACGGGGGGAATTGGAGGCACAGCGGTGCAGAACTGTATGTTGCCAATAGCTTTATAGCTCTGCACAAGTCCATAGGGATCCAGCTGGGCAGAGGCTGACGCTGACAATGGGTTGAACAAGGTGGAACGAATTCCCTTCGAGGGATTGGAGGGCTTCAAATTCTTGACAATTACTTCGTCGACAGGTTTTGGCTGGATTTTCTTCCCTCTTGGTTCATGCCATCGTTGTGGCAAACTCGTTTTAGCTACATCTTCTGGGACTGTTTTAAGTTGCTGAGCCTGAAAATATAAAATATAATACAATTAAGTCAAGTCAAATGCTTTCTATTAATTTGACCTGCAGTTTACATCACCCAGCCTCTAGGTCTAAGGCGGCCTACAACTCACATTCATATGAAGTGCAATACATTGGTATCATCTACAACTAGCAATGACAGCTTACATGTGAGTGATTAGTTTAAGTTCAAAATCCTGTGATTCTGAAAAATCTATTAATTAATTACGCAAATTTTACAATGACATTGTAAAGGTGCGGGGGGTGGTGATGTGACTTACATGATATACAAACTGAATCTTATTCAAAAGGGTTTCAAAATACCTCAACCAGGTCATGAATTTTTCACTAAAATGTTAGATTTAACACAACAAATACACATGTACCTACCTTAAAATCAGCCAGCATATACAGTAGTGCCACTAAGTGGCCACAACAGCCCCCTAACCCTATGGTGCATGAGCACTTAGCATGTTGCACTGTGATGTCACCTGAGTTCTGATGAATATAGATCTGAAAAAAACAAAAAAAACATGAAATAATGACAATTAGTATACTTACAGTTACACCAACAATTTGACCAAAAGTGACCTTGCACTATTTATGACTCCAGGGACAGGGAAGGGTTTGTTCAAGGGTACTCATTTTTCACTTTATTTCAAAGGGGTAGGTTATATGACATACATTTAGTACATGTGCATCTTACTTTGTGGGCTGGGGGCAAGTGCAAAAAATCAATCGGATGATTGGGGTTTTATACCCTGCATTTAAGCACTTGCTGGGCTAATTACAACAGGAGGACTTGACAATGTGGCGAAGGTTGGTTGAAACAACTGTCCAAAATAGGCCCAAGTAACCCGGCAAGAGCTGGTTTCGAACACTGGCAGCTCAGCACATTACCACTAGATCCAACACTGTACCCGAGGAATCTAAATTAAAAATCTGCATGAAACTTATAAGGGGTATAATTTTTCCCAAACTAATAATTCTCAGAGGCAGGAGTGGCTTATCCCATATAGCAGCTCTGCCACACTGCCTAATAGGCGATTGTGCCCTTTGTAATGTTCTGTTGCATAGTTTATTTTTATAACTTAAGAAATTAAAGCTAAATATTTCTAAAAAATACCGTGCAAGCACGTAAACCCCGCTGGCTCTATGTGAAGCCATTGAGACCATTTGGATGCACTGTGCATCGACCCACCGACATGGACGCACCGACACGGACGCACCGACACGGACGCACCGACGCACGGACAGACGGACGGACTACGGACACACGGACGGACGGATACACGGACGGACGGACAGACGGACGGACAGACGGACGGCCACACGGACGGACGGATACACGGACGGACGGACACACGGACGGCCGGACACACGGACGGACGGCCACACGGACGGACGGACACACGGACGGACGGACACACGGACGGACGGACACACGGACGGACGGACACACGGACGACCGGACTGACGGACACACGGACACGACGCACCGACACGGACGCACGGACAGAAGGACGGACGGACACGGACGGACGGACACGGACGGACGGACACGGACGGACGGACACGGACGGACGGACGTAAGGAAACACGGACGGACGGACACACGGACGTACGGAGACACAGACGTACGGACACACGGACGGCCGGACGGACACACGGACGGCCGGACGGCCACACGGACTCTGCATGACAAAATAAGATAACAGGCAAAATTTGAATGAAATATGAGCAACACAACGTCCGTGTGGCCGTGCGTCCGTGCGTCCGTCCGTGCGTCCATCCTTCTGTCCGTGTGCCCGTCCGTCCGTGTGTCCGTACGGACGCACGGACTTGTCATTCCCATCTGCATGACAAAATAAGATAACAGGCAAAATTTGAATGAAATATGAGCAACACAAAGTGAGTTATGCTTGACGAAATCCCCAGCATCCCCAGCACATTGAGGACTGCAGTACCCCGTAGGCTATTACATAGCCAGCGGGGTAAAAAGAGAAGTTCTGTTATCATGATGCTAACTTAGTAATACTAGAGAGGAGACAGCTTTCTTACCTCAATTTCATGCGCAGCCAACCCCTTCCTCTCTGAGTGGTAGCATTTGCCAGTCACTCTAATGTCAGTATTGTCAGTCTCAGCAACAGGGAATACTGAAACAAAACCACATAATTAGCTACAGTACCTGACATATGGATAGGACCTATTGTCATGGTTTACACTGTGTCGTGATTTGTTTACATTAGCAAATGTCAAATTCAAGCATTACTCACATCTTATATTGTGCACATAAGCCTCTTTATAGTATTTGAATCCTTTGCCCCTCTCAACTTCGCCACTTGCATTGCTCCTGGCCGAAAAGTTTTCCACAAAAGTAAAATTAAGAGAAGAAGACAGCAGAGACAGGTCTCTGTCCATGTTTCGTCTGAAATTTGCTATCCAGCAAGCTACCAGACCATTCACAATGTTCACGTGGAGAAAATCTGATGTTGATATTGTTGTCTTTCAGCTGGAAAGCAATTTAAAAAAATTATTTATTTAGATGATATATCAGGGTGCATCCGATCTCAATCAGAGAATTTCGCTGAGGGGATCTATGGGGTTATCACATCGTGGATTCACAGAACCATACCTTACGATCTTACGCAACTCAGTACTGATAACATACATAAATATAAAAAATCTGGTTGGGTCATATATGACTTTTGATAATTTTACATGAACACTAATTTTTTGTGTTTTTTGTGTAATGTCGTGGCCTATGCATTCAGGAGATGCGAACACCCCAGAGGACCCCTACCAAAATGTTCTGGATCCGCCCCTGATTGAGATTTGAATGAAGCAAAATGACACCTTTAAGGAAAAATAATATTTATAATCAAAACAGAGTCTTGAAAAGCATGTTATGCAATGGTAAGAATAAATAATAATACGTACCTCAATTTCATGCAAACACTATGTCTTGCCCCCTCGAGTTAGGGTAATGTTCACTTTTCTGAGACCGTCATAATACAAGTCAGCCATAGTGGTGATAGTACTGGAAGAAATCAAATAAGCTACAAGTTAAAGTATATTACTTGGGATTGTTTTTTCAGTACTTTATGAGCTTTTATGTAGGGGAAGAGGGGGTGAAAAGTCACAGGGGTAAAAAGTCACAGGCCTTTTTGACCAACTTGCAGTGACCTAATTATTAAGCTTAAATCATCATTTGGGACGCTTTTATGAGAAGAAGGTCTTTAGGGAATACGAAAATTATGCTAATTATGCAAAGTGGGTTTTTACCCACCTCATGCATTTTTGGGGTCCCAAACAGGTTTTATCGACTTCGAACTTTCCCTATTAATGTCTGGTCATTGTGACATAGGAAGTTGTGCTAGTGTTTCAAGGTCTTTTGGATAATAGTCTTTCATGCTGTGAACCCATTTTTGGCCATATGGTCACCAAGTTGCCATGATCATGCATTGAATTTAAAAAACAGCTGAGGGGTGAAATGTCACACTGTGACATTTCACCCCAGCACAGTGATATTTTACCATATGGTACCGTGAATTCAATATTCTGTGCTAAGTAAAGTAAAATATTCCACACTTGAGGCTTTTAGCTTACAATCTTATCATCACTCATCATCAATAATACATCTGAGAGAGAATTGCAGCAAGTTTTCATTTCGCAAACTTTGGGCAATTTCTGACGCAGGCTTTGCTGATGGTGCCTTGTCATTGCATGCAGATAGCTTTGGCAGGCTTACTATAAATTTCATGCACAAGGATGACTATCAAGTCTAGGTATGCATATTACCTCATATAGAGCTGTATGTTCACAACAATTGCATGTGACTTGTTACCCCGCGGTTGTGACTTCTTGACCCTGGCATGGGGTAAAAAGTCACAGCTGACTTTGCCTTAAATAATTGTGAACTGACTAAAGCCTATTTACAATACAGCAGCTATCACGTGATACAAACATAGTCAACTAAATACTGCATAATTGTGCCAAAGGTCATTCAGATCTAACAAACACCTGCTCTGTTCTGGGCCTTTTTTTAAATTTTGTGACTTCTGACCCCCGCCTCCCCTACACCACACATCTATATAATGTGCAATACAACCCGATATTCATGCAATTCAAGAAATAAAAAGTCAGATCAGGACATGTTCTACAGGATCAATAAAATTCTTTTCATGGGGTTATGGATTTGACACCCGGAGACAAACTTTTTGAAAAGCGGCAACAAAAACTTTTTCCATGTGAACAGTGCTGGATTCAGACAGCATAGTTTAGGGGGCCCGGGTATCGTTTTCGCATTCGGGGCCCGCATAGGTGTTGTTTCAGCATTCGTATGCAGCATGCCCACGTAAATCACCCATATTTTCTTCAATATTTCCATCTAAGTGGTCTGAGGCGGGCCTTGACCCACTAGGTCCCCCTGGATCTGCCACTGGTGTAGGTGTGACAAACTTTAAAATCAGAAATTAAACATTATGGTACACTGGGCAACTGGTGGAAAGGAATTTTTATGTGCGGAATGAACTTTTTTCTATGTACAGCGGCAAACCAATTTCTTTTTCACCAAAAGTCCACAACTGCTCCCCCCCCCCGATCATCTGGGGGCACCCCTTAGGTATCCAGGTGCATGTGAAGGGGATGGGCTACAATTGCAGTTTTTTTTTTGTGACATAAATTTTTTCAGACAGCACTAGACCAGGTCGATTAGAATAAAAAATATTTTGTCTGTTTCGTACTCAATGAAAGGCCCGGTCATTGACCAGCCTGTGAAATCTGAATTAATAAATGGTTACACATGGATTTTGACTTATCAAGCATGTAGTTACATAAGGCCTGCATGTAAAAGTCATGTTAGTTAAATTACTGTCATATTTTTATTTCATCTTCAGGGGATGACCATTGAATATTCATTTTGGGGGGAAGCAGAATAATGAAAACTGGAATAATAGCATTTATACGGTTGAACTAGGGCTGCACGATAATAGGCTGAGATGCGATATGCGATAACTATGTTTCATATTGCGATGACGATAAATTATGCGATAAATTCACAAGCAAGAGATTTACCTAAAAACTCCCAAAATTTTAGCAAAAAGTTTGAATTTCATGAAAAGAAATTCCAGCTCTGTGGCAAAAATGCAGACATTTTTTATAATTTATTTATCGCCCCTTTGTGCGATAACATTATCACCCTACTTGATATCGCGATAACGATAAATTTGCGATTAATCGTGCAGCCCTAGGTTGAACCCCACCCCCCCCCCCCCCAAGTCAATACATAAAAAATAAAGACTGAAATGTATAATATAAAAGAGACAAATAGGCCAATAGTGGCAATACACACATAGGTCTGCCCCAGCACTTCACAGCAACTTGAACAAGGGTGATGGTTGCTCGTGGTTTGTTTACATTCTCCTATCAAAGTGTTACATTACTCACGCATGATGTGGTGGGCACAGCCTTCCTAGATGGTAGTATGAGCATCCCCCTTCTTCACTGGACCACTGGCAATGCTTATGTACAAAAATCTTTCCACAATAATGCAGTTTAACGCCTGGCAAAGGCAAAGAGTAGCAGAGCATGTGTCTCTCCCATGTAAACAGTGAGGGATTCCCCAGTGGATAGGTAGGTAGCCTCACTTTCGCGCATGACGCGGGGAATCCCTCAGCTCATTAAGAGGCGTGAATGTCAGACAACTTTCTACTCCAAATAAACTGGATGATATGTCAACTTTTCTGACACCTTGTAGGCCCCAACGAGCACATTGTAATGATTAACACTCAAATGAACAGACTGAGTTTAAAGATGTTTCAATATGTCGCCATGGCAGCAGCATATGACTTAAACAATCCAAAAGCCTTTAAGTTTTTCATCATGAGCTCTGACTTTTTATATTGCATTTTTTGTAATAAAGAAATTAATAAAGAATCAAATTTCAGGACAAGTTTGACAATATGTACGATACCCACAGCTGTTGCTATGGCAACAGTTTTTGTTTTTTGCCATATATTCCAATTTCTATTACAACGTAGGCCTAATGAGATACTAAAATATAGTTTATCTAAAAAAAAAAGTCATCAAAATACCTAAAGCATGCAATGTATGTTTTCAGTTTGTTTTGCTTTTTCCAAAATCATTTGTAAATATTTCAATTTAAATGGTTGCCATGCAACAAGTCATGATTAATTATCAGGTATTTTCATAAAATTTATATAACAGTGGTAGATACTACATTTAGCCCCCAGATTCAAGCTTATAATTATTACTCACATTTAGTCATAATGATGCCAAGATGTGGCGATTTTGGCCAAAAAATATGACATTTGTTACTATGGAAACCATTTTGGTAATTTTAAATTCATCCCAGCTGCTTGAAATTTTGGGAAGTTGTAGAGGGAAGTCACGAACATACAAAAATGTAAAAAAATATGTCTTTCTACTTTCTGTGCTTCCTGTAGAGTGAAAGAATTACAGTTGTTACATGAAATTTATCAATTTTTGGACTTTTTCCCCAAACTAACCTTTAACCCCTTTCACCTATGTCAATATTTTTGATAATTAGAATAGCATAATTTAGTCCCAAATATGGCTGAACCGACCATTTTTTGGTATTGCCATTGACTTTCTTAAAAATAGCCAATAAATATGACAATGTCTGTTTATTTTCTGATTGTTTTTTCTACATAGAAATGGTTGCTATGGCAACCACAGGTAATTGCCAAAGTGCCGACAATCATTTTTTGATAGCCTGGGGTGCTAGCAACACATTGACACGGGTCTCTACCTGCCCTCAAAAATCGTCCACAGGAGGGTGATTGCTCCTGGACTAATATATGCAATATAAGAATTGGTAAACCAACTAAACAATGGAAATTGATGTCAGAAATGGATGCCTCAATGTCTGATTATGTTTTGTAAATTTCTGAAATGCAAACTATTGACTGACCTATTTTTTCTCAAGGAAAGTGATAAGTAATTATAACATACTTACACATATTATTTCCATTTTTCAAAACTTATTTAAAGGGAAAAGCATGTTACAAATGCACGAAAAGGTGAATAATTGAGTTCAAATAGCCAGGAAACAAATTGCAGGCAGTATCTGAAAAATTTCACACACCAAGGTTCACCATATACACTACCACGAGGAAGTATTTGGAAAATTGGTCAACAGAATCACTGCACATGTGGGAAATGGATGGAGGCTGTCTGTGAGACAATGAATTTTAGTCAGTAACAAACAACCCAAATTAACAATGAAAGAGCTCTGTGGAGAATTATGGACACAGCTGCAGAGGGGACATAGCTGTACTATGAACATTGCACCAACATGGCCTCTAAGAGGTCTCAATGCAAAGAGCCAATGCACCAAAACAAACATCCAATTTCATCACTGATAACTTCATGAAGTAGGAGAAAGATTTTTGGGATAAGAATCTCGACTCTACTTTAAGCCAGATGAAGTGACATTTTTTATTGCATTGAAGGCCATCAGGCTGTGTTGAGGCAAAGTGTGTTTGACAATGCATGCTCACAGCTCTGTCCACTATGCCTGTAGCTCTCCACAGAACTCCTTCTCTGTTAATTTTGGGGTGAGATGCACCTTTTTGACCAAAATGCATACTTGTTTTGCAGATGGGTCCCATCTATTTACTATTTATGCTATGATTCTGTTGACTGATAGGCTGCAGAGCCCTCGATGGTCATCTACATGAAGACATTGTCCTGTTAAATTGTTCAAATACCACTTGATATCAGAGCCCAGACTATCTGAATTTGATTGCCATTGTTTCGATGTATTTTCTGCGTGTTTTGTTTTCCGTTCAAAATATTTTGAAATTTTAAATAAAATATGTGAGCAGTGACGTATCACATCCCGCGGGATACACTAGGTCAGACAATTTGTTACTGTTCAGAAATTATCAATACCGCATCAGACATTGAGGCATTGCTTTCTGACATAAATTTCCATTGTCTAGTTGCCTTACCAATGCTTATTTAGCATATAGTGGAGAAAAATCCGAGAGTAGGATTTCTTTTGACCCACAAAATTTTGGACATTTTGAATTCAGAGCCTCTTGATAACTGCAAATCATATTTGATTCTGGTTTTTTCACTGCCATGAGTTTTTTTATTCAAATATAGGCAGATTTTCAGATGCCACATAACTTTAAAAACAGCAGCCCTCGCCGTATGAATACATTTGACCTCAACTGTATGTGATGACTTGAGAAACATAGCATGCAGGAGCGACACCTTGAGATAAAACAGTGAGATGGAATAGGAAACATTGGAGAATATTGATAGTCTTGCAGAAATGACTAATAATTGCACTGGTAAAATATGAACAGTTTCAGAAACCAGACCCACTTATGGTTGTTGTAGGACATGAAATAATGTTGCTGTAAATTTTTAGTTGTGGGCGATGAGTAGTTTGGGAGGAGTAGCTTAAAGCATCCATGAATTTATAGTATGATGATGATTATATAATTGGCTGATGCAACATTTTTTAGTTCAACCAAACGTCTTGCCCTGAAGAGTGTAACTTTTCCAAGCAAAAGAAATTCCCTCATGAGTCATGACATCGGATGACCAGTCTGCTGCATGGAAGAACTTGCCATATAAATGATCACAAGCAGCATGAAAATGAGCAAGATTTGGCAAACTGAACTTGAAAAAAATTGTTTTCTTTCATACTGTGGGAATCTTTAAATGTTATAGATTAATAAAAATAATACATGTATTGGATAAAAAAAATGAATGTTTATACTTTAAAGTTGTCAGTAGCTACTTCTGCAAATTATACCATGACAATGGGAGAATCAAACAAAGTTTAATTAATCACACAAGGTACATGTTTTTGGACATAAAACCAATCTTTATTAAAAGTTACATAAAATCAGTAAAGATTTTGGATAATCCCAAACAATCCAATTAAAGGAGTCCCTCTGACACCATGAGTCCTTCAAGTAGTTTTTGGGGATGACACTTAACTAAAATTATCCCATAAATGATGAAACTTAGGACAAGCTGGCAAATAAACATATTTTTATACATTTTCTCAGAAATGTTTTCTGTTACAGGTTTATCACTCTCTGTCAGTCTGGCTGAAGTGGTATACACTTTCTACTATGACAATGACAGCATATTTCTACTTCTGAATAATGACTTTTATCTTGGATATTACCTAACAGGTAAAATAGGCAATTCTTAGCACTTTTTGATGGAGATTCCATGCTAAGAATAGTGTGTGATAAATAAAAAACGTAAAACTTCAATATCTCAAAAATTCCCGACAGTGTTTTTTTGTTTGATACATCAAAATGTTTGTCTGACCTTCCTCTACATCTCTGCACTTACCATTTTCTTGGTCAATTTTTTTAACCCCAAAGTTTGGTCAAGTTTGCTGTGTAACGTTTTCAAATACCTATTATATGACCATAATTACAGCTGAAATTTTCCTGTAGATAGTTTATTAACGCAGATATGATGAACAATTTGTAAACCGTTATAACTTCCAAATTTCCAATGTGTCTGAAAATGCAGGTGTTGTTTCAATCAGTTTCCATTCTGTCAGAGTCTGGCATTGAAAGGATATATAGAGTAGGCATTGTAGTGCAGAGAGCTAATCTGAGCCAACAAACACAATTAATCTATGGATCAGCTTTCACAGTCAAGGACAGCTATGGGGCTAAGTGCCAGAATATTGGAGATGCCATTTATATTTTTGGCAAGGAGAGACATTTATAAATATATAGGTCTATGTGCAGATCTAGAGTCATCTAGAATTCCAGGGACTGTCGCCTCCAGACGAAGAACTTCAGCCTTCAGGAGGTGCCCTTGGTAGTTTAGAATAAGAAAGAGGCAGAGGGCCATCATCCGTCATCATGCATCACTGTCTGGGGATATGCAGTCTTGCTGACTTGCAGCCAGCCAAGTTCAGATCTACATCTTGTGTGCATGCTGGACTTGCATATGCAGGACTTGCATAACTGTGGACATAGCAGCTTAAGGTATGTAGCCAGAAAATCCCACCAGCCCACACAACCACACAGTCCACACACTCATATCTGCATATGGCAATATCCCCTGGATTAGCTGAGTTAGTTCATTGCCAATGTTTTGTCCTAACAAGAGAGCAAAGCAAACAGTCAATCCAATAACAGCTCACAGCACTGGTCCTTGTACCAACAACTGCCGGGCATTCCAAAGCACAGGTTCGTTTCCTGGGTATTTCTCTTCTTACCCCTTGTTTTAGCTATAGGTTTGTGAGATGCAGCTGATTTACCATGCAAAAATACAACACAGTCACTTTTCACAGTGCTTAATCATAAGAACAGTGATGAAGGGCCTCTTTTACTTCTTGTTCTACTCCTCCTTCGTTGCTCATTCTCCTTCTTCGCCTATTTCTTGTTCTTTTTCTTCCTCTCCTTCTTCACTGTCTTTTCCATCTTTACCTTCCTCTAGTAATTCCCCCTCCCCATTCCTTTTGTTCCACTCCCTCTCCTTCCTTCTATTAGGGCAACTAACAACATTTTATTTCACTAACAATCTGCAATGGTAACTTCACATTGTTTCAGCATTTTCCACCAATAAAAGGAGTATCACTCATTTTAGATGCAGCAACAGTTTTATTATTAGATATAACTGAAGTTTATCAGGCAATCTAGACATAACACTTTCTGTATTGCCTGTAATATCTGACAGATCTGAATCATTTTACAATGCAATAACATTAATTTTATTATGTTCTTAATTACTCCTAATCAGATAAATGAACCTTTAAAAAAGTACAATCCATTCATATACTGGCCTAAATCTTTACCTGTCTACCCATAGGCCTAATAAGGGAAGACAACTCAACTGGCAGCTAGGCCTTAGAGTTCTATCTATATAATCATAATGAGCATGCAGACCTGCAGCACTGTCAGCACCAGCGTGGAGCCCAAATAACCATGCAGTGGCGCACCAGTCTGCTTCTCTGTGTAAAGTGCAGGGAGGAGTATATAATTTCTTCCTGCAGTTCTGCAAAAAAACTGCAGAATTCTGCAGTCCTGCAAAAAACTGCAGAATTATGCAGTTCTGCAAAAAACTACAGAATTCTGCAAAAAAATGCAGAATTCTGCAGGAAACTGCAGAATTCTGCAGGAAACTGCAGAATTCTGCAGTTTTGCAAAAAAACTGCAGAATTCTGCAGTTCCAAAAAAAATCTGCAGTTTCAAAAAAAACTCTGCAGGAAGCTGCAGAATTCTGCAGTTCTGCAGCTCCCTGCATGATTTCTGAACCTCTGTTACTTCCTGCAGTTTATTGCAATGCATCTTCAAAGTTCAGACCTCTTTGACATGGGGCTTGCCGCTACCAAGGAAACGTGGTTTGGGGGATTGTTGTATGAAGGATCGGGGTTTTTGGTAGTCCTCAGTCACTACAGCGTTTCTGAAAAGTTTCTGCAGCAAAATCTGTAATTCTGCAGGAGATATGCAGCCTGGGAGGTTTTATGCAGCTCTGCAAAAAACTGCAGAATTCTGCAGAAAACAGCAGAATTCTGCAGAAAACTGCAGAATTCTGCAGAAAACTGCAGAATTCTGCAGTTCTACAAAAAACTGCAGAATTCTGCAAAAAACTGCAGAATTCTGCAAAAATCTGCAGAATTCTGCAGTTTCAAAAAAAAATCTGCAGGAAGCTGCAGAATTCTGCAGTTCTGCAGCTAACTGCATGATTTCTGAACCTCTGTTACTTCCTCCAGTGTATTGCATCTGTACAGTTCAGACTTCTTTGACATTGGGCTTGCCGCTACCAAGGAAACATTGATTTGGGGGGTTGGTTTTGGGGGTTGTGGTTTGGGGGGTCGGGGATTTGGTAGTCCTCAGTCATTGCAGTGTTTCTGAAAAGTTTCTGCAGCAAAATCTGTATTTCTGTAGGAGATATGCAGCCTGGGAGGTTTTATGCACTTCTGCAGCTAGCTGCAAAAAACTGCAGAATTCTGCTAAAAACTGCAGAATTCTGCAGAAAACTGCAGAATTCTGCAGTTCTGCAAAAAACTGCAGAATTCTGTAGAAAATTGCAGAATTCTGCAGTTCTGAAAAAAAATTCTGCAGTTCTGTAGGAAACTGCAGAATTCTGCAGAAAATTGCAGAATTCTGCAGAAAATTGCAGAATTCTGCAGTTCTGCAGCTCCCTGCATGATTTCTGAACCTCTGTTACTTCCTGTAGTTTATTGCAATGCATCTTCAAAGTTCAGACCTCTCTGACATGAGGCTTGCCACTACCAAGGAAACGTGGTTTGGGGGGTTGTGGTTTGGGGGGTCGGGGTTTTGGTAGTCCTCAGTCATTGCAGTGTTTCTGAAAAGTTTCTGCAGCAAAATCTGTATTTCTGTAGGAGATATGCAGCCTGGGAGGTTTTATGCACTTCTGCAGCTAGCTGCAAAAAACTGCAGAATTCTGCAGAAAACTGCAGAATTCTGCAGTTCTGCAAAAAACTGCAGAATTCTGTAGAAAATTGCAGAATTCTGCAGTTCTGAAAAAAAATTCTGCAGTTCTGTAGGAAACTGCAGAATTCTGCAGAAAATTGCAGAATTCTGCAGAAAATTGCAGAATTCTGCAGTTCTGCAGCTCCCTGCATGATTTCTGAACCTCTGTTACTTCCTGTAGTTTATTGCAATGCATCTTCAAAGTTCAGACCTCTCTGACATGAGGCTTGCCACTACCAAGGAAACGTGGTTTGGGGGGTTGGTTTGGGGGGTTGTGGTTTGGGGGGTCGGGGTTTTGGTAGTCCTCAGTCATTGCAGTGTTTCTGAAAAGTTTCTGCAGCAAAATCTGTATTTCTGTAGGAGATATGCAGCCTGGGAGGTTTTATGCACTTCTGCAGCTAGCTGCAAAAAACTGCAGAATTCTGCAAAAAACTGCAGAATTCTGCAGAAAACTGCAGAATTCTGCAGTTCTGCAAAAAACTGCAGAATTCTGTAGAAAATTGCAGAATTCTGCAGTTCTGAAAAAAAATTCTGCAGTTCTGTAGGAAACTGCAGAATTCTGCAGAAAATTGCAGAATTCTGCAGTTCTGCAGCTCCCTGCATGATTTCTGAACCTCTGTTACTTCCTGTAGTTCATTGCAATGCATCTTCAAAGTTCAGACCTCTCTGACATGAGGCTTGCCACTACCAAGGAAACGTGGTTTGGGGGGTTGGTTTGGGGGGTTGTGGTTTGGGGGGTCGGGGTTTTGGTAGTCCTCAGTCATTGCAGTGTTTCTGAAAAGTTTCTGCAGCAAAATCTGTATTTCTGTAGGAGATATGCAGCCTGGGGGGTTTTATGCAGCTCTGCAAAAAACTGCAGAATTCTGCAATTTTCTGCAGAATTCTGCAGTTTTTTGCAGAATTCTGCAGAAAATTGCAGAATTCTGCAGTTCTGAAAAGATTCTGCAGTTCTGTAGGAATTCGTCAGTTCTACCAGGTAGCAGTTTGTGGAATGACCTCTATCAAAATAAACTTCCATGGACATTTTGCCTCTCTGCTCGGCCAATTCTCAACCAAATTTCATTCCGAAAAAAGTTTCAGGTACCCTACAACCAGGTCTATAGACTGCAGTAGTCAGTCTTTGTCCGTCGTTGATCTTTTCGCCGTACGATACATTTTTCGGCGATCGGTAAGCTCGCAAAAATGTCATTTTATAAACTGCTGACAGTGCTCTACCAAAATTAACTTCCATGGACGTTTTGCCTCTCTGTTCGGTCAATTCTCAACCAAATTTCGTTCAGAAAAAAGTTTCAGGTACCCCACAACCAGGTCTACAGACTGCAGTAGTCAGTCTTTTCCGTCGTTGTTTCTTTTCGCCGTACGATACATTTTTCTGTCAGCTCGCAAAAATGTCATTTTATAAACTGCTGACAGTGCTCTACCAAAATTAACTTCCATGGACGTTTTGCCTCTCTGTTCGGTCAATTCTCAACCAAATTTCGTTCAGAAAAAAGTTTCAGGTACCCCACAACCAGGTCTACAGACTGTAGTAGTCAGTCTTTGTCCGTCGTTGTTTCTTTTCGCCGTACGATACATTTTTCGGCGATCTGTCAGCTCGCAAAAATGTCATTTTATAAACTGCTGACAGTGCTCTACCAAAATAAACTTCCAATGGACGTTTTGCCTCTCTGTTCGGTCAATTCTCAACCAAATTTCGTTCAGAAAAAAGTTTCAGGTACCCCACAACCAGGTCTACAGACTGCAGTAGTCAGTCTTTGTCCGTCGTTGTTTCTTTTCGCCGTACGATACATTTTTCGGCGATCTGTCAGCTCGCAAAAATGTCATTTTATAAACTACTGACAGTGCTCTATCAAAATAAACTTCCATGGACGTTTTGCCTCTCTGTTCGGTCAATTCTTAACCAAATTTCATTCAGAAAAAAGTTTCAGGTACCCTACAACCATGTCTATAGACTGCAGTAGGCAGTCTTTGTCCGTCGTTGTTTCTTTTTGCCGTACGACACATTTTTCGGCGAACGGTCAGCTCGCAAAAATGCCATTTTGCAGGGTCAGTGTAAAATGCGGACCATGCAGATGAAGCAGACCATTTTGCAAGCTGCAGAATGCATTGCAGATGAGCATCAAAACCCCAGACCCCCCCCCCCACTCAACCCCAAACCGCAACCAACGTTTTCCTGTGTAGTGGCAAGACCCTTGTCAAAGAGGTCTGAACTTAGCAGATGCATTGCAATTTATGAGATGCATTAATAGTACCAGAGGTTCACAAATACTGCATGGAGCTGCAGAACTGCAGAATTCTGCAGTTTTCTGCAGAATTCTGCAGTTTCCTACAGAACTGCAGAATTTTTTTCAGAACTGCAGAATTCTGCAATTTTCTGCAATTTTCTGCAGAATTCTGCAGTTTTCTGCAGAATTCTGCAGTTTCCTACAGAACTGCAGAATTTTTTTCAGAACTGCAGAATTCTGCAGTTTTCTGCAGAATTCTGCAGTTTCTATTGCAGAATATGCAGGTGCAGGAAGAAATTTAAGTGTACTGAGTGCAGGGCTGCTTCAAGCACCTTCAGTCTGCCCATGGCTGGCACAGTTGCGACAACACTTTATAGCACAGCTCTCTCGCATGACAACTCTTTGCCTCAGGTAAGCCCTTATGAATACACTGTTTCTCCTTTTTCTTTATCAATTGCTGCCTTCTGTAGGCATATATATAGGGATGTTGTTTGAACACAGTAACACGGTTTATGTATGGATCTATTAGCGAATTTCAATATTGTTCAATATAGTTCAGCCTTCCGCTATTAACAAGAGTTGTAGTTATTCAGTTAGTTTGTCATAAGTTTACATATTATGCCTAGTATATATTGCTTATACATATCTATTCACAATATATATCAGCTTAGATATATTAAAGATTGTGATTAAATTTGGGAGCAATGTGAAGTGATTTTCCTCTGACATGTATTGTTTTTAAAGTAAAATGTGAATCAATGACAATGTGTATATGAGGCTCTGGATGGGGTTTTGTGTTCCTCTGTCTCTTGGCCACTTTACTTTTGCCCCTTCAAGAGTCTCAATAAAAAGTCACTGTATTTAATTAATTCAATATTGGGCTGTGAATTATGGGCATGGCTTACGAACTGCTGAGGTCTGCATTTTTCTTGCACAGAAATCAATGAGATGAGATCTCAGATCCCCATATATTTCGAAGTAAAAAAGACTGAACAAAGTGCAGCCAATACAAACAACAAAGTACTTCTCTAGGGACAAACCACTTCTGTGAACAATAATTCATCCTTTTCAAAAGGACTTGATGCAGAAGTAACTACATCTATTATTCATGGCAAGAAATCATGCTGAAAAATGGGATGACGTGAGATTGCTATATAATTCAACAACTGGACTTGGGAAATCCATTTTGCTCATAGATTATGCTCCTTTATCGATATCATACCATCAGATGAGCTGGCAATACAGACCAACCCCCTCTAAACAAACTTAGCCCTACATAATTATGGAATTCTTGACTGCTATCACTCATCGCCATAGCATATTTCCAGGTAAAAGCACATCTGCATCGATTTGCTGTTAGAACACAAACACAAAACAAAGTAAAAAGCTCACATTACAAGGATTTGCAAAGTCAGTTTTAATTTAGGTGCAGAATCTTTCAGAAGAGTTGTATTTCAAATGTTATATAGAAATACAAAAGCCCTTTGATCCCTCCTTTATCAAGGGCATATTCATGTTTATTCAGGCTAATCAAGAATCAACCTTGAACCAAGTAACAGACCAGACTTACAGTCTGTCAATTTGATATGCAAAAAGAGAGGCCTGTTGCACGGTGAACATGGCACTTCGGGAGTCATGGTCTTACCCAATACTTTGAGTGTCAATTTGATTTAAGGAGACCAATACCGCTTGTTGGTGACAGGCACGCGAAAGTATTATGCATCTGATTTTTACTCCAAAATCAGTTATGACAAATCAAATGGCCTTCTCTTGATCATGACTACTCAAGCAGCCTCTATGTTGCCCATGTTGAATGTAGAGAAGACGAAACTTCATCAGTTATCATTAGTCTCAAAGTGGATATTTCAAAGTCATCTGGGCCTCTTTTTTTCCATAACTAATTGATAAGCTGTAATACTAACTGCATGATGTGATATTGTATCAGGAGAGTCCTTACAAAGCATTTAACTGTAGGTTATCAGGAATATTTGTTCACCAAAAAAAGAAAAGACATTTAATTGTGAAATATTATCCAACATGCATGCAGTTTATAGCACTGCTTGAAAAAAATCTTCTTTAATTGTAGAGCTTCAGAGAATTTCAGTGAGTCATCAATGAAAAGTGTGAAATTGTGAAATGAAACATGCAATTCTTGTGAAAAGAAATATGATTTTCAGAAACAAAAATGAACATTTGATAAAGACACACAGCAATGGTGTATAGGAGTGAAGACAGCAGTATAAAGAGACTGAGAGATAGGACTACCAGTGTATATCCTAGTGCCCATTCTTGGCCGTACATTATTTAGGCTACCATCCCCATAAAATGGACAGTGGGCAAATGAGTGTAACAGAAGCTGGGCCTGTAAACCAGCCCTTTCATTATAGGTCTGTGTTGTGCTTCGACAACCGTAGATGGAATTAGAGCAGAAGAAATGAGAAGGGGAAGTAAAAGAAAAGGGAAAAAGAATTGAAAGAAAGTCAATGGGAACATGACTGATGGACCTGTTGGGATAGGCAAGGACCATTTAGAACTATGCAAGGTAATGAGGCAAGGTGCCTTCTTGGCCGAGTTAAACTTACTATGAAATAGTTGTATCGCAATGAGCCCAGTTTAAATACATGGAATGCCCGGTAGATAATATTTAAAAGAACGATGTATGTAGACCATACGGAATTTAAGTCCTTCCAAAGGATATTAGGTCTATTTTCATTAACTCAATAAGAATGTGCAATGCTAAATACATTTGGCACTAAAATACAAGGCTACGACTGAAATCTCTGCAAAAAGATATAAATCTTAGCTTTGTTAAAAGTTCACGTCGGAAACAATTTCATGTAAATTGTAATCGCTGCCTCAGATGGCAAAAAGAAAGCATCTTCGTGAAATTAAAAGCTCGTATTCAGACACCAAAACAAAATCTGGGACCTGGACGCTTTGTCAGCTTTTCTCTTGGAAGATGATTGTTTGGCAAAATTTTATTTTATTTTCTCTTCTTCTGTCTTCTTTGTTTGGATTTGGCCATGCTGCTGCCTCTGAGGTCTGAATGGGAATGACAATTTTGAGCAAATGTCACACACAGGTAACATTTCCTCAGCTGCAACTTTCCCACCATTTTGTAAGAATCTACACATTAATTTGCAGCTCACATACGTCTCATAGGAATATTTATTCATCAAAGCATTCTGTTGTGTGACATTACATTTGTTACATTTGAAGTGTAGATTGCCACCAAAATATTTAAAAAAAACATTAACATTTACCCATCTTTGGTTGTTTGCCCTGACATACAGTACATAATTTAAAAACTTTCCCAAATCCCATACTATAATTCAGTTATGCGATGCTGCAATTGAATACTAAAATCACATTTATGACCAGAAATAGATTGCTATCTTCAGGACAAAATAAATATTGGTTGCTGACAATCATTACAAAATCGATCACAAACTTTGAAGGGAGTACACCTTATCTCATGATAAATACATTGTACTTGGCACCACAAATTGGTGGAGTCATTATAATTATATTGACCAAGACTGGAAAGTGATCATCAGCCAAATGTCAAAGCATTTATAATTGGCATATATATCTAGACACAATGGAGATGAGAATTAGGTGTAGAATATGCCCACTTGCACTTTTGATGGATCAATTCTCTTCATAGCCACACACTGAGTGAAGTGCGGCAAAACAGATTGGTGATGATAGAATCAATTATCAAGCAAAAAAAAAGATATATATATATATATGTGTGTTTTGTACAGCTGGACGAAAAAGGTGTATACATGTATGGCAACAACGCATTCAGGTTGATCACTTATACAACTTATGAGGGCACACAACGTAAACCCCGACGTTGCTAATTGGTCTGTTGGTCATGAGATATGTATGGTAGA
This sequence comes from Platynereis dumerilii, assembly GCA_026936325.1. NCBI lineage: Eukaryota > Metazoa > Annelida > Polychaeta > Phyllodocida > Nereididae > Platynereis > Platynereis dumerilii. The sequence goes on along the minus strand of JAPTHN010000011.1, from coordinate 39,008,492 downwards.
GATTATGTTGCCACAACGTGAACACGACATCGGGTTTTTTTCACAACATTGGCACAAAGTCGCAAGCTGACGTTGAACCATTGACATTGCCTCACAATGTTGTGAAAACATCGCCACAACGGCGCATGCTAACGTCATATCTTTGATGTTGCTTCACAAAGTTGTGTAGGGATGGACACTGGTTCACGGTATATCGATCGTACTGGTTCTTTCCGCTGGTTTGATAACCAAAATCGATGAAATAAACTTTCAGTTCGATCCATTCCTGCCCTCCACATGCCTTATTTCCATTGAAAAAGACCAAAAACTACTTTATTAAGCAAAGAAATGCAAAGAAATCGGGAGCAAAACATTATAGGACCTTCGCCCTTGTTGCAGCCCAGAGCGGCAGACTGAATTTCAGGACCAAAAAACGGTTTTCGGTGAGCGTATTCTGCTGAAAATTCACTAATTTATGGATCAGGCTGAATTTGCGGATCGCGATACGAACCAAAAACCCAAAAAACATATCGATGGTACGTATCGTATCGAACTTGGCTAACGGTGTCCATCCTTAACGTTGTAACAACATAATTTCTACCATACAATTCTATACGTTGCTACAACGTTGATGTGCCCATAGGGGTATTACTGCCCTTCCAGAAAAGTATGTGGAAAGTGAATTGTTCGTGTAATGTGGGAGTATGACATCACATGGCCCACTTGTTTACCATTGGAAGTCAGACATATCAGGTTTTCGTGTTCTCTGTGAGGTCACACATACATTAAGCCAATGATGGCTGGGACTCATTGGGACCTCACACCATTGAAGAATGCAAAAACCAAATGCACACCATGTCATTGACATGGTGTGCATTTGGTTATGATGTCATGTTTGTTGTACTTCACAGTTGTCCAAGTGTTTGAATACACTGTTTCTTTGTCCCAACTCTTTTTTATTGAACAATACAACCTATGATCTTCTTGTCTGACAGATTTAAGCCTAAGTTTGGCGAATGACTGTCATCTTCTGTAAAATAATAGTTACCTTAATATTATTCAACTGCACATCAGCAACCTATGATTTTATATATTTTTTATTAGATATATATATGTTCATTGTTCTCAGTCACCATTTTATCACAACATTTTAGAACTTTCATCTACACATAGGCCTATAAAGGAGCCTGATAAACACAATGTATGAGATGGAAGCTACTAAATATGTAATCCAAGAGACATCCTCATGCAGGGGTCAGTTGCCTGAGAAGTCATTGTGCACATAACAGAGCAATGAAATGCCAATCTCAGGTAGTTAACTGTCCAATTCTTGGAGCTCACATAACAAAAGATGATTTAGGAGCTGGATAACAATATTGCGCACGGTTATTATTGTTCCCCCAGCCATGTATTTGCCAAAAACATCCCAAACAAAGATGGATAGGTTATTGCACCTGCAGCATCGGGTGGCTGGGCATCCATGTCGATATATTATTGGGGCCTACTCCTAAATTCAAACAAACTCTTTTTTTCTCACAAAACATGAAAACTTGATACTTTGTCCAGAATAGCTGTCATAGTGTGGCTGATTTTAAAAAGAGGATTTTTTTAAACTTAATTAACCAGCCATATTTATAAATTTCGTCTGCCAGAGTGAGATTCAGAGCAGCCACAAAGCACAAAGCAATCATAATGCAAAGTTATGCTAACAGCTAACTTTGCAATATGCTTCGTCAGCCTGAAATCAAGATTCTTCAAGAACACTTTGTCTACGATATACTCACTTCAACAGAAACAGATAATTGCACAAAACAAAGACATTTTAGTTTTTGTTACAAAATGTCTAAAAGGAAACTTAAGCAGAGAAGATGTGGACATTGCATGGTAACCTTGGCTTACTGTTGCTCCATGTTCCTTTTTTTCGTTAAAGGCGCACAATCGTCAAAACCAAACTTTTAATATAAATGTCTATCCATAAATAAATGGGGGCTGTTGAGTGCATATTCATAATATAAGAGAAATTGGCTTTAACCAAGCGCAGTAAATAATTTGTAAAAGTGACAATTTCATGAAAAATGTGTGGCTCTTCTCTCTGCCATGTTGTATTTTTGTGTGACGTAGGATTGGAGCTCCCCCCCCTCCTCCTTGCCCAGGCCAAGTTCAGTGAAGAGTGGCTGGTCACTCATGCATGCATTCTATTGTTTTTGCTGCTGTGAGGAGTGCGATCTAATAACAGGAGGCAGCACCTCATGGGCAAATCTAACAGCCATGTGAAACCAGTCAAGCATGCTGTTTACTTATTGCCCAGCCCAACGTCAGTTGTCCACTTTCCTTGCAATAGGTGTCGCTTTTGACTGTGCCAGTCTTGGCTTTGGAATCTTGAATTAAAATCTTGTATTTTATGGGTTAATTCTTTGCAAAATTCGGAATAAGCAAGATAATATATTTTTCAATGAGAACCTCAAGGCTCTCAAACGATAAAAAAAGTCCATTACAGTGGTCCTTTAACACAGTTTGACATGTCAGATTTGCTGGTTTCAGAGTCTCTCAAGCTTTGCCCAAGGTCCTAGTCTAATAAGGACTTGTTCAGAAAGACATAACAAATCATGCTATTAATCCAAGGAGGAGGGTAGCCCCGGCAGGCAGCTGGGTGACAGAAAAAAATCTTTGTGTATTTTCACACTGACTATGAGATGAGGAGCACTTGTGGCACAGGATAAATATCTCTCTTTGACATTGGTTACCAGTTTGGTGCCACAGAGCTAGGCCTCAATGTTTAGACTAGCAAATTTGGGGCATATACAACACCTATAGATAGAATTTACTATCTGACATGACATCACACTTGTTTACTTGCTGTTGTTCAACAGATAAAGACTGGGCAAACAACTTCAGCAAACACACAATTAACAAATACGCTGAATAAAGATGCAAGTCAGTTTTCAAAAAACCACGGCTGATGTGTTATACAAATCAAACAGACAGAGGCAAATAGAAAATCATTTGAAAGTAATGAGGATGAGAATATGTCAGGGCATGTGGTGAATCTGCATTTGTCTATCCTCAATTCCAACAAATAACTGCCAACAGGCATTTCCAGTTTAGACAAGGAGGGAATTTTTTTTAATCAAAGAACCGTTCTATGCGTATTGTATAAAGCTTTGTGAAAAATCAATTATACACTGGTTATGATCCATATAATCTCTATAGGTTGGTTCCACAAGGCTGCCAATCCATAAATTACATGGTGAATCACTGATTATGTCAATGTTTAGAATGACAAATCAAGGCAATATCCGCAAGTTGGATCTCATCAGGACAAAGCAACACTCAGATATATGCTGGTTCAGTATCTTGCTCCATCATTATACTCAAACATGTGCACTATAATCTATGCACTTTTCCACAGGAAGGTTGGTTCTGAGCAGGATTTATGCTGAAGTCAGATGCACAATGGGGCCACAATGCAGCCATACAAGGCACTGCCACATGACTCACATCCCAAAAAGATAACTTATCACATCCTTGGAATGATGCCTGACGCGAGATGACCCAGTGCAGAAGCTAGCAATAAAATATGGAAACTTTGTTCAAGGCTTTTATTCTTAGGAAATAGGGCAATTGTTTTCTGTGACCTGAGATGTTATGTCTGGCTTGACAAGCACATTTCTCACTGATTTATTATTTATACTTCTTATATATTAACCTATATGTTGATGCGTGTTCAATATCAATTCTTGTTTTTGACAATTTGAACCACATCCCTTTGTGAATATGCTCCTTCTCAATACGGGTGAATGGTTTAATAGAAAGCAATGGATACTGAGCACTTCTTACAGATGATTTGATAATTGTAGCCATAGAGACTGAAAATACATTTTTAGGACATGTTTTCTGCAGGGAAAAAAAGTGATATGTGAAAACTTGTTACATCACTTTTCCCAATAGAATAACAGTTAACATGAAGAAAAACATTCAGATTTGGTCTCAGTGTCTTCAAATATGAAATCATCTGTAACTTTACCATCTAGAAGCAAATTAAGGTTGTCTTCTTAAAATGCAATTATCTGTCCTGTCTGTAAGTGGCTAAGCAGCATCAGCAGCATCAATAATTGTATTATCATAACAACCAAAGTGGTTGTCCTATATCTATTGATCATTCACTGCAAATTGATTTTGCAATCACTACCTAATTATAAGAAAAAGTCAACACTGTCTATCTTCTATAATTTACAGACGACACTAATGCTAGTGTCTCACGAGAGTGGTTAAGTGACGGCGAAGTTGTAGAGGTGCCAGGAACTTCAGATTCGCCAACTTTCGGCGTTTCAAGCCATTTTTGGACAATTATATAATCAATTAAAGGTTAATCATCGTCGTAGATTGATCCTAGGACGACGAGGCACTCGTTTTCTACGCCGAATCGCTCGTAATTACGGACGAGGCAAGAAGAGACTTGTCTCGGCGAGTTGTCAGGAGCCTCGGCGCAGTTCCATTGCTTCAATGTTAAACTAGATTCGCCCAAGGAGTCTCTTTCTTCGCCCTAGCATGCTCTTGCTTCGCCCTAGCATCCTCTTACTTCGTCCTAATCTTCAATTACGCCCAAGCAAATACCTTTTACGGTGAAGCAAGTAGCTGTTTCGGCGTTTCAACAGCCTGTTTGCGTCGGCGTGTTGTTCTCTTTTTTCGCCGAAGTTCCATTGACTCAATGATAAGTAGCCTCGCCCAAGCACTCTCTAGCTTCGCCCAACCTGCCTCTAACTTCGCCCAAGCTGTCTCTAACTTCGCCCAATCATTTTGGGGGTCTTTCAGGTCTTTTGCATCGTGGCTTCTTGCTTCGTAAAGATTCAACAGGTTGAATCTTTCGTGAAGCAAGTTCTTGCCTCACCATAAGGTCATGTGACTTCTAGGAACTTTTGGCGAGGAAGTTTAAGAAGCGCCGTAGACGAAAAAAATATCGTCGCCGAATTGTTGAATGTAGGTTAAAAACCTCCCTCTTTCCTGGAAAAGCAAGAAGCGACGCGACAAGAACCCTCTGTTACGTCTCCGTGTGATCTAGGCATAAGATTATGATAGATGAAAGCCGTCTGTTCCTATTTAAATTTTGATTGATGGAACTTTGCACACTCAAATTCTCTTTCAAGCCATTTGTGAAGGTCTTCAAGATGAGATGTCAAATGATATATCAAATGAAGGGGTCAGTTGCCTGGGAAGTCATAGTGCACATAATATAGCAATGAGAGCCACTCTCAGGAAGTCAGTTGCCAGTGTCTGGTCAGCAATAGGGGGATCACATAACATAATATGAATGAGAGGCTGGATGATGATACTTTTTCACTCTTATTGGTGCATCCCAGCCATGTATGCTGTTATTTTTTAGAGAGTTAGAGAGTAAGGTCTTGGCGTGCTGTTCCCTAACACTACTCCTTTTGCCTTTTTCTTTGTTCAGTTTTACATGCCATTGCAGATTTGCTAATCTAAGAATGCTTCAATATTTGTATCGAAGGTCCTGGCCTATAAGTTCAGGAAGACATAACACCTCTCATTTTCAATGCTACACTGACTGCGTCTTATAGGACAGTCCCATGCCTTTAAGATATGGTGAGTTGCATTCATCGTGCAGGATGAAACATTGGATCATTGGCATCAGGTTTTCAGGATAATAAAAGTGAAGTTCTGGTACCTTTAGAAGAGAAAATTTTACAACCAATTTCCGGGAAATTTGGTTAAAAATTTTATATCTCTTTTAGTACCAGTTAAACTATATTTTTCCACATTGAGTTTCCAGCACAATCACACAGTAGACTAGAAATTTGTGTTGTAAGCTTAAGCATCTAAACTTATAGGCTAAACTCTACTTGGTTTGGCATAGAAGTTGTTCAGTCTGCAGAAAACTCTATCTGCCAAGTTGGGGACAAGTTTATACAACGGAATTGACTATTCTGACATGACACTCTCAATGTTTACTCCCAGTCATCCAACAGATAAAGATTGGCTTTTTTCTGCCACAGTGGCCAACAACTTCAGTCTTCAGCCAATGCGGTTATACAGCAAACTTCTTCCTATGTTCATAACACTGTATGTTTTTGTATAACTATATAGTATTTTAGGGGTAGATACCTAACAGAATCATGCCACTATGATAAGCACATCAGATCTTTAGTTTTGACTCATGACCATGCATGGATAAAATTGGAGGAGTCATGTTTGAATTTTGGATTTAGACTAGCTTTTACAAGGTCCTAATACATTAAGTATTTTCAATTTTGTTAATAAATTTACAGTGCATTTGTTTTCTGACCTTCTGTATTGATCTATGTGGGTGTAATCAGGAAAATCTATCTCCCAATTGCTGAGGTACTGAACAAGATAATCTTCACTGATCTCAGTGTAAAGAAAAATGCTGGCACACTAAGACAAATAATATGCCAAAATGGCGTAAGTGTAGGTGGGGCTAGTTGGGCATTTGCCTCGCCACTTTTTGACCAAAAGATTGGTGTTATTTAACCCTTGTAGCCGCAACAGATTTTGAATACACAAAGCCGCAATTGGGGCCTCTGAGGCCCCCTACCTTTCTCAACTCTCAAAAATACAATAGTTTAAAAATTTTACATTGAAAGTAGTATAAGTATGTTATATCAAATCAAAATGGAGGATAGTGGTAGTGAAATTGGGAACAAATGAAATCGTACTGCTGTGAAATAATGTTCTATCAAATTTTCGCCAATTTTATGCCAATTTGACTCATTGTTGGAATACTCAGTATTTTTCAAGTTTTTTTAAAGGTCAAACTGTTCTGTAAGTTCTTGGGATTGTCTTCTAATTTCATTACAAACCATTTTGTGCCCTAAAAATTGCAAAAGATGAGAAAATGAGCATGGAAAATGGCCAATTTGGCCCTTGCCCTAGAAGATCCATTCCTTCTGGGGTCCATTTCGGGCCAGTTTTTTGTCAGAATAAAGGTCCTGCACTTCTATCATACCAGCTTACATTTACAAAATTATCACTATATGAGTTTTTGATGATGTGAAATCAATTTTTGAAGGTTTTAGATCACTAAAAGGTCAATGTTGCATGATTTTAGGTAAATTTATCCAAATTTTACTCGAAATTCAAATTAATATAGTTTAATTGTGTTGAAATGGACTGACAGGCAAATATCAGCCCTCCAACGCACAAAAATGCCTGTATTGACCATAATTTGTTCTGTCATAAGTGGCAGCACAGGTGCATTATTTTTCAACAACTCATATGGCAAACACAAGGGTGGGGGGCCTATGAGGCCCCCATTGCGACTTTGTGTCGGAAAACGCTCAAACTCATGCCAGTGACCGTGTTCAATATCAATGAATTCACAACTTGTGGATGTTGTTTTAGATTAGTTGGACTAGGATCACATGGAATATATAATGCAATATCAAAGCAAAAAGTCCCAGGGGGGCCTCTGAGGCCCCCATTGCAGCTACAAGGGTTAAAGAAAAATTTTGAACATTCCAAAGGACACACTTCCGTGAAGGCATTGGCCCAATTTGCCCCACCACTTTAAATGAAACTGATGCCCCTGGACTATGCCATGCAAGCAAACTATCTGATGCAGAGCACAAGTGAATGCAGAAGGGTGATCCTTTTATTTGTTGTATTCTTCAGTAATTTGATTGTTTTATGATGCTTCAAGTAGGTGTCTCTTAGACAAAACGCAGGCAAGAACACCATTTTTGCAGTATGACTGGGTGTCAAGTGTATTGCATATAAAAATTTGTTTTTCCCTGTGTCATGACTGATTGCCCTTGAATCACATGAAACATGATTGAATAACTTGTCTAAAATAACATTAAATAATTTGCCCACCTTTCCTCCAATGTACAATGTCATGAAATTTTTGTTTTGTTTATCACATATTCAAGTAAGTGATAAAAATAGTTGAAGCTTTCTCTAGTGTAGAACTTCCCTGATACATAGGCAAGAGAATTTATGAAGAATTTTTTTCAGCTTAACCACTATTTGCCCCATTATTGATAAAAAATGATAAAAATTGATAAAAATTACTAGAGGAAGGTAAAGAAGGAAAAGAGAGTGAAGAAGGAGAGGAAGGAAAAGAACCAGAAATAGGCGAAGAAGGAGAATGAGCAACGAAGGAGGAGTAGAACAAGAAGTAAAGATCCCCATATATTTCGAAGTAAAAAAGTGCCGTAAATACAAACAACAAAGTACTTCTCTTGGGAAAAACCACTTCTGTGAACAATAATTCATCCTTTTCAAAAGGACTTGATGCAGAAGTAACTACATCTATTATTCATGGCAAGAAATCATGCTGAAAAATGGGATGACGTGAGATTGCTATATAATTCAACAACTGGACTTGGGAAATCCATTTTGCTCATAGATTATGCTCCTTTATCGATATCATACCATCAGATGATGCATAATGATATTCCTGGCTTATCAATATAGACCAACCCCCTCTAAACAAACTTAGCCCTGCATAATTATGGAATTCTTGACTGCTATCACTCATCACCATAGCATATTTCCAGGTAAAAGCACATTTGCATCGATTTGCTGTTAGAACACAAACACAAAACAAAGTGAAAAGCTCACATTACAAGGATTTGCAAAGTCAGTTTTAATTTAGGTGCAGAATCTTTCAGAAGAGTTGTATTTCAAATGTGATATGAAATACAAAGCCCTTTGATGTATCCTTTATCAGGGGCATATTCATGTTTATTCAGGCTAATCAAGAATCAACCTTGAACCAAGTAACAGACCAGACTTACAGTCTGTCAATTTGATATGCAAAAAGAGTGGCCTGTTGCACGGTGAACATGGCACTTCGGGAGTCATGGTCATACCCAATACTTTGAGTGTTAATTTGATTTAAGGAGACTAATCCCGCTTGTTGGTGACAGGCAAGCGAAAGTATTATGCATCTGATTTTTACTCCAAAATCAGTTATGACAAATCAAATGGCCTTCTCTTGATCATGACTACTCCAACAGCCTATATGTTGCCCATGTTGAATGTAGAGAAGATGAACCTTCATCGGTTATCATTAGTCTCAAAGTGGATATTTCAAAGTCATCTGGTCCTCTTTTTTTCCATAACTAATTGACAAGGTGTACATAATACTAACTGCATGATGTGGTATTGTATCAGGAGAGTCCTTACAATGCTTTTAAATGTAGGTTATCAGGAATATTTGTTCACCGAAAAAGAAAAGACAATTAATTGTGAAATATTATTCAACATGCATGCAGTTTATAGCACAGCTTGCAAAAATCTTCTGCAGTTGGGTTTCAATAAATTTCAGTGAATCATCAATGAAAAGTGTGAAATTGTGAAATGAAACATGCAATTCTTGTGAAAAGAATTATGATTTTCAGAAACAAAAAAAGATCATTTGATAAAGGCACACAGCAATACTGCAATGGTGTATAGAAGTGAAGACAGCAGCATAAAGAGACTGAGAGATAGGACTACCAGTGTATATCCTAGTGCCCATTCTTGGCCATACATTATTTAGGCGTCCCTACCATCCCCATAAAATGGACAGTGGGCAAATGAGTGTAACAGAAGCTGGGCCTGTAAACCAGCCCTTTCATTATAGGTCTGTGTTGTGCTTCGACAACCGTGGATGGAATTAGAGCAGAAGAAATGAGAAGGGGAAGTAAAAGGAAAGGGGAAAGATGAATAAAAGAGAGGCAATGTAGACATGACTGATGGACCTGTTGGGATAGGCAAGGACCATTTAGAACCATGCAGGGTAATGAGGCAAGGTGCCTTTTTGGTCAAGTTAAACTTACTCTGAAATAGTTGTATCCAATGAGCCCAGTTTAAATACATGGAATGCCCGGTAGATAATATTTAAAAGAATGATGTATGTAGACCATACGAAATTTAAGTCCTTCCAAAGGATATTAGGTCTATTTTCATTAACTCAAAAAGAATGTGCAATGCTAAATACATTTGGCACTAAAATACAATTTTACGACTGAAATCTCTGCAAAATGATATAAATCTTAGCTTTGTTAAAAGTTCACGTCGGAAACAATTTCATGTAAATTGTAATCGCTGCCTCAGATGGCAAAAAGAAAACATCTTCGTGAAATTAAAAGCTCGTATTCAGACACCAAAACAAAATCTGGGACCTGGACGCTTTGTCAGCTTTTCTCTTGGAAGATGATTGTTTGGCAAAATTTTATTTTATTTTCTCTTCTTCTGTCTTCTTTGTTTGGATTTGGCCATGCTGCTGCCTCTGAGGTCTGAATGGGAATGACAATTTTGAGCAAATGTCACACACAGGTAATATTTCCTCAGCTGCAACTTTCCCACCATTTTGTAAGAAACTATACATTATTTCGCTGCTCACGTACGTCTCATAGGAATATTCACAAAGCATTCTGTTGTGTGACATTACATTTGTAACATTTCAAGTGTAGATTGCAACCAACATATCTTAAAAAAAACATTAACATTCACCCATCTTTGGTTGTTTGCCCTGACATACAGTACATAATTTAAAAACTTTCCCAAATCCCATACTATAATTCAGTTATGCAATGCTGCAATTGAATACTAAAATCACATTTATGACCAGAAATAGATTGCTATCTTCAGGACAAAATAAATATTGGTTGCTGACAATCATTACAAAATCGATCACAAACTTTGAAGGGAGTACACCTTATCTCATGATAAATACATTGTACTCGGCACCACAAATTGGTGGAGTCATTATAATTATATTGACCAAGACTGGAAAGTGATCATCAGCCAAATGTCAAAGCATTTATAATTGGCATATATATCTAGACACAATGGAGATGAGAATTAGGTGTAGAATATGCCCACTTGCACTTTTGATGGATCAATTCTCCTCATAGCCACACACTGAGTGAAGTGCAGCAAAACAGATTGGTGATGATAGAATCAATTATCAAGCAAAAAACAATGAGATATATATATATACGTGTGTTTGCACAGCTGGATGAAAAAAGTATGTACATGTATGGTAACAACGCATTCAGATTGATCACTTATACAACTTCCAATGGGCACACTAAGTAAACACCGACGTTGCTAATTGGTCTGTTGGTCATGAGATATGTATGGTAGAGATTATGTTGCCACAACGTGAAGACGACGTCTGGTTTCTTTCACAACACTGGCACAACGTCGCAAGCTGACATTCGCTCTTGTTGCAGCCCAGAGCGGCAGACTGAATTTCAGGACCAAAAAACGGTTTTTGGTGAGCGTATTCTGCCGAATTTGCGGATCGCGATATGAACCAAAAACCAAAAAAACATATCGACGGTACGTATTGTATCGAACTTGGCTAACGGTGTCCATCCCTAACGTTGTGACGACATAATTTCTACCATGCAATTCTACATCATTTGACGAAAAGGGTGACGTTGTTGCAACGTTGCTACAACTTGATGTGCCCATAGGGGTATTACTGTCCTTCCAAAAAAAGTATGTGGAAAGTGAATTGTTCGTGTAATGTGGGAGTATGACATCACATGGCCCACTCGTTTACCTTAGGAAGTCAGACATATCAGGTTTTCGTGTTCTCTGTGAGGTCACACATGTACATTTAAGGACCACCGTCACACATTTTTTTATTATTTGAGAGCCTCATGCTTCAGATTCACAAAAACATTACAGTGATAGTTTTAAAAATCAATTAAGATAGACCTCCTAAAACCATACTCTTGGTTTATGATTTCAGTAAAAAAAAATGGCACAGGCAAAAGCGACCCCTGTTGCTAGGTACACGGACAAGTGACGTTGGGCTGGGTGAAATGTAAACAACCAGATTGCATGCCTGGTTGATTTCACGTGCTTGAGGCTCAGCACTGCTGCAAGGAAAAAAGAGAGGGGCCCGACTCTCACAGAGCAATGCCACCATGGTCCAGAAATGACACAATGCTGAGTGACCACGCTCTTCATGCCACACAGCTTCAGGCAGAGGGAAGAGGGGGGGGGGGGGGGGCTCCTTATCCTACGTCATACCTAATATGGAAGGAAGGCCCACAAAATAGTCACAGAATCGCGATTTCACTAATTGTTTGCAGGTCACAGACATTTTTTGTTATATATTGGGGGAATTGTGTTTATTAGTGCCAATTCTTTTTGATACAGATATTTTTATAACAAGTTGTGTTTTGAATCATGTGTGCCTTTAAGCCAATGATGGCTGGGACTCATTTGGACCTCACACCATTGAAGACTGCAAAAACCAAATGCACACCATGTCATGTTTGTTGTACTTCACAGTTGTCCAAGTGTTTGAATACACTGTTTCTTTGTCCCAACTCTTTTTTTATTGAACAATACAACCTATGATCTTCTTGTCTGACAGATTTAAGCCTAAGTTTGGCGAATGACTGTCATCTTCTGTAAAATAATAGTTACCTTAATATTATTCAACTGCACAAGATAACTCATCAGCAACCTATGATTTTATATATTTTTTATTATATGTTCATTGTTCTCAGTCACCATTTTATCACAACATTTTAGAACTTTCATCTACACGTAGGCCTATAAAGGAGCCTGATAAACACAATGTATGAGATGGAAGCTACTAAATATGTAATCCAAGAGACATCCTCATGCAGGGGTCAGTTGCCTGAGAAGCCATTTTGCACATAACAGAGCAATGAAATGCCAATCTCAGGTAGTTAACTGTCCAATACTTGGAGCTCACATAACGAAAGATGATTTAGTAGCTGGATAACGATATTGCACACTGTTATTATTGTTCCCCCAGCCATGTATTTGTCAAAAACATCCCAAACAAAGATGGATAGGTTATTGCACCTGCAGCATCGGGTGGCTGGGCATCCATGTCTATATATTATTGGGGCCTACTCCTAAATTCAAACAAACTCTTTTTTTCTCACAAAACATGAAAACTTGATACTTTGTCCAAAATTGCTGTCATAGTGTGGCTGATTTTAAAAAGAGGATTTTTTTAACTTAATTAACCAGCCATATTTATAAATTTTGTCTGCCAGAGTAAGATTCAGAGCAGCCACAAAGCACAAAGCAATCATAATGCAAAGTTATGCTAACAATTAACTTCGCAATATGCTTCGTCAGCCTGAAATCAAGATTCTTCAAGAACACTTCGTCTACGATATACTCACTTCAACAGAAACAGATAATTGCACAAAACAAAGACATTTTAGTTTTTGTTACAAAATGTCTAAAAGGAAACTTAAGCAGAGAAGATGTGGACATTGCATGGTAACCTTGGCTTACTGTTGCTCCATGTTCCTTTTTTCATTAACACAGTTTGACATGTCAGATTTGCTGGTTTCAGAGTCTCTCAATCTTTGCCCAAGGTCCTAGTCTAATAAGGACTTGTTCAGAAAGACATAACAAATCATGCTATTAGTCCAAGGAGGAGGGTAGCCCCGGCAGGCAGCTGGGTCACAGAAAAAAAATCTTTGTGTATTTTCACACTGACTATGAGATGAGGAGCTCTTGTGGCACAGGATAAATATCTCTCTTTGACATTGGTTACCAGTTTGGTGCCACAGAGCTAGGCCTCAATGTTTAGACTAGCAAATTTGGGGCATATACAACACCTATCTAGACAGAATTTACTATCTGACATGACAGCACACTTGTTTACTTGCTGTTGTTCAACAGATAAAGACTGGGCAAACAACTTCAGCAAACACACAATTCCAGAATACGCTGAATAAAGATGCAAGTCAGTTTTCAAAAAACCACGGCTGATGTGTTATACAAATCAAACAGACGGAGGCAAATAGAAAATCATTTGAAAGTAATGAGGATGAGAATATGTCAGGGCATGTGGTGAATCTGCATTTGTGTATCCTCAATACCAACAAAAAACTACCAACAGGCATTTCCAGTTGAAAGGGCAATTTTTTTTATCAAAGAAATATTCTCTGCGTTTTGTTTAATGTAATCTAATGAGAGCTATGTCAAAATCAATGATACACTGATTATGATTCATAATCTCTTTAAGTTTGTGCGACAAGGCTGCCAATCCATAAATTACATGGTGAATCACTGATTATGTCAATGTTTAGAATGACAAATCAAGGTAATGTCCGCAAGTTGGATCTCTTCGGTATAAAACAACACTCGGAGCATGGCTTATGCCCAAAGGTTCTTATGTGTCAAACCATCCATTGAGCTTCTCCTTAAGTAGGGCCAATTGGTCATTGGTGTGGTTGTCTGAGCTACGGTTAAGGCAATATCTAATGCCTGTGATGCTGATGTATTCTGTTTCAGTATCTTGCTTCATCATTCAACCACCTAGAGTTACTCAAACATGTGCACAAGTTCATAATCTATGCACTCTTCCACAGGAAGGCTGGTTCTGAGCAGGATTTGTGCTGAAGTCAGATGCACAATGGGTCCACAATGCAGCCATACAAGGCGCTGCCACATGACCCACAAGTCACAACCCAAAAAGATAACTTATCACGTCCTTAGAATGATGCCTGATGCTGGATGACCCAGTGCAGAAAATATAGCAATAAAATACGGAAATTTTGTTCAAGGCTTTTGTTCTTAGGAAATAGGGCAATTGTTTTCTGTTACTTTGAGATGATATTTCACGCTTCCCAAGCACATAAATTTTGCACAGATGTGTTATTCATACAGCTAATTAACCTGTATATGATGATGAGTGCTCAATATCAATTTTTGTTTTGACAATTTGAACCACATTTGTGAATATACTCGATAATGTGCACTTCTGAACTTTCCCGTGTAGAGGCAAAGGTTGTCGTCTTAAATGCAATTAGCTGTCCTGTCTGTAAATGGCTATGCAGCATCAACAGCATCAATAATTGTATTATCATAACAACCCAAGTGGTTGTCCTATATCTATTGATCATTCACAGCAAATTGATTTTGCAATAATTACATAATTATAAGAAAAAGTCAACACTGTCTATCTTCTATAATTTACAGATGACACTAAGATTATGATAGATGAAAGCAGTCTGTTCCTATTTAAATTTTGATTAATGGAACTATAAACACTCAAATTCTCTTTCAAGCCTTTTGTGAAGGTCTGCAAGATGAAATGTCAAATGATATATCAAATGTAGGGGTCAGTTGCCTGGGAAGTCATAGTGCACATAATAGAGCAATGAGAGCCACTCTCAGGAAGGAGGTTGCCAGTGTCTGGTCAGCAGTAGGGGCATAGCATAACAAAATATGAATGAGGGGTTGGATGATGACACTATTCAATATTTGTATCGAAGGTCCTCCTGGCCTATAAGGCCTTGTTCAGGAAAACATGACATCTCACATTTTCAATACTACACTGACTGTGTCTTATAGGATAGTCCCAGCCTTTGAGATACGGTGGGTTGTACTATTCGTGCAGGATGAAACATTGGATCATTGGCATCAGGTTTTCAGGATAATAAAAGTGAAGTTCTGGTACCTTTAGAAGAGGAAATTTTACAACCAATTTCCGGGAAAATTGGTTAAAAATTTTATATCGCTTTTAGTACCAGTTAAACTATACGTATACTTCTTAATTTTTCCACATTGAGTTTCCAGCACAATCACACAGTAGAAATTTGTGTTGTAAACCTAAGCATCTAAACCTATAGGCTAAACTCTACTTGGTTTAGCATAGAAGTTGTTCAGTCTGCAGAAAACTCTATCTGCCAAGTTGGGGACAAGTTTATACAACGGAATTGACTATCTGACATGACACTCTCAATGTTTACTCCCAGTCATCCAACAGATAAAGATTGGCTTTTTTCTGCCACAGTAGTGGCCAACAGCTTCAGTCTTCAGCCAATGCGGTTATACAGCAAACTTCTTCCTGTGTTTATAATACTGTATATGTTTGTATATATATTGTATTTCAGGAGTAGATACTTAACAGAATCATGCCACAAAGATAAGCTCATCAGATCTTTAGTTTTTGCCTCATGACCATGCATGGATAAAATGGAAAGAAGTCACTTTTGGATTTAGACTAGCTTTTACAAGGTCCGAACACCTATGTCTCTGCCAAATACATGTACATGTGTGCCTGCTATGTATTTTCAATTTTGTTTATAAATTTACAGTGCATTTGCTTTCTGACCTTCTAAAGGCCACTTGTTTATTGGTATATGGATATATGCGAGTGTAATCATGCAAATCTCTCTTGCCATTGCTGAGGTATTGAACAAGATGATCTTCACTGACCTCTGTGCAAAGAGGGATGCTAGGACACTAAGACAAATAGTATGCCATGCAAGCAAAGCTATCTGATGCAGAGCACACCTGAATGCAAAGGCATGATCCTGTTATTTGTTGTACTATTCAGTAATATCGCCTCTCCTCTCTGCGAGAGATGTGTCAAGAGTAACTCCAGATAATTTCAAGGGCAAACAATTCTTTCAGTGTCCCTTTTGGTGTTACAACAGCTACATCACGAATATACACTTTTCATAAAATAGCCTAAACAACTGGTTTCAAAAACACTTTTTGTTATTCTACCACACTTACTTTATTTGCATGTAACATCACAGCTATAAATCCTTCAAGCTACAATCAAACACAAGACAATGTACTCTATCTTTGCTTCTTGTTTACCATGCTAATCATTTCATAATAACCTATATTTCGTTTCATGTTAACTATTCTGTATATGTCAAAAGGTACTACATGATGGGACTTTATTTTTTACACAATCATCTTCACAATAGATGACAGTGAATATGATATCTTGAATAACTATGGTGGGCTTAACAATAATTCACTGCTTAATTTGATAGAGCATGCAAACTCAGACGAGGAAGAGCCTGTTGTATTTGAACACTCTATCTATATGGACAATGATGATTTAATTAGCACATTTAGAGAGAAAAGGGGTGTCTTTAAAGTTCTTGGATTAAACTGCCAGAGTCTATATGCTAAATTTGACCAACTCCATATTTATATTAACACCTTATATGAAGAAGGCTGTTATTTTGATGCCATTTGTCTCCAGGAGACATGGATTGATGATACAATGGATATCTCTCCCCTAAATATGGAGGGATATAATTTAATTAGTAGAACGAGAACATGTAGCTTACATGGAGGTTTAGCTGTCTACTTAAAATGTGGTTATCAATATAAAGACCTATCTATTAATACTGAAAATCACCTATCCTGGGAACATCAAATTCTTGAAATTCTGGTTGACAGTCACCCAAACACGAAGATTGTACTGGGTAATGTTTATAGACTTCCCAAAGAAACGAATGCAGATTATGATGAATTTATTAATGAATTTAATTTACTTTACGATCAGTTTCATCAAAACACAGCAAACATTGCCTTTTTTGGAGATTTTAATGTTGACTTACCGAAGCTGAAAGATAGAACGAAATGTAATGATTTTTTTGAATCTATGATTTCACATAGCTTAATTCCTAAGATAACGCTGCCTACCAGAATTTCAAGAAATAGTGCTATTCTTATTGATAATGCATTCTGCAAGTTATCCAAAGATTTCTCAAAAACAACTTGTGGAATACTCACAAATAACCTATCTGATCATCAGCCATACTTTGTTTGCTTTGACTATTTAAAAAGATCTAAAAGAACTCCCAAATATGTAAATCTGCAGCGTTATGATGATGATTCTGTAAGAAAATTCAAGGTTTATCTTGCCTCCTATGATTTTAATGTCCAATTGACAAAGGAGACAGCTGATGAAAATTATAACATTTTGGATGATATCCTGAAAGATCTGAAAGAGAAACATTTTCCTCTGAAAAGAGTACGATTCAATAAATATAAACATAAAAACAACAACTGGATAACAAGAGGCATACTGAACTCAATAAAATTCCGCGATAAGCTTTATATTAAACTAAAAAAGACTCCTAGAGACTCTCCATCTCATGACACCTTGCAGATTAACCTTGCAACTTTCAATAAGATATTAAAGACAAGTATTAGATCCGCCAAACAAAAGTATTACAATGATAAATTCAGAACTTTTAAAAAGGACATAAAAAATACCTGGATCACTATAAAAGAGTTAATTAATCAAACCAATAATAAGAAAAACCTACCAAAGTTCTTCAAGATAAATGGCGAAAACATATCGAATCCTCAAGATATAGCTAATAAATTTAACCAGTACTTCAATGATTTAGGTCCTAGCTTAGCAAGAAAAATAAGGCTACCGAATAGTAATACAACCTTTTTGCAATTTTCTACCTGATGTGACGCACCAAAGATTTGAGTTTCATTAAATTTCAGAGGAAAGTGTTTCTCGTATCATTAATAAACTACCAACAAAAACTAGCCGTGGCGTAGATGGACTCTCAACAAAATTCCTGAAAGATATAAAAGAAACAATAGTATCCCCTCTGATGATAATTATAAACCAATCTATTAAAACAGGCATTTTTCCACAGAAATTAAAAATTGCACGAATTGTGCCAGTTCATAAAAAAGATGACAACACTGTTATAGGAAACTATCGCCCAATTTCAGTATTGCCGGCAATATCAAAAGTTTTTGAAAAAGTGATGCACCAACAATTGAATACACACTTTGAATCTCTTAGCTTATTATTTCCGAGTCAATATGGTTTTAGAGAAAAGCATAATACAGAATACGCAGTTATTGAAAATATAGATAGAGTGATTGATGGCTTAGAAAAGAAAGAAACACCACTGAACATATTCCTGGACCTGTCAAAGGCATTTGATACCCTCGACCGCTCTATACTTTTAAGCAAACTTAGCCATTATGGAATATCAGGAAGCTCATACAAACTATGTCAATCTTACTTAACAGACAGACAACAATTTGTTGAATATGATGAGTCTAAATCTGAACTACTACCTATAGTAACAGGAGTGCCCCAGGGTTCTATATTAGGCCCCCTCTTCTTTCTTATCTATATGAATGACTTTGACAGGTCCACGGATGTGTTCAGATTCGTTATGTATGCCGATGATACAACTTTGTTAACAATGCTATCCTCAAAAAATAATAGGTCAAACATACAAGAGTCAAAACTAAACAGTGAATTAGAAAAACTTAGTACTTGGTTAAAGCTTAACAAGTTATCTTTGAATGTTTCTAAAACAAAGTATATGCTTTTTCATCCCAAGAACAAAGTTATTAGTGACATGAATTTATTTTTAGACGGTGACAGTTTTTGCCTTTTTAGGTATTACAGTGGATGAATGTCTGACTTGGAATGAACATATTCATAAGGTTCAAATGAAGGTTGCAAAGACATTAGGGGTAATGAACCGCATGAAATCATACCTACCATCAGAAACTCTACTTATCATTTATAATTCCCTTATTTACTCCCAGTTACTATATGGTATCCTGCTATGGGGACCAAAACATACCAAACTGGTAAAACCTCAGAAAAAGTCTATGAGAATTATTAGTAAAAGTAAGTACAATGCTCATACTAATCCACTATTCAAAAGAATGAATGCCCTAAAACTTTCGGATATTCTATATGTGCAAGAACTGAAATTCTACCATAAATTCATAAATCGAGAAGTCCCAAAATATTTTCTTGAACTAAATTTCCAAATGCAGTCAGACATTCATCCCTACCCTACCAGAGACAGACATAAGTTAGTCATGCCTCGACTAAAATATAGTTTTTCCAACTGTTCAATAAAAAACCGAATACCCAAAATAGTAAATGATGCACCGCCAGCAATTTTAGACAAATTGCATACCCATAGTATTAATGGTCTGAGTTCTTATATAAAAAGGATGAGGATAGATGCCTATCCAACAGATTGTACTATTCAGGATTGTTACATTTGTGGATTGAGATAGCCCACTGATATGACATAATGTTTTTACTTAATTAAGTGACAATATAGATGATTTATCATTGATAAGTTGTTAAATTGTTCCCATCATGTAGTAACCTATTATACCTATATATATATATATTTTTTTTTCTTCTTCTTCTTTCTAAAAGTTAGTAAAGAATAATTATTTGTTGTACATATATGTTATAAAATCTCATATTTATCTTTCTAAATAGTAGTGCAGCAAAATAAAAAATTTGTAAATATTATTATAGATCTGTAATTATTAGGGGGTCATATACATAAGCGGCTCCAGCCAACGTGTATGCCTCCTAGACCAATTGTATATGTATATATATGTTATGTTATTAACTTGTAAAAAAAAAAGAAGAGCATTACTTTGGTCGAATAAACTATATGTCTGTCATATATGTCTGTCTATCTTAGTAAATTGTATTGACTGGACTATTTAGTAGCAAGTCACTGAAACTTACCATCTAACAGATTGCAGCAATGTAGCAGTGATTTTTGGAAGTTTCATTGAAATTGGTCTATATATTTCGAATTGTCTTGAAGGAACGTATTGCAAAATATAATTAAGAGGAAGGTGGGATTTAAATCAGTGTTTGTCTGCTCAGAAAAGAAACCATAGCACAGTTGTCTAAACTATCTGTCTGTCTGCTTTGCATTGCCTTCGTGCTATCTGTTGTAAAATATACAGAAGTATATCCCATAAAAGGACCCTATGCAGCAGTCCAACATCCTCCGGAAAAACAGAAGCAAGAGAGATATATTTATTGGTATTCTCATTGCTCACTATGCTGAGTCAAGTTGACAAGTTTGTTGTTGTTTTTTTAAAATTACAACAGATGTAGAGTGTATAGTTGAATTTTCAAATTAATTTAAAAAAAATAGAATTTATATATAAATAATATACAGAATAAGTTACAAAGACCAACACAAAGAGACAGAGCTTGTAAATGACTGGGAAATTATCAGGTTGAAAAGAGGCCTATGCAGGTGGTGCATTTGGTTAGTTTCCTTTCAATACCGGACAATCTTTGTAATCTGTTTGCTAATCTATGTGTGAAATTGCACTTTTGCGCAGGTTTTACATGATGTATTCACCTTTTAGTGATATTGGATTTGAAAGGAAAACCTCTTTCAGATTTTGTAAGTCAGATGTAGAAAGACATAAGACTTTACAGAATTCAGTGTGACAGAAAATAGAACAAGTAAGTTAAAAATGACCAGACAGAAGTAACAAAAGCTAGAAAAAAGAGAGACATTTTGCATATTTGCTGAATGCGAAAAAAAGATTAACACTACATCTGTACATATCAGGTTCATTTCTTATTCTTGTTATATAGATCTGTGAATGATGAAATGCTTTTTCCGCTGCATGGATCACGCATCTGGAAGAACACAAATTGCTTCTCTCACCTCTGGAAATCCTTGGCTATTTTGGATCCTCCAGACCTCAAGGAGACATCTATTTACATAATGGATGGGTAGTATTATATTCGAAACAAATATAAAAAATGCATAATTGTGTCCATGAAAAAGATTTTTATATGTATTCATTTCACAATCATCTAATGGTGTTGGTCAATTAGTAGAGGTTGTTTATACCAAACTTAAAATTTGGGGTTTGACAAAATTGGTCAATATTCAATGGCTGGTGAATAATCATGCTGGTGTAATACCATGCTGTCCCCCGTTATATTACATTGCATATTTTTGGTGATGTGGACATTCAAATCTGTGCAGTTGGTACGATTCTTGTCTTTTCAAAACAGGAACGAGGCTTTTTGCTAAAGGTCCTGGGATGGAGAGGTAAACACTCACAGATGAAGCCTCTACCTGAATATGTGTGGGTGTCTATCTGTCTGAGCCACAGTGTGGGCAGTACAATATGTATGTGACCAATATATATGCAAGGTTTGTATCTTGCTACATTATTCATCAAGCTGCATGTACATTAAACTCACACAAATCATATGTTACCTCACTTGCCTGCGATATGCAGTGCATGCATTCAACAGGAAGACTGGTTCTGAGCAGGATTTGTGCTGAAGTCAGGTGCATATTGTAGCCACAATGCAGCCATACAAGGCACTGCCACATACCACAAAGATAACTTATCACATCCTTGGAATGACGCCTCACATTGGATGACCTGACTCAGTGTGTAAGCAATAAAACATAGAAACCATGCTCAATGATTTGGTCCTTTTTTAAAAATAAGAAAAATTGATTGTTGTGACCACAAAGGATGTGTTAGGCTTGACAAGCACTTTTTGTTCCAATCCATTATTCATGCTACTTATTAACCTCTCGAATGTCTTGTCAACAGCCAACAGCCAACAGCATTTTTCTTACAAGATAAATTGGTATCAATGTTACAACATAATTATGTCTTTAGATGAGTCATGAGCAATTTGTTCTGTGACAATTGGAAGCCCATCCATTTGTGAATATCTACTTTCTCCGGGTGTAAGCCTAAATGGCTCCAAAAAAGGTGGCATACATCATTGCCAACATTGGCAATTAGTAATTACGAGATTACAATCTGGGGTCACAATCTCCATGGACTATTATGTGTCGTATCAGACTTATTCTAGAAACTAAACAATCTCCCAACTATATAAATCATAATAATTGCCCATCATGATAGAAGAGGTTGTTATTACCTATTTATCACTCGTTTGTGTGCATGACATTGTCGCTCCAGCTTATACCAGAATCTACAATGCATGTATAGACACTGCCAGTTTTCCCATGGAAACTAAGAAGTCTGAATTCTCCCCAGTATATAAAAAGGACAGTGCATTGGAGCGAAAAAACCACAGACCCGTTAGCATCTTAAACAGCTCATCAAAGATGACATGAGCAGACGATGGCTGAACGACATCTACAACAGACTTCTGGCGGCGTACCGACAGGGATACAGCTGTCAGCAAGTCCTCCTAGCATTATGTGACAAGTGGAGAAAACTGAAAGAGGACAAGCGTATACCAGGAGTGTTGCTTTCTGACCTCTCCAAAGCATTCGATTGCTTGCCCCACTCACTAACGTTAGCGAAGCTGCATGCTTACGGCATGGATTATAAATCGACCCTACTGCTCACGGATTACCTTACAAATAGAATGCAGAGGGTCAAGACTGGTGGCGAAACCAGCACATGGTCTAATGTATGCAAGGGAATTCCACAGGGCTCAATTATGGGACCTGTCATTTTTAATGTTTACATGAATGACCTTTTCTCCTTTGTCCGCAGCGGAACTTTATTCAATTATGCGGATGACAATTCCATTCTAGTTGATGGAAAATCAAAGGATGATGTTCTCCAGGAGCTCAAGCAAGCCTCTCAAACCATAGTTTCATGGTGTGTCACCAACCAGATGGAGGCAAACCCCTCCAAGTTTCAGTTTATGATTGCAGAGGACACAGAATCATGTACTTTAAGGATAAACGAAAACATCACCATCAACAGTGAAAACCATGTCAAACTCCTTGGAGTAAACTTGGACAATAGACTTACCTTTGGTAAACACATCAGTGAAATTATCCGAAAAGCCTCGCGTCAGTTAAATTGTTTGAAACGTGTTGCGTATTCACTTGACATTAATACAAAATTGTTGTTGTATAAGGCCTATGTAGCCTCAAATTTTGATTACTGTGCTGCTGTTTGGCACCACTGTGGGGCCACAAACACAGCTAGATTAGAGAAACTTCAACACCGCGCTTTAAAATTCATCTACAATGATTATAACACTGACTATGAAACTCTGCTAAAAAAAGCAGACATGCCAACCTTAGAATTAGGAAGATTACGTCAAATTGCGATTGAGGTTTTTAAAGCCTACAATGGTTTAAGTCATTCGATACACTTTGACAATCTGAGTGAGATGAGAAACACTACTAGCACTTACAATCTCAGATCACAAAACTCGATTAGACGAGAACACTTAAGAACAACCAAATATGGGTTGTATTCTTTTAAAAATTTCAGTGCCCATGTGTGGAATAGCTTGCCCACAGAAATGAGAACAACAACTGAACTTAAAACTTTTAAGTCACTTTTGAAAAAATGGTATGGAACTAAATGTAGATGTTCCTACTGCAGACATGTCACTACTTAATGTGTTTTTATACGTCTTTGTTTGATGCCGGAAGTAGATCTAATGTTTTTATATCCCTTTATTATATGTGGACGTTTTTAAAGCCAACGGTATTATATTTTAAATATCTCAATTACCGTTTTTATCTCCTTGTTGTTATTTATTTTATGTTATAACCTGTTATAAAATCGGTCACAATAGCTCTCCGAGCTAAAGCTATTTGTTTGTACAAACCGATGTGAAATAAAACTTTGTACCTAGTATCTTGTATCTTGTATCTTATCATTCTTGCACAATTATTCTTTCATACGTATTCACCAAACAGTAAGTTGAAGTATATTGACTGCACAATTGCTAGTGTACCCTGGCTAAATGTTAAAAGTATATATATCTATATTTTTAAATTCAAGTTAAATCTTGTTGATCACAGCAAAGAAAATTGATAGAAGGTACACAGTAGAGGGATGTGAGGTGGAAGTTACTGAATATGTCATCGGAGAGACATCCCGATGCAGGGGTCAGTTGCCGGGGAAGTCATTGTACACATAAAAGAGCAATGAAATGCCAATCTCAGGTAGTTACCTGTCTCATACTGGGAGCTCACATAATAAAAGATGAGTGAGGAGCTGGATGCAATATTGCTCACTGTTATCATTATTTCCCAAGCCATGTATTTGTCAAAAACATCCCAAACGAAGACAGATAGGTTATTGCACCTGCAGACTCGGATAGCTCAGCATTTAAAATCTTTGCAGATATTTATGTCCCCATAAAATTGTTGTTTCGCATTCCTTTTATCATTACAGGAGATCGCGTTGAATTAGACTTGTGAAACACCATAACTGAGAAATTTGATTGTACATGACGTGTGGTAGAAAGCTACTCAAGTATGACAGATTTCCATTCAAGTTTATGTGTATCTTCGAGCTGGGAAGTAAATAGTATTTCTGTCAGTTTGTCAGTTTATTTCAGTATCTTGCAAACGTATAAACAAAACAAAACCACAATAATTAGTATATCACAAATTTGGAACAATTTGCGTAATCCCTGTCAATCTTGAAGCACAGGTGCATGTTTGATTGGTCAATAATCATTTTTGGGCAGGGCAACTTATACCATTTATGAACAAGGATTGACTTAGACTGCACTTGAGCATACCAGATCGCATTTTGTAAATGTTCAATCAGCTCTGCATATTCTTGATTGTATAGACAGGTTACAGTCTGCTTGTTTAGATACATATATAGACAGATAGATAGATAGATAGATAGATAGATAGATAGACAGATAGACAGATAGATAGATAGATAGATAGATAGATAGATAGATAGCTAGATAGATAGATAGATAAATAGATAGATAGATAGATAGATAGATATATAGATAGATATATAGATAGATAGATTGATTGATTGATTGAATGATTGATTGACTGATTGATTGATTCGTTGAATGATTGAATGAACGATTGTTTGAATGATTGAATGATTTGATGATTGATTGAATGATATATAATTAGATAGATAACTAGATAGTTAGATAGATACATAGATAGTTGAGATAGTTAGATAGTCAGATTTATAGATAAAATAATCTATTGATCTATGTTACTTTATATAAGTAATGAAAACCAAGTGACTGACGCATTTGACATTACGTTTACCTAAAGGAGTAGTGGTAGATCAGAATCAGCATGCATGCTTGAAAATATGCGGTCTGGACTTGTGAAATGTGGACAATTGGAATCACTTGATAAAATCATTGGCGTCGACAAAATGTTATAACACAAGACAGCTTATTTTCAGTATTTCACAGTTTCTGTATGTTTTTGACATGTTTCATGGTCAGCTCTCTCTCTCTTCTTTACTGTTAGTAATCTTTCATGCCTGAGCAGACCTCATTTTCTGTCTACCACACGTCATCTGTGCACCATACATCACGATCTTAAATATCATTTTCTTAATAAATCATCTTTGAATTATTTTTTCAGCACCAAGACTTTGCAGGATCATTTCCTGAGACAATGCCCACCAATTGCTATGCAAATATAAAAAATTAACTGATTAGTTTGCAGACAGTCATCAAAAGCTATCAAAACACAATTTCATCAGCTTTCAATTTCCACAAGTCAACTTCAACGCGAATTCCTGTAATACGGTTTGACACATCAGATTTGCTGGTTATAACATTCATGCATGAAGACCAGTCTCAACTGGAATCTAGGCAAAGTTAGAACCCATGTACATATGTTGTCGTCACAATGCTGACTTAAACTTGTAAAGATCAGTAGACCCACAGTTGACTGCAATGTACCAAAACACCACATTTACATTCATCACGTATCACTTTCAAACTAGATGTGAACTTGCTTAGGTAGTACATCTCTTACTGAACATGATAGGGCACGCCTCTTTCTGATATTTGATTACATTGAAGGAATCCAACAAATGCGCTGCACAAAGACTTTAAAGGGCCACAATCGTGCACTTTTTAGCAGCACAGCTGCTCTTACCCCTAGCATTTTTCTACAAACTCTGACCATATAGGCGATCCCACTGTGACACCTATCACTCTGAAACTTGCCATATGGTCTCATCATGAGTTTATCTTGCTTCCATCAACTTTTGGTAAACTTCTGTGACAATAATTTTTTTATTTACTCAACTAAAAAGCTAGTTTTTCCCGGGAAATTTAAATGATTGTAAATGGTGAGCTGCTGCTGCACTGACAGCCAGACACTGTCTACACACCAAGTGACCTAATTAAGGAGTTCTCTTGTTTACATTTAGCTGGTTCTCATATACAGAGCAAACAACACACAAATAATACACATCAAAAATTAGAAGTCAATCAGTTAAGTTTGCTTTGAGATTAGGCAGTTTCAGTACATTTTAGTGTATTTTTTACTAGTATTTAAAGCCCAAGTTGTACTGTTCATTGGTCAGTGGGTTGCCACTCCAAACTCATCAGTGACAGATTATTCAGGCCAGCGCTGCTTAAAGTGCTTGCACGTTATTTTTTTATTTGATATGTGAATCAAACCTACTTTTTTATATGCACCTTCAAAATTGCTCACCTATTTGACCAAAATTAAGTACTGAAAAAGCTAATTTTAATTCCTGATTTTGGCCTGAGAGATGGCACAATTAGAAGCGACCCCTGCCAGCTATTAATTAGTAGACTACGTCATTCAGGGTAAAAGGTAAACAAATGGCAACGTGGAATAATGAGGGCTTAGATTCAGGCAGTGAGCATGGGCTTGCAGCCTTATATGTACAGAGTATGAGCCTGAGAGGGGATTGGGTAAGACTGACAATGATGAGCTACTGAAGTTAATAGGTTGAACATTGGCACCAATGAGTCAATGACTTGTAAGTTACTCATGAATTCCGAGTGGTGACAGCACCTTACAGTGCATAACCATCTGAGATCCATAATCACATAATTCCATGCTTGAAATTACCAACAGGTGAGCCACTGGTTTGGTCTTTTTTTGTCCTAAGCGATACATGTTGTATCTTTTCACATCACTTTGTTTGCTCTTATCATATGAATATTGATAGATTGTGACTTTTTGGAAAAATGTTCCTCTTATTTTCTTCATATTTTTGAAATAACAGAATGTAAAATGTCATGCCATTGAATAATGCATACACACGTCATTATTAGGCCTATGTGATCTAAATGGTCAAGTGAGTCAAATGATGGGAGGGCTCCATCAATCAATCTCGGTCTTTTTAAAGCCTGATTGGCTTCCAATTTATTTGTTAGATCGGAATCTTTGAGGTGTACACTACACACATTCCGATCTTTGAAGTGTACACTACACCCATGAAATGCCTTGGCATGTACCTTCTTTCGATTTATGTTACATAGAAAATTAGCCCATTCTTCGCAAATTCTTGTATTGTTTGGTTTTGGGTGAATTTGTGGAGGGTGATGCATTTGCCACAGGGGTTTCTGCATGTAGACACCACACATAAACTCCGCATGTCCAGTCAATCAGCTGTGTGTACATTGACATGCATGATTGCATGGGCAGTGGTCACTCTTGGCTGACAAGCCTTGAGGGAGGGAGGGGGCCACCCAGCCTTACGTCATGCATATTAAATGAGCAAGCTGACTAGTGACCCACGAAGGTCTAAAACCAAAATTTCACAGGTCGTTTACAAAGTGCAGACTTGCCGATAATTTTTTTTAACTACCTTCGTGTGCTTATAAGACTTAGTTCCACCGATGAAAGGTGTATTTATTGAAAGTCAGGATTTGATGAGTGTGTGCCTTTAATATAAAGTATCCCAGTGTAAGGGAACAAAAGCAATGTGCATGAAAGTATAGAAAACAAATTTACGCATTGCATGTCATCCTTGGCTTGTTTCTTCCATTTGCACAATTGTTTCTTTTTCATGAACACAGTTTCACATTTTGTGGTTAAAGGATTCTGTAAACTTGCCCAAGGTTATTTGTTGATGAGACTTTGTCAAGGAAGTTGAAACATTCAATGAGGCAAAAAGAAGCAAAGGAAGCCAAAGGAAGCACAGTAGAACTTCTGCGAGTATTCAGTTGCGCTTTGAAAATATGCAATTATGCTGCCATGTACAATAAATGTGAATTCACTTGGATTCATCAAAAAAGACTTGCTGAAGAAGCAGAATTGTTTTATTGTCATGAGGTGACAAGCTCTGTAAGTCACAAGAATTATGTTCCATGCCGTAATATCAATTCACAGTATACAATGGAATCCATTAATTGACATGTCACCTTGGTTGCAGTTCTCCCACAGATAAAGTTACCTTCGGTATTAGCAAACAAAACAGAGTAATAATACCAAACACTTAGTACTTCCCGCATTGCATGTTTAGAATTGTTTGCTGTTAGGCCAAAGGAGCAATAAGCCTCCAAGATGTAAATAGTTGAGCTACAGCAGTATTCCAAAAAATCAGCAACCTCATATAAGTTTGAAGTTACACACAATTACAGCGCAACAACTTCTATGAGACAATCACATCAGTTGACGTATGATAATCTGATGTTATGTACACTTTCATTATGGCATCAGTATTGCATCAGTATAATGTATCTCGCAATTTAGTTATCCTGTTGTGTTTGTGATTTTGCTTTCCGACGTTCTGATGCATTGATCTATTTGACAGAAATGACAATAGTCTCTTTTCCTAGTACTGATGTATTGAATATGGTAATCTTTCTGACCTCTAGATGTGAAAGGGAGGTCTAAATTGTGGTATGTCTGCATCGTATTCACTTCCAACAATCTGATGTAGGAATGTATAAGTATATACACATTTCCTTTGCCAAGGCTTTTCCTTTTTGCCAAAACAATGTATGCAAAACTATAACGAGTTACAACTAGCACACAGGGGATGCATAATAGAGTGGGTTGGGGCAAGAAGCCCGGGTTAGGTGAGAAGCCCCCCCCAGGGTTATATCTAAACTTACATTTTTGGTGCTTTTTCTTATTGATAAGATTGAAGCGAGAGGCTCTTTAGGTGACGTCACAAATTTTCAAGGCATTCAGCACCAAACCATAGTCGTAATTAAAGAAACAAAAAAAGGTGCATGGTTTTTGTAACTTTGATTAATTCTTTGAAAGTGGTTGTCAGAAATAACTTTGGAAATTTTAAAAAGTATAATGGATATCTGCATTGCTTCACTTTATAACCATCACATAAATATGATTTGGATTATGTTTTTTGCATTTTAGCTTAAAATATAGAGGTCAAATTAATTTATGTGGGTTTGGGGCGAGAGGCCCCACATGGTATGGGGCATGGGGCCCCCTTCACTGAGGCCTCGAAGCTGCTTCAGGAACCATTTAATAATGTGTACTTTACCTTAAATCTTGATAGAATAGCTAATTGAAATAGAAAAAATTTTGGCCAAAATTGAAACAAGGCAAAAAATATTAAAAAAATAAAAGTATGAACAGAAAAATTCAGAAATTCCGAAAAAGTGAATAGAACGCCTTAAAAATGATAGAAGAACCCCAAGAAATAACCTTCAAGCTGAATGCGCTCGCAAAAAAAATTGCCATAGGATTATAATAGGGGGGCTTCTTGCCTGATGGGTTGGGTAAGAAGGCCATTTTAAATTTTTTACAAAAAGGGCTGTAACTCCTTTATTAAAATTTGTAGACATTCGTTTCACTAGTTATAAGTAGAGTCAAGTGATCCCTTCCTGACAGCATAAGCATTCAAATAATTGACCACAAAAAGTAGGTCAAATCGCACCTCGAAGTTAAGGGGGGCTGCATGCCCCGCGCTACTCTATAACTTGAAAAGTAAACATGATTAAATCACATCAGGAAAAGTAGAAGTATATATATATCAAAGAAAATATTAACCGTCAATTTATTTATTACATTATATCATTTGCACTAACAGGCCTTGTCTGCAGCTCCATGATATGATATGACACAACATCTAACTTGTTGTGATACTTATGACAGGAAAGCAATCATTGACACAAGATAAACTCAGAGACATGTTTGTGATCTCCTCAAAAATGTTTGATCTCTTCTTCTTTTTTTTGGAATTATTGGATATTAATTTTCCTTTCTGTATCAAGCCGTAAAGCCTGTAAAGCAATTACAACCAATCAAATTTTGTTACAGGTCTTTGCCGAAATAATCTTAAGGACGAAATTTAATAACGCCTTGAATTATTAGAAAATATAATTACTGCTGTCGTGTTTTATTTGATGTATGCATTGGCACAAAATTTTGAGATATATTGCAGACATATTATTTACATATTATAAGCAGATTATTTCAGTAATTTTACACACACAATGCAAAGCCTGTTAAATGAATCAATCCATTGCAGTGGTTGCTATACTGCTCTTTAGCCATGTTACAGAAATAATAAATTGGGATATCGCATATAAATATCTGGATAATTAGTGTTTGGAAAAAATGATTGTTGATAATTGCCATATATAATCGAGTGTTGGTGAAATGCCATTTCAGATAAATGTGATATCAATCTGTATTTGGCAATAAAAACCATGATGGAATCTGAAATTCCTTTATTATGTGACTTTTTGTGGTTAAAGTCTGTTTTCGAGCAGACCTTCAGTTACAAAGGTGTGAAAATTAATCCGATACAACCACCTGATCATGGCAGACTCTGGTTTACGACATTCTTATCATGATTTATCACACCATCATTTACTAACAATGAAAATGGTGGCCCCTGATTCAGTATTATGGTGTGATAACACAAAAACCAGATTATTAAATGATGACTGGCTTTGAATACCTTTGCCAGGCTCCAATGTCTCTTGGGGCCTACTAACACCAGATTCAGGGTAGAAATCCTGAAAAACCCATGTGCCCAAAGCAGTGCAGCCTGCTCAATAGCTAATTGTATTTCAATCAATATATGAAAATACAGAAAAATAGCCAACTGATCCCGTGAAGTAGCCAAGGATGGCCTAATTGGTATTGCTAGTGTGTCAGTGTGTTGGAGTGCAAAAGAAAACATCTAAAGACACAGATGTTTAAGTTGATGACAATTATAGACATGCACCAACAAAAAGCTGATTACAAATATCAACATTCATCTTGGAATCAAAAGCTGAAGTGAACCTGCAAATGTGGAGCTGAATGATTGCAAGGATAATTTACCTCGCTATGCAAGGTGTTTATTTGATGGTAGGGCTTCCAATGGCCAATGAGTTCACTATACGAGTACCGAAGATTTTGGTTTCATACATTCATTAAAAATCACACTTACAAAAATTTACACATGTTATATATGCACTACATATTAAAAAGAGAGGACCGCATGATTAATCTTGGAAAAAATGAAACTTAGAAACACAATACGGAGGAAATTAGTAGGAAGCATTTGTGATCCAAGAGACATTCTGATGAAGAGGTCAGTAACCTGAGCGGTCATTGTGCTCATAACAGAGCAATGAAAGCCACTCTCAGGTGGTTGTGTGTCTGACAATGGGCGATCACATCACAAAAGATGAGCGAGGGGCTGGATGCCATTACTGCTCACTCTTATTAGACCATGCCCGGCCAAATTTGTTAGATTGTGGCTGACAAAGATAGATAGGAGTTTTGGCAGCTGTGGCCAAGGCGGAAGGACTGCATGTTGTTCGATATGTGAAACAGAAAAATAATCTTATTCATAAAGCACATTGTTGCCAGCTTGACAAATTATACTAACTGCATGTTTACTCTTAAATATCTGTTGTTAAAAAATTATTGGCTACTTACTTTATCAAAACTTCTGACACCAAAATCTGATACCTTCATTGATATTACAAAGTTCTCAAAATTAAAGTACTTTAATGTTTTTGTAAGAGAAATCAGGACCTGTGTCTTTTTGTTGTGGTGTCATAATGGACTGTCGACATGATGACGCCGGTTTGCCTTACAAAAGACAACAATATCCAAAAATCAATGTTAGAATAAAGCTGACACAATGCAGTTTAAAAACCAAGCTGATTACCCAACAAACAAAAACCTGAAAGCCTGAACCAAACAACTGCATAATTCACAGGTTTCTTTTAAGGAACAAAAGCATCTTGTATGGAACTGAATAAAAGCAAATGTGTAGGGGAGACCAGAGCTGGTTTTCACAGGGACAGGTTGTCACAATTTGTAAAGCTTCAACATGTACATCTGTCTGTCTCTCTGAAATCTTGATGTCATCTTGGACCCAACCTAGTTGAGCTGAACGCTTCTAACATGACTGTTTCTTGTTATCTGTTGCAGAACCATGACGTCCACTAAATGTGCATAACTGGAGGGGTAACACAGCAAGTTATTTGAAGCTTACCTTTCCTGCCAAGGGACAGGTCAAGATGGAAGAGAAAGCAGGAGTAAGTACTCTCTACATCAATTGATTAAAGTCCCACTGTAAAGTACTTTTGTTATTGTCCAAGAGCCTGAGTGATTTTCAAAAATTCGAATCAATATTAAGTTAAGATTTAAATGCAGGATTTTGATCCAAAATGTGGCACACTGAAAAGCAACCCCTGTTGCAAAGCATCTTGACCAGTGACATAGGGCTAGGCAACACATAAACAACCACACACCCTTACCTGTAGTTTATAGTGTCCAAATGGCTTCTATAAGGGTATACACAAGTTGATGCCTAAGTCCTCTATTTTTTGTAGGTCCAGGGCCAAGAACGATGCAACATGGATGAATTGCTGATTTCGGTGGTGCCAAAAGATTTGTGTGCAAAGGAAGCAGTGACATGTATCTACACCTGGATTTGCAAAAACATCAAGTATGATGCAGCATCCTGGAAGCAAGGCATTACCCAAAGCAAAGAAGACATCTCAGTGGCTCATTTGCTTCAAAAGAAAACAGCAACATGTAAAGGGTTCGCAGCTTTGTTTGCTGCCATGTGCAGGTGAGAGGTCTTCAAATGTTTTCATCGCAATGCTATACTGCTAGTATGCTTACTAAGAATCATGATAACATGCAAAACACAAGCAGATGTAACAATTTATGTACAGGTTTTCAAATCTGATTAACAATGATATACCATTTGTTTAGAGTCATTGTAGCGTAACTGGCAAAATCATCTTCAGATTTAAAAATTCTTAGTGCTGAAAGGATAATACAGTAAAAACTGTTATATCTTGGTGCTGCATGGCAGTATTTACCATCCAAGTATGTTCTACTGAAGGTTTGTGCCTCCTGGTGAGTGAAGCGGCTCAAATCAATGATGGTGGAAAATATAAAACATTTTTAGACTTCCATGGACTTTAAAAGCATATCTTATATGGATGTTTTGAAATGAGATGTTAAATTGCTTACCCCTCTCAATAAGTGTCTGTTTCATACCAGTAAAATATCTCACACATGGGTTGATTGTGACTATGTGAGCCTTAGTGAAGATTGTTGTTCTCACTTCCCATCTGATACAATAGACCTGCATGAGTGAACTTCAAACTTGCGAGACTAATATATTGTTTTTCGTTTCAGAACCTGTGGAATTGATAGTTACTGTGTACTTGGCTACGCAAAAGGATGTGGATATATACCAGGGTCACCACCAAACCATGTCTGGAATGTTGTTTGCATTAATCACCAATGGTACCACGTGGACTGCAGTTGGGGTGCCGGCTACCTCAGTAAACGCACAACAGACTTTGTCTTTGATTACAATGATTATTACCTGCTGTGTGAACCAGAGAACTTTATTAGAGATCATTTTCCACTTGATTCAAGATGGCAACTGCTGAAAACTCCAATATCCCTAGAGGCATTTGAGGCCCAGGCTTGTACAAAGCCTGCTTTCTATCGGCTTGGGTTGGCCTCACTTAACCCTGATAAATCCATATTAGCAAGTAATGGCTCTGTGTCACTTTCGTTCACCTCTGCAACTTCCTTAGACTATACATACACTTTGTGTGACCTAAGGTCAGACAGCAACTACTCAGGTCTAGTCACATACAGTTGTGTATCAAACAGACTGGCCGTGGATATAGTATTTCCGAGGAGTGGAAAGTTTGTCTTTACATTATATGGCAAAGAGCAAAGAACCACAGCAGACTTCCAGAGTCTTATTTCTTACTCAATTGTGGTTGACAAAATGCCTTACAGTACAAAGAGTGCAGTGACTGATGACATCTTAAGTTGTCATGTCGCAAGGTCTACATCGTGGGGATGGACATCACAATGCAGCTTGCTGGGACTGGCAGGAAATATTACTTGTTCCCATTTGGAAGTGACAGACGGACAGTGTTCAGTGACCTTGAGACATGAACCTCTTAGCCACAAGGTGTTCCTCAAGGCGACCTTATACAACCTTGGTCGATCCTCTCAACAGATGAGAGTATGCCCCAGGGCCACTAACATTACCAGCAGGACCAACAAAATCACCATCAAGGCTTTCCCACCTCATCCTGGCACTTACTCTCTGGTCATACGTGCCTCAGACAAGAACACCAAGCCATTGCCTTGCATCGCTAAATTCCTTGTAATAAATCAACCGACTTCCACCTCTTCCAAGACCTTGCAAATCTCTGAGGGCATCTCTCAAGGCAGTTTTCCTGACTTAACCCATCATTGGAACATGTTAACTGCATCATTAGTAACTACTTTTGTAGCAACGTTATCAAACCTATACAAGTTGACATTCCTTTTTATCCCAAGACCATTCAGAGTACATCATCAAGTATCTTAGCAAAAATCCACTTTGACACTCACAAAGTACAATGATGCAAAAGTTTATATGAGTGATCTCTTGTGATTGTACAAACTGCTCCAAACTTGATGTACATGCATAGAATTTCTTCTGTCATTCTCATACTTATCTCACCTAAGTCGCTGTTTAATTGATAAGGACTTCCATCTCTGGTTGAGCTGTGATAACTATGTGTTTTTTTGTCATGCAATGAATGCATTATGGTTTTTTGATAAGTTCCTATAATATACCTGATGCTTCTATTCTCTTTTTAATGTACCTGTTGATAAACTTTTTAAGAATAAATTTTACAATATTTTGTATGTGTGAAAACTGCATCATTAATAAATGAACAAACACAATGCATTGTCTGTTCAATTGCATTTCAAAAGGAGTCACAATTGGTAAATCAGTAAAGCTAAGTCTATTTGTGGTTACTGAATTATTTTATCACAATTTAAAATCAGAATAAAATTTACTTTAATGATACACTGAAAATTTGGAAGTCTGTTATAGCAGATTCAAGATCCTTGTTTAAAAATAATGATCATGCTGACCTTGGCTGCTGATCCCTCCTCTTCACATGGACTAGTAATTCTTTCAGAGGGGAATCCTTGATCTGCTGATCATGCACTTGTGATGGAATACGTGTGAATATTTGTACTCAAGCCAGATTTCTTATCAAATAAAAATGTCATTCTAGCGTTATGATGTCGCCATTCAGTCAAATCACAATCAATCTGATTTAATTATTGCTGGTTGTTGGCTATGAACATTTATTTGCATAACATCCCAGCTGGCCTGTTGTTCTGCTAAGGTTACTGGTCACATTGAGGACATTGAAGCAACGTTAATTGTCCATTTCCTAACAATCAACAAACTACAAAATACATAGATATGCCATCCCTCAGTTGGCTGGGGAATTGGAAAACATAAAAGGAATTTATGTACAATGTAAATTTGGAAGTTGGAGACATGTTTGACAAATATTTCAAAGATCAAATCATATCAAAGTATATCGAAGGAAGTGAGAATGCAATTATTGTGTGAATGCTTTGGGCTTCATTCAATTTACACTGCAAACAAGCTAAAACATGTGAAGTGGAAGTTTACACCTTCAATTGAATCATATCTACATATTGCAACTGGCAATATGATGGTAAATATACCACCGTGGAAGGGAGATGTTAAGAATAAGCTGTGCATCTTTACATAGTCGTACGGCGCGCCATTTTTGGGAGGGCGAGCGACATTTGTCCTAATTTCAAGATCCCGATTTAATACCATTTGAAATAAAATTGCCTGAAAATTATTAATTTTCAATAGTTTTTATGTTATCATCTGCCCGGATTTTTTAGCATTTTTGCCCGAATCTTACTGTTTCCCCCCCTCCGATACGCCTATGCATCTTTATGAACTAAAGTTCCAAATATGATGGGTCAAATAAACATAAAAGTATGATTTATAGAGCTGAAGAACAATTTCCTCTCTTTCACAAATAATTCAAAAATAATAATTAATTATGGTATATAAACAAATATAATTGAAATTCTATGTCATTTTCAGTATATATAATCAGATAAAATTGCATAAATATACAATTTAATAAAATGTATATCCAATTTTCGTGCAAAAATTGGAAAATGAATTGCAACATAATTTCCTATTGATATAAATTTAGGAGATAGAAAGAAGGATGAACAATTGATTTCAGTTAGCAACACAAAAGGCTAAAATGACAGTTCATAGACACTTTGACATAATTGACAGTGAGTTTGACACAGTGCCATGTTGAAAAGATTTTTAAAAAAAACGATTACATTTTATCTCATCTCACATGCGAACTAACGTTTGGCCAGATTCCTGAGCCTCCTGAAGTCCTACAGCAGAAATACACCTACCTGTGTGTAGATTAGCGATTTTGTAATCTGGATATCACATTTTCGCGATGTTTTGGGGTCGTTTTTTGCCGATTTTCGAGCATTTTCAGCAACGGCAGCCTATTGTTACTTGTTTACATTCGTGACGCAACCAATAATTGACCGAATCATGGTGACGTCACAAAAAATGAACTGTGGCGCCACTCCTGGATTAGTTCCAGACACCTTTGTGGCAATGCCACTCATACAAGGCCATGCATTGCTTTTATACAGACTGTTGTATCAGTGCTAAATTTCAGTTCACATGCTAGATGAGACACACTGTAATGCAGATTAACAATCATATAGTGGTGTTTGTCAATTACAGATTGTTTATACCAAAATTACAAATCGGCGTTTGGCAAAATTGGTCCATATTCAATGGCTAGTAATCGTTCAGGTGAAATACAATGCTATTAAATTACATAGTGGATATTTGATGATGTTGACATTCAGAGATGCAAATCTGTGAGATTGGTATTCTTTTCAGAACAGGAGCAAGGCTTATATATATTAGGTCTAGTTTCTTAGGAGGTGAGTTATAAGTTGAGCCATATAAGGCACTGCCACATGACTCAGTTCCAACAAAGATAACTTATCACATGCATCCTTGGAATGATGTCTTATGGATGACCCAATGCAGCAAGCAATTATCTTCCATGACCTGAGATATGTCAGGCAAAACAAACACATTTTGTACTTATATATATATATATTCATACTGCTTATAAATCCATATTTTGTTGCCATAACATTTCTCTCAGGATAAGTTCCCACGTGCCCCGTTATGTTTATAAATGTGTAGGTCAATGTATCATATGTGTGCTCAAAATCATTTCTTTTTTTTTTGGCAATTGTATCCACATCCCTTGGTGAATATGCTCGGTCACAGCATGGATGATTGGTTTAATAGAAAGTGGCTCAATCCTGAGCAATTCTTAATTTTATAGGTTCTCATCTAGAAGCAAAAGTTGTGTTCCCAAAGTGCAATTTGTTTTTCATGTCTGTGGATCACCATCCAGCATCAGCAGCTTCAATAATTTTTTATATCTAATAAAATATCTATTGATCATTCACAGCAAATT
This sequence comes from Platynereis dumerilii, assembly GCA_026936325.1. Classification (NCBI taxonomy): domain Eukaryota; kingdom Metazoa; phylum Annelida; class Polychaeta; order Phyllodocida; family Nereididae; genus Platynereis; species Platynereis dumerilii. The sequence continues at coordinate 38,970,415 of JAPTHN010000011.1, read as the reverse complement.
GATCTTGTAATTATTACCTAATTATAAGAAAAGGTCAGCAATATATATCTTCAATAATTTACCGATGAAACAAAGATTATGATAGATGAAAGCAGTAAGTTTGATTATGTAGAAGTATCAAATGCAATTCTCACATAAGAAAGAAATGAAAATAATTATACACATTCTTTTTATCAATGTGTTATGCATATACACTAATTCAATGGCCAGATTGCAGTCCATGACAAATTTAAGTAATGCCAATGATGGTAAGAAAATTGAAATTTTAAGGATTTTGATCTTAGATGCGCATCATTGATTATATTTACCTGAATTATATTTACCAGATGATATCTAAATTTAGCTTTCATTATTCAGCAATCAGTATAATTGAAAACTAGGAAATAGTATTTTTTGAAATTGATATAGTTTTTGCCTATTTTTTTAATGTCTGTAGAATACAGTTAGTGACAATAGCAATTTTTCATCCAACTGCAAATGAAGAGAGGATCGCAACAAAGAAAATCTGGAAACAATATCATATGTGGTGGAGCTGGTAAAATATGTAATGCAAGAGCAGCAGGGGTCAGTTGCCTGGAAGTCATTGTGTTCATAACAGAGCAATGAGAGCCACTCTCAGGGAGTCAGATGTCTGACAATAGGTGATCACATAACAAAAGATGAGTGAGAGGTTGGATGATGATATTTTTCATTCTTATTGGTGTATCCCAGCCATGCATGCTGTTGTCGTTCGAGAAAAATGTCTGAGAGTCTCAAAATTGAAGATCTTAGAAATATTGTGACAGGTTTGAAAAAAAAGGGAGAAAAGCCAATATAATAATTTTCATTTCAATTCATTGTGTTACTGCTGCATCAGAGCAACCGCAGTCCTGAAAGTCAAATAACTTTGCAGGTATAGCATCTCAATCTAAATACAATTCTGTGTCTCACAGAAATTGGATGATTGCACAAAACAAAGACAGCGTAAGACATTTAAGTTTTATCTCATGCGAAACAGAAGCAAAGAGGATGTGAACATTGCATGCTAACCTTGTATTGGCTTATTGTTGTCTGACAATGCTCCTTTTTGCCTTTTTCTCTGCTCTGTTCTTCGTGCCAGATTTGCCAGTGTAAGAAACTTTTAATCCTTTTTACCTAAATTCCTAGCCCAATGAGGCCTTGTTTAGGAAGATAACACGCAATTAGTCAACTGAAGAGGGGAGGTGGCTTGGTGACAGGATTCACTAACACCCAGGGGCTCAACTAGAGGTTGTGGGGCCCGTAGGATCAGGAAGGATGCGGGGCCCCTACCAGCGCCATCGGACATCATTTAGTAGGGCTGATCATCGGTTGAAAATTTAATTATGTTGGTTAATAGGACAAATCTTATATTCTTGTTTCAGCTGAATATATCATTGGTTATTGCCTGTCTGATTTATGTGAAATTAAGTACCAGAGTAGATTTAGATGTATGTACTCAATAAAAGCCCCCAGATTTCACTATTGTGCCCACACTTGGAAAAGCATACAAGACTCTATTTTGCCAATTTAATATTACATTATTAGTACAAATTAATACTTTATCAATCTCAAGTTACTTTAGTCCACCATTGAGGGCCTTGCACAGCAGTCAGATGAAGATATGGTCTAAACACTACCACATTATCTTGTTTCATTGACAATTTGACATACTGAAATGGTTGTTTTTTTTTTCAACTTCCCGCAAGCGTATACTAAGATTATTAGCATTTCATCCAAATAAATTCACCACCATCTATACACTAAACATCCCAGCCACTGACACCATACAGATAATAGGCAGGCCCATAACTACACTATTCCAGATTCCACAGGATGTTACCAAAAAGAAAAAAAAATCCGTGTACTGTACAGCTACACATCAGTTTGCAATAAAAAGGTAAAATCAATCAAGAAAAAAGTGACCATAGGCTTTTATTCAAAATGGTCAACCGATTCCATTACTAATGTTTCTTGTTTTTACTGTCGATTTAAAATAAATCTATCTATCTATCTACTTCCATACTAAGTCTTAGTAAACCAACAATATCCAAGATCACCGAAATATCTTAGAAACAGTTTAGTAGGGCCAAATCAACTTCAAGACTGATACTCTAATGGGTTATTCATTACGTCCCAAGACTCCAAGGGCCCCTTGAACTATCATCAGTTTTTCTGATGTATTAATGTATGTCTTATCAAGGCCACGCTTCAAATTTTATTAATGTAATAATGGCTTACAAAGCAGTAACTACCAAATTGACATCTACTGATAATTTATATATTGCCTCATTCATTTTACAAACTTCTTGGCCCCCTAAAATAAATTTTTCTGAGATACTAATTTTGCCTACCTGAATTTGTCGCAGCCTGATTCATGCTGAAAGTCTCTGGGGGCCCCCGATCTGTTCCAACATTCTTCAAACACATAATTCTGCTGCCTCACTTTTAGATTTACTTTGAAGGGCTCCCACTGATACCTCATTCATGGTGAAAGACTCTGTTGGCCCCCGAACTAATCCAACATTTTTCAGATATATAATTCTGCCTTCCTGACTTATAGACTTACTTTAAAGGGCCCCCACTAATACCTCATTCATGTTAAAAGACTCCAGGGTCGCCCCATAACTATTCCAACATTTTCAGGTAGTTGAGCCGCTGGGCCACCTCTTTCAATTTTTGTTTGATGCATCCCTTCTTTTGAAAGAAAGCTTATACATTTTTTATTTGTGGGGACCCCTAAAGGAATTCCACATTTTTTGGACCAATAATGTATTATATTCTATAATTGTATCAAACCGACGTTAGAGAATTTAAAGGGCCCCAGGCCCCACTTCAGAGTTTTTGCTTACCTACCGTGGCTGTCTTATATTTGAAGTGTCAGTTCTTTTGAAATTATTGCAGATACAATGTTAAATCATCCATGAGGGACCCCTAATGGAATTTAATAATTTTTTTTTTGCTTTAAGTTTTTAACCCAACTTTAGGAGTGGGGGCCTCCCTTGAGGGGTGGGGGCCCCCTGAGGGGTGGGGACCCGTAGGGCAGCCCTAGCCAGCCCATGGTAGTTGAGCCACTACTAACACCAAGTGCATTTTCAACACTACACTGGATGAAACACCAAATTTGTCATTAGTCCTGTTTGTTTCACTTGAGATATTTGGGACACCTAGCCAAGTTATAAAGAAGAAAGAGAAAGAAGCACATGCAGGAGGTCATTTCACAAGCACATTATGTCATTGTCATCCAAACCATTACATCAGGTATTAAGGCTGTACAGGAAAATTTTATTATTTTTATTTTACAAATGCATTTTTCAGAAGATTGGCTATTGCTCAAACAATATTCAACTCATGTATTACCAGTTAAGCTATAAGTGCACTTATTATTTTTCCCCATGGAGTTTCCAGCACAATCACACAGAAATGTTTGTTGTAAACCTAATCATGAACTCGGTTTTGCAATAAAAGTTGTTCAGTCTGCAGAAAAGTCTGCAGAAAAATGTATCTTCCAAGTTGGGGAAGAGTTTATACAGCGGAATTGACTATCTGACATGACACCGTCAATGTTTACTTGTCATCCAACAGACGAAGACTGGCTCTTTTCTATCTCAGTGGCAAACAACTTCAGCAAGCTTCTTCATATAATATTGCATACATTTTTGGGTGGTATATCCTGCCACAATCATGCTGCTTGGATATAAGCAAATCAGAATTTTGGTTTTGACTGCCCATGATCATACATCGGTACAATGGGAAGTTGTAAGACACATTGAATTTTGAATATCTCTCCCTTTCAATTTGATCAGAAAATGTTTTGTGCTTTTTCTTCCTGACTTCCTGACATTTACTTCTAGATTGGTATTGATCTATGTGAGTGCACGTAATCAGGAAAATCTACCAAATGCTGAGGTATTGAACAAAATAATCTTCACTGACCTCTGTGCAAATAGGCATGCTAGTACACTCTCATGGCATTGCAGCAAAGCTATCTGATGCAAAGCACAACAGAATGCAAGGACATGATCCTGTTACTTGTTGTATTATTCAGTAATATCAGCCCCTCCTCACAATGCAGATCTATGAGAGATATGTGTAATCTCAATGCAGGCTGAGGAAACACAATTTGGACATATGTAGACTCTTTTCGCCGAATAACCTAAAAAATGGCCTCCGAAAACAGTTTTATTATTCTATGACACTTATTTTAATTTCACATAGCATCAAAGTTTAGAAGCCTACAAGGAACCATTAAAATCACTGTATATAGGCCTACGTGTAAATACTTCATCTTAGTAGCACATGCATAGACTGGACCATTTGGTAGCAAGTCATTGAAACTTACAATCAAACAAGATTGTAGTAATTTCCTGGTAGTGATTTTGGGAAGGTTCAGTGAAATTGGTCTATTTATTTTGGATAGTCTTGAAGGAACAAATTGCAATATATATAACCAAGAAGAAGATAGCATTTAAATCAATGCAACATAGAAGGAACAGTAGAACAGTGGTCTCAACTATCTTTTTGTCTATTTGGTATTGCCTTCCTGCTATCTGATGAAAAGTATATGTAGCTATATCCGATCGAACAGTCCAACAACCTCCAGAAAAACAGGAGCAGTAGAGATGTGCTGGCTACTTCATATAGCTTTCAGAGAATTGGGCTATTGTTATGCTATATCATAATATCAAGTTAGCAAGTTCTGGGTCGTGATTTTGAAGAGTAACGGATGTATAAAGTTTATTGTTGAATTTTAATGATCATATGCAGCACATGTATTCTACAGGAAGGCTGGTTCTGAGCAGGATTTGTGGTAAAGTCAGATGCATATTTTGGCCACAATTTAGCAATACAAGGCGATGCCACATCCAAAAGAGATAACTTATCATGGCTGTATATAGGCTAATATACATCATGGGAATCATTATTAAAGAGATCCCAAACTGGAAGCAAAAACCACAGAGCATCCATCATGTATAGTTTGGTCTTTCTCTTGGAACCAAAATCAGATCAATCCAGTAAAAAATCATAATAATCACTTGTCATAAAAAAAGAAGAGACTGTTTCACATTTTTATTGATCATTCAGTACATACCTTTATCTTAATATACTTTCATAAGTCATCGAATGAAAACGCTGGAAAAGGCTGAATAATTACAAATATATTATAACAGAAAGAGCTCCAGTTATACTTAGTACCAATGGGATAGTATCAATTCTCATGTTAAGTTTGCAAATATGGATTGCTGCATATCATAGAAACACAGTTATCTTTACTGGAAATGATTGTTTGTTTGTTTGTGTTTTACGCCTCTGCAGCACCTTAGTGGGCTATATCGAGGTGGGCAATCGCCGTATGATGATGAGATGAGAAGACTGTGAGTCTGGCACATACCCTATTAATTCAGGGATGCCCAGGGTCTTTCAGTTGCCCTTACTGGAAATGAATAAATCAAAAAAATTAATCTTTTGACCTTGATGCAACTTGAAATGCGTCAGAAAATTCTCAGGAGTTAAAACTTCAGTGTGATACACAAAACGTCTAAGTTTAAGATAAACAAGAAAATTTTTTTCGGAAAAAAATATAGCCGATATTTGTAGTTATAATTTGTTTTGCTAGATAATGGGATTTTGAAAAGAGATTTGTTGAGGAGTTGATGAGAATTCCATTGACAGCTTCAATTCAATGCTGCAAGTTCCTTCATGTTTGATCTCTTTCATAGCCTTTCTACCTATATACCGCTCTACAGATCTTCTGTCTGTCTATTATATTGTGACGTAACTCGGGTAGCGTGGTTGCATATGGATTTATTCACAACAAATTTCATCAACAACGTAAGATGATCTTCTGGTGATGGAATTGCATAAATATGTCAAATTGTCTTTCTTTTAGAATTCTGACCAACACGATAAAGTCCCAAATCCAAACGATAAAAGTTTCTGCACGGGAGAACTGCATGGAGGTCCAAAGTCGCTGCGAGGGCTAATAATTTCAAGGAATTAAAGTTTATTGTCTTTGTTTCAACGCCTGAATCCTCTTGAGGTTGTGCTTGGGAGGCACGCGGTTTTACACTGGGAACCGCAGGCTGAAGACTTGTTTGGAAATTCACACTGTTGAGGTCTTGAAAATTAGAAATTGTCACCCTTGCATTCTGTAGAGTCAAGGAGGGTAAATCCGTCCACTTTTGGCTAAAACTGCATTACCAGGAAAATGGTATAAGATGCAAAAATTAAAATGGGTACATTGGAAAGGGAACATTCCGTACTATAACTGGCAGAAAAAGAAAGTAAAATATTCAAATGATTTTTGGTGAAACCATGGCAACAAAAAATGAAGGTTAGGGCATCTAAATCCGTCCAGGTTGCTGCTAAATCCGTCCAGTAAGGATGGTAAATCCGTCCACAGGGCATTATGTAGCATATATATCTATCATATCTTATGATATCTTGTAGTTTTGTATTATCATAGAGCTATAAGGGGAAGAGGGCACGGCCGGCTATATCAAAGGTTCACTCAGCGTCTCTCATGAGACTATAACGATGTGTGAAATATCACAACTATTAGTTAAAAAACCCCTTCTTAATGACATTTTAGTGATCTAATGACCCTCCTAACGGTCTCCAGTGGCTAAATATCACAACAATTCCTCTGTTTAGCATTGTAAGAAATAAGAAATGTTTATATCTATCTATCTGTATGTATATGTCTAGCTATCAAGCTATCAATAGATCTATGAATCGATCGATCAATCAATCAATCAATCAATTGATCAATCAATCAATCAACTAACCAACCAACCAACCTATCTATATCTATCTGTCTAGCTTTCTATTTAGCTATCTATCTATCTATCTATCTATCTATCTATCTATCTATCTATCTATCTATCTATCTATCTATCTATCTATCCATCTATCTATCGTCTTTCTATGTAGATGTGGGCTGCTGGGTGTTTATTAAATGTCATCATAAAAAAACATATATGTTTTGATTGTATAACGATTGCTTATCTTCAAATGTCATTTAAAACATAAAACGTGGTTGTAAAAATATCTGTATCAGCCAAAGACAATGTTAGTATCCAGAAATGTCAGTTTGTTGTGTTAAAATAACATTTTTTTTAAAGAATTATCAGATTCTGTCTTGGCCTGATTGGTACTTTATGTGCTTAAAATTCACAATGTGCGCACCCTTGCGCACTTTTCTAATGTGGCCTATCATATCAACTAATATTTAAAGTTTAATATCCCAAAATGTCAAATTCGCCAAACATGTCCCTGTCGAGATATGACAGGTTTAATAAAGACTATTTTCATTAGTTTTTTCCTCACTTTTAACTTTAATAATTAAGAATCATGGGTTATAATGGTCCTAATTTTTCGGGAAAAAAACTGACTTGTAGGTCTCTAAAAGACTGATTTTATAGGATCAATCAATATTCAGAAACTTTGGATCCCTCAATTTTGATGCATGGACTTGACAGGGGGTTCAAGGCAGGGCTGGAAGAAGGGTAAGGGTTTTGAATTGTGCGGGCGAGACACTGATTGGATGAAAGGCTACCGAGGGTAATAAAGAGACCATTAGCACAGGGGCTAATACCGCGAAATTCAAAGGATTTTTTGAATTTTCTTCAGAAGATTTTGGCACAATTCTGTGTAAAACATAAAATTAAGCAAATGGATCATGACCAAATGGAGTGTTCTATCCTGTTAAGTTATAGATCCATGGTATTATTTAACTTTCAAATAGAATCTTCTGTCGATATTAGAACATTGGGTGCTGATTTCACTTATAATAGAAGAATTAAATAACAGATCTATGTTCAGTTAACCATCACGAATTTCAATTGACTGCCTCAATCAAGGGTGCCGGAACAGGGGGGGCAATTGCCCCTCCTGCCCTTGGCCAGGAGGGGCAGGGGGGGCAAAGTTGCCCTTTTGATCTAAAAGAAAAAAAGCTATTAAGCCATTTACAGTGAATTTAAGCAAAAATTTGAAGTAAATATTCAAAATTATTATTGCCGCTACATTAAATTTTTGTCGCGCGAATTAGATTGGCCCTTTCTCGACCGACCGCCCCTGCCGCCTTCATTTCCTTCCGGCACCCCTGGCCTCAATCACAATTTGAGAAACATTTTTACCCCATGAAGTGGTGTCATTGCTAATTCTAATTTCTTAAATCAGTATTATGCCATTTATAAATATTAAAAGTCATAAAAGTACCTTTAAATAACATTTGAAGTAGGTGGACGGATTTACAATCACCCAATCAAACCAGTTTTAAAAAAATGATGGTAAATCCGTCCACTTTTATTTTCTTTGTATCTCCTTTCTTAGTGTTGTAATTAAGTTCTTTAAGAAACCCTACATGAATAATACAATTATTCGTCTCATGCAACAGTTATTTACCTTTAATACTTTTTTTGTTGATGGAAATAAAGCCAACAAAGTGCAACTCTCTGTATGACAAAATGGCTGTGATGACGTCACTGGATTTCATAGTATTTTGTCTTCAGGTTTTAAAAGGACCTCAAAAGTCATTTAAAATGCTGTCAACGCAATAAAAACGGCATAATTGATTGGAAACGAGTTTTCCTTAATTATGCAACTCACACAACTGCAATAAATGTAGCTAAATGTGAAAATACCCCTATAATGGAGGGTGGACTGATTTACCATCCTGGACGGATATGCAGTGGCGTAGCTACAGGGGGGGCAGGGGGGGCGGTCGCCCCCCTGGCTCCATCCTGACCAAGAAAGAAATGATTACATTGTCATCAAATGTTGCATTTTGCCGATGGCGCGCCTCTGCCGCGACAGCGATAATAGCTCCCCCAACAAAAATATTCCATTTCCATCGCTGACTTGAATATTTTGCCCCCCCTGGAAAATTTCCTAGCTACACCACTGCGGATATGCCATCCTTGACTCTAGTTTAAAGCTATTTTCTTGGGCTGACTGCATAATTTCTGAGCTCCTTCTTGGCTCTGAAGCAGGGATTTTAGCTATTTTCTCTATTTTCTCACATCTTGACAGCCTGGCAGTCAGCAGACGAATGGATCTCGAGCACGGCGCTGGCCCCCCTTTATCAACTTTGGCGCCGCAAGCCACGCCCACTTGACCCGGTTCTGGTCTGAGTGACCTAGTTCTGGTGTCATTTCGAGGTCAGCAATGATTTGCGACGAAGACCCGTCTTTCTGGGCCTATTTCGGCGATTTTGAAGAAGGATAAGCTTGGGGTATGTTGAGAAATTAGTTCATCAAGGTTTTGTTGTCTTGTTGAGTCAGTTTTGGTCGACTGTTAACTTATTTTAGTCATTTTTCGGACGTAGAATGCATCAGCCTGAGTGGTGTTGAAAGTTGAAGAATCGCGATGTTTTTTTTGTGCGCGAAATGGCTCGTTTGGATCTGTTTTTGGGGTTTTATCTGTCTGAAACTATTTTTTTCATATTAGGAATTATTTTAGACGAATTTTGCTCCAATCCCCAAGTCTCTAGGTGCCCTGTAAGCTGTGGAACTGTCCGAAATGTGTCAGCATCTTTAGGCGTTAATTTAGCGGAATTTTACTTCCGGTTGTCATTTTTGACAGCTGGCTGGTCGCCACAATATTTATTTAACCATCTGACAGATGATCTGTGCTATTGGCAGCTCTAAAAGATCTTGCAGTTGTGGCCTTTTCTGGGAATCTCAGCTGCAGCAAGGTCACACTGACATTTCCCCAACATGTCTAAATTTAGCCCAGGGTTTCCCCAAAAGTGCACAAACTTTGATGATGTGTCTTCACACATGTTTCCTTATTTTCATTGACAAATCCACCTGGTGGACTCTTGGTGGTGAACATATATCCGCCTATGGCAAGTAAGTTACTTCACATACCTTGTATTGCTAAGGGCCTGGGCATCGGCTAAAAAAATTCCTTTTGAAACTAATCAAATATAGCTTTACATTTCAAAACCCTGAGGTATCATTTTTTACGATATTCAATTTCTTGACAGCTGGCTAAATGTCAGAGCTATATTTTTTCAGTCGGCAGCAGACGAAATGTTGATCACAACAATGGGAATTTGGACAGATGATATATATTTATGACCAGTGATGCGACTAACGCGTTAGTAACGGATTGCGTTATGTAATATTATTACTAAAGTGAGTAACTCAGTAATATAACGCATTACTTGCACAATCAAAGTAATATTATTACAGTTACTTGCTCGATTAAGCTCCGTTACTTTCACGTTACTTCATCACCTGGTCAACAGCATATTTGCGGATATCCCACATGTTAATTTGCAGTCAGATTATGTCCACATTTCAGTTAACTGCTTCTATCTGATATTTGTTGATATTTGCTCTTTTTTGAGGTATTTGACAATCTCGTGCCATAGACTAGGTGTTCATTTTAAATTGGATTTACTATTCATAAGTGAAGATTGCAAAAACATAGTTAGAGTGAGGTAGCAGCTACCCTAAGCTTTTCATGCTGTTTGCAGTACTGGTGGCTCCACCTATATAGTCAAATGAGATATTGGATTGTTGCTTGTACCAGGAGGTTGGGGGTGGGGAGGTAGAGGACCAGGAGTGGAATAGAATCAAGCTATATCTGGAATTTAAATAAGTGTCAGTTTAATGTCTGGTAGGTATACTAGTAGGCCTATCATTTTGTGCAGGGGATTCTAAGGTGTTCTTACAACAATCTTCAAGGACCTGTTCTCATCATTTGCCAATATTATTAATTAAATGCGACAAAATAAGCCAATGTAATAAGTAATATTATAATATGTAATATTATTACTTTTTTCCAATTTTCAAAGTAATATGTAACGGATCATATTACATTTTATAAAAGTAATATGTAATATGTAACTAGTTACTCTGACTGAGTAACGAGCACAACACTGTTTATGACACATGTATCTTGATGATATTCAGATGTCGAATAAAATTCTATATATATATAGTTTAGGGATGAGAGGCGGATGGAACTGAATAATGAATATGTAAGCTAAGAGACATCCTGATGCCTCCCTGGCCCCTGGGTCAGTTGCCTGGGAAGTCATTGTGCACATAACAGAGCAATGAAAGCCAATCTCAGGTGCTTGGCTGTCTGACAATGGGCTCACACATAACAAAAGATGATTTAAGGGCTGGATGACAAATTGCCCTCTCTTATAAGTGCATTGTCAACCATACAGGTACTTGTCAAAAGACATACCTGATGGAGATAGATGAGAAAACTAAGTTTTGTGGAAGCCTGAGGGATAAAGCTCGTTTGTGTACTAATGGTAAAATTGAGATCATAGTTCTATTTAGCACCTTCTGGGCCTTGCCTGTGGGAGCGATTATACATGTATTTGTATACTCTTAAACTAAAGAAAATAATTAACATGGGATTTGGTTTCTTGTAAATTGCATTGCATGACGAATTGACGATATGACACTTTGAAATAAAATGCAGTGGCTTGTAACAGAGTTTTTCAAAGTAGCATGATCAAATAAAGGTAACTAGGCTAGTATAATACTATATTTAGTATCCGATTATAAGTGTGTGGATCCGGCACCTTATTTTCAAAGAAAATAATAAGTCCAAAATATGACTGGTTCAAAAAAAATATCGATGTATTTCTAGAGATCTATAGACCCAAAGCAACACATTTACATTCATCATATATCACTTTCAAACTGGATCTGAACCTGCTTAGGTGGTACAGCTCTTACAAAACACAATGAGGCAATTAAACCTCTTTCTGATATTTGATGACACTGAAGGAATCCAACAATTGCACTGTATATAGACTTTGATATAAAGCATCCCAGTGTAAGGGAACAAAAGCAAAGTGTATGAAACTAAAGGAAAGAAATTTACACATCGCATGTCAACCTTGGCTTGTTTTTTCCATTTGCACAGATTTTATTTTTCATGAATGCAGTTTCACATGCCAGATTTTGTGGTTAAAGGATTCTGTTAACTTTGCCCAAGGTTATTTCTTGATGGGACCTTGTCAAGGAAGTTTAAACATTCAATGTGGCAAAAGGAGCAAAAGAAGCCAAAGGAAGCACAATAGAACTTCTGCAAGTATTTAGTTGCACTTTGAAAATATGCAATTTTGCATCCATGTACATGTTAATCCACCGGGATTCAACAAAAAAGACTTGCCGAAGAAGCAAAACTGCTTTATTGTCCTGAGGTGACAAGCTCTCTTTGTCTCAAGAATTATATTCCATGCGGTAATATTAATTCATATAGAAACATGTTATACAGTGGAATACAGTAATTGGTATGTCACCTTGGTTGCAGTTCTCCCACAGATAAAGCTACCTTCTGTATTTTAGCAAACAAGAGCTTCTTAAGAACAGAGTAATAATACCAAAAACTACTTCCCTCATTGCATGTTTAAAATTGTTTGTAGTATGGCAAGGTGTAAATAGTTGAGCGACATCAGTATTCTTAAAAATCTACAAGCTAATATAAGTTTGAAGTTACATACGATTACAGATTATAGCATCAGCAATTCAACATAGCATTTGTGTAATGTATCTTGCCATTTAGTTATCCTGTTGTGTTTGTGCTTTTGCTTTCTGACCTTCTGATGCATTGATCTATTTGACAGAAATGACAATAGTCTCTTTTCCTAGTACTGATGTATTGAATATGGTAATCTTTCTGACCTCTATAGCTGTGGAAGGGAGGTCTAAATTGTAGTATGTCTGCATCATATTCACTTCCAAAAAATGTATATATACATTTCCTTTGCTGAGGCTTTGGAAGAACATCAGCAGTCCCCAAAGTGTTCAAGGGGGAGCTATACTGGATACCCACAAGCCCACCCAATTCTTTGAAAAATCAATACGCACAGTAAAAAGGCTGTGATGCTTCATACAACTGGTTACAGTATTTTAATTGCAATATTTAAATTATTTTGCTCTTCAAATTTGTGATGGTCAATTTTTGGAAGTGTGATGGACAAGTACACTTTGTGCCAGGTGGATGGTCATTGGTGTGGATGATATGCAGCCAGGATTACTGCAATACTACATCAATATTGTATCATGCCTTGGACTAGGATTTATACTGGTTTTGTTGCTCACTCCATTATTCATCCAGCTGTGACTACTCACATGAATGTTTTGCTTGCAACATTCCACATTTCCGCAGTCAGAGGCGCAAGAAAGACTTGCACTGAAGTCAGTTGCACAATGCATCCACAATACAGGCCTAGCGTCCAAAGGGAAAACCTAGTAAGGCACATTTTGGAGTTTCTGTGAAAATTGACTTTTAAATTTCAGCCCTTGCAGTAAGAGATGGACTTAAAAAAAACATAGAAACATGTCTCGGAAGTCCTATTTTGACCTTATCTCAATTTGGCCCAAAATGTGACTTACTAGGTTTTCCTTTGGATGCTAGAGGCATGCGATGCCAAGATAACTTAGATATTGCAACTATTGCATCCATGGAATGAAATCCCAGCAGGATTATGTGAATCAGTAACATGTGGCATCAGGGCTTGGTTTTTTGCCTTGGTCCTTAAGAAATAAGAAAAGTCTTTCCTGTAACCAAAGATGACATATATGAGGTATGAAAAATGCATTGCATTGAAATATATTATTCATGCTGTTTATCATTGTTTGACATGTGGTGTCACCTACAATATTTTCTTGTAGAAGCACCCATGTTGCGATGTTGTTGCACAGGATAAGAAATAAAGCATGCTCTGTGGTGGAAAATAAATTGAACAAATAGTCCAATGGGAAGTGGAAATAATGATAGATGATAATTGCCATATGCATTATGCAGTCGAATATTGGCAAATTGCTATTTCAGATAAATATCATATCACTCTGCATTTGACACTATACAGATTTGGAAATTTCTTGGTAATGTGTTAGTTGCAAAGGTGTGAAAAGTAATCCAATACAACCACCTGATCATGACAGACTGCTGGTTTAAGATATTCTCATCATGATTTATCACACCATCATTCACTCACATCGAAGACGGTTGCCCCTAATTCAGTATTTATGGTGCAATAGCAGACAAACCAGATTATTAAGTGATGAGTTGCTTTGAAGAGATTTGCCAGGTTAGACTTGCCCTTTGGTCAGCATTAGGAAAACCATATGGCCCCAACATCTCTTGGGGCCTCCTACCACCAAATTCAGTGTAAACCTCCTGAAAGATCCATGTTCCCAAAGCAGTGCCAGCCTGCTCTTTATGCAATATCTTTGTCCATGTAGCGAATATGTATTTCAATCAATATATGAAAATATAGACAACTAGTCAACTGAAACTGTAAAGTTGCCAAGGGTGGCCTAATTGGTATTGCAAGTGTGTTAGTGTGTAAATGGAAACTGCTAAAGTCACAGATGTTTAAGGTGATAAGAATTCTGGACTTGTACAAAAGCTGATTGTCAAAATTCATCTTGGAACAAAAAGGTAAACACCTTGAAGCATTATTGATTGTGAAGCAAAACTACAAATGTGGAGCTTTAGAATTGATTGCTGTGATATAAGTTACCTCCCTACGCAAGGTGTTTACTTGATGGTAGAGCTTCCAATGGCCAATGGGCAATTAGGACCATGGGTGACTAAACAATTGCATGCAGGCAAATTACCAAGTGCACATTATACCCAAGATTTTGGCTTCATACATTCATTAAAAATCACATTCTTACCAAATTTACACATGTTATATATGTATTTTATATAGTAAAAGAGAGGACTGCATGATTAATCTTGGAAAATATTAAACTAAAAAATGCAATACATAGGAAATGAGTTGGAAGCATTTGTAATCGAAGAGACATTCTGATGAAGAGGTCAGTAACCTGAGCGGTCATTGTGCTCATAAGAGAGCAATGAAAGCCGCTCTCAAGATGGCTGGCCGTCTGACAATGGGCGATCACATTACAAAAGATGAGCGAGGGGCTGGATGTCGTTACTGCTCACACTTATCAGACCATGCCCTGCCACATTTGTAAAATTGAGGCTGACAAAGATAGATAGGAGTTTTGGCAGCAGTGGCCAAGGTGAAAGGACTGCATGCTATGTAAAATGGAAATTTGCTATGTAAAATGGAAATTACTCTTATTCATAAAGCACCTTGTTGCCAGTTTGACAAATTTTACTAACTACATGTTTACTCTTAGTTATTTTTTCAAAATCTTTTGTTCAAAAATTAGATACATACTTCATCAAAACTTCTGACACCTGTGTCTTTTAGTTGTGGTGTTGAATTGGTCATAATGGACTGTCAACATGATGAAGATTGTTTGCTTTACAAAAGACAATATCCAAAAATCAATGTTACAATAAAGCTGACACGATGCAGTTTAAAAAGCAAGCTGATTGCCCAACAAATAAAAACCTGAAAGCCTGAACCAAACAATTCCAGAATTTGCAGTTTCTTTTAAGGAACAAAAGCATCTTGTATGCAACTGAAAAAAAAGTAAATTTGAAGGGGAGGTCAGGGCTGGTTTTCACAGGGACAGGTTGTCACAATTTGTAAAACTTCAGCATGTACGTCTGTCTTTCTGAAATCTTGATGTCATCTTGGACCCAACCTAGTTGAGCTGAACGCTTCTAACATGACTGTTTCTTGTTATCTGTTGCAGAACCATGACGTTGACTAAATTAGCATAACTGGAGCAGTAACATGGCAAGTTATTTGGAGCTTACCTTCTTCCCGAAGGACGGGTCAAAATGAAAGAGAAAACAAGAGTAAGTTCTCACAGGTTTGGTCATCGGATAAAATATACTGGAGGCCTAAGAGATCCTTGATAAATTTGTCAAGGTGTATTTCTTTTCTGAGCAGCTGTTTTGAACCTCCTTTTTTTCGGACAATTTTGATTGGTGTGGTCTACGGTTCTTCTTGGCAAGTGCCAGTGAGCAGATAGTATGTTGAATGGGTGCTTGATTACATGATGTTGCCCAGTAAAGAAACAAAGCCTGATAAATCATCAAGAATCTCTTAAAATGCTGTCTCTCCACGTGACTAATTATTTGATTGATACAACAATTTCTTTGGTTACAGAATGAACATTGACATCATAGTCAGGTTGAAGCTAGTGGCTTATAGTGTCCAACTGGCTTCTATTAGGATGTTTACAAGTTGATGCCTAAGTCCTCTATTTTTGTAGGTCCAGGGCCTAGAACGACATAGCATGGATAAATTGCTGATTTCGGTTGTGCCAAAAGTTTCGTGTGAAGAGGAAGCAGTGATGTGTATCACCATATGGATTTGCAAAAACATCAAGTATGATGCAGCATCCTGGAAGCAAGGCATTGCCCAAAACAAAGAAGACATGTCAGTGGGTCATTCGCTTCAAAAAAAAAGAAAAACGTGTAAAGGGTTTGCAGCTTTATTTGCTGCCATGTGTATGTGAGAAGTCTTCAAATGTTTTCATTGCAATGCTATGCTGCTGGTTTTATGCTTACATAGAATCATGATAACATGCAAAACATGAGCAGATGTAACAATTTATGTACAGGTTTTCAAATCTGATTAACAATGATATACCATTTGTTTAGTGTCATGGTAGCGTAACTGGCAAAATCATCTTCAGAATTAAGAATTCTTAGTGCTGAAAAGATAATATAGTAAAAACTGTTATATCTTGGTGCTGCGTGGCAGTATTTACTATCCAAGTATGTTCTACTGAAGGTTTGTGCCTCCAGGTGAGTGAAGCTGCTCAAATCAAAGATGGTGGAAAATATAAAACATTTTAAGACTTCAGTGGACTTTAAAAGCATATCTCAGATGGATGTTTTGAAATGAGATGTTAAATTGCTTACCCGTTCAATAAGTGTCTGTTTCATACCAGTAAAATATCTCACACATGGGTTGATTGTGAGCCTTAGTGAAGATTGTTGTTCTCACTTCCCATCTGATCAATAGACCTGCATGAGTGAACTTCAAACTTGCAAGACTAATATATTGTTTACTCCTTCGTTTCAGAACCTGTGGAATTGATAGTTACTGTGTGCTTGGCTATGCAAAAGGATGTGGATATATACCAGGGTCACCACCAAACCATGTCTGGAATGTTGTTTGCATTAATCACCAATGGTACCATGTGGACTGAAGTTGGGGTGCCGGCTATCTCAGTAAACACACAGAAGACTTTGTCTTTGATTACAATGATTATTACCTGCTGTGTGAACCAGAAAACTTCATTAGAGATCATTTTCCACTTGATTCAAGATGGCAACTGCTGAAAACTCCAATATCCCTTGAGGCATTTGAGGCCCAGGCTTGTACAAAGCCTGCCTTCTATCGGTTTGGGTTGACCTCACTTAACCCTGATAAATCCATATTAGGGAGTAATGGCTCTGTGTCACTTTCGTTCACCTCTGCAACTTCCTTAGACTATACATACACTTTGTGTGACCTAAGGTCAGACAGCAACTACTCAGGTCTAGTCACATACAGTTGTGTATCAAATAGACTGATTGTAGAAATAGTATTTCCGAGGAGTGGAAATTCTGTCTTTACATTATATGGCAAAGAGCAAAGAACCACAGCAGACTTCCAGAGTCTTATATCTTACTCAATTGTGGTTGACAAAATGCCTGACAGTACAAAAAGTGCAGTGATTGATGACATCTTAAGTTGTCACGTTGCGAGGTCTACATCTTGGGGATGGACATCCAAATGCAGTTTGCTTGGACTAGCAGGAAATATTACTCGTTCCCATTTGGAGGTGACGGACGGACAGTGTTCAGTGACCTTGAGACGTGAACCTCTTAGCCACAAGGTGTTCCTCAAGGCGACCCTATACAACCTTGGTCGATCCTCTCAGCAGATGAGAGTATGCCCCAGGGCCACTAACATTACCAGCAGGACCAACGAAATCACCATCAAGGCTTTGCCACCTCATCCTGGCACTTACTCTCTGGTCATACGTGCCTCAGACAAGAACACCAAGCCATTGCCTTGCATCGCTAAATTCCTTGCAATAAATCAACCGACTTCCACCTCTTTTAAGACCTTGCAAATCTCTGAGGGCATCTCTCCAGGCAGTTTGCCAAGCTCAACCCATCATTAAAACTTGTTAACTACATCATTAGCAACTACAACGTTATCAAACCTATACAAGTTGACATTCCTTTTCATTCCACAAGTGTTCAGAGTACATCATCAAGTATCTTAGCAAAAGTACACTTTGATACTATCAAAGTACCTGAAATGATGTAAAAGTTTATACGAGTGATATCTTGTGACCGTACGAACTGCTCCAATCTTGATTTACAAGCATAACATTTTTTCTGTCATTCTCATACTTGTCTCACCTAAGTGGCTGTTTAATTGATAAGGACTTCCATCTCTGGTAGAACTGTGATAACACTGGCTTTTTTTTAAGCAATGAATGCATTATGGTTTGTTTGGTAAGTACTTATATAATAATGCCTCTATTCTCTTTGAAATGTACCTGTAAATAAACTTTTTAAGAATAAATTATACAATTTTTGCATGTGCGAAAATTGCTTCAATAATAAATGAACAAACAAAATACATTTTATTTTCAATATATCTTAAAAAGAGTCACAATTGGTCAATTAGTAATGTCACGTTGTGGCAACCGACTAACTTTATGATGGATCAAAGCTTCGGTTAATGGAGCAGTAACAATTCTCTGTATTGTCATGTGTTTTCGAAGTTAACCAAGATTGAATGCTCCTGGCTAAAAAGAAACAAGCACAAAGAAAATAGATTGATTTTGATGCAGCCTGAAAATGTGTCAGAAAATTCTGAAAAGATTGGTGCATGGCTACTTAATACTGACTCACTATGTACAATGATGTTTTTCAGTTAATAATCGTAGCAGACAGCGAGGTATATTTTTATCCAAATTTGACATATCCACGCATGCTCCAGAGCGCACATACACGCTTTTAGGACGCGTGGATGTGCAAGATTTGACACATACACGCGCATGGATGTGTCATAACGCGCACGCGCGAAGATTTTGGATGTGTGTTCATGCTTTACAGCGCACGAGTGGACATGCTATACAGCGCATGAGTGGACATGCCATACAGCGCATGAGTGGACATGCTCTACAGCGCATATCCGAAGTGGTGAGAGGACACAACCCTGAGGCAGTGGCGTAGCTATAGGGTTTGATCCAGATTTTTTGATTTTCAATTCTTGATTGAAACATATATTTTTGACACATGTAGTTCTATGATATTTCGCTGTCAAATAAAAGTTTACATATATATTATCAGAACTTTTCTATTGTGATTCCTAAGTCTATTGCTTTATGTGAAGTAATGATGAACAGTTCCCTCCCAAGACCCCTCCTCCACCTCCCATGGCTACGCCACTGCTGGTGGGGCTCATGTGTTCTGACACATGTCCCAGCCTGCGCTGGATGGCATGTCAAAGCTTGCGCTGGATGGCATGTCCACGATCGCACATACATGTGTGTGCGTGAATGCATGTCCACGTATGCGCTGAATGACATGTCCACAGGTGGTCGTGAACACACATACACGCATCCTTATGCGCGCAATTACATGTACACTCGCGTGTATGTGCGCTCACTACCACGCGTGGATGTGTCATATTTGGATAAAAATATATATGAGACAGCATGCAGCATTTGAAGGTAAAAATTTAGTATAATGTAATCAGTACTGTTAAACATCCACACATAAACATTTAAACTTATCTAAAATATTGCTTTTTCATTGCATGAATTTCGGGTATAATTTTTTTTAAATATTAAATTTCATGGTACTCTGGCTGAATGTCAGAAGTACTTTTTTTTTAATTCCAAAATGCTTATACTGTGGCAGATTTTAAAAAGATGAAGCATGTTTTTTCAAAAGTTTATTATCTAGCCATGTAAGTGTAAGAGTCACGGCAGTCACAACATTGAACAAACAGTTGATAATGATAAGTTACGTAAAAGCTAACTTGCAATATGCTGTGTCAGCCTGAAATCCAGAACACTTGGTCTACACTGACTACACTGACTTCAAAATAAACCAGATGATTGCTCAAAACATAGACATTTTGGTTTTTGTTACAAAAACGTCTTAAAGGAAACTGAAGCAAAGAAATTGCGACATTGCATGGTAACCTTGGGTTAAAATGTTGCTTTACATACCTTTTTTTCATTAATACAATTTGACATGTCAGATTTGTCGGTTTCAGAGTCTTTCAATCTTTGCCCAAGGTCCAAGACTAATAAGGCCTTGTTCAGGAAGACATAACATGCAATTAGCCCAAGGGAGAGGGTAGGGCCTGGCAGGATGCTGGGTGATAGCACTTAAACATGTTGTATTTTCACACTGACTATGAGATGAGGTGCACTTAGTGCACTGAATAAAATATCTCTCTGATATTGGTCACTAGAGCCTTGTTTGCTGTCACTGACCTACTCACTCAATGGCCAGACCAGCAAAGTTGGGGCATACATGTATATTGCACCTATAGAATTGACTATCTGACATTATGCCATTTATGTTTATGTACTGCAGTTGTTCAACAGATCAAGACCAGGCAGTTGGCACACATGCAATGTCAGTAGACACTCTTCTGGACAAATGTAAGTAATAGATAACGCCCTCGTTTGTGACAATATGCAATATATCCGAGGGCTTTAGCCCGAGGATTATTGCATATTGTCACAAACAAGGGTGTTATCTAACTTATACCACTAAGTACAAAACAAATTAATTCAAATCCCTTTGTTTGCCTTCAATCCTTCTTGTTTGACAACATTTCATTGTATTTGTTGCACATTCATGTTCCTCAGTTCATTTGAAGGTTGGCAGCCCTGAAGGCAACAGGTCAGAATTCTTTGTTCTCAGGAAATAATACAATACATTAATTTTGTAGATAGAAAGATAGATGGAAAGATAGATAGAAAGATCGATAGATAGATGGAAATAACACAATACATTAATTTCATTGATTAATTTTATAGATAGATATGGATAGACAGATAGATTGATAGACGGATAGATAGATAGGTATATGGATAGATAGGTAGGTCGATAGTGCAGCCATCTCAGCCAAGGTCACTTTGGGGAGGTTGATTATTACAGTCGCTTAGCAAATGTCATTTTTAAATTATGAAAGACATTTGAACAATAACAGAAAGCAAGAAATAAGAAGAAGCAGGGGTTCTTTGAGCTTGCCAAATGGGGCCAAAATTGTTGGTCTGCTGCTCCGCTATTTTTTTTGCAGCTTACATATCCCAAATGTACTATTTTATCAAGTGACCTTAAATTTGATCATTATTTCAGATAATAATGGTATTTATAAAAAAGAGTGAATATAGCCTTTTTATTGAGACCAGTTACACTTGATACAATCTTCCTCCTTGTTTACTGTCTGTGTTGTTCAGTTTTAATCCTTTGTCGGTCAGTTTTGTTTCAGTGTTTCCTTCAATTTTGTCAACTTGTAGTCAGCCAAGCATACAATATCATGGTCAGGTGTATGAGCTGTGATATGCATTATATCAGAGGGAAATCCTGCCTTCTGATTGGCCAGAAAAAGCAAACAGTGGTATAATGCTATGTAAAGATGCAAGTTGTGTTTTCAAAACACCAAAGCTGAAGTGTTATACCGATCAAACAGAAAAGAGCAGAGAGAAAGTCATTTGAAAGTAATGAGGTTGAGAATATGTTAAGACAGGAGGTCAGTGAAGTTCATTGGATATTGGATATTGGATATTGGATATTCGGCGAGTGAAGTTCATTGGATATTGGATATTGGATATTCGGCGAGTGAAGTTCATTGGATATTGGATGTTGGATATTCGGCGAGTGAAGTTCATTGGATATTGGATGTTGGATATTCAAATCCAAACTTCAAAATTTGCAGTTTTTTGTTTTCCAGGGGTGGCTCTGTCAAATATCCAACAGCCATTTGACATTGGATGTTTGATATTCAAAGATACAAAATTTGCAGATTTTGAATATCCAACGGAGTGGTGAAGTTCATTGGATATTGGATATTGGATATTCGGCGAGTGAAGTTCATTGGATATTGGATATTGGATATTCGGCGAGTGAAGTTCATTGGATATTGGATGTTGGATATTCGGCGAGTGAAGTTCATTGGATATTGGATGTTGGATATTCAAATCCAAACTTCAAAATTTGCAGTTTTTTGTTTTCCAGGGGTGGCTCTGTCAAATATCCAACAGCCATTTGACATTGGATGTTTGATATTCAAAGATACAAAATTTGCAGATTTTGAATATAATAACGGAGTGGTGAAGTTCATTGGATATTGGATATTTGCCGATTTTGCAAATTATGCAAGGTCTCAAGTCTAAAATAGTAAATTGGATGTATTACCTGGTATATTCATAGCCAAAGTTGTAAAATAAGCATATTTCTGTGCTCAAGGGGGGCCCTTGCCGAATATCCAACGGTGAATCTAGTTCATTGGATATTGGATATTGGATATTCAAAGTTGCTGATTTTTTAAATTATGCAAGGTCTCAAGTCTAAAATAGTAAATTGGATGTATTACCTGGTATATTCATAGCCAAAGTTGTAAAATTTGCAAATTTCTGTGCTCAAGGGGGGCCCTTGACGAATATCCAACAGAGCAGTGAAGTTCATTGGATATTGGATATTGGATATTCAAAGTTGCTGATTTTGCAAATTATGCAAGGTCTCAAGTCTAAAATAGTAAATTGGATGTATTACGTGGTATATTCATAGCCAAAGTTGTAAAATAAGCATATTTCTGTGCTCAAGGGGGGCCCTTGCCGAATATCCAACGGTGAATCTAGTTCATTGGATATTGGATATTGGTTATTCAAAGTTGCTGATTTTGCATATTATGCAAGGTCTCAAGTCTAAAATAGTAAATTGGATGTATTACCTGGTATACTCAAAGCCAAAGTTGTAAAATTTGCAAATTTCTGTGCTCAAGGGG
Organism: Platynereis dumerilii; assembly: GCA_026936325.1. Classification (NCBI taxonomy): domain Eukaryota; kingdom Metazoa; phylum Annelida; class Polychaeta; order Phyllodocida; family Nereididae; genus Platynereis; species Platynereis dumerilii. The sequence goes on along the minus strand of JAPTHN010000011.1, from coordinate 38,947,518 downwards.
GGCCCCAGCCGAATATCCAACAGAGTAGTGAAGTTCATTGGATATTGGATATTGGATATTCAAAGTTGCTGATTTTGCAAATTATGCAAGGTCTCAAGTCTAAAATAGTAAATTGGATGTATTACCTGGTATATTCATAGCCAAAGTTGTAAAATTTGCAAAGTTCTGTGCTCAAGGGGGGCCCTCGACGAATATCCAACAGAGTAGTGAAGTTCATTGGAAATTGGATATTGGATATTCAAAGTTGCTGATTTTGCAAATTATGCAAGGTCTCAAGTCTAAAATAGTAAATTGGATGTATTACGTGGTATATTCATAGCCAAAGTTGTAAAATAAGCATATTTCTGTGCTCAAGGGGGGCCCTTGCCGAATTCCAACCGTGAATCTAGTTCATTGGATATTGGATATTGGATATTCAAAGTTGCTGATTTTGTAAATTATGCAAGGTCTCAAGTCTAGAATAGTAAATTGGATGTATTACCTGGTATATTCATAGCCAAAGTTGTAAAATTTGCAAATTTCTGTGCTCAAGGGGGGCCCTAGACGAATATCCAACAGAGTAGTGAAGTTCATTGGATATTGGATATTGGATATTCAAAGTTGCTGATTTTGCAAATTATGCAAGGCCTCAAGTCTAAAATAGTAAATTGGATGTATTACCTGGAATATTCAAAGCCAAAACTGTAAAATTAGCATATTTCTGTGCTCCAGGGGGGCTCTGGCCGAATATCCAACAGAGTAGTGAAGTTCATTGGATATTGGATATTGGATATTCAAAGTTGCTGATTTTGCAATTTATGCAAGGTCTCAAGTCCAAAATAGTAAATTGGATGTATTACCTGGAATATTCAAAGCCAAAATTGTAAAATTAGCATATTTCCGTGCTCCAGGGGGGCTCTGGCCGAATATCCAACAGAGTAGTGAAGTTCATTGGATATTGGATATTGGATATTCAAAGTTGCTGATTTTGCAAATTATGCAAGGTCTCAAGTCTAAAATAGTAAATTGGATGTATTACCTGGTATATTCATAGCCAAAGTTGTAAAATTTGCAAATTTCTGTGCTCAAGGGGGGCCCTTGCCGAATAACCAACAGAGTAGTGAAGTTCATTGGATATTGGATATTTGATATTCCAAGTTGCTGATTTTGCAAATTATGCAAGGCCTCAAGTCTAAAATAGTAAATTGGATGTATTACCTGGAATATTCAAAGCCAAAATTGTAAAATTAGCATATTTCTGTGCTCCAGGGGGGCTCTGGCCGAATATCCAACAGAGTAGTGAAGTTCATTGGATATTGGATATTCAAAGTTGCTGATTTTGTAAATTATGCAAGGTCTCAAGTCTAAAATAGTAAATTGGATGTATTACCTGGAATATTCAAAGCCAAAATTGTAAAATTAGCATATTTCTGTGCTCCAGGGGGGCTCTGGACGAATATCCAACAGAGTAGTGAAGTTCATTGGATATTGGATATTGGATATTCAAAGTTGCTGATTTTGCAAATTATGCAAGGTCTCAAGTCTAAAATAGTAAATTGGATGTATTACCTGGTATATTCATAGCCAAAGTTGTAAAATTTGCAAATTTCTGTGCTCAAGGGTGGCCCCAGCCGAATATCCAACAGAGTAGTGAAGTTCATTGGATATTGGATATTGGATATTCAAAGTTGCTGATTTTGTAAATTATGCAAGGTCTCAAGTCTAAAATAGTAAATTGGATGTATTACCTGGTATATTCATAGCCAAAGTTGTAAAATTTGCAAATTTCTGTGCTCAAGGGGGGCCCTTGACGAATATCCAACAGAGCATTGAAGTTCATTGGATATTGGATATTGGATATTCAAAGTTGCTGATTTTTTAAATTATGCAAGGTCTCAAGTCTAAAATAGTAAATTGGATGTATTACCTGGTATATTCATAGCCAAAGTTGTAAAATTTGCAAATTTCTGTGCTCAAGGGGGGCCCTAGACGAATATCCAACAGAGCAGTGAAGTTCATTGGATATTGGATATTGGATATTCAAAGTTGCTGATTTTGCAAATTATGCAAGGTCTCAAGTCTAAAATAGTAAATTGGATGTATTACGTGGTATATTCATAGCCAAAGTTGTAAAATAAGCATATTTCTGTGCTCAAGGGGGGCCCTTGCCGAATATCCAACGGTGAATCTAGTTCATTGGATATTGGATATTGGTTATTCAAAGTTGCTGATTTTGCATATTATGCAAGGTCTCAAGTCTAAAATAGTAAATTGGATGTATTACCTGGTATACTCAAAGCCAAAGTTGTAAAATTTGCAAATTTCTGTGCTCAAGGGGGGCCCCAGCCGAATATCCAACAGAGTAGTGAAGTTCATTGGATATTGGATATTGGATATTCAAAGTTGCTGATTTTGCAAATTATGCAAGGTCTCAAGTCTAAAATAGTAAATTGGATGTATTACCTGGTATATTCATAGCCAAAGTTGTAAAATTTGCTAAGTTCTGTGCTCAAGGGGGGCCCTCGACGAATATCCAACAGAGTAGTGAAGTTCATTGGAAATTGGATATTGGATATTCAAAGTTGCTGATTTTGCAAATTATGCAAGGTCTCAAGTCTAAAATAGTAAATTGGATGTATTACGTGGTATATTCATAGCCAAAGTTGTAAAATAAGCATATTTCTGTGCTCAAGGGGGGCCCTTGCCGAATTCCAACCGTGAATCTAGTTCATTGGATATTGGATATTGGATATTCAAAGTTGCTGATTTTGTAAATTATGCTAGGTCTCAAGTCTAGAATAGTAAATTGGATGTATTACCTGGTATATTCATAGCCAAAGTTGTAAAATTTGCAAATTTCTGTGCTCAAGGGGGGCCCTAGACGAATATCCAACAGAGTAGTGAAGTTCATTGGATATTGGATATTGGATATTCAAAGTTGCTGATTTTGCAAATTATGCAAGGCCTCAAGTCTAAAATAGTAAATTGGATGTATTACCTGGAATATTCAAAGCCAAAACTGTAAAATTAGCATATTTCTGTGCTCCAGGGGGGCTCTGGCCGAATATCCAACAGAGTAGTGAAGTTCATTGGATATTGGATATTGGATATTCAAAGTTGCTGATTTTGCAATTTATGCAAGGTCTCAAGTCCAAAATAGTAAATTGGATGTATTACCTGGAATATTCAAAGCCAAAATTGTAAAATTAGCATATTTCTGTGCTCCAGGGGGGCTCTGGCCGAATATCCAACAGAGTAGTGAAGTTCATTGGATATTGGATATTGGATATTCAAAGTTGCTGATTTTGTAAATTATGCAAGGTCTCAAGTCTAAAATAGTAAATTGGATGTATTACCTGGTATATTCATAGCCAAAGTTGTAAAATTTGCAAATTTCTGTGCTCAAGGGGGGCCCTTGACGAATATCCAACAGAGCATTGAAGTTCATTGGATATTGGATATTGGATATTCAAAGTTGCTGATTTTGCAAATTATGCAAGGTCTCAAGTCTAAAATAGTAAATTGGATGTATTACGTGGTATATTCATAGCCAAAGTTGTAAAAGAAGCATATTTCTGTGCTCAAGGGGGGCCCTTGCCGAATATCCAACGGTGAATCTAGTTCATTGGATATTGGATATTGGTTATTCAAAGTTGCTGATTTTGCAAATTATGCAAGGTCTCAAGTCTAAAATAGTAAATTGGATGTATTACCTGGTATACTCAAAGTCAAAGTTGTAAAATTTGCAAATTTCTGTGCTCAAGGGGGGCCCCAGCCGAATATCCAACAGAGTAGTGAAGTTCATTGGATATTGGATATTGGATATTCAAAGTTGCTGATTTTGCAAATTATGCAAGGTCTCAAGTCTAAAATAGTAAATTGAATGTATTACGTGGTATATTCATAGCCAAAGTTGTAAAATTTGCAAAGTTCTGTGCTCAAGGGGGGCCCTTGACGAATATCCAACAGAGTAGTGAAGTTCATTGGATATTGGATATTGGATATTCAAAGTTGCTGATTTTGCAAATTATGCAAGGTCTCAAGTCTAAAATAGTAAATTGGATGTATTACGTGGTATATTCATAGCCAAAGTTGTAAAATAAGCATATTTCTGTGCTCAAGGGGGGCCCTTGCCGAATTCCAACCGTGAATCTAGTTCATTGGATATTGGATATTGGATATTCAAAGTTGCTGATTTTGTAAATTATGCTAGGTCTCAAGTCTAGAATAGTAAATTGGATGTATTACCTGGTATATTCATAGCCAAAGTTGTAAAATTTGCAAATTTCTGTGCTCAAGGGGGGCCCTAGACGAATATCCAACAGAGTAGTGAAGTTCATTGGATATTGGATATTGGATATTCAAAGTTGCTGATTTTGCAAATTATGCAAGGCCTCAAGTCTAAAATTGTAAATTGGATGTATTACCTGGAATATTCAAAGCCAAAATTGTAAAATTAGCATATTTCTGTGCTCCAGGGGGGCTCTGGCCGAATATCCAACAGAGTAGTGAAGTTCATTGGATATTGGATATTGGATATTCAAAGTTGCTGATTTTGCAATTTATTCAAGGTCTCAAGTCCAAAATAGTAAATTGGATGCATTACCTGGAATATTCAAAGCCAAAATTGTAAAATTAGCATATTTCCGTGCTCCAGGGGGGCTCTGGCCGAATATCCAACAGAGTAGTGAAGTTCATTGGATATTGGATATTGGATATTCAAAGTTGCTGATTTTGCAAATTATGCAAGGTCTCAAGTCTAAAATAGTAAATTGGATGTATTACCTGGAATATTCATAGCCAAAGTTGTAAAATTTGCAAATTTCTGTGCTCAAGGGGGGCCCTTGACAAATAACCAACAGAGCAGTGAAGTTCATTGGATATTGGATATTTGATATTCCAAGTTGCTGATTTTGCAAATTATGCAAGGTCTCAAGTATAAAATAGTAAATTGGATGTATTACCTGGAATATTCAAAGCCAAAATTGTAAAATTAGCATATTTCTGTGCTCCAGGGGGGCTCTGGCCGAATATCCAACAGAGTAGTGAAGTTCATTGGATATTGGATATTCAAAGTTGCTGATTTTGTAAATTATGCAAGGTCTCAAGTCTAAAATAGTAAATTGGATGTATTACCTGGAATATTCAAAGCCAAAATTGTAAAATTAGCATATTTCTATGCTCCAGGGGGGCTCTGGACGAATATCCAACAGAGTAGTGAAGTTCATTGGATATTGGATATTGGATATTCAAAGTTGCTGATTTTGCAAATTATGCAAGGTCTCAAGTCTAAAATAGTAAATTGGATGTATTACCTGGTATATTCATAGCCAAAGTTGTAAAATTTGCAAATTTCTGTGCTCAAGGGTGGCCCCAGCCGAATATCCAACAGAGTAGTGAAGTTCATTGGATATTGGATATTGGATATTCAAAGTTGCTGATTTTGTAAATTATGCAAGGTCTCAAGTCTAAAATAGTAAATTGGATGTATTACCTGGTATATTCATAGCCAAAGTTGTAAAATTTGCATATTTCTGTGCTCAAGGGGGGCCCTTGACGAATATCCAACAGAGTAGTGAAGTTCATTGGATATTGGATATTGGGTATTCAAAGTTGCTGATTTTGCAAATTATGCAAGGCCTCAAGTCTAAAATAGTAAGTTGGATGTATTACCTGGTATATTCATAGCCAAAGTTGTAAAATTTGCTCAAGGGGGGCCCCAGCCGAATATCCAACAGAGTAGTGAAGTTCATTGGATATTGGATATTGGATATTCAAAGTTGCTGATTTTGTAAATTATGCAAGGTCTCAAGTCTAAAATAGTAAATTGGATGTATTACGTGGTATATTCATAGCCAAAGTTGTAAAATAAGCATATTTCTGTGCTCAAGGGGGGCCCTTGCCGAATATCCAAAGGTGAATCTAGCTCATTGGATATTGGATATTGGTTATTCAAAGTTGCTGATTTTGCAAATTATGCAAGGTCTCAAGTCTAAAATAGTAAATTGGATGTATTACCTGGTATACTCAAAGTCAAAGTTGTAAAATTTGCAAATTTCTGTGCTCAAGGGGGGCCCCAGCCGAATATCCAACAGAGTAGTGAAGTTCATTGGATATTGGATATTGGATATTCAAAGTTGCTGATTTTGCAAATTATGCAAGGTCTCAAGTCTAAAATAGTAAATTGAATGTATTACGTGGTATATTCATAGCCAAAGTTGTAAAATTTGCAAAGTTCTGTGCTCAAGGGTGGCCCTTGACGAATATCCAACAGAGTAGTGAAGTTCATTGGATATTGGATATTCAAAGTTGCTGATTTTGCAAATTATGCAAGGTCTCAAGTATAAAATAGTAAATTGGATGTATTACCTGGAATATTCAAAGCCAAAATTGTAAAATTAGCATATTCAAAGTTCCTGATTTTGCAAATTATGCAAGACCAAGGATCTAAAACGGTTAAATCAATGATTTACATACATTCTTCAAAGCCAAAGCCAAAGTGACATAATTTGAAAATTTCTGTGCTAAAGGGGCACCAGTGTCCAGTGATGAATATCCAATGGAAATCTTGTTGGATATTGGATATTCAAATTTGCTTATTTTGCTACTTTGGGATGTCCAATGTTTGAAAAGAGTTAATTTAATAAAACATTGATGTTTTATACGTCCTTATTTGCATAATTTGTAAATTTTTTGTTACCGGGACCACTATTGTACAAAGGTCCAACGGTAGTTGCATGATAGACTTTTGATATCCAAAGTTGCCGACAAATTCTGGAGAAACAAACATCTGAGATAATAAATTGGATGTTTGACATAGAATGTTGAAAGCCGAAGTGGTAAAATTTTTGATCAAGGGGGTCCCTGGCCGTTGGATTTATATATCTAGATTTGCATAATTTGTCAATTTGTGGTTTCCAGGATTGCTCTTGGATAAACATTGCTTTTTCTGTCAAATCTTGTCGGATCAGTCCCTGTCTTATCATCTATAATAATAATTGTCTGATTCTTGTCCTTTCTTGTATGATCAACTCTTCAATGTTAGCTATAATATGTCAATTAGATATATTTCACGACAGAGAATTTTTTCAGGATTTTTTGACTGGGAGACCATCGGAATGACCTTTTATTTGTGGCACCGGGATACGCAACATTCTAGAAGTTTGGCCAATTTCTACCAAACGGAGTTTTGCAAATTTTTTAATGTATGAAAAAGTTGATGTAAGCCGAAATATATAGTATTTTTAAACAGTAATGACAGTGAAGAAATATATTTTTGGTATGGAAAGAAGCTTCATATTCAAATGTCACTCGAGAACTTTAAAATAGACAACCAAATGTACAATAAATGTGAATCTCTGGAAAAAATTGGTCTCCCAGTAATACTATTTTGGCAATGACTGGGAGACCAAATTTGTCCACTATGTTAAAAATGCACTGTTTCACGAGGAATCATGCTCAAAATAGCACTTATAGAGGGAAAATTTACAAATTTCCTCAGCAAAAATTCTTCCCATCTACAAGCAACAGCACCTGAACTGATGATGTCATGCACATTGCACATCTTATGCAAAAGAGCATTGAGTAGTGCCCATTTCTGTAGGTCAGTGATTACAACATAAGTTTGTAGCAAAAAAATATACTGAACATATACTGTAGTTCTGCTCTTGGTCTGAGAAGCAAACTACAAAAAGCCCTATTTTGTTTTACATCTGAAGTAAAACATACCTCTCCTTGAGTAATATTAAGTTATCAAGTCAATTTAACTCCCCTAATTACAGAAAACCAAATTCTGTGTATGCTATGCTTTAAAAAAAATGTATCAATTTATGATCCATAACTTCAAGGTTAATTTTACAAAGAATTGATGGATTTACAACCTTGAAAAACCTTTCACTTTTGCCAAGTTTATTGGATACTGAATGTTTGAAATACATAGAATATTGACAATTTAGCAAATTCAGTCAGAACAGAGGTCTGAAATCGTAAACTGGATGTAGGCCTACTATGTAGGATTTTTTTTAAAGCCAAAGTAGCATGATTGGTAGATTTTTTTTTCAAGCTGAGCCCAAAACAATATCCGAAGTAGAATCTAAATTCATTGGATGTTGGATATTCAAAGTTGCTAATTTTCGGAATGTACCGTAATATGGGGTGAATAGGGACACTGGGGTGAATCGGGACAGACCAGGGAAACATTTTATTTGCTCAAAAGCACCAATTTCTACTTGCTTTAGATATTTGATTTTTTTTGCACAAGTTTAGTAAACATAAAAACGCATAATGTGATAGAATTTTGTATTTCTAACTGCAGGCAGTGAGGAGCTGCAGCTCCTTAAACTTGGCGCTGCAGGAATGGCTTTTTACAAGCTGGTCAAAACTTTACTTGTACCAATTCAAGTATAAATACTAGAGCTACCAAACTTGCAGCAAACTTTAAAATTTGTCTGATGTGCTTTTAGGAGAACATACATTAAGACTGGATATGGGATTGTATTTGTTTGGTCCTGGGTTCAGATCCAGGTCCATGACAAAGTTTTAGGATTAACCAAAATAACCATACTAATTTCCGTTAGAGTGTAGTGGCGTGGCTTTTTGATGAATGATATTGAATTTGGAATAAAGTTAGTCCAGAATTATTAATTACTAGAAAAATTAGAAGAAAACTGCAGTTTATAACAGTTTTGTGTCATTTATCACATTTTTTAAAATCTGCATATTACCAATGAAATTGATTTCAGATTCTCCTCAATTTTTTTTCTGGCATGTTGAACATGTTTTCTAATATTTATTCACAAGTAGAAATCACTCAAAGTAGGTAGGGAGTATTGATAGTGGAAATAATGGACTGTCCCGATTCACCCCAAAGTATGGGGTGAATTGGGACAGTGGTTTTCTGGGCCTTGAGCATTGGGAATTTAAAATATCATTTCAAGCTTCTGGGAGTACTTAGACCTTGTGCCCAGACACAATTTGAAACCAAATTTTGATTTCTAGATTGATTTTTGACCATGCTATGACAGAAAAACGGCCAATTCTGTCCCGATTCACCCCATATTACGGTACACGGTTTAAAATAATTAATGGGATAAATATTAACAGAAATAAGCCCCCCTTTATGAAAACTTGAATATCTCAAAGACCTCTTTTCCGATTTCTGTTAAAGTTCTTATATTTGTAGGCCTGTATATAGATATTATGAGGCAATTATGCCTGTGTAATTGTCGATTGCTTCATTTTTGTCTGAGCCAGCCGACCCCGAGTGCACATACCCCTCTAACTGTAAAAGAGTAAAAGAACATCAATGAAGCTTGGCATGTATTTATTTGCATGCACTTTTCCGATGACAAACTACATAGTATTCTTTGCAGTTCCTGTGTGTTTTGCAAGTGAGATAGGGTTGGAAATTTTAAAGTTAATACCGTAACATGGGGTGAATTGGGACAGAATTGGCCGGTTTTTGGTCATAGTATGAACAAAAGTATTGAATCGATGATTGGGGCTTTAAGTCCTGTATTTACGCACTTGGTAGGCTAATTAGGACAGGAGGAGGACACGGCAATGAGGCGAAGGATGATTGAAACAGCCGTCCAACATAGGCTCAGGTGACCCAGCAAGAGCTGGATTCGAACCCTGGACCAAGCGATTGGCAGCCCAGTACGCTACCACTAGACCAACCCTCCCCCCAGTATGAACAAAAGTAAACTCAGAAATCAAAATATGGTGTCAAATTATGTTCCAGCACAAGGTCAAAGTATCCCCAAGAGCTTGTACTGATATGTTAAATTTCCAATGCTCTAGAACCTTAAAACCACTGTCCCAATTCACTCCACACTTTGGGGTGAATCGGGACACTCCCTTATTTTCACAATCAATACTTAATAGTTTTCTAAAGTGATTGCTACTTGTGAGCAAATATTAGAAAACATATTCAACATGGCAAAAATGTATTTTCAGGAAAATCTGAAATCAAATTCATTGTTAATACGTACATTAAAAAAAAATTAAATAACAGAAAACTATCAAAAAAGGAGTTTTTTGGAAATTTTGCCAGTGAATGACAATTCTGGACTAAATCGACTATTAATCATACTTAGTTCAATAATATTCATTAAAAAGCAATGCTAATACATTCAAATGAAAATCAGTAGGGTTATTTTTGTTAATTCCGGAACTTTGTCATTGCCCTGGATCTGAACCCATGACCAAATTTACATAATCTCACATCTAGTCTACTATTCTGGTCCTCCAACTGGCCGAAACTGAGTTTTAAAAGTTTCCTATAAGATTGGTGGCTCTAGTATTAATACTTTTCACAGTGCATGCTAAGTTCTGACCAGCATTTGAGAATTCACTTTCTGCAATGCTAAGTTTAAAGTACTGCAGCTCCTCACTGCTTGCAGTTAGAAATATAAAACTATAAGAAAATTTGCTCTGGTATGTCAGCTATAAATTTAATGTGCCAAAAATATATTTCCTGAGTTAAGGAGAAATATGTGTTTTTTGAAGAAATAGAATTCTTCCCTATCCTGTCCCGATTCACCCCAGTGTCCCTATTCACCCCATATTACGGTACCTCTAAAAATTTACCAAATTTTAGTATTGTGCAATTAGCAGACGTTGCACCTTCCTTGAGTGAGTCTGACTAATCCTAAAATATGAACTTGAAACGGCAATGGTTTCCTCCAAGTTTCACCCTAACAGTCTGGATTTTGATATTTTCTGTAATACATCCAATTCACTATCCTAGATGTTGTTTCTACTCTATTTGCGATGTTGGCAACTTTGAATACCTAAAGTTTATCTTCCGACTCCCGTTGGATGTCTATCCAAGAGCAATCCTGGAAACCACAAATTGACAAATTATGCAAATCTAGATATATAAATCACCAATTGATATTTCATTCAGTTAACTCAATGATTCAATTAACTCAATGATTATATATTCTGAAGTGGCAAAATAAGCAAATTTGAATATCCAATATCCAATGAGTTTCCATTGGATATTCGGCTGGGGTGCCCCTCGAACACAAAGATGTGCAAATTACGTCACTCCGGCTTAGAATTACATGCAAATCATCGTTTTAACTGTTTTAGATCCTTGGTCTTGCATAGTTTGCAAAATTTGAATATACCAGGTAATACATCCAGTTTACTATTTTAGACTTGAATCCTTGCATAATTTGCAAAATCAGCAACTTTGAATATCCAACATCCAATATCCAATGAACTTCACTAGTCTGTTGGATATTCGGCCAGGGCCCCCCTTGATCAAAAATGTTACCACTTCGGCTTTCAATATTCTATGTCAAACATCTAATTTATTATCTCAGATGTTTGTTTCTCCAGAATTTGTCGGCAACTTTGGATATCAAAAGTCTATCATGCAACTACCGTTGGACCTTTGTACAATAGTTGTCCCGGTAACAAAAAATTTACAAATTATGCAAATATGGACGTATAAAACATCAATGTTTTATTAAATTAACTCTTTTCAAACATTGGACATCCCAAAGTTGCAAAATAAGCAAATTTGAATATCCAATATCCAATGAGATTTCCATTGGATATTCATCACTGGTGCCCCTTTAGCACAGAAATTTTCAAATTATGTCACTTTGGCTTTGAAGAATGTATGTAAATCATTGATTTAACTGTTTTAGATCCTTGGTCTTGCATAATTTGCAAAATCAGCAACTTTGATTATCCAATATCCAATGAACTTCACTACTCTGTTGGATATTCGGCCATAGCCCCCCTTGAGCACAGAAATATGCTAATTTTACAACTTTGGCTTTGAATACACCAGGTAATACATCCAATTTACTATTTTAGACTTGAGACCTTGCATAATTTGCAAAATCAGCAACTTTGAATATCCAATATCCAATATCAAATGAACTTCACTACTCTGTTGGATATTCGTCTAGGGCCCCCCTGGAGCACAGAAATATGCTTATTTTACAACTTTGGCTTTGAGTATACCAGGTAATACATCCAATTTACTATTTTAGACTTGAGACCTTGCATAATTTGCAAAATCAGCAACTTTGAATATCCAATATCCAATATCCAATGAACTTCACTACTCCGTTGGATATTCGTCTAGGGCCCTTTGAGCACAGAAATATGCTAATTTTACAACTTTGGCTATGAATATTCCAGGTAATACAGCCAATTTACTATTTTAGACTTGAAGCCTTGCATAATTTGCAATATCAGCAACTTTGAATATCCAATATCCAACATCCAATGAACTTCACTACTCCGTTGGATATTCGGCCAGAGCCCCCCTTGAGCACAGAAATATGCTAATTTTACAACTTTGCCTATGAATATACCAGGTAATACATCCAATTTACTATTTTGGACTTGAGGCCTTGCATAATTTGCAAAATCAGCAACTTTGAATATCCAATATCCAACATCCAATGAACTTCACTACTCTGTTGGATATTCGGCCAGAGCCCCCCTTGAGCTCAGAAATATGCTAATTTTACAACTTTGGCTTTGAGTATACCAGGTAATACATCCAATGTACTATTTTAGACTTGAGACCTTGCATAATTTGCAAAATCAGCAACTTTGAATATCCAATATCCAATATCCAATGAACTAGATTCACCGTTGGATATTCGGCAAGGGCCCCCCTTGAGCACAGAAATATGCTTATTTTACAACTTTGGCTTTGAATATACCACGTAATACATCCAATTTACTATTTTAGACTTGAGACCTTGCATAATTTGCAAAATTAGCAAATTTGAATATCCAACATCCAATATCCAATGAACTTCACTACTCTGTTTGATATTCGTCTAGGGCCCCCCTTGAGCAGAGAAATATGCTAATTTTACAACTTTGGCTATGAATATACCACGTAATACATCCAATTTGCTATTCCAGACTTGAGGCCTTGCATATTTTGCAAAATCAGCAACTTTGAATATCCAATATCCAATATCCAATGAACTTCACTACTCTGTTGGATATTCATCTAGGGCCCCCCTTGAGCACAGAAATATGCTTATTTTACAACTTTGGCTATGAATATACCAGGTAATACATCCAATTTACTATTTTAGACTTGAGACCTTGCATAATTAGCAAAATCAGCAACTTTGAATATCCAATATCCAATATCCAATGAACTTCACTACTCTGTTGGATATTCACCTAGGGCCCCCCTTGAGCACAGAAATTTGCAAATTTTACAACTTTGGCTTTGAGTATACCAGGTAATACATCCAATTTACTATTTTAGACTTGAGACCTTGCATAATTTGCAATATCAGCAACTTTGAATATCCAATATCCAATATCCAATGAACTTCACTACTCTGTTGGATATTCGGCCAGAGCCCCCCTGGAGCACAGAAATATGCTAATTTTACAACTTTGGCTATGAATATACCAGGTAATACATCCAATCTACTATATAGACTTGAGACCTTGCATAATTTGCAAAATCGGCAAATATCCAATATCCAATGGACTTCACCACTCCGTTGGATATTCAAAATCTGCAAATTCTGTATCTTTGAATATCTAACATCCAATGTCAAATGGCTGTTGGATATTTGACAGAACCACCCTTGGTAAACAAAAAACTGCACATTTTGAAGTTTGGATTTGAATATCCAACATCCAATATCCAATGAACTTCACTCGCCGAATATCCAATATCCAATATCCAATGAACTTCACTCGCCGAATATCCAATATCCAATATCCAATGAACTTCACCACTCCGTTGGATATTCAAAATCTGCAAATTTTGTATCTTTGAATATCAAACATCCAATGTCAAATGGCTGTTGGATATTTGACAGAGCCACCCCTGGAAAACAAAAAACTGCAAATTTTGAAGTTTGGATTTGAATATCCAACATCCAATATCCAATGAACTTCACTCGCCGAATATCCAATATCCAATATCCAATGAACTTCACCCGCCGAATATCCAATATCCAATATCCAATATCCAATGAACTTCACTGACCTTAAGACAGGTAGGGATTTGCATCTGTCCCTGGTAAGATGGCATATTAATTCAGAAACAAAAGCACCTAAGCCCAGGGTCCAGAAATGGAAAATAAATTAGTAATTGCACATTAAAAAATACATTACATGACGTATGGAAGCCCACATGACGTGTGGTAGAAACACTGTCCATTCCAAAGATTAATCTCAGCAATGGTACACAGGTATCAACATACGAAGCTGTCAATGAAACTGAGGAACCAAGTGTCGAAGACAAACTATTTATAAAAAAATCACATCATTTTGTCGTTTATGACACTAAATTTGATTGGTTGGCATGTAAAATTGGATTATAAGCTTGACTGGCACCTGCACAGTGCATCCATATTTGAACATATCAGACTGCATTCTGATGAGCTTTCAGACATAGAAAATCGTTTCAATTGGATCCAAAGACAGATTGCCAGACAGAGATTAAGTAGATAGATAGATAGATAGATATATAGATAGATAGATAGATAGATAGATAGTTTGATTGATTGATTGATTTATTGATTTATTGATTGATTGATTGATTGATATAGATAGATAGATAGATAGATAGATCAAAAGAAAGAAAGAAAGAAAGAAAGAAAGAAATAAAGAAAGAAAGGTAGATAGGTAGATAGATAGATAGATAGATCGATAGATAGGTAGATAGATAGATAGATAGATAGATAGATAGATAGATAGATAGATAGATAGATAGATAGATAGATAGATAGACAGATTGATAGATAGATAGGTGGTGAATCTGATGAGGTGATGATGATTAATAAAATGCGGTCTGGAATTTTCAAACGTAGTCCCAAGTCAAAGTCCACTCACAGGAGGCATGATTTGGTGACCAATCACAGAGCAACACTTGATGATTAACGAGGATTAGGAAAGAAACTCTTGCCAAGTTGCGATATACTAAATTTCACAGTTTCAGTTTGTTTAAGGTTGCATTTTTGCTGAAATAAACAAGACTACCTGATGTAAGAAGCTTTGACTTCACAGGTTCTTTACACACATATTACTGAATGAAAATTGGACACACGTGAGTAGCTTTCTACCATACGTCATGTAGAGTGAAATAGCTTGATTCCAGTGCCTGCCAAGTCTACTTCAACGCGAATTCCTGTAAGTACAAAGCATTTCGCTCAGTCTATAACGAGCAGGGCTTATGCCAAAAGGTTCTTACATGTCAAACCATCTGTGGAGCCTCTATCTAAGAAAAGCCTATGGTTATTGGTGTGGGTGTCAGTGCTGATGTTAAGGCAATATGCTGGTTCAGTGTCTTGCTCCATTATTCATCCTCCAGCAGTTGCTCACAGAATTCATGTGATGCCTGAACTGTGCAGTGTTCCACACGAAGGTTGGTTCTGAGCAGGATTTGTGCTGAAGTCAGATGCACAATATGGGGCCACAATGCAGCCATACAAGGCACTGCTACATGACTCACATCCCACAAAGATAACTTATCACTTCCTTGGAAGCAAGCCAGCAATAAAATACAGAAACTCGGTGTTAAGTAAATACAACATTTGTCTTCGGTGACCTGAAATGATATGTTAGGCCAGGCAAACACATCGTGCACTTATTGCCTATTCATACTGCTTATTAACCTATACATTGTGGCAATAACATTTTTCTCGTAAGTACCCACATGCTCCACTATGATTTTAAATGTGTAGGTCTATCTATCAAATGTGTACTCAATTGAGTTTACACGTTCCTAACTGGAAGCAAAAGTTGTGTTCTCAAAACGCTTTTTTTTTTTGTGAATTTCTGTGGATCATCATCCAGCATCAGCAGCTTCAATAATTGTGTATATCTATTGATCATTCACAGCAAGATTATGATAGATGAAAGCAGTATTTTCCTTTTTTAAAGTTTGATTATGTACAAGTATCAAATGCAATTCTCACCAATGAAAAAATGAAAATAATTATATACATTCTTTTTATCAATGTGCTAATTCAAATTTAAGTTATGCCAATGATGGTAAGAAAATGGATATTTTACCAATTTTGATCCTCGATGCACATCATTGATTATATTTACCTGAATTATATTTACCAGATAATATCTAAACTAGCTTTCATAATTCAGTAATCAGTATAATTTAAAACTGGGAATTAGTATTTTTGAAATTAGTTTTTGCCTTTTTTTTAAATGTCTGTAAAATACAGTCAGTGACAATAGCAATTTTTCATCCAACTGCAAATAAAGAGTGGATCACAACAAAGAAAACTTGGAAACAATATCATATGAGGTGGAGCTGGAAAAATATGTAATCCGAGAGCAGCAGGGGTCAGTTGCCTGGAAGTCATTGTGTTCATAACAGGGCAATGAGAGCCGCTCTCAGGGAATCAGATTGGATGATGATATTTTTCGCACTTATTGGTGCTTCCCAGCCATGTATGCTGTTATCTTTAGAGAAATATGTCTGAAAGTCTCAAAATTGAAGATCTTAGAAATAAGACTATCTGACATTATGCCATTTATGTTTATGTACTGCAGTTGTTCAACAGATCAAGACCAGGCAGTTGGCACACATGCAGCATCAGTAGACACTCTTCTGGACAAATGTAATGCTACATTAAGATGCAAGTTGTGTTTTCAAAACACCACAGCTGACGTGTTATACCGATCAAACAGAAAAGAGCAGAGAGAAAGTCATTTGAAAGTAATGAGGTTGAGAATATGTCAAGACAGGTAGGGATTTGCATTTGTCTCTCCCCAATGCCATCAAAAAGAAACAACAGGCATTTCAAGTTGAATCAAATAAGGAAACTTTAGCGAAGGACCACTGTATGACAGTGTATGTGTATTATAAGCTTAAGTGATCTAAATCAAATTTACACCTATTTTGATCTACATAATGTATTTAAGTTTGTTCCAGAATGCTCTCAATTCTTAAATTACGTAGTGAATTATTCAT
Source organism: Platynereis dumerilii (assembly GCA_026936325.1). Classification (NCBI taxonomy): domain Eukaryota; kingdom Metazoa; phylum Annelida; class Polychaeta; order Phyllodocida; family Nereididae; genus Platynereis; species Platynereis dumerilii. Next base: position 38,930,588 of record JAPTHN010000011.1, on the reverse strand, counting down.
TATGTTAATGTTTAGAGTGGTTAGGTTTCTTAAGTTGCTCACAGAATTCATGTGATGCCTGAACTGTGCAGTGTTTCACAGGAAGGGAGGTTGATTTTACACGTTCCTAACTGGAAGCAAAAGTTGTGTTCTCAAAATGCTTTTTTTTTTGTGAATTTCTGTGAATCATCATCCAGCATCAGCAGCTTCAATAATTGTGTATATCTATTGTTCATTCACAGCAAGATTATGATAGATGAAAGCAGTCTGTGCCTTTTTAAAGTTTGATTATGTACAAGTATCAAATGCAATTCTCACCTATGAAAAAAATGAAAATAATTATATCCATTCTTTTTATCAATGTGCTAATTCAAATTTAAGTTATGCCAATGATGGTAAGAAAATAGATATTTTACGGATTTTGATCTTCGATTCACATCATTGATTATATTTACCAGATAATATCTAAATTTAGCTTTTTTTAAAACAAGGAATTAGTAGTTTTTGAATTTGACATAGTTTTTGCCTATTTTTTAATGTACGTAAAATACAGTCAGTGACAATAGCAATTTTTCATCCAACTGCAAATAAAGAGTGGATCACAACAAAGAAAACTTGGAAACAATATCATATGAGGTGGAGCTGGTAAAATATGTAATCCGAGAGCAGCAGGGGTCAGTTGCCTGGAAGTCATTGTGTTCATAACAGAGCAATGAGAGCCACTCTCAGGGAGTCAGATGTCTGACAATGGTTGATCACGTAACAAAAGATGAGTGAGAGGTTGGATGATGACATTTTTCACTCTTATTGGTGCATCTCAGCCATGTATGCTGTTATCATTAGAGAAATATGTCTGAAAGTCTCAAAATTGAAGATCTTAGAAATATTGTGACAGGTTTGAAAAAAAAGGGAGAAAAGCCAATATAATAATTGTCATTTCGATACACTGTGTTACTGCTGTATTAGAGCAACTGTAATCCTAAAAGTCAAATAACTTTACAGGTATAGCATCTCAATCTAAATACAATTTTGTGTCTCACAGAAATCGGTTAATTGCACAAAACAAAGACAGCATATATAAGACATTTAAGTTTTATTTCAAATGAAACTGAAGCAAAGAGGATGTGAACATTGCATGCTAACCTTGCATTGGCTTGTTGTTGTCTGACAATGCTCCTTTTTGCCATTTTCTTTGTTTTGTTCTTCGTGCCAGATTTGCCAGTGTAAGAATCTTTTAATCCTTTTTACCTAAATTCTTAGCCCGATGAGGCCTTGTTTAGGAGGATAATCAATTAGTCAACTGAAGAGGGGAGGTGGCTTGGTGACAGGATTTACTAACACCAAGTGCATTTTCAACACTACACTGGATGAAACACCTTGCCAAGTTATAAAAAAGGAGATCATTTCAGAAGCACATTATATCACTGGCATATCCAAACCATTACATCAGGTTTTAAGGCTGTACAGGAAAATGTTATTGTTTTTATTTTACAACTACATTTTCCAGAAGATTGGCTATTGCTCAAACAATATTCAACTGATGTATTACCAGTCAAGCTAATAGTGCACTTATTATTTTTCACCATCGAGTTTCCAGCACAATCACACATGCAGAAATTTGTGTTTTAAACGTAATCATATACTAGGTTTTGCAATGAAAGTTGTTCAATTTGACGAAAAGTCTGCAGAAAACTATATCTTCCAAATTGGGACGAGTTTATACAACAGACTATCTGACATGACACTGTCTATGTTTACTTGCAGTCATCCTGCAGATGAAAACTGACTCTTTTTTACCTCAGTGGCGAATAACTTCAGCCAATGCGGTTATACAGAAAACTTCTTCATATGTGTATAATATTGCATATATTTTTGGGGGGTATACATGCATTCTACCACAATCACGCTACTAAGGTCAGATCTTTGGATTGGCTGCCCATGACCATTCGTCAGTACAATGGAATGAAGACACATTCGAATTTTGAATGTCTCCCCTTTTCAATTTTATCAGAAAATGTCTTGTGTTTTTGCTTGACCTTCTGACTGTCACCTGTTCATTGAAAATCTATCTTCCTATTGCTAGGGTTTTGACCAAGACAATCTTCACTGACCTCTGTGCAAATAGGAATACAGGGACACTCTGTATGTATCATGGCATGGCAGCAAGACGATCTGATGCAGAGAACAACTGAATGCAAAGGCATGATCCTGTTACTTGTTGTATTATTCAGTAATATCAGCCCCTCCTCACAATGCAGATCTACAAGAGATATGAATAATTCCAATGCAGGTAGGGGAAGCACAATTTGGACTTTTAGTGTCTTGTTTGGATGTTACATTATTCTATGATACTCATCTTAATTTCACACAGCATCACAGTTAAGAAGCCTACAAGGAACCATTAAAATCACTGTATATAGGCCTACGGAGGTATATTTTTATCCAAATTTGACATATCCACGCATGTTCCAGAGCGCACATACACGCTTTTAGGACGCGTGGATGTGCAAGATTTGACACATACACGCGCGTGGATGTGTCAAATAGCGCACGCGTGAAAAATCTACGCGCGTGGACATGCTTTACAGCGCATGAGTGGACATGCTATACAGCGCATGAGTGTACATGCCATACAGCGCGTGAGTGGACATACTTTACAGCGCACATCCAAATTAGTGAGAGAACCCAGGGGCGGATCCCGGAATTTTGGAAGGGGGGGGGGTTCCTCAATCTGGGCACACACTGATACCTTGGCCTTCCTCATGTATTGTTTAGGTACATTCTAAAAAATTTCAGACAAAATTGGTTTTTTAGATTCAAAATGGTTTTTCAAAAAACCAAATTTCAATGCAAAAAACGCACATGGATTTTTTTTAAAAACCCTGTTGGTTTTGCATTGAAATTTGGCTTTTTAAAAAACCATTTTGAATCTAAAAAACCAATTTTGTCCAGACATTTTTTAGAAATACAGTTATCTTTACTGGAAATGAGTAAACCAAAAAATGAATCTATAGACTCTGATACAACTTGAAATGTGTTAGAAAATTCTAAGGAGTTAGAACTTCAGTGTGATGTACATAACGTCTAAGTTTAAGATTAAAAAATTCCTTTTGAAACTAATCAAATATAGTTTTTTCAAAACCTTGAGGTATCATTTTTTAGGATATTCAATTTCTTGACAACTGGCTAAAAGTCAGAGCTATATTTTTTCAGTCGGCAGCAGACAAAACGTTGATCACAACAATGGGAATTTGAACAGATGATATATAGTTTAGGGATGAGAGACGGATGGAACTGAAAATGTAAGCTAAGAGACATCCTGATGCCTCCCTGGCCCCTGGGTCAGTTGCCTGGGAAGTCATTGTGCACATAACAGAGTAATGAAAGCCAATCTCAGGTGGTTGGCTGTCTGACAATGGGCTCACACATAACAAAAGATGAGTTAAGGGCTGGATGACAAATTGCTCTCTCTTATTAGTGCATTGTCAGCCATGCAGGTACTTGTCAAAAGACATACCTGACGGAGATAGATGAGAAAACTAAGTTTTGTACCACTGCAAGCCTGAGCGATAAAGCTCCTTTGTGTACCAATGGTACAATTGAGATCATAGTTCTATATAGCACCTTCTGGGCCTTGCCCGTAGGAGCCATTATATTTGTTTACTTTATAATCTTAGTCACAAATTGTTGATAATTGTGCAAATATGGAATAGAGCCGAATTCAGAACTCACATTGTCATCACAACGCTGGCTAAACTTATATAATGCTATGTCACCTGAAATCGAGCCCTTCTTAGACCTTATAAATGGTGAAACAATTTAAACAAAACAAAATAATTGATATAGGATTTGGTTTCTTGTAAATTGCGTTGATGATATGACAATTTGAAATAAAATGCAGTACCTTGTAACTGTGTTTTTCAAAGTAGCATGATTTAATAAAGGTAACTAGGCTAGCATATACTATAATCCAAAATATGACTGGTTCGAGAAAAATATTGATGTATTTCTAGAGATCTATAGACACATTTACATTCATAACTTATTGCTTTCAAACTAGATCTGATCTTGATTTGGCAGTACATCTCTTACTAAACACAATCAGGCAAGCCTCTTTCTGATATTGGATATTAGGACTCAACATCAGTTCTTTAGTTAAAATGGTTTATTGAAGAATTTCCAATACTCCAATCCAATATATACATACAGCCTACAATAGATAAAACAAAACCAACATATAATGAACAGTTATAAAGGAATAATCTATGTGGTAATAAATATACACTTTATACAACAATAAATTTATATTAAATATATATGTCACATAAAGAATAATTAATAATAAAATAGTTTAACCTACCCTGGTTGGGCTGACTTCTCTTACTCAGTTAAAGCAATGACACAACATGTGTCCAACAGTGTTCTCTTCAATTCTCCACAATCAATAAAGCATGCATGAGTGAGCAGCATGGCCCACTTGGTGCTGATCCTCTCCGGACTGAGAGGCACCAGGTGGGTTGCTGTCACTATACATATAAAGGGAATCTTGACCATTACTACATGCTCCCCCTCTTAGAGAAAGTTGTCCTCAACTAACCAAAACGGTAGAAACCCCGAAGTTATATACAAAACCTATGTTAATTTACAAATGAGATGTATGATGAAATGACATGATAATAAACAACAAAGTACATTTGAAGCAATTTATTAAATAATAACATAGAATTACAAAGTCATGAATTACAGTTCATTAACAAATAACAAACGACATGAAACTTACAAAGAGATTTATTCAATAACCTCAGTTCACAATAATCATTAAGATACAAAATAAGAAAGTTACAGTTTATCCAACTGACGCATCACTTGCTGAAGTACTTCCATCCGTGCTTGCTGAAGTCCTGACATGTCGTACTCGCCAGATGTCTGCCAGGCTGGTCGTCTCCTTTGCCGGGTAGAACGTCGCAATGGAATTGCTTCTCTTGGTTCTGCTGGGGGCGGAGTTGGATCAACTTGGAGGGTTGGTTGGGAGGCTTGCTCTGCCGCATCTCCGTGTGCCTGTTCGTCCATAGGACGATCTGCTGGGGCAACAGGTTGCTCACGTCTAGGCTCCAGCACGGATGTCTCCCGTGACTCTTCTTCCCCTTCTTCAGCTGATTCCGTCTCACTTCCCTGATCAGAACTAGCTGTCCCACTTGCTTCTGGACTCGGGTGATCAGTTGATCTGCCGGTCGCTGTCTGTGACCTAGTCCTGGCGTGCAAAGTCATGAAGTTTTCCTCTTCATCAGAAGAATTAGATGACTCATCTCTCTCACTCGTCACAGCTTCTTTCTTGGCGGTACTCCTCCTGTGCTGGGGCTTCAATCCATCTTTCACTTCTGGGGTGATACTTCCAATCGGTAGGAGTAGGTTACGATGCAGACGACGTATCTTCCCTTTTGGCGATCCTTCTTGTCTGACATCATAAACTCCTGTCTTGTCCTCCGGCACTGCTACAACTTCGTACACTCCATCTTCCCATCTGTTCTCCAACTTGTGTGGTCCCTCCTTGAAGCGCACTTTCCTCACTAACACCCTGTCGCCAACCTCTACTGATGTCGCTCCTGCTTTCCTGTCGTAATAGGCCTTATTACGAAGCTGCAGTTTTGACGCATGCTGGCTTGCTCTCTCATATGCTGATAACAAACTGTCTCTCACTCTCTGAACATACTCCTTGTAGTCCACATCCTGTTCAGTCTCCTCAAGCCCTTTGATGATGTCGACTGGTAGCCTCGGCTTCCTTCCAAACATCAACTGGAATGGCGAGAATCCTGTCGCATCATTTCTGGTGCAGTTGTAGGCGTGGATGACAAATGGGAGATGATCCTTCCATCTGGTCTTTTCCTCTTCTGTGAGACAAGCTAACATTGAGAGTAAGGTGGCGTTGAACCTCTCAACTTGAGCATTCCCCTGTGGGTGGTATGGTGTGGTGTGTGTCTTCTTAATACCCAGTATCTCACACAGCTGTCTGATGGTCTTCGACTCAAAATTAGCACCTTGATCTGAGTGTAACTTAGTAGGCATGCCGTAATGATTGATAAAAGATGAAATGATGGCATTGGCGGTGGTGTGTGCAGTCTGGTTCTTGGTTGCGATGGCTTGACTGTAGCGGGTGAAGTGGTCCGTCATAACTAAGATGTTAGAGTACCCTCCCTTCGCCGATTCCAGAGATAGGAAGTCAATGCACAGCAAGTCCATCGGTCCAGAAGATTCCAAGCTGGCCATAGGTGCTCTCTGCAGTGGTGCTTTCCTCCGCATGCAACGATCACAGGATGACACATAATCAGCCACCACGGAGTCCATCCTTGGGAAGTAGAACCTACTCTTGGTGAGCTCCAGGGTTCGCTCCGTTCCCAAATGGCCCATCTTGTCGTGCAGTTGATGCAATACTTCGGATTGAAGCACACTAGGCACAACAATTTGGTTGACATGTTCTTCATCTACGGATGTTCGTCGCTGCAGGAGTCCATCAGCTAAGAATAACTTCTTCCGTTGCCGCAGGAGTATCTTGGCCACTGGAGACTCCACAGACTTCTTCACACCAGTCAACACTTCTGTCACTTCTTGGAGGTCTGTATCATTCTCCTGCTCTTCTTGCCAGGATTCCTTATCCCACCATCCTTCAACTGAGACTTGGAACAAGGAACCACTGTTTGGAGTTAGACAAATCGAGCTAACCAGATCCGAGATCAACTGAGACTCGCACACAGCAGTGACAGTAGGAGCGCTGAATCCTTTCCATTCCTGAGCTGGAATCCTGGACAGTGCGTCTGCGTCCACATGGCTGGTGCCTGGTTTGTAGATGATGTCGAAGTTGTAGTTGCTCAATTCGGCTACCCAACGCTGTCCACAGGCATCTAACTTCGCAGTAGACAAAATATAGCACAATGGGTTGTTGTCAGTCCTAACTGTGAATGTGGCTCCTCGGAGGTAATCAGCAAACTTTTCAGTGACAGCCCACTTCAATGCAAGGAACTCTAGTTTGTGAGCTGGGTACCTTCGCTCAGAATCAGACAAACTTCGACTTGCATAAGAAATCACATGCAGGCGTCCTTCGTCATCCTTCTGGTAGAGTACTGCTCCAAGCCCTGCAGAGGTGGCAGCATCCGTATGCAATTCGAAAGGTCTTGTGAAGTCCGCATACGCCAGCACAGGTGTTGATGTTAACGCTGTGATGATAGTCTCGAAGCTATTTTGCTGCTCCTCTCCCCATGTAAAAGGTGGAGGTAGGGACTTGGTTCCTTTGGCAGACTTGCTAGACTTCTTGCTCTTCTGTCCGCGTAGAAGTTGGTGCAGGGGTTCACTGATCTGGGCAAATTTGTGAATAAACCGCCGATAGAAGCTAGCAAAACCCAAGAAGCGTCTAAGTTCTTCTCTGTTGGTTGGTCTTGGCCAATTTTTCACAGCTGAGACTTTATCTTCATCAGTTGATATCCCCTCCTCAGTGATCCAATGTCCCAGGTACTTGATCTTCTTCCTGAAGAGGTCACACTTCTTAGCGTTGACTTTGAGTCCACACTCACGAAGCCGCTTCAACACTCTGTCAAGTTTATCAATGTGCTGGTCCAGAGTCTCACTGAAGATCACAATGTCGTCGAGATACAAAAGGCAGCTTGACAAGTTTTCCGCACCCATGCAGCTTTCCATCATCCTCTGGAAACTAGCTCCAGCATTGCAAAGGCCGAAGGGCATTTTAACAAACTGGAAGAATCCTAAGGGGCCTGCTGTGAAGCTAGTGTAGTGACGATCCTTTGGGTCGACTTCTAGCTGCCAGTAGCCGCTCTTCAGGTCAAGGCTGGAAAACCACTTGGCGTTGGCTAACCTGTCGAAAATGTCTTGAGGCCTCGGTAGTCCGTGCGCATCCTTCACAGTTAGACTATTCAGTTTTCTGTAGTCCACACAGAAACGTAGTGAATTGTCCTTTTTGCGTACTAAGACGATGGGAGATGCATATGATGATGATGACTCTTCGATGACGCCGGCGGCCAACATCTTCTGAAGGTGGTCGCGCACCTCGTCCCACATGTGAGGAGGTATACGCCGGTATGCCATCTTGAAAGGCCTAGAACCTTCTTCTAATTTGATGGTGTGCTTGTAGCCTTTCGCCTGACCAAGGTCGAACTCATGAAGTGACACTGCATCAATGTTGCGATTCAACATCTCGAGTATGGCTCCAATCTGCGCAGAACTAGCCCCCAACTCCTCCAAGTGATCCAACTTGAAGAGTGATGACACATCAATCTCATCTTCCCCCTTCATCTCCTGGGATTCGGAAGCGGACATCTGTATCACGTTGACTGGCTCCATCTGGCAGAGTGTAGTCTGTTTGGGAATGGTGACATCCACTTGAGAAGGGTTGCTCACTCTCACTTGCCATCCATTTCCTTGACTACTTCCATCTATTAACATGGGAGTCACAATGAGTCCTCCTGGCAGGTCAATTCCATCACTGGACACCAATGCATGGTTTCCTGAAAAAACAAAATCACCATCAATGCAACAATCAACCAACATCTCTGAATGAGCATTAACTTTGGAAACATTAACATTTAAGAGTGAAACATTACAATTTGTATTTACAACATAAGTAGAAAGACAACGATATGCTAATCTCCATGGCCTTGAAGTCTTACACTTCTTTAAATCAAAAGAGCCATGTTTTTCTTCCATACATTCTTTACAAAGTTGGAAGCAATGTTTCAATACATTAGTCCCCAAAAGAATAGGAACCTCAGAATTAAATTTAGTATCATCAACAACTAACAATAAAATATCAATAGGCTCAGATGACCCAGTAACTGATCTATGAAAATTTACCTGAACTTCGATGAATCCTTTGTAGGGTAAATCATGTCCACCAGCAACCTCAATGTTGATGAGTTGATCCATTGTCTGAAGTGGAGTATGATCTGCTAAGTTGTTGTCAAAGAAACTTGAGCTCACGGTGCTAACTTGAGATCCTGTATCCAGTAGACACCTCGCTGAAACTCCACCAACTGACAACACCGACTCACATCTTGGTCCGACGAGATTTAAGTTGTTGGGCCTCCCTTTAGGTTTGATGTGTGCCCGACCCCCGGCGCACATCATGCGTCTTTTAAATCCGGGCACTTGTTGCGGTAATGGCCTTCTTTCTTGCACTTGAAACAGATGATCTTCTGTTCAGTGGCCGAGTCCTTCTTCTGATTGCCTGAAGATCCCTTCTCATTGCGATGAGCTCTATGTTTGGGATGGCTGGATGTCTGATGAGGGGTCTTGGATGTGTGAGACTGCATCTTCTTCTCCAGGGCAGTCAATCTTGCCAAGATATCCGAAAGCTGACTGCTTATCTTGTTGTCAGAAGTCTGAGCTTGAGAAACTTGAGCCTTCTTGGATGACTTGTTGCCTGAAGAACTTGTTTCCTCACACTCTACCTCTCTGGCACTAACAAGAAGCTCTTCATAAGTGGCATCACCATCAAACCGATGTCTCAATGCATAGCGGGTATTGTCGTTCCTGATTCCCCTCCAGAACCTAGCACGCAGCATGACTTCCTTCTGGTTGGCAGTAAGCTGTCTTAACTGTGGCTTGCTGAGCAGGGCTTCCAGTCTACAACCCCATGCATTCATAGACTCATCAGCTTTCTGAGTGGCAGAATAGAACTGAGAAAGTAGAGACTCAGATGTATCCACTGAAGCAAATCTCTTATCAAATGTAACAATTACATCATTGATGTCAAAATCTTCGCCCAGAGATCGAAGAACAGTTGAAGGTGTACCTCTGCAGCTCCTGACGATAGCCATCTTGACTACTTTTGCAGGATATCCTGAGCTAATCAGTTGTTGCAAGTCGAATCGCCAGCTCTGATATGGGTAATCCTTCTTCCCATCTTCACCGGTGAAGGTCATGAGCTTCGGGATTTCACCAAATATGGATGTGGCAGATTCTGTTGTCCCAGATGCACCACCTCGAGAGGAAGCAGACGTAGAAGTGCTAGGAACTTGGTCATCTTTCCTCGCCTCCAGCGCATTCATCTTCCTAGACATCTCGGTTGCACCGTCTTGTCTGGCAAATGATGTACTTGGAACTTGGTCTTCTTTCTTCAAAGTCGCTTTCCGTGAGGGATTCTTCTCTTCGTCAGTGAGCGTCTGAACTTGTGATTGCAACTGATCGAGCTTTATCCTCATGTTGTCCAACTCCTTCTCTTCTTGGCTGACTTGAGCAGACAACTTGCGCTGGCTTTTCTTGTAATTCTGAGCCAGCTTTTTCCAATAGGCTATCTCCTCCTGGTCATCCCTGAAGGTCAGGTTTTCAGGAAACTCCTCTTCATGGCTAGGCAGCCTCGGGCCTTCTGCGCCACCTGCAGCTCCGTTCTCATCCCCAGACATGACGAAAATGTGTAGAGTTGAACCCACAAGATTATCAAAAAGTCCAAGTATGATAGATGAGATGAACGCAATGAATGACCAGTGTATGACTATGTAAAATCTAATAAAAGGGAAAATTTCCAAATATCTAACTAAGTCAAGTAAGAATTATTGAAAACCGAGAAATAATTGGATTTAAAATCACTCTGAAATAGAATGATGTGAGTAACCCAATTTGGAATAACTTAATCCTAAGTTAATCTTAAGAATAAAAATTAAGAAACAATTCCTAAATGTTAAGTTAAATTAAATTTTGAAGAAATTAGTTAAGTTAATTTTAGATAAATCCCAAAGTAAATTTAGAATAAAGTTAATATCAACCAACTCAAACCAAAGAGAAGTGTAGCTAGGTCAAGGTCACTAAGGTTGAATTAATTGAAAATTTGTAAAGTAAATTAATTTGGAATAAGTTTACTTTTAAAGTAAGGGAAGTTAAAGTATTAATATAACTTGAAGAGAACACTAAGTAAAATAAGTGCTAACAAAGTTATATTGTAACTATTAACTAATTAGAATTAAATAATCTAAGTTAAATTAAGCTAAACTTAACTTGACATAACAAATAAATAAAACTGTATCACTCAGCCCAACTGTACCCTAGTGTTAAAGTTTTCTAAAAATTGGTAAGTTGACTGAACTGTAACACAATGTTTTGTTAAGTGATTAAGTTAAAACTTAAAACTTAATAAATTTTAAAGTTAACTTACAAGTAAGTACTTTAGTTAACCAATACTAAGATGTAAATTAATTGTAGAAATGTTATTTAACTAACACAAAATTAACACAATGTAAGTTGAATGTTAAAGTCTAGAAATAATTATCAACTTAAATTACAAATGTAAACAGAACAAGTTTCTAAGGAACTGATGTCACAGGAAATGACCTATGTCGGGTCAAAGGCAATGACCTTTCACTCAGATCAGCTGTTCACCAAAATAGATGTTTACCAAAATTCACAGGTAACCTAGATCTATAAGTCTAGGTGACAAAACTAAGCTGCCCATACAACTTAGCACATGCAACAAATTTGAGCATTGACACCTGTAATCCTCACACAGTAAACAATCAAAAACAACAGCTCAAAGTGAATAGAGATTTGACACCTTCATAGAAACCAATTAAATCCACAAACAATAGACTTGTAAAAGTAGATTCACAGTTAGAAAACAGTTGACATTCAGAACAATTTTAAATCAGTATATTAATATAGAAAATTTTAACATACCTCTTGGTGGAGAAATTTCTCAAAAAACGAATTTGTATGTGATTACATACCACCAATTGTCACTGATAATTGTCACTGATATATATATAGTCTTTGAATCCTTGATATTCCAAATTTTCTTGATTTTCCGAAATCAGTCTTTTATCGTTGGAAAGATCCTGGATAGAATTCCCACAATCCGAAAGTCCTGGGTTCGCACATACGGCTACGAATACGGTTCCATGGCCTTCCTGCTCATCTTCTGGTCACGAAAGGGGTTAAAGCCCTCCAAATGGCTCAGATGTAGCTCCAGTCCAATGGACAACTGCAATTCGCAATGCAGCTTAATTATTGGTTCCACGACACCAACCGGTCCAGTTGATGTACCAAATCCACCGAAAATTCTACGGAGGTCTGCAACGGTTGCTCTTCAGTCAATCAGTCCCACAATTCGGATACGGCGTCCCGCTCACTCAGTGAGTCCTTACTGAAATCTCGGCAACCAACGAACCAAAGTCCTGGGTCCAAATCCCTGCCTGGCCCAGTCTTCTCTCTCGCAGCGCTGCTATTTGCTGGTTCGTCTCTGGCCTAGTGCTCAGGTCTTCTGGCTGGTCCTTCCAATCCAATGATAATTTCCAACCACGCTCTGCTACCATGTAATGTTGGATAGTAGGACTCAACATCAGTTCTTTAGTTAAAATGGTTTATTGAAGAATTTCCAATACTCCAATCCAATATATACATACAGCCTACAATAGATAAAACAAAACCAACATATAATGAACAGTTATAAAGGAATAATCTATGTGGTAATAAATATACACTTTATACAACAATAAATTTATATTAAATATATATGTCACATAAAGAATAATTAATAATAAAATAGTTTAACCTACCCTGGTTGGGCTGACTTCTCTTACTCAGTTAAAGCAATGACACAACATGTGTCCAACAGTGTTCTCTTCAATTCTCCACAATCAATAAAGCATGCATGAGTGAGCAGCATGGCCCACTTGGTGCTGATCCTCTCCGGACTGAGAGGCACCAGGTGGGTTGCTGTCACTATACATATAAAGGGAATCTTGACCATTACTACAATTTGATGACATTGAAGGGATCCAACGTTTGAACTGCACGAAGACTAATATAAAGTATCCCAGTGTAAGGGAACAAAAGCAATGTGTATGAAACTAAAGAAAACAAATTTACACATTGCATGTCAACCTTGGCTTGTTTTTTCTGGTTGCATAGATTTTTGTTTTCATGAACACAATTTCACATGCCACATATTTTGTGGTTAAAGTATTCTGTTAACTTTGCGCAGGGTTATAAAAGCTAATATAATTTTGAAGTTATATATGATTACAGATTAGAGCATCAGCATAGCATTTGTGTAATGTATATTGCCATTTATTTATCCTGCTGTGTTTGTGCTTTTGCTTTCTGACCTTCTGATGCATTGATCTATTTGACAGAAATGACAATAGTCTCTTTTCCTAGCACTGATGTATTGAATATAGTAATCTTTCTGACCTCTATAGCTGTGGAAGGGAGGTCTAAATTGTAGTATGTCTGCATCATATTCACTTCCAACAATCTGATGAAAAAATGTATATATACATTTCCTTTGCTGAGGCTTTGGAAGAACATCAGCAGTCCCCCCAGTGTTCAAGGGGGAGCTATACTGGATACCCACAAGCCCACCCAATTCTTTGAAAAATCAATACGCACAGTAAAAAGGCTGTGATGCTTCATACAACTGGTTTCAGTATTTTAATTGCAATATTTAAAGTATTTTGAAGACTTTTAGTTAATTGTCTTATTGAATAAAACTATGAGCTTGGTAATGAGAGCTTTTAATTTGGGGTGAACTGAAGAGTACGAGGGGCCTTCAGAAAGTTCTGACCAATTTTTCTGACAGATGCTTATGTTTTTAAGCTATAGTTTTCAAATTTTCAGGAATACATCTTGAGGTATCAAAGAAAAATAATGGCCTAGCTTCTTTGGGACACAAAATATTTAAGTTGCTATTTTGTTGCCATGGAAACGGCAAGATGGGGAACCCAGTGCAACTCATTTTTCTAGTGAACTTGGCATTGTGTTTTCCCTAAAATCTAGGGCCAAATTATGTTGAAAAGGACTGCAGACCTGTGCAGGGCCTACTGGCAATTGTGATTGTAACTTTATGATGTCACAATGTTGTGCCAATCCATTGTATAGCCATTTAAGCCTGATTTTTGCACTGTATAGAGTGATTTTCGATGAGCATTTTACATGGACCCGAAACGCCATAAGAGAGCTTGAATCAATATGTGTGTTCTCACAGGAAAGAATGGTACACAAACTCAGGATCTCATCAGGACAGCATTTTAAGATACCTGGATGATGATTCAGCACCATGTGACTTTGCTTATTCCCTAATCTAAAAGACAAGCTGACAGATGAAAGATATGCTACAAATCAGGACATGCGGTGTGCCATTTCCAGGGCTTTTTTAAGTTAGAACTTTGAAAATTGCTTCACCAAGTGGATTGAAAGGATGCAAAAATGTGTTTCATGCCACGGAGAGTATTTTGAAAAATTGTGAAGCTGTTCATGAACATCGTTGTTCACAATTAATTGTATATGTGCAATAAATTTATGGCAATTTACACAGCCAAATTGTTGAGTTTTGTATCAAAAATTTAGCTGCGCTGCCTACCCAAAGGTGTCGTTTCCGTGGCAACAGAAAAGTAAGTTAGACATTGGCCATGGACGTAATGTTTTCAGAATCAATGGCTATACAACTGAATTTTGTACTGTGAAAATTTCATTCAAGTACGTCAAAGAGAAAGGTCTGCTACAAAAATTGGTCAAAACTTCCTGAACACCCCTCGTATGTGCATCTTTCCAAGGGTGTGCGAAGTTGGAAAATGCATGACCATAAAATTTACAAAATCTAAGATGTTCCAGAACCTGCTATAATGCAATATAATCATATTCCACTGTTCTGCAAAATATTTTGTTCTTCAATTTGTGATGGTCAATTTTTGGAAGTGTGATGGACAAGTACACTTTTTGCCAGTGGATGGTCATTGGTGTGAATGATATGCAGCCAGGATTACTGCAATACTACATCAATATTAATGCCTTGGACTAGGATTTATACTGGTTTTGTTACTCACTCCATTATTCATCCAGCTGTAACTACTCACATGAATGTTTTGCTTGCAACATTCCACATTTCCGCAGTCAGAGGCGCAAGAAAGACTTGCACTGAAGTCAGTTGCCCCGGTCAGTTGCCCCGGTCAGTTGCCTCGGTCCTTAAGAAATAAGAAAAGTCTTTCCTGTAACCAAAGATGACATATCAGGAATGAAAAATGCATCAAAATTTATTACTCATACTGTTTGACATGTGATGTCATACAATATTTTCTTGCAGAAGCGCCCATGTTGCGATGTTGTTGCACAGGATAAGAAATTAAAGTATGTTTTGTGGTGGGAAATATTTGAACAAAAAGTCCAAAAGGGAACTGGACACAGGCTTAGGGTTTGTAAAGTGACTGTTGATTATATGGAAAGAGACAGGAAGGTAATTGTTGAAATGTAACTGGGTTTTGTTATTATCGTTTTCATAGCTACGTGTTTTTTGAAAACTTCGTTTTGTAGTTAAACCGTGACATCATCAGGGTATCTGTGAATGTGATTGGTCTAACCTTCAATCTGTGACATATCAGTTCTGAGTTTGACATCACAGTTTATTACAAAGGAAATTAAAACTGCCAGGCAATGTTACTTTTTTTGTACAACCACAACAAACAACTTCTGTCCAAGCTGATTATCACACCTTGACAGAAGAGTCTCTGTTTCAATGTGTAAAAAAACAAAGCCTGTCTTATTGTTATTCACAAGACACTCGCTTTCACAATTTCAAATCACTTTGTTGCATTTGTTTTTAGTCATTGTACACGGCAGGTCAAAAGTTGGACGGCTGTTTCAATCATCATTTGCCTCATTGCCGTTTCCTCCTCCTGTCCAAATCCTACCAAGTGCATAAATACAGGACATAAAGCCTAAATCATCCGTCAATCATCCATCCCCATTTTTGAGAGAAACCTTTGAAATTTAATGCTATTTTTACAAATTCATTTTTAATAATCCACTATTTTGGCTTGATCAAGTATAAGAATCCGAAGTTCCGAACAACCAGATACCATTTTGAAACACTAATTAGGCAGCTTATTGTTTTTTCCAAACTTTTGGCCAGCAGTGTAACTCTCCTTTGAGGACAAGTAGTCTGTTTAGTTCAATTTTATTTCATTAAAGTATCTATCAACCTATGTAGGTAATACTAGGTATTAAAGCTAAACATATATAATCCATGTGTGGATGCATTTGGTCAGTTTCTTGAAATATGTGCTTGCAATATACAGTTATGTAATTAAATCTGTGACATCACAGTTTTGAGATAAAGCAAAGTGCAAACTGGAAAAACACGTATCTATGAAAACGATAATAATGTCACGGCAGGTGTTTTGTTTGTTTCACCCACACCACAGAACATCCACAGGCCATCTGAAGCACCATGCAATATATAGTATAGGAATATAAATGCCGGAACATCAGGTCTGCAAGATGTGAATGTAACTTAAAAGCAATCAGACAGCCTAATGATACATGCCAAAGTGATACTAAAACTAAAATTAGCTCTCCTCTATTTGTATATAAGCAAAATTAAAATGAGTTACAGCTAACAAACTTTATTGTTGTTTAGGGATGCATAATAGAACTTGACAGGATTACATTAGGAAAAGTATAAGTAATACATCCAGGGGCGGACTGGCGGCCTCGCGGGCCCTGTGGCAAAAAGAATCGATGGGCCCCCACATTCCTATTTTATGCCTTACTCCACTTACAGCGGAGTGGAAGGGCCCTTTCTTTTCCTTGGCCCTCTTGCATTGAAGCCCTAACCATATAGTTTGATTCTATCATGCAGTCTTAAACTTGGTCCAAAGATTGACTTTTTAACTTTTTTCTTGATTTTTTAATTTTTGGCTCCGTGAGTGGGCCCCCTGAGTGGATGGGCCCATAGCAACTGCCACTCTGCCACATAGGCCAGTCCGCATCAAGGACAATAATAACTATCATATACAATATTCATGATATTACATGTCATTACATAGATTGCATTAACAGGAAAAATATCTGCTTGGCTTCAGCCTTGTCTGCCGCTTCTCCACGACGTCTAACTAGTTGTGATGCTTACGATGACAGATTGTCTACATACAAGAAGACAGGAAAGCAACCATTGACACAAGATAAACTTAGAGACTTGTTTGTGATCTCCCAAAAGATGATTAATTTCTTCGTCTATTTTTTTAATGTTGGATATTAATTTTCCTTTCTGTATCATGCAGTAAAGCCTGTGGAGCTATTACAACCAATAAAATTCATGATTTCTTATCATTTAATTGTAGTTTTATACAATTGTAATGAGCTTATCATTTGAAATTTCTTTAGAATGGTTTAATGAGCAAAATCTGATATTGCATCTGCATCATCAAATTTAGTCGCAGGTCTTTGCAGAAGTAATTTTAAAGATGTAATTTAATAGCCCCTTGAATTATTTGAAAATATAATTACTGTTGTCATGTTATATTTGATGCATGCATTAGCACAACAGATATGAGGCAGACATATCATTTACATGTTATAAGCAGATTATTTCAGTCATTTAATACTCACAATACGAAGTCTGTCAAATGAATCAATTCAATGCAGTGGTTGCTATTCTGCTCTTTAGCCATGTTACAAAAATAATAACTTGGGATGTCTCATATAAATGTCTGGATAATAGGGGTTTGAAATATAATAATGATTGATGATAATTGCCTTTTATATTGACAAAATGATATTTCAGATAAATGTCATATCAGTCTTCATTTGGTACAATATAAACCAAGATGGAATCTTAAATTTCTTGATAATGTGGCTGGTTGGGGTTAAAGCCGTTTTTTTAGCAGACCTTTAGTTACAAGGATCTGGAAAATAATCTGATACAACCACCTTGTCATGACAGACTGCTGATTTACAACATTCTCATCATGATTTATCACACCATCATTCACTCACATCGAAGACGGTTGCCTCTGATTCAGTATTTATGGCGCAATGACACAAAAACCAGATTATATTATTTAGTGATAAGCTGGTTTGAAGAGCTATATGCCAGGTGGGACTTGCCCTATGGTCAGCATTAGGAAAACCATATGGCCCCAACGTCTCTTGGGGCCTCCTACCACCAAATTCAGTGTAAACCTCCTGAAAGATCCATGTGCCCAAAGCAGTGCCAGCCTGCTCTTTATGCAATATCTTCGTCCATAGCGAATATGTATTTCAATCAATATATTAAAACACAGACAACTGGTCAACTAAGACTGTGAAGTTGCCAAGGGTGGCCTAATTGGTATTGCCAGTGGGCTAGTGTGTAAATGAAAACTTCTAAAGACACAGATGTTTTTATAAGGTGATGAAAATTATAGACATGCACTGCAAAAGCTGATTGCAAATGTCAACATCCATCTTGGAACCAAAAGGTGAAAGCGATGAATAATCATTGAATGTGAAGTAAAATTGCAAATGTGGAGCTTTAGAATTGATTGCTATGATATAAGTAATCTCCCTATGCAAGGTGTTTACTTGATGGTAGGGCTTCCAATGACCAATGGCCAATCAGGAGCATGGGCGACTAAACATTTGGATGCAGTCAATTTGCCAAGTGCACACTATGACTAAGATTTTGGCTTCATACATGCATTAAAATTCACACTTTTACAAAATTTACACATGTTATATATGTATCATACATATTAAAAAGAGAGGACAACATGATTTATCTTGGAAAAAATGTAACTTAAAAACACAAAACAGAGGAAATGAGACGGAAGCATTTTGTAATCCAAGAGACATTCTGAAGCAGAGGTCAGTAACCTGAGTGGTCATTGTGCTCATAACAGAGCAATGAAAGCTACTCTCAGGTGGTTTTCTGTCTGACAATGGGCGATCACATAACAAAAGACAAGCGAGGGGCTGGATGTCATTACTGCACACTCTTATTAGACCATCCCCGGTCGCATTTGTAAAATCACTGCTGACCAAGATAGATAGGAGAGTTTTGGCAGCTGTGGCCAAGGCAAAAGGACTGCATGCAGTGCAATATGTAAAACGGAAATTACTCCTATTCATATATTCATAAAGCACCTTGCTGTTTTGACAAATAATACAAATTGCATGCTCACTCTTAAATATATTTCAAAATATGTTGCTCTAAAATTAGAAACATACCTCATCAAAACCTCTAACACCAAAATCTGATACCTTCATTTAATGACATTTATATTGGAAAGTTCTCAAAATAAAGTACTTTAATGTTTTTTTCATAGAAATTAGGACCTGTGGCTTTTAGTTGTGGTGTTAAATTTGTTACAATGGACTTTAAACACGATGAAGCATGTTTGCCTTACAAAAAGACAACAATATCCCTAATTCAATGCTACAATGAAGCTGACACAATGCAGTTTAAAAAGCAAGCTGATTACCCAACATACAAAGACCTGAAAGCCTTAACCAAACAATCGCAGAATTCACAGTTTCTGTTAAGGAACAAAAGCATCTGGTATGGAACTGAAGAAAAGCTAATGTGTAGTATATGGGAAAACGGGCTGGTTTTCACAGGGACAGGTTGTCACAATTTGTAAAACTGCAGCATGTACGTCTGTCTGTCTGTCTGTCTGAAAACTTGACGTCATCTTGGACCCAAACTACACTACCCTCCAAAAGTTTGAATACACCTGGAAAGGTGAGGTTTCTTGAAAATACTTCATTTTCAATGAAATTTGTGTTTTATATTTACATCAACCAATATCAGAAGTCACATTGATGTAATAAGTTGTCTTTATTTTGTCATTTTAGGTAATTTTGGTTGAAATTTATGGCGTTTCTCGATATCCCAAATTTTGGTATTTTTAAAAAAATTGTCACAGCGCAGTTTTCTTCTAAGTTTAGGAAATTTAATTGTATTTAAGCGTTTCTAGAATTTTAACATGACCGTAACAGTAGCTTTAAACCCCAAAAAGACAGTTTAAAAATTGGACATCCACCACTCAAAATTACAAAATTTAGATAATTTCAGGTCACCATGAAGTATAATCATAGAATGTATCTTCTCAAGTGAAAATTATTTTATTTGAGCTGTTTCGGCATTGTTTTGACCAAAAATTAGCCAAAATTATTATTTTCGTCCGATTTTCAATGGCCATTTTCTGGTCTAAAACCACTGATAAAATCATCACAAACCAGTGGAAATGTGTGAAAAATTATAAAATTTCATAAAAAAGGAAGGTAACTGTGCTTTTAAAGCTTTTCAGAGAAAATTATAAAATGGGATATCGAGAAAATTACATAAATTTATACCAAAATGATCTAAAACCATGAAATATGTATACATTATGGCCTGGATGTGAATTTCTATATTGTTTGATGTAAGTATAAAACAAAAATTGTGTTGAAGACTAGGTATTTTTTGAAGACATGTAACCTTTTCAAGTGTATTCAAACTTTTGGAGGGTAGTGTAGCTGAGCTGAACACTTCTAACATGACTGTCTCGTTATCTGTTGCAGAACCATGATGTTGACTAAATGTGCATGACTGGAGTAGTAACATGGCAAGTTATTTGCAGCTAACCTTCCTCCCGCAGGACGGGTCGAGATGGAAGAGAAAACAGGAGTAGGCCTAAGTCTACATCAAATTGATTAAAGTCACACCGTAAAGTACTTTTGTTTTAATTCTAGCGATGGAATATATTTTGATTTGATTAGAAGTAAGGATTTCAATAAGTATTATGTGACTCTAAAAGAGAAGAAAAAAAGGGGATATCGATGGTGCATTGGTACATGGTCTTAGCAGAAATGGTCAATGACTTGATGCTGGAAAAGTAATTCTTTGTCATAATCAAAACATTTTGTAGAGTCATACCATAAAGGTGATTGAGATAACAAGCCTTTCAATCAATGAAGCTCCAAAACTGACCTATGAAAATTCTTCCTTCATGAAATCAAATTATAACTTTCTGTAATAACAGGAAACAAGCATGTGATGGCGAGGCCCACTTTCTCATGTAAAAGAATCATACACCTTTATTGCCTGTTATACTAGTCTGTATAAGCCAAAAGAGCTTGAAAATCCTCGCACAGAAATTGCATGAGTATAGAGTAAACTAGAATGTATCTGAAGTTTTCGTGCAAAAATTAGCAAATAATTATCTATTTAATTTCCGATAGATATAGGATACAAAAATAAGGATAAACAATTGATTTTAGTCAGCCACACATCTTGCTAAAATGACTTATCTATATCGAAGCCTATAGACATATTTGACAGTCAATTTGACATTGCAAAGTTGGACACTTTAGGGGGAACCGGGGCACATTGGGACGCTTTTAATGTCTACTAATTTTGCTCAATGCTGAAAGCACTGAAGAACTCAGAAGTTTGCATGAATATCACCAATACTATTGAGCTTAAATGCAAGGAATAATAAACTAGACTGCATCTACCCTTTTGCATCCAGAGAGCAAAATGTGAGTCGGGCCACATTGGGACATCAGCCGGGGCACATTGGGACATCAGTTAAAAAATCATTTTAACACTCTATGTGCATGGATATTATATTGAAGTAGTGCGTTAGATGGATGGATGGATGTTTGGGGCTTTACGTCCTGTATTTATGCACTTGGTAGGCTAATTAGGACAGGAAGAGGACACAGCAATGAGGCGAAGGATGATTGAAACAGCTGTCCAACATAGGTCTAGGTGACCCGACAAGAGCTGGAGTCGAACCCTGGACCCAGCGATTGGCAGTCCAGCACGCTACCACTAGACCAACCCTCCCCCCAAGTTGTGCGTAAGACTATATACAGTGAATTAACACCTTGTAGTGCCAATAGTAAGTAACTTTAAACAGTTTTAAATATTTAACATAAACTGTCCTGGGTGTGGACATCTATGTAAGTAACACACAGTGCTTTGTGACATATTTGTTCACATAAGAGTTCCTGAGGGACTGTTTACTTCATAAAATCATTGCGTCACAACCGTTGTCATGACGTCACATGGGGGCTGCCGCCCCCACACCCCCGCTGATTGGTTGAAATTGTTGTTGTGATGATGTCATCAGCCAAACAACACACTTATTGTTACACTTGGAACTATTTGGTAATCCACTTTGCCTCTATTCGCTGTGGCCTGGATACCTGTTGTGTGCTCTCCCAGGTCATTCAGTTGACTTGGACACTTAATTTCTGCCATATTAAGTGCGTCCCAATGTGCCCCGAATTCACTGTCCAAATGAGCCCCATTTTGACTTTTACACTAAAATGCTAATTTCTCAGGCAACAAGTGAGTGTGTTTATCACGATAACAATTCATAACTGTTCGTTACAATATAGCAAATTCATACAAGCACTAAGAAAGCCTCATTGTTCATGGTTTGTCAACAGAATGGTTTGAATTGAACCCGTCCAGACTCTACGAGTCCTCTGGAGTTAGGCGATGGCATGCAATGCTGCTCATTGCTGCCTGAATCTCGTCTTGTAGAGACTGGAACCCGTCCATGTTTACTTTAGTAGTAGGAAAACAAATTTTTCTCGCCATACTTCTGCATGTGGCTGGAATTTGTCATGAAAACAATAGAAACATCAGGATGTGAAATTACAAGATATGATGGCATTACCATACCATATACCTTGCCAAGAACCAAGAAAACCCCACCGTCCCATAGTGCCCCGCATCCCAATGTGCCCCGGTTCCCCCTATATATAAAAAAAATGCGATTATAAAGCAATTCTGATTTTGCTTGATATCAGATACACTCACATACATATAAAAGCTAAAGAACCCAACATTGACTTTGGTGGGATAAGTGCTTCTTCTGATGCACAGATCAGCATCCTCTGGTGTCCTTGAGCATTATGGATCCAGACAGTTGGATATTACTGTTATTCCTTCAGGAGACATTTATATATAAAGTGTGAGAGTGCCAAAATTGCCTGACTCTATAGACAGAATGAAAGAGGAAGAAAGAAGAATGAACAAACGGATTCATGTAGCCACACTTACCAACTCTCAGGCTCATGGACCATATAGATATGTATGTTCTCTCGCAGTGGATATCATTTACAGATGATTTCATATTTGTAGACATTTGAGGTAGAAAATACATCATTTTTCTTGCAATTTTCATTGGTCGAGAGAAGGTATGACACCACTCTCTCCTGAAAAGTGACATAGCGTTTTACATGGGTGACCATGGCATTTTAAGCCATTGATCTCCTAACAGGGACTGACTTTAGCAGTTTCAAGTGAGAGTTTCAGTTTGTGTTTCACACATTTTCAGTGAGGTTTATTCACGATTGACCATATGGCCAAACACCTTTTTGAGTTGTGTCACAGTTATTGCAATTTTATTGTATTTGACCACTGTTTGAAAACTCTCTTTTATTTTTTACCACTAGCAGTTTGGTGAACAGTCATGCCTGGTTACTTTAAAGGTATAACCGAGAGACAGCATGAATGAGAGCCCAGATTTGTGTGATTGCCAAACCTCAAGGATTAGAACTTGCTTTTATTCAACGTTCAGGGAGCACATTTCATATCAAGGGAGGGGGGCTTGGGAGTCGTTTTTTAATAAATAATTTCTGTTCAGTTTTCGTGTCCTGTCTGGACAACCAATGATCGATCGATAAAAGTTCCACCGGTACCAAGAGTGGTACATAACATCTTACTACTTTGTACTGCATCCTGCTGGTCCAATAAAATCAAGTAGTACCGGATGTCAGACCTATCAGTCTATCACCCATCCTACCCCAACCCCTCTCAACAGCCCTCCTGGCAGGATTCACCCTTGTGCTGACATAGTCTAACAGGGTAACCACTGTGATGATGGGGTAACCAATAGTCGTTGAGGGACACAGAGGGTAAAGCTGGGGGTGAGCTGAGTTTAGTTGAGTGAGGGGCTAGTTGATGGTATTTGAGGCCAGGTGAGGGAATTTAAGGTAAAATGAGGGAATTTGAGGCTACATGAGGATAAGAGGGGTTTAGGTTAAGGAATTTGTGGATTGGTGAGTGTGTGGCAGCGTAGGCCTATCCTACCATGAGGTCTCTAACATACAGGGCATAATATGAGAAAATGTAATTTTAATCATTGCTCATTTTGCCTCACATGAACTAGGATTAATTTTTGGCAAGTCCCGCATTCATGCAGGTTGCTACTGAATGAAAATATACTATGACCTGTGATTATGAAAAGCGAGAATCAGTTCATATGATTTTTTGTGTGACAAGCTCTGGTTTGGATTTTTTAAAAATAAAAAATGAATAAACTCTTTCTGGGCAGCCTTAAATAACTATTTCTGGTGGGGTTTTTATTAAACCGGTGTTGCTTGATTTAGAAATGAAATTTTTGGGATATGGGATGCTTGAAAAATAAATAATTAATGTCGCTGTTACCACAAAATAAAATATAATTTCCCATTGAGGGAAATTTGCAAGGCCCTCCCCCCTGAAAATCTGGATGAGCAACTCAATTCCAATCACTGCACACCATCCCATTGTAAGAAATTTGTTGTTTGTCATTGTTCTGTGACTGAAACAAAACTGAGCCAGAAGTGGTCAAATACAAAAGAAGAATTGAAGCTGTGAAGTGAACTGGCAGTTGATAACACCTGAAGCTGTGAATCTGTGTCTTGACCATATGGTCAATCGTGAATAAACCTCAGTACATACATTCTGCAAGTCCAATGTTGTGCATTCAGACGATTAGGATCAGGTGATCCATGCAATGACTGTTTATACAGAAAATAAACATGCATAATTGTGAATGTAACATTTTCTCAGAAGAGGGGCTCAGCTCAGGCGGCAGGACAATGGCCTACCAATCGCGGGGTCCTTGATCTGATTCCCACTGGGATTTTCTTATGAATGTTGACCACATCACTGGGCTACCATCCTGTCCTGAGGGACCATTCAGAATTTATGATTCTGGGGGGGGGGGGGGGAAGGGGGTCGGGAGTTTTGTTGGAACTTTCTGTCAAAAATGTATACCCCATTTGGTTTCATGCTTATTTGTACCTCTCATACATTCCATGCCGATTTTTAGTATGTCCCCTTTCTTTTATTAAAATTTCATACCCCCCTTAAGCATGTTGTGAGTAATAATTAAGTACCCCCCTTGAAACATGTGTGAAAAATTGGTGCTCCGTCAGGCAAAACTCCAATTTCCCTCAAGTCATAAATTCTATTTAGCCTGTAAGGCACATAGATTCTGGACAAAAGGTAAAAATTAGTACTGTCCAACTTGAAGCATGTAGCACCCACTCAGGTAAAACTCCCATCTCCCCCGCAACTCAGTCATAAATTCTGAATGGTCCTTTACTGATGTCATTGACAATGCTTTAGGTCAAGGCATGATAATTTAATGTAAATAGATGTGAAGCCATTCAGAGTCAGCTTGAAACTGATTTAATATCAATTGAAACAATCAACAGTTGTACACAGGAGTGTGAAATACAACTGTTCATGAAGAAGTTCATGTGGATTGCGGTTTGACATGTGTGAACAACTGCCACAATACCAAGTTGGCCTTTGCTGTATATTATTGGTCAAAATTATGACATCATTTTTCCAGCAAACATCACTTGCTTGAAGCAAGCTGAAAAAAAAGTGACACGCAATGGGCAACTTGACCAATCACCTGGCAGGATTTTCTGATGTCAGACCAGAAATTTTGCTAAATATTTTGTTATTTGAGAAAAGTCTACAAATATGAAATTATCTGTAAAATGTAGGAAACAACTGACAACTTCAAAGACATAAATTGCTGTGGCGGTTTCTTTTATTTATGTTGTAAACCAAAAGTAACATACTAATATTGATTGTTTGAAAACAGGATATTTTTGCATTTATGCTCTTTCTAACTTCTCAATGTGTATTGATCAGTTTGATTGAAATGGCAAAAATCTCTTTCCCTGGTAGTACGTAGTGCTGATGTATAATATGTATGGTAATCTGACCTCTGCGCATATGAGGTCTATAGATAAAATGTTATTTTTGAATCGTATTCACTTCTTACAAGTAAGATTGTATATATATACATTTCCTTTGCCAAGGCTCCGAAAGGACATCAGCAGTCTCCCAACAATGGCTAGGTTTCCGCATGCAGGAGCAATACCAAATAACTGCAAGCTTGACCAATTCTTTGAAAAATATCAATATGTGCAGCGATGATCACTGGGGCGTATGATAATCCCCGATTACTGCAATGCAGCATCATGCCTTAGAGTAGACTAAGATTTATACTGGTTTTGTTGCTCACTCCATTATTCATCCAGCTGCATTTACTCACACGAATGTTTTGCCTGCAAGTTTTCGCATTTCCATAGTCAGACCAGGTGTAAGCAAGACTTGCACTGAAGTCAGTTGACAAATTACAGCCTCATGCTGCCAAGATAACAAATCACACATATGGAATAATGTCTGGACAGGATAATCTGAATTCTCAAGTCAGCGACATGCAAAATCTGAGCTTTGTTTTTTAACTTGGTCCTTAACAAATATGAAAAGTCTTTCCATCACGAAAGATGCCATATATGAGTTATGAAAAATGCATTGCATTCAAGTATATTATTTATACTGTTTATCACTGTTTGACGTATGGTGTCACCCACAATATTTTCTTGTAAAACACCCATGATGCGATGTTGTTGCGCAAGTGATAAGAAATAAAAGTATGCTCTGTGGTGCAAAATAATTGAACAAAAAGTCCAATTTCGAACAGGACACTGGCTTAGGGGTTTTTAGGTGCATCCTTTAATAATATATTAGGAATATAAATAGAAGACCTAATAAGAGTATGGAAGATAAGGTCAGCATCATGTCAATATAATTTACAAGCAATCAAACATTTTTTAACCCATGACACATACCAAAATTATGTATTTGTTAAAATTAAAACTAAAATTAGCTTCCCTCTTTTTGCCATATGCAAAACTACCGAGCTATGCCAAACAAACTTTATTGATGTTAAGGGATGCATAATGCAACTTGACAACATGACTACATCAGGAAAAGACAAAGAAAATATTAGATTATTAGATTTTTTTTCAGACACATAGTAGTACATACATTAGTGTGTTTCAGGAGCCCGCAATATTTTACAATCCATTGCAGTATTCATCATTCTACCAATATTTACCTTAACCAGACTACTTTTGAAGTTTATAATGTAATTACTCATTGGAGAACTTGCGAATCCTTGAGATGTTCCAAAAATAGATTAAGTAATAAATATTTTTTTCTAAATCCATAGTTTCTGAATAAGCTTTGGGAGGGCAATTCAAATCTGGAATCACTCATTTTACTGCAGGTCTTCCTGATGACCCAGGAAGTGTCGAATTTGTGTTGCAACTTGCAGAATAACTGGTCAGATGAGGACAGACAGTTCAGAAGCTGCTTTGAGGAGAAGGGGTTGAAGGGCCATTGGAAATGTCAAGACAGTTCATTTCCGCACTTTATCAACAAAAAGACCATACAGCAGTCTGACACATGATGAAAAATATAAATGATCCATTTGTGCCAATGGCCATGGCAATCAGGCCCTTTGGCATCTGAACAATTGGATGCATTAAAATTAATCATTTTTGTAGCGCTGGTTCCAGGAACAAAGCATTCAGTTTTTTAAATGCAAACAGTACCTTAGAGTTTGGTGTCACACATTCATTAAAAATCACACTTTTCATATTGCAAAAAGAGTTGACCACATGACTAATTTTGGATGAAATTAAACTTAAAAACACAATGCACAGGAAATTGGGAGGTAGCATTTGTTGTCCAAAAGAAATTCTGACGAAGTCCCTTACAAACACTATATGAAAATCAGACACTAGATGATATTGTCGAAACTTTTGTTACTATTGTTACTATTGTGCTAGTGAGGCATTTGTCCCACCATATTTAGGCAAAAGCATGTAAGCTTTGGCCAAATTGTCCACTACACCGCTTTAAAAAGAAACTGTCAACTCTGAGCTGCACAATGCATCAGCAATAAGGCCATATGTCTCCAAGATAACTTATCATATCCATGCAATGTAATGATGTCATGGATAGGGCAATCTGAATGCTAAAGTCAATGACATATGGCACCAGCCTTTGGTTTGTTTTCCTTTGGTCCTTTCAACAAATAGGAAAAGTCTTTCCTGAAACCGAAGATGACATATGAGGCATGAAAAATGCATTGCATCGAAATATATTATTCATGCTGTTTGTCACTGTTTGACATGTGGTGTCACCCACAATATTTTATTGTGGAAGCACCTGTATGGAAATGTTGTTGCAAGAACAGGAGATAAAGTATGATCTTTGGTGGAAAATAATTGATCAACAGTGCAAAGGGAACTGGACATGGGCTTAGACAAGAAGGGAATTGCCTGACTGTAAAATGAATTTGGTGAATGTCGCAGCAGGTGTTTTGTTTGTTCCACCCACACCGCAGAATGCCCTGTCCCAGAATAATCTGCAGGCTATCTGAAGCACAATGCAATGTATGGTATTTGAATAGAGTGCCTAACAGGAAATGCGGAACATCAGATCTGCAAAGGTCAATGTAATTCAAAAGCAATCAAACAGCCGAATGATACATGTAGGGGAAGAGGGGGTGAAAAGTCACAGGGGTAAAAAGTCACAGGCCTTTTTGAACAACTTGCAGTGACCTAATTCTTAAGCTTAAATCATAATTTGGGACACTTTTATGAGAAGAAGGTCTGCAAGGAATATGAAAATTATACTCATTGTGCAAAGTGGGTTTTTACCCACCTCATGCATTTTTGGTGTCCCAAACAGGTTTTATTGATTCTGAACTTTCTCTATTAATGTCTGGTCACTGTGACTAAGGAAGTTGTGCTAGTGTTTCAAGGTCCCTTTGGTAATTTTCTTTCATGCTGTGAACCCCTTTTTGGCCATTTGGTCACCAAGTTGCCATGATCATGTGTTGAATTTTAAAAACAGCTGAGGGGTGAAATGTCACACTGTGACATTTCACCCCAGCACTGTGATATTTTACCATAGGGTACCGTGAAGTCAGTATTCTGTGCTAAGGAAAGTAAAATATTCCACACTAGAAGCTTTTAGCTTACAATCCTATCATCATCCATCATCAATAACACTGATGAGAGGGCATTGGAGCAAAATTTAATTTCACAAACTTTGGGAAATTTCTGACGCCGGCTTTGCTGATGGTGCATTGTCATTGCATGCCGATAGCTTTGGAAGGCTCACTATAAATTTCATGCACAAGGATGACTATCAAGTCTAGGTCTGCATATTACCTCATATAGTGTTGTATGTTCACAACAATTGCATGTGACTTGTTACCCCATGGTTGTGACTTCTTGACCCTGACATGGGGTAAAAAGTCACATCGGACTTTGCCTTAAATAATTGTGAACTGACTAAAGCCTATTTACAGCACAGCAGCTATCCTGTGATACAACTGTAGCCAACTAAATACTGCAAAATTGTTCCAAAGGTCATCAAGATCTAACAAACACCTGCTCTGCTCTGGGGCTTTTTCTGAATTTTGTGACTTCTGACCCCCGCCTCCCCTACGTATCAAAGAGATACAAACCTACTGAGTTACTCCAAAGAAACTTTATTGATGTTAAGGGATGCATAATACAACTTAACAACATGATTACATCAGGGAAAGCAATAATGGTATAACCAAGAAAATAGTAACCAACATAGAATACTTACAATATTCCATTATATCAGTTGCACTGAGGGGAAAAAATAGTGCTTCACTTCAGCCTTGTCTGCGGCTTCTCCATGACATCAAACAAGTTGTGACACTTATGATGACAAATTGTCTCCATACAAAAAGACAGGAAAGCAACCATGGACACAAGATAAACTCAGAGACTTGTTGGTGATCTCCTGAAAGATGATTAATTTCTTTGTCTATTTTTAGTGTATTGGATATTAATTTTCTTTTCTGTGTCAGTAAAACCTGTAAAGCCATGGCAGCCGATCAAATTGATGATCTTTTGTCACAAACGTGTTGGTTTACACAATTTTTTAAAAAAGGCGCCTTTTATTTGCAATTTCTTTAGAATTGTTTAATGAGAAAAATCTGATATTGCATCTGCAAAATCAAATTTAGTAGCAGGTCTTTGCAGAAGTAATTTGAAGAATTTAATTTAATAACACCATGATTGACATCGAATATTAGGAAATATAATTACTGTTGCGATATCATAATTTCATTCATGCACCAACACAACAGTATAAATACATGCTACGTAGATCGTTACCTGTTGTAAGCAGACTATTTCAGAAGTTTTATAATGATCAAAGACTGTTCAACAACTGCATTCATTGCCATTTCTTTGTTAGTCACATTGCAAAACATACTGAAAAACTGTGTTATTGCATATGCTTTTATTCTAATATTTGGATTTGAAAATAATGATTGATGACTAAATATTGCCATGTAATCGAATATTGGCTCATGCAAAATACTAATTCAGAAAAATGTCATATCAAACTGCCAATTCAAATAAATGTCATATCAAACTGCATTTGATACAATGTAGAGCAAGAAGCAATCAGACATTTCTTGTTGAGACATGGTTTTTAGCAGACCATTAGTTATCCAGGTGTGAAAAACATTCCAATGCAACCATACAGGCCTGATCAAGGCAGACTGCAGGTTTACGACATCCTCATCATTTATCACACATCGTTCACTAACATCAGATTTGATGGCTCATGATTCAGCAATCATGGTGCTACAGCAGACAAAAACCAGATTATAAAGTGATGAGTTGCTTTGACGAGCTTAACCTCGATTGGACTTGCCCTTTGGTCAGCATTAGGAAAACCATATGGCCCCAATGTCTCTTGGGGCTTCTATCACCAGATTCAGAGTAAACCAGGACTAAACATGATGAAAAATCTTTGAGCCCAGAGCAGTGCCAGTCTGCTCTTAATGCTATTTCTTCATTCATAGCCAATATGTATTTCAATGTATAATCTTGTTAAAAGAAGCAAGCAATATTTTGTTTTGATAAACATCAATGAGCTAAACAGTGTGAATGTCCTTTTACAATTGTAATAATTATGTTAAAAGATAGGAAGCCAGTCAACTGATAACCAGTAGTTCTCTGGGAGAATGAACTTCTTTACACAAGGAGGTTCTTTGGTGGTAGGGCATTGATCTACACATATATAATAGCAATTGTGCAAGCTGTATTTGGCCTTTGCTGTATTTTGGTTGCAGCTTTCAGATGGTCAGCTCATACACAGATGAGGAGATACAGTCAAGATGTTGCTTTAAAGAGAAGGACTTCAGGTAATGTTAGTACAGTTCTTTTCCTCACTTCAATGACAAACACAAATCATCCATTTGTGCTGATGGCCAATAGGGAGCATTGGGCAATCTTGTATGGGACGAAAGAAAATCACATGTATTGCAGGTAAACCATGGTTTGTCCTTTTTGTGTATTTTCTTCAAACATTCTTTGAACATATATTCTGACTTCTTTGAACTCTGCGGAAGGTCCCATCCTAATAAGGCCTTGTTCAGGAAGATGCAACATGCAAAGGAAGCCGACTGGGACCTCTGTTTAACCACACAGTTTGTCAAACTACAACAAGAACATAATGATCTTCTCAGTTCAAGGGTGGATGTAGCACACTATATATAGGCTATATGACTAGTATGACATGACAAAAATCTCTTAAAAGCTAGTGCTGATGTCTCTTTGCAAATGAGGGCTAAATTGCGGTATGTCTGCATCGTATTCGCATGAGGGAGCAATACCGAATAACTACAAGTACACTCAATTCTTTGGAAAATATCAATATGTACACTTTTACACAGCACAAACACTGCTCTTCTATGCTTCATTGTTCGTGCAGTAGGTTTTGACATCAAAAAGTTATATTTAGTTAATTGTTTTACAGAATAAGAGGACAAGCTCAGTAGGGTATATATCTGACATCTACATACAATCTTATTGCATAATTTGTTGTGTCTCATTTAACGATGATCTGGCATTGAAAGCATGATGTTTGTGCATTTCGTACCAGGTCTATGGCGCCTTTGCTGCCTTTTTGTTGCATGTTAGCTTGTCAGATGAGGGGAGACAGTTAAGATGTTGCTTTAAGGAGAAGGACTTTTTACATAAGATAATTGTTAATTTTCCTTTCTGCATTAGCAAAGCCTGTGAGGCAATGAATGACAACCAATAATTTTTCATTTGAAAGGTAAAAAAAAGGCAGACACTAATGAAATTTCTGATTTATCTTTGTTATAAATGTTTCAATCTCAAATCAAATTGATGATTTCTTATGAATTTATGTAATTGCAATTTTATACAATTAGAAGGACCCATTCATCTGCAATTAAATTTGAATGTTTTCATGAGAAAACTCTGATATTGCATCTGCATCAGTAAGCTTAATCTTAGTCCTACGCAGTAGTAATTTGAAAGATGTAATTTAATAGTGGCATGATTTATGGGAAATATAAAATTGCTGTTGTCATGATACATATTACATGTGTGCATAAACACATCATATTGAGGATACATACATGTATAAATTACATATTATAAGAAGATAAATTGGGTCATTTTACGTTCATACAAACCTTTCGACAAAACAATCAAGCAAAATCAATTGATTTCTTCCACCATATTGCAAAACTTGCCATCATGTATTTATATTCTGATAAATGGCATTTGGAGATAATTATCAATGACAACTGCCACTTACAAATTCAATATTTCCTCATGCAAAATGCGAGACTTACAGCAAAGCATATTCACTGTGCACTAACGAATGGGGTACCCTCGCCATCAGGGTAGCCATTACAACTACTGATTCGTAATTTCAAAGTGAAATTGCAAAAAAATTTGGGGGAATGAGGCCTTCAAATTTTAAAGGTGGCTAAAATGGCTTGTAGAAGGAATGATTGCCAAGTGACAGATCCACACATACAGTATGGAGTAAGACATTTGGGAAATTAAAAACCACTCGAGGCGAGGGTACCACAAAAAATGAAAAATGGCCGGGCGAGGGTACCAGCATTTTGGCAAGGGTACCAACAGAAAATGGCGAGGGTACCAGCAGAAATGGCGAGGGTACCAACCCGGAAGTGGCGAGGGTACTGCAAGATTTGGGCGAGGGTCACTTCCGGTTGGCGAGGGTAATCACCAAGCCAATTGGCGAGGATAATGCAAGATATTGGAACGACCAAAAGCAAACAGTCAAGGAACAAAGGCAATGGATCAGCTTATCCAATTTGCTCTTTATTGCAATAGATAACAACATTTGCTGACACATGATTGTACTTATTTTAATTACCAGTCAGGAACCCCAATCAAGATTATAATTGCAATGCCCTGCAATAAAAGAGAATCTTAAAATTAATTAACTCCAAATGAGAATACAGTTGCACAACAGTATTCCTGTCCATTCTACCTCACAGTGGAAGTCTGTACAATGCAGATTTGACAAGTTTTGGTATACATCTACAAATTAAAACATTTAGATAGAAATGTGGAAACATACTTGACTGTAACAAACAGTTGTCAAGCACATACATAAACCAGTTTGTAGGCCATTGTTTTAAAAGCTCTCAACTCTAAAATCTGGTAAGAATATTTTGTGGCACATTCACTAAACACTGAACAGAGAGTAGAACATTTTCAAAATATCATTAGCTTTAAGGGTAAATATGCACAAAGTGTCAGACTCATCATCATTTATATTTCTATATGTATGATTGTGTATGCGGGGAGGATGGACACTCTCAGACAGGGAGGAATTCAATTCAATTCAGTTCAATGACTACAGATATATACATATATATACAAGCAAACACATACATACCCAAGACGTGGTAGGCTGACATCCAACATGGAGGAATAAAGTTTATCAAAATGACCTTTTCCCAAACAGTACCATCCACAGTGAAACTTGCATAAATGATTATTTTTCTCCCTGTGCATAGCACTGCATACTGCTGACATGAGATGACCTGAGATTATCATGTTTCAATTCTGATGCAGCATACTATTGCTGAGAACTAAAATCCGCTCCTAAGATATTAGTCAACTAATATTCATTCTAATACAATAGTTATATGCAGGCTATGCATTTGCAACCTTTCAGTGTTATATAAGGTTGATGCATAAATGAATTATCACAAGGAATGTGTATTATAAATTCATGGTGATGCCTAAAACAATTATGAATGACGTGATCAATGCGTGGTACAATCAATGAGATCTGCCTTTCATGTATCTTAGAAGCTAATGAGAAATCAGCAGTTTTGATAAGCATTCCATTGTCGGGTCTTGTCCCCAACTTTCCATGCAGCAATTGTTGGCTTTATGATTGGTAAATGAACAGCAGAACATAACACATCTCGGAGATTAGACGTTGTAAGCAGTCTCATAGTCAATGCAGAATAAAAAGAATGGTGTGGTTAAAAAACTATTGCAAGCAGTCAAATTCTGTAATCTTCATGTAGCAATAAAGGGTAGTGTATTTGAAGAGTGTGGTGATAGGGGGAGGCTTTCCATCATGAACATTGTTGAACAAGGAAAATAAAACTGGACAGGGACCATGCTTATGAGGCGAAGTACACAGTCTCAGCACGATATGAAAAATGCATCTGCATTATATGGGTATTTGAGAGCTACTATTTAGATAGCTATACAATTAGATAAACAAGTAGATAGACAAGTAGGTAGTCAAGTATACAGGTAATTATCTATCTATCTATCTATGTATCTATCGGTCTATCTATCTATCTATCTATCTATCTATCTATCTATCTATCTATCTATCTGGAGCACTGGGTTCATTTTTTAACCTCTACAGACGTCTATAGAGGGTCTACATTCAGCCTTTTAAGGGTCCCTCTGGGATGTCTGTTGAAGATAATTTTATTGGATATCTAGACAGTCTGTTTTAGGCAAGCACCATAAGAAGAAGTGATGTCCATTGCGTTCAGATAAAAATGAGTTTCCGGGGTGAGATTTGAACCCCAGACCTTAGAGCCATCGGACCAGGAATCTTAACTATTAGGCCACAGAAGAACACCTATCCATCTATCTGTTACATAAACCTAATAACATCAATATTGCTTTTTATATTACTCTGTAAAAGTGCTAAAATAGAAAAATTTCCTAGACAGTGATATTGGATGGTACCCTCACCATGACAATAATTGAAAATGGTGTTACCCTCGCCAGGTCCTTTTGGGTACCCTCGCCCTGACGTTATATTTCGATTGCACAACACAACAATTCTGTGACTGATAACACTTGGAAGGTAAGGCCCAGAGTTAGTTTATCTTTCAATCTACATGCATGACCAAAATAGGCTTTGAATATGATATAATAAGCTCAGGAAGCTTCAGGATGACACAAAATTACTTTGAATCGACATTTGCAATGGCTGCCCTGATGGTGAGGGTACCCCCCTCGTTAGTGCACAGTGATATTGTGTGCAACTTGCTATGAGTTGTAAACCAAGAAGGAATATTATGACACTTTTTATCAAAATTGCTTTTTTGTGTGACTGTTGGTTTTTAGCAAACTGAATAGATGCACGGCAACATAACCGAGGCGGATTGCTGATTTATGACATCCTCATCATGATTTATCACATCATCATTCACTATTATCAGAGATATCGGCACCTGATGCAGCCTTTCAGGTGTGATAGCAGGCGAAAACCAAATTATGAAGAGATGAGTTGCTGGGAACAGCTTTTACCAGGGTAGCCTGATCCCATGGCCAGTTTAAGGAAACACCATTGCAGCGCATCACTCTATAAAGAGCTGATCACAACAAACCAGGCTTATATTTTTGAAGAAAAAAAAAGAAGATTCTTTAAAGCACAATACAATACAAACACAGTGGCATCGCATTTGACCATAACGGCAAAAGGTCAGTTGCGCCCTGTTTTTCAGTCTTCTTGTTTTTTTTCATTCGACTTAAGTTTATTTACAATTTAACAGCATGAATCTACCTATGTTAAAATATAAAGGGGAACGGGAGTCTTTAAATCATCTCAAGATACATCGCAAAACGAAATTAACGTTATGAATAATTTATCAGAACTACAGTCACTTCCAAGTTCCCTGTATCACTTTGAATTATACTTGGGTGACTTGGTCACTTTGATTGAAATAAATCACTATCCAACTGATTGGGTTTCAACATTGGCGGAAATTGTATTTATAATTATACATTCTCTACTAGCTCCAAACGACAGTTTTTGAAAACTGAACTGGCAAGCTTCGATTTCAATAAATCACCCCAAAGAAATTAAAGAAAGTTTACCAGCATTCAAGAAAGACACAGACCTGACGGGCATGAGACATTACGTGCTATTAAGAATTTAGAAAAGTATAAGTTTGGCAGTTTGAGACTACCTATATTAAAATAAAAAAAACATGATTCTTAACATCATCTCAAGGTACATCATAAATAAAAATCAACATGGTAACTAATTTATCAGAACTACAGTTGCTTTCAACTTCTCTGCACCGATCATTCTGAATAATAATGTTTAGATGACTTGGTCTATTTGATTGAAATAAATCACTGTCCAACTTATAGGCTTTCAACAATGGTAGAAATTGTATTAATTGTTTTACATGCTCTAACAGCCCAGAATGACAGTTTTGGAAAACTGAACTGGTTAAATATGATTTAAATAAATCACTCCAAAGAAATTTAAGAGAGTACACCAGGATTCAATAACTATGGCATTTGTCACAACAACAAATCATTAATCAGGGCATACACCTAGAAGTTGCATTGGAAGATTGCCAACGTCAGACATGGGTAGAACATGTAGTACAGTGGTTTAACTTGAGTCTGAGGCCGGAGATTTTTGGGTTGAGTGGATCTTTAGTTTTAAGGTATAGTTTGGAGATGAAAATTCATCTGGTGACTCCTGACTCATAAAAAATAATTAACAAACTTTAGAAAATCACGCTTACCACAGTGTGAAAAGTATCTTACACAGGACATCCCACAGAAGTATTCTTGTACAAAATCCTATGGAAACAACATTTACCTTGACCTATGCAGTACATAAGATACTCTCCGTTGACATACAAGCATGATATACACGTAACTATACAAGCATGATATAACTATGTAAAAAATTTCTAACGATCATTTAACTGCTTCAGTTTTTTGAGGCACAGGAGCATTTCTAATAATGGCGTGACCTATTTGGTTAAATCAGGCCTAAAGTTGAAATATGAACTGCTACATGTAACATGTACCAACTTAACATATGACAATACCTCGGGTTTGAAAGCTAATGATTATATTATGCAAGTTAGAATTATTTTCATTTACAAAAGACAAAAATTGTTGGTGGAAGTGAACAATTACCTTCCGAGAAAAGAACAAAGTTTTTCATCACTGCCCCATCTTGCGCCACGTTCCCTTACAAGGCAAGGAAACATTCAATGACATTTCAAGTTATCCAACCATACCATATCCAGTAAATACATGTAATTACAACTGTGCACTGCACAGGTGATTAGTTGCCAGTCATCTTATCAGCCATGCTTGTTTGTGTTTCACAGACTTACGGGCCCAATTTCACTAGCAGTGAGAAATTTGAGACTAGTCTCAAGTGTTGAGTTCACACTTTTGGACCAGTCCAAAGGTTAAGCCTATGTATGCAATGTTATTATATTTCAAAACACATGTCTAAATAATCATAACTGTTTTACCAACTGAAAATCCAACACTCAACTAAGAAAGTCACAGCCCAAACCATCCTCACTTCTCAGTGTAAGCTTGTGAAGCTTACCCGCACGACAACATACCCTTTTTTGTCAAGGTAACAAAAAGATCAACTTTCCACTGGTGTGATAGACATAATTAACAGTTTGAGATCTCTCAATGCAACTAAATGGATGGTTGAGTGTGTAATTGTTGCTTGCTATAGTTGTTTCAATTACTTTCTTTGTAGAAAACCATAACCAATCATTGAAATAACGTTGGAAAAAAGCTGTTAATGGATTTGAAAACTTCAGAATTTTTTTACACTTGCAGGGTAAATGAAAATGAGCCCTTCAATGGGAGGATGGCCCAAACTAGACAAAATTGAGACTTGCTCTGAGTGGGTCTCTAGATGTCGGATAGGAGGGTTGGTCAGGTGACTGGTGGTGGCATGCTAGGCCGCCAATCGCTGGGTCCAGGGTTTGAATCAAACTCTTGCCGAGTCACCTGGGCCTATATTAGATAGATAGATAGATAGATAGATATGGTAAGTGCAGCCCTCTAAGCCCAGTTCTGGGCGATCAAGAGGGTTGATTGATGAGATGAGAGAGAGAGCGGGAGTCCTCAGCATGTTACACATTTACCCCATGTGAGGGATCTTTTACTTTCCCAGCACAGACACTGATACAAGGTGCCGCCAATTTAACGTCTCATCCGAACAACATCCAGCTGGGACTTTGCTCATGAAGGTACACTGAAAATTTTGGGTTCCCCACCCGGGATTCGAACCTATGCAGCGGAGCAGGCGGGAACCTTAACCACTACACCACCCAGGATGTTAAGCCCCAATCATCCATCCATGCATTACAAGCTGCAGCAGGCAGTCTTATTGGGCTTTTTTCTAATATTAAACTGTGTAGAACATAGATTAAACAAACTTTCAATTCGTACTTTTGAAATTAAGAAGAATCAAAGGTGTGGGATTAACAAACTCTCATTGGACAGTTTGATAAGAATGCCAAACAACAGCTTAGGAGCAGTCCAATCCAAAGGAAATTGGGACTTATATCTAATTATTTGAGGGTGAAATAGCTTGAAATGCCAATGAAACACTTGACTTGCCACCAGCCTCAAATGGATGAGTCTGAAAACGTTTTTAAAAAATTGTTCATAAAATTGTTCATAATTTTTGCAAGATTTCATCAAATTTAATATTTTTCCCATCTTTAGGAAGAACCATAGGTTATACGGCAACATTAAAATTCAACCTTTTTTGCAAATTCATCAAAACTGAAAAACAATTTTGAATCAAACATCACCAAAAAAATTAATTGTGTCAAAAAATCACAAATATTTACTGCTGCAAGCAGATCTTCTGCCTGGATAAGTTTTTGTTGATGCAAATTTAATTAGATAATTGTACATGAATGCTACAAAACCTAGAAACACCCATAAAAACTGCCAATAAAATTTGATCAGCTGCTTACATGCAGTTAATGATATCAGTGAGCTTCAAATTTTTTTTTTTAGTAGAAAGGGAATTGAATTAAATTGACGTATACATTTTTCATTATTTGGCATGTAGACGAATGTGTTTAAGTGTAAAAACGAACATATACATGACCAAGGCACTTGTGTACATGTCAAATATTGCTTTTCACAAATTTGTGTATATGCACTTAACGAACATTGCAAATGGAAACTTTGCTGAAACTAACTCTAACCATAATTCTAACACTAAACCCTAATTACGTAGCACTTCCACGAATGTTAGTATTGGCAGATACACAAATGAAGAAAAAAGCAAATTCACGTACATATGATAGTTTTTACACCTTCACGAATTCGTGAACATGCCAAATAAAGAAAAATATATACATGTAGACTGGTTTTTGAGTTATTTTAGCCAATTTTTGATTTGCATAAGTTACCTTTCCATTCACTGTGGCAAAACTGGACGAGGGTAACTGAGTTACCCTCGTCTCATTTTGTCAAAATAAATTGAAAAATCTAGGTCATCCCATTGGATCCCATGTTAAAAGAGGACGAGGGTAGCTGTTTTTCTAATAATTGGATGACGAGGGTAACTGCTTGTGATGACTAAGGTAACTGCATGTTAACTGTGCATCAAAAATATTAAAAGTTGGCTGAAATTGATGATATATTTTGGATAAAGGTATTAGTCACACCTGGAATGACAAGTGCAGAAAGAACAATTAAAATTCAATTTATTTAAAGCAGCAATATACAAATAACAATGTGCAATCATACAAAAATAACTTGATATTCTGACAAGCACATGCCACATGCAGCCGCAAGTATCAGCTCACTGGAAGCAGTTTCTGGTTGAACTGATTGATTTCATGAGCTGCTGTTTTATTATTTGTTTAAAAGGGAGTTTTAAACAAATTGTGATCAATTCGAACTGATTCCAGGAGTCAGTAGGACATAACCTTATATAATTATTCTCTCCCAAATGTATAACATACTACCCGGTAAGGTTCTGGCTGAAGACCAATCTAATGTTGTCAGTACTTAGATGAAGGCAGTCAGGCTACACACTGGTGTATTCAAATCAGATTTAGCATCGATTTGGCTTTTAGGGCACCAGGACAGCTGCCTACGGATCTTACCCCTGAGACAAACTTTTTTTTTTTGTAAAGCGTCGTCGAACAATATTTTGCAGGCAAACGAGGGACAAACTTTTTTATTGCAACATAATGTACCTGCAGGTCACAGGTGGAAAAACACTTTTTATATCATTTTCATGTGCTGAACAAAATTTTTTTTCAGTGTCAAGTTGGAAACAAACATGTTTCACTACAAAAAATCCATAGCCCCCCCCCTCCCCCCAAGGTTATTGCTCATTCCTAAGATAACCAAAATTAATAGAGACAACAGATGAGTCCTCCTCCAATTAACAAAGTTGTGTTTACGTTGTGTGGCATTTGGGTACATTTTTTTATGAAGTCTGTGTATGATATATATATATTAGGCAACTTAAAAAGATAGCTCACACCAAATTTGCGCTTATCAATAGTTTCAATACAAATTAATAATTAGCCCTCTCCGGCTCTCCCATCTATAAATCTGGTCAGTGAACACCAGTCCTGTTATGCAAATGAGGCTGAGCACATCTATTTATGCATATATATGTATGTTCCTATTATATAGGCTAAGTCA
Organism: Platynereis dumerilii; assembly: GCA_026936325.1. Lineage (NCBI taxonomy): Eukaryota > Metazoa > Annelida > Polychaeta > Phyllodocida > Nereididae > Platynereis > Platynereis dumerilii. Next base: position 38,889,917 of record JAPTHN010000011.1, on the reverse strand, counting down.
TATATAGATCTCTCACAGGGATTGAAATAATAGGTGTTAGAGAAGTGAATAGTTTTTAGGCAAAAAGCCAGTGGTCTAACCTGGTAATATCCAGAGGGTAGCAGGAGGGAGGGGAGCAATCACAAGATCGAAAATTTTGGAAATTTAATACCAACAAGACTGGTAGGGCCTACATGTATAACATACTATAATAATGGAAGCATTGCATGCGATCATCATAGCAGAATGACAGAAAAAAAAATTGCTGAACATAGTGCAAATCACCATTACAGAAGACGAATGACAAGTGCTTACAGAAAAGAACTGGAATATTTCTTATGAGGTCACATCCCTATCCCTGCCACGTTATTCTGTATGAGTCTTGAGCAATTTGTGAGGTCATATCCTATACTTGCAGTGCTATAAGGATAATCTTATAACATGTTACACCATTCATAAATGAGGTCACAAGCTACCAAAACAGTTTATTTCCATGTGTTTGATAGGGCCTGTTGTGAGGTAATTGATGTCAAATAGCAGCTGAATGTAAGTGTTCATCATTCGTCCACTGTAAACATTTCAAGTGGATAGAAATACTGCGCGCTGATTAGATGTGATATAAAAAGATGTATAAAATCTTATAATATGTAATCTTGGAGTGATGGGCGAATTCCCAACTTTTTCTATTTCTAGCCATGGCTTTCTGTGTTTTGTTTTCAAAACAGGTTTCGCGGTGTCTCTGAGGATTAAAATCTAATATCACTTATTTTTGCAATAAGCATAATTTGGTTGGTGGAAATCAACCTTTGTACCTCATATGTTTAGGCATTCTATAGTCTTAGCAGAATGTGAATCCCTACTCCTGTCAATGTAAGACGCCACATGTCGATTTTCTAGAACAATAGTTCTATATTGAGCATGGAAAATTATATTTCTAGTACAAGTGGGATTTTTGAAAAGAAAAAAATTAAATTAAAATCTGTGCTGCAGTTTTATAATGCTTAACCCATCATTTTGAAAGCAAATAATATAAGGCGGACAGACTGACTATTATGACTTTTGAAATAAAATTATATTGCCATTTTTGCACTAGCCTATACCTAGATAACGATAAATTTTAACATGCACAAGGCTTGTACTTTAAAAGGGGGCTCACCAAGAACAAATTGATGCATTTTGTAATGAACTCCATGCCCAAAATCACTCTTAATGACCACCCTAAAAGGGACAATTACCCTCGTCATGTCAACAAGCATGGTCACAACTACCCTCGTCTTGGGATGCAGTTACCCTCGTCATTTTCATGGTGCTTTAAGCCATTTCTGGACTCTCAGAGCCTGAATTCAACGTGGCTCTCTCTTGGAATGTCATTTTCGATCAAATGCAATGGCATTACACTAGTTGGATAAACAATTACAGAAGCCATAGGCTCAAATTCAATGTTACATAACATTTAAGGCAGATTTAGAGACGAGGGTAACTCAGTTACCCTCGTCCAGTTTTGCCACAGTGCCATTGGTCTCTTAATTGTTTGGCAAAGCCATCTCTCAAAGAAGGTACTATCCATTTTTAGGCCAAGGAGACAATGCGAAAATGGGTATACACTGCATGAAAAATATAGATGGATTGAGGCTTTGTGTCCTGTATTTCTGTGGTTGGTAGGCTTATTAAGACAGGAAGATGACACGGCAATGAGGTGATGGATGATTGATACAGCAGTCCAACATAGGCCCAGGTGGTCGACCCGGCAAGAGCTGGATTTGAACCCTTGACCCAGCTATTGGAAGCCCAGAATGCTACCACTAGACTAGACCTACCACTAAGACAAATATGGAACCTACCTATATAAAATATCTATTTAAATTGTATGTACATGTACGTGAAATTTATCATCCTGTCCTATTTGTCTACAGAGTGAAAACAAACAATACAGGACGTAAAACATGTGCATCCCTCACACCATTGCAAAATGCTTCCTTATTTGTAAAAAGGACATTATGAATTTAAATATATATCAGACTCAAGGTCATATTGCAGGTTTATCAGTACCTGGTTTTACTAGTTTTTTTTCTAACAATTGTTGTATCATATGAATTACCAAATTGATTTGAATTTGCCTGTGTCAATACTTAAAAAACTTAATTCATACTTTTGAAAAATTCCACTGAGACAGCCCTTGGTAATATCACTTCCAAGTGTTGAAAATATCATGTGTGCTCATTTTGCAGGCAAGTCTAGGTTACACAATACCTTTGATTTTGACAATATGCAGTCTAATCCTTTATATTGACAGTTTTCAATAAATTGCTTGTCACAGGCATGAGGACATTACATCATGCTTGTGACCAACAGCCAAAGAAAACTGAGATAACATAATTTAATCCTGTATGATTTTATTTGAACCAACAATGAAAAGTAAAATCCTCATTATCACATCTTCAGTTGATGGTCAACATTAATTATGATGGAACTTACCCAGCTGTAGAATTATATTTGCAACAGAAAAATGACAGGTAAGAATTTCTGATTCATTCTAAACCATGTAAAAAAAAAGCCTGTTCTAATAATCTAGTAAATAATCAAGGAAAAACGTATATCGCCCTTATTTCTATGGCAATAATTCTTATAGAAAAATGTACCATCAAAATGAAAAGTGTGTTTGCTAAACTACTACTAGTACTACTAGTGATAGGTCAGGTCAGCAATTTTGTTCTTCATTTTGTAAGACCTCAAGTCATCATTAATTTCTTCCTGAGAAGCAGGCTTTACTATATATAGTGGGTTTGGGGTGTTGTTGATTTTTGGAGGCATCGTCTCATGATGTCATCAACGCAGTTTTGTGTGTAGTGTGGTGAATAAGAGTGTGGAGAATTTATAGTACAAAGCAAGTCAGGTGGGCTGATTTCCTGGGAGGGGGGTCACCTGGGGGGATAACTGCAAACATTTTACTTTTTGCTACTTGTATCACCATGCAGGTTAAGGGTTACCTCGGATTTGGGGTGCTCTTGGAACATTTTTCTTTTTACTTGGCTTGAGGAGTCACCCCCAGTTTTTTTTTATTTGGAAAGCCACAGTGCTAGCTGTCCGAGGGGTCACCATGCGATACTTGTGAACATTTTTTATTTCTTGCAAGTTATATGACTAGGCTGGGGGGTTACTTCTAGTGGTACTCCTCAAATTATAAATTAAACTAGGCTTTGGGGGTCACCAGGGTGAACTTGTTAAACATTTTATTTTGCCAGTTATATCACTTGTATTGGCTGGGGGTCACCTTCAGGGTACTCGTACATTTTTTTGCAGGGATGGTGGGTCATGTCGGGGTTCCTCATTAAAAACATTTATTTTGCCAGTTTAATGACAAGGGTTGAGGTCACCTCAGGTTGTACTCATGAAATTGTTTTTCTTTTGGTCATATTGCCAGCTGTAGGGGTCACCTGGGCTAGCGTGCATCATCTCCCCCCAAAAAATGATTAATTTATTTACACATTCTGCAAAATTTCATTTAGACCGGCTGTGGCCCTAGGATAGTACTTTTGTGTTAATGTTCAGTCTAAAATTGACAAAAATTATGCTTTGAAAAGTTGTGATAAAAGATATCGAGCTTATTGAAGAAAGTAGGACAAATGTTTGGAATAATCAACTTAAAAGGTCAACATCTGCCTAACTTTCACACAATCACTAGAATAAAACATAAGGAACTTAGGAACACATTGCTGAAGAAAGTAGGACATTCAATATGGTTTCTAGATAGTTATTCATGAAAATGCAAATTTTCATATGTGCATCAATTGCATGTAAACTAGAAATGACACAACCGGAAACCTGTGAGTGATGCGCTGCCCGGACTGAGTCCTAAAGATGAATCACACATGTATCCGTAGTTAGTGTATATACCTCTGTGTAATATTTCAGTCAAATCTTGGCTCACAGGATCACTGCTGTCTTGGCTAAATACACATTTCCTGGCCATCCCACTGACCCAAACTATCCACCTGTCTTTGATTTTACTCCCCTGTCTTTCTGCCCAGGAGTAATTTACCAGCTTGTTATTGCTCTCTTATTTACGATTGGCAACTCTGCTATTCCTTAAAAAAAAAACGTGCAAGCACTTTTAAGAGTTGCTTGCATCTATCTATCTATCTATCTATCTATCTATCTATCTATCTATCTATCTATCTATCTTTCTATCTTTCTATCTATCGGTCTATCTATCCATATATCTATGTGTTTAGCTGTCTATCTATCTGTCTATCTATCTCGAGGCCTTCCCTTCCTTCCCCCTCTACATTCAGCATAATCACGAAATAGCCCCCACCCTCTGATAACGGAATGAGCGAGACCATTGAAAAGCATAGGCTGCCACTCATTCCGTCACAGGTGTGGGGCTTATTTCAAGATTATGCCCTACATTCCTTACTTCATGCCTTTGTTCATTCCTTTGTTCATTCCTTCTTTTCTTCATTCCTTCCTGCATTATCTCTACCGAATTTGTAAACACTGGATCTAGCTGGCACTAGGATGCTTTTAGGACAAATGTAGTATATATATATATATATCTATATATATAGTATAAACAAGTTGTTGATAACAGCTAACTTTTACAGTTAACATCAAACAGGACTGCTGCAAGGTGTGTCATGTTTGTCACACAATGTCATGTTTATGTAACCTAGTTCCATGTGATAAATGGACATTCTTGAAGTGAAAAGTATATGCTGACCTGCTGTTTTCACTTCTAAGGGAATATTTGATATGTGAACAGGAATTAAGGTATGTTTTTCTTTAGACTTTCTTATCATTGTCAGCTAATAGTAAATAACATGTCACATGAAATATTGTCCATTAGATTTTTAATATGATTGCACCATTTTCCATAAACTTCCTGTTGATATTAATGAATACAAGCAAGCACTGACATAGACAAACTGCACAAATCAAGTAAAAAAAATCATTATACTTTTGAAATTAAAGATTAGATCTGGCAATTCTGCATAGAATTCAACTTGCATTAAAATAACACAATAACTGGTAAATTAACAACATTGGGGTGATATGAAACAATACCAATCAACACAATTGCATGTTTTTCAGAATTAAGTGAGTTCAATTCATTTTATTAGTCCAGTAGAGCCCCACTATGTCAGAGGAACCCAAAAAGCTGTAAAACAAATCTCACTGAATTGAAAGCGAGTGCCCCCCTCAATGATGACTGTGATGCAGCCATAGTCCGGTGCCCTGCTATGTGAATGCGTACAGGCCAGGAGACCAGGCTAATGCAGCCATAGCCACGCTGGGAGAGCGTGTTTGTAGAACTGGGCAAGAAATACTTTAAATATGTCACAATAAAGCCACTAAATGTTGGTTTAAAGATTCGGGGACAAACTTTATGACAGTAACGTAACATACAGTGAAGAAGGGCTCTGAAAGTAGTGGCAGGTGCCCAGTAGCTTTTACATAAAATTGGGCCAAGAATGTTAACATTTCAGTGTGTGCAAAAAAGCTTGCTTACGAAACCAAGTGCTTGCCCAAGGGGGGGCACCCCCAGGGCAGCGCAAATAACTACAGCAGTTCATTGAGAAACTGTTCTGCCATGTCTTTTTTTCTGACTACATCATAATTAAATCAAGGTTTGTAACAGGCAACTTCCTCACTATGTGGTCTTCTCTGAGTTTCAAAAAGTCAAATTAACATCCTTTTTTTTTCATTTATCAAAATTTCCCACTTAGCAGTTTCTCTGGGTGATATTTCCCTGTAAAAAAACAATTTGCACACAATTGCGACTTCTCCTCAATGGAAACCATTGATTTTGACTTCAAATTAAAGCTCTTTTTCTAAGGAATATAACTGTGCCATCCAGAAATCACTTACTGCAGAAGTGCATGATGTTTGAAGATATTGGGGCCAGACGATACATCCTAACCTGGGGATCACCTTGGGGTGGGGGGATTGGGCACCATGAGCCACTTTGGACATTTTGCACTGGTGAGCCTAAAGTTTCGACAGTGAAAAGCTTGGTACTTTATGTAAACATAGTAAGACCTTTGGCTACAATATTCCGTGTTGTTACATTATATTCTTGATTTTTAAATAGTCAAATGAAGTCTTTAAAAAATATGTAAGCTGGTCATTGTGCCCAGACCCTAGGCCAGTGGGGCACCATGAGCCACCATAAACTATGCTACATTTATCAGAATTATGTTCAACATCATTTTTTCATGATTCTTTGTGGCTGCAAGTTAAAACAACACTTTTAATGGATATTAATTATCTGATCCAACTACCATGTTTGAGTTACCTTAATAAATTTTAATATTATATATTGATATAAAAAATTAAAGGAAAATAAATTTGACTATGCCTATCGACTCAAAATTATTAGATTAATACACACACCACCATCTGGGCTGTTGACATATTATCCCTCTCATTCAACTGTTAAGAGACCTTATCAACCCAATAATTTACTTGAAATTTCCCCTTGGCACATGCCAACTCATGGTTCAGATGGATGTTGTATATGATTATTAATCAATGATAATAGTACAAGTGTGTCCTTATTAGCTGCTAAAATCTTCTCTAGTTCAATACAGTTGCTGATGAAAGCCAAGCTTTAATTAAAATAGGGAACACACTAAACCTTCATTGAAACTGGCTCTGTTGGTGCATATTTAGCATTATTTACCTCTTCCACCAGGAGAAAAGTTGCACCACTCAATATGTTACTTTCACTGGTCAAAATAATTTTTCAGTTCTTCGTCATACATTAAAAAGAGAGATTAAGGCTGCTATTTTTGTTTTTGCTAGTTATATAACTAGGCTAGGGGTCACCTACAGGGTCAGGTCAGGGGGACATTTTGAAGTTTTAAAATTGCTATTAGGGGTCACCTCAAGGCCGTATTCATGAAAAGAATTTTTTTTGCAAGTTATAGCTTGTGGACACCTCTAACTGGCCAGTCTTCCGCTTTGTCAGGCATTGAATCTGCGGATTCTTGTTAATGTTTTATGGTGTTAACTTTTTGGTGTGTAATCAAACTTTGAATAACAGACTGTACAAAGTTTATGACTGTGCATATGATCGTAGTATTGCATGAAAGGTACTAAATTTTGCATGTAAAACAGTGTATTCGCATTATATATTGTTTTTCCAGTTAGAGCTTTCCTCTGTTTACAAAGAAATCATTCTTGGCTTAGTACCATATTCAATGTTTTCGATCAGACAGTGAAATACTGAAATTTCTGCCCTCTAACCAGGTGATTTTCTTAAACTCAATAATCATAGGCCACTCTGCTACATGTTCTACCCATGGCTGAGGTTGGCCATCTTCCAAGGCAATTTCTTAGTATTGCCCTGAATAATAATTGATTGTGACTAATGTCATCATTCTTGAATCCTGGTGTACTCTATTGAATTTCTTTGGAGTGATTTATTTAAATCACAGTTTGCTAGTCCAGTTTTCCAAAATTGTAGTTTAGTGCTGGTAGAGAATGTATAATAATCAAATCAATTCCTGCCATTGGTGAAACCCAATCAGTTGGACAGTGATTTATTTCAATCAAATTGACCAAGTCACCCAAGTATAATTCCAGGGAAGTTGGAAGTTATTGTAGTTCAGATAAATTATTCATAACTCTAATTTTGTTTTACAATGTACCTCGAGATGATTTTAAGAATGATGTTCCGCTGTGTATTTTAACACAGGTAGACTTATACTCCCAGTTAATTTTTTTCTAAATTCTTAATTAAATGTGTGTAATGTTTCCTGCCTAAGAGTTATTTGATTTAATGCCTTAGTCTTATGGCACATGGTCAGTTTTCCAATCTTTAAACTTCAAATCCAGTGTTTTGAGAGAGAGATTATTGTGAATTTTATGTGAAAAGGAGTGATTTAAAGAAATCAAAGTAACCAAGTAACATGAGAAAATGGCATATCCAGTGGCAATTCAAAATAGATGATGACTGACAAGCCAAATTCGCTTACCATACAGTCGCATCACATGTAAAATTGTAAATAAACTTAGAAGAATGAAAAAGAATAAGAAGACTGAAAAACATGGGGCATTTGACTGGTTTGCCAAATGGTCAAAAGCGAAGCCACTGTGTTTACAGATGAGGTGGAAGCCACTAAATATGTAATCCAAGAGACATTCTGAAGCAGAGGTCAGTAACCTGAGCGGTCATTGTGCGCATAACAGAGCAATGAAAGCTACTCTCAAGATGGCTGGCTCTCTGACAATGGGCGATCACATAACAAAAGATGAGCGAGGGGCTGGATGTCATTGCTGCTCACTCTTATTAGACCATCCTGGCCACATTTATAAAAGTATGCCTGACAGAGACAGATGGAAATCATAGAATAATAGAGCTGTGGCCCAAGCTAAAGGACTTTTTTTTTGTATCTACATAATAGCAGCCTCTTCCTGAAGGTCTTAAAGAGGCAATTGTCAGGATTGTAGAATTTGTAGTTTCAGTTAGGGGACAAAAGTATCTTGTATGGCACTAAAGAAAAGCAAATGTGCACATTGCATGTAACCTTGGCTTGTTTTCTACTTTTACAGAACTTCCCTTTCACATTAACAATGTTTGACAAGCCACATTTTACAGTTCTCCTTTAAGCTCTGCTCAAGGTCCCATCCTAATCAGCCTCGTTCAGGAAGATGTAACATGCAATTAGCAAAGGGAGCAGAGGGGACTTCTATTCAACCACACAGACTGTCAAACTTCAACACAAACATAATGATTTTTCATTGTTTGTCAATTAGGGGAGACCGGGGCTATTTGAAGCGCCAATTTTTTGTCGTGTTCTGCTGAGCTTATGGTAGTAGATACAGGTACGAAATTTTGGCAAGTTCTAGCTACAGTATTCACCTCAACATTCCATGGAACAACTTTGTCTAAAATACTGACAAGGTCTCACCATGAGCTGGAAATACCACGAGACCAAGTGTTTCAAATAACCCCGGGGCCGGGGTTAATTGAAAAACCACATGGGGTTATTTGAATCATCTAGAATAAACTTGCAAAAATCAGATTTAATGATTAAACTTCGTTTAATAACATTCATAATACAACAACTGATTCCTTGAAAGCAATTAAGTTTCACATTAGGAATGACGTGTTCAAGAACCTAGTACAAAAAATATGAAAAGCAGCACTTCAAACTTGAAAGAAAATTTTGAAATTTTTGGAAATAATTAGTATAGTTGTACAGTATGAAACGTCATAGAATTATTCAAACAGTGATGCTAACTGAGAAGAAAGAGCTTTTATAAGGAGACACGTCAATGGGGAAATGGCTTTGTGGATGCTGTCCCTTTCCTGCGCTTTATGAATTTGTGACAGCTTTAGCCATGTCAGCAAATGGCTTCTGAAAATAACTCCATTATTGAAATGACCAGTGCAAAGATTCTCCTCTTTTTCTATTTAATACAATAATAATTCAGAGTTGCCTGAAGAATATGACACTCATGGGCTACTGTTCAACATTGTCATAAGCAGTTGACTTCTTCAAGGGCAGCTTGGGATTTTTTAGCAGCCCCTCATTCTCAGTCATTCCAATTCCTTTTCTGGTGTAAACTATTTCAGCTAGAAGAAATACACCAATAGGATCATACTATACAATGTAATAGCGTTTTTCTACTTTGCTGTTGATAATGAGACTCTGCATGGCATTGCTTCAGTGTTTCAAATAGCCCCACTGAAAATGCTTCAAATAGCCCCAACCCATCATGCGGTTAACGTCAACCATTATACCACCTTAACCAAAGGCTTACAAAAAAATGTCTTTGCTTGTTGACTTATAATACCAAAGGCTTCCAACTTGTAGTCAAATAACTTGCATTACATATTTCAAAAGCCTACAGGTCAAAAGTATTTCAACTGAAAAAAATCACTTTTGGAGCATAAAAATGAACATTGCTGCCTAGTGAAGTACAGAATTTGAAATTTGGCTCATATTGGAAGTGATGTTGTGTCTTGACGAATGAATAATCTACCAGAAATCAAATCTGGGTAAAAAAGTGTAACCCCAGGGAATGAGGGTGAAAATTCAAATAACCCCGCGCTTCAAATAGCCCCAGTCTCCCCTACCTATTGTGCAATGGCAAATGCCAGACAACATAACGTGCCAACCAAGCTATCTTTATCTAAAGCATAGCACGACTGAATGCAAACGTATAAGTATAACTGAATGATTGGGAGATGCATTGCATTATTCCATGTTCAGCATCCCTCCTCTAATGTGAAACTATGGATATGTATGTCTCATCACCGCACATTAAAAATAATATAAAACATGTGTATATTTACATATTATTGTAATATACTTTGAAAGGACATCTGCAGTCCACTAGCCTTGATGTTGGAGCAGTTCTGGGCATACTGCAAGTTCCTTTTGGATAAAATACTCTTTGAAACTATTTGTTTGATGATTTATCTAATTTTTGATGCACCAAAGAACATTATAACAGTACGAAGAGACACATCACAATTACGCAATGCGAAATATCAAATGTCTGCTCCTGCACATGAACAGGTCTGCCCATCAAACAGGAAGAGACAAGCAGGAAATCATTACAATTTAATGAGGTTCAGGAAATGTCAGAGCAGGTGGTGTATTTGCATTTACCGCTTTCAATAACCAACAAAAGATCCAACAAGCTTCTCTAGTGGAAACACAGAGGGCAAAATTAGAGCTTGAAGAACTATCTAACTTTGTATTATGTACAATTCTGCTTGCAAGTAAGCTAAACAAGTGATGTTTTGCCAATGAGTCAATGCTACAATATAAAAATTATAACCTCAACTAAATTGCTCATAGAAAGATGGATTCTCACCCGATGGGATGAAAACATATCACATTATAAAGGGTAATATTTGAGGTAAATGGGACACGAATTGCAGCCAATTTTCCTTGCTCTACAAACAGTTGCACATAGGACAAAATATATATGTCTCACATGCAGCACTCTACCACTGCCAGGATCTCTTTTGACATAAATTTTGGGTTTTCATAAGCAATTGCAGATATTGCACTCAACTGCATGTCATATGCTCTGCATTAATCAGATTAATGTTTGAACAGTTTGATGATTGTATGTAATTTCTGATGTTGAAGAAATAAAATTGCAGACAAAACAAAACTACTAGAAAATATTTAAAACTTATTTTGAATGACAGCTTGACAAAAAGATTTATTGAAAGACGGCTCTGCCGAGAATAGACTGATTGATGAATAAGTCAAATACACTCAGCATACTGTCATCCGGAGATTCCTAAATTGCCATGGGTGGGGGAAAAATGTCTCTTTGGATGCACAGACCAAACAGCTTCCTCTGGCATCCCTGAGCATCAAGAAACGTGTATACTGATACACTGAACAACTTGAAGCATTTTTTGTGTACTAATTAAGCATGCATACACTGAAGTTAGCATATAAATGGTACCAAGTGAACTCATTGCAAAATTGGTGCACAAGAATGAACCTTGGTTTTTATGCATGTGGTCTCTCCTTACTGGTACAGCCATGAACTATCCACTGAATGTGCAAACCTGTTGGCCTACATGTAAATGGTATAACTCAGGGAAGTCTTTGGGTTGCACTTGCATACAGGAGGTTGCTGGTCAAATAGCAAGAGGCAGCAGGAAATTGCATAATGTAATGGGGTTGAGTTAATGTCAACAAGACAGGTGTTGTGTTCCTTCCATTCACACACCTTCAAAGGACCCAGCTGTCGGACACAAGAGCACAAAGGGCAATGCAAAAGGTCCATTTGTGCCCATGGGCAGTATAACATTTGGATGCAGGCATTCCAGGGGCAATTTGTTCACGCTCAAGTGCATGCTTTAAAAAAAATTCGTGAGATAACAAAGCCTTATAAAGTAAGTTTTTAGATTCATACGATACATTCACATACCTGGACCTTTGGTTGACCATCCATAGGGAAAAATATACTGTGACAGCATACGCGCATGTTTACAAATGAATCGCCTTATGTCATTATTGAGTGTATACATAATGGAACCAAGAAAAGTTTGACGGCAACAAAGCACATTTTGTCAGGAAAAAAAAAGGATTTAAAAGAGAGACAATGAGTGAGGGACAGGACAGTCAGGACAACATTGCTGTTCACAGTTATTGGTGCATTTCCTGGCATTATTCATCAAACATCAAATATATGCCAGACAATAATAGATGGGACAGCTGAGGTTTTGCAGCTGCAGACCTGAGGGAGAGAGCTACATTTGTATTATGATATGTAAAATTCAAGGACATAGATCAGTCAGTATGCACAGCTTGTACATGTACACTGCTACACAGTGTAAGATTATATGATAAAACTCAATGGGAGTGTGGTTCAAAGCAATGAACCTCATGAATGTCAGGTCGCGGAAGAATACAACACGAGTCCGAAGGACGAGTGTTTATTCTGCAGCAGACCTGACATGAGTGAGGTTCATTGCTTTGAACCACACTCCCATTGAGTTTTATTTATATCCCACAATAAAAATAAACCTCCAGTAAAAAAATAGAGTGATTTCATATGGCACTATTTTGTTTGAATGGCGCCAAAAATATCCCTAGCAACCACACGGACCAATCAGAGCTTCAAAACATTGTGACGTCATCACTTTACTGTCTATTGTTTACATAGCATCGTCGGGACTTCTTTCAATTCAATTTCAATTCAATTTATTCCAAATGTAAACAGGATACATGTATGTATTGAAACAATAAAAATAACAGTTACATCTGGGGGCAGATGTCCGGTGGACATATTTTGCCCAATTACAATACATAAATTGATTATACAAGTAAGGAGAACAAGAACAGCAATAACAAGTTCTTTTTTTAAAAGAAAACAAAAAGACTAGGGCTAAAAATAAAAACAAATTGTAGGATTAATATTATTTGATATACATACATTAAGTTTAATAATAAGTGACAACATATTCAGGAAGTGTACCGGTGATAAAAACAAAACAGGAAATAGTTTACAGAAAATCGGGTAGGTTATTATTATTTAAATATAGTTTGGTCTTTTTTTTAAATGAGTTTAAAACAAGGCAATTACTGATCAAAGAAATGAAATAATTCCATATTTTAACACCCATAAATTTTAAAGATTTCTGACACGTAGTTAAGCGCATGCTTGGAGTATGGAAGTTGTTAAATGATCTAGTATTGTGCCTATGTATAGATGTATTATAGGAAAACATATTTGAGAATAATGGCGGGAGTAATTTATGGTCAATCTTATACATAAACAAGAGAACATGATAAACATATAACTTGGATAAAGGAAGAATATAATACTGAGTGAATAATTCAGCTGTATGGGCTAAATAATGGGAGTTTGAAATAATTCTAATAAATTTTTTTTGTATCTTAAATAAAGGGTCCAGATAAACAGCAGCAGCGCTTCCCCAAATTTCTATGCAGTATGTTAAGTAAGGATAAATAAAACAGCAATAAATTGTATTTACATGTAAGGTATTTTTATCAAATAGTTTTTTAACTTTAAACACAGTGGCATCGCATTTGACCATAACGGCAAAAGGTCAGTTGCGCCCTGTTTTTCAGTCTTCTTGTTTTTTTTCATTCGACTTAAGTTTATTTACAATTTAACAGCATGAACCTACCTATGTTAAAATATAAAGGGGAACGGGAGTCTTTAAATCATCTCAAGATACATCGCAAAACGAAATTAACGTTATGAATAATTTATCAGAACTACAGTCACTTCCAAGTTCCCTGTATCACTTTGAATTATACTTGGGTGACTTGGTCACTTTGATTGAAATAAATCACTATCCAACTGATTGGGTTTCAACATTGGCGGAAATTGTATTTATAATTATACATTCTCTACTAGCTCCAAACGACAGTTTTTGAAAACTGAACTGGCAAGCTTCGATTTCAATAAATCACCCCAAAGAAATTAAAGAAAGTTTACCAGCATTCAAGAAAGACACAGACCTGACGGGCATGAGACATTACGTGCTATTAAGAATTTAGAAAAGTATAAGTTTGGCAGTTTGAGACTACCTATATTAAAATAAAAAAAACATGATTCTTAACATCATCTCAAGGTACATCATAAATAAAAATCAACATGATAACTAATTTATCAGAACTACAGTTGCTTTCAACTTCTCTGCATCGATCATTAAGAATAATAATGTTTAGATGACTTGGTCTATTTGATTGAAATAAATCACTGTCCAACTTATAGGCTTTCAACAATGGTAGAAATTGTATTAATTGTTTTACATGCTCTAACAGCCCAGAATGACAGTTTTGGAAAACTGAACTGGTTAAATATGATTTAAATAAATCACTCCAAAGAAATTTAAGAGAGTACACCAGGATTCAATAACTATGGCATTTGTCACAACAACAAATCATTAATCAGGGCATACACCTAGAAGTTGCATTGGAAGATTGCCAACGTCAGACATGGGTAGAACATGTAGTACAGTGGTTTAACTTGAGTCTGAGGCCGGAGATTTTTGGGTTGAGTGGATCTTTAGTTTTAAGGTATAGTTTGGAGATGAAAATTCATCTGGTGACTCCTGACTCATAAAAAATAATTAACAAACTTTAGAAAATCACGCTTACCACAGTGTGAAAAGTATCTTACACAGGACATCCCACAGAAGTATTCTTGTACAAAATCCTATGGAAACAACATTTACCTTGACCTATGCAGTACATAAGATACTCTCCGTTGACATACAAGCATGATATACACGTAACTATACAAGCATGATATAACTATGTAAAAAATTTCTAACGATCATTTAACTGCTTCAGTTTTTTGAGGCACAGGAGCATTTCTAATAATGGCGTGACCTATTTGGTTAAATCAGGCCTAAAGTTGAAATATGAACTGCTACATGTAACATGTACCAACTTAACATATGACAATACCTCGGGTTTGAAAGCTAATGATTATATTATGCAAGTTAGAATTATTTTCATTTACAAAAGACAAAAATTGTTGGTGGAAGTGAACAATTACCTTCCGAGAAAAGAACAAAGTTTTTCATCACTGCCCCATCTTGCGCCACGTTCCCTTACAAGGCAAGGAAACATTCAATGACATTTCAAGTTATCCAACCATACCATATCCAGTAAATACATGTAATTACAACTGTGTACTGCACAGGTGATTAGTTGCCAGTCATCTTATCAGCCATGCTTGTTTGTGTTTCACAGACTTACGGGCCCAATTTCACTAGCAGTGAGAAATTTGAGACTAGTCTCAAGTGTTGAGTTCACACTTTTGGACCAGTCCAAAGGTTAAGCCTATGTATGCAATGTTATTATATTTCAAAACACATGTCTAAATAATCATAACTGTTTTACCAACTGAAAATCCAACACTCAACTAAGAAAGTCACAGCCCAAACCATCCTCACTTCTCAGTGTAAGCTTGTGAAGCTTACCCGCACGACAACATACCCTTTTTTGTCAAGGTAACAAAAAGATCAACTTTCCACTGGTGTGATAGACATAATTAACAGTTTGAGATCTCTCAATGCAACTAAATGGATGGTTGAGTGTGTAATTGTTGCTTGCTATAGTTGTTTCAATTACTTTCTTTGTAGAAAACCATAACCAATCATTGAAATAACGTTGGAAAAAAGCTGTTAATGGATTTGAAAACTTCAGAATTTTTTTACACTTGCAGGGTAAATGAAAATGAGCCCTTCAATGGGAGGATGGCCCAAACTAGACAAAATTGAGACTTGCTCTGAGTGGGTCTCTAGATGTCGGATAGGAGGGTTGGTCAGGTGACTGGTGGTGGCATGCTAGGCCGCCAATCGCTGGGTCCAGGGTTTGAATCAAACTCTTGCCGAGTCACCTGGGCCTATATTAGATAGATAGATAGATAGATAGATATGGTAAGTGCAGCCCTCTAAGCCCAGTTCTGGGCGCTCAAGAGGGTTGATTGATGAGATGAGAGAGAGAGCGGGAGTCCTCAGCATGTTACACATTTACCCCATGTGAGGGATCTTTTACTTTCCCAGCACAGACACTGATACAAGGTGCCGCCAATTTAACGTCTCATCCGAACAACATCCAGCTGGGACTTTGCTCATGAAGGTACACTGAAAATTTTGGGTTCCCCACCCGGGATTCGAACCTATGCAGCGGAGCAGGCGGGAACCTTAACCACTACACCACCCAGGATGTTAAGCCCCAATCATCCATCCATGCATTACAAGCTGCAGCAGGCAGTCTTATTGGGCTTTTTTCTAATGTTAAACTGTGTAGAACATAGATTAAACAAACTTTCAATTCGTACTTTTGAAATTAAGAAGAATCAAAGGTGTGGGATTAACAAACTCTCATTGGACAGTTTGATAAGAATGCCAAACAACAGCTTAGGAGCAGTCCAATCCAAAGGAAATTGGGACTTATATCTAATTATTTGAGGGTGAAATAGCTTGAAATGCCAATGAAACACTTGACTTGCCACCAGCCTCAAATGGATGAGTCTGAAAACGTTTTTAAAAAATTGTTCATAAAATTGTTCATAAAATTGTTCATAATTTTTGCAAGATTTCATCAAATTTAATATTTTTCCCATCTTTAGGAAGAACCATAGGTTATACGGCAACATTAAAATTCAACCTTTTTTGCAAATTCATCAAAACTGAAAAACAATTTTGAATCAAACATCACCAAAAAAATTAATTGTGTCAAAAAATCACAAATATTTACTGCTGCAAGCAGATCTTCTGCCTGGATAAGTTTTTGTTGATGCAAATTTAATTAGATAATTGTACATGAATGCTACAAAACCTAGAAACACCCATAAAAACTGCCAATAAAATTTGATCAGCTGCTTACATGCAGTTAATGATATCAGTGAGCTTCAAATTTTTTTCTTTAGTAGAAAGGGAATTGAATTAAATTGACGTATACATTTTTCATTATTTGGCATGTAGACGAATGTGTTTAAGTGTAAAAACGAACATATACATGACCAAGGCACTTGTGTACATGTCAAATATTGCTTTTCACAAATTTGTGTATATGCACTTAACGAACATTGCAAATGGAAACTTTGCTGAAACTAACTCTAACCATAATTCTAACACTAAACCCTAATTACGTAGCACTTCCACGAATGTTAGTATTGGCAGATACACAAATGAAGAAAAAAGCACATTCACGTACATATGATAGTTTTTACACCTTCACGAATTCGTGAACATGCCAAATAAAGAAAAATATATACATGTAGACTGGTTTTTGAGTTATTTTAGCCAATTTTTGATTTGCATAAGTTACCTTTCCATTCACTGTGGCAAAACTGGACGAGGGTAACTGAGTTACCCTCGTCTCATTTTGTCAAAATAAATTGAAAAATCTAGGTCATCCCATTGGATCCCATGTTAAAAGAGGACGAGGGTAGCTGTTTTTCTAATAATTGGATGACGAGGGTAACTGCTTGTGATGACTAAGGTAACTGCATGTTAACTGTGCATCAAAAATATTAAAAGTTGGCTGAAATTGATGATATATTTTGGATAAAGGTATTAGTCACACCTGGAATGACAAGTGCAGAAAGAACAATTAAAATTCAATTTATTTAAAGCAGCAATATACAAATAACAATGTGCAATCATACAAAAATAACTTGATATTCTGACAAGCACATGCCACATGCAGCCGCAAGTATCAGCTCACTGGAAGCAGTTTCTGGTTGAACTGATTGATTTCATGAGCTGCTGTTTTATTATTTGTTTAAAAGGGAGTTTTAAACAAATTGTGATCAATTCGAACTGATTCCAGGAGTCAGTAGGACATAACCTTATATAATTATTCTCTCCCAAATGTATAACATACTACCCGGTAAGGTTCTGGCTGAAGACCAATCTAATGTTGTCAGTACTTAGATGAAGGCAGTCAGGCTACACACTGGTGTATTCAAATCAGATTTAGCATCGATTTGGCTTTTAGGGCACCAGGACAGCTGCCTACGGATCTTACCCCTGAGACAAACTTTTTTTTTTTGTAAAGCGTCGTCGAACAATATTTTGCAGGCAAACGAGGGACAAACTTTTTTATTGCAACATAATGTACCTGCAGGTCACAGGTGGAAAAACACTTTTTATATCATTTTCATGTGCTGAACAAAATTTTTTTTCAGTGTCAAGTTGGAAACAAACATGTTTCACTACAAAAAATCCATAGCCCCCCCCCTCCCCCCAAGGTTATTGCTCATTCCTAAGATAACCAAAATTAATAGAGACAACAGATGAGTCCTCCTCCAATTAACAAAGTTGTGTTTACGTTGTGTGGCATTTGGGTACATTTTTTTATGAAGTCTGTGTATGATATATATATTAGGCAACTTAAAAAGATAGCTCACACCAAATTTGCGCTTATCAATACAAATTAATAATTAGCCCTCTCCGGCTCTCCCATCTATAAATCTGGTCAGTGAACACCAGTCCTGTTATGCAAATGAGGCTGAGCACATCTATTTATGCATATATATGTATGTTCCTATTATATAGGCTAAGTCATATATAGATCTCTCACAGGGATTGAAATAATAGGTGTTAGAGAAGTGAATAGTTTTTAGGCAAAAAGCCAGTGGTCTAACCTGGTAATATCCAGAGGGTAGCAGGAGGGAGGGGAGCAATCACAAGATCGAAAATTTTGGAAATTTAATACCAACAAGACTGGTAGGGCCTACATGTATAACATACTATAATAATGGAAGCATTGCATGCGATCATCATAGCAGAATGACAGAAAAAAAAATTGCTGAACATAGTGCAAATCACCATTACAGAAGACGAATGACAAGTGCTTACAGAAAAGAACTGGAATATTTCTTATGAGGTCACATCCCTATCCCTGCCACGTTATTCTGTATGAGTCTTGAGCAATTTGTGAGGTCATATCCTATACTTGCAGTGCTATAAGGATAATCTTATAACATGTTACACCATTCATAAATGAGGTCACAAGCTACCAAAACAGTTTATTTCCATGTGTTTGATAGGGCCTGTTGTGAGGTAATTGATGTCAAATAGCAGCTGAATGTAAGTGTTCATCATTCGTCCACTGTAAACATTTCAAGTGGATAGAAATACTGCGCGCTGATTAGATGTGATATAAAAAGATGTATAAAATCTTATAATATGTAATCTTGGAGTGATGGGCGAATTCCCAACTTTTTCTATTTCTAGCCATGGCTTTCTGTGTTTTGTTTTCAAAACAGGTTTCGCGGTGTCTCTGAGGATTAAAATCTAATATCACTTATTTTTGCAATAAGCATAATTTGGTTGGTGGAAATCAACCTTTGTACCTCATATGTTTAGGCATTCTATAGTCTTAGCAGAATGTGAATCCCTACTCCTGTCAATGTAAGACGCCACATGTCGATTTTCTAGAACAATAGTTCTATATTGAGCATGGAAAATTATATTTCTAGTACAAGTGGGATTTTTGAAAAGAAAAAAATTAAATTAAAATCTGTGCTGCAGTTTTATAATGCTTAACCCATCATTTTGAAAGCAAATAATATAAGGCGGACAGACTGACTATTATGACTTTTGAAATAAAATTATATTGCCATTTTTGCACTAGCCTATACCTAGATAACGATAAATTTTAACATGCACAAGGCTTGTACTTTAAAAGGGGGCTCACCAAGAACAAATTGATGCATTTTGTAATGAACTCCATGCCCAAAATCACTCTTAATGACCACCCTAAAAGGGACAATTACCCTCGTCATGTCAACAAGCATGGTCACAACTACCCTCGTCTTGGGATGCAGTTACCCTCGTCATTTTCATGGTGCTTTAAGCCATTTCTGGACTCTCAGAGCCTGAATTCAACGTGGCTCTCTCTTGGAATGTCATTTTCGATCAAATGCAATGGCATTACACTAGTTGGATAAACAATTACAGAAGCCATAGGCTCAAATTCAATGTTACATAACATTTAAGGCAGATTTAGAGACGAGGGTAACTCAGTTACCCTCGTCCAGTTTTGCCACAGTGCCATTGGTCTCTTAATTGTTTGGCAAAGCCATCTCTCAAAGAAGGTACTATCCATTTTTAGGCCAAGGAGACAATGCGAAAATGGGTAAACACTGCATGAAAAATATAGATGGATTGAGGCTTTGTGTCCTGTATTTCTGTGGTTGGTAGGCTTATTAAGACAGGAAGATGACACGGCAATGAGGTGATGGATGATTGATACAGCAGTCCAACATAGGCCCAGGTGGTCGACCCGGCAAGAGCTGGATTTGAACCCTTGACCCAGCTATTGGAAGCCCAGAATGCTACCACTAGACTAGACCTACCACTAAGACAAATATGGAACCTACCTATATAAAATATCTATTTAAATTGTATGTACATGTACGTGAAATTTATCATCCTGTCCTATTTGTCTACAGAGTGAAAACAAACAATACAGGACGTAAAACATGTGCATCCCTCACACCATTGCAAAATGCTTCCTTATTTGTAAAAAGGACATTATGAATTTAAATATATATCAGACTCAAGGTCATATTGCAGGTTTATCAGTACCTGGTTTTACTAGTTTTTTTTCTAACAAGTGTTGTATCATATGAATTACCAAATTGATTTGAATTTGCCTGTGTCAATACTTAAAAAACTTAATTCATACTTTTGAAAAATTCCACTGAGACAGCCCTTGGTAATATCACTTCCAAGTGTTGAAAATATCATGTGTGCTCATTTTGCAGGCAAGTCTAGGTTACACAATACCTTTGATTTTGACAATATGCAGTCTAATCCTTTATATTGACAGTTTTCAATAAATTGCTTGTCACAGGCATGAGGACATTACATCATGCTTGTGACCAACAGCCAAAGAAAACTGAGATAACATAATTTAATCCTGTATGATTTTATTTGAACCAACAATGAAAAGTAAAATCCTCATTATCACATCTTCAGTTGATGGTCAACATTAATTATGATGGAACTTACCCAGCTGTAGAATTATATTTGCAACAGAAAAATGACAGGTAAGAATTTCTGATTCATTCTAAACCATGTAAAAAAAAAGCCTGTTCTAATAATCTAGTAAATAATCAAGGAAAAACGTATATCGCCCTTATTTCTATGGCAATAATTCTTATAGAAAAATGTACCATCAAAATGAAAAGTGTGTTTGCTAAACTACTACTAGTACTACTAGTGATAGGTCAGGTCAGCAATTTTTTTCTTCATTTTGTAAGACCTCAAGTCATCATTAATTTCTTCCTGAGAAGCAGGCTTTACTATATATAGTGGGTTTGGGGTGTTGTTGATTTTTGGAGGCATCGTCTCATGATGTCATCAACGCAGTTTTGTGTGTAGTGTGGTGAATAAGAGTGTGGAGAATTTATAGTACAAAGCAAGTCAGGTGGGCTGATTTCCTGGGAGGGGGGTCACCTGGGGGGATAACTGCAAACATTTTACTTTTTGCTACTTGTATCACCATGCAGGTTAAGGGTTACCTCGGATTTGGGGTGCTTTTGGAACATTTTTCTTTTTACTTGGCTTGAGGAGTCACCCCCAGTTTTTTTTTATTTGGAAAGCCACAGTGCTAGCTGTCCCAGGGGTCACCATGCGATACTTGTGAACATTTTTTATTTCTTGCAAGTTATATGACTAGGCTGGGGGGTTACTTCTAGTGGTACTCCTCAAATTATAAATTAAACTAGGCTTTGGGGGGTCACCAGGGTGAACTTGTTAAAAATTTTATTTCGCCAGTTATATCACTTGTATTGGCTGGGGGTCACCTTCAGGGTACTCGTACATTTTTTTGCAGGGATGGTGGGTCATGTCGGGGGTCCTCATTAAAAACATTTATTTTGCCAGTTTAATGACAAGGGTTGAGGTCACCTCAGGTTGTACTCATGAAATTGTTTTTCTTTTGGTCATATTGCCAGCTGTAGGGGTCACTTGGGGTAGCGTGCATCATCTCCCCCCAAAAAATGATTAATTTATTTACACATTCTGCAAAATTTCATTTAGACCGGCTGTGGCCCTAGGATAGTACTTTTGTGTTAATGTTCAGTCTAAAATTGACAAAAATTATGCTTTGAAAAGTTGTGATAAAAGATATCGAGCTTATTGAAGAAAGTAGGACAAATGTTTGGAATAATCAACTTAAAAGGTCAACATCTGCCTAACTTTCACACAATCACTAGAATAAAACATAAGGAACTTAGGAACACATTGCTGAAGAAAGTAGGACATTCAATATGGTTTCTAGATAGTTATTCATGAAAATGCAAATTTTCATATGTGCATCAATTGCATGTAAACTAGAAATGACACAACCGGAAACCTGTGAGTGATGCGCTGCCCGGACTGAGTCCTAAAGATGAATCACACATGTATCCGTAGTTAGTGTATATACCTCTGTGTAATATTTCAGTCAAATCTTGGCTCACAGGATCACTGCTGTCTTGGCTAAATACACATTTCCTGGCCATCCCACTGACCCAAACTATCCACCTGTCTTTGATTTTACTCCCCTGTCTTTCTGCCCAGGAGTAATTTACCAGCTTGTTATTGCTCTCTTATTTACGATTGGCAACTCTGCTATTCCTTAAAAAAAAAACGTGCAAGCACTTTTAAGAGTTGCTTGCATCTATCTATCTATCTATCTATCTATCTATCTATCTATCTATCTATCTATCTTTCTATCTTTCTATCTATCTGTCTATCTATCCATATATCTATGTGTTTAGCTGTCTATCTATCTGTCTATCTATCTCGAGGCCTTCCCTTCCTTCCCCCTCTACATTCAGCATAATCACGAAATAGCCCCCACCCTCTGATAACGGAATGAGCGAGACCATTGAAAAGCATAGGCTGCCACTCATTCCGTCACAGGTGTGGGGCTTATTTCAAGATTATGCCCTACATTCCTTACTTCATGCCTTTGTTCATTCCTTTGTTCATTCCTTCTTTTCTTCATTCCTTCCTGCATTATCTCTACCGAATTTGTAAACACTGGATCTAGCTGGCACTAGGATGCTTTTAGGACAAATGTAGTATATATATATATATATCTATATATATAGTATAAACAAGTTGTTGATAACAGCTAACTTTTACAGTTAACATCAAACAGGACTGCTGCAAGGTGTGTCATGTTTGTCACACAATGTCATGTTTATGTAACCTAGTTCCATGTGATAAATGGACATTCTTGAAGTGAAAAGTATATGCTGACCTGCTGTTTTCACTTCTAAGGGAATATTTGATATGTGAACAGGAATTAAGGTATGTTTTTCTTTAGACTTTCTTATCATTGTCAGCTAATAGTAAATAACATGTCACATGAAATATTGTCCATTAGATTTTTAATATGATTGCACCATTTTCCATAAACTTCCTGTTGATATTAATGAATACAAGCAAGCACTGACATAGACAAACTGCACAAATCAAGTAAAAAAAATCATTATACTTTTGAAATTAAAGATTAGATCTGGCAATTCTGCATAGAATTCAACTTGCATTAAAATAACACAATAACTGGTAAATTAACAACATTGGGGTGATATGAAACAATACCAATCAACACAATTGCATGTTTTTCAGAATTAAGTGAGTTCAATTCATTTTATTAGTCCAGTAGAGCCCCACTATGTCAGAGGAACCCAAAAAGCTGTAAAACAAATCTCACTGAATTGAAAGCGAGTGCCCCCCTCAATGATGACTGTGATGCAGCCATAGTCCTGTGCCCTGCTATGTGAATGCGTACAGGCCAGGAGACCAGGCTAATGCAGCCATAGCCACGCTGGGAGAGCGTGTTTGTAGAACTGGGCAAGAAATACTTTAAATATGTCACAATAAAGGCACTAAATGTTTGTTTAAAGATTCGGGGACAAACTTTATGACAGTAACGTAACATACAGTGAAGAAGGGCTCTGAAAGTAGTGGCAGGTGCCCAGTAGCTTTTACATAAAATTGGGCCAAGAATGTTAACATTTCAGTGTGTGCAAAAAAGCTTGCTTACGAAACCAAGTGCTTGCCCAAGGGGGGGCACCCCCAGGGCAGCGCAAATAACTACAGCAGTTCATTGAGAAACTGTTCTGCCATGTCTTTTTTTCTGACTACATCATAATTAAATCAAGGTTTGTAACAGGCAACTTCCTCACTATGTGGTCTTCTCTGAGTTTCAAAAAGTCAAATTAACATCCTTTTTTTTTCATTTATCAAAATTTCCCACTTAGCAGTTTCTCTGGGTGATATTTCCCTGTAAAAAAAAATTGCAGTCAATTGCGACTTCTCCTCAATGGAAACCATTGATTTTGACTTCAAATTAAAGCTCTTTTTCTAAGGAATATAACTGTGCCATCCAGATATCACTTACTGCAGAACAGCATGATGTTTGAAGATATTGGGATCAGACGATACACCCTGACCTGGGGATCACCTTGGGGTGGGGGGATTGGGCACCATGAGCCACTTTGGACATTTTGCACTGGTGAGCCTAAAGTTTCGACAGTGAAAAGCTTGGTACTTTATGTAAACATAGTAAGACCTTTGGCTACAATATTCCGTGTTGTTACATTATATTCTTGATTTTTAAATAGTCAAATTAAGTCTTTAAAAAATATGTAAGCTGGTCATTGTGCCCAGACCCTAGGCCAGTGGGGCACCATGAGCCACCATAAACTATGCTACATTTATCAGAATTATGTTCAACATCATTTTTTCATGATTCTTTGTGGCTGCAAGTTAAAACAACACTTTTAATGGATATTTATTATCTGATCCAACTACCATGTTTGAGTTACCTTAATAAATTTTAATATTATATATTGATATAAAAAATTAAAGGAAAATAAATTTGACTATGCCTATCGACTCAAAATTATTAGATTAATACACACACCACCATCTGGGCTGTTGACATATTATCCCTCTCATTCAACTGTTAAGAGACCTTATCAACCCAATAATTTACTTGAAATTTCCCCTTGGCACATGCCAACTCATGGTTCAGATGGATGTTGTATATGATTATTAATCAATGATAATAGTACAAGTGTGTCCTTATTAGCTGCTAAAATCTTCTCTAGTTCAATACAGTTGCTGATGAAAGCCAAGCTTTAATTAAATATAGGGAACACATTAAACCTTCATTGAAACTGGCTCTGTTGGTGCATATTTAGCATTATTTACCTCTTCCACCAGGAGAAAAGTTGCACCACTCAATATGTTACTTTCACTGGTCAAAATAATTTTTCAGTTCTTCGTCATACATTAAAAAGAGAGATTAAGGCTGCTATTTTTGTTTTTGCTAGTTATATAACTAGGCTAGGGTTCACCTACGGTCAGGTCAGGGGGACATTTTGAAGTTTTAAAATTGCTATTAGGGGTCACCTCAAGGCCGTATTCATGAAAAGAATTTTTTTTGCAAGTTATAGCTTGTGGACACCTCTAACTGGCCAGTCTTCCGCTTTGTCAGGCATTGAATCTGCGGATTCTTGTTAATGTTTTATGGTGTTAACTTTTTGGTGTGTAATCAAACTTTGAATAACAGACTGTACAAAGTTTATGACTGTGCATATGATCGTAGTATTGCATGAAAGGTACTAAATTTTGCATGTAAAACAGTGTATTCGCATTATATATTGTTTTTCCAGTTAGAGCTTTCCTCTGTTTACAAAGAAATCATTCTTGGCTTAGTACCATATTCAATGTTTTCGATCAGACAGTGAAATACTGAAATTTCTGCCCTCTAACCAGGTGATTTTCTTAAACTCAATAATCATAGGCCACTCTGCTACATGTTTTACCCATGGCTGAGGTTGGCCATCTTCCAAGGCAATTTCTTAGTATTGCCCTGAATAATAATTGATTGTGACTAATGTCATCATTCTTGAATCCTGGTGTACTCTATTGAATTTCTTTGGAGTGATTTATTTAAATCACAGTTTGCTAGTCCAGTTTTCCAAAATTGTAGTTTAGTGCTGGTAGAGAATGTATAATAATCAAATCAATTCCTGCCATTGGTGAAACCCAATCAGTTGGACAGTGATTTATTTCAATCAAATTGACCAAGTCACCCAAGTATAATTCCAGGGAAGTTGGAAGTTATTGTAGTTCAGATAAATTATTCATAACTCTAATTTTGTTTTACAATGTACCTCGAGATGATTTTAAGAATGATGTTCCGCTGTGTATTTTAACACAGGTAGACTTATACTCCCAGTTCATTTTTTCTAAATTCTTAATTAAATGTGTGTAATGTTTCCTGCCTAAGAGTTATTTGATTTAATGCCTTAGTCTTATGGCACATGGTCAGTTTTCCAATCTTTAAACTTCAAATCCAGTGTTTTGAGAGAGAGATTATTGTGAATTTTATGTGAAAAGGAGTGATTTAAAGAAATCAAAGTAACCAAGTAACATGAGAAAATGGCATATCCAGTGGCAATTCAAAATAGATGATGACTGACAAGCCAAATTCGCTTACCATACAGTCGCATCACATGTAAAATTGTAAATAAACTTAGAAGAATGAAAAAGAATAAGAAGACTGAAAAACATGGGGCATTTGACTGGTTTGCCAAATGGTCAAAAGCGAAGCCACTGTGTTATTTATTTATGATTCCATAACCTTTAGATATTTTTTTTCTAATGTAGTTTAGATGACATTGCCAAGAAATATGAGAGTCTAAATGAATACCAAGAAATTTCACTGTATTAACTAAAGATATATTTTTGTTATTAATTATGAGATTATTGTTTATATCAATTTTTTTGTTTCGCGGTCTAAAGAGCATAAAGTTTGTTTTATCAATGTTTAGAGATAATTTATTAGAAAGGATCCATTCATAAATTTTGGATAATTCCGTATTAATAGAATTATAGATATTAGTAAAAATTTTTCCTTCAAAAAAAAGGTTTGAGTCATCAGCAAATAGAAGAGGAATAGTAATTGAAGAGACATTAGGTAAATCATTAATATATAAGAGAAACAGAATAGGTCCCAAAATTGAACCTTGAGGCACACCACAAGTGATTGGTAAATGAGAAGATTGGAAATTATTAAACATCACATACTGTTTACGATCAGAAAGATAACTTTTTAACCAAGATAAGGGAATTCCTCTGATGCCATATTTCTCTAATTTTTGTAGCAAAATATTGTGGTCAATGGTGTCGAAAGCCTTTTTGAAATCAAGAAAAATTCCAACTATAACTTTATTTTTATTGAAAGCATCTGTTATTTTATCTAATAAAACTGTTCATGTGGTTCACAACGATATACCACATGGTTTGAATCACGTGGTTTTTTGCCAGAACTACACTGCCTATTGTGGGATATCAGCTTCAATGTTATTTATCATCAGTGTACTTATTTGTAGTAAACAAAAAAATTGACTTAACTTTTAACTTTAACTTCAGCTAACTTCACAACAATTTTAGTTTATTAGCTTTTACTTTGCTAAAAAATTAATTAACTTATTAGCTCTTATCTCAGTTAACATTTTTTGTTAACATGCCCATCACTGGTGGTGAGTATTCTTCATTACAGTCTCATTCAACTTTGCGAATCCCAAGTTTGAAACAATCATACAAATTGTGTCTGGCTCTTTAAAAAAACCAACAGATTTTCTTCAGCTTTCAAAATCTTTGGCAAGCGGGTAATTCGCAAACTTGGAAGGTTACAAAGAATTATCTTGAGTAGTTTACAGGTTCTGCCTCTTTTAAGAGGTGTGCATTTTAAAGTGTGAGCAGTTTAGCAAGCTGATGGCATCCATGCAGATGACACCATGGATCATGATTCATGTGTGATTTCCTTATACAGCAGTTCGGTCAGATGAATTTGCTTTTGAATAGTGCATCAGTGAAATAATGTGAGTGTCATTTTCCCTACCAGGTCTACAACTGCTCGGGTGCCCTTTGAATTTGTATCCCGGGTCTTTAAGCCAGGTAGGCCTCCAAATGTTGCAAAAGTAAGTACATCTACACCCAAGGTCCAATGTTATTTAATTGGAACAGGAGGTGTACTTATTCAATATGTTGACTGTAAGAAAATGACATGTGTCTTCAAACATTGGAAGCTTAATTCTAGAAGAAAATATGACTATGACTCAATATTGTGTTTTTTTGCAGCCCATTTTCTCTAATTGTTACAATTCCAGTTACAGAAAAGAGAGAAGATTTGTAATCATAACAATGCCACAGTAATTTGTCCTTGCTGGATATTTCTTTCTTTTGCAATATTTAAAGGATTTTAATCAGGTTATTTCATAGAAGCGCTTTTTAGCCAAAATAATTATATATAAGAATAACAGGATTACAATTCGAGATAAAATGGCATTTCAATTTCATCAGTGATCAAAAGATTGTGTTTGTAAATCATTTGCAATATAGAATGGCAGTTCTGGCTTGACAAACGAAAGTGGTTTAACGTCCAAATGAAATAAGGGGCAGATATATTATCATAAAATTAAGCTATAAATGGACACTGCAGATTCTGTACAGATCACAATTATTGATAATCTCTGGTTGAATACATGCCAATGCTTATCTGCAGACAACAAAGCAACAGAGCAGACTGTAAAATTAAATTTGCGACATGCATAATCATACCTACTTTTTGTTTCGGTGGTTTGTCTTTTTGGAACTGCACATTATATTCATTATTTATTTTAAAAAAGACAAAACTGTTGCAAAAATGTAAAGATTTTTATGTAAATTCAACCGCAAAACTACACATGCAGTCCCACTCTCATAACAATATTTGAATAATCATTGTATGTATATATTTTTATCTCCAGAAGTCCTACTTTTAACTTGTTTTCATTTGAGAACTGAACTGCCAAGACTTCAGTTAGTCAGAACACCATCTATTTAACACATCATTCATTTCATTCAATTGCCAGTGAGCCATTATTTCAGACAACTTACAGGAAAAGTTCATTTTTTTGCCTGCTCTAGACTGTGTTTTTGGTTCAATGCATTGCTTTTAGCCTAGAACATATACAACTCTCACAGAGAACAAGACTATATTGCAGTGAGAGAATCCTGGGAGACTTGATGTTTGCATAATTCATTGGACATAGCATGTTGCATGAGGCAGGCATCTCTGGAGGCCATCAGTGGAATGAGACAAAGTGATTGCAATATTCAGGAATATTCTAATTACATTCCCATAAATGTGTTTTTGGTTGCTTAGCTCTACATCATTAAATAGCAGAGAGTTATCAAATACATATCTGTCATATTGTTTTTCACTATTATTATTTTGATTAGATCTAGCCAACAGTGGATTTTTTTAGCTAATGTCATCTGGATCAGGCATTTTTGCACAATATTCAATTGAGTTATGAACTGGAATCTGACTAGATGTGTTCTGGTGAACGAGCTTGGCAATTGTTAGGGTGCCTTGGATTTTCTACCTTGGTCCTTGGCACAACTGTAATGGTTGTGCACAAGATTGTCACAGCAGTTTTGACAAACACGAGTTTCTTTCGAACTTGCCACATAGCAGTTTTTACTTCACTCTGAATGGTCTTTCAAACAAACAGAACCAATCAGATTTCAGTAAGATGATAAGTAGCACTCTCCAAAGAGACCAAAAAATGGCAAAGAGATCAGTAGAGTGAAAATCCCTTTGATGAAATGCATAATGTTAAATGCTTTATCGACAATAATAGGATAATGCAAATTTAAGCCATGGATTTATAAACATGACCTCCTATCAAAATTATTGCATTGCTGAATTGCATTATTAATCTTGAGTATTTACCTGCAAAATCTTTTCATCGCTGCTGAAACATTTAATATCCATTTGTAACATTTAACATCCATTTGTAATTCAGATTTCCTGAAACTGAGTTTTATCAGCCTCTCTGTAAAAAATACAGTTGATAAATGCCATCAAAACAGATAAAAGCCACCTTTTTGGAGCAATTAGGACAAGTGATTGTCTGTTGATGCAATAGAAAGGCAATTTGCTGTCTTTGTCTCTTCCATTATTGCAACAACAGCAGCAACAATTTAACAAATGAGTGTAATATTTCCTTTACCTGTCAGTTTTTGAAGAAAAACAACCCAGAAAACCACTTTTCAGATACATAAAAAGCCACAGCTCTTCAAAAGATATATTTATTACTGATCAGTGACAGCTAGAGTTTCCAATGAGAGCGAGAATTCTCGAGAAGTCTCGAGATTTTAATGACTCAGCATTTTCTCGTCTCGCTGAGCGAGTCTCGAGAATTGAAATGTTGATCATTGTTTAACATGGTGTTCATGTGTTTAATGTTTATAACAGTTACAAACCATTGGGATGTTGTTTTGTTTCGCTTGATATTATTGTTATTGTGTACTTACTCCATTGTTCAATTTAAATCTGTTGATTATAATCCCCATGGTATGCCTGATAAATGCTGAAGTTGAACTTGTACAAATGTTTTAAAATTGTATAATATCTGGATGTTTAGCTGTGATTTATAGGAAACAAAACACACAGATTAACATTAAAACTATAAAAGATATCATAAAAGCCAAAAAATTTGATCCATTGCATGATTAAATCTCTCTTGTTTTATCATTGTGCCAATGGCAGGACAGTGTCCTAGATTTCTCAAGAAATTCTCGATTCTCGTGCACTAGACCATGACCATTCTCGAGAGGTGTCGATCGGGACTCATTGGAAACACTAGTGACAACTTGTGTTTTGTTGTACATTCTTTGGGGAAAAAAACCCATGATTTCTGCCCTCAGTTTTTTTTTCCCCGGAATGGTAACCCTGGTTGAATTGATGAATGTATTATAATTAACAATTCATATGTCGGAAGAGCTAATCATGATCCTGAAATGAGTTGAAAGCAAAGGGAAGGCTTTTGTCCCACATTTGCCTTGTCCTCTTGACATCCAGAAAAAGAAGATATTTAATAGAAAGATATGAATTAGTGACTGTGCCAAGCTGAGCGCAGTTTATCTTGTGTCCATGGTCGCCTTTCTTGTGTTAAGTGTATGGAGATGATCTGTCATCGTAACTGTCCGAACTTCTTAGAAGAATAACTTGCCGGCAAGGCTGAATCAGCTCTGTCGCTTATGTCTGTAGATGCTAAAAAACTGCCCAAAAGAATAGTTTTATATCCACACAAACACTATCAATGACACTTGGCAACTAAAATTAAATGGATAGTTTTCTCTTCACAATGGCATATTTCAGGGCCTGTCTTGTTTCAAAGATAGCATAAATGAAGATCTGATAATAATTCTTACAAGACCGACAATGAATGTCAGATATATATACCTTGCTGTCGATCTAGTTCCCTTCAACAATTTGGAAGCAAGAGCTTTTTAAGAACCATTATATTATATATATATATATATGCCAATTTTCAACCACTGTAGCTGTGCCTTTGTTTGGCAAGTAAAACATCTCTCACGACATTGTGTTGAGGATTTGCGATGTTGGCTGCACCTACCACTGGCCAGTCTATAATTGAATGTATCAACACTGAAGATTGACAATGGGAGCAATAATGTCAGCACCAGTTGAATCGAAATTTCTGGTATTGACCTTCAAAATCAATACCACGAGTTAAGTGTTCATATAGATTTTACAGCTTAAAATAAATCGAAAGTTCTTGAGAAGTAAGCTTTTGACAAAACCAGTATCATGCATAAAATCCAAATGAGTTTATGTAATGCAGACATAAATTAAAATATAGATTATTCATCTGTCTGGGTAAGTTGCAACTTCTGAGACCTAAAAATAAAATTGCTCTAAACTGCATTACAAAGTGGTAATAAATGATAAAACTGGAAAAGACATTTTAAGCCAAATTGCCATGCATGCTTCCTGGAATATTTCTCTCTGTTGCCTTTCAAAGAGACTTAATTACAGGAAAGATTTACTCTGCAACATTTTCCGTTTACGTCTGCAATTACTCCCCCAGAAGTGAGGACACCGAGTTAGATAACTCACTTTTCAACCCTGTAATCCAGTTTCAAAGGTAGTTGTTCGCAGTCACAGATGCAATGGGAAAAAAAAGAAAGGTATATCTAGCAGTATAAGGAAACTCAATTACTGAACATCCTAAATATGGGACACATTTCCATGCACATTGTACAACCCCCATGGTGCATCCCAACCTAGGTTAAGCTATTATTTTATTTAATATCATAATAATAGCACCTGGGAACCATCCATGCCATCCTTGTGTTTTCCAGGACAGGGCTTTGGAGTCGGAGTCGGAGTCGGAGTCGTGGAGTCTGAGGTTTTTGGGTGGAGTCGGAGTCGCAGTCGAAATTTGACTTTCAGGTGGAGTCGGAGTCGGAGTCGAAAATTAAATTGATGACTCCTGACTCCTACAAATAATCAAAATAATTTACAAAAACACAGTTACAAAAATTTGAAATGTTTCTCAAAATTTCTTATAGAAGTATTCATATACAAAATCCAATGAAAACTTTGTCGAACTACTTTTTCTCCCCTGTTAATCATGTAATATTTGTGTGCAATAATGCCGATAAGCGGGGTCTGGGGTAGGAGTCGGAGTTGTAATTCAGGAGACCTAAGGAGTCGGAGTCGGAGTCGCTTTTCAGAAAGCCAAAGGAGTCGGAGTCGGTTCACTAAACACCCGACTCCAAAGCCCTGGTTTTCTAAACCAATCTGCTCTTTAGCATATTTGTGCTCATGGTTATTAAAGATGGGCTGCCTCAATTTTTTTCAACACCACAGGCCAAAATCCAAATTCATTTATTTGAGTTAAAGACTTCGAAACATCACTTTTTCTTGTTATAAATCTGTTGCAGAATCATGACGCTGACTAAGTGTGCATGACTGGAGCACTTATCTTAGGCTGACCTTCCTCCTGAAGGTTGGCTGAAGATGGCAAAGAAAACTGGAGAGGGCTCTCAGTATCTTAAAACAAAAAGTGACCTGTTGTTAATGGTTCTTGGTCAAAGCAGATATGGTAAACCGACCATGCGTAAATGACTGAAAATATATTGAACACACATGCCATACTACAGGCACACAGATTGGGTCATTGGTTTAATGTACTGACAGCCTAAAAGATCCAAGATGATTTTTTTGATGGTAGGTTCATGTAATTAAGTTGTATTAACTATCTGCAATCATCAATAGATCACACTAATAATTATTTTTGGTACTTTTTGGCCACATGTGAAAAGTGCCTTCTCTTTCCTAGAAACTACAAGCTGTTTCCCTCCACCATCCTCACACTTCAGTGTAATCTTGCCAAAGATTACCCTGACAACATCCCCCAGCTTTTCATGAAAAAAATAGTCTGTTTCACTGAACGTCTGTGCTTGCAGGTGAGTGCAGATCCGGAAATTACAAATTGTTGTAAATCCACAAAAAAATAGACTTCAGTGGACCTTCAAAAGCATATCTCAGAATAGCCCTGGGACCCACGTGTGCTAGCGCGTGGGTCATGGGTTGCTACATTGGAAAAACTTGAGATTTTCAACAAGGGTTTAGGAGAATGGCTGTAGCTAAGTTTTCAATGAATTACTGATATTGCGTGTTGGTATATTAAAAATAGACAATTTTTGCTGCTGATAGCACATATTTTCAATTTTGTGCGAACACTGACACCTACAACACAAAGCATTGAAGTTGAGCTTAATGATTTTTTCTTATACATTGTAGTGAAACTGCACTCTGATTGGCTAAGAGAGAGTGACAGCTGCATGGTGATGTCACAACATGATTGTTTACACAATCGCTATGACATCACCACAGATTGTGACGTCACCAGTGTCTATGACATCATAACAGTGCTGCTGCTCTGTTTAGACCAATCACTGTTGAGCAGCCATTTTATTTTCTTGAGGAGACAGTTTTTATGGGGCTTAGAAGATTTAAAACTGTTGTCTACAGTGTATGTGAGGACGTTCTGGGCTGAAATGATGTGCTATCAGCAGCAAAATACATGGAGATTATTGTGAGATAAATGCAATGATCAATAGAGCCACAACAATGACACCATTCTGATCCTCCTGAAGGGTATGCTGAAATCTCAAGTTTTTACTATGTAGTGATTCATGACCCCTGTGCTACGCGCAGGGTCTCAGGGCTAATCTCAGAAGCATGTTTTTCAGATGGTCAACGCCAAACCATGTTTGGAATGTTTGCATTAATCACCAATGTACCACATGGATTGCAGTTGGGGTGCTGGCTATCCAGTAAACACACATCAGATTTGTCTTTGATCACAATCACTATTATTACCTGCTGTGTTAACCAGAAAACTTCATTAAAGATTGTTTTCCACTTGATTCAAGATGGCAACTGTAAAGCCTGCCTTCCTGCAGTTTGGTTGATCTCACTTTACCCTGATAAAGCCATATTAGCGAGTAACAGCTCTGTGCCACTTCCATTTACCTCTGCAACTTCCCTAGACTACACTGTAAAATCGGACTCGCTGATTCAGCTCAATTGATTGAGTGAGATGGTTGCACAAGTTGATTGAGCTAACATCGATTAATGTTTTAAGCTGAGATAACTCAAAGTACCGAGCTGAGATAGCTCAAAATACTAAGCTATGTTGACTCAGGTATTCAAGCTGAGAAAACTCAAAACAATGAGCTGTGTTGACTTACAGCTCAAAATATTGAGTTTTGTTGACTTATTGATCCAAGCTGACACAACTCAAAATGTTGAGCTGTGTTGACTTATTTTTAGTTGTTTTTCATTTATATTTGTGTGACCTGTCTTATAGAGTTATTTATGAATATGGGCTGTAATCCCGAAATATTGTTTGATCTCTCAAGGGGATCCACCTGATCCAGTATGCTTCATTTCAGCACGTCATGGACAGGCCCAAGATGCATTCAACAAAGACCATTGCATCACAAGGAGATTTGAAAATTAATTTCTTGTGAATAAATCCAAACGGCCTGCGGCTCATCTCAGTTGGTTTACAGTGCTAGAAGCCTATATTTGAACACACTCTGACTTGGAAATGTTGGTTGACGTGTGAAAGCATGCATCTGATTACTACCACAAATTAATTAAAGAGAGATAAAAAAAAAAAAGTAACCAGCTAAAGTGGTGTGCTACTCATTTTTTCTCTGGGATAGTGTAATATAAATGTTCTTTTTTCTTGTAAGTAAATAATTATTTAAAACTAAATGCAGTCTTATAAGAAGTGCTTGTTATAGATGGCGCTATATGTGGCATGACTGAGATGTCAAGCTATCTGCAACAACTGAAGCTTTCATGTTTTCACAGCTTAATGTTATGATTCGTTTGGACAACTTACAGCATTGAGCTATCATACCTTGACAACTTATAGGATTGAGCTATCATAGCTTGAAAATTATTAACATTCTCAGACAGCTCAAATTATTGCATCAACTCAGTTTTCAAATTTTACAGTGTACACATACACTTCATGGTGACCTTAGCTCAGACAGCAACAATTCAGGTCTGTGACATATTCTCTCTTTCAGTGATACTATACTGTATAAAGACTGACATTCATGTATCTGAAAGATATATATGTTATGCAGAGTCTATGATACTACATGGTATCATAGACTCTATCTTTCAGATTGTATCTGAATGACAATGGTAGGATATCAGAAATATGAAAAATAATTAAGAGGAAATAATTAATATATTGTTGAAGCATGCAGAATTGATGGATAGGAAATTGTCTTCAAACATTGGAAGCTTAATTCTATAAGGATATTTGATATGACTCAATATTGTGCTGCTTTTTGCAGCTCACTTTCCCTAAATATTGCCACCAGTTATAGAAAATAGAGAAGATTTTAATCATAACAATGCCACAGTAATTTGTTGGGGATTTCTTTCTTTTAAATACAGGATTTTAATCAGATTATAAAAGCTTCTTTAGCCGAAATAATAATTATATATCAGGATAACAGGATTACAAGTCAAGAACAACAGAGCAGACTGTAAAATGAAATGGCAACACGTATATTTATTAATCATATATTCAATTTTTTTATAGTGGTGGTTTGTCTTTTTCAAACTGCACATTACAGATGTCTCATTATTTATGAAGAATGAAAAACTTTTGCAAAAAAGTGAATATTCTACACTTTAGATTCTCTGGGTGATATTCTAAGGTAAGGTCAACAAAGAAAAAACAAAACTATGCATTGAGTCCCATTCGCAGTCCAGAACTTTGAGAGATTATCGCATTTATTTGTACTGTTTTACCAGAAGGCCTGCTTTTAACCCGTTTTCTTTTGACAATTGAACCTCCTATCCCTCAGACAGACAGAACATATCTATTTAACGCATCATTTATGTCAATTGATTGTGAACAATTATTTCAAAAGGAAAGTTGATTTTTTGGCCTGCTCCAGATTGTGTTTTTGGTTCATTGCATTGCTTTTAGCCTGGCACACATTCAACTCTCACAGAGAACAAGACTACATTGTAGTTAGATAACCCTGGGAGACTTGATGTTTGCATAATTCATTGAACAAGCATGTTGCATGAATGTATTGACAATAACAGACAAATTCAGATTTAAGCCATGGAAATTTTAAACATGACCTTCCACTGGAATTGTTACATTGCTGAATTACATTATTAATCTCCAGTATTTACTAGCAAAATCTTTTGATTTCTGCTCAAAGAGAAATGCAATTTAATACCCATTTGTGATCCAGATTTCCTGGATTTTCAGTTTTATCAGCCTCCATGCAAAAAAAGTTGATTATGCCATGACAACAGATAAAAGGCAACTTTCTGTTTTAGAGCAATTTGAACAAATGATTGTCTGCTGATGCAACATAAAGGCAATTCGGTTTCTTTGCCTCTTCTATTATGTGTTATTAGAACTGCAACAATTTAATAAATTAAAATAATTTTTCCTTCACCTGCTGGTTTTCTAAGAAAGATCATACTCTCGTCACCTTGGTAATTCAGGCATATTAAACAAAAGGCATTCATATTTCATAGTATCAGACACTGTACTTTTATTAAACATATAATAGCACATTGCAGATTCAGTCAGTGCCGTCACCAGTTCACTTACACTCCCCTCTTTGCCCCCGCCCCTCATTTTGGGCTCAAGACAATCATATTTTTAAAACTCATTACAATTCCAAGTCACATGGCCCCCTAAAATAAATCGATTAACCATTCATAAGTCGGAAGTGCTAATCCTACACCAGACTCTCAAATGACTTGGAAAGCATAGGGAAGGCTTTCTATCCCACATGCGCCCTGTCCTGTTGATACCCAGAAAAAAAGAAGACATTTAATAGAAAGATACAAATTAGTTACTGTGCCAAGCTGAGAGCAGTTTATCTTGTGTCCAGGGCTTGGTTATGTGTATGGAAATGATCTGTTATCTAATTGTCCTAACTTCTCAGAAGAAAAACTTGCAGACAAGGATAAAGTCAGTGCATATGTCGGGGTCAGTTTTGTTTCATCAAGGATAGCATAAATGAAGGCCTGGTAATAATTCTGACAAGAGCTTTTGAGAACCATTATATCATTATATATAATATGCCAATTGACAAGCCTTGTAGCGCCTCTGTATGGCAAGTAAAACATCTCTCATGTGTTGAGGATTTGTGATGTTGACTGCACATACCGTAGGCATGTCTCTAATTCTATGTATCAACACTGAAGATCGACAATGGCAGCACTAATACTAGCACCAGCTGAATTGAAATTATTGATAATTCAAAACTACTGGAATTAAGTGTTCATTTAGATTTCACAGCTTAGAATAAATCAACAGCTCTTGAGAAATAAGCTTTTGACAAAACCATTAACATGCATGAAATCCATATGAGTCAAGTTTCTGTATAATGCAGATGTAGACTATAGGGTCGCCAATAATTTATCTATATGGTCAAGTTGCAACTTCTAAGAACTAAAAATTAGATTCCTCTGAACTGCATTAACAATTCTATCATTTTAAAACTGGAAGAGAACATTTACAGACAAATTGCCATAAATGCTTCCTGGAAATTTCTCTCTGTTGCCTTTCAAAGAACCTTAATTACAGGAAGATCTACTCTACAACATTTTCCTTTTACGTCAGCAATTACTCCCTTAGATGTGAGGACTATGAGTTAGATAACTCACTTTTTGACCCTGTAATCCAGTTTCAAAGGTAATTGTTTGCAGTCACACATGTAATGGGAAGAAGTGATAGGTATGTCTAGCAGTATAACCAAACTCAATTATGAAATATTCTGAATATGCGACACATTTCTATGCACATTGTAGAACCCCTACGTCATACCCTAATCTAGGTTATGCTATTATTTTATCTTATATAATAATAATAATAGCACCTGGATTGGGAACCATCCATGCCATCCTTGTGTGTTATACACCAATCTGCTCTTTAGCATTTAAGTGCTCATGGTTATTAAAGATAGGCCGCTCAACTCTTATGAGCACCAAGGGCTTTGGTAGTTCAGCTCAGGGATCTTTCAGGGCTAGTTAAATCCAGACAGCGAACTATTGACACAGCATTGAGCTGTACATTACTTGTTCATCACAAGGCCAAAATCCAAATCCACTTATTTGAGTTAAAGACTTCGAACATGTCTGTTTCTTGTTATAAATCTGTTGCAGAACCATGACGCTGACTAAGTGTGCATGACTGGAGCACTTATCTGAGGCTGACCATCCTCCTGAAGGTTGGGTGAAGATAGCATAGAAAACTGTAGAAGGTACTCAGTATATTAAAAAAAAAGAAAACAAAGAGTGACCTGTTGTCAATGGTTCTTGGTCATAGCAGATATGGTCATCAATGAAACACTGGAAGAACAACTTGATTCCATAACCTAATTATTTTGTAATTGAAGGGATTTAGAAGTATTCCATAAAAGTATGTGACAATTTTTTCAAAGAAGATATATCCAACCTTCAAAAAAGTTTTTCCCTCCAAATCGCAATCCATGCAAAATAGAAGTTCAGGCTGTTATGTGGTTTGAGGGCCCTATAGTAAGTAAGTTGTATACTTAATAGGTTTTACCCTTGTGAAATAAAGTTTATCCATCTATCTATCTATCTTAAGCTATGGACACAA
The DNA here is from genome assembly GCA_026936325.1 of Platynereis dumerilii. Classification (NCBI taxonomy): domain Eukaryota; kingdom Metazoa; phylum Annelida; class Polychaeta; order Phyllodocida; family Nereididae; genus Platynereis; species Platynereis dumerilii. The sequence continues at coordinate 38,850,884 of JAPTHN010000011.1, read as the reverse complement.
CATTCATAGTCTATAAATTAGAAGCCAGCAAAGAATCAGAATGTGTAAATATGTCATTAAATAGCACTGTTCTATTACAACTGTTACAAAATTACAACAAATTCAAATTTCTCTGCTCAACTTGACAAAATAATGCAGCTTCGTATCTTTGCCTAATTGTGAGATAACAAGCCATTCATCCACTGTCAAACTGCACAGCTCAAGTTCTTCCTTCATGAAATCCAAAACACAACTTTTTTGTTATAACAGGCGACAGGCATGTGATTGCAGGGCACATTTTCTCACGCGAAAGAAAAAAGGAACTTTTGTTACTTGTTCCAACATGCCTATGGAGACCAAAAGAGCTTGAAATTCCTCACTCTCATGCAATCCCAAACAACAAATAGCCACTTTCAAGCAACTAGAAAGAGCTCAAAAAAGATATAAGGCGCTAAAATTAATCTTCATGACTTCATTGCCTTTTATGGAAACCTTTCTTGCTGGTATTTTATTGTTTATGGGGGCAGTAATAAGCCGCAGTATCATAAAATCTGTGACTCAACTTTCAAACTGATTTAGCATGTGTTTTATGAAAAATTATATTATCTACAATAAGGCAATATTCTTGGTGCTCTATTATATTTTTGAACTTCTGAACTACAGATTTTTCAACGATCCATACCAAGTGTCCAACATTACTTTTCAGGTGCCCAATAGACCCACAGACATGATCCAAGGGTCAAAAATTTTACAGCAGGGATGTCATCTCAAAATGCTTTTTTTGCACATTTTAGAGACTTGGATCCCAGACTATATAGTTGTGTATCAAACAGACTGACTGTGGATATAACATTTTCAAGTAGTGGAAGGTTTGCCTTTATGTTATAAGCAATTGAATTGAAGAGTCTTATTACTTATACCATTATTGTTAACCATAATGCAAGGTCCACATCATGGGGATGGACATCACAGAGCAGATGCTCGGACTAGCAGGGAATATTATTTGTTCCCATCTGAGGTGACGGACGGACAGTGTTCAGTGACCCAAAGCCACAAGGTGTACCTCAAGGCGAGCTAATACAAGCTTGGTCAATGCTCTCAGCAGATGAGAGTGTACCCCAGGGCCACTAAAATTACCAGCCAGACCAACAAAATCACCATCAAGGCTTTCCCACCTCATCCTGGCACTTACTCTCTGGTCATACGTGCCTCAGACAAGAACACCAAGCCATTGCCTTGCATCGCTAAATTCCTTGTAATAAATCAACCGCCTTCCACCTCGTCTAAGGCCTTGAAAATCTCTGAGGGCATTCCTCCAGGTAGTCTGCTTGGCCCCATCCAACATTGGAGGTTACGTCATAAGCAGCTTATATTGTTGCAACATTATCAAACTTCTACAACCTGACATCACTTTTCATTCCGAGACCATTTAGAGCATAATGTCAAGTATCTTAGCAAATATCAACTTTGATGAGATTAATGCAGACTTTATATTAGTGGTCTCTTGTCTTGTGGCTATTCAAACTCAAAAGTTGATTTATACAATTATTTCATCATCTTCTTCATACCAACCTAAGCAGAGAGCAGCAGCTGATATGTCTTCCATCTTTGCTTGAGCTGTGATAACTATGTCATTTATTTTCGAGACATATATGTATGTTTGAAAATTTTATCAATTCAATAAAAAAAGCTTGAGAACTCTTTTAAAACACTGATAAATGATTGCAGCCTTATGAACAAAATAAATGTGCAAGAGGAGATCCTAATTATGTACAACACTGTTTGCAGATCTATGTCAACATTCATCTGGGGACCACAAAGCGCAAAAACGTGAATTACATTTTTGTACAATGAATTCAATGCAAAGCAAGCAAACTGGGCACAAAATGGATGCTCATGGTCTCCTTTTTAATACGGCTTTGATCTATTCATGGAATGTGCAAACCTACATTGAATATTGGAACAACCCAGCAGAGCTCTGTGTTGTACTTGCAGACTGGAGCTTGCTGATCAAATGGCAAGAGGCGCAGGAAATTGCATGAATGTAATGGAGTTTAGTTAATGTCAACAAGACAGGTGTTGTGTTCCTTCCATTCACACACCTTCAAACGGACCCAGCTGTCGGACACAAGAGCACAAAGGGCAATGCAAAAGTTCCATTTGTGCCCAGGAGCAACATAACATTAGGATGCAGGCAGTACTGGGGCAACTTGTTCATGCTTTAGTGCATGTCGTACAAAATTCAAAAGTCAGCACAGCCTAATAAGTAAGACTTTTAGATTCATACAATGCATTCAATTATCATTGTACCAGGTACATTCACAGGGAATATTAAACTATGGCAGAAAATATGTTTAAAAATAATCAATCAATGTCATTATTTCAGCGTATACATAACAAAACCAGGAAAAGATTAATCGCTACAAAGCATATTTTGTTAGGAAAAAAAAGAATCTACACAATGAGTGAGGGGCATGACATCATCATTGCTCACTGCTATTGGTGCATTTCCAGGCATATATTCATCAAATGACAAACATATGCCAGACAATAATAGATGGGACAGCTGAGGTTTTGCAGCGGCGAACCTTCGGGATAGACCTGCATTTGTACTCAATGTAAAATTCAAACCCAATGATCAGTCGGTATATACACTGCTTCACAGGGTCTCTTTAAAGCTTCCATATTGTTTATTAGCAGCGTACTTACCGGTCAGTGCCTATGATTGAATTTATTCTTTTCTATACCTACTGTTGCGTTTGTGTGAATATTATGTAATGGCCAACAAAATATTAAATTATCAGGAATTATCTGATGAAAGTTGAGTAACACATCTGACTGGTTCAAGGAAATAATATTCATTTTCGCTCTTCTGCCAGTTCTGGTCCAAGGAAAATAATTTTAATTTTCTCTCTTTCAGTGATACTACACTGTATAAAGACTGACATTCATGTATCTGAAAGATATATATGTTATGCAGAGTCTATGATACTACATGGTATCATAGACTCTATCTTTCAGATTGTATCTGAATGACAATGGTAGGATATCAGAAATATGAAAAATAATTAATATGAAATAATTGCTATATTGGTGAAGCATGCAGAATTGATGGATAGGAAATTGTCTTCAAACATTGGAAGCTTAATTCTATAAGGATATTTGATATGACTCAATATTGTGCTGCTTTTTGCAGCTCACTTTCCCTAAATATTGCCACCAGTTATAGAAAATAGAGAAGATTTTAATCATAACAATGCCACAGTAATTTGTTGGAGATTTCTTTCTTTTAAATATAGGATTTTAATCAGATTATAAAAGCTTCTTTAGCCGAAATAATAATTATATATCAGGATAACAGGATTACAAGTCAAGAACAACAGAGCAGACTGTAAAATGAAATGGCAACACGTATATTTATTAATCATATATTCAATTTTTTTATAGTGGTGGTTTGTCTTTTTCAAACTGCACATTACAGATGTCTCATTATTTATGAAGAATGAAAAACTTTTGCAAAAAAGTGAATATTCTACACTTTAGATTCTCTGGGTGATATTCTAAGGTAAGGTCAACAAAGAAAAAACAAAACTATGCATTGAGTCCCATTCGCAGTCCAGAACTTTGAGAGATTATCGCATTTATTTGTACTGTTTTACCAGAAGGCCTGCTTTTAACCCGTTTTCTTTTGACAATTGAACCTCCTATCCCTCAGACAGACAGAACATATCTATTTAACGCATCATTTATGTCAATTGATTGTGAACAATTATTTCAAAAGGAAAGTTGATTTTTTGGCCTGCTCCAGATTGTGTTTTTGGTTCATTGCATTGCTTTTAGCCTGGCACACATTCAACTCTCACAGAGAACATGACTACATTGAGTTAGATATCCCTGGGAGACTTGATTTTTGCATAATTCATTGAACAAAGCATGTTGCATGAATGTATTGACAATAACAGACAAATTCAGATTCAAGCCATGGAAATTTTAAACATGACCTTCCACTGGAATTGTTACATTGCTGAATTACATTATTAATCTCCAGTATTTACTAGCAAAATCTTTTGATTTCTGCTCAAAGAGAAATGCAATTTAATACCCATTTGTGATCCAGATTTCCTGGATTTTCAGTTTTATCAGCCTCCATGCAAAAAAAGTTGATTATGCCATGACAACAGATAAAAGGCAACTTTCTGTTTTAGAGCAATTTGAACAAATGATTGTCTGCTGATGCAACATAAAGGCAATTCGGTTTCTTTGCCTCTTCTATTATGTGTTATTAGAACTGCAACAATTTAATAAATTGAAATAATTTTTCCTTCACCTGCTGGTTTTCTAAGAAAGATCATACTCTCGTCACCTTGGTAATTCAGGCATATTAAACAAAAGGCATTCATATTTCATAGTATCAGACACTGTACTTTTATTAAACATATAATAGCACATTGCAGATTCAGTCAGTGCCGTCACCAGTTCACTTACACTCCCCTCTTTGCCCCCGCCCCTCATTTTGGGCTCAAGACAATCATATTTTTAAAACTCATTACAATTCCAAGTCACATGGCCCCCTAAAATAAATCGATTAACCATTCATATGTCGGAAGTGTTAATCCTACACCAGAGTCCAGACTCTCAAATGACTTGGAAAGCATAGGGAAGGCTTTCTATCCCACATGCGCCCTGTCCTGTTGATATCCAGAAAAAAGAAGACATTTAATAGAAAGATACAAATTAGTTACTGTGCCAAGCTGAGAGCAGTTTATCTTGTGTCCAGGGCTTGGTTATGTGTATGGAAATGATCTGTTATCTAATTGTCCTAACTTCTCAGAAGAAAAACTTGCAGACAAGGATGAAGTCAGTGCATATGTCGGGGTCAGTTTTGTTTCATCAAGGATAGCATAAATGAAGGCCTGGTAATAATTCTGACAAGAGCTTTTGAGAACCATTATATCATTATATATAATATGCCAATTGACAAGCCTTGTAGCGCCTCTGTATGGCAAGTAGCACATCTCTCATGTGTTGAGGATTTGTGATGTTGACTGCACCTACCATAGGCATGTCTCTAATTCTATGTATCAACACTGAAGATCGACAATGGCAGCACTAATACTAGCACCAGCTGAATTGAAATTATTGATAATTCAAAACTACTGGAATTAAGTGTTCGTATAGATTTTACAGCTTAGAATAAATCAAAAGCTCTTGAGAAATAAGCTTTTGACAAAACCATTATCATGCATGAAATCCATATGAGTCAAGTTTCTGTATAATTCAGATGTAGACTATAGGGTCGCCAATAATTCATCTATATGGTCAAGTTGCAACTTCTAAGAACTAAAAATTAGATTGCTCTAAACTGCATTTGAAAAATTCTATCATTTTAAAACTGGAAGAGAACATTTACAGACAAATTGCCATAAATGCTTCCTGGAATATTTCTCTCTGTTGCTTTTCAAAGAGCCTAAATTACAGGGAAGATCTACTCTACAACATTTTCCTTTTACATCAGCAATTACTCCCTTAGATGTGAGGACTATGAGTTAGATAGCTCACTTTTTGACCCTGTAATCCAGTTTCAAAGGTTATTGTTCGCAGTCACACGTGTAATGGGAAAAGGTGATAGGTATGTCTAGCAGTATAACCAAACTCAATTATGAAATATTCTGAATATGCGACACATTTCTATGCACATTGTAGAACCCCTACGTCACACCCTAATCTTGGTTATGCTATTATTTTATCTTATATAATAATAATAATAGCACCTGGGTTGGGAACCATCCATGCCAACCTTGTGTGTCATACACCAATCTGCTCTTTAGCATTTAAGTGCTCATGGTTATTAAAGATAGGCTGCACAACTCTTATGAGCACCAAGGGCTTTGGTAGCTCAGCTCAGGGATCTTTCAGGGCTAGTTAAATCCAGACAGCGAACTATTGACACAGCATTGAGCTGTAAATTACTTGTTCATCACAAGGCCAAAATCCAAATCCACTTATTTGAGTTAAAGACTTCGAACATGTCTGTTTCTTGTTATAAATCTGTTGCAGAACCATGACGCTGACTAAGTGTGCATGACTGGAGCACTTATCTGAGGCTGACCATTTCTCCTGAAGGTTGGGTGAAGATAGCATAGAAAACTGTAGAAGGTACTCAGTATATTAAAAAAAAAGAAAACAAAGAGTGACCTGTTGTCAATGGTTCTTGGTCATAGCAGATATGGTCATCAATGAAACACTGGAAGAACAACTTGATTCCATAACCTAATTATTTTGTAATTGAAGGGATTTAGAAGTATTCCATAAAAGTATGTGACAATTTTTTCAAAGAAGATATATCCAACCTTCAAAAAAGTTTTTCCCTCAAAATCGCAATCCATGCAAAATAGCAGTTCAGGCTGTTATGTGGTTTGAGGGCCCTATAGTAAGTAAGTTGTATACTTAATAGGTTTTACCCTTGTGAAATAAAGTTTATCCATCTATCTATCTATCTTAAGCTATGGACACAACATTCATAGTCTATAAATTAGAAGCCAGCAAAGAATCAGAATGTGTAAATATGTCATTAAATAGCACTGTTCTATTACAACTGTTACAAAATTACAACAAATTCAAATTTCTCTGCTCAACTTGACAAAATAATGCAGCTTCGTATCTTTGCCTAATTGTGAGATAACAAGCCATTCATCCACTGTCAAACTGCACAGCTCAAGTTCTTCCTTCATGAAATCCAAAACACAACTTTTTTGTTATAACAGGCGACAGGCATGTGATTGCAGGGCACATTTTCTCACGCGAAAGAAAAAAGGAACTTTTGTTACTTGTTCCAACATGCCTATGGAGACCAAAAGAGCTTGAAATTCCTCACTCTCATGCAATCCCAAACAACAAATAGCCACTTTCAAGCAACTAGAAAGAGCTCAAAAAAGATATAAGGCGCTAAAATTAATCTTCATGACTTCATTGCCTTTTATGGAAACCTTTCTTGCTGGTATTTTATTGTTTATGGGGGCAGTAATAAGCCGCAGTATCATAAAATCTGTGACTCAACTTTCAAACTGATTTAGCATGTGTTTTATGAAAAATTATATTATCTACAATAAGGCAATATTCTTGGTGCTCTATTCTATTTTAGAACTTCTGAACTACAGATTTTTCAACGATCCATACCAAGTGTCCAACATTACTTTTCAGGTGCCCAATAGACCCACAGACATGATCCAAGGGTCAAAAATTTTACAGCAGGGATGTCATCTCAAAATGCTTTTTTTGCACATTTTAGAGACTTGGATCCCAGACTATATAGTTGTGTATCAAACAGACTGACTGTGGATATAACATTTTCAAGTAGTGGAAGGTTTGCCTTTATGTTATAAGCAATTGAATTGAAGAGTCTTATTACTTATACCATTATTGTTAACCATAATGCAAGGTCCACATCATGGGGATGGACATCACAGAGCAGATGCTCGGACTAGCAGGGAATATTATTTGTTCCCATCTGAGGTGACGGACGGACAGTGTTCAGTGACCCAAAGCCACAAGGTGTACCTCAAGGCGAGCCAATACAAGCTTGGTCAATCCTCTCAGCAGATGAGAGTGTACCCCAGGGCCACTAAAATTACCAGCCAGACCAACAAAATCACCATCAAGGCTTTCCCACCTCATCCTGGCACTTACTCTCTGGTCATACGTGCCTCAGACAAGAACACCAAGCCATTGCCTTGCATCGCTAAATTCCTTGTAATAAATCAACCGCCTTCCACCTCGTCTAAGGCCTTGAAAATCTCTGAGGGCATTCCTCCAGGTAGTCTGCTTGGCCCCATCCAACATTGGAGGTTACGTCATAAGCAGCTTATATTGTTGCAACATTATCAAACTTCTACAACCTGACATCACTTTTCATTCCGAGACCATTTAGAGCATAATGTCAAGTATCTTAGCAAATATCAACTTTGATGAGATTAATGCAGACTTTATATTAGTGGTCTCTTGTCTTGTGGCTATTCAAACTCAAAAGTTGATTTATACAATTATTTCATCATCTTCTTCATACCAACCTAAGCAGAGAGCAGCAGCTGATATGTCTTCCATCTTTGCTTGAGCTGTGATAACTATGTCATTTATTTTCGAGACATATATGTATGTTTGAAAATTTTATCAATTCAATAAAAAAAGCTTGAGAACTCTTAACACTGATAAATGATTGCAGCCTTATGAACAAAATAAATGTGCAAGAGGAGATCCTAATTATGTACAACACTGTTTGCAGATCTATGTCAACATTCATCTGGGGACCACAAAGCGCAAAAACGTGAATTACATTTTTGTACAATGAATTCAATGCAAAGCAAGCAAACTGGGCACAAAATGGATGCACATGGTCTCCTTTTTAATACGGCTTTGATCTATTCATGGAATGTGCAAACCTACATTGAATATTGGAACAACCCAGCAGAGCTCTGTGTTGTACTTGCAGACTGGAGCTTGCTGATCAAATGGCAAGAGGCGCAGGAAATTGCATGAATGTAATGGAGTTTAGTTAATGTCAACAAGACAGGTGTTGTGTTCCTTCCATTCACACACCTTCAAACGGACCCAGCTGTCGGACACAAGAGCACAAAGGGCAATGCAAAAGTTCCATTTGTGCCCAGGAGCAACATAACATTAGGATGCAGGCAGTACTGGGGCAACTTGTTCATGCTTTAGTGCATGTCGTACAAAATTCAAAAGTCAGCACAGCCTAATAAGTAAGATTTTTAGATTCATACAATGCATTCAATTATCATTGTACCAGGTACATTCACAGGGAATATTAAACTATGGCAGAAAATATGTTTAAAAATGATCAATCAATGTCATTATTTCAGTGTATACATAACAAAACCAGGAAAAGATTAATCGCTACAAAGCATATTTTGTTAGGAAAAAAAAGAATCTACACAATGAGTGAGGGGCATGACATCATCATTGCTCACTGCTATTGGTGCATTTCCAGGCATATATTCATCAAATGACAAACATATGCCAGACAATAATAGATGGGACAGCTGAGGTTTTGCAGCTGCGAACCTTCGGGATAGACCTGCATTTGTACTCAATGTAAAATTCAAACCCAATGATCAGTCGGCATATACTCTGCTTCACAGGGTCTCGTTAAAGCTTCCATTTTGTTTATTAGCAGCGTACTTACTAGTAAGTGCCTATGATTGAATTTATTCTTTTCTATACCTACTGTTGCGTTTGTGTGAATATTATGTAATGGCCAACAAAATATTAAATTATCAGGAATTATCTGATGAAAGTTGAGTAACACATCTGACTGGTTCAAGGAAATAATATTCATTTTCGCTCTTCTGCCAGTTCTGGTCCAAGGAAAATAATGTTAATTTTCTCTCTTTCAGTGATACTACACTGTATAAAGACTGACATTCATGTATCTGAAAGATATATATGTTATGTAGAGTCTATGATACTACATGGTATCATAGACTCTATCTTTCAGATTGTATCTGAATGACAATGGTAGGATATCAGAAATATGAAAAATAATTAAGAGGAAATAATTAATATATTGTTGAAGCATGCAGAATTGATGGATAGGAAATTGTCTTCAAACATTGGAAGCTTAATTCTATAAGGATATTTGATATGACTCAATATTGTGCTGCTTTTTGCAGCTCACTTTCCCTAAATATTGCCACTATTTATAGAAAATAGAGAAGATTTTAATCATAACAATGCCACAGTAATTTGTTGGGGATTTCTTTCTTTTAAATACAGGATTTTAATCAGATTATAAAAGCTTCTTTAGCCGAAATAATAATTATATATCAGGATAACAGGATTACAAGTCAAGAACAACAGAGCAGACTGTAAAATGAAATGGCAACACGTATATTTATTAATCATATATTCAATTTTTTTATAGTGGTGGTTTGTCTTTTTCAAACTGCACATTACAGATGTCTCATTATTTATGAAGAATGAAAAACTTTTGCAAAAAAGTGAATATTCTACACTTTAGATTCTCTAGGTGATATTCTAAGGTAAGGTCAACAAAGAAAAAACAAAACTATGCATTGAGTCCCATTCGCAGTCCAGAACTTTGAGAGATTATCGCATTTATTTGTACTGTTTTACCAGAAGGCCTGCTTTTAACCCGTTTTCTTTTGACAATTGAACCTCCTATCCCTCAGACAGACAGAACATATCTATTTAACGCATCATTTATGTCAATTGATTGTGAACAATTATTTCAAAAGGAAAGTTGATTTTTTGGCCTGCTCCAGATTGTGTTTTTGGTTCATTGCATTGCTTTTAGCCTGGCACACATTCAACTCTCACAGAGAACAAGACTACATTGTAGTTAGATAACCCTGGGAGACTTGATGTTTGCATAATTCATTGAACAAGCATGTTGCATGAATGAATTGACAATAACAGACAAATTCAGATTCAAGCTATGGAAATTTTAAACATGACCTTCCACTGGAACTGTTACATTGCTGAATTACATTATTAATCTCCAGTATTTACTAGCAAAATCTTTTGATTTCTGCTCAAAGAGAAATGCAATTTAATACCCATTTGTGATCCAGATTTCCTGGATTTTCAGTTTTATCAGCCTCCATGCAAAAAAAGTTGATTATGCCATGACAACAGATAAAAGGCAACTTTCTGTTTTAGAGCAATTTGAACAAATGATTGTCTGCTGATGCAACATAAAGGCAATTCGGTTTCTTTGCCTCTTCTATTATGTGTTATTAGAACTGCAACAATTTAATAAATTAAAATAATATTTCCTTTACCTGCTGGTTTTCTAAGAAAGATCATACTCTCGTCACCTTGGTAATTCAGGCATATTAAACAAAAGGCATTCATATTTCATAGTATCAGACACTGTACTTTTATTAAACATATAATAGCACATTGCAGATTCAGTCAGTGCCGTCACCAGTTCACTTACACTCCCCTCTTTGCCCCCGCCCCTCATTTTGGGCTCAAGACAATCATATTTTTAAAACTCATTACAATTCCAAGTCACATGGCCCCCTAAAATAAATCGATTAACCATTCATAAGTCGGAAGTGCTAATCCTACACCAGACTCTCAAATGACTTGGAAAGCATAGGGAAGGCTTTCTATCCCACATGGGCCCTGTCCTGTTGATATCCAGAAAAAAAGAAGACATTTAATAGAAAGATATGAATTAGTTACTGTGCCAAGCTGAGAGCAGTTTATCTTGTGTCCAGGGCTTGGTTATGTGTATGGAAATGATCTGTTATCTAATTGTCCTAACTTCTCAGAAGAAAAACTTGCGGACAAGGATGAAGTCAGTGCATATGTCGGGGTCAGTTTTGTTTCATCAAGGATAGCATAAATGAAGGCCTGGTAATAATTCTGACAAGAGCTTTTGAGAACCATTATATCATTATATACTAGAATCGCAAGCGATATTTATGTGACCACCAGATGGACAATATATATACCGCATTATTCCTTCAAACAGGCAATCGATAGCAAAAAAGTAAATGGCAATGCCAGCCAAGTTCATGCTGTGCTTTTCAGTGGTTTTCCTTTTCAGTGGTGGACAGTTGCATAATAGTAATAATAGGATATGTATATATTCACTGGCATCTATGTCGCAGATGAAGAGGGGTCCTTTATTCAAACGGTCGTCTTTTCAAGGGGTCTTTCATTTCAAAGGGGCTTATATTCAAGGGGTCCTCTATTCAATGGGGGGGGGTATATATTCAAGGTGGGCCACTATTCTAGTGGGGCCTTTATTCGAGGGGGGTCTCTATGCAAGTTGGGAATTTATTTGACGGGGCCTTATTTTTAGGTAGGCTCTATCCACTAGGACCTCTATTAATAGAATAGAATAGGATATATTTGTATTTGTCCATCCATGAGAATACATACGGAAACTTTAGGTTAATTCAAGGGAGGCCTTTATTCGGGGGCCTCAATTCATGAAGCCTTCTTTTTCTGTGACCACTCTGGAAGGGTTGGCTCCACCTATACATAAAAAATGATAACTGCAACAAAATGCTCAGGTCAGTGCTCTGTAAATGCAGTGCTGTAATGCAGTGCAGTGACGCATTGTTGTAGTGCAGTACAGTGATGCAATGCTGCAATGCAGTGCAATAATGCAGTACAGTAATGCAGAGCTGTGATGGAGGCTAATTCAATGCAGTGCTGTGATGCAGTGCTGTGATGCAGTGCTGTGATGCAGTGCTGCGATGCAGTGCTGTGATGCAGTGCTGTGATGCAGGGCTGTGATGCAGTGCTGTTATGCAGTGCTGTGATGCAGCGCTGTAATGCAGCGCTGTAATGCAGTGCTGTAATGCAGTGCTGTAATGCAGTGCTGTAATGCAGTGCTGTAATTCAGTGCTGTAATGCAGTGCTGTAATGCAGTGCTGTAATGCAGTTATACTATTACATGGATTGTATTGTATTGACCCTAGTATTCTCCCTGCCAGTCCATATTTTCCCGAGGGCCCTTATTCCATGATTAGGCATACAAATATATTTGCTTGAAAAATATGATTAATTTAAATTGTGGCGGTGAATTTTAAACAAAAAGACTTTTCTGAACGTTAAGACAAGAGGGCTCTGTTTGCAACATCATCTGAGGGTAATATGAGATAATGTCCCTCAAGGGTAGTAATTAACGCAAAGGGGCACTGTAAGCAACGTCTTTTGAGGGAAATACGAGTTATTGTCCCTCCACAGCTAGTTATTTCCCTGGGCAGGCATGGTGTTATTGGAGACAATATATGGCTAGTCATGGAATAAATTGTTTTAATGCAGTGGTGCAGTGCAGTAATGCATAATGCAGTGTAATAACACATTGTTGTAATGCAGTGCAAGAATGCAGTGTAGTAATGCAGTGCAATGATACTTTGCTGTAATGCAGTATGCTGTGCAGTAATGCAGTACCTACAGTGATGCATTATCCCTGATGGAGTTTTTTGAGTGGAAATCCCTTAATTATGTAGAAATGCAATAAAGACTTTCTTTGACATTGAACTTTAATTGGTCTGGGGTCACCAAGTGCAAGATCTTTTTGCCTGTGGTTCAAGAAATGGCCACTAGAGGACACTGATGCTGTGTTGCGCAATATGATTCAGTGGGGGCCCATCTCCAAATTCACCTGTCATAGTTAAATTGTTGGCCACTAGAGGGCCCTTCACCTGTTTATGTTGACTGTTCATAATGATGAAGTGAAAGCATGCCAAAGATGCCAGATGATGTGTTTTTCTATGCTAAGCAGTGACAATGAAAAAATGCATCATAAGCAATTTAAGTAAACAGAGAAAGATGTGGTGCCCCCACCATTGGGTATTCCATGTGGGTGCCCCAACCCTATTGGTGTCCCACTGGGTGCCCCCACCATTGGGGTATCCCATGCGTGTGCCCCAACCCTTTGGGCAGCCCATGGGGGTGCCCCTCCCTTTGGGCAGCCCACTGAGTGCCCCCACCCTTTGGGTATCCCACAGGGGTGCCCCCACCATTTGGGTAGCCCATGGGGGTGCTCCTTCCCTTTGGGCATTCCACTGAGTGCCCCCACCCTTTGGGTATCCCTAGGGGATGCCCCACCTTTTGGGTATCCCACGGGATGCCCCCACTCTTTTGGTATCCCAGGGAGGTGCCCCCACCCTTTGGGTATCCCACAGGGGTGTCCCCAACATTTGGGTATCCCACTGTGGAGCCCCACCCTTTGGGTATCCCATGGGGGAGCCCCCCACCCTTTGGGGAGCCCACGGGGTGCCCCACCCTTTGGGTATCCCACGGGGGTCCCCCCACCCTTTGAGTATCCCATGGGGGTGCCCCCACCCTTTGGGTATCCAACAGGGTTGCCTCCACCCTTTGGGTATCCCACAGAGGTGCCCCCACCATTTGGGTTTCCCACTGGGGTGCCTTACCCTTGGGTTATCCCATGGGGTGCCCCAACGGGGATGCCCCCCCCCCATTTGGGTATCGCAGGGGGTGCCCCCACCCTTTGGGTAGCCAACAGGGGGCCCCTACCCTTCGGGTATCCTACGTGGGTGCCCCACCCTTGGGGTATCCCATGGGGGTGCCCCCACCCTATGGGTATCCCACTGGGTGCCTCCACCATTGGAGTATCCCATGGGGGTGCCCCAACCCTTTGGGTATCCCACAGGGGAGCCCCTACCCTATGGCTATCCCACTAGGTGCCCCCACCCTTTGTACGCAGTGCCCAGTGCCCACTGCTACTAAGGTATTCCACTGGATGTCACCAATCTTCTCATTCTTATAATTATGTGTATTCCACTGGTATAGGGTATCCCAGTTGTTTTATTTGGCTGCTTTTGAGACATCCCCCTGCACTATTTGGAAATACAGTTTGGCAGCTTTTGAGACATCCCCCTGCACTGGCCTGCAGTATAAGCCAAGGCAGTCATGCATATGGAGTCTGATCAATATAGACCAATGGCTGAGCTACAATTTTGGGGGCTGTCTCAAAACACACCAGTTGCCAATAAAAAACGAATAAGGTAGGGCGTGTCACTGAAAACCCCTGAATGACAGAAGTGCATGAAATATCTTTTTTTTGGATTGGGTCTTATAGCTCTTTGCAGATTGCTTTTTGCAACTTCAACTTGCGAATGGGCTTTGCCACGTTACAGCCTTAACATGGCCTTCAGGTTCCTGGCTCACAAGAATAAGTGGTCGACCATTAGATTGGGGGGGCGGTACTTGAAGAGTAATCATTATTTATTTTGGATGTGTGATATTCCCAAATGTTTTTTAAATCAAACAAAACCCTGTTACGATGATTTCACAGTTGTGGACACTGTGACTGAATGGGATTTTTTATGGCATACATGTATTCCATAGGAAAAGTGACATAGGGCCTGAAAAAAAACTTATGACATCACTTTACCCAAATAGAATAACATTCACATTTGCCCATTTAAACAAAACTGTGCAAGAAGTTATTACTTATATTACAAAAAACAAAAACTCCAATCTACCCCCCCCCCCCTGCTAAGATTGAATGCTGACCACTTTACAAATTGACAGGTGTGCACATTAGGGCTACAACAAAGGTAACTTTATAAGCGAGGTCGCTAATCCAGCATGACAGAGAATAAAAAGCGGTCATATATACATGGGGAAGATTTTTTCACAAATTGTCTTTAATCAACAAGGTTGTTGTAAATGTCATACACTGTCATGCCTTCGAGATAGTGTTTGAAATCGACTCTCCATCTGATATGTTGACATGTTGGTGAAATCTGAACTTCATACAGGAAGGTCTCTCCAGGTACATAACAAGAACTCAGCTGTCACCTATTCCCTAATCCATTTTGTCTAAAATTGTGTATTTTGTATTTCACTGTAACAGTGGCTACAATTATTTATTTCAAGCAAGCAAAGTCCCTAAATATTCATTCCCATATCAAGCGACACCTTATAAAGAAATACCCCTGGTAGAAATTACAGATTCATTTCAAGACTGCAAAAAGAATTTATTTATTTCACCAAAACTGGACAAGAAATTATTTATTTAAAATTAAGACAAACTCCAAGCCCCCCCCCCCCCACCGTTAATCTTGATTATATGGCGGCCCCTAACAGTTGATCACTGCATGCACAGTGCTGTGGTCATGCAGCAGCCTCTCTCTATTAAGGCTTAAGGCCCTGTCCAAAGTCGTCTGCCTACGTCACGTGAACAGTTTGTGATTTCAGTTATGAGTTGGGACGCTGATCTGCAAGAAGCTCTAAGATCACCGATTAAGGAGTGTAAAGTTAATAAGTGCATACAGCAAGTTTCATGACTGGCTATAGATGGATAGACAGATAGATGGAAAGATATCAATCAATCAATCAATCAATCAATATCTATCTTTCTAATCTATCTATCTAATCTATCTATCTAATCTATCTATCTAATCTATCTATCTATCCTATCTATCTATCTATCTATCTATCTAATCATCTATCTATCTCATCATCTATCTAATCATCCATCTCATCATCTATCTAATCTATCTATCTAATCTATCTATCTAATCTATCTATCTAATCTATCTATCTAATCCATCTAATCTATCTATCTATCTATCTATCTATATAGACATATAGATATATAGATAGATAGATAGATAGATAGATAGATAGATAGATAGATAGATAGATAGATAGATAGATAGATAGATAGATAGATTCTATAGCTGCATATCTATTTATCTGTCTTCCTTTCTTTTTCTTTTTTCCCTGGTTTTCTACTTTATCTTTAATGCACCACAAAGCATAAATTAAATCCAATTTATGTTTCATTGATTAAACTGAGTTTTAAGTACTTTTAACTACCTATATTTATTGGCATGAAATATTTATAAACAGATTGAAGAAGAAGAGAAATATACTTCTTTAAATAAAGTGTGATCTTGCATTGAATTCAGCAACATAAATACATAAAGTGTTTCTGTTATTGCATTGATTGCAGCAACACTGTGACCAGTATAGAGGGGGCCACATGTCTCTTGATGTGAGCTATTGTTGAGTGTTGCACATGTTAATTTAATTTAAGCAATTCTCATTTCCTAATTGGCCAGGGACTGTAAAACTTGACATGAACATTTAGTACAGTATATTAAAGAAGGTGATTCAGCTTATTTGGTTGAAATTAGCTTTGTCTTCAAATGACAAAGGAATTTGTGGTAGGCCAAAAAGAAACAACAATCAGCATGTCTATTCTCTTTATAAGAAGTAAATTGCACAAAACCTTGCCTCTCTTTTTGGAAGAGGCCTGAGAAGGATTAGCACGAAACTTCTCCTAATTTGAAGGTGACTGGAGTGAGACCAGATATATCGAGATCCGATGTGCAAGTCTGGCTCTCCCAGCTGCCAAAATGTCAGAACTTCTTTGCCATTACTGTGTATGCAGTGCCAGTGCTGTGAAATAGGCCTGCTGTTTCTTTAGAAAGAGTTTGGCTTATTTTGAGACATCCCCTAGTAAAAGAGTTTGGCTTATTTTGAGACATCCCCTAGTAAAGTATAAGTTAGTGCAATCAAGTGTGAAGGAATGCACCAATGGCTGAGCCACGATTATGGGGGCTGTCTCAAAACACACCGGCTGCCAATAAAAAAACAATAAGGTGGACTGTGCCACTAAAAAACCCTGAATGATAGAAGTGCATCAAATATCCTTTTTTTGCATTGGGTCTTAAGAGCCGCGAGTAAGGAGTGTAAAGTTAGGTACATACAGCAAGTTTCATGACTGGCCATCAAGTGGAACTTGTTCTATTCCTCCGCAAAAATGTGCGTTGAATCGTACGATTTCTAAGTGACCACAGCCATGCTGGTGGTCACAATAATATGCCAATTGACAAGCCTTGTAGCGCCTCTGTATGGCAAGTAGCACATCTCTCATGTGTTGAGGATTTGTGATGTTGACTGCACATACCGTAGGCATGTCCCTAATTCTATGTATCAACACTGAAGATTGACAGTGGCAGCACTAATACTATTACCAGCTGAACCTAAATTATTGATATTCACCTTCTAATTCAGAACTACTGGAATTAAGTGTTCATATAGATTTCACAGCTTAGAATAAATCAACAGCTCTTGAGAAATAAGCTTTTGACAAAACCATTATCATGCATGAAATCCATATGAGTCAAGTTTCTGTATAATTCAGATGTAGACTATAGGGTCGCCAATAATTTATCTATATGGTCAAGTTGCAACTTCTAAGAACTAAAAATTAGATTGCTCTAAACTGCATTTGAAAAATTCTATCATTTTAAAACTGGAAGAGAACATTTACAGACAAATTGCCATAAATGCTTCCTGGAATATTTCTCTCTGTTGCTTTTCAAAGAGCCTAAATTACAGGGAAGATCTACTCTACAACATTTTCCTTTTACATCAGCAATTACTCCCTTAGATGTGAGGACTATGAGTTAGATAACTCACTTTTTGACCCTGTAATCCAGTTTCAAAGGTAATTGTTTGCAGTCACACATGTAATGGGAAGAAGTGATAGGTATGTCTAGCAGTATAACCAAACTCAATTATGAAATATTCTGAATATGCGACACATTTCTATGCACATTGTAGAACCCCTACGTCACACCCTAATCTAGGTTATGCTATTATTTTATCTAATATAATAATAATAATAGCACCTGGATTGGGAACCATCCATGCCATCCTTGTGTGTTATACACCAATCTGCTCTTTAGCATTTAAGTGCTCATGGTTATTAAAGATAGGCCGCTCAACTCTTATGAGCACCAAGGGCTTTGGTAGTTCAGCTCAAGGATCTTTCAGGGCCAGTGAAATCCAGACAGCGAACTATTGACACAGCATTGAGCTGTACATTACTTGTTCATCACAAGGCCAAAATCCAAATCCACTTATTTGAGTTAAAGACTTCGAACATGTCTGTTTCTTGTTATAAATCTGTTGCAGAACCATGACGCTGACTAAGTGTGCATGACTGGAGCACTTATCTGAGGCTGACCATCCTCCTGAAGGTTGGGTGAAGATAGCATAGAAAACTGTAGAAGGTACTCAGTATATTAAAAAAAAAGAAAACAAAGAGTGACCTGTTGTCAATGGTTCTTGGTCATAGCAGATATGGTCATCAATGAAACACTGGAAGAACAACTTGATTCCATAACCTAATTATTTTGTAATTGAAGGGATTTAGAAGTATTCCATAAAAGTATGTGACAATTTTTTCAAAGAAGATATATCCAACCTTCAAAAAAGTTTTTCCCTCCAAATCGCAATCCACGCAAAATAGAAGTTCAGGCTGTTATGTGGTTTGAGGGCCCTATAGTAAGTAAGTTGTATACTTAATAGGTTTTACCCTTGTGAAATAAAGTTTATCCATCTATATATCTATCTTGAGCTATGGACTCAACATTCATAGTCTATAAATTAGAAGCCAGCAAAGAATCAGAATGTGTAAATATGTCATTAAATAGCACTGTTCTATTACAACTGTTACAAAATTACAACAAATTCAAATTTCTCTGCTCAACTTGACAAAATAATGCAGCTTCGTATCTTTGCCTAATTGTGAGATAACAAGCCATTCATCCACTGTCAAACTGCACAGCTCAAGTTCTTCCTTCATGAAATCCAAAACACAACTTTTTTGTTATAACAGGCGACAGGCATGTGATTGCAGGGCACATTTTCTCACGCGAAAGAAAAAAGGAACTTTTGTTACTTGTTCCAACATGCCTATGGAGACCAAAAGAGCTTGAAATTCCTCACTCTCATGCAATCCCAAACAACAAATAGCCACTTTCAAGCAACTAGAAAGAGCTCAAAAAAGATATAAGGCGCTAAAATTAATCTTCATGACTTCATTGCCTTTTATGGAAACCTTTCTTGCTGGTATTTTATTGTTTATGGGGGCAGTAATAAGCCGCAGTATCATAAAATCTGTGACTCAACTTTCAAACTGATTTAGCATGTGTTTTATGAAAAATTATATTATCTACAATAAGGCAATATTCTTGGTGCTCTATTATATTTTTGAACTTCTGAACTACAGATTTTTCAACATTACTATGTAGTTATTCTACTTTACACTGAAGATGTTGATTGCAATATTACAAATTGCACTTGAACCTACAGTTTTCATTTTCAATCAGAGATCTGCTATGCCTACATTTACATGTTATCTATAGTAGTATCTGGTAAATGTACTGTGTGTCCCATTCCAAGGCCTTGCATAATTCCCCGTATGATAAACCCAAAGCCTGTTGAGCTCACAATGACAACTATGACCAATGGTCTAGCTTCTTGTCAAAATAATGACCAGACTGACCTTGTCTGCTGATCCCCGTTCCACACCTGGACCGCCTTATAATAATAATAATAATAATATGGATTTATATAGCGCTAATTTCAGTAAACTGCTCATCAGCCTTTATGTTATAAGCAATTGACTTGGAGAGTCTTATTACTTATCTTATCATAATAATAGTCATAGCAGGAATCTCATCTCACTCATAAGGCTTTTTTCTCTCAATCCATAACATCTTAAATTACACTCCTGAGCCTGTCAATTCATCTGAAGTTCCCGATAGGGCAAATTTTACCTATCAACATTCATTATTTCCATAGTTACACAAATATATCTTGGGAATTTGCTACAAAAAACACGTTTTTTCACTTAAATACATCTCACCTGTACATTTAACTGCCACAACAAGCACTGTAAAGCATTTAATATTAAAGACCATTAAATTCCGCATTTTTTGATATGCAGACTGATCTTCTATGGCCAATATATCTACCCAGTTACCAGATATTCCTGTTGGGAGTTTGACAAAAAACATATTTTCAACATACAAATCTGGAAGCTATATATTTCTCTGCCACATCAAGACCAGTAATGCATATTATATTGCAGGCCACTAAATTCCGCATCTTTTTCCACACTGATTGAACTTCTATGTCCAATATAACTTCCCAGCTCCCAGAAATTAAATTGTGTCATGCATTTAGAAAATCATATTTTCCAACAACTCCAGTCTCTCAGTGTTTGTAGTGATGTACACCACGCTGTAGTAGTTCCAAACAATCCACCTTACTTCATCTATAACTGAAAGCTCACTGGAACCTGCAAATAAGACCTGCCTTCACATTACTCTAACCTGGGAAGAACCAGGAACTCGGTGCATTTTTGAAAAGCAAGAAACCCTAACGGGTGAACAGCTATACCATTATTATTAACCATAAGCCTTACGGTTCGCATAATGCACGGTCCACATCATGGGGATGGACATCACAAAGCAGATCGCTCAGACTAGTAGGGAATATTATTTGTTCCCATCCGAGGTGACGGACGGACAGTGTTCAGTGACCCAAAGCCACAAGGTGTACCTCAAGGCGAGCCAATACAAGCTTGGTCAATCCTCTCAGCAGATGAGAGTGTACCCCAGGGCCACTAAAATTACCAGCCAGACCAACAAAATCACCATCAAGGCTTTCCCACCTCATCCTGGCACTTACTCTCTGGTCATACGTGCCTCAGACAAGAACACCAAGCCATTGCCTTGCATCGCTAAATTCCTTGTAATAAATCAACCGACTTCCACCTCGTCTAAGGCCATGCAAATCTCCGAGGGCATCTCTCCAGGTAGTCTGCTTGGCCCCATCCAACATTGGAGGTTACGTCATAAGCAGCTTCTAATGTTGCAACATTATCAAACTTTGCAACCTGACATCACTTTTCATTCCAAGACCATTTAGAGCATAATGTCAAGTATCTTAGCAAATATCAACTTTGATGAGATTAATGCAGACTTTATATAAGTGGCCTCTTGTCTTGTGGCTATTCAAACTGCTCAAAAGTTGATTTATACAATTATTTCATCATCATCTTCATACCAACCTAAGCAGAGAGCAGCAGCTGATATGACTTCTATCTTTGCTTGAGCCGTGACAACTATGTCATTTATTTTCGAGACATATGTGTATGTTTGAAAATTTTATCAATTCAATAAAAAAAGCTTGAGAACTCTTAACACTGATAAATGATTGCAGCCTTATGAAAAAATAAATGTGCAAGAGTAGATCCTAATTATGTACAACACTGTTTGCAGATCTCTGTCAACATTCATCTGGGGACCACAAAGCGCAAAAACGTGAATTAACACTTTTGTACAATTAATTAGGGATGTACCGAACCTGTGCTCGGTGTTCGGTTCGGCCTATTTCGGCACCCTAATGGTTCGGTTCAGCAGCTCGGCTTCAAATATAGTTAATCACCGAGTTGGCCACTCCCCCTACCAGGAGCGCCCCCCAGCGACAATAATGGGTGAAGTCATGCTTGGCTGACTCCCAAGTCCATGCTCCACGTGCCTGCCATCTGCTGTTGCATAAGATGTCTTGCCAATGAACCGAAACTTTAAATATCACTTGATAAGAAGGTCTAATTACTAAATATTAAACAGCACTTGATATAGGAAACTATCATAACTATGAATAGAATATAATATACATTTAGGCCTAACATAGGCAGATACTTGCCTCATGTATAGATATTGAAAATAACATTGATAACCAGTCACAAACAAACATTAGACTCTGAATTTTATGATAGGCCTCCTCATCAAAACAAGTTTATACAAGTTATACAATAGCCATTGAATATTCTGCGTTTTATACAGTTCCTCCGGGATTCTCAATATGTAGTTTTACTCTGAGTTTATAATTTAAGTAAAGACTAAATTTTAAAAAAACCTTTCAAATTAATTGTGATGTGCACAGGCTAGCAAGCATGAATTACACACAATGTGGACATCATACTATAGGCCTATGTGGATTATCTACAATATAATGTCAGATGTGGATGATACCCTACATGGTCTGTGCAACAGTTTTGTGTATTGGAAAAAGTGAGTGGGGGGGGGGGGAGGAGCAGGGAAGCCACATTGGGGCAAAGGTTCTGGCGCTGGTCCAGCAGCCGGACATGCACCCTTAAGCAGCCTCTACTCCTGGTTTCAGCACTATGGTTCTTTGATTTAAGGACGTTTTGCATTCCATTGCCATTTTATTTTATTTCTCAAGATCTAATCAACATAGATATATGCAATTACTACCGAATGTCGAACATGTAGCACAGATTGCAAATCCAAAATTTTAAGGCAATATCTCAAAACCTCTTGCCGAAAAAAAATCATAACTGAAATGTGGTTCAAGAATTTTCAGTTAAACCGAAAAATGACAGATTTCAGTCAATGTATTTCTAGGTTCCATTGGCGTTTAATTTTATATCTCAGCATCTAATCACACCAGCTCTATGATATCCACCAGTCCTGTCTGTCATATTCCAAAGGTTATTTATACAAAATTTCATGGGTTTATTGCCCCTGCTTGCCATGTCACATTGTGTAACATTCGTGTGTCTACTGGGTTGCGTAATCCAATCAAGCAGGCAGTGCGCCACCTACCGTCCAAGTGGAAGGTTCGGTTCGGGTTCGAGTCCGGCCGAACATGAAGGCCTGGTCCGGTGTCCGGTTTGGTTCGGCTAAATACTTGATCGGTACACCCCTACAATGAATTCAATGCAAAGCAAGCAAACTGGGCACAAAATGGATGCACATGGTCTCCTTTTTAATACGGCTGCATGGAATGTGCAAACCTACATTGAATATTGGAACAACCCAGCAGAGCTCTGTGTTGTATTTGCAGACTGGAGCTTGCTGATCAGATGGCAAGAGGCGCAGGAAATTGCATAATGTAATGGGGTTGAGTTAATGTCAACAAGACAGGTGTTGTGTTCGTTCCATTCACACACCTTCAAAGGACCCAGCTGTCGGACCCAAGAGCACAAAGGGCAATGCAAAAGTTCCATTTGTGCCCAGGAGCAACAAAACATTAGGATGCAGAGCATTGCAGGCAGTACTGGGGCAACTTGTTCATGCTTTAGTGCATGTCGTACAAAATTCACAAGTCAGCATAGCCTTATTAAGTAAGATTTTTAGATTCATACAATGCATTCAACTATCATTGTACCAGGTACATTCACAGGGAATATTTAACTGTGGCAGAAAATATGTTTAAAAATAATCAATCAATGTCATTATTTTAGTGTAAACAAAACAAAACCAGGAAAAGATTAATCGCTACAAAGCATATTTTGTTAGGAAAAAAAAAGAATCTACACAATGAGTGAGGGGCATGACATCATCATTGCTCACTGCTATTGGTGCATTTCCAGGCATATATTCATCAAATGACAAACATATGCCAGACAATAAAAGATGGGACAGCTGAGGTTTTGCAGCGGCGAAGTGAAGAACAACAGAGCAGACTGTAAAATGAAATTGCAACATGTATAATCATTCATTCATTTGTTTTATAGTGGTGGTTTGTCTTTTTCAAACTGCACATTACAGATGTCTCATTATTTATGAAGAATGAAAAACTTTTGAAAAAAAGTGAAAAAGTGAATATTCTACACTTTAGATTCTCTGGGTGATATTCTAAGGTAAAGTCAACAAAGAAAAAACAAAACTATGCATTGAGTCCAATTCGCAGTCCAAAACCTTGAGAGGTTATTGCATTTATTTGTACTGTTTTACCAGAAGGCCTGCTTTTAACCCGTTTTCTTTTGACAATTGAACCTCCTATCCCTCAGTCAGACAGAACATATCTATTTAACGCATCATTTATGTCAATTGATTGTGAACCATTATTTCAAAAGGAAAGTTGATTTTTTGGCCTGCTCCAGATTGTGTTTTTGGGTCATTGCATTGCTTTTAGCCTGGCACACATTCAACTCTCACAGAGAACAAGACTATATTGCAGTTAGATAACCCTGGGAGACTTGATTTTTGCATAATTCATTGAACAAGCATGTTGCGTGAATGAATTGACAATAACAGACAAATTCAGATTCAAGCCATGGAAATTTTAAACATGACCTCCCACTGGAATTATTACATTGCTGAATTGCATTATTAATCTCCAGTATTTACTAGCAAAATCTTTTGATCACTGCTGAAACAGAAATGCCATTCAATATCCATTTGTAATCCAGATTTCCTGGAATTTGAGTTTGATCAGCCCCCCTGCAAAAAGGAAGTTGATTATGCCATGACAACAGATAAAAGCCAACTTTTTGTTTTAGAGCAATTTGAACAAATAATTGTCTGCTGATGCAACATAAAGGCAATTTGGATCCTTTGCCTGTTCTATAATGTGGTATTAGAGCTGCAACAATTTAATAAATTAAAATAATATTTCCTTTACCTGCTGGTTTTCTAAGAAATATCATACTCTTAATAGTCTCTTGTCACCTTGGTAATTCAGGCATATTAAACAAAAGGCATTCATAGTATCCGGTACATTAGTTTTATTATACACAGCCATTATACATAGCCACATTGCAGAATCAGTCAGTGGCGTCACCAGTTCACTAACCCCCCCTTAAGTCATAATAAGTCACACGCCCCCCCCCCCCTAAAATAAATCCTGGTGATGCCACTGGAATAAGTGCTTTGTCATATGGGTTTGCAAGCATGACTCAGAAAAGTACTTTTCAGAGCCATAAAAAGCCATTCCTAATTGAAACTTTAAGATATTTCAAACTGATAAGTAACAACTTATGTTTTGTCAAACACTATTTTAAAATAGAGGCCTTGTTCAAATGTCATCTGCCCTCTTTGTTTCTACATAATGGTAACCCTAGTAGAATGGATGAATATATTAACCATTCATAAGTCGGGAGAGCTGATCCTACACCATACTCTCAAAGACTTGGAAAGCATAGGGAAGGCTTTCTGTCCCACAAGGGCCCTGTCCTGTTGACATCCAGAAAAAAGAAGACATTTAATAGAAAGATATGAATTAGTTACTGTGCCAAGCTGAGAGTAGTTTATCTTGTGTCCAGGGCTTGGTTATGTGTATAGAAATGATCTGTTATCTAATTGTCCTAACTTCTCAGAAGAAAAACTTGCAGACAAGGATAAAGTCAGTGCATATGTCGGGGTCAGTTTTGTTTCATCAAGGATAGCATAAATGAAGGCCTGGTAATAATTCTGACAAGAGCTTTTGAGAACCATTATATCATTATATATAATATGCCAATTGACAAGCCTTGTAGCGCCTCTGTATGGCAAGTAAAACATCTCTCATGTGTTGAGGATTTGTGATGTTGACTGCACATACCGTAGGCATGTCTCTAATTCTATGTATCAACACTGAAGATTGACAGTGGCAGCCCTTATGTTAGCACCAGTAGAATTGAAATTACTTGTATTGACCTTCTAAATCAATATCACTGGAGTTAAGTGTTTGTACAGATTTTACAGTTTAAAATAAATCGATAGCTCTTAAGAAGTAAGCCTCTGACAAAACCATTATTATGCATGAAATCCACATGAGTCAAGTTTCTGTAATGCAAACGTGGATTAAAATATAAATAATTCATCTATATGGGTAAGTTGCAACTTCTAAGACCTAAAAAGGAAAATTGCTCTAAACTGCATTAAAAAGTGGAAATAAATGATAACATTAACTGGAAAAGCACATTTAAAGCCAAATTGCCATTCATGCTTCCTGGAATATTTCTCTCTGTTGCCTTTCAAAGAAACTTAATTACAGGAAAGATTTACTCTGCAACATTT
The DNA here is from genome assembly GCA_026936325.1 of Platynereis dumerilii. NCBI lineage: Eukaryota > Metazoa > Annelida > Polychaeta > Phyllodocida > Nereididae > Platynereis > Platynereis dumerilii. Next base: position 38,824,755 of record JAPTHN010000011.1, on the reverse strand, counting down.
TCCATTTAGGTCTGCAATTACTCCCCTAGAAGTGAGGACGCCAAGTTAGATAACTCACTTTTCGACCCTGTAATCTAGTTTCAAAGGTAGTTGTTGGCAGTCACACGTGTAATGGGAAAAATGAAAGGTATGTCTTGTAGTATAAGGAAACTCAATTATGGAACATCCTAAATATGCAACACATTTCCATGCACATTGTACAACCCCCTATGACGCACCCCAACCTAGGTTAAGCTATTATTTTATTTAATATCATAATAATAGCACCTGGGAACCATCCATGCCGTCCTTGTGTTTAGGGATGTCATCGAAAACGACTTTTTTCCGATACGATTATCGGCAAAAACATTTCCGATGCATCGAATGTATCGATACTTTTTCACATACCCGAGAAAATGCAAAAATCCAGCTTTATTGTTGAGTTTTTGGTAAAAAACTGCAAGAATCCAAAATTCGCGTCACCCACGTCCTCCATATTGAATCTCGCTGTCTGGTTCGCGAGAGTTCAGACGAGAACGGAGCAATGGTGGCGCGGTTTTGACGTAAACAAGACGAATTCTGCTGGATTTCTCGCAAAATTTCGCAATAAATACGATAAATGCAGTGAAAATAATGTATCGATACTTGCGGTATTGTATCGATACGTTATCGATTCGGAAAACTTTTCCGATGCATCGATTTCGGCCGTATCGATGACAGTCCTACTTGTGTTTTCTAAACCAATCTGCTCTTTAGCATATTTGTGCTCATGGTTATTAAAGATGGGCTAAATTACTTGCGCATCACAAGGCCAAAATCCAAATCCACTTACAGTAAAGACTTCAAACATGACTTTTTCTTGTTATAAATCTCGACCGCTCAGCGCAAAAAGGAGCTGAGTGGAAAAATGGTATTTTGAGAAAAAGGCCTTTTACTTTTGAACACTTGTTTTCAGTTCTGGCTCGGTCAATACTGGTCCGATTTGAATGATTTTTGGTACGTACTTGCATATATACATTGTCTACAAATGTATATAAAAACAAAGATGCTAATATTATTACTTTTTATGAAATAAGACCAATGCTCCTTCTTGCATTAAACAAAGCATTAAAAAGGAGCATAGATGCATCGAAAAGGAGCATAGATGCACTAAGCTCCTTTTTGCGCCGACTAGTTTCAGTGCAAAAAGGAGCTTAGTACTAGTATTTTTACTATCATTGTTAAGTAAATTTCAGTGCCAAGAAGTGCATAACAGCACTATGCTCCTTTTTGCGTTGGGTGAAATTTTCTAATGGCAGCGACAAAAAGGAACAACAAAAACTTGAAAATACCACTTTATTCCACAAATAGTGTCATCCTGTACTTTGACCTGCTCCTTTAATTGAACACGCTTAGTTCCAATATTCACAGGCATTAATCCTAAGGTCTTGAACTTTCGAAATATGCAATAATTCAAAAAGGGACTTTGTGGCACTAAGTCCCTTTTTGCGCTCAGCAGTCGATCTGTTGCAGAATCATGACACTGACTAAGTTTGCATGACTGGAGCAGTTATCTGAGAAGGCACTCAGTATTTCAAAAAAAGAAAACAAAAAGTGACCTGTTGTCAATTGTTCTTGGTCACAGCAGATATGGTCATCGATGCAACGCTGGAAGAGCAACCTGATTTTGTTGTAACCTAACTATTTTGTAATTGAAGGGATTCAGAAATACTCCATGAAAGTATGTGACAATTTTTTCACAGAAGGTCTAACCTGGCATATCCAACCATCAAAAAAGTTTTTCCTTCCAAATCACACTTCACACAAAATAGATAAAATAGAAGTTAAAGCTGTCATGTGGTTTGAATAACAGACTCATCAGTCATAGTCCATAAACAGTAGCCCGGAAAGAATCAGAATTTGTAAATATGTCTTTCAATAGCTCTGTGCAATAGCAACTGTTACGAAATAAGAATGAATTCAAATTTTTCAGATCAACTTCATATAAAATCATGCTGCGTTATATCTTGTATCAAATGCCTAATTTAGAGATAACAAACCATTCAACCACTGTCAAGCTCCACAGCTCTAGTTCTTCCTTTATGAAATCCAAAACATAACTTTCCGTTATAACAGGCAACAGGCATGTGATTGCAAGGCCCATTCTCTCACGTGAAAGACTCATGACCCTTTGTTATTGTTCCTACAAGTCTGTAGAGGCCAAATGAGCTTGAAATGCCTCACACTCATGCAATCTCAACAACAAATGGCCACTTTCAAGCTACTAGAAAGAGCTCAAAAATGTATAAGGAATTAGCCTTCATGTCTTCATTGTCTTTTATGGAAACCTTGCTGGATTTTTATTGTTTGAGGGGGCAGTATCATAAATCTGTGACTCAAATTTTCTCTTGTACAAACTGATGTAGCAGGTGTTTCATGAAAGAAAAATATATCATCTACATGTAAGTACAATAAGGCAATATTTTCGTGTTCAATTCTGAAGTTGAACATCTGAACTCCAGCATTTTCAAAATTAACTTAAAGTTATTCTGAAGCTGTTGTTTGTAATATTACAAATTTCCCTGGAACTTTTCATTTCAGAAGGCCATAAAAATTTAATCGAAACGAATAATTTTTGGTTGAGCGTCAATTTACTTTTGCAATACCAATGCCTATGTTTGTTGTAAATCTGATATCTGTTGTAAATGTTTACATTTACATGTTATCCATAGCAGCATCTGATGAATGTATGGCCCTTTCCAAGGCTTTGTATAATTCCCCATAGGATATACCCACAGCCTGTTGAGCTCCCAATGACAGCCACGGCCAATGGTCAAGCTCCCTGTCAAAATAATGACCAGACTGACCATGCCTGCTGATCTCTGTTCCACACATTAGCCTCAGAAGTGCTGAGTCATCAGGAAAATAACCACATATGATAAATGTGCTGATACGAGTGACTGCTGCTGACCATGCATAAATGATTGAAAATATATTTACACACACTATACCACAGCACACAGATTGGGTCATTGGTTTAATGTATTGACATCCGAGAAGATTACTTCCCTCCACCCATGCCTACCTCTACTCATGCCTCCCTCTACCCACTTTTTGGAGCCTTCCACTACTTCTGCACAGTGAAGACAATGAAGTAAACAGTTACTTATGCCCAATAAGGCAATACAATCATAATGATGAGGACCATTGGCAAACCAAACTATAGCAGAAAGGTGAAAGAATGTCACAGTTTCTGACTACAACAGTCTGAGAATATGTCCTGAATGAGAGAATGGTTTGTAATATTGACTATATAGATTGCCTTCACACATTACTTCAGCACATGCAAAAAGCCTCAAAAAGATCCATCCCAATCGAATGCCAAAAATAAACATGGCTCAAAGGATTAATGAGTTTAATAAGATTCTATAATGGATCGACATGTTAATCACACAGAAATGAGTGAAATGTTGCAGTCAAATGTAATACATAATCAGAATCTAAAAAGTCTATATAAATTAATTTTTTTTTTAATATTCACATAATTCTTACAGCATCACATAAAAATCAACAGATGAATATGCCCTATGAACCAATTATGGAGTAAACCTGGTACGATCCACAAAGTAAAGACAGCTCAAGCATTGACAAAACCTTAATTTCATTCTTTATGAAACGTCCACTGAGTTAAATCAAAATAAAGGAAAGACTTCAGGCAAAGAATAAGCTCTGCCAATTAGCTCCAATAAAATCTTACAAAGCACATACCATAGTTGCTAACCATTAGCCATGGAGTGCAGTGATTGATGACAATCGTCTTAGTTGTCTCGATAAAATGGGATGGACATCACAATGCAGATCACTCAGACTAGCAGGGAATATTACTGGTCCCCATTTGGAGGTGACAGATGGACAGTGTTTTTGACATTTGAACCTTTAAGCCAGAAGGTTCACCTCAAGGTAACACTATACAACATTGGTCAATCCTCTCAGCAGATGACAACATGCCCCAGGGCCACTAACATTACCAGCTAGACCAACGAAGTCACCATCAAGGCTTTGCCACCCCATCCTGGGGCTTAATCTCTCGTTATATGTGCCTCAGACAAGAACACTATAGGCCATTGCCCTGCAACGCTAAATTCTTTTTTATAAATCAACCACATTTCACCTCTTCCAAGACCGTGCAAATCTCTCTATATAGCCTACATATATTTTTCATATAGATCTAAATCCCAATATATGGATGGAAGATCAGAAACTCCACAAATCATTTTCTAGTATACAATACCAGCCTGTTTCTGAAAGTCTTAATCAAACAATTGCAGAACTCCCTGTTCCTTTTAAAAGGAACTATATATCTTGGATGGAACTAAAGAAAGTAAATGAATACATTGCATATAACATGGCTTGTTTTCTATTTTACTGGTCAACGGAAAAATACCTCAATAAACCTAATTCGAGCTTACTGTACAGGTGATTTCAATATCCTGAATCAAAATATGGCCAATGTTTTGACTCAAGACATCTTCCAACTGCAAAAGTACAACTGAATGATTGGAAGATGTTATAATAAAACCCCATGACAGTGTAGTTCACATCTATGAACATCATGAGTGTCAGGTCTGCTCTGAATTAACACGAGTCCGAAGGACGAGTGTTATTCAGAAGGCAGACCTGACACGAATGATGTTCATAGCTGTGAACTACACTGTTATTGGGTTTTATTTATATCCCGCAATGACTTTATCAGTGTTTTTTAGTCTGATAACTTCAAATTCTCCCAAGTTGGGAGCAGCAATTTGTTGTGACGTCACCAGCTGCCCATTGTGACGTCATGACATAACAATCGCTGCCCATTGTTTGCATAACAACGTTAGATAATTTATTTCATTGAGTTCACAAGGATGAACTCAATAGTGTGAACTCAATGGTTTTTTCATGGTGTTCACATGCAATTGCGGGATATAATGTAATATGATAATGCCGCAGCATAGAAGACGGGACTTGTAACTACTCGATTGGTTGACAATATTTAAGCATTATATTTTTGCTAATTTCATTTTTTGGGGAATTTTTTGAAAATGTACTTTTCTTTTTTTTTCGGTTTTTTTTTTTTTTGGATAATTTTTTTTTTTCGGAAAAATTTTTTATGTTGGACGATTTTTTTTTTCGGAAAAAATTTTGATTTTAGACGATTTTGTTTTTTTTTGGAAATTTTTTTTTTCAGAAAATTTTTTTTTTTTCGGAAAATTCTTTTTTGGAGGGGGAATATCAAACAGAAGAAGAAGAAGAAGGTAGTCACGTTGTAGTCACGCGTGAAGAGAAGCAAGTGCCAGGATCATATTATGGGATGTCTGAATCACTTTTTTTGATTGAACCATCTGGAGCGCTCCACTCGCCTGATAGCCATAAGGGACGAGACACTTCGCTTCGCTCGGTGAGCCGGTGGCTCTGTCCCGTCTATTACTCCATTATTAGCATCCCTCCACAAAATATAAAACTATGGATATTGGATATCATGTATGTCCTCACACAAAATATAGGATAACAACTGATTACTTTAAGGACACAAATAACTGTGGTTGTCTCTTTTTTTATGTCAGAAAACCAAGGACAAATAATTTTTTTGTATTGGATATTAAAAACTAATAATTATGCAGTATTCTCGAGACCAGAAATATTTCAAGGGTTCTACTAAAAGCAATCAGATATGACAGTATGCCTACCTAATATTATTATCCTTTAAAATAATTTCCACAGTCCACTAGCCTTGATGAGAAGCAGTTCTGAGTATATAAGTTCCTTTTGGATAAAATACTATTTGAAGCTTTTTGTTTGATGATTCGTGTAATTGTTGACGCACTGAAGAATATCATAATAGTACCAAAAGACACATCACAATTACACAATGTGAAATATGAAATGTCTGCTCCTGTACATGGACCTGCCCATCAGACAGGAAGAGACAAGCAGGAAATCATTAGAATGAGGGCCCGAGGGGAAACTGTCACTGGTGGCGCCAGGAGCGTTGCGGTCATGCGTAACTAGGTCATGAAATTAGGTCGCAGCATGGCTGAGCTGAGTGCTGGAAGTCTGGCTGTCTGACCGATGTTTTAAGGTAATATTTGTATAAATAACTTACTCTAACTTAACATCTTTGTGTCTAATGTATTTGTAACATTGTTGAGATGAGTTGCTCTTGTTATTGTTCAAGAAATGCCATGCAAACCGCAAATAATGACACAAGACTTCCAATAACAAGTCTGAAAACTGACACTTTTCAAGAAGACTGCAAGGCTGTTTTCAACTCATCTCAGCATGCCAATATCAACTGGTACAAGCTTGTAACCTAACACAATGACGGTGGGGGCCCTATATAATGTAATAAAGTAAACACAATGATAGTCAGTTGATTTTATTGGGAGATAGAGCCTCTTAAAGTTTGTCAATCAGAGCGCAAAACACAGCACTGTTGTTGTCACTGAAAATAGCAAGTTGTGCTGCATTGCTGGCTATTGCATCTATAGGCCTACTGTCAGTGCAGTGTCAGGCAGTTTTGCCATTCTTTTTTAGAGCTTTATGCACAAGTCCCCCTCCCCCCTGGGAGCATTGGGGGAATGGTTAGTCTCCCCCCCCCCCTCAGGGATTTCAATATTTCTGAAATTCTTTTCCCCCAGGGTGGGGACTCAAACTCCTTGTTTCTCCTGAGTTTTTGCTGTGACTCCAGACAACTCTTATTGGCATTATTGGATACAAATATGAAATATCATTGTGTCGGCAGAAAGAAAATATCAGCTCAAGGGTGCCGGAGCAGGGGGGCCAATAGCCCCTCCTTTCCTTGGCAAGGAGGGGCAAGGGGGACAAGTTTGCCCTTTTCATCTCCAAGAAAAACTAATATTGGCCCTTAATTTACATTAATTTATTTTTTCATGATGTTAAACTGAAACAACCTGCACATGGTATTCAACTTGTTTTCTTTCTTTTTTTTTTCGTAGGAGCTGAGGATCAGAAATTCGGAATAAAGGAATGCTTCTGCTATTAGGTGAGTATATAAACGTATAATATAATTTTCACGTCACCAGCATATTTCGCAATGACCGTGACACATGAATTTGGAAAGAAAAAGACTGAATGAGAAATTAACGCATTATCTGATGATTGTCTTATAATATGTTGTCAGGAATGATGACTGGGAGATATGTAAGACTTGGGAGTCACACAGGCCGGATTAAGGTAGTATAAGGCCCTAGGCTGAACCCCAAAGTGAGGCCCCTTCAGAGGCGTAACTGGGGGGTCTCGAGCGGGGGGGGGAACCGGGGGGGGCACGTGATTCTCCAGGGGGGCACCCAATATACTATTTGTATATTTTAGCCAGAGTTGGAAAGTTCATATGGGGGGCACCTGGGGGGCACAGGTCCAATATGGGGGGCACGTACCCCCCCATAGGGACGCCACTGGGCCCCTTGCTAGACCTGACCAGCTGACCACCACGGAATTTGAATATGTACTAGAGACAAGTATTTTTTTGAGCCCAACTTGTCCTCTTGATTTTTCTGAATTATTTTCGACTTAAAATTCTCAAAGTTATGCAAATTCTTTTTTTTTTCACCAAGAGTGAGGCCCCCCTTAGGTGTGAGGCCCTAGGCTATAGCCTACTCAGCCTAATGGATAATCCATATGATCCAGGCCTGGTCAGTCACAAGCAAATGAAGATTACCTTTTAGGCTTGTAGTGTCTAGGAAATGTGCTGCAGGTCTTGTTTGCTTTACAATTTTTTCTAATTTGTTTCCAGCTTATATCCCAGAAAGGACAAGATGTAACTGAAGATACAATGTTAAAGCCGCGATGCAGTTTGATGAAATGTCCAATTTCAAAGAACAACCAATTTCTGAAGGTCAGTATCGATACGCTGCACTGAGACTTTAAAGCATTATATTTTGCCAACGTTATAGCCTATTCTGTGTACTTTAGATTCAACATTTCGATTTATTGCCCGGTAAAAGGAGTCAGCAAAAATTTCCCGTCTGGAATGATCAAAAATATCTTCAGAGAAATAAGGGACCGTTCAGAATTTATGACTTGGGGGGGGGTGGGAGTTTTGCTGGAACTCCCTGACAAAAATTGATACCCCCCTTAAGTTTCATGCAGATTTTTAGTACCGCCGCTTAGGTTTCGTGCATATTTTTAGTTCCCCCCCCGCGACATACAAAGCAATTCACACATATAATATATGCTGTTACACAAGGTCACGCGTCAGATTTGCATCATTTCGTGGACTTTAGCACGTAGAAAGTCTACATAAAGTGAGTTTACGCGTGTTTTATTACATTTTTTTCTTTGTTAAAATTTCTAACCCCCCTTGGAAGTGTTCAAAAATTAATCCCCCCCCTTGAAATATGTGTAAAAAGTTAGTACCCCCTCGGCCAAAACTACCACTCCCCCCCAGTCATAAATTCTGAACAGTCCCTTTAAAGTCCCAAATCTAGAGAGAGACAAGTAAAAAAACATTCCGGGAGAAATGAGTGTTTTTCTAGCTGTGGTGGTTTGACTCAAAATCATGGAGTCAGAAGTTTGCGGAGTCAAAAATTGATCCGCAGCTCCTGACTCCCATAAAAATTCTCGTAATTAAAAATCTAATTTTTATTTTGTTTTTATGTAAAAAAGATATGGACATGGAACACACATTTTTGAAATTCCCGCTGCAGCATATTCAAGGTCAAAATGTTTGAAAATTGTCAATAAAAGTCATTAAAAGAATTTAATAATAAAAGAAATTTGACACGTGAAATATTTAAACATTTTAAATGCAACTTCTCGGATCTTCCCAAAGCTCTTTTTATGGTTTCTGTTGGACGAAGACGAAATAAATTCCGTTTCTTTAAATAACGTAAATATGTAAAAAAAATCTGGGTACTGTCAATTTTTTCCCTCGTAGGCAGAAAATCTGTTGGTGCTCGATCCGAGAAGGTGAACATTTAAAATTGTACCAGTTATTAATCTGAAATCATGAAAATTTGCGAGATTCACTTAAAAAATGTTAGCTCACAGATGTAGGAGGCCAACATTTTAGTTTAACTCCGGTATATTTCACAAATACTACAAGTATTTCATGAAAATTCATTTTTATGAAAAGCTTGAAAACTGTGTGCTCAAAATTACTCAGAATCCATTTCCAAATAACCCGATATCTGGGGCCCAAAGGCAGCCACATCTGTCCTTAACATGACTTCTAATGGGACATATAATGGGTTCTGAATTTGCAGCACTTTGAAAAATTACCAAGACTTCGGAATCTTCTGGACTCTAGCACTCTCTCCATGAGTAGAGTTCCTCCGTGGCCTAATGGTTAAGAGTGCTTGTTTGCACAACCACTGGCTCTGAGGGCGTGGGTTCGAATCCCACCCCTGAACTCAATTTAGTCCGAGCCCACGGGACATTAAAGGGAGGCGGGTTGTATCCAGTGTTCTATGCTGGGGCAACTGAAAGACCCTGGGCATCCCTGAATTAATAGGGTATGTACCAGACTCACAGTCTTCTCATCTCATCATCATACGGCGATCGCCTGCCTCGATATAACCCACTATGGTGCTGCAGAGGCGTAAAACACAAACAAACAAACAAACAAAACTCTCTCCATGAGTACCAATAGAGTCTTTTTGTGGCCTGATAGTGAAGGGTGCTTGTCACCACAATTAAAGCCAGACATACTTAATCTTCAGCTTCTTGGATCTTCTCGAGGCACTTTTTATTCATTTTTGAACAATTCAATGAAATAACTGACTGGTTTCTTTCTTCTCCCTTTTTTCAGAGTGATTACTTGCCATGGTCAGAGATGATGAAAGCGGAACAGATTGCCAACCAACCGAAGAGCAAATTAAGGAAAACTGACAAGAATCTTAGATCAAAAAGACAACATAATATAATTTTATTAAATCAATACTCTTTTAACATTTTATTAAATTGTACAAAAAATGAAAAAAGATTTCTCTAGTGTGAGCCAATTATCAGTCTCCACACATAGATTAAAAATGTACTTCTTCTTGCTTTTACATGTTTTCAAACAAGTTCCCATTTCAATATGCACACAGAGGATATACAGTGTAATTCAGAATTCAGAAAATGGAACTAAATATATACAACATCTGTTGATTGCAGTGGGTGCCACCGGTCGCCACACTCCATGCTTGAGATTCTTACTTAGTTCCACAAATGCTTTGTGTACGATTGTCTCGTCTCCACCAATATTCATGCTATTACCTATTTTCATTGATAGATCTACATTCTACATTGATAGGCCTACTCATCATTTATAAAACTTAGCGGCTGGGTAACTGAGTGGTTACAGTCCATGCCTGGCATTGCCTGCTCCGTAGAAAGTCTCAAGGTTACGTAGGTTCAAATGTCAGATTGCAAGGCGGTGAATCCAAATAATTTCAGTGGATGTTCAAAGGCATGACGTTCGGATGAGATGTTGAATTTGCTATCCCTAGTATCGGTGATATTTCTGGGCTATTAAAATACCCCTAACATTAGGACTGCCACTTTTTCTCCTTTCTCATCATCAATCGACCCTTGCAAGCCTTAGAAGCTGTTAGATGGCGACGTCTTGAGGGATGCTCTTCAGTCTTGAAAACTGAAACCATAATTAAAGTTTTTATAAGATCTGTGTGACCTGTGATAAATGCGAAAAAAAAGGTATCAATGCAGCAATTTCAATCAAGATTCTTTTGTAAAAATTGGGTTCAGTTATTGAAATAAATTTTTTAAATTTCCCATTGAATCGTCCAATTAATTAAAAAATACATCAGTAAAATTTTGAACAGTTTGTTATCGTGAAAGGGAGATTGTTTTCTGAAATTGATTCGGGGTTGTGTTGTAAAATTTTGTAGTCATGGACAGGGGGCCATAATGAAAAATAAAAATTTTCAAAATCTGATAGCAATGTATAATATAGTGTAGTATATAGAGGACTTGTCAGTTGATGCTGAATATATACACTGACAAATAATACTGACCTGCAATTCTCAGCCAGTGGGTATTTTCTGGACACTGAACAAAACATTTTCGACTGGCGTAATTTCAGGACATCTTTTCTCCCTCTCCAACACCTGTAGTATGAGCGAGCCTTCAAAATTCTTCCAAAAACTGAAAAGGCATTGATATGGCAATTATTAATAATTAAATTTATTGTATCAATCCAACCCTACAACATTAAAGATCACAAGCTTGGCTGCTAGTAACGGGCCGTTACAAAAACGGTTTGGTTCCAGCTCTATCTTATCAGCAATGAAATTATAAATGAACATCAATGTTGTATTTGTGGACCGACCAGGTGATAGCTTGGGCCTTGGAGGGGGGGGGGAGGGGTTGCGGATTTTACACCAGACTCTTTTTTTTTTGTGCCCTGAACAACCACTTTTTTTTTGCATGCAAAGGTACGACAACAGAAATTTAACCAGTATTTTTGGTCAGATGTACTCAATCAGGGCCATATTTTGACGGTCCCTGATGCTCAATCCTTGGTCTTGGCCCAGTCTCGGGTGTCATTGTGCAGTGTTGGAGGTCTCAATGTGACATTTTGATAGCATGAAGTCTTGGTCAAGAATGTCCCCGCTTTGACTATAACACTGATTTTAACATGAGTAATTAACGGTACCACATGCGACAGATCTAGATACAAACGGCCTTTTACATGTTCTAAAGAAAGTTTTATTCCTTGTCAAGTTTTGAAAAAAAAATTTTTTTAATGAAAAATCCATGACGCGGTGCCACCCCCCTCCCACGAACCAAGGATCATCTGGTCAGCCACTTGGGACAAAAATCTTCCACCTAATATCTTGCATAATCAGGGCATTAAATTTTAAAATATTATATTGTCAACTTGGATTTGTCGTAATTACAATACTCTGTATGATAGATCAGAGTTTACATGATTTTTCAACTGAATCAGCCAAAATTTCCATGGTATTATACCGTATACCTGCGAATCCTGCGGCCTTGGTTTCTCCGTTACACACCTGAAGCTCTGGTTTTCTCCTGCATAGGTAATTAATGCACCTGCAATCAAAATAGTCAACCACAATTACATTTTGATTCAAACTTATGTCATGTAATACGAAAACTAAAACAATCAGTTGCATATTATAGCAATATTTGATGGTGAGGAGTCCAATATAGAGTATAATTTGAGTCCAGTTATACTCTATATTGGACGATTTACCATCTTATATTTGTTATATTATCCAAAAATGAAGCCACTTTTGAAACTATAGGTTTAACTATTTTGGCTGTGCAGGAAAGCCAGTTTGTGTTTCTTTCAGTTAAACTGCTGAATTCTTTTTAAAATGTATCTTGTCATATTACAGCATAGGGTAAAATTTTTGCAAAAATATATAATTTACATGTTCTGATATCTGCCATAGTCAAGAAGCTGGTTTATATTTCGTATTTTTAATTTCTATTTTATAGCATAATATTTATCTTCAGACATAGATAGGCATGCACTCCAAAAATGGATGAGAAGTGAATTTTTTGACACTCAATGTTATATCATGGTCCGATAACGTATTTGAAGAATGTTAAATAAACTTAATATTGAGTACTAATCAATACACAAATTTTGACATAATTAATATTTTTTTGTATCTTCCCAATGGGGAGCTGCGGACCAGATAGAAACTGACAGAAGATGTAAAAAAAAGACATTTATTATATTTTTTGGGATTCTTTCCTTCAACTGTTTACGCAAAAGAATTAAATATTGTGAAATATAGCCTACATAAGACTTTCTTGAAAGTTGTGCTGTGTAAACAAATTATGTATGTTGGTCTATCATATAGATAGCACTTGGCATACTTGCTAATTTTTTTATGTTGCCTTACTTCGGTGAATATTTATTTCACATATTACGCATGTTCATACATTTAAGTTTGTCAGGGAAATTATGACTTTTAATCGACAGAAAACAGTGAACTGAGTCACAGCCTAAACTAGAGATTGAATAGACAGTGGCGTCACCGGTTGGGGAGGGGGGCGGTGTCCCCCTGAAATTAATTTTCCCCCCTAATTTTGAGCTTAAACCCATTGTCCAATGGGCTTTATAAGTCGCATGCGCCCCCGGTTGAACGGTCCGCCCCCCCCCCTTTGCCCCGCCTAAAATAAAACCTGGTGACGCCTCTGTGAATAGAGGGTCGTAACCTTGAGTCTGACATTTTTAAAAGGGCCTAATTGGCTATTTGAGAGCTTGCCTGCCTATGTATTTGGTACCAATCTTTAGCTGAAGACTTCCTTTATCTGTTCACTAAGTATTAGCATGACACTAACAAGTAAAGTGGAAATAACGTGGGGTTTTCATGGCGCTATAGATAGCATTAAAAAAAAAATTTTCTCAATTTTGTGTCAGAAAATTGTGAATTTTGTAGAATTTTGTCATGTTTTAGGTATCTTTTATTGTTAATTTTTTTTCTGTTAGATTTTGTAAATATGTTTAATTTGAGGCTCTGGTTGACAATCAATAACCCATAGGCCAAGCAAGATATCCCTTTTTTAAATGTACAGAATCTAAGTGTCCGACTCAAGGAACCTTACCCTATTGCTTTCATAAAATAAAAAATAAATAAGTAACCAGCATTCCCAAAGAACTGAATATCTAACATGATTCTTTCCTCCTTAATGATTGCAAAGCTGTCAACCTGGATAATGCACTTGATGAACTCAGGGGTCTGGCCTGGGAATGAAGAGTGGGATCTACACACATGTGCTAGGCTATTTCTAATTTTCTATGTTAATACTCTAGCATTAACTTACTTAACATTAAGCCAGCAAGCCTGAGTGTTTTGAGTTGCCATCACCCCATCAGCATGCATGCTACATGTACCATGCAGCCACTGATGATTTATACCATGCAGTACATTGTCATTGAATGTGCTTACCATTGGCATTGAATCAGTGCATGCACAGGACCAGTTCATGGGAAGTTATGCTAATTCCTATGGGGTTTTCAGTGCCCAGCATCTGCCTTGACAGTTCTTCCTTCTTCCTGCAAGTTTCCTGAAGTTGTTATCACTTTTACAGTGAAAAACATGCCCAGCAAGTGGCAGCAACTGCAGCGTGAATCCACTCCTGCCTGGCTCAGGCCATGTTTCTCTCTGTTGTAAACATTAGGTCACGTGACTTTTGGACCTGAATGCCGCGCGGCCCCCTGGTGGCAAGAAATTTGGCCTCGGTCCCTCATTTAATGAGGTTCAGGAAATGTCAGAGCAGGTGCTTGTGACAATGTCTCTACTGTCATTGTGTCTAATATCAAAAAGTGCTTTTCAAAAGACTTTAGATATTCCAAATAGCACTATGACTGTCTATGAGGATATTTGAAAAGGTCAAATATCCCCCTAGATGCTATTTGGATATTTCATCAGACCCTATTTCATCAGATGATATTCCATCTTAAGCTTTGGCTGACCGTATGAAGCTTTGGCAGACCGTATGGAGCTTTGGCAGCTGCCAATTATTCTCCGGGTCCTATTTTTGGTTCCAAAATATCCAGCAGAGGGGGCTTCAACTTCAGAGGCCCTGGATACATGCTGAACTTCATTTACATTGAAGTGCCCTCTTGTGTTGTAGAAGAGATTGCAGTGCATGACAGCCCAAAGTTCTAACAAATAGTGTCCAAATAGTCCTAACCATGAGACACTATATTTGGTCACTATTTGATATAGAAGAGATGGCTGTCAATATACTATGATAAAGTTTCTAACATAGCACATTAGAACTTTTGGAAAAGGTCAGTAGAAAATGTGGCTCGGTTGCACTTTTTGGATATTTCGTGAGGAATATTGGCAAAGCATGGCGAGGGGAGTAGAAATTGTGACAAAGACCTATTTTAGTGTCTGGCATGCAAAAAGCAGCCCGTTTTGCAAATCGGGCATGTAGACCTTTCGGTTGTAACAGCAGGTGGTGTATTTGCATTTGCGGCTTTCTGTCAGGAAAAAGATCCAACAGGCATCTGTAGTGGGAACACAAAGGGAAAAAAAAGGAAAGTGTTACATGACCAAGCACCCGGGTATCTAATAAGACTCATCTCAGTCCGCCGGCCACCTAGGGTTTTGAGAACAAATAATAAGTTAGTTCTTGATCAACCTGTCATCCACAATCAGGTCATCAGACAGAAGTTTTACAGTATCAGGCCCAAAGATCTGGAACAAACTTCCAGAGGCATTGAGGAAAAAATCTCAAAAAGGGACTTAAAACATAATTTTTTCTTGCATCCTATGGATGATTCACCTGTAGATCTTAAGCGCTGGTGAGCATGGTCTCCGTGGAACTAGCGCTATATAAATAAACAAATTTTTTTTTCTTTTTTTTTTAAATTAGAGTTTGAAATATTTAATATTTTTGTATTTTGCACAGTTGTCTTTATTAGAGTTCTTTGCAGATTAGCTGGTCGTGGCAGTTTCTTAATGAATGTTCAATTTGGCCTTATGATGTCACTGATTTTTTAAGTTTTTGAAGATTTGTTTGTATCAGTTACTGTTTATAAGTTTATTCAGCATATATCCCATATAAATAGCAGCATAGGTGCCAATTAACAAACTATAGACTTGTGTAAACAATAAAGAGGATGGGAACATTAACAAGTAACTGTCAATGACGTGGCAAAGCCAATTTGTAAGTAACAAAGTTAAAACAGTGGGACGCTAATCTGCAAGCAGCTCTAACACTTATTTCAGGTTTCATAAGAAATTGCATTTCAAAATTCATTGAGAGACCACAAAGAAAAAAATGCAAAAAATTACTCAATACAAAACAAGCGGACCCAATGTAAAATTAGTACACAAGAATGAACCTACGTATATTTACATGCATACAAAATGGTCACTTTGCTGATAGGGCTTTGATCTTTTCATACAATGCAAACCCACGTGGAATATTGGAACAGCCAGTGAGACCTTCGGGTTGTTCTTGCAATACTGGAGCTAGCTGATCAAACGGCAAGAGGCGTAGGAAATTGCATAATGTAATGGGGTTTAGTTAATATCAACAAGACTAGTGTTGTGTTCCTTCCACTCACACACCTTCAAACGGACCCAGCTGTTGGACAAAAGAGCACATAGGGCAATGCAAAAGGTCCATTTGTACCCATCGGCAATATAAATGCTTAAATTCATTCTATAAGAAAATCCATAGGCCTGGAAATGGAGAAGATTTGCTATCATGATAATGCCACAGTAATTTGTCGTTGTAGGAGATTTCTTTCTTTTACCATATATATAGGATTTTAATCATATTATTTCATGTAAAAGCTTTAGACATCACCAAGATACTTTTACCATTGGAAAAGCTGGTATCTAACTGACAATTTTGCATGATAGCGCCCGGCTAGGGATTATACAACAGCAAACAAACAATCAGATTATTGCTTATTTTGCAAAAATTATAAGTTAACATGTATAATAGAAGGAACATATGATGTCTAAGTCAGTTAGACACCTCTTTGTCGGGTCCTAACATACATTTTTGTCAGTTAGATCCCTCCCTCCGGTCGGGATCTCCCTCCGGTCGGGATCTAACTGACAAAAATGCATGTTAGAACCCTCCAAATCGGTGTCTAACTAATACTTAGAGCCAAAAAATTATATATGAGGAAAAAACAATTTCAAGCCAAGACAAAATGGCATTTCGACTTCATCAGGGATCAAAAGATTTTCTTTGTGAGTTATTTGCAAGATAGAATGGCAAGTAAGGTATGACAAACGAAATTGGTTCAGCATCCCTAATGAATAAAAAGGGAAGATTATTATCATGTCACTAAGCTATAAATGGACTCTACAGATGCTTTACATATCGCAACAAGGACTCTTAGAGCACAGCACCGGCCATGCTGCACATGCTTTTTCAGTGTAATCGACATGATTACAGGCAATTTCATTAGTACACGAGTGCACAATTCTATACACACTAAATACATAGTATTTTAGCTTAATCTGATTGGTTTAGAAACAGGCAACTGCGAATGACCAGAATTGCATGGTAATGAAATCACCTGTAATGTACATGTATGGTGGATGGGGAAAAATTTAATATCTTTTTATGTTTACATTAACTGATGCACTGTGTGTAGTTTTAATCAATACCAGAAATAACTTGCTCATAAACTGTTTCTTTTCTGTAATTGAAGGTAAAAATTGTTTAAGTATTCCAGGCCCAAATATTTAGTCTTGTTTTGTTTTTACTTGAAATAAATGATGTATATTTTAAAGACATGTCAATACTTAGGCCTAAATACTTTCTGTTCCCAAATAAGTGTGATGCTGACTGAAAATTTCAGGTACAAGTGGGCCTAAGCTGACAGATTACATGCAGGGAGGTGTGAAAGTGAATTGCACTTTAGACCTAGGCCTAAATACTCTAAATGTGAAGAACAATTCAGTACAATTGAAGAGATCATTGAACAGCAATTTACAAGATTGATTTAAATTAAGGAAATTCAATAAAAGATATCAACACCCTCTGTTTATGAATGTGAAATACCTATGCTTAGTGCAGTGACAACGTGAGTAGGCCCACACAAGAAAATGGCGGCGCAAATCAGTCTGACCTACCCAGCGCTAGCCATTAGAGGGGATGTTTATAACTCGAATATTATTGCATTTAACTAAAAAAAGATGCAATTGCCAGAAACTACGATGTTATAACTGGAAAATACATATAAAATAAACCCTTGGAATGGACTGGTTAGGCCTGGAGGCTCGTGACTCACATCGGATGGATATCACTGCATTACCGTCCTATGCATAGGATGCATGGCCGGTAATTATGGCAATTTCTTGCTGAATACATGTCAATGCTTTTCCGCAGACAACAAAGCAACACACAAAGCTGCAGAGCAAACTGTACAATTACATGTAATAAGCGACAGGTATTACCATACATACTTTATTTTGGTTGTGCTTTGTCTTTTTTGAACAGCACATTACAGAAGCTTCAAAAGTTATGAAGAATAGTAAACTGTTCGTACACCATGGAGTTCCATTCTCATTACATAGTTGTAAGTAATTATTGTGCGTATATACTGTATCACCAGAAGGCCTGCTTTTAACCTGTTTTCATTTGAGAACTGCGTCTCCAATCCTTCAGTTAGTTAGCACGCAATCTATGTAACACATCATTCAATTCATTTGATTGCTGGTGAGCCATTATTTCAGACAACTAAGGGTAAAGTTTTTGCCTTTTTTGCCTGCTCTAGATTGTGTTTTTGGTTCATTGCATAGCTTTTAGCCTGGAACATATACAGCTCTCACAGAGAACAAGACTACATTGTGGAATCCTGGGAGACTTGATGTTTGCATAATTCATTGAACATAGCATGTTGCATGAGGCAGGCATCTCTGGAGGCCATCAGTGGAATTAGACAGAGTGGTTGCAATATTTGGGAATATTCTAATCACATTCTCATAAATGCATTATTTGTTGCTTAGTTAGACATCATTAAATAGCAGAGGAGTTACCAAATATATGTCTGCCATATAGTTTTCACTCTCATTATGTTGATTAAATGGAGCCTACAGAGAAAATTCTACAGCAATAGTTGTGTGAGGGATCCTCACAGCAGTTTTTTAAAAGAAGCATGAGTTTCTCTTGAACTTGCTGCATACTATTTTACATAGCTCTGATGGTCCTTCAAGCAAGCAGAAGCAATCAGATTACAGTAAGATGACACAGAGCAAGCTGAAAAGAAACTCATGCCTATGAAAAATGTTATAAACAAAAAATGGTAATGGGTTCAGCAAAGTAAAGACCTTTAATGCCCCATGAGATGTTGCAAATACATGATATTGTTTTAATGTTGTATTGACAATTAAAGACAAATTCAGATTTAAGCCATGGAAACTATAAACATGACATTCCACTGAAATTATTACATTGCTGAATTGCATAATTAATCTCCAGTATTTACTAGCAAAATCTTGTTATCGCTCCTGAAATAGAAATGCCATTTAATATCCATTTGTAATCCAGATTTCCTGGAACTTGAGTTTTATCAGCCTCCCTGCAAAAAAGGAAGTTGATTTATGCCATGACAACAGATAAAAGCCAACTTTTTGTTTGAGAGCAATTTGCACAATGATTGTCTGCTGATGCAACATAACGGCAATTTGGTTTCTTTGCCTCTTCCATTATGTGTTATTTTAATAAATTAAACTAATATTTCCTTTACCTGCTGGTTTTGTTTTCTAAGATATATTATACTCCAATCGCCTTGATAATTCAGGCATATTAAACAAAAGGCATTCATATTATTCAGTACATTATGTATTATTATACATAGCCACATTGCAGATTCAGTCAGTGGCGTCACCAGTCCATTTGACCCCCCCCCCCTCTGGCCGCCCCTCATTTTGAGTTTAAACCCTTCATATTAAAAGTCATTACAAGTCACGTATACACCCCCCCCCCCTGTTGAACAGCTTACCCCCCCCCCCCGTTGAACAGCTTGCCCCCCCATGCCCCCCCCTCAAATATAAATCGTGGTGACGCCACTTTGTCATATGGGTAAACACTCTTTACAAAATTATGCCTTGGTCAATGGTCATCTGTCCTCTTTTTTTTCTACAAAATGGTAACCCTGGTTGGATTGATGAATCTATTTTAAACCATTCATCAGTCGAAATCGCTAATCCTACACCTCAAATGAGTTGGAGAGCAAAGGGAAGGTTTTTGTCCCACATTGGCCCTGTCCTGTTGACATCCAGAAAAAGAAGATGTTTAATAGAAAGATATGAATAAGTTACTACACCAAGCTGAGGGCAGTTTATCTTGTGTTCATGGTTGCCATGCTTGTGTTATATGTGTATGAGAATGATCTGTTATCGTAATTGTCCTAACTTCTTAGTCGTTAACTTGCGGGCAAGGCTGAAATCAGTGCATATGTCAGGGTCAGTTATGACATAAATGCTAAAAGTTAATAACCGGATGTTTTGTCTGAAAAGTGGCTATATGCCTATATTATCTTTTGGTTCACTATGATTATTAATATATATAGATATTATGATATCAATGTCGAAAACAAATGTACACACTGAGCTATATTGTATTGTTGTTCCTGGATGTTTTGGTAGGAAATAAGCTATTTTTAATTTTAATATTGTTTTTCTAACATATATTGATATACATATTATTTTACTAGATATAAATTTTATACACTATTCATTAACATGATTGATCAGCAGAAGTAAGACATAGATTAAAATATAAATAATTCATATGTCTAGCTGAGTTGCACCTTCTAAGAACCTAAAAAGAAAATTGCTTTAAATTGCATTAAAAAGTATTAACAAATGATAACATTAACTGGAAAGGCAATCTAAAGCCAAATTGCCATTCACGCTTCCTGGAATATTTCTCTTAGTTGCCTTTCAAAGAAACTTAATTACAGGAAAGATTTAGCCTGCAACATTTTCCATTTACGTCTGCAATTACTCCCCTAGAAGTGAGGACGCCAAGTTAGATAACTCACTTTTCGACCCTGTAATCTAGTTTCAAAGGTAGTTGTTCGCAGTCACACGTGTAATGGGAAAAATGAAAGGTATGTCTAGCAGTATAAGGAAACTCAATTATGGAACATCCTAAATATGCAACACATTTCCATGCACATTGTACAACCCCTATGACGCACCCCAACCTAGGTTATGCTATTATTTTATTTAATATAATAATAATAGCACCTGGGTTGGGAACCATCCAAGCCATACTTGTGTTTCTAAACCAATCTGCTCTTTAGCATATTTGTGCTCATGGTTATTAAAGATGGGCTGCCTCAATTCTTTTCAACACCACCGACTTTGGTAGCTCAGCTCAGGGATCTATCAGGGCTAGTTAAATCCAGACAGCTGACTATTGACACAGCATTGAGCTGTAAATTGCTTGCGCATCACAAGGCCAAAATCAAAATCCATTTATTTGAGTTGATGACTTCAAACATGACTGTTTCTGTCGTAAATCTGTTTCAGAATCATGACACTGAATAAGAGAGCATGACAGGACAGTTATCTGCGACTGACCTTCCTTCCAAGGGTCGGGTGAAGATGGCAGAGAAAACGGGAGAAAGTACTCAGTAAATTAAATAGGAAAACAAAGAGTGATCTGTTGTCAATGGTTCTTGGTCATAGCAGATATGGTCGTCGATGCAACACTGGAAGAGCAACTTGATTCCATAACCTAATTATTTTGTAATTGGAAGGGATTTAGAAGAGTTCCATAAAAGGGTGTGACAATTTTTTCAAAGAAAGTGTATCCAACCTTCAAAAAAGTTTTTCCTTACAAATAACACTTCACACAAAATAGAAGTTCAAGCTGTCATGTGGTTTGAGTAACGGACTCATCAGTCATAGTCCATAAACAAGAAGCCAGGAAATAATCAGAATGTGTAAATATGTCTTTTAATAGCTCTGTGCAATTGCAACTGTTACAAAATAACAATGAATTCAAATTTTTCAGGTCAACTTCATACAAAATCATGCACCGTTATATAACTTCTAACGCCTAATTTAGAGTTCACAAACCATTCAACCACTGTCAACCTCACAGCTCAAGTTCTTCCTTTATGAAATCCAAAACATAACTTTCGTTATAACAGGCAACAGGCATGTGATTGCAAGGCCATTTTTCTCATGTGAAAGACTCATGAACCTTTGTTATTTGTTCCTGTCTGTGGAGGCCAAATGAGCTTGAATTGCCTCACAGTCATGCAATCTCAACAACAAATGGCCACTTTCAAGCTACTGGAAAGAGCTCAAAAAAGTATAAGGAATTAGCCTTCATGTTCATTGTCTTTTATGGAAACCTTGCTGGTATTTTATTGTTTAAGGGGGCAGTACCATAAAATCTGTGACTCTATTGTACAAACTGATGTAGTAGGTGTTTCGTGAAAGAAAAGATATATCATCTACATGTAAGTATAATAAGGCAATATCTTCGTGTTCAATTCTGAAGTTGATCTTCTGAACTGCAGCATTTTCAAAATTAACATGTAGTCATTCTGACTTCATACTGAAGTTGTTGATTGTAATATTACAAATTTCACTAGAACCAAGAGTAAAGGGGAAAAATCCACTTTTTTTCAGAAGGCCATAAAAATTTAATCAAAACGCATAATTTTTTGTTGAGCGTCAATTTACTTTTGCAATACCTATGTCAATGCTTGTTTTAAATCGGATATCTGTTATAAATGCTTACATTTACACGTTATCCATAGCAGCATTTGATGAATGTATGCCCCATTCCATAGATTTGCATAATTCCCCGTATGATAAACCCAAAGCCTGTTGAGCTCACAATGACAACCATGACCAATGGTCAAGCTCCCTGTCAAAATAATGACCAGACTGACCATGTCTGCTGATCCCTGTTCCACACCTGGACCGCACATTAACCTCAGAAGAGCTGAGTCATCAGGAAAATAACCACATATGATAAATGTGCTGATATGAGTGACTGCTGCTGACCATACATAAATGACTGAAATATATTTACACACACCATATCACAGGCACACAGATTTGGTCATTGGTTTAATGTATTGACAGCCAAGAAGATTGCCTCACTCCACCCATGCCTACCTCTACCCATGCCTACCTCTACCCACCTTTTGGAGCCTTCCACCACTTCGTCACAGTGAAGACAATGAAGTAAACAGTTACTTATACCCAATTAGGTGATATAATTATAATGATGATGACCATTGGCAAACCAAACTATGACAGAAAGGTGAAAGAATGTGACAGTTTCTGACTACAAAGTCTGAGAGTAAGTTCTAAATGAGAGAATGGTTTCTAATATTGACTATATAGATTGCCTTCACACTTTACTTCAGCACATGGAAAAAGCCTCAAAATGATCCATTCCAGTCGAATGCCAAAAATAAACATGGCTCAAAGGATTAATTAGTTTAATTGGATTCTATAATGGATCTACATGTTAATCACACAGAAATGAGTGAAATGTTGCAGTCAATAAATGTTATACATTATCAGAATCTAAAAAGTCAATATAAATTCAAATATTTTTTTAGATATTCATAGCATTCTTACAGCATCACATCAAAATCGACAGATGAATATGCCCCATGAACCAATTATTGAACAAACTTGATACGAACCACAATGTAAAGACAGCTCAAGCATTGACAAAACCTTAATTTCATTCTTTATGAAACCTCAACTGAGTTAAATCACAATAAAGGAAAGACTTCAGGCAAAGAATAAGCTCTGCCAATTAGCTCCAATAAAATCTTACAAAGCACATACAATAGTTGCTAACCATTAGCCATGGAGAGCAGTGATTGATGACAATCGTCTTAGTTGTCTCGATAAAATGGGATGGACATCACAATGCAGATTGCTCAGACTAGCAGGGAATATTACTGGTCCCCATTTGGAGGTGACAGATGGACAGTGTTCAGTGTTCTTGACATTTGAACCTTTAAGCCAAAAGGTTCACCTCAAGGTAACACTATACACAACATTGGTCAATCCTCTCAGCAGATGACAACATGCCCCAGGGCCACTAACATTACCAGCTAGACCAACAAAGTCACCATCAAGGCTTTGCCACCCCATCCTGGGGCTTAATCTCTCGTTATATGTGCCTCAGACAAGAACACTATAGGCCATTGCCCTGCATCGCTAAATTCCTTTTTATAAATCAACCACATTTCACCTCTTCCAAGACCGTGCAAATCTCTCTATATAGCCTACATGTATAATTTTTCCTATAGATCGAAATCCCAATATATGGATGGAAGATCAGAAACTCCACAAATCGTTTTCTAGTATACATACAATACCAGCCTGTTTCTGAAAGTCTTTATCTTGGATGGAACTAAAGAAAGTAAATGAATACATTGCATATAACATGGCTGGTTTTCTATTTCACTGGTCAATGGAAAAATACCTCAATAAACCTAATTCGAGCTTGCTGATTCCAAATCTGAAATAAGAATTTCTCTAGAATTAACATGAGGTTTTGAGTTATGCCCATGTCAATATTTAAAAATATTCTTAGCATTTGTACAGGTGATTTCGATATCCTGAATCAAAATATGGCCAATGTTTTGACTCAAGACATCTTCCAACTGCAAAAGTACAACTGAATGATTGGAAGATGTAATGTATTACTCCATTATTAGCATCCCTCCACAAAATATAAAACTATGGATATTGGATATCATGTACGTCCTCACACAAAATATAGGATAACAACTGATTACTTTAAGGGGACAAATAACTGTGGTTGTCCCTTTTTTTTATGTCAGAAACCAACAATAGAATACTCATTGTGATTATTGGAAAAGGACAAATCATTTTTTTGCATTGGATATTAAAATCTAATAATTATGCAGTATTCTCGAGACCAGCAATACTTCAAGGGAGGTTTAATTGCGATTCTACTTCATGCAATCAGATATGACAGTATGCCTACCTAATATTATTTTCCTTTAAAATAATTTCCACAGTCCACTAGCCTTGATGAGAAGCAGTTCTGAGTATATAAGTTCCTTTTGGATAAAATACTATTTGAAGCTTTTTGTTTGATGATTCGTGTAATTGTTGAGGCACTGAAGAATATCATAATAGTACCAAAAGACACATCACAATTACACAATGTGAAATATGAAATGTCTGCTCCTGTACATGGACCTGCCCATCAGACAGGAAGAGACAAGCAGGAAATCATTAGAATTTAATGAGGTTCAGGAAATGTCAGAGCAGGTGGTGTATTTGCATTTGCCACTTTCCGTTACCAGCAAAAAGATCCAACAGGCATCTCTAGTGGGAACACAAAGCGCAAAATTAGAATATGAAAATTTTAATATTTAGAGTTCTTTGCAGATTAGCGGGTCGTGGCAGTTTCTAAATGAATGTTCAATTTGGCCTTATGTTATGATGTCACTGATTTTTGAAGTTTTTGATGATTTGTTTGTATCAGTTACTGTTTATAAGTTCATTCAGCATATCCCATATAAATAGCAGCATAGGTGTCAATTTAACAAACTATAGGCTTGTGTAAACTATTAAAGAGGATGGGAACATTAACAAGTAACTGTCAATGATGCGGCAAAGCCAATTTGGAAGTAACAAAGTTAAAACAGTGGGACGCTAATCTGCAAGCAGCTCTAACACTTATTTCAGGTTTCGTAAGAAATTGCATTTCAAAATTCATTGAGGGACCACAAAGAAAAAAAAAATTACTCAATACAAAACAAGCGGACCCAATGTAAAATTAGTACACAAGAATGAACCTACGTATATTTACATGCATACAAAATGGTCACTTTGCTGATAGGGCTTTGATCTTTTCATACAATGCAAACCCACGTGGAATATTGGAACAGCCAGTGAGACCTTTGGGTTGTACTTGCAGACTGGAGCTAGCTGATCAAACGGCAAGAGGCAGCAGGAAATTGCATGAATGTAATGGGGTTTAGTTAATGTCAACAAGACAGGTGTTGTGTTCCTTCCATTCACACGCCTTCAAACGGACCCAGCTGTTGGACAAAAGAGCACACAGGGCAATGCAAAACTTCCATTTGTGTCCATGAGCAATATAACATCTGGATGCAGGCATTACAGGGGCAATTTGTTCATGCTTAAATGAATG
This sequence comes from Platynereis dumerilii, assembly GCA_026936325.1. Lineage (NCBI taxonomy): Eukaryota > Metazoa > Annelida > Polychaeta > Phyllodocida > Nereididae > Platynereis > Platynereis dumerilii. The sequence goes on along the minus strand of JAPTHN010000011.1, from coordinate 38,799,141 downwards.
CTATACGAAAATTGATAAGCCAGAAAATGGAGAAGATTTGTAATCACAACAATGCCACAATAATTTTTCCTTGTTGGAGATTTCTTTCTTTTGCCATATATAGGATTTTAATAAAATTGTTTCATGTTTGTTTGTTTGTTTGTGTTTTACGCCTCTGCAGCACCTTAGTGGGCTATATCGAGGCAGACGACTGCCGTATGATGATTAGATGAGAAGACTGAGAGTCTGGCACATACCCTATTAATTCAGGGATGCCCAGGGTCTTTCAGTTGCCCCAGCATAGGATACTGGATACAACCCGCCTCCACTTAAAGTCCCATGGGCTCGGACTAAAGTGAGTTCCCGGGGTGAGATTTTAACCCACGCCCACAAAGCCAGTTGACAAGCGCACTTACCAATTAGGAGATTGTTTCATGTAAAAGCTTTTGAAAAAAACTATACATGTATATCAGGATAACAGGATTACGAGCCAAGACAAAATGGAATTTCAACTCTATCAGTGATCAAAAGATTTTGTTTGTTAATTATTTGCAATATAGAATGGCAAATTAATTATGAAAAATGAAATTGGGAGATATTATCATATCATGCACTAACCTAAGAATGGACACTACAGAAGCTGTACAGATCACAATTATGGCAATCTCTGGCTGAATACATGTCAATGCTTATCCACAGACAACAAAGCAACAGAGCAAACTGTAAAATTAATAAGCGACATGTATTATCATACATACTTTTTTTTTATGTGGTTTGTCTTTTTCGAACAGAACTTTACAGAAGTTTCATAAGTTATGAAAAAGCAGAAGGCCTTCTTTTAACCTGTTTTCATTTTAGAGAGAAAGAGAGAGAGAGAAAATTCTTTTATTGGTGAATGGGCTCATAGCTACCGCTTAGCCCCCAGCCCTCTTGGGCTTACAATCACTCTTAAATGTAATTGGAACATTGAACAAAAATACAGAATTTTTTTTTTTAATGAACATGAAATAGAAAAATATACATTTCATTTAGAACTGAACCTCCAATCCTTCAGTTAGTCGGAACATCATCCATTTAACACATCGTTCATTTCATTCAATTGCTGGTGAGCCATTATTTCAAACAACTAATAAGAAAAGTTTTTTTGGCCTGCTCTACATTGTGTTTTTGGTTCATTGCATTGCTTTTAGCCTGGAACACATTCAACTCTCACAGAGAACAAGACTATATTGCAGTTACAGAATCCTGGGAGACTTGATGTTTGCATAATTCATTGAACATAGCATGTTGCGTGAGGCAGGCATCTCCGGAGGCCATCACTGGAATGAGACAAAGTGATTGCAATATTCAGGAATATTCTAATTACATTCCCATAAATGCATTTTTGGTTGCTTAGCTCTACATCATTATATATAAATAGCAGAGGAGTTATCAAATATATGTCTGCCATTTAGTTTTTCACTCTTATCATGTTGATTAAATTAAGCCTACAGTACAACCATCATAAAATAGCTCGTCAGTTTTGATCGACACTTATCGATCGATCTGTAGTGATCCATAGCGATCTTGGTTGATATGGAGTGATTGATCTGGAGTGATCTATTGTGATCTGCATCCATTATTCAAAATTAATATTAATAAAATTTACTTTTCTGTACCAAATAACCAATGGATATGTTTCCTTAATCACTGTGTTCAATTGTTAGATGGATTTTATCTGTTATTTGACTTATAATCCTAAATAATTGACATAATTGATTTTCACTAAAAGTGGATTTGTAGATCACTACAGATAGAGTTATATCATCTCAGATCACTACAGATCACCATTTATCCGGACCGCTCCGGATCACTACGGATCACTATGTTGAGCCATTTTAAGATGGTTGTACTGTACATTGGAAATTCTTGTACTAGTGTTGTCTGGACTGTCTAGAACAGGCATTCATTTTTGCACAATATTCAATTCATTTATGAACTGGAATCATGACCTGATGTGTTCTGGCGAATGAGTTCTTGAGTTTGGCAATTTGTTTGGGTGCCATTGCTCCTATAGCATCATGCTATATACTAATTGCCAAATCTATCCCATCAAGCTAGGCATTTTTACCAATAGGCATTCAGCAATAGTTGTGAGCGTGATCCTCACAGCAGTTTTAATAACCATGAGTTTCTCTTGAACTTTCTACACTATGATAGCATTTTACTTAACTTTGATTGGTCCTTGAAGCAAGCAGAACCAATCAGATTACAGTAAGATGATACGTAGAAAGCTGAAAAGAAACTCATACTTGTGTAAAAATGTTGTAAACAAAAATTGAGAGTTCAGCAAAGCAACAATACCTTTAATGCCCCATGAGTTCATGCAAATACATGATATTTTATATAGTTTTACATTGACAACAACAGACACATGTAGATTTTAGCCACGAAATTAACAACACAGCCTTTTATTTGAATTGTTGCTTCACAGGAGCATAATAAATCTCCAGTATTACCAGCAAAATCATTTGATCGCTGCTGAAGAAAAATGTCATTTAAGATCCATTTGTAATCCAGATTTCATGAAACTGAGTTTAATCAGCCTCCCTGTAAAAAAATAAGTTGATAAATGCCATGACAACAGATAAAAGCCACCTTTTTGGAGCAATTAGGACAAGTGCTTGTCTGTTGACGCAATATAAAGGGATTGAAGGGTATTTGCTATCTTTGTCTATTCCATCTCTGCTCTTAGAGCAGAAACAATTTAGCAAATGCGAGTAATATTTCTACCTCTTAGTTTTTGAAGACAAATGACTTTCAGATCCACAAGAAGCCGTAGCTCATTGAAACTTTAAGATATTTAGAAATTGCCCTCAGTTTTTTTCTCCAGAATTATAATCCTGGATGGATCGACGGACCTATTAACAATTCGTTAATCAGAAGAGATAATCCCACACCAGACTGTGATTTGAGTTGTATCTGGCGAAGCGAAGGCTTTTGCCCAATATTGGCCTTGGTGTGCTGACATTCAGAAAAAGAAGATATTTAATAGAAAGATATGAATCAGTACTTGTACTCCATCCCTTATGCCTGTACAGGCTGAAAACTGCCAAAAGGAATAGTTTTGTACTCACACAAAATACTTTCAATGAGTGACATCTTGGCAACTAGAAATATAAGGATAGTTTTCTCTTTGCAAGTGCATGTGTCAGCTTTTGTCTTGTTTAATCAAATATAGCATGCAAGAGGGCCTGATAATAAATAATAATTCTCAAAATATCAGCAATGAATTTCTGATATCCCCACTAATATTTGAGTTAAAACTCTGGTCACATGACCACCCCAGTTGCCAGCTATAAACGCCTGCCACAGGCATGTCACTCACCCAAACTATCTGCCTATCCTTCTTTTTTGCTCTCATACTTCACATGGGAGCCCACATCGGTGTAACTCCTCTCTCATTTTCATTTCCCGACTCCACCACTGATCTCCCACCAGGAGTGCATGAAACAGCCTTTTCTCATATTTTACTCCTCCACAGAGGGAGCCGCTTCACGTTCCCATTTTCCCACAGATGTCACTCTAAATACCTAAAATATTTCCTTACTTTAACACGCCAGCGTCAACAGCATCACTTCACAATAATGCATTGTCAAACTTTTTTCACTAATGGGCATTTTCTAGTATATCTACATTGTTGTCAATCTACTTCCGTTGTCAAGCTCACTCAGGTTAAAATGAATAGCTACCAAATAACCAGTAAGGCAATCGATTTCTTATAATGATGATGACCATTGGTCAATAAGAGAACAGTTTCTTAAATTGTCTGTCTACACTCCTAGTATTTACTTTAATGCATGCAAAAAGCCTCAATATGATCCATTCAACCCAAATGCCAAAAAAAAACGTAGCTCTCGGGGTAAAGAGATTACTAGGTTGAGGTTCTACAAATAGATCTGCATGCTATAATTACAAAGAAATGGATGAAATTTTGCATTCTATACAATATAATGCACCATCAGAATCTAAAAAGTCAGCACCACTTATTTTTTTATATTCATAAAATTCTTGCAGTATCAAATCAAAATCTGCAGATGTCTGAGATGAGCATGCCTCAGAAGCCAAATTCTTGAATAAACCTAATTGTGGTGAGGAAAGCTAAATCTCTGACAAAAGTTGATTAATTTCAGTCTTTATGATTTCAAGCTCCATGCAATTATATCACAATTAAGGACAGATTTTGGCAAGGAATTATTCTCTGCTAATTAGTTTAAAGAAAATATTATTAAGAACTTTATTTGGTACCTGGTGATGAAATAAGTTTATTTTAAGTGAAAATGCAGGCAGACATTCTAATAATGATTATTTTCATCAATATTTGGTTAAGTGGTTTCTATTTGCCAATAAATTATAGATCCATGGAGACTTCACATCTGATCAATTTGTCAAACTGAGGACAGTGACAAACCAATAAGCATTTTTGTCCATTTGTCTAACAATCGATAAAACATCGAAATACCATCAAGCCATCATTGCCATTATGCCATTGAAAGACTCTAAGTTAATGCCTCTATTCTCTTTGAACCGTAGTTGTGGGTAAACAGTTTAAGAATAAATTCTACATTATTCTGTTAGTGTCAAAATAATCTAAGTTGTCTAATGCCTATATAGCTCCTTTTTATTTTCAAAACATCCCAGCAGGTCTATTGTTGTGACATCATCAAATTGGACATGACTTAGTGTTGTCTTTGCAAAGTGAAATTGGCTGGGGGACTTGGGAAGACATAAAAGGAGTTGATGTACAGAATTGGTGTAAATATAGAAATAAGACCCAAGCTTGGCGACAATTTCGAGGATTTAATCATATCAAAGCATGTGGAAGAAAGTGAGAATGCAATCAAGTTGTGTAAACATCTTAGGCAGACAATTACATCAAATTACTAAACTATCATAACTTATGCCACTCTAAGTCTAAATCATTTACAAACTTTAAGATATTTATACTGATAAGTGACAAACTCTCTTTTAAAAAGCCTTGGTTTCTGCCCTCAGTTTTTTTCTCCAGAATTGTGATCCTGGTTGGATTGATTGATCTATCAACAATTCATTAGTCAGAAGAGCTAATCCTACACCAGACTCTGATTTGAGTTTTTGTCCCACATTGGCCTTGCTATGCTGACATTCAGAAAAAAGAAGATATTTAATAGAAAGATATGAATTAGTTCTTTAACCAAGCTGGCAGCAGTTTCTCTTGTGTCCATAGTCACTTCCTTATGCTTGTGTATGGAGATGATCTGTCTTCGCAACTCTCCTGACTCCTGAGAATAACTTGTGGGCGAGGCTGAAGTCCATGTCAGCTCCATCCCTTATGCCTGTACAGGCTGAAAACTGCCAAAAGGAATAGTTTTGTACTCACACAAAATACTTTCAATGAGTGACATCTTGGCAACTAGAAATATAAGGATAGTTTTCTCTCCACAATCACATGTGTCAGGGTTTGTCCAGTCTAATCAAAGATAGCACAAATGAAGGCCTTGTAATAAATAATAATTCTCACAAGATCAACAATGAATTTCTGATACATATCAACAATTTTGTCGATCTACTACCATTGTCAAGCTCACTCAGGTTCAAATGAATATACAGTGCTCCTTTTAAACTGTTTTGACACAAAAGCTATTGGGAACTTTTACGTTATATATGCCAATTGGCAACCTGTGTAACAGTGTAAAAGATCTCTCATATGTCAGGGATTTGTGATGTATCTCCCATCTCATCAATCAACCCTCATGAGCTCTCAGACCTGGGCAAAAAGGGCTGCACCTACAATAGACCTCTCTATTATTCTATCTGTCAACACTGAAGATGGACAATTGTATCACTGATTCTAGCACCAGCTGAATCGAAATTACTGATATTGACCTTTTAAATCAACACCATTGGAGCTTGGTGTTCGTATACATTTTACAGCTTACAACAAATTGAAAGTACTCGAGAAATACGCTTTGACAAAACTGTTATTCTTTTAATCCATATGAATCAAGTTATTGTGGTATAGATGCAGCTTAAAATATAATTTATTCATCTATTTGTGTCAGTTGTGACTTCAAAGACCTCAAGATAAGATGGCCCTAACTGCATTAAAAAGTCCTGAGGAATGAAAACATTAACTGCACGGATAACAACATTTAAACAAATTGCTATTCATGCTTCCTGGAATATTTCTCTCTTTGCCTTTCAAAGAAACTTATTACAGGAAAGATTTACTCTGCGACATTTTCCGTTTATGTCTGCAATTACTCCACTAGAAGTGAGGACGCCAAGTTAGATAACTCACTTTTCGACCCTGTAATCTAGTTTCAAAGGTAGTTGTTCGCAGTCACAAATGTAATGGGAAAAATTAAAGGTATGTGTAGCAGTACAAGGAAACTCAACTACAAAACATCATGATATTCCAACATATTTCCATGCACATTTTACAGTGTGCAACCCAGGTTATATATGCTATTAATGAAACAACTGCAGATGAGCTGCCTCCCTCCGCCCAATTTTTGAGGCGTTCCAACACCTCTGCTCATACACCCAGTGCAGACATTGAAGTGATAAGTATGAGTAAATAGTTACCAAATACCCAGTAAGGCAAAGGATTTCTTTTGTAATGACGATGACAATTAGTCAATCAGAGAATGGTATGTTATATTGACTGTCTGCACTCCTAATATGTACTTTAGCGTTGTAAAAAGGCTCAATGTGATCCATTCAACCCGAATGCCCAAAAAAGCAGCTCACGGGTACCTAAAGAGATTGCTGGGTTGAGATTCTACAAATAGATCTGCAAGCTCACGAAGAAATCTGCAGATGAACATGCCTCAGAAACCAAATTCTTGAATAAACCTAATCGCGGTCCATATCGTGAGGAAAACTAAATCTCTGACAAAAGCTTAATTTCATTCTTTATGATTTCAAGCTCCATGCAATTATATCACAATAAAGGACAGATTTTGGCAGGGAATTATTCTCTGCTAATTAGTTTAAATAGAATATTATTAAGCACTTTCTTTGGTACCTGGTGATGAAATTAGTTTATTTTAAGTGAAAATGCAGGCAGACATTCAAATAATGATTATTTTCATCAATACTTGGTTAAGTGGTTTCTATTTGCCAATAGATCCATGGAGACTTCACATCTGATCAATTGGTCAAACTGAGGACAGTGACAAACCAATAAGCAATTTTGTCCATTTGTCTAACAATCGATAAAACATCGAAATACCATCAAGCCATCAATGCTATTATGCCACTGGAAGACTGTAAGTTAAAGGCACACACTCATCAAAACCAAACTTTTACTACACATGTCTTTTTATAAATGAATGAGTTCCAATGAGCGCATGTTTACAATACAGGGAGAAATTGGCCTTAACATAGCAGAGTAAATAATTTGTAGAATTGGCAATTTCATGACAAATGTGTGTCCCCAGTGTCTGCCATGTTCTTTAATAGGTGTGACGTAGGATTGGAGTCCCCCCCCCTCTTCCCTCCTCCTCGAGCCCAGTTCAGTGAGGGGCTGATCACTCATGCGTGTTTAGCAGTCTTTTTAGCTGGTCTGAGGCAGGCAAGCCAATGAAGGTTGGCGGCACCTCACGGAGCCTATATTACAGACACGTGAAACCAATCAAGCATGCTGTTTATCTTTAACCCAGCACCACGTCAGTTATAAGTTATAATAGAACTAGAAACATCTTTTTTATTGGTTTATGTTTTGTGAAATACAGAATAATCAACATGACATTTTGTTCAACGAGAAGCTCGAGGTTCTCAAATAATAAAAAAAAGTTGATGAAAGTGGTCCTTCAATGCCTCTATTCTCTTTGAACCGTAGTTGTAACAGCCGACAGGCTGTTAGCAGTCATTTATAGAAATTGATCAGCTGTGATCCAAGTAAATTATCTACAGGAACAGCATCAGTCAGTTAACTGGATCAGAGACCTCTTGTGAGTTTTAAGTAGAGTTTTTTCAGTTAAGGACTAGACCATAGACCATGGACTTCAGACCACCTTAAGTGACTCAAACAGAGCTAATAACACCAAATCCCACCAAACCAGACCAATTGCTGAGGAACAATAGGTTTTAGAGAAACAGAGAACAACAAACAAACAATAGGATTGAATTTACGTAAGTTTGAATAATTCTATGCTGTGAATAACAACAAACTTTCAGAAATGCGTAACTTATTTGCAATATCTTGTCAATGCAGCTAACCAGCGGCATATCCAGACAGGGTAGTCTAGTTGGGGGGGGGGGGGTAATCAAGGGCCCACGTAGACGTCATTTTGCATTTACAGGCCTGCATTGCCCCATATTTTTTTCAAAATATTATTTCCATCTCATTGGTGGGGGGTGGGCAAGTAGAGGAGTACAAGTCAATTACAATGTCAATTTTTGGGTTGGGGGAAGCCCAATACCAGCTAACCTATGGCCACCATTTTGACATTGCAAAAATGCAAGCAAGCAGTCTGACAGGGAACTATCCAGGGGATCAGAATATGCCCAAAGCATGTCAATTTTTTACATGTACCATGACGGTTTTATACTCTGAATGACCTTGACGTTCTTTGCCAGGTCAGAGAACCAAAATACTGGAACACCTTTTATATCGGCTAACTCCTAAAAACCAGGCTGGGCGTTCTCAGATTCTCATGCTCTTCTTTTTGCCCATTCTTGCAAGCTTAAGATAATGTATTTTCCACATTTCTAATAAAGCAGTATTTAGTATTCTTCCGCTGGGAGATTTTGTGACACAGACATTAAAAAAAAACTGTTTTTGTCATACTTTATCAAGCTTGATTTTACAGGATATCCTGAATTGGTAAAGCTATATAACAGCGTAACCAAATGAGATGATCCTGAGGAAAAACAAGTTTCGCTTGCTTCACCTTCCTCAAGTTATATCGAAGTACCTACACTGTCTAAGAAAAGGTTGAATATAGTACACATATGCACCCTATGAAATTTAAAATAAAAAACAAATATTTCTGCATCCACTTATTAATCATCAAATGAATACAATGTTTTCCTTCAATTTACATTTAATCTGGCCAGTTCCTCATCGGCCTCTTCCCTGGACATAAGCCCCTCTGCCACCCCCCATCTTATTTTAATTTTGGAGTCAAGTGCGGCATTGGCCTTCACAGGCTGTGCAACCTCAGTAATTATTATGTATTTCGATCACGGAAAGTCATCAAATATTCATTCCAAAATCAAGCAAAACTTTTTAAAGAAAAAATTATTTATTTCAAGACTGCCCAAAAGGAATTTATTTATTCCATGAAAGCTATGCAACAAGTTTTCTTCAAAGGAAGTTAAGGAACCCAAACCCCCCTTCCCTTGAGATAAAATGGTGGCCCCCTAAGAGTAAATTCATCAAATAACCATTAAGTTGTAAAAAAAAAAAAAACACCATGGATGGAATTACACTGAGTTGAAGGGCCCAGATGTACATTTATAATAATTACCTACAGTAATTTAAATGTTTGTGGCATACAAAATTGTTTCAAATAAAATCATTCCAAAGGCCTATTTCCCTGTAAATTTTATATCAATTCCAAATTGTGAAACAAAGCTGCTTCATATAAAATACTTTTATGCACACATCATAATTATATGTAATGTAATATAATATAATATATAATATATATATATATAAGCTTAAGGCATCTCATTCAAAGCATCAAGTGTAACTTAATTGTTTGATATTCGCAGTTACTTGTTATAACTACTTAAGCCACGCCTGGTCCACTAATCTGTATCAACAACTAATTGGTCTTCTGAGGTCTAAGTCTATAGTCCCTGGTCCTTAACTGAAAAAACTCTATTAGCTGATCACTTGACCATGCAGAAGTGACCTGATTGCTTGTTCATTAGACCGTATCTCCATGATTTTCAATTTTGAGGCATTCATTGAGATGTCAGCTGTCAAGAAGCTCAGAACTTTCTAGAATTCTTTTTAAATGATTTTATACTTTACAACTAACTTCAAATCTACATTATGATGGTATGTACATTTTATTGTTGCTTAGAATTGATTTATGGAAGCATTGTATTCAATCTGTAGGTTTGGTGGAACTGTAAAATTTTACATGCATAATAACAAAAATTGATACAAAAAAAGTTTGTTCAGGCCAGCCATGTTTAATTAAAAATTTTCCATTAAAAAGGTGGCCATATTGGATTTTTTGGTTCTGGTAAAATTAGATGTTTGATTTATTGTGCTTTTGGTAAATATTTTTTTTTTTTTTTGCCTAAGAGGTTATATGCATTGTCTTGTATGTTTTCCTGATTATTTTAAGTTTATGGACATTTGCCAATTATTGAATTGTAAATTTGCAGATACCATTGTAAAAAGTGTGTCACTTTGTGATACTTTGGGTTCATGGAAGTTCATTCAGGGAAGCAACATGTATTTGTAAGTCATCAATTTATTGAATAATTCTTTGGTTTAAAATTTATCTTGATTTACAGTGTATGTTACTTTTCTTATTTTGTGATTAGCATAATTTCATATTTAGCCAGTTTATATTTATTTGTCATTCTTGATTTATTGTGATAAAACTTCGTCTTTTTACTTTATTTGGATGTCACATAAATCCAAATATTTTGACTTTATGTTTTAATAACTTTACATTAATTTATATTCAAATTATTGATTAATCTATGTTCAAATTAATGATTATATGTATAACTAAAGTTTTATTTTATTGTTTATTTGTTTTTAGATTCACCACGTAACTCACGAAATTCGCATAAATTGCAAAAAATGTACTTCAATAACTTCATGTCTGATGTGGACATCATGTGTGTGAATTAAAGTCTTCTCTAAATCCTCATCCAAGTCTCCTTCCTTCTGTGAAATCCAACAGTGAATAAATACATCATCGCGAAGTTCACAGTGATCCAGGATGTCTGCCGAGGAACTTGAACCACAAAGACGAACGCGAAAATCGGCGCTCACCAGACAAGTCAACAAAGTCAAGCAGCTGATGGCTGAAAAGAACACTGAGCAGGTGAAAGTTGAAATTCCTACTTTAATCGAGAAATTTAAAAACTTTGAAATTGCCTGGGAAAGTTATCATGACACTTTCCAAGAAGCTACAGATATACAGGAGAGTGATAAATATTTTGCTGAGGCCCAGAACGAGTACATTACTTTTTTGAATTCAGCTAATGATTGGTTAAAGCCACAGGAAACTGCAGTATCCAACGAATCTTCAGTTAAAGTTGAAAATGATGACAATGCCAGATTAATGAGTGCTCTAGTTTTGCCAAAAGTTGAGCTTCACAAATTTAATGGTGATCCACGCCAATTTCATTCTTTCATGGCTATGTTTGATGAGACTGTTGACAAGGTTACGAAAGACGACACTGTTAAACTGACCCGACTCATTCAGTACACTTCTGGCAGAGCCTATGAAGCAATTCGTTCTTGTTCGTTGATGGATAGTTCTGCAGGTTACGAACATGCCAGGAAAGTGCTTTTGGATCGATTTGGCAATTGTCACTTAGTGTCTGAACAACTCATCAAGGGCCTTAGAAGTGGTAAAAAGATCAGATCTGCTGATGATCTTCAAGCGTTTTGTGATGAGTTGGTCAATTGCAACATGACTCTCCAACAAATGGGTCGTATTCAGGAAGTGCAGAATCAAGATTATATCTGGTCGATTGCAAGTAGACTTGAAGATAACATCAGAGAGAAATGGAGAGAGCGTGCTATTAAGATTAAGAAGAAGTCTACCAGATATCCTCTCTTTGATGAATTTGTGGAGTTTGTCAAAGAGAAAACCTTCGAAGCTACTGACCCAGTATACGGTAAATCTGCTCGCAGCACGCCTGAAAGCTTCAACAAGAAATCAAGCTTCGTGACTTCAAGTTATCAGCGTTATGGAAGCTCTGCATTCAAGCATGTCTGTACATTGTGTAATGGTGATCATAGATTATTGTACTGTCAACAATTCAAAGACCTTAAAGTGAGTGATAGACTAGAGGTTGTTAAGAACAACAAATTGTGTGAAAATTGTTTGTTGTCCAATCACGTCACCTCTAATTGCAAAAGACCACCAGGATGTTCAGTCGCCGGATGCAACAAGCGCCACAGCAAATTCATTCATGTGTCTTCCTATTCGCAAAAGCCGCTATCCAAGACTGCCAAAGGTGCAAATGTAAATTTGGTAAATGCAAATGTGAATGTTGATGCAAATGTGTATATGCCTGTTGTGGCCGTAAATGTTAATGGTGAACGTCAAGCGTGTACTTTGCTGGACACAGCATCCAGCAGTAGCTTTTGCACAAAGAGTCTGTTAAATGTTTTGAATTTGAAGGGAACTCCAATCACCTACTCATTGAATACATTGGGTAATTCGCAAGAAGTTCAGTCCAAAGTTGTAAACCTCAGTCTAACTTCCTTGGATGGGCAAGAAAATTTGGAAATTTCTAATGTGTATGTTGTGGACTCCATTCCGTTTGAGTCTACTTGCCCAGAACCAGGGGTATATTCTCATTTGAAGGGTCTCCAGCTCGTTGCTGGGGGTCAAGAGATAAATTTGCTTTTGGGTCAAGATAATGCTGAGGCCCTTATGCCAATGGAAGTTAGAAGTGGTAACAAAAGTGAGCCTTATGCCTGCCGTACTTTATTTGGGTGGTCTGTAAACGGACCGAATAGAGTGGATGGTCCCGTTTCTTCCAAAGTCATTTCACAGTTCATTAGTACATCTTCACTTGAAGATAAAGTTCAACAGTTGTGGGAATTAGAAAATGACGGTCTTCAAGATTCTGAATTGTCCTTGTCTCAAGATGATAAAAAAGTTGTCGAATTGTGGGATGAAAAATGTGAATTGGCTGATAATCATTATGTTATACCCATTCCGTGGAAGGGTGATGTTGAAGTCCCAAACAATTTGACGTTGGCCCGGTCCCGGTTGAAGTCTTTGAACTTGAGTCTAAATAAGCGTGGTCTGGTTTCCAGGTATGACAGTGAGATTCAAAAACTTCTGGATCATGGTTACGCTGAAAAGGTTCCGTATTCTGAGTTACAACTTTCTGAGAATGTTTGGTATCTCCCTCATCATGGAGTGATTTCTGATAAGAAACCAGAGAAGCTTCGGGTAGTCTTTGATTGTGCGGCCAAGTATCATGGGGAGTCCATTAATGATAAGTGTTATCGTGGTCCCGATATGATTAACAGGTTGTTAAATGTGTTGGTCAGGTTTCGTGAGCATGAAGTCGCAGTGCAAGGAGACGTGGAGGCGATGTACTATCAGGTGAAGATTCCTGAAGACGAGCGAAATTTTCTACGTTTCTTGTGGTATGATTCCGATGGAAATATTGTTCAGTATCGCATGACAGGTCACGTTTTTGGTGGTATATGGTGCTCCAGCTCGTCAACATATGCCCTGAGAAGGACTGTAGTGGACGATCCTAGTGTACACCCTCTGGTCAAAGATTGTGTTTATCGCAGTTTTTATGTTGATGATTGTCTGATTAGTGCTGCAAACAAGTCCGACGCACAACTCATTGTTGATGGTACTAAATCTGTTCTCAGTGCAGGAGGTTTCCGTCTCACAAAGTTCATTTCCAATGACTCTGAATTGCTCTCAACGATTCCTGAAGAAGATCGGGCCAAAGAGGCTAAGGAACTTAGTCCGTGTTCTAAGGCTTTAGGTGTCCATTGGAGTGTTCCAGATGACCAATTTTACTTTGATGTTCAGGTTCAAGCCAGTGACATGGTAACTAGACGCATCATGCTTAGTGTTGTCGCATCTTGCTTTGATCCTCTCGGTTTGATCAGTCCTTTCATTGTAGGTGGAAAGTTGCTATTTCAGGAAGTCACTAGATTAAAAATACCGTGGGATCAGTCTGTACCACAAAATGTCAGAGATGCATGGAATCATTGGGTCTCTATTGTCCAAAATTTGAGTTTGTTGCGGATTCCTAGATGTATCAAGCCTTCCTTGTTCGATGATGCCATGATTGAATTACATCATTTTAGTGACGCCAGTCTCAGAGCCTATGGCACGTGTTGTTATGTCAGAAGCGTCAACAAGCAGGGTATGGTTTTTACTTTATTGGTTGCTAGCAAGGGAAAGGTGGCTCCCATAAAGGCTGTGACGATTCCACGGCTTGAGTTGCAAGCAGCTGTTCTCTCTGTCAACATGGATGCATTTCTCAAGAAGGAATTGGATATTCAGCTCTGTCCGTCGTACTTTTGGTCTGATAGTAGTGTGGCTTTGAGTTACATCAAGAATGAAAATCACAGATTTCATGTGTTCGTTGCGAATAGAGTTGGGGTTATCCGCCAGTCAAGTGATCCTTCCCAGTGGCATCATGTCCCAGGTGTGGAGAATCCTGCCGATTCCATCACGAGAAGTCAAGATTTCAAGCATTTCGATAGAGACAGATGGCTTCATGGTCCGAATTTTCTGAAGTTGCACAAGAGTGAATGGAATTCTGATAAAAAATCGTTTGAGTTGCCTGTGAATGATCCTGAAGTCAAGACTGAATCCAAAGTGGTGTCGTGTGCCACATTGTCCGTTCCAGTAGAAGAGGTTGATAGAATTGTGCAACATTATTCTTCTTGGTATAGATTGAAGAGGGCCATTGCGTGGTTATTGAGATTCAAGGATTTTTTGCGAGGTCGTAGAAATTTTGATCGTCGTCTCACTGTCACGGAACTTAGTGATTCGGAAATTAGCCTTCTCAAGTACAGTCAGTGTAAGATTTATCACAAGGAATATTTGTTGTTGTCAAGTGGTAAACCTCTGAACAACGATAGTTCAATCAAGGCCCTTAACCCTGTAATGGGAAGTGATGGTTTGTTGAGAGTTGGTGGTCGGATCAAGCATGCTGAAGTCCATGGTGTGTGTGTTCAGCCAGTGATTATTTCTCATGATCAGCCTATTTCAAAATGCGTTGTCAATGACTTTCACAGCACTGCACATCTTGGAACTGAATGGACCGTCAGTGAAATTCGGAAGAAGTATTGGATTACCAAGATTAGAATTGTGGTTAAAAGTGTAGCTCGCAGATGTGTCATTTGTAAAAGGTTATTTGGTTCGACTGTTTCACAAATCATGGCTGATCTTCCTTCGGAGAGACTTGAACCGTATAAACGTCCTTTTTCGTACACAGGATTGGATTGCTTTGGACCTTTCTTGGTCAAGCAGGGGAGGTCTCAGGTCAAGAGATACGGATGCATCTTCACTTGTTTGTCAATTAGAGCAGTGCATATCGAGAGATTGTGTAGCTTAGACACGGACAGTTTCATTTGTGCCTTGAGGAGATTCATCTCTCGTAGAGGTTGTCCCGAAAAGTTGTTTTGTGATAATGGAACTAATCTTGTTGGTGCGTCTACTGAGTTGAAGAAGGGTTTGAAAGAATTGGAAGTTTCAAAGATTCATGATGAGTGTCTCAAACAGCGCATTGAATGGCATTTCAATCCTCCAAAGGCCTCCCATATGGGCGGAATATGGGAGAGGCTAATTCGGGTGATAAGAAAGGTTCTCTTCGGGCTCTTTGATGTCAATGCTTCAATTTCTGATGAGATGCTGGAAACAGTTTTTGCTGAGGTCGAGTCTATTATAAATGGAAGGCCAATTACAAAATTGAGTGAGGATCCAGGCGATTCTCATCCTCTTACTCCGAATCATTTGTTGTTGCTTGGTACTGGCCATCTTATGTCACCTGGTATGTTCTCTAGTGATGATGTTTACAGAAAAAAGTGGAGGTTTGTCCAACATCTCGTAGAGCTGTTCTGGAAAAGATGGCTTCGGTGTTACATTCCTGAGTTGCAGAAAAGAGCCAAATGGTTAAAACCTCAGAGAAATATTTCTATAGGTGATCTGATGCTCATTGTCGATGAAGGTGTGCCCAGAAATGTTTGGCCTATGGGTCTGGTTACTGAAGTGAATGTTTCTGACGATGGATTTGTCAGATCTGTGAAGTTGAAAACAAAGTCTACCACTTTAGTCAGACCAATTCATAAACTTGTCCTTTTAGAAGGTGTAGATTAAAATTGTGAGTTTCCAAAATTTAGAATTCTGCATTTCAATTTGAGTAAAAAAAAAAAGAAAAGAAAAAAAAGATTGTTATATTTAGAAAATTGTGTTGTGACATTGTAAATAGTTTATTTGATTGTATAGAAATTTAATGTAGTTTGAATTTACCCCAGGTAATTCAAAAGTGGGGAGTGTAACAGCCGACAGGCTGTTAGCAGTCATTTATAGAAATTGATCAGCTGTGATCCAAGTAAATTATCTACAGGAACAGCATCAGTCAGTTAACTGGATCAGAGACCTCTTGTGAGTTTTAATTAGCTGATCACTTGACCATGCAGAAGTGACCTGATTGCTTGTTCATTAGACCGTATCTCCATGATTTTCAATTTTGAGGCATTCATTGAGATGTCAGCTGTCAAGAAGCTCAGAACTTTCTAGAGTTCTTTTTAAATGATTTTATACTTTACAACTAACTTCAAATCTACATTATGATGGTATGTACATTTTATTGTTGCTTAGAATTGATTTATGGAAGCATTGTATTCAATCTGTAGGTTTGGTGGAACTGTAAAATTTTACATGCATAATAACAAAAATTGATACAAAAAAAGTTTGTTCAGGCCAGCCATGTTTAATTAAAAATTTTCCATTAAAAAGGTGGCCATATTGGATTTTTTGGTTCTGGTAAAATTAGATGTTTGATTTATTGTGCTTTTGGTAAATATTTTTTTTTTTTTTTGCCTAAGAGGTTATATGCATTGTCTTGTATGTTTTCCTGATTATTTTAAGTTTATGGACATTTGCCAATTATTGAATTGTAAATTTGCAGATGCCATTGTAAAAAGTGTGTCACTTTGTGATACTTTGGGTTCATGGAAGTTCATTCAGGGAAGCAACATGTATTTGTAAGTCATCAATTTATTGAATAATTCTTTGGTTTAAAATTTATCTTGATTTACAGTGTATGTTACTTTTCTTATTTTGTGATTAGCATAATTTCATATTTAGCCAGTTTATATTTATTTGTCATTCTTGATTTATTGTGATAAAACTTCGTCTTTTTACTTTATTTGAATGTCACATAAATCCAAATATTTTGACTTTATGTTATAATAACTTTACATTAATTTATGTTCAAATTATTGATTAATCTATGTTCAAATTAATGATTATATGTATAACTAAAGTTTTATTTTATTGTTTATTTGTTTTTAGATTCACCACGTAACTCACGAAATTCGCATAAATTGCAAAAAATGTACTTCAATAACTTCATGTCTGATGTGGACATCATGTGTGTGAATTAAAGTCTTCTCTAAATCCTCATCCAAGTCTCCTTCCTTCTGTGAAATCCAACAGTAGTTGTGGGTAAACAGTTTAAGAATAAATTCTACATTATTCTGTTAGTGTCAAAATAATCTAAGTTGTCTAATGCCTATATAGCTCCTTTTTATTTTCAAAACATCCCAGCAGGTCTATTGTTGTGACATCATCAAATTGGACATGACTTAGTGTTGTCTTTGCATGGTCACACAACCTATTGCTTTGGCAATCACATTTCAAGTGTGGACTCTGTTGACCTGAGGTGCGAAACAGGTGATTATAACAAACAGTCAATGCCAAACAATGCTAAACAAGATAATCCAGCCTGCTATTTTGTGACAGGGCCTCTTGAAACACTGTCAGAATGTAAGAATATGTGTCAGAGACATGCACTCTTTGCCAAAGAATATCCTAATTGGACATTTTAACATCCATTTATCGACATGGGACTATCTACTTAGTAAACCTTCATTGCAAGGGATATACCTGGAGAGGGCAAATTAAACATATTGCCCCGTAGATGATAAAATGCAAGGTAAGAGATTGAAATTCTCCCAAAACCATGTCAACATAGAAAAATTTGCCTATTCACATGGCAATTTTGAAACACTTTAATTCAGTATCAAAGAAATCTGAAGGTGTACTTATGCATAGATATAGCCAATAATCACTACATAGACAGTTCTGCATGGTGTTATGTTGATGACAACAATTAGATTTACAGTAATTTGGCTTTTTTTGAGACATGTGCTTTTCTCAAGACATTGTTATGATCAAACAGGAAGTGCAACAACAGCGCCACCTTACCTACACATGTCTTTGCAAAGTGAGATTGGCTGGGGGAATTGGAAGACATAAGAGGAGTTGATGTACAAAATTGGTATATCAATATAGAATTGGGACCCAAGCTTGACGACAATTTCAAAGATTAAATCATATCAAAGCATATGGAAGAAAATGGGAATGCAATCAAGTTGTGTAAACATCTTGGGCTTCATTCATTTTCCTCTGCAAACAAACTCAAATAAGTAAACAAGGCATTTTACAATTCGATTTAACCAAATTTACGTTTTGTAAAAGGTAATATCGCAGAAAATTGACAGCAATGGACAAGAGATGCAAAGATTTACATCCTTATGCAATGCAGTTCCAGGAGTTCCGACAATCAAAGAGTCCAATAATAACGAATGGTTTCAGCAGACAATTACATCAAATTATATAATTACAAGACAAAAACTATCATAAGCCACCCTAAATCAATGGCAAACTCGATAAAAAAAACCTTCCTGAAGGCGTAAATTTAATGCACAGAACATTACAGCAGAAACCTTATACAATGTTTTTAAAATATTAAATGTTTGCTTCTGACATGGCCGCTCTTTGCACATCAAACAGGAAGAGACAGGCAGGAAATCATTAGGATGTAATGAGGTTTAGAAGATGTCAAAGCAGGTGGTGTGTTTACATTTGTCCCTCTCTATTACCAACAAAATGATCCTTCAGGCATGAAACAGACGCACAAAAGGATGATTAATATAGAGCTGAAGAGCTGTTCTTCACTTTTTTCATAGTTGCAATTTGATCTATAGACACCAAAATAATTCTTTTTCTGTCCAGAAATATAGATTTTGTACCTAAATCCACATATAGTGCCATCGGTCCCTCTTCTGATGCACAGATTAGATCAGCATCCTTGGGCATACGAAGTCTTGAGCATTGTGGATCCAGACACTTGGATCTTTTACATTTCCCTGAAGAGACATTTATGTGCACAGAGTATAAGAGAGTCTCAGTTGCCCAACTATATAGACAGAATGAGAGAGATTGAAAGGATAATAAACAAATGGATTCATACGGCCACACAACCTACTAAAATTACAGCATAAAATGACTTTTAAATATCATGATTGATATCTCACCGACACAAAGACATATTTGAAAGTGAGATAGATATTGCCATGGTGGCAACTTTGTATATATGTAGAAAAAACTTCCTTTGCAATTCTGATTTTACTTAGTATCGGATACACTCACACACTTTAAGCTGAAAGATTCCTATATATTGCCAGTGGTGGGATATAAAGTGCTTCTTCTGATGCACAGATCAGCATCCTTCGGCATCCTTGAGCATTATGGATCCAGTCACTTAGAGTTCTTATATTGCCTTGAACAGACATTTATTTACACTGAGTATGAGAGCAACAAAGTTGCCCATGCAACTATGCAGAAAGAATGAGAAAGATAGAAAGAAGAATAAACATATATATAAGGGGAGTACCTGTGGCAAAGTTGTTTCTTTTTATAAGGTTTTTAAATGTTATGACAGTTTGAGTTCTAATTTTTCACTAAATCTATAAATCTTATTCACATAAAGCTACATAACTTGCCATCATCCAGACCAATTCTATTCATAATTGAAACAGGACACCATACTGTTTAGCTGTCATTTAGACATTGTATGGAAACCATGATAGTGTTACTTTATGAGCAAAAACATTCCTTTAGGGAAATTCCTTCAGCTACAACAAATAAAAGCAGTTCCGGGGACACTGATATAAGCCATGTCTGCGAGTTTCCAATCTGAGGAGTTGGGATGCATTTCATGACAGATCATTTCCATACACAAGCAGGTGACCATGGACACAAGAACTAAAGCTTGTCAAAGCAGGTCTGCAAATTTCCAATCGGAGGAGTTCAGTGGCGTAGCTAGGAAATTTTCCAGGGGGGGCAAAATATTCAAGTCAGCGAAGGAAATGGAACATTTATGTCGAGGGAGCTATTATCGCTGTCGCGGCAGAGGCGCGCCATCGGCAAAATGCAACGTTTGATGACAATGTAATCATTTCTTTCCTGGTCAGGATGGAGCCAGGGGGGGCGGTCGCCCCCCCTGCCCCCCCTGTAGCTACGCCACTGGAGGAGTTGGGATGCATTTCATGACAGATCATTTCCATACACAAGCAGGTGACCATGGACACAAGAACTAAAGCTTGTCAAAGCAAGGACTTGTGCCATCTGCCAAGATCAATGGTCATATTGTGGACGGTGAAACAACTCGGTCCATTTCCTAACAATCATTAAACAACAAAATAGACAATTAATTATCTCAGTGTTGTATTTTCAAGGTGAAATTGGCTGAGTAATAGTAAAACATAAAAGGGACTCATGTAGAATGTAAATATAGGAATGTGAGACAAGTTTGACAAAAATTTCAAAGATTTTATATTGATCAATGCATGTGGAGGAAATTGATAATGCAATTACGTTGTGTAAACACCTACGACTTCATACTTAATTTCTTCTACAAACAAACTCAAATAACAAATAAGTAAACATGAAATTTAGCACTTTTATTCAACCAATCACAATTGAGCAAAAGGTAATCTGAGGGAATTATTTAGGCCTAGAACATCATTATAAACAGATTTCAAAATTTATGTCATCACTGAAGTTCCAAGGATCAGTATGATCAAGGGTCCAACCCAATAATGGCATGAAATTACAAGACTGTCATAAAGCCACTCTAAATCAATAGTGAACTTGAAAAAAATCTTTTCAGTTTTTTTTTATTAGTGCAACAGTACAACAGAAACATAATACATTTACGATATAAAATGATTGCTTCTGACATGGCTGCTCTTGAAAACCTGCACATCAAACAGGAACAGACAAGAACATGTTTAAGCAGGTGGTGCGTTTACATGTCCCTTTTTTAGGCTATTACCAACAAAATGATCCAACGGGCATTTCAAACAGAAGCATAAAAGAATGATTAATAGAGCTGAAGAACAGTTCTCCACGTTTTCATGGTTGCTTTTTTTACTATTGAATCAATTTTTTAATTCTTTTGCTTGTTTGTTTTTGATTCACCGCCCTGGGTCTGAGCGCATGCATGCAGTACCATCAGAGGAGAAGGGCTAGGCTGTAGCCACTCTTCTCAGTTTCCTGGATAGTCGGTATTCAAAGTTTCCATGCAAAGATTGACAGATAAATATCAACACTGTTTCCTATGAATAGATAGAAGGAATGACAAACAAACTTAATGGGTCCATGCAGCCACACAACTTTCTAACAATGACTTGATATCCAGATCGACAATTCATAGACATGGACATATATTGGACAGTACGCAGGTACGGTATATCTTGCCATGATGGAAACTTTATGTGAAGAAAACACCATTGCGCAGCTCTGATTTTGCTTTTAGATACACTCACATACTTTAAGCTGAAAGACTCCTATATTGCCAATGGTCGGATAAGTGCCTCTTCTGACGCACAGATCAGCATCCTCTGGTGTCCTTGAGCATTATGGATCCAGACACTTGGATATTTTTATATTGCCCTGAAGAGACATTTATATACACAGAGTATGAGGGAGCCATAGTTGCCTAACTATATAGACAGAACAAGAAATCTATCGAAGAAAGATAAACGAATGGATTTATGTAGCCACACAGACCACTAAAATGACAGCTTGCTAAAACGAAAATATCCAGATTGACATCTCAAAGACATATTTGACAGTGAAATAGACATTGCCATGTTGGATACTTTACATTTAGAAAACACTTTTAGTGCACTTTTTATTACGCTTACAGATGATTTCATATTTGTAGACACTGAGAATGAGAATTTTTTTCTAGGACATGTGTTCTGTAGTGGAAACCGACATCAAAAAACATAATTCTTCCCTATAGAATACATGTCCTAGAAAAAATTTACATTCAGTATCAGTGTCTACAAATATAAAATCACCTGTCATATCACACTCCCTTGGCACACATTCAGCCCAGAGATTCCTATCTTGCCACTGGTGGGAGATAAAATGCCGCTTCTGATGCACAGATCAGCATCTTTGAGCATTGTGGATCCAGACTCTTAGATATTTTTCTATTGCCCAGCAGGTAGTCACCAGTACTATTGCCTTCTGCTTAAAGAAATATTTTGCAATGTTGCACAAAATGAGACACAGGCAAAAGTAAGTTAACTCTATCTGTGGACAATATCAAAGTGGTAAAAACCATTTGATGAGACAGCACTTGATTCACATAATTATTTATACTATGAAAACAAAACAAACTGTATCTTTCGATCAAAATTAGCAAAAAACAGGTAATTAAATATTTCATCTTAATTTTATGTTCCTCTATCTGAAGGCTCCTGTTCATTCAACATGCAGAAAAAGAAGGAATGCAGATATGAATTTGAGATTCGTACGTATTATCAATTTTCATAATTATTGTCGATGCCAGAGTAATTTCTCCTTATTGCTAAGAAATGTTGGTGCCTGCCATTGCTATCATTTGTCAGCTTATATCTTCATGTAGGCTGATAAATTAAAGGCCATCAGATAACATTATAGCTGTTTGCGAATTGGCGGTCCACTGAAACAATTCATTTTCTTATTTTCAACTTGCAAACTTGCTTTGCCACATCATCGACAGTTTTCTGTTGGTCTCCTAATCATATTATTTGATGAAGTACCTGAAGTCATTTATTTAGTTTGTTTATTGTCACCTGTGCTGCTAGATATGATAAGCACTGAATCAACTGATCAACCATGACTGACAAAACAAACATTTTTAAGCCAATGACATCACACGACCAGGTTGAAAGTTAATTTTGAAACTGTTTGGGCCGCTCATCTACAAACAGCTCTAATGATATTGGAAATTTTCAATTGCATGGCATATCTGCTTCAACAGTAATCTAAAGACCTTGTTGGCAATTTTACAAAGAAATATTTCTGTGAGATTGTGTTTACCTTCAGTATTTTCTACTGAAAGAGGTCACATCTTAGGCTGCGGCAGAATCAGTTAATGTCAATAAACAGAAAATGAAATTATGTTTTAACGATTTTTCGATTTATTGAAAATCATTCTCTGGAAACAGCAAAAAAGTTAGTTGGAACTAGGTGAAAGGGAACACCTCACAACCTAAAAGTTTCAATCATTACCAAGCAGTGCACCATATTTTTCCTCCTTTTTTCTGAAAAATATCCTGTCGCAGCAGTTTTTTTTTCCCGAATTATCTCCTGTCAGAGCTCCTTTACGGCATGAGAGGTTCTTCTGCGTTAGCACTTATAAAATGTACGTACCTGAATCAAAGTTAGCCTTATTCTTGTCCAGTGCAGATATATTGAATAATCTTTTTATCTCCATGCTTTATGGGTCCCCAAACAAAGATTAGCATCATCAGCAAGGTTGGATTCTGTCAACTGAGGCAATTTGCTCCTTGAACCCTTTGAAGACAGTACAGTTCTGACGAATATATGTATACTTCTTTGGAGAAGTTAAAAAAATTGGTAACTGTGCATCAAACAAGTATTACAGTGCTGCTTGAAAGTAAGGGAAACAGATGATGTTTTGCCATTTGGTCAATTCTGAACATCTTCAACCAAAATGTCTGCGATTTGATTTTTTATAAAATTTTGGAAAAAAAAACAAACATATTTATTCCGATCAAAAACATTGACCAAAAGAATACCACAGTCATTGAAGATTAAACAGCACAGTTAAGTGACAAGCTTAATGCACTTTTAATGGTAAGAAACCCTTCACTTGCTGTTTCATCCAGAAAGATATGACACATGAAAAAGAAGATCTTTTTTGCTAAAAGCACATACGTGTAGCATACAACTGTGTAGTAGAAACAAATTCAATCTGACAAACTCAAAACAATTTGTGTTCATGAGATAACTCAGATAAGACTTCTTCCGTATATGTTCTCTTTGATCTTCATGCACATCAAAAGATATATGTATACAGTGCAAAACACAATACAATGTCCAACCGTAGACCTAATGCAACATTGAAGACTTTGGTTTGTCCTTGCGGCCTGGCTCATCAAATGGAAAGAGGCATCAGGAAATTGTTTGAATGTGATGGTGTTTAGTTATTGTTAAGGCAGTGACTGTTGAGTTTTTTCCATCAACACACATACAAGCTTTTCCATCTGTCTGACATAAGAATACAAAGGGCAATGTAAAAAGCCATTTGGGCCCATGAGCAAGTAAACATTTGGATGCAGGAAATTTGTTCAAGCTTCAACGCCGAGCAAACTTATGCCATCACACAAAATCAATCTTTTTGAAAATAACAAGATTCTTCATGATTTGTGTACCACAAAAATGTCAGTGTTTCTCAAAAAAACTTTGAACCAGAACCAATTTCAAAACTGTCATTTAAGTAAGAACCACATAGAAATATATGTTAGGGCTCTATATCGTTGCCGACATTCGATACGATTCATACCGCCGGTCCGCAAATTCGGGCCGATCCGCATTTTAGAGAATCTGCTTCCCAAAAAACCAAATTTTTGGCCCGGAGAGTTGATCTTGCAGTAGAGCGGACTTCAAGATGACGATCTTCTCAAGTTCAGTTCATGATTTTATGGATATTTTCTCTCAAATCTCGGCAATAAAATGGATTTTTTAGCTGGATATGTCATAATTGAACCAAACCCAAAGTGCTGCTTTGAAAACCGGTTCGAGAACTGGCCAGACTGTACTGGTACAGCCGGCATTTATCGAACCAGTGTATTGCCTTAATATATGTGTGTTCCAGACTTCTTTCTAACTTTGCTCAGACAGAATAACAAGCACAGCCAAGAAACTGCCAGACGTTACCAATGTCACACAGGATTTGGAAACCATGTTAATCTTCTGTAGCCTTGAGTCTTGCATATTTTCTACATTCTCAAGCAGCAGATGGTCCCAATCATTAACTTCAGCTTTTAACTTTTCGTGCCTCGACAAATGAGACAGAAGCTCAAGTGAATTAACTCAATCTCTGAATAAGGCTGTATGTTGCAGTTGTAAAATATTTTTTATGTTTGCAAATTTAGTTTTATTAAATGAGGTTTCTTAAATGTATTACAGCCTTTCACTTTGAAAAAGAAAAATGAGGACCAGTTAACTGTGAAAAATGCACTTTGTGACACATGATAGTTGATGAAATGTCATATTCTCTACTTTCAACATGGGAAACATAGAGGCAGTTTGATTAGTCATGATCAAGAGAAGGCCATTTGACTTGTCCTAACTGATTTTGGATTGAAAATCAGATGCATAATCCTTTCGTTTGGCTGTCACCAACAAGAGGGATAAGTCTCCTTAAATCAAATTAACATTGAAAGTATTGGGTATGATCATGACAAATCATCAGTATGATGACACACGAAGTGCCATTTTCACAGTGCAACAGTACACTCTTTTTCGGTATCAAAGTGAATGGCTGTAATATGTTTTAATTGTTTGGAAGAGTTTGAGGTAACATAAATAATTAAGTAAAAAGCCAATCCAGTCTCACATAAAATGTCATCACCCAGCCTCATCCTATGCTGGTACAATTGAAATAAGAGCACCATACTGTTTGGTTGTCAATTAGACACCGTAATGTTGTACTTTATGTGCACAAATATTTTCTTTAGGGAAATTCCTCCATTTGCTACAGACATAAACTCATAACTCAGAACTTGTTTATTTTCACATGAGACGCTGCAAGAACACTTACATCAGCCTCGTCTACCAGTTTTCCATCCAAGGAATTGGGACACTTACGATGACAGATCATGTCCATTTTCCACACACAAGCACCTGAAGGTTATCATGAACACAAAAACTAAAGCTTGTCAAAGTTGGGATTTGTCACAGTGATTGATGTGTCTTCCTATTCAATAAACATGTACTTTTTCCAAATGTCAACAGAAATCAACTTCCTCAAATTCTAAGGCAGCCATATGATGATTGAAAGTAAAAATAATATTGTGTCCAAACGAAAAATACATTAAAAATATCTTGTCATTAACCTTCAAACTTTGCTGTTTGCCAAATCACGACAATGGAAGGTTTGGAAACTGCAGATGTTGAAGCAGGTGCAAATTACATACAGTCATGATAGTCAATATTTGTCCAGAGACAAGACAGCTAAATCAAAACAATTTAACAGCATGAAATGCCACCTTTGTGTTTTTGAAATGTTTATTAAAAAATACGTGCATTGCCGCTTTGTAGTGATATTGTTTTACCTGTGAATAGTTCTAATAAGCACATAATTCTAATAAAATTCTCACAAGAATACAAAGTGCAGTTTAATGGTTCGAAAAGCCAATTCCTAATTTTCCATAAGGATAAAGTAAAACCACTAGATGACTGTGTGACTTTTTGTGGATCACAAATTAAAAATCAAGAACATACCATTCATCTTGGTAATAAAATATATGCCAATTTGAAATTAGATGACATTGCTGGAGTAACTGCATCTTTTTACAAGCAGGTGAATATGTTTATCAGCAAATTTAAAAGAATTCCTTCTTTTATCCAAGCAAAATTATATGTACAGTACTGCTCATCTTTCTATGGACTGCAGCTGTTGCAAGCTAAGAATTACAATAAATTGGAAGTTGCCTGGCGCAAATCATTACGCAGAATCTGGAGATTATCTAATCTTACTCATTGTTCATTAGTAGGCTAAGATGTTTGTCAAGTGGAGCATGCATTAAACATATGCTTATAACCCGTTTCATGAATTTTGCTAAATCTTTACTATGCCAGAAGGAGGGAGTTATACGATATATTGCTGAGAATGCATTAGTAAATGACATTTCAGTATTTGGTAACAATTATAAGCTATTCGCTGATATAAGCTTAAATTTGGATGACAATTTAAATGCAAAAATCGGGGAACATTGCAACAGAACGTGTAAAAAAGACCAAGACAGGTCACTGGCTTCTGTCTTGACTGAATTATGCTGTATGAGAGATGGGACAATGGACTGCTTACTGACACCAGAAGAGGTGCAAATTTTAATAGACAATATTTGTATTTTTTAATATAATGTTTTTTTTTAAATTTAAATTAATAATACATTTACACTATATATTTAAAATGTACACAATGTGTGAATAAATATGCTATATATTAAGTATTCCCTACTTGTTACAAAGTTGGGGTAATCTCATATATGATTGGTTTTGAATGTCACACAGTTGGAAGAATGAACGTAGCAGTGCTTGTATATTTTTACATTCTCATTGTCAGCTGTGAATGACTAGAATAATAATGTTACAGTAATTAGTAGCAGTGAAATAGCTTTTGTGGAAAAGATGTTGAATGTGTGCAATATGCATACACAAATTATATTTTAAAGCCAATAAGTCACTGATAGTTTTTGTAAAAGTACAAAACAATCATTTGGGAAATTTTTCCAGCTGTACCTACAGACATAAGAACAGCTGACATTGACTTCAGTCTTGTCTGCAAGTTATCCATCTTAGGAGTCAGGACAGTTATGATGATAGATAGTCTCCATACACAAGCATAGAAAAGCGACCATGGACACAAGATAAACTGCGCTCAGCTTGGCACAGTAATTAATTCATATCTTTCCATCAGATGTCTTCTTTTTCCAAATAACAACAGGGCAAGGCCAATCTGGGACCAGAAACCTTCTGCTTTCCAACTCTTTCTGAGTCTGGAGTGGGATTAGCTCGTCCGACTAATGAATATTTTACATGCCTGTCAATTTGGCAAGCATTACATATAAAAATGAGGACAAAAGCCTAGGCATTTCTGAAGAGAGTTTCACGAAACAAAAGTAGTTATTATCTATCAGATAGAAACATTTAAACTTCATTCGGCAATGGACTGCACTGATTTGATTTGCTTGCTTCATGAGATGATATAGCACTGATGAAACTGCAATATATTATGGCTTTTAATTGTATCTCATAACATTAAATGTACTGAATTCGACAAGCACCATTTGACTTATATGGCTACAAATATATTTTATGAGTATGACTTTTTCCAAGAAAGCAGCAAGAAATATTTTCTTAAATTGCTTCATAGTTGCAGCTCGAAAGTGTCTCGAAACAACAGATAGTATAAGAGGCATAAAAACTAAAATTTGATTGTTTTTCATTTTTGTATTGCATCAACAGACAGTAATTATGATTCGACCTATCGGGAGAATCATCTTGTTTTCTTTGATTTTATTATTATTAGCATTCACCATCACTATGGTGAATGGTATTGATTTTGGTCGTATTATTATTATTATTAAACTTCACCTATACCATAGGTGAAGTTTCTTATTTTCGTAAATATTTTTATTATTATTTTTCTTTCCGAAAAATGTTCTCGAAAAATTTTCAAATAATTTGTGTACATAGTCCTATGTAACCTAATTAAATTGTCCAATGTAACCCTATACCTCTGACCTATTTTTCAAGGTCATTGACCCCTTTGAAATACATTTTTTCTATATTTCAATTGACCATTACTCATGTAATAACCGATCAATTACAGTTTCCTAATAAACTATATATAATAGACTTATACTAAATAAACTGACTTAATTTTCAAAAGTATAGGTCAAGGTCAAGGTCATACAGGTCAATTTTTACTCTCAGAGGTTTGCGCGCCTGATCTCTATATAAGCAACTTCGAAAATTGCAGAATTCAAGCCAATTGTTACAGTAAATGACTAATGCATGGTAAGCGATCATTTTTATGATGATATCATGCTTAGTTATTTAATTATGGAATTTTTAGTGTCAACCGCGTCGTCAAAACTGGTGACCTTGATTACTTGACACTGAAATATCGATTTTAGGCCAATAAAATGTATTGTGAACCCCCCCAAATATGCCCATAAAACCTCCATAGCCACCTTCAAATTTGACCTTAACCTCATTTTTCAAGGTCATTTGACCTGTTTAATGTTCAAATCACTTGATTTTCAAAAATTCCAACAATTATGTTATTTCCAGTATATCGGGTTCATATTTTAAAGTATAATAGCCAGGAGCTATATTGTTGGAACCCTGAAATCGGAATTGATTTATCTCTTCATGCTGATTTATAAAAAAAATCCAAATATGGCATACCGCGCGACATGAAAAATTGGCCTATTTTTGCCAATTTGAGAGGTAAATATTGATCCTACATAGTTCAAATAATGAAATGACCCCCCTAAGTCATACACTGCAAATCTGTAGAAATTATAGATTTTGACCTTGAAAGGTATTTTCAAGGTCAAAATCAAGGTCAAATATTTGACAAAATTGGATATTTGAGATATTTAATTTTTTTTAAGTAGGAAATAATGAAGGGATTTTTACAGTCTTTTCACAGGTCAGTCCTACAATACCCTAGAAGAAATGTGTAAAGTTTTAAGTCCATCGGATTGACCTACATTGCACAATAAATGTCACAAGGTCAAAAATTTACTGCAAAATTGACCCTATCATTTTCCAATTTCGCACTTGTACCCAAACTTTGATGGTCTGTATCTCCGGTTCTAATTAAGCTACAGAAAAACTGAAAGCATATTCAGAAAGCCCAAATTCTCCTCTAGTATTCATTTTCTATACATTTTAACGTATCTCTGCTAGTTAAAAAGATCGCCGGACCCTGAAAAATACATGTTTTTGGTCAAGATTTCACCAATTTACATTTTTTTGACAAAGAAGTCAGTCTTCAAAAAATTTGATAATATTTCGAGATATAGTCCTAACATATTTACAGTATATTGTGCTATTTTAAGTCTCTCCTTCAAACCGTTTACCTTTGGAAGCAATTTGGAGTTCAAAACTTGATATTTTCAGAGTCAATTTTTCGGTGAAATTTCATATTTTTACCATTACTTCAATCAACTCTATCTCGGGTTCTAATAAAGTCATATGAATGATACAAGCCTATTTGGAAAGCTCAGATTCTCCTCTTATTCTAATTTGTGTGCATTTTGTTGTGTCGTGAACAGGTAAAAAGATCGGTCAACCCTGAAAAATTCATCTTTTCCTCACCTAACCGAATGACTGTACTCAGACTGGAACACCAGTGATTACTAAAATTTGTGTATTAATTGCCTAAAAGATGTCAATAAACTAATTTTAAACTAAAGTAAACTAAATAAATTAAACTAAACTAAAAAAACTAAGCTAAACATGCATTCACCGGGAAAGGGGGGGGGGCTGTCCGCTAGCTTCATTAACTTGTGCATTGCAATATATCACAAATAAATAAGGTACATTTTTTATGCTATTTTTTGTACCATTTTATACAATATTTTTGATACTATTTTATATTTTATTCATATAATATTTTATATACTTGTTTATATACTTGTTTATATACTTGTTGATATACTTGTTGATATACTTGTTGATATACTTGTTGATATACTTGTTGATATACTTGTTGATATACTTGTTGATATACTTGTTGATATACTTGTTGATATACTTGTTGATATACTTATATACATTTAGACTATTTTCACCCACTGAACTAAATAAACTAAACTAAACATGGGCATTCACTGAGCAAGCTGCTTAAACATGTACAATATACCTTCATATACTTGTTCGTATACTTGTTTATTTTTATACTTAAACATATTTAGACTATTTTCACCAACTGCTCGGTGAAGTTTTATTACCGCTAGCGGTTATCGAAATCTAGTTATTATTATTATTATTATTATTTTTCTTCCCTTTTTTTTTGGAATTTCAACATGAAAGTTAGTGTATAGATAGTCCTTGATGAGTAGATTAATTTCCCAAAATATTTTTGACCTTGACCTATTTTTCAAGGTCACAGGTCACCTCAAAGTCACTGATTTTGGAGGTCTATCTCCTAAACTAATAAAGATAGAGACACCTGGTCTTCAGTGTTGAGTTAGTAGACCCCTATTGAACAAATATCAGCCATGAAATTGATCATTTTCAAAAAGGGGTAATTACCTTAACCCCTTTTAATGAAAACCAGTTTGCGCACGGTTTTGAGAAAACTACAAGCAGCACTTTCATGAAATTTTAGCAAAAGGTGCTCTATAGTATGGGCCAATGCAGCAAGAAGTGTGGTGAAAATCATGCAAGGGGTTACTGAGATATTTGACTTTCAAAATTAGAATATTTTGCCCAAAAGTGAAAATATTTTTTAACTTTGCTTTGAATGAAGACAACTCAATGAAACTTGGAACATATATAGCCCTGTGGTAGAGGAATATTTTCATTAAACATCCATGACCTTGACATCAAGGTCAAGGTCACAGAAAGTGAATGAAAAGGCACGGTAGGTACATTTCACAACTTTTTCAAGCAAGGTTGTTCAATTGTGGTCTATCATTTCCAATCAAGAGTAACTTGAATGATCTAAAGTATATTTGACCTTGTGAAGAAGTTCATCAATTGTCAAGGTCATCACCAGTCAAAGACAGGAAAAATGAAGAAATGAGATAAGTGCAGAATAGAATGAATTGAAGAATAAATTAAGGTCAATATGAAGTCAATATGAATGCCATTATGAATTCAATTTGAATGTCAATATGAATGTCCATATGAATGTCAATATGAATGTCAATATATATGAATGTCAACATGAATATCAACATGAATGTCAAAATTAATGAATGTCAAAATGAATGTGAATATTAGTGTAGATATCAGTGTCATCAGTGTCACTATCAGTGTCATCACTCTCAATTGATATCAGGGTCAAATGAATGTCAGTGAATGTCAATATGAATATTGATATAAATGTCAATATGAATAATGTCAATAGGAATGTCAATATGAATGTCAAAATGAAGTCAATTCAAGTGTCAATACAAAAGTCAATATGAAGAATTAAAGTCAAGTTGATAATCAAGTAAATCCTTTTTTATGGTGAATGCTCATTACTGGTTCACCAGTAATATTGATGTCTAGTTATTATTAGCATTCACCATCATTATGGTGAATGCTATTATTTTTGTAGATTTTTTTATTTTTTATTATTTTTTATTATTTTTCCGTCATTTTCGGTTGAGTTCAGGGTTGTCCTTTGGTGGATGGATAGTGCTAGGTGAGATATTATGATCCCCCAAATTTTTTTGACCTTGACCTATTTTTCAAGGTCAGAGGTCACGTCAAAGTTGAGATTTTTAAAGGGCTAACTTCAGAACTAATGAAGATAGAGAGGTCTGGATTTCAGTGTTATGTAACCCATCAATAGCTTGAACAACATCAACAAAAACATTATTCAATTTCATAAAGAGGTAATTACTCCAACCGATTAAGTTGACAAAACACCAATTTTTTTGCCGGACTTCTCCTCAGAAACCGCAAATGGTAGGATGATGCTGATAAGTGTATTATGTTCCCTAGAGATGGGTCCATGGTAAGTGGTATTTCAACTTTGGATCACACACTTTGTTTTGAAGATATTCAACTTTCAATTTCCATAGATTTTCAATTTTTTGGTATCCGTTGCGGCTGGCAAAATAAAGCACAGCTAGCACCATCCCAGGTAGTTGTCACAATTGCTGTTAGATGTGTCAAATGTGTGAAGTCAATCTGAAGTCAATATGAAGTCAATATGAAGTCAATGCAAGTCAATATGAAGTCAATATGAAGTCAATATGAAGTCAATATGAAGGCAATATGAAGGCAATATGAAGTCAATAAAGTCAATACAAAGTCATTTCATTATAATTTCATTTTGAGTTCGTTTCATTGATCACTTCATTGATCATTTCATTGATAATTGATCATTTCATTGATAATTGATCATTTCATTGATCATTTCATTGATCATTTCATTGATCATTGATCATTTCATTGATCATTTCATTGATCATTTCATTGATCATTGATCATTTCATTGATCATTGATCATTTCATTGATCATTTCATTGATCATTTCATTGATCATTTCATTGATCATTTCATTGATCATTTCATTGATCATTTCATTGATCATTTCATTGATCTGATGAAATGGTGAATGCTCATTCCCAGTTGCACTGGGAATATCTAATGTCTAGTTATTAAGAATTTACCATACCTATGGTAAATTCTTATTGTTTTTGCTATTATTCTTATTATTATTATATCCGAAAAAGTTGCTTCGATTTTCCTGATTATTTTTGTGAATGTACCTGTATACTTGTAGACTACTGTATTGCGGTCCTGAGTTTCAATTTTTATTTTTAAGGTTTATATGGTCGTTTTAGTGTGAATTTTTGTATATTTCAATATACTATATCTCAATAAATTTATAGTCCAGTGTAATTTACTTTACTTTCACTGAATGAACTGTAAAGAGCAATAAATTGAAGCAAAATTAATCAAAATTCTTAGAGCGGAATAGGCCACACTGAATATTTTGGTCATTTTCGAATTGTTTCGAGTTCGGCAAAAACCATAAATGATAGCAGCATGCTGATGGCGCCAAAAGTTGCTCTATGACATGGGACATGGTAAGACATATTTTTAATTTTGATATTTTAAGTATTTATGGAATGGCGGCCATTTTGGTGAGGTGTATTTGCTAAATTTGAGGTGCATGAGTTCAAAATCCATGAAGGAGTCATTTTAGGTAATGCAAATGTATAATGAACCCCCCCAAATATACCCATTTACACCCCATACCAATCTTCAAATTTGACCTTGACCTCATTTTTCAAGGTCATATGACCCGTCAAAATTTCAATTCACCTCATTTTCAAAAATTCCAACAATTATGTTTTTTCAAAGATATCGGGATCATATTATAGATTCTTATAGCCTGCAGCTGGATTGTTTAAACCCTGAAATCGGAATTGATCTATCTCTTCATGCTGATTTATAAAAAAATTCCAAATATTGCATACCGCGCGACATGAACAATCAGCCTATTTTTGCCCTCTTAAGCAATAAATATTGATCCTACACAGTTCAAATAATTAAATGACCCCCCCTTTGTCACACATTGCCAATCTGGGTAAAATATTGGATTTGACCTAGAAAGGTATTTTCAAGGTCAAACTCAAGGTCAAATATTTGGCAAAATTGGTTTTTTGAGATACCTAATTTTTTTAACTAGGAAATAATTGAGGAATTTCCACAATCTCTTCAGCATTTGGTGCCACAGTACCCTAGAGGCCCCTTGCAAAGTTTTACGTTCCTCCGATAGATGTACATTGCATAATAAAGGTCACAAGGTCAAAAAATGACAGTTAAATTGACCTGCTCATTTTCCAATTTCACACTTGTACCCAAACTTTGACGGCCTGTATCTCCGGTTCTAATTAAGTTAGAGAAAAACTGAAAGCATATTCGGAAAGGCCATAACCTCCTCTAGTATTTGTTTTCTATGCATTTTAACGTATCTCTGCTACTTAAAAAGATCGCCGGACCCTGAAAATTTCATGTTTTTGGTCAAGATTTTACACTTTAACATATTTTTGACAAAGAAGGAAATCTTAAAAAAAAATAATACTCCTTGGACATGTAATCCTAACACATTTACAGTAGTGTGTCTAATTTCAAGTCTCTCCTGTAGACCGTTTGCCTTTGAGATTAAAATAATGTTCAAAACTTGACATTTTCAGAGTCAATTTTTTGGTGATATTTTACATTTTTGTCATTATTTCAATTGGCTCTATCTCCTGTTATAATTAAGGTATACAAATGATGAAAGCAGTTCTGAATACCTCAGATTCTCATCTTTATTTTATTTAATGTTCATTTTGGTGTAGCATCAATAGGTAAAAAGATCGGTCAACCCTGAAAAATTCAACTTCACCTATTATAATCAAATTAGTGCCCTGAGCTAAAAGAAGTCAATTTTGTCATGAAGAAATACAAAATGAGTATAAAAGTTGCATGGGCCTATTGTGTAAATATGATAAATTATACTGATCTTAGTATACCTTTGATGCTCAGTACATTTTTTTCTTTCTTGTCAACTAAATTAAATTTACTAAACTAAATAAACTAAACTAAATTAATTAAACTGAATAAGCTAAACTGAACTAAATAAACTAAACTAAGCATGAGCATTCACACAATGATGGTCTGTACACTTAAACATTATACAATATACCTTTAAATAATAAATATATTGGTAAATTCTTCATCACTGACCATGGTCAGTTATAGCCATCTAGTTATTATTATTTTCTTGGCCAGTAGGTTTTTGTGCTAGAGACTTGAAACTTGGTACATATATAGTCCATGGTTAGTACTTCATTTTGGGAGAAGATGGTTGACCTTGACCTTGAACTCAAGGTCACAGGTCATCTCAAAGTCGAAAATTGGAAAACTTAAAAGTGGAATAACTTTTTTAATATTACAAGAATCAATTTGAAACTTTGGAATATATATATAAACATGTATCCCAACATTTGTAACCCATAATTGTTGTTGTGCAATGAGGGTAAGGGGGTAATTACCCCAATTTGACTAAAACAGGTTTGCACAGGTTTCCAGAAAAACTAAGCAAGCTAGAAACTCAGTTCTTTCACTGATAGGTAGCCTGACTAACCATTCAAGGTAAGTGATATTTTATATTTTGATTATGTGAAGGGGTAACTATGTAATGGGGTGTTGAAAATAGGGTGTTTTGCCCCAAGAGTGAAAACATTGTAAAACTTTGGTTTTAATGAAAGGATTTCAATGATAGTCTGGTAATATATTAATGGTTTCTGTATTATGTAATCCTTGTTGCCCGAAGCTTCGTAATTACCCCCCAAAAAGGGGTAAATGTCTATAACTTGTGATTGACCTGGACGATTTTCTTCAAATTTTGCACACGTTTGGGATATTGACACAGGCACATATTAAACAAATAATTTTAACAGTATTGCCAACATAGGGTATTTACCCTCGTAATCAATGCCAAAAGGGGTGAATATATATTTTGAGGAGTTATGTTGTTCAAAATGAAATATCAGCTGTATGTTTGGTCTACGGGTATCCGGTTGGATTTTACTGGATGAAAAGTTTCTGTTTTGGGTAATTACCCCCAAAAGGGGTAAATGTCTATAACTTGTGATTGACATGGACGATTTACTTCAAATTTTGCACACGTTTGGGATATTGACTCAGGCACATATTAAACAAATAATTTTAACAGTATTGCCAACATAGGGTATTTACCCTCGTAATCAATGCCAAAAGGGGTGAATATATATTTTGAGGAGTTATGTTGTTCAAAATGGAATATCAGCTGTATGTTTGGTCTACTGCTATCCGGTTGGATTTTACTGGATGAAAACTTTCTGTTTTGGGTAATTACCCCCAAAAGGGGTAAATGACTATAACTTGTGATTGACATGGACGATTTACTTCAAATTTTGCACACGTTTGTGACATTGACTCAGACACATGCTAAAAGGAAAAAATTCACAGAATAGGGTGATTTACCCTCGTAATCAAGTTCTAAGGGGGTAAATACATATTTTGAAGAACTTGGTTGTTTAAAATGGAATATTAGTTGCACGTTTGGTCTAGGTTATTCGTATGGATGTTACTGGATGAAAAGTTTCGGTTTTTAATAATTACCCCCAAAAGGGGTAAATGACTATAACTTGTGACTGACATGGACGATTTACTTCAAATTTTGCACACGTATGGGATATTGACTCAGGCACATGTTAAAAGAGAAAACGTTACAGTATAGGATAATTTACCCTCGTAATCAAGGTCAAAGGGGGGTAAATACGTATTTTGAGGAATTTGGTTGTTTAAAATGGAATGTCAAGTTTATGTTGGATCTAGGCTTGTACTTAATGGATGTTACTGGATGAACAGTTTCGGTTTTAGGTAGTAACCCCCAAAAGGGGTAAATGGCTATATCTTGTGATTGACATGGACAATTTTCTTCAAATTTTGCATGGGCTAAGTGTGTCTACTTTACGACATAATATAAGTAGAAACTTCAGCTTACAGGGTCTCTACCATAATAGTCCGACATAGTCTCATATAATTTGTTTTACTCATATATTTGAGGTCGAATCATTGCCTAACCTTTTTAAAGGTTGAATACTAGTTTCAAATTGCTTTCTTAAATTTTGGATTCCTTCTATTACCATTATACTTATAGGCTTTCTATTTAACAGGTGTCAGATAAAACTCAAATTCCAGGAAATCTTTATTACAAATGGATATCAAATGTCATTTCTGCTTCAGTGGTGATCAAAATATTTTGCTCGTAAATAGAGCAGATGAATAAATGCAATTCAGCAATGGCTGCAATGCAACAATTTCTTTTGCATGTGTATATACTCCCACAGCTTTAATCCACATCTTCTGTTGCAATGTTTAAGCACACTCAGTAGATTCTCTGGGTGTGTTTAAGATCATGAAGTTATTGAATTACATGTACTAGAGCTGCCATACAGATATTGCATTCATCTCTGCTCAAGAATTGTTCATAGGCCTATAATTAATTTGCAAAAATGTAATTCATAGCAACTAATTGATAACTCAAATACATTTCGTGTCTTCAGTGTAACATAATCATAACTGCCACGTTTTTTTAACTGTGATATGATTTTAACTGCCAGGATTTTAATTGCTATCTTTTTAACTGTGATATTATTTTAATTTAGTGTCTGTGATATTATTTGTATTTTAAAATTTGAACTGTCTCCCATATCTCTTTTTAGAGAGGCCTGTTTTTATGATGTCACTTGTTTTTAGTGTGATGTATACAGGGTGAGACATAAATGAAATATTTATCTTATCTATCCATCCATGAAATTATGGATGTAGTTTTTGAATTCACGCACAAGTGGGCATTATCTATGAATTTTAGAATTTAGTTATTGTGATATCGAGTGCATGATGAACTAACTCCCTCTGAATGAAAAGGGACTTTTAAATGCGAGTAAGTGCAGTAAAGACAGTCAGCCCAGTTAATTAGCAAGTCCAGAACGCATTTTCTCCTTAATATTTCAATGGTTAATTTTGTGCTACTAGGTAGGCCTTTTTGTTCTTTATCCTTAGGCCTATAACTATATAGCGAGATAGATCGATAGATATGTGAACAATGGCATTATATATTGACACAACTTTGCTTGAAATGTGAACTAAACCAGAAGGGAGTTTGGGGAGGGGGTTATATGCAGGGACTTCTGGCGGGCCAAGGTCAAGCGGCCGGCATTGGTTGACTGGACTGAGGCCCATTTGGAGGGGGGGGGGGAAATGAGCATGCTTAGCCTCTCAATCGCATCTGGTATTGCATAACAGTTTACTTTCTGATTAGATTTTTCAAGCTGAATTGAAATATATATATGGCCAACTCAACTGAACTCGATGTTCACAGTAAAGTCATAGCAACTATTAGATTCAAATTAATTGTAATTGTAGTTGTAAATACTATCAGTCATGAACTGCAATGCAAGCACGAAATCATTACCTACAAATGCAAATAGGTCCATAGATATGATCAATAGCTACGAGAATAGAGAGGCAAATTTATTTTAAAATCATGGTTGTATTGTCTTGCAACATGGAAAGCGCAGCTTACAGTGTACCAACAGTAGGTGCACTGTACACTGACCTGTCGCATACATGACAACTGATTGGTAGGAGCTAGTAGGGGCCCACCCGGCTTCTGGCTGACTTTCAGTTGATTCCACCTGTTGCCCAATTAACTTTAGGGTTCGGTTCGGGTTCGAGTTCGGCCGAATCACAAGGCCTTGATTGGTGTCCGGTTCGGTTCGGCTAAATGCTTGATCGGTACACCCCTACTAGCAATAGCAATACTCACTGTACATACCAAACAATATGCGCAAGGGGAGAAAAAGCCGACCTTATGGCGAAAAATGCTCTTTCCAAAGATCTTACTTATGATACTATACCTTACACGGACCTCCGTCCAACTATCAA
Source organism: Platynereis dumerilii (assembly GCA_026936325.1). Taxonomy (NCBI): domain Eukaryota; kingdom Metazoa; phylum Annelida; class Polychaeta; order Phyllodocida; family Nereididae; genus Platynereis; species Platynereis dumerilii. Next base: position 38,760,169 of record JAPTHN010000011.1, on the reverse strand, counting down.
CGATTATATAAAATCCGGATGGCAGATTATGTGGAACGCATGTGAGAATAATAAACTCAGAGTAATCTTTCCCAGTATCAGGGATGTACAACACATTACCTCCAGAACACGGAGGGACCAAATTGTGATTCACAGGTGTCTTATTGGACATTCAAGACTCACACATTCGCATCTTCTACTGGGTGACCCAGCCCGATTTGTGAGAAATGCCAATGTCCCCTCATGATTAAACATATCCTGAAGGATTGTAGAGATTTTCAAACACAAAGAAATGCACTTCTCCCAACAAACCCACTTCGACTTCTCGTAGATAAACCAGAAAACATAATCTCATTTTTGTACAAAACGAAGACATACTATAAAATATAAGGATAATAAACAAAGACAAATAACAACCTAGCAAGCCTCGATATAGCCCAATAAGGTGCTGCAGAGGCGTAAAACACAAACATACACATGCGCAAGGGAGTACCCTCACCATCAGGGCAGCAGTGATTGAGTCGAGGCCAGGACATCCGAGGCCGAGACAGGGACCGAGACATAGGTTTATAGTTTTTAAGGAATTGCTCATTACCAGATTTAAAGAGTGGAACTATCTTAACTGAAATTTTTATCTGGAGATCATCATATCCTGCTGAGCTATCATTAGGGGAGACCGGGGCTATTTGAAGCACTCATTTTTATTTTTGCTCTGGAGAATTAATGGCATAAGATATTCACACCAAATTTTGGCATGAGAAAGTGAGTGTGTTTAACTCAATGATCAGTTTAAAAGACATTGTAAATAATTATTGAACTGTGTGTAACAGACACAAATTTCCAACTTTTTTTCCGCCTCAAATAACCCAGGCCCTGGGGTTAGTTGAAGCACCATCAATTTTTTTAGACAGCTACATATAACAGGGTTTTCTTTTGCATTACTGATATCCCTATGATGACTACCAGCTTTAGTAAAATATTTATTTGAAAAGAAATTGTACACTGTAATTTACAACATTTTTTTATCCGTTTTGGGTAAAAAAGCTGGTTTTTTTAAAAAAGGCAGTGCAAATATGCACTGTGTTACTACTTAATTGCAATAACTCCAACTTTCAATGACTTCCAAGGCTATTTGAACTAGAAAAATCATGTTTTGGCCATCTCCATAATGCGTGATTCAACTAACCCCATCACACCTGGAGCACAATATTGTCTTAATTTGCAGTCTTATCAAATGCACATAACAAAATGCTTCTGGGTGTGAATTAGGAATGGGTTTGCTCATTTGGAATTAGGGTTAGTTCACCTGGATATAAATATTTACTATACAATAACTCTAATCGAAATCTGTGCGAAGAAGTTACTTGGACACCCAAAAAACAAACTTTCTTGCCTACAGAATTAGCATTTTGGAAATTTGGATGATAAACGGTGTGATAACGTTTGCCAATAAACAAAGAGTCTGCCAAAACAACCAATTTGGCAAAATAATAGAGGGCCGGCACGGGCCTCCCCCAAGGTCACAGCATGAGCGACCTATCAATCCGGTGCTCCAGCCTGTGATCCAAATTTCTTTGCGGCGCTTTTTTGAGGCGTTTATTTATAGCACAATGTTGTGACGTCACCAGCACCAACCAACCTGCTGCACGGTAAACAAACTGCACGTGGCCTGTGTTGGGTGATGTTTTAGCACAGTTTCGTGAGTTTTAAAGGTATGTTTTCATTCGTTTTTGGTGTCATAGTGGAGATGAATAATGTGTAAAGTCATTTAGCACTAAAATGGGTGTTTATATATATCAGAAAAGATGTAGTTTGGCCTTATGATCAGCTGCAGTAGGCCAGTAGCTGTCACTCACGTTGGTGACGGAATGATGAATAGGAAAAGCCATATTATTTAGTCATTCTGTCACGATTGTGACGGAATGATGCCAATTGAAATGTCCTGGTACTTAGCAGTCTAGGAGTGACATGCTGGTAGTGGAATTGTGATATCACTGGTAAGAATTTTGATGCAAAATTTGTATTCATATATTCGCACTCAAGTGATGGATAAACACCTAAACTTCCTCAAAAATTTAAGACATACATATCCTGGGAGCACGTCTTTTACAAAAAGGTACATAAAGTGTTGTCATGGTTCAGGATCACATCAATTTCAGCAGGAGACTCATGTAATTAGATGCTAAATATTGTGTGGTAATTGATTGTTGTACTATACACATATTAACCAGTCATCAGCATATTGGATCACCTGTGACCAATACCGAATTTGTAAAAAAATATCCTGCCCTTTCTTTCTTGGGCTTTTCCAGGCTCACTAGAAGAAGTTCTTATGTGAATGATATTTCATTAAATTTATTTACATTCTTGAACGATGTTTCATTGATATACTTTCTTGTCTTCAACTACTAATATACATGTATGTTTTTTGCCCTGGGTGATTCACCCAGGGTACTTTTTTTGAAAAACCAGTCTGAGAGGTTTTCTGAGAAGTGTTAATTGTCCTGGCATGAATAGGGGTGTGGGTAAAGCCAATATGGCCACTTCATGTTCTAATGATGTTATAGTAAAATGCGTTTCAGGTTTGGGTTGAGTTGGGTTGAGTTGATTTTTTTTTTTTTTTTTAATTGAAAAAAAAAAAAAAAAATTTTATTAAATTTTTTTTTTTTTTTTACGGTTTGTTGATAGATTGTTTGAGTCTTGAGGGACTGTTTTCAAGCTGACTTTGCATTATAATATCGCCCACATGACAATCGTCCATGCGTTTCAAGGAAGGCCAATAATGCATTTAGCATTTGCTTTTTGCAGTGCATTTATTCTCAAAGCAGTCTAACAATGCTAATTGCAATTCTGCAAGTTCTAAAGCCTATTTTCATCCTCAGTTTACCAAATTGCCATTGAGGAACAGCACTTGAAGGCAATCTGACAGGTGTCAAAGCTGATTGCACTTTGCAGTGCAGTGCTACTTTGATGTTATATCCATGGATCTTATGCTTAGGCCTATTACTCATTCCCAACAGAACCCAGGGTTTGAATCCTCGGATTCTTGTTATTAGTCTACAAGGACACTACGTTTATTTTTTGACACACATAATTTTTGTCTTCTTGGTGGCCTGAATTTGCATGAGGTTGGTGCCAATCCTGTCGGTCAGGATCGTTATGATGTCTGCCCTTGTGGTTACTGTGCTTTGCCTATCAGCTTTATGGTTGCAGTCTGATATGTAAAAATGTTCTGTTCTGTTAGCATTATTATTATGATTTCTATCTTGTACTTTTCATGGCAGTCACACCTTCCGTGTCTCTGTCTTTGCCTCTTAAGAGAGAAAGTCAAAGTTAGGGCATCATTCCGTCACATTCAAATGAAGATGCAATAATCTGTTACAAAAAATACTTAGTTTGAAGTAAAGACGTTAAAGCACTGTCCCGTGTCAAAACAATAATAACTAGCCAAAGAACAATGAATTTTTATAAAGTATGTTGTATTATGCTAATAAGACAGCCTTTGAAATATTTTCTAAAAATATCATATTTTCATCATTCCGTCACAACTTCACAAGCGTTTGCATCATTCTGTCACGCAGCATAGACAATGACAGGGTCAGAATTATGAGAAATGGAGGCTACTGATATTTTAGGTCGGGGAAATACTCAGAAAATATCAAGTATGGTATATGTAACATTGGTGGTTTTCAGATAATATAAATAAATATAATTTTTTTGTGACGGAATGATTTTATCAATTTTTGCACAATCTCAAAACTAGCTCACAAATCTGTCTTTAAGAAGCCATAATTACAAAAAGTTAAACATTTTACATTATATCAACTGTTTCTCCGTGTTTTAAGGATTAAAATGATGCAGAATTTTCCTTAGTGCGACCAGGGAAACAACCCAAAAATTTGCAAAAAGTTTTTTCAAATACCAGAAAAAAGACGCCAATTTTATGATGAAATAAAACCAAAAAAAAAGTCTGGTTTGAGGACAACGTTTCAAAAAATGTGATGTAAATTTATAGTTTTTGCGTGAAATTAGGATCTGGCAGGCTCCTATCTTACTATTTTTCAGGAAAAGAATTGGATATGATGATTTTTATAAAACAGTGTTACTTGATTATATTTCGTGGACTTCATGACATGTATCTTTGTGGCATTATATTGCAGCTGTATAGCTATGAAATTTGCCCATTTTCTAGAATATTTTCAATTGGACTACCAATGTACACCTGCCTTATAATAAGGCTTATTAAGTAATTGATGGCTTAATAACCTAAAGTTAGACATGCCCCAACGACATCATAGTAAAACTTTTGCCAAGTTCATTTAAATGTGGCCAGCAAAAATAGTAAATTTGGGGAAAAAAAGATTTAAAAAAAAACAGTAGACCATGTAAGCCTGGATGGGGGGGGGGACAATTAATGACAATTTTCCTGGTGTTTAAATAAACAGTTTAATTATTTGTTTTTCTCCAACAGGTACATTGTACCACTCTATGCCTGTCACCAAACCAGTCACTAGGGTTTTATGATGTTTTTTTTAATATTTATTTTACGCCATTTGAACAAAGGAATTTCTTTAAAAAATTAATGCCATGACTTTATTGCATTTTTTTTTTATTGCTGGAACTTCTAGATGCACAATTGTGGAAGTTTATGACTGTTAGACCACTTTCTCAAGAGAGTGATATGAGTTTGTAATTGCATGTGAAACTAATTTTTCAGATAAATAAAAAAAATGCAAACAAGATGATAATTATTAATAAATATAACCTTTTGGTATACATGTAAGTGTTGAAAATTTATCTTATCAAAATGCTGAACCTTTGATCTTCAGCTTGTGAATGTCATCAAAACTCTATTGCAAGTGGATATTTAGGGTGATTCTCCAGTAATTTGACCCTTTGGCCTTTTCCTGCCACCCTATTTTTGGGGGCCAAAAAGGATGTCTCGGATCACTTATTTGTTTGAACTAAGTGTCACACCACCAAGTGAATCACCCAGAGAGATAGTAGAGATAGTTTCATTAATATCTGATACATAGACAATTAGATATTAAACAAATTATTAAATTTTTGAGTCCTTTTGGGGTCGCCATTTTGTGACATTTTTTACACCTAGTATTTGGACATCAGCCATCCATCCAAAAACAGGTAATTTGATCAGATTATAATTTGTACTCATAAAAGATACCTCTGACTATATGAATCATGTTTCCTTTTTATTTTTAATTGCATTCTTTTAAAATTATGCAGGTTTTAAATTTCATGTCGCGGACGTTACTCATTCCGTCAATTCAGGATATTCAGATGATCAATACTTCACTATTCTTTGTACTTTATTAATTATAACTTGAGATATAGATTCTAAATATCTTCTAGTATATATGTTTGAATGCATGAAAGAAACAAACTAAGATAACACTGGTTTTTTTAATATATTCTTGATCAATGTTGAATTCCGTCAAAAAGTAACGTCCGCAACATTTGGCTATAACTCATTGAATTTTTCAGTGATTTTTAAGTGGATGATATTTCTTGATACACTTTATAATCTGGAGCTTTCAATCTTTGCAGCAGAGCCATCAGGTCACAAGAGAGGGCCAAGGAGGTAAATTTAGTTCATCCATCAAGAATTGATGGCCTGTCACGTCCGCAACAGCATTTTGAAAATCATCCCACATTGCTTGATTGCCAAAGGTTATGCCATGTATATCCTTTTATACATGATCAGAATGATAATATTTAATAAGTTTTGCCAGCAATAGCATCATTCTTATTTGAATAGTGCATAAATTATGGAATTAGTGTTGCGGACGTTATGTTTGGACAAGTGCCTGGTTGTGCGGATGTTACTCTTGACCATAATGCTCCTTGTGACGGATGTTACTTTTTGACAAATATTATGAATGTCCACTTATTAAGCCATTCTGCTTTTAATTTCAAACTGGAAACTGTGTAACAATGTGACAACCTACAATCAGATTAAAATAAAATCATGTCACTGCATGCACAGTGAAGAGAAAGACATTTTTAAGGTGCAAAACCAAGATGTCGCGGACGTGACAATGTCAATGTTGCGGACGTGACAATGTCAAACCAAGCTGTCGCGGACATGAAAATGTCAAAAATGTCCAAATGTCCATATGTGTACGAAACATATATCTCTATAAAACAAAATAAACACTAATCTCATTGCATATAATCAAGTTACCTTTTATTAATAGATTTACTAGTAAGCTATTGGCACCGACCAAAATAAAATATTGCCATTAGTAACACTGATATAAAAAAAAGTTATTTTTCCAGTCATGTCCGTAACAGTTGCGTTTTTGGTTATTTTTAAAAATATATCAATAATTTTTGTCAAGGAACACTGTCAAAGTATACTTTACCATTAAATGAAGGAAACTACACAAGAATTATAACTTTTGACCTTGTTGTACAGGTAATAAATGAGCAAAAGTGTTGGTCACAGTAACGTCCGCGACATCTACCTCGCTTCAAAAAAATCTAAATATTTAACAAAATATGCCTTTAGTTATCTTTTAATCATTAGAAATATGTGCTATGGAATATTCCGCATATATCTGGTTTTTTAAAAACCAAAATAAAGGCATTTTAAAAAATTGATGCTTGTCCGGTGAAAGGGTCAATTTACTGGAGAATCACCCGAATCTACTAAGTTGATTGTTGATTGTTGAATCATCTGAAAAAGAATGCCAGAAAATGCACTTCTTTGACTTTGCATGTGATTTTCATGGAGTATTTGGAGATTTTTGATAAAGTGTTGTCAGTCATTACACATTGGTGGAAAATGGAGATTGTCATGTTTTCCTATTTTGCTTGGGATATAATGTTGGTGGATAGATATCTGATTGGCTATGGATCTTGCATAGCTAGATTGGTCACTGCATTTTTGCAAGTCTATTTTCTGTGCTAACAGCATTTTGATTAGTTCTCATAAAATTTCTTATTCTTTATGTATACTTCGTTCTTCTTCGTAAACCCCTGCGCCATAATGACTCAAAACTACCTAGTTAAACAATTGTGTATGTATTATTGTCATCGCCGAGGCACAGCCGAGATATTGAGAAATTAGTTACTATATGATATCATATATATCAAGACTATGTTAGAATTTACCTCTCGGCCCTCTACACTAGACATTGTCTACATAATTATATTAAATTTAAAGTTCAATTTAGGCCATGTTTCATATAACCCCGCGCTTCAAATAGCCCCGGTCTCCCCTAAGTGAAGCCTGTGTTTCTTTTACTTCCGAAACATTAGTTTGTTGTAGCTATAAGGTATTTTGACAACACTGTGGAGATAGGACAGGTGAGAAGTGTTTGTTATAGGAATATTCTTACCGCCTCACCATCTCTGATTCTAAGAAAACTATTGACACAGTCAGTATATGGGGAGAAACTAATATATCTACAATTTCAAATGCATAGAACAATATTGGCTGAGCTATGAATTCTTGAACATAGGAAAAATTTGGAAAACTCTAAAATTCGAGAGTTTTTCAAAAGGGCGTAAATTGCTAACACATCATATGTATATTAGCCAAATTCCAAATCCACTCAAACAAGCAACTGCTGGACACTTAGAATGAGTTCCTTGCTACTCTCGGTTGTAGAATCATGACATCAACTAAGTGCGCATGACTGAAGCAGTGACACAGCAAGTTATCTAAGACTGACATTCCTCCCAAGGGTCAGGTCAAGAAGGCCCAGGAAACAGGGGTAAGTACTTGGCACATGACATAACAGAAAGAAAACAAAGAGAGACATGGACTTGTTTTTGCAGATTAGGTCAACAACTAAAAGCATAACACTGGGAAACTAATATGTAGGCATGGACACACAGTCAAATTATTTTGCAAATGCAGGGATTTAGAAGTATTCCATGACAAATATCTTTCACTATTCTTCTAACATGATAAAGGTGTGTGATAATTCTGTCAAATGAGGTGTCCCAAATGTCACATAAAGGATTTTTTTCACAGTTGAGGATCTTATCTGGTTTGAGAGTTAGAGTTAGAGTTATTTTATTTATGAATGCATAATGTAGGTACAATAGCCTCCAGATAATTTCATACAACAGACCGGATAGTTTTAAAACAAACAAATGCATCAAAGGGTAACAGCGGAGTTACAAGTAACTATAGGATTGCTGCCCCAACTTAATATGTAAAATTGATTATAAATCTTAAATAAATAGAACCATATTGATTAGATGAAAATGAGGATGATCATGGATATGGATTGTGATCTTATTGCAATGGGGAATGGAACGAAATAATCAGTTAATAAGAATTTATTATATGTAGACAGTACTGTTTTGTAAAAAGTTTGAGATATTGACTCCATAATTGTAGTCTTCACTTCGTTGTAGTTTCCTCCTCTTTACCAATTGTTTCTGAGGTTGTTATCTACAAACCAGAAGCCAGAGAAGAATCAGAATGTGTAAATGGGCTGTGTATTCTCTAGGCCATGTAAATACAGAAATATTTGGTTTGATTTGATTGGTGCCTTCAAACAACAATACAAAATAACATATGAATTAACATTTTTAACAATAGCTCATAAAATCTCGCAGTTTCATAATTATATGCCTCGATTCGCCAGGTTCAAAGATAACAAGCAATTAAACAAATCACTCCTGAGCACCACAGCTCAAAAGAAAATGTTTTTTTCTCAATGAAATCTAAAACATCAATTTTTATCATTACAGGCAACAGGCATGTTATTGCAAGGCTAATTTGCTCATGCAAAAGAATCATGAACCATTGTTAGTTGTTACGACAAAGCTGTGGAGGCCAAAAGAGCTTGAAATGCCTCACACTCATGCAATCTCAAACAACAAATGGCCACTTTCATGCTGGAAAGAGCTCAAGCAAGTACCAGGAAAGAGTCTTCATGGCTCCATATATCTTTTATGAAAACCTTGGAGTTTTATTGCTAATGGTGAAGTAGCATAAATTGTATGACCCACACATTGTCTCTTCCAAAGTTCAAATCTCAGATCAGGTAAACCTATATTGCGTATATTGAAACACTATATTCATGCACACAGCAGCATCTGGTGTATAGCATTCAACAACATAATTCCAGTTAAAGCTTCAGATTATTCTTAATGTCTGCAGGCCAAATGACACAGCACGTTTACTAAATCATTACACACTAAATATTCCTCCATGCGAGACAACATGGAATAGGCTGAAGGCAACTTTCACACATAAGCCAGCAACTCCTGAGAGCATGTGCTTGTGTCTTCATGAGCAGCTTCTCATATTGCCTCAAAATAGGCCTATAGCAAATTTATCTCAATCTCAATAAGGATTTAAGTATACACAAGAAGCTTTACATAGTGAATAAAGGATATAGCATTAGTAGTCTGGCTCATGTTTCAAAAATGTTCAATATCTGGGTAATCCTTTCGGTCCATTATGGTAATTTCCTGAAGGACCCTTTCTGTTTTTTGAAATAACAAATTACTTTAAAGAACCATTAGTATTTGGCTAACATATTATTAATTACTATTGACCTTTTAGACAACAACATAAAAATAACGAGTCTACCTTCACTGGGTGAGCCGAAAGTCCATTTCATATACACTTAATCCTTATAAGGGGTTTCCATTTGTTGCAGGTCAAGGGCAAAGAATGACGCAACTTGCATGGTTGAATGGTGGATATCTTTGAGGCCAAAAGATTTGTGTGCAAAGGAGGCAGTGGTATGTATCTACACCTGGATTTGCAAAAACATCAAGTATGATGCAGCATCCTGGAAGCAAGGCATTACCCAAAGCAAAGAAGACATCTCAGTGGCTCATTTGCTTCAAAAGAAAACAGCAACATGTAAAGGGTTCGCAGCTTTGTTTGCTGCCATGGTGAGTATCTCCATACATATATCTTTCATCCCATTACCACAAATATAGTTTCACCATCTTAGTAACAGGTACTACAGATTAATGCAGTTCCAAGCCTATCTCAATGAACGTCTGAGCCTACAAGGGGCTCAAACCCCAAAAGGTGATAAACTGAACACACATTCTGTGCTCCATCATGTGCGAAATGAAAGCTTGATGTTACTGCAATTTCAATTAGTATGAGTTTCTATGGGAAGTTTTGTGACTATCTACGTAGCATTTTAGGCTCATCTGATTGGTTTGTGAGCAATAAAACATCTCAAATCTACAAGTTGGACGTTTGGTAAGCTGAGAAAATGTAAATTTTCTGCTTCAGTAAGCAGTAAAGTTTATAATTTGATCAGATTAGCAAGTAAGTACTGTCATATCCAGACGGGTTTTAACCCACGAATTCAATCCAAAGAAAACGACCACAGCCATTGCATTCCAGTTCGTTCCTTTTATTTTATTCTACAACGTGACGTCATCATCACCGGTTTACAACACCACAAGTACTGGCACTGGGACTGCCATAACCAGACACGTCACTAGCCTTGAGACACGTTTTTAGTGCTATTCAAATGAGTTTATGCTATGCAATTCAGTGCCTGAACCAATCACATCAACCACATTTGCTACGTTTTACTATAGTATTACAGAAACTCATACTTCTTGAAATTGCAGTAAACCGACTGCCCCTATAGAAGGCTGTCAGTGTCTGTGTTGTGCAATAAACGATCCCTCACATAAATGTGTACCATGTTGAGGATTCTTCTTCAATCATTCAACCCATACTTTGGTGCTGTATTGATACAATTTACTGTAAAAATTTACACAATTTCTAAATTTAAAAAATTTTAAATCCATAAACAATAATTTACTTTTTATTGCCCTACTTTGTTTCACAACATGTAGCTTTGCTATGCACAAGATGTGGACATAATTATATGGGGGCCAGCGCCAAAACATTTCAGGAATGTCATTACATTAATCTCCACTAGTACAACATGGATTGCAGTTAGTGCCAGCTAACTCAGTAAATGCATTGGAGATTTTGGTCTTTGATTCCTATCATGAAACTTCATTCTAGATCATTTTCTACTTGATTCAAAATTGCAACTGCTGAAAACTCCAATACCCCTTTTAACAATAGAGGCTCTTGCTGGTATAAAGCCTACATCACCCTGACAAAGCAAGTAATGGCTCTGTGTCATTTTGGTTCACCTTTGCAACTTCCCCGAACAGCGCAGACATTTTATGGTACCTAAGCTCAGACAGCAATTACTCAGGTCTAGTAACATACAGTTGTGTATCAAAAAGATCAGTTGTGGATATGGAATTTCTCGGGAGAGAAAGGTTTGCCTTAACATTGCAGGTAAAGATTTAGAAGAATGACGTACCAAAAAGACTTCCCGAGTCATATTACTTATGCCGTGGTTGTGGACAAAAAGTCTTACAATGCAAAAAGTGCAGTGGTTTTTAAAATGACATCATAAGTTGCCATGATCTAAGGCCCACAAATTGAGGATTGACTTCACAATGCCGTTTATTTGCCCTATCAGGGAATAATAGATGTTTCCATTTGGAGGTGACAGATGGACCATGTTCACATTGTTCAATGACCCTGACACATGAAGTTCTAAGCCGCAAGGTGTTCCTAGAGGCGAGGCGATAAAACCTTGGTTAATACTCTCAGCAGAATGAGAATGAGCCCCAGGGTCACTAATATTACCCGCCAGACCAACAGAATTACCATCAAGGCGTTGTAACCTCATCTGGCACTTACTCTCTGGTCATACATGCCTCAGACAAGAACACCGAGCAGTGGCCTTTGTGTCGCTAAATCTATCTACATAAAAGTTTAGCCACTGGGAGTCCACAACTGGACACATGCCTTGGTTACGAAATTACATCCCTTTTCTTTCCAAAACCATTCAAAGTACATCAACAAGTATCTTATAACAAATTTCAACTCAATTTCATTAATGTTCACTAGTCATTAAAATGTGTAAAAAGTGATCTCATGAGATAATTCAAACTGCTCCAAACTTGATTTACAATTATTTCTGCAATTCCATCTCTGATGAGCTGTGCCAACATTGTTTCTTCTTTTCTTAGCACCAAAATTTAGTATGGTTTTTTGGTAAGTTCATATTATGGAGACCGTCAGGTCTCTGCGCGAAGCGCAGAGACCAGAGGTCTTCAAATGGTAGGAGACAGAGCTACCCACACAGGGATATACTAAGAAACTTTTTTGCATGCGCCAAAAACCACAAAGTGTCGGCGTTTATGTGACGTCATTACTAAATGAGACACAATGGTGATGACGTCACAACAGAGTCAGCCACAGATGACGTCACTTTGGCAAGCTATAAATAGACCTAAACCAGCAGTGCTTCATAACGTCACCACACTTGCCTGCATCACAGACTGAACCAAAGATATGTGGACTGAACTATGCCTGCATGCAGAGACAGATAAAACCGTGGAGTCATTGCAGGCCTATGCAAACTCAATGTCGAGCTGTGCACTGCACTGCAACTGCTAGGTATCACATCAATTAGCAAAGTTAACCAGGCGAAAAAGGAACATGTCCATTCTGCATTTGGATGCGCTTTCCTATTTTTTTTTTATCATAATGCAATGAAACGTGGGTGTATGTGTTCAGTGAGAAATGGCTTTTAGTGTGTAGAAAAAATAGCTAATAATAATGCCATGAAAATAATAAAATGGATGTGTCTGATTTGACAGTTTAAACTGTTCAGCCAGTAGTAGAGCCCGGAGCCAAGTCAGTCATGTCTTGGTGACTAACTTGAACCAAACCTGACTAACTTATTCAACTTAGCCAAGTTTTGTGACTTCAACTTAGCTGACCATTTTCGACTAACTTATGTGACTTAGCTGATCATTTTCGACTAAAATGTATCAATCAAATAATGAAATAAATAATGAAATAATGAAATGTTGTCTTGGTGAGGATAATTGTAGCTCATGGTTGGAACTGGCACCAGTATGTTGAGAAGTCACTGAATGAATCACTCATAGGCAACAAGTTACCCAATTACAAAAAGACAATTCATTTCAATGTAATGGATAGGTAGGGCCTGCTGTCATTTCATTGATGTACACAAACAGCTGAATGTAAATACTTCTCATTATTTTACTGTAACTGATAGCTACTGATGATTTGTAAAACTTTTAATTTCTGTGTGATTGTAAGGCTGTTTGAAGCCATGGCTAGAATGTTGCATTACAATAAGGACATCTTGGTTGAATTGGTGACCTTCTGTCAATTGGACTGATTGTCTTTGTATTGAAGACCTAATTGCAATTCGATCTGGACCAGTTGACACTTCAATGCCAATTCATCAGACATTGACACTTCAATGGCAATCAGACACCTTCTGTTCAATGCCAATCAGAAACTGATTCTATTAGGAAGTACTAACACCAATTAAGCCCTCTACACCTCTGTTGAATGCATAGGAACTGCACAGCTTTGATTGACAATTATCATGGTATTTCGGCGGCGGCGACTGCCTGGTTTTTCGGCGGCTAAGTTGACAAGATGCAGCTAACTTTGACTAAATGGTTTTGTGGCTGGCTACGGCTAAATTTCACGGCGGTTCCGGGCTCTAGCCAGTAGGTATAACATTGGGTTAACTCCTCATTAAGTCATTTTTAGGTAGTCGTTCGTGAACGACTACCTCTTGCAATGACAAGTGAGAAAAAAGTCCGCGAAAATCGGAAATTCGAAATACCATAATGCCGATTTGCCTCTCACGTCGTCTACGTCGTCACTAACCATCGGAAAACCACTTTGCGGGAGCCTAATGACTGAAAGGAATAACTGACAATCGTAATTGAGAAGCAGGAAAGCCAATTCACGTAGCGCTGCTTCTAGAAGCAACGTGCGCGCAACGCTCAGGCAAGCGAGCGCTACCAGTGGTGCTGTTTGGGATCCCGTTGGGTCATACCTAGTGGGAGCGCCGGGGAGCAATCAGTGATTTTAACTGATCTACCAACGCTACTAATGCTTCTAAAACATCATTTCCTTTGGGAATTTTAGTGAATAACTACCCTAATGATTACTCACTACAATCCTTTAATTAAAATTAACAAATTTAAGAAATTTCAAACAATTTATTTATTCATTTTAAGTGAATTGAGATTATTAACTGCTCCCTCTATAGACAGCAGGATTGCTTATAATAGACCAAACTATTAAATGCCATTAGATTAATATTTGTGACTGTCCAAGCATTTAGACATTATCTTTGCTGCTTATGCTATAGCAAATATGGGGGGGGGGTGAATAAAAAATAAATAAAAAGCCTACTCTTTTATTAGCATGATTTAAAGCTGTTTAGTCTTTTCATGTAATATAAGCACCAGTTGAGGCCCAACTTTAAACATTGTCTCTGAGCATGATATACATTCTAGGCTGGCCTGGAACGATGGGAAGGTGCTAATTGACATCTGCTTAAAAACAACAACAAACACAAGATCACTAGGCTTAGTAGAAATTATAACATTAGATCATTTTTTAATTTACCATATTTCCTTGAGATGTACTTGAAAGCCTCTTATTTTTCTCATGATACCCTCTTTTCTTCTGAAAGTATGTCTTGTTGTGCACTGACTGAGAGATACCAAAACTGGTCTTTATAATACTATTTATTAAGCAGTGGTACATTCACAGAACTTGGGCAGGTAGTGTGTAATGATTGCTATTACTCATTGAGCAGTGTCAAAGAAGATATCAATTGATCCACTCAATTGGCTTGAGTTGGCAGTTAGTATCTAATGATTGCATTTATCTGTTTATTCATTGAGCAGTGTCAAGATAAAATATCCAATCATTGCAGTTGGTATGCCACATTATCAGAATATCTTGGAAGTATCACACATTGCTTTTAATTAATTGTAATTATTTTGTTTTATATTGTAAATTACACCACAGTGTGAGTGACAGTAAATGTTTTATAAAGTGTTCATTTGCAGTCTGGTGAAAATGAGAACTGCATGCTGCTGCCACCTGGTACAAAAGTTGATTTTGTATGCTACATCATTGCTGTCCTTAGAAATAGTTCCAATTTCATTGCACATTCACCAAATTTCTATTCAACATTGATGTATACCAGAGTCAGACTTGGCAATCACATTCTCAAAGGAAGTAGACAAGGCCATCAGCACACTCAGAAACAGCCCCGGTGTCTTCCAGACAAAATTGTGTGTGTTCCTCTGATCGAAATGATGTGGACGCTAGCAGAAGCTCGCGGAATAGCACACTAATCACTAGGTGGCAACACAAGACAGCGTATGTTCTGACCTGTGCCAATGCAAGGGCAGTCCACTTGTAGACAGGTTCATTTGTGTAATATTATTTAGCCTTTCCAATTGAGCTGATCATAGAATAAGTGCCAATTCAAGTGGGCTAATATATCTTCTTTGATTTATTTTGTTGTCATGTAAAGTACAATCATAACAAAACAGAGCACAATTTATGCAATATATGTGCTTTATTTCGATTGATCAAAACATGTTATAACTAAATAATTTAGATTTTTACCATAGTCCATGTAACTTTATTATTACAGCCATACTTCCCTGTTGGATTTGAACTGTTTGATATTTCTTTTCATTATTTTGAGTTCCCATTTTAACACATCATAATAATAACTTGTTGATGTTATTTCTGTTTTTCACCCAAAACTTTTTTTTTTTTAACCTACAAATTTCTAATGGTTTCATTGAATGACAAATTAATGTTAATTTCTGTCTCTGTTTGGGACTGACAAATGGCTGCAGAACGCTGTGAGTCCCTTGAAATCGAATTGGGTCAATATCAATTTGACATGTTGTTTTGGACAGATCACAAGATCAGGTCACACAACAGCTGTCTGCATTACTATGCCAGCCTATTTTCACAAAGCATGGTTGCTGGCAAAGATACTCTGCGTTGAAAATGTTTGGAAATCATGAAACGAAAGAAAGTTTTGAAACTTGAGCATAAACTTTGCCTGCGAGAGTGATGATTTTACTCATCAGAAGTTTGAATGTATTCAATCTTCTTATAGGCGTACCCTTCATGCATACAAGTTTACAAGTTTACAAGTTTTATTGGGAATCCAAATTCAGAAGTATACATTCTGTTGAGGCTTGGAGCCCGCATGAACATGAGAAAACATGTTAAGTTATTGTCAGAAAAGTGTCCAGAAAGAATGCTCCCTCACTTATTCACATGTCCATAGCTATGATAACTATGTGTCCAACACAGACGTAACATAAAGGAATATTGCTGTCACCAACTCCATATTATTCAATCCCCTTCAATATAATCCCGAAACGACTACCTTTGAATCCCTGGATTCTTGTAGTTAATTATGCCCTAGAGTCAATGATGGCAAATCCGTCCAGGAGGGTAAATCCGTCCACTCCCTACTGTGTGCATACAAATATAGCTTTTACAGTTGTTTGAGTTTTAAAAGCAAGAGAAACTTGTTTTTAACTAATTTTGCCGTTTTTTTATTGTGATGGCAGCATTCTAAATGATATTTCAAGTCCATTTAAAACCTGAAGACAAAATACAATGAAATCCTGTGACGTCATCACAGCCATTTTGTTACAGGTAGTTGCTCTTGTTGGCTTATATCCATGAACAAAACAATTATTAAAGGTGAAGAATTGATGTATGAGACGAGGAATTGTATTATTCTTATAGGATTTCTTAAATAACTGAATTCCAACTCTTGGAAAAAAGATACAATGGAAATAAAAGTGGACGGATTTACCATCATTACTTTAAAAACTGGTTTGATTGGGTGATTGTAAATCCGTCCAACCGCTTCAAATTGTATTTAAAAGAACTTTTATGACTGTTAGTATTTATAAATTGCATGACATTGATTAAAGGAATTATATTTAGCAATTGTACCACTTTATTGGGTTTAAAGGGTTTTTTTAATTGCGATTGAGGCAGTCAATTGAAATTATTGATAACTAGTTAACTTAACCTCTGTTATTTGATTCTTCTATCATAAGTGTAATCATCACCCAAATGTTCAAATATCGATAGAAAATCCTTTATGAAAGTTAATAGATTGCAAAACTTGAAAAAAATCCAAAGATATGATAGGTATGTGCTGCACAGTGCTCTGTGGACGGATTTAGCAGGAACCTGGACGGATTTAGATGCCCTAACCTTCAATTTGTGCTGCCATGGTTTCACCAAAAATTATTTGAATATTCTACTTATTTCCGCTAGTGATAGTACGGATTATGCCCCTTCCAATGTAGGCCTTCTGGTTTTCATTTTTGCATCTTCTATCATTTTCCTGGAAATATAGTTATAGCCAAAAGTGGACGGATTTACCCTCCCTGACTCTAACATGTTTTCATCATTTGGCCAAGATACCAATGTGTGTAAGAAATTCTTTTAGGGCAGTCTTGAAATAAATAATTTCTGGTGGGAGTCACAATTTTACATATGTTAAAAACTAACTGACAATTTTAAGTACCCTCAGGTGACAAAAATGCTGATCTTCATCCTGCGGTCTCTCTATGCTTTGGCATCATCATATTACTTTATATGCTCCATTTTCCTTGAACTATATCTGGAGATAAACTTTTTAAGAATAAACCTTAAACTATTTTGAATTTTTGAAAATTTCATCAATAGTAAATGAAAAATTACATACAACAACAAAATTTATGTCAAGGAACCTCAATCAGTCAGTCAGTAGGACGACACTGGAACATTGCGGCTACTAAATTTATTACACTTTAAAATGAAGAACATAATTAATTCTTTTTTACACATTGACACTCCGCTGGTCACAGCAGATTTTACTATATGCATGACGCAGTCAAGACTTTATAACCATCCATAGAATAATACTGGTTGAGCTCTCAAGTAAAAAATGGCCAAAAGTCATTATTATCAATATAGCTGCCACATTGACTGCAGTTGCTGTTTTCACTTCTTTACTTGTCATTACTTCATAGGTGTTGACTAAACACTGAATCATCAAAATAATGATTGTGATGTATAGAATTACACGATGTAATTCAATCATTTAGATAGTAGGCACAACAGTGGCGTAGCTAGTGGGGGGGCAGGGGGGGCAAGTTGCCCCACCAGACAACTTTTTGGGGAAAAATGGGGAAATGGGGGTAAAAATAGGGAAATGGGGAAAAATAGGGAAAGGGGAAAAATAGGGGAAAAGGGGGAAGTAAAAGGGAAAAGGAGGGGGAAAGGCATACTTTTACTTTATATATTCATGGAAATCGTCTTGAAATTCATGCTGTCACTCTATCTGAAGTAAGACTCAATGATAACTAGATAGAATGTTATAAAAAAAGAACAAGCTGGAGACGCTGTATATATATATAGTATGAGTACCATGCTGTACGGGATTGAGAGTGAAAATTCGAGTGTATTTGGCCAAAGCCAAACACACATCAGAGAATTAAGGAGTTGGTAAAACTTTAGAATTGACTAAAATACAGATAAGTGGAATGACGGTAAAAAATGCTGATGATGAACCAGAACATGTCAAATGTTTGATAAGAAATCAAAATCAAAAATTTACTAAGTACCTACTGCATGATGGAATCAGACAAGAAAAAATCAAGACTGATATTTCTGATGAGATTTTTCTGATGATAATCATACTGTTAAAAAACGTCCACCTTCAATTTGTAAGTTTTGCATCTTCCTGCGAGTTTAATGTAGAAGCAACCTATCCAAAGATATTTTCATTACATAATTTTGCTATGCGGTACATATCAGAAACTTTCCAAGACTTTCTACTCTTAAGCTCTTCTTTGTAGACATTGTGCACCATCATCATGGTTAAAAAGGGTTTTCAGTGTTATTTGAGAGTTCGGTAAAGCTTCTATAAATTGTTCAAAAACCTGTGTCATGCATACACGTGTCGGGTAACCCGGGTTGCCGATTACTTTTTGGGGAAATTCAGGGTCCTTTGCCCCCCCAGAGAAAAACCCTAGCTACGCCACTGAGGCACAAAGTAAGCCTAGTCAATTAGTAAATAATTAAATCTGATTAGGGCCTTGAAATCACATGTTTGGTGCCTAATTGATATCCTTGGCTTATGTAAAGTAAAGAGGTTGCCAGAAACTAAAATAATGACTATTTGCATCGTAGTGACATCACGCAAAATCAAAAGTCATATTGTAGAAAGTGAAGCAAATTGGTCAATTTTCTAACAATAAATAAACAACAAAAGTGACATGTGGTTATGTACGTGTCAAAATCGAATATTTTCAAAGTAAAATTGGCTGCAGAACTGAAAAACATAGTACAAGGAAATATTGAAATTTGAGAATCCAATCAAGTTGTGCAAACACTTTCGACATCACTGATTTTTTTCTTCGGCAAACAAACTAAAAGTAGATAATACTACAGCAAACATGAGATTTCACACTTTAGATTCAACCATTTCTACATTTTGCAACAGATGGATTGATTTATTGACCACCGCCACAGACATATACACACAGAAAAAAACTCGGTTTTTTGGGGTTTTCTACATAATCAGTTGAATGTTTAAAAAACCAAATGGTTGTTAATGGTTTATTGAGGTTGTGTAAATAATCAAGTGAATCATTGAAAATCCAGTCTGGATAATATTGGTTTATAATGGTTTTACAATAAATCGCTTGGATATTTACAAAATCAGTCAAGATTTAATTGGTTTTATTGCAAACCAAATGAATATTTGAAACACCGTGTGTCCAGGTTCACTGATCTAATACATTGTTCACAGCTTCACATTTAAGGATATGTAACACTTAATCTTTGTGTTTGACACTGTTACAGTGTTTTAAGGCTAATCACTAGGTGATTTTGTTGGACTTACGACACAATTCTATACCTTTTGTGAGAGTCAGTTAGATAGTTCAGTGGCCAGCTCTGACTGATTTGTTCAATGAATGAAGAGGCAAGCTCATCCTGGTTTACCCTCAGTTCCAAGGTAGGAATTTCATGATTCATTTTCTTTTGTTTATGAGCTGCAAGGGAATATTAGCTAACATTTATTTGACAAAAAAGTCACCCTATTTTATGTAAAGGTCTTTATTCAGAGAATGTGCACATTTGAGAAGACTGGTTAGTGACTGATGATAATTTATTTTAGGGAAGTACGGATTATATGGTCTTTGATCACTTTCCAGAAATTACAATGTAAACAGTTTTTATAATTGACATGTAATTCGATACATATGTCTCTATCTAAGGGGGCCACCATTTAATCTCAAGGAGGTGGGCTTGGAGTTTTTTTTTTCCTAAATAATAATTTCTTGCTCAGTTTTGGTGAAGTAAATAAATAACTTTTGGGCAGTCTTGGAACAAATGATTTGTGGTGGGATATTTCTTAATAGGATGCTAACTATTAAATTATTTGTGTTTCAGCTTCTATGTGAAATTAAGCTCATCCAACCAGTGGAACTGGATGAGCTTACCTCCTATGCGGGTCTGGACAGGTCTCAGGAATCATCCGTGAAAAACTTTTCTCTGACTCAGATTAGTGATGCCCTTGAGTCAGACGAATGAAAAGGTGGGTCTCTCATGTTTGTGTTATACTGTTTCTATGCTCTGTTTTTATGTTATCTTTCTCTCAATTCTTAAATGAAGGGCATTGCAAGTCACAAATCCTTACTTTGCTTTTTAATGTAGCTAGCAAAGTTCACATACTATCATGAGCAAATGACAGCTGTTTCGTATTTCAGCTCTCTTTCCTAGCTTATTTAGATATTTTAATAAAACCAGTGGATCAACTGCCATGAAATATGCAATAAAATTGTATTATATTTCAAGTTCAAACGTTTAACTACTGTATGTGGCACAATTATGTAATGCGGTGAAGAGTGTTTCAGAATCAGGCAGGAAGTTAAAACTCATTGTTTCAATGTGTGCATGAATCCAATGCAATAAGCACTGCATAATATTTTGTTTATGTACTTATGAAAAGTAACATTGTGATTGCTTGCATTTCAGGAGGGAAGTCAAGTGCTCAACAGAAAATCTTGAAGAATTGTGGTCCATCTCAAAGTCCATTGGACACACGTCAGCTACAATCAGCATTGCCGAGGATGACAGTATGGGCCTATACCTTGGTACTTTCTTGCATTAGTACACTCGTTACCGTGTGTACCGGCGACATCCAGCGTCCACCAACATTTAGAAGAACATTTTCACATTTATGGACATTACATTGCATTCTTCATGGACTATTACATTAACAAATGTAACATATATCAGGATGGCTGTTCATTTTTGTGTTTGTACAAAAGTTATATTTAAATAGGAAAATATGCATTTCATTAAACTTTTATGTGTATTGTGATTTCCTGGAGTTTATGTTTGAATAAGTTTGAGTAGTAGCTATAGACCTGTTATTTCTTCCTATACTAAATTATGTTCTTTATACATGTTCAATTTATTTTGATCTTGTATTTTGAAAGTTTCATAAATATATACGAATAAATAAAGTCAGATGCCTTCCTATTGTCTTTCTGCTTAGAAGTATTTTCTCCCTGTGTGCTCAAAATATTAAAAAAAGATACATGAAATTTGTCAATAAACTAGAAATGGTGAGGAGAAAAATCATTCATGGACATTTGAAAATCTTATCATGGTTATCAAGAAAACCAGCTAACTTTTATTTAAATTCTTGATATGGTTCTGAAAGCCCTATGGGAATGATAAAAATATCCAACTGATAACCAGAAAAACCAATTTTGGTTTAAAATGCACTCCTTGATGGAATAATATAAATCCAGTTATGGATATTTGTAAAACCCAGAAAGGGTGAATATATACTTCACTTGGTTTCTATAAAAACCAAGGATGAATATGTAAAAAACCAACTAATGAAACATCTGATTATTCCATAAACCACAAATGGTTTAATAAACAACCAGAAAATCTGTGTTGAACAATGAGTCATCGGTTTGTTGATAAACCACTGAAGGTTTTATATTATTCCAAAGTGGATTTTAAGATGATGGTTTTTTAAACATCCACATCGAAACGGTTTAAAAAAAAACCAGAAGTGGTTTTATACTGGTGACAAGCCAAAAACCACATATGGATGTTTGTGTAACCTTTTTTTCTGAGTGTGTATGGAGATGCAATAAGTTTTATAGTTTTGTACTAGTTCCACAAGTTCCAGCACTTTAGGGTCCAGCACAATATAATAGATGACATCAGTAAACAAGCATGTTAAATCACTTCAGACTAAAACTATCATAATATCACTCTCAATCAAGGGCAACCTTTTTTTTAACACACATTTTCCTGTTTTCGCTTTTTGATCCTGGGCCTGTAAATGCTGACTTTGGTATCAATAACATACGTGGTACAATCTACATTGTAGAGTAGCGCAGACCATGTGGGGTTCGATTTGACCTACTTTTAATGGTTACTAGTGAACCCCCCCCCCTCCTGTTATAATCCTATAATTTTTTTGTGAGGCTGCTTATTTACTTTTAATTAGATTATCTCTTTTTTTTCTAATTTTAACTATATATGAGAAATTGTTCTTTCTATATTGTTTAGAATTCAAGAAAGATGCCTTTTTGCTACAGATTGGAAATAGGACTTGGCATGTTCTGAATAGAATTCACAAGCTTCTGGTGTCATCAACAAAGGTTCTCTTTTCTCCTTGTGCACTGTGTAAAAAGTAGGCTTATTTTATCAATTTTCACACACAATGACAAAAATGCAATTGTGTTGGCATTTCTTGACATTCTAACATCTATTATTCTCTTGAACAGATACATATAAGTAAGTGTATTTACATTTTTCCCTTGAGGATGTAGCTTGAGCTGAATGTAATATCATCAGAAAGATTTTACAAAGATGAAAGGATACATGGCACCGATGGCAGCCATGTCATCTGTCAACCTTGATACCCAAGAGGCCTACTAGTAAAAGGAGATGACACAGTCCAATGGGAGGTGATACAGTCTTTTGAGAAACGAAATAGTCTCAGGGGCAAGAATTCCTAAGAGGAACTATATTTGCCATAACTAAGATTACTCTCCTCTATCTATCAAATTACAGACACAGGTAAGGAGTTTGCCAAGCATGTGGTATCTGTGTTGTCCAGATGTCTTGGTCACACACACTCATTATGTAATACATCCAAGGCGTGCCAACCAAGATTATATAATTATCTGAACCTTTGAGAATGAGTAGGAGCCCTTGGACAACAAAAGTGCACCTTTAAGTATTAGTTAGAAACCTCTGACTTAGACGTTATACGCTCCTTCTATTATACATTTTAACTTATAATGTTTGCAAAATAAACAATATTATCTGATTGTTTGTTTGCTGTTGTAAACAGAGTTAATCCCTAGTTGGGCGCTAACATGCAAAATTGTCAGTTAGATACCAGCTTTTCCAATGGTATAAGTATCTTGGTGATGTCTAAATGTATTTTTTGTGCAAGTTTGTGTGGTCTTTGTGGAATATAAACACTGCATAGAAAAATAACCATTTAGGTCCTCACTTGTAACTCATGGGAGCAGAACGCTACTTTTTGACACACTGATGTAGAGACAGGAGAAATTTCCTCTCATTTCTAAGCTGTTGTCTGTGAAGAACAGAACTTCTTGCAATCAATTTCTTCACGTGGTGAATGTTACTCTGCACACAAGAGTTCATATTTTACATCATGCATAAGAGACAGCAGCAGTGAGCTGACACCGTCAGTGAACTCTGCCTGATTTCAGATGCAGTAACGACCACTTTTTTTAAGGGAAGTGGAGTAACGACTTGGTCTGTTGAATTAGGTCTAGAATTGAATATTAAATAACTTTCAATTGGCCACTTAATTATTGGAATGCTGCTATTGCTGCAAAGTGGTACTTGTTGTGGAACTTTTTTTGGAGTCATATTTTTTCCTGCCCAGGGAATTGTGAGTTGTCCCTGTTTGGCAGCCAGCCAGACAGCCATGCATGAGCACCCTCACTTCTCAGTATAAGCTTGTTAAGCTTGCCCTGACCAGTGACCACAACATACATTATTTGTGAAGTTGTAACAAAAGGATTAACTCTTCTTTGGTGTGACAGACATAATTAACTGTTTCAGATCTCTCAAAGCAATTGAATGAATGCTTTAGTGTTTCATTGTTGTCCGTTTGTTGTTTCAATTAGTTTCGTTGGAGAACGCCCTAAACTATCATTTAAATCATGCTGGCAATAGCTGTTAAAGGATTTGAAAACTCCATAATTTTATGGTGCTCATTGGCAGTGCATGTGCACTCATTGACAGTTTAAAATTATTGATTGCGCTTTGTTTATATGTTGCTGGCAGCTCAGCTGTGCGTATGAGCACAAGTGATGAGGTCCCTCTACCTAGACATGACCTGACCTACTCGAATATTAATAAATGTGTCAGCTGGAGGTCATCCGATTTCTGGCAGACTCTCCAGCTGTGCTGTTCATTCAGAGTCTGTGAGCAGACTGGGTGAATGTAATACTTGGCAAGCAGCATGTAATCGGCACAGTGCTCAAAGGATTTGAAAGAGCAATATTTTGCCTTTCCATAAAAGGAAATAGGTCATTGTCAGAGCTTCATCATTGATAGATACAATTAAAGTTGTTGTATAACCTGGCAGATTAACAGGGGTAAAGATCTACAGGTGTGATTGTGCTATCATGCCAAAACATAGGTTGACATTCCATTATATTATTATATAATGCTAGCACAATGGATGACCCATGGGGTATGACCCATACTGGGGATTGGCTGAAAGTTAGAATCAAATAAATGCAAAATCATATTCTTGGTCAACAGACCTCTGCTTCTTGTGAGCATTAACCTTTATAAAATAGGCATGTCTTGGTATGTTGTGGTCGACCCGTTCCATAAAATTGGAAACCTGGCTTCTCTGCCTGTGCTGCAAGATAATCTTAGGAGCTGTCTTTTTTATGCAAGAGAAGATTAGAAATTAGAACTTCCATGTTTTTCACAGAAATCTCATTGTTTGGTCTTTGGTGTTTTTGGAATAATATTATTATAGTGCATATATCTACTATATGTGGAAAGCACATTAATTATCATTGAATTCTGGTCAAACAGTGAAATGGGTTTATAGCTTGAATGGTAGTTTGGTTAATGTCAAGGCCATTGTTGTATTTCTTCCATTAACACGTCGTCACCTGATCACCAGCTGTCTGTGGTATCTGTGAGTGTGATTGGTCTAATCTCCAACCTGTGACACTCTGTTTAGAGTTGGACATCACGGTAAATGCTAAAGTAATGAAAACTGCCTGGCAATTACCTCGCAGTTTTTTGTGTAAGATTTCAGCATACTGAACCTTAGAAAATATTCTTTTTAAGTTAACCTGATGATGTCATCGTTCAATTGGGAAAACAAAGTTTTCAACAACAAATAATAGCTATGAAAACGATAATACCTAAGCCTGACAATTAATGTAAGACTAAATTACAAATTCTGATTAAATTCTATCAAAGTCCCTCAAACTGTTTCCATATGAAAAATCTCATTTTAAAAAAACATAGACAATTTTTGTCAAAAAGAAAGATGTTTCTGAACTATATACATCATACAGTACAACCATATTCTCTTGTCTATAGATTAAGTCAATTTGTTTCAGCTTGTCTCACCTGTCGAGACATTATTTAAGCTAGCTGAAGTCAATATCATTTTGTGACCACCTGCCTGAGATTGTAAAAATTGGCAAGACTCAGGCTTTGGCAGATTAACATGATTTCCAATTTCTGTGTGACATTGGTAAGGTCTGGCTGTTTCTTGGCCATGCCGATTTTCCTGCCACAGCGAAGTCAGAAGGAAGACTGGACCACTAATTTTTCTGTGTTTTTATTTTTCAAAGGACAGTTGGAAATTGGGCTGTGGTTCAGAAAATTCCATTCAATGTATAGGATAGGATAGGATATTTTATTTGCACAACGTAGGTACTTATACAATATAATGAAAAATGAACATACGTAAATATATTAACTAAAGTAAAATGTTGTACAGGAGGGCACCTGAGCAGGAAACCGCTGTAACCCAAAGGGAACGTGCACCCCCTCCCCCTTTTAGATAAACCCTGGATATACAATGATAATATATAAAAATAAATACAATATCTGAAGTAATTGTTCTAATCATATAAAAAAAACTATATACAAAAATAGTTATATATGTGTATACGCTTTCTAATACATCATACAAACAGAGATAAAAGAATATGATAGTATGAAATGAAATTACTGTATACCTTACACATTAAAGCAAAAGCATCCTGGACTATAACGTTATGATTTCCGTTGTATAGTATTATGTTATGAGACTTTTTCCAGAAAAATGAAGCTGGAATCTTGTATTCATGAAAGAGTTGACTTTAAAATAGAACAAAGGTTGGTTTTGGTATTTGAACACATTATCTGCATGGTGACATTATTTGTCCATGGGCAAAATGACCCAGTACTACATTTAAATTTCTTCCTGCAATTCTGCAATTCTGCAAAAAATTCTGCAGTTTGGAAGGAAATTGCAGAATTCTGCAATTCTGCAATAAATTCTGCAGTTTGGGAGTGAAACTGCAGAATTCTGCAATTCTGCAATAAATTCTGCAGTTTGGAAGGAAATTGCAGAATTCTGCAATTCTGCAATAAATTCTGCAGTTTGGGAGTGAAACTGCAGAATTCTGCAATTCTGCAATATATTCTGCAGTTTTGGAGGAAACTGCAGAATTCTGCAATTCTGCAATAAATTCTGCAGTTCTGCAGCTCCATGCAGTATTTGTCAACCTCTGGTATTTAATCCAGCTTATCAATTGCAATGCATCTGTTAAGTTCAGACCTCTTCAACAAGGGTCTTGCCACTACCCAGGAAACGTTGGTTGGGGGGGGGGGAGAGGAGTAGCGGTTCGGGGGTCGGTTGGGAGGTCTGGGGTTTTGATGCTCACCTGTCCCAGCAGCTTTCTGAAAAGTTTCTGCAGCAGAATCTGTAGTTCTGTAGGAATTCTGCAGCCTGGGAGGTTTTATGCACTTCTGCAGGTAGGTAGCTGCATATTCTGCAGTTTCAAATAAACCTGCAGCATTCTGCAATTCTGCAATGAATTCTGCAGTTTGGGAGTGAAACTGCAGAATTCTGCAATTCTGCAATAAATTCTGCAGTTTCGGTGGAAATTGCAGAATTCTGCAATTCTGCAATAAATTCTGCAGTTTGGGGGGAAACTGCAAATAAATTCTGCAGTTTGGGAGTGAAATTGCAGAATTCTGCAATTCTGCAATAAAATTTCAACACAACAACAGCTGGAGTTCAAAGTGAACTGCTATGGACTTCTTCTTCTTCTTCTTCTTTTGGTGTCCATTCTCCCAGGTCGCCACTCTTGTGGGGAGCAGCACTTGCATGTTTTGTTTACTGGTGGATTAGTCATCGTTCTACCACTCTGCTCGGCCAATTCTCAATCAAATTTCACTCTGAAAAAAGTTGCGGGTACCCTGCAACCAGGTCTATTGACTGAAGTTGACAGTGTTTGTCTGTCGTTGTTTCTTTCTTCCGTACGACACTTTTTCGGCGATCGGTCAGCTCGCAAAAATGCATTTTGCGAGCTGACCGATTGCCGAAAAAGTGCCGTACGGCAAAAAGAAACAACGACGGACAAAGACTGACAACTGTAGTGAATAGACCTGGTTGCAGGGTATCCACCACTTTTTTCAGAGTGAAATTTGGTTGAGAATTGGCCGAGCAGAGTGTCAAAACGTCCATAGAGGCATAGAGGTTTATTTTGAAGCAGCCCCCCCCCCAAACTCGACCCCAGAAATGCTATCCCCCCCCCAACCAACGTTTCCTGGCTATTGACAAGTCCCTTGTACCAGAGGTTCACAAATACTGCATGAATTCTGCAATAAATTTGTTCTGCAGAATTTATTGCAGAATTGCAGAATTCTTCAGTTTCCTGCCAAACTGCAGAATTTATTGCAGAATTGCAGAATTCTGCAATTTCACTCCCAAACTGCAGAATTTATTGCAGAATTGCAGAATTCTGCAGTTTCCTCCCAAACTGCAGAATTTATTGCAGAATTGCAGAATTCTGCAGTTTCCTGCCAAACTGCAGAATTTATTGCAGAATTGCAGAATTCTGCAATTTCCTCCAAAACTGCAAAATTTATTGCAGAATTGCAGAATTCTGCAATTTCCTCCCAAACTGCAGAATTTATTGCAGAATTCTGCAGTTTCCTCCCAAACTGCAGAATTTATTGCAGAATTGCAGAATTCTGCAATTTCACTCCCAAACTGCAGAATTTATTGCAGAATTGCAGAATTCTGCAATTTCACTCTCAAACTGCAGAATTTATTGCAGAATATGCAGGTGGAGGAAGAAATTTAAATGTACTGCTTTTTTGCAGAACTGCAGAATTCTGCAATTTTTTTTGCAGAACTGCAGAATTCTGCACTTTTTTTGAAAACTTCAGAATTCTGAACTTTCTTTTGCAGAACTGCAGAATTCTGCAATTTTTTTGCAGAATTCTGCAATTCCTTTGGAAACTGCAGAATGCTGCAGTTTTTTTGCAGAACTGCAGAATTCTGCACTTTTTTTGGAAACTGCAGAATTCTGCAGTTTTTTTCTGCAGAACTGCAGAACTGCAGAACTGCAGAAAGAAATTTTACACTCCTCAAATGACCTTTACAATGCTGTTTGCTCTCTTGTGTCAGACAGCTGGTGATCAGATGATGACGTGTTAATGGAAGAAATACAACTGCCTTGACATTAAGTTAAGTACCACAACATTCAAGCTTTGGACCCATTTCACTGAATGGCCAGAAAATCGGCCCTATCAATCAGCCAATGGGATTTATGTATTCAGACACCAAGCTCCACTTCTTCCTCTTAGTGTTAACTTGCCATGAAATTGGTCTGTTTCCTGCTGCCTCTGGTTGTCTGATCAGAGACCAATATAACATTCCCTCCCAGTGTGCATTTTGCATGTTGAAGGTTTCTCCACAGTTCATACCTGTTTGATATTATGTGTATCAAGCCCTAGGACCAAAGAGAGGTCATGTATTACAGAGATGCTTTGATGTTTGATGTTTGATTTGTGTTCTCCAGATGAATTTTGACATATAATATATGTATCAACCATTTATCAGTAATTTGGACCTCCCTAATATTTGTGGCCAGAAATTGACCATATCTCACAGCCCCGATTCAGTTGTGCAGCAGCAATTTTTTTTCTTTTCGACATGTCATTGTATGCATCTTAGCAAAGATGCAGCCATGAACAGTATCCTGGGAGACCAAACAAGGAGATTTCTGTGAAAAACGTGGCAGTTCCAATTTCTAATCTTCTCTTGCATCAATAAGACCTCAGATTATCTTGCAGCATTGATAATCATGGAATGGCAGATAAGCCAGGTTCCCCCAAGGGTAGAGCAGTCTTTTATATTGCAATTGTATGGAAAGGGTCAAGCTCAACATATCGAGACAGGCCGATTTTATAAAGGTCCATGCTCACATATTGTTGTAGATACATGAAACAGAGGTCTGCTGACCACGGATATGATTTTGCACCTATTTGATTCCAACTTTCAGCCAATCCCCAGTATGGGTCATATGGGTCATCCAATGTGCAAGGATTTCATCCATTGGATACAATTGAAAGCCAGCCTATATTTTTGCATCATTGCACATCTGAAGCATATCCGTACATTTTTACACCTGTACTGTATCAACACTTAACACAGGTTATCCTGAAATGTTTAAGTCATTTAACTGATATTGTGTCAATGTTTAACATTCAGTTAGATGACCAGATTGGTTATTTTTCTGTGTAATGTTTATATTCCACAAAGACAGCAAAAACTGGCACAACAAATGCATAAAAGATGTGCCTTTGTTGCCCAAGGGCTCCTAATATCATTCTCAAAGGTTCAGATTATCACAAACTGATTTTGTTGGCACACCTTGGATGTATTACATAATGAATGTGTGTGACCAAGTCATCTGGACTACCAGAGATCTATGCCACATCCTTGGCAAACTCCTTACCTCTGTCTATAATTTCTTAGATTGAGAAGAGTAATCTACTTGGCCTGTATAATTCCTCTTCTAAAGGATTTCTTGCCCCTGAGACTATGTCGTCTTTCAAAAGACTGTATCACCTCCTTTAGGACTGTGTCATCTCCTTTTACTGTTAGGCCTCTATGGTATCAAGGTTGACAGATGACATAGCTGCCATTGGTGCCATGCATCTTTCATCTTTGTAAAATCTTTCTGATGATATAATATTCTGCTCAAGCTGCATCCTCAAGGGAAAATGTAAATTCACTTAGGCCTACTTGTATAATGTATATGTGTTCGAAGAGATGTCGGAATGTGCAGCAATGCCTGAGCAATTGCATTCCTGTGCAATGGCTTGGCCAAGTAATTGCCAGAAGGGTCTCGGAATAGAAGTGGGGAAGTTGCACCAACTTGCAGGATCAGAAAATTTTGAGAACTTTTATGCTAAAAGATATGCTGTTAAAGGCAAACACTCATCAATTCCTTGCTTTGAATAAATATATCTGCTATTGCCAGACTTGAGTCTTATCAGTACACAAATGTCGTTTTATAAAAACTACTTGTCTCCCATGCCTTATAAAAGACCTGCGAAATTGTGATCTTGGACCTGGTTTGAGGGCCTCGAGTCCACTGGCTGTTTGATATGCATGACGTAGGGTAAGGTAGCCCCCCCTCTCCTTCCCAACTGAAGCCCAGCCAGTCAAGCATAACCGCTGTCCAGTTGCCGTTGTGGTCAAGCAAAAGTGGCAGCACCTTCCAGTGCAACACCATGCTGACAGATTGCTCGTGGTCATGGTCTGTTGACCACCCATGGGCAGGCACATGTAGTTGTTTATGTTTTACCCAGCCTCACGTCACTTGCAGAGTTCCTCCGTGGCCTAATGGTTAAGAGTGCTTGTTTGCACAACCACTGGCTCTGAGGGCGTGGGTTCGAATCCCACCCCGGAACTCAATTTAGTCCGAGCCCATGGGACATTAAATGGAGGCGGGTTGTATCCAGTGTTCTATGCTGGGGCAACTGAAAGACCCTGGGCATCCCTGAATTAATAGGGTATGTACCAGACTCACAGTCTTCTCATCTCATCATCATACGGCGATCGCCTGCCTCGATATAGCCCACTAAGGTGCTGCAGAGGCGTAAAACACAAACAAACAAAACAAAACAAACTCACGTCACTTGCAAAGATACTTTTCAGTAGGGGTCGCTTTTGAGTGTGCCATTTCTTGGCCAAAAATCATGAACTTGAATATTTTTTTTCTAGGTTTAAAATGATTTGATTTCTAAATGATCACTTTCATGTTTTAAAGAGGGTAAACCCTGAGGCTCTCGGAAAATAAAAAAAGTCCATGATTGTGGCCCTTTAAATACTATTACTGGATGAGCAAAATGAGACAGAAAACATAAAGATAAAATTCAGGAAAGTGTCCGGATATGCTAGATCATTAAAATCATTCCGGGACTGGTCTCCCATCTGTGTTTCTGTTGTACATGATAGCCTTGAAAAATAAAGAAGATATTCTTAGAACTATGTTTTCCACCCGTATGGACTGAATCTAAAGGTTACCCAGATATTAAAATTTTTGAGACCCTGGGCCTGACTACATGCTTTATCCTGATTTATTCACTATGTAAACTCCTTTACTTCTTGTGTATACTTAAATCACAATTGAGATTGAGATAAAAGCTACATTGCATCAGGCAATTTGAGCAGGTGCTCATGAAGCCATAAACACATGCTCTCAGGAGTTGCTGGCTTCTGTGCGAAAGTTGCCCTCAGGCTTTTCCATACTGTCTCACATGCAGGAATGTTTGGTCTGTAATGATTTACACATGTTGTGTCATTAGGCCCGCAGACATTTGGAAGCATCCAATGACATCACTGGCATCTCTGCTTTTGAATGCTGCCTCAGCAGTTGTATATAAAATACCAAATTATATATGAAGTGCAAAAAGTGCAAATATCAGTTCTTTTCAGTGGCTTCTTCTGTATTCTGTAGAAAAACGATACCAGAACAGACAGCTTGATCGGAATGCCTATATCCACTTTATCTACATGTGATATTCCTACCAATCAGCAATCAATCAATCAATATCTTAATTTATCGAAAATTTATAAATTTACATAAACGCATACACACAACATTTTCTCTATACAAAAAATCCTACTTGTAGTCACACACTCCTTTTTGCTAATTAAATTGCACTTGTAGAATATAGATATAGAAATATT
The DNA here is from genome assembly GCA_026936325.1 of Platynereis dumerilii. Classification (NCBI taxonomy): domain Eukaryota; kingdom Metazoa; phylum Annelida; class Polychaeta; order Phyllodocida; family Nereididae; genus Platynereis; species Platynereis dumerilii. The sequence continues at coordinate 38,727,983 of JAPTHN010000011.1, read as the reverse complement.
GAGCCATTTACCTTTCTAATATTATTACAGAGATAATTGTGTTGTTCTCAAAATTATTCAGTCTTTTATTATATTATCAGATTCGCTGACATCTCCCGGTAACTTTCTTTTCTGTTTTATTGATCATTAGACAAATCGGCAAAATTGCCTATTGTTTTTTACTAATTGATTGATATTGGAGTCTCCATTGACATGCTCGCAAATATATCTCATTTCGCTATATTGTTGATGAACACATTCATTATTCGAATGTCTGATATGCTGTCATTTTAACCTAAATTAATCTTATTCTATTAGGCTGTAAGGAATGTGGTTAATGAGATTTTATTGTAACTAATTGGTGGAGCTTATTGTGTTTCTGAAATCTGTGCTAATGTTGTTAATTGTTATTAACTCAATGAAGATTTCATAAAGTTTTCAATTTTGAAAGCTTTTGACAAAGCTCAAGTCTTCTTTACAATATAACATGATCAGATTTATTCAGGAATTAATCGGCGATGCTTATACACCGTTGCTCATAAACATGGAATACTTCAACATTCTCCATTGAAATTGACAACTTTAGCATTTTCTGCTGGAGCATATGATGGTCTGATTCAATGGTAACTACTTCCAATGACCGCTAAAGGCAAGAAGATGCTGTCATTTAAAATGCATGTTGCAGCGTTAACCCCAGAAAAAGTTACAGCAGCAGAAAATATGAAAATTCAGGGGGTTTTTTAGGGTGAGGTGCAGTCCAAAAAAATTTGAAATTCTTGCAAAAAAGGCAGTTGAGGCTTTCAAGGAATGATAAGAGAAGAAGACTTGACCTTTACAGTGGACCTTGCTTACATTGACTCTCTGAAATTTACTTTTATTTTACACCTTTTTTCCAAAAAAGTATTCCATATTTATGAGCATGAGTGTATTCAGCTGATGATGCTGATGCGCACGAATGTTTGGTATTGACATTGCAGATTCCGCTGGCGCATTGTTGACTCCATATTTCACCCGTTTCTACCAGATTAGCATGCATATCTATTTATAGAAATTAATCCTCAAATAATCCTGAACCCGGTAAGCCACAAAACTGCATATTTCTCATTCTAGTTCAATACACCTAGCTTTGAGAATGGAAACAATCAATATAACAAACCATTTTTTCATTGAGGACTTACAAGTTCCTTCTCAGACCTATATATAGTATTCGGAAACTGCTGAATTCTTTTAGCTTTCCTGGAACAGTTGAGAAATGTTATTCTCATTATATGGGGTATTCAGTAAATTACACTTGCTGATAACTTCAATTTATGCACTGTGTGCATTAGGAAGCAGGTTCGAGTCGAGGGAAATGCAATGCCCTTTAGGAACATGGGCAATGTTGACGTCTTTTCTTATTTTGTTAAAGCAGTTATAAAATGGTTAGTCCTTGGCAGTTTTCACATGTTTGTAAACTTGGAAATTAAAAATTAATCTAGGCGATCTTGCTTATTTGGACAGTGGACTGGCAGAAATCTTTTCAGTCCTGCAAAATTTACCAACAAGCAGGTCCAAATGTCCGGCATGGAATTTTGGATCTTCGCAAAAACTGATACCCCCCCACAAGATGCTGCTATGTGCATGAATAGTTCTTCAAAATAGGCAATGCTAGGCATATCTTATCTGAGATATGAACTAAGCAAGACAATGTGTGGGTCACAGATTTTGCACCACTTCACCATCAGCAATAAAAAAAGAATGGAGCCATGAAGACTTATTCCTGTTACTTGCTTGAGCTCTTTCCAGCTAAAAAGTGGCCATTTGTTGTTTGAGATTGCGTGAGTGTGAGGCATTTCAAGCTCTTTTGGCCTCCACAGCTTTGTCGTAACAACTAACAATGGTTCATCATTCTTTCACACGAGAAAATGGGCCTTGAATCACATGCCTGTTGCCTGTTCTAACATAAAGTTATGTTTTGGATTTTACAAAGGAAAAACATTTTTTGTTGAGCTGTGGAGCTCAGGAGAGGATGAATGGCTTGTTATCTTTGAACTTGTCAATTTGAGAGGGATGTTACTGCAAGATTTTTTAAGCTATTCATAGAAATTTTAGTTCATATGCTATTTTGTATTTTGAAGCTGCATGTTAGTCATATTTGGAGGCACAAATATTTTTATTTACATGGACTTCAGAGTACACTGTCCATTTACAAATTCTGAATCTTTTCTGAATTCTGCTTTGTAGACCATAATTAATGAGTCAATATCTTAAACCATCTGAGAGTCTGACCTCGAAAAGAATCCATTATATGACATTTTGTGCACTTGCTTTGCCTGAATTATTGCACACCTGTATCATATTAAAGAATAGCGAAAGATATTGTCATGGAATACTTCTAAAACCCTGCATTTGCAAAATAATTCTATCATATACACAAATTAGTTTCCCAGTACTATGCAGTGAGTTGTTGAACTTATCCGCAAAGACAACTACCAAATAGCAGGTCACTCTTTGTTTCCTTTCTGTTATGTCATGTGCCAAGTACTTACCCCTGTTTCCTGGGCCATCTTGACCCGACCCTTGGGAGGAAGGTCAGTCTCAGATAACTCGCTGTGTTACTGCTCCAGTCATGCACATTTAGTCAACATCATGGTTCTGCAATACAGAGTCAACAGTATGATGATGCGACGCTTTGGTTGTCTTGATCTAACAGAATCGTGGTGCAGATTAATTAAAGGATGGTTAGGGCTACACACCCTGTATTTATATAATGTGGTAGGCTAAAGAGGATAGGAGGACTGGAGGAGTACCCAGTAGTCAGGCGAATTAAGTGTGATTTGTTAATTTATTTCAATGATGAAAAAACACTCTTTACAGATGATTTCATATTTGTAGACATTTGAGTTGGAAAATACATCAATTTTCTTGCAATTTTCATTGGTCGAGAGAAGGTATGACACCACTCTCTCCTGAAAAGTGACATAGCGTTTTACATGGGTGACCATGGCATTCTAAGCCATTGATCTCCTAACAGAGACTGACTTTAGCAGTTTCAAGTGAGAGTTTCAGTTTGTGTTTCACACATTTTTAGTACACACATTCTGCAAGTCCAATAGGCTACTGTGCATTCAGACAATTGGGATCAGGTGACCGTGATCCATGTAATGACTGTTTATACAGCAAATAAACATGTATAATTGTGAATATAATATTTTCTCAGAGGAGGGGCTCAGCTCAGGCGGCAGGACAATGGGCTACCAATCGTGGGGTCCCTGATCTGATCCCAACTGTGATTTTCTTATGAATGTTGGCCACATCACTGGGCCACCATCCTGTCCTGAGGGGATATACAGAATTTATGATTCCGGGGAAGGGGGGAGGGAGGTTGGGAGTTTTGTTGGAACTTTCTGTCAAAAATGTATATCCCCCTTTGGTTTCATGCTTATTTGTACCTTCATACATTCCAAGCAGATTTTTATTATGTCCCCTTTCTTTTGTTAAAATTTCATACCCCCCTTAATCATGTTGCAAGTAATAAGTACCCCCCTTGAAACATGCTCCGTTGGGCGAAACTCCCATCCCCCCAGTCATAAATTCTTTTTGGCCTGCAAGGTAAATAGTTTCAGGACAAAAGGCAAAAATTAGTACTGCCCCCCCCCCCTCTCTTGAAGCATGTAGCACCAACTCATGTAAAACTCCAGTCTCCCCCTCAACCCAGATTTAACATCAATTTAAACAATCAACTGCTGTACACATGAGTGTGAGATACAACAGTTCATGAAGAAATGAAAGAGTTCATGCGGATTGCAGTTTGACATGTGTAAACAACTGCCACAATACCAAGTTGGCCTTCGCAGTATACTATTGGTCAAAATTATGACATCCTTTGGCAGATTTGCTGATGTCAGACTAGAAATTTTGCAAAATATTTTGTTATTTCATCAATGTCTACAAATATGAAATAATCTGTAAAGGACCACTCTCATCAACTTTTTTTATTATTTGAGAACCTCGAGCTTCTCGTTGAACAAAATGTCATGTTGATTATTCTGTATTTCACAAAACATAAACCAATAAAAAAGATGTTTCTAGTTCAATATTTCCAGCCTTAAACTGACACATTCAAAAGCGACCCCTATTGCAAAGCAGGCTTATAACTGACGTGTTGCTGGGTTAAAGATAAACAGCATGCTTGATTGGTTTCACGTGTCTGTAATATAGGCTCCGTGAGGTGCTGCCACCCTTCATTGGCTTGCCTGCCTCAGACCAGCCAAAAAGACTGCTAAACACGCATGAGTGATCAGCCCCTCACTGAACTGGGCTCGAGGAGGAGGGAAGAGGGGGGGGGGACTCCAATCCTACGTCACACCTATTATGTAAATGGCACAGGCATGAAATTCGCACAGCAATTAAAAAGTTTTTTTAGGACTTATGGTTTTACCATACTTTCATTAAATTTATTTAATAGTCAATGTATGAAAGGCAGTTATGTTACTGTTTCAAAGAAACTGAAAGACGGATATATAAAAAATAGACAGAAATTTACCTAAACCAGAAACTATTAGAAAGATAATATAGATAACGAAAAGAATATATAGATAGATACATACATACATACATACATGGCAAATAAATAGGATTAAGGATAAATAAAATTGATAGATAATCAGCTAAATAGTAAAAAGGAAGACAACACTGGAAGCTGCCAAATTTAAGTCTATTCTAGATTGTTGATATTACATAATAGTGATAACAAAAACAATAACATGATCTGCATGTAGATTAATTGCTCACTGTTATATAATCATCAGTTGACAAAAAGTATGTAACTTTAATTTTGTTATGTTTTCTTGTTGTCTGTTTTGAAATGAAATGAATCACATGTTAATAATATAATTTAGCTTTTCAAGGCTTATAATTAACTATTCCATAAAAATTATAGATACAGGGAATATTACTGGAGAATATTGAATTTTTAAGACACTTTTGAATATGAATATGTCATGTTTTGTTAAATTTGAAACTAAATCATTGATAAGAAGCTGGTCCCACTTGACCTAATTTCCTGCTGTCGACCATTGATGTTGAGACCATCACTGCACAGAATTTTGAAACCTTTCTTGTGCTAAGTTTCGCTTCGCGAAACGGCCTGCGGCCGTTTTGCTGCGCGAATATTAAAGAACATGGCAGACACTGGGGACACACATTTGTCATGAAATTGCCAATTCTACAAATTATTTACTCTGCTATGTTAAGGCCAATTTCTCCCTATATTGTAAACATGCGCTCATTGGAACTCATTCATTTATAAAAAGACATGTGTAGTAAAAGTTTGGTTTTGATGAGTGTGTGCCTTTAAAATACATGTTATAAATATACTCAGGGTTTGTCACTTGGAGTGCTTCACTGGCTGACTTGTTCAGTCTGGCAAACTGACTAGCATTGTTTGGCAAACCATTTAAAAAATAACAGCAAACACTTTGCCTTTCTTGACTCAGTATAGTTACATATTGTGAATATATGCCGTTCAATATGTTTATGATATTAAACATTGCACGTGTACTGATAATAACAGAAGAATGCTGTGGAATTACAACAGGGGATTGCTGCGTTGCTGAATTGCATTTATTCATCACGAGTATTTATGAGCAAAAAATATTTTGATCGCTTCTGAAACAGAATGGCATTTGATATCCATTTGTAATCCAAATTTCCTGGAATTTGAGTTTTACCTGACACCCCGTTAAAAAGAAAGCTGATAAATGCCAAGCCAACAGACGGAAATAAAAATTTTAAAGCAATTTGCAGAAATCACTACCTATTGATGCAATTTAAAAATTAAAATCTATCAAATTTGTTTTTTTGGCCTCTTCTCTTATCTTCTGTTATTTGCAGCCATATTAGTTAATTGTGCTTGTTGAATTGAAGACATTTTATGTTATTACATGTAATTAAAAGTCATTTTACAGGTTCACCAGTGCTATGCTATATCATCTCAGGAAGCAAGTGAAACAAGTAAGTCAAGACAATGCAGTCCGTTGCTCAGTCAACTTTAAGATGGTTCTGATAACTAATATTTAACCAATTTTGTTTTGCGAAGCTCTCTTTGAAAAATGACCTTGGCCTTTGCCTTCACTTCTCTTGAATTATAATCTTGGCTGAATTGACAGGGTTTATAAAAGATTCATTCGTCGGAAGAGCTAATCCCTCACCAGACTCACAAATGAGTTGGAAAGCAATAGAAGGTTTTTGGTCCCAGATTGGCCTTGTGTCGTTGTCATTTGGAAAAAGAAGACATCTCATGGAAAGATATGAATTAGTTACTGTGCCAAGCTGAGCGCAGTTTATCTTGTGTCCATGGTCGCTTTCCTATGCTTATAAATGTATGGAGACGATCTGTCATCATAACTGTCCTAACTCCTTAGACGGATAACTTGCAGACAAGGCTAAAGTCAATGTCAGCTTTGTTCTTATGTCTGTACCAGCTGGAAAAATTACCCAGAGGATTGTTAAAACATGGTCAATGACATATTTGCTGTAAAAGGTAATATGTGTAAATACATTGCACTCATTCTGTTAGGCTGTCAACAAATATTTTTGGTCATATCGATTCCATTTTGACATGATTTTTTATGATTATTTACACTGCTACAGTGTTGGATTTGGTTTAAAAAAATTAGCTGCGCTGGGGCGCTGGGTGTACGAGGGTTTTGTTTCCCTGGCAAAGTAACTTAACACTTCCTACAGGTATGACACTTTCAAAATCGATAGTGCCATACCTGAAAATAATTCTGTGAAAATTTCATTCAACTGCTTCAAAAAGAAACGCCTGCCAAAAAAATTGGTCAGAACTTTTTAAATGCCCCTCATATATCAAAGGGGGAGGCATCAGAGAGGAATTCTGATTAATAAGTAATAGGTGTGAAATATGTATAGGTTATTCACCCAGGGAGAGGCAATATGTGATTTATCCAGCAAGGGCGTTAGCCCGAGCTGTGATAAACACATATTGCCGATCCCGCGGTGAATAACCGGCTTATACCATAAGACAAAACTGAAAGTTGTCATTTTTGCTGTGGTGTTTTCACAGTTTCACTTATTATTCTCCCATGGGAGGATAACTGGACAACAAAGAATATGGGTTTTATTGCAGTGAAATACTGGCTCATGATTGGCTGACAGAGGTGTTGAATGGTATAAGTTATTATTGTGTCCTATGAAAATAATTTGTCATCCTTACTTTGAAATTTCGGGAAAAGACTCAGCCGGTCTCAAAAGAGTGTACATGTTAATTATCATGGTGCCATTTAATAGAACCAGAACCGCAAGTGGTGTCAACGCTCCTCTGTTAATGTGAAATCTATCAATCGGTGCCTAATCATCAACCACAGGCCAATACCTGTACCTAATTTTATAAAGTTCTGCAAGTGAAAGACTAAGCTCAAAATGAACAATTCAACAACAGTGGCCATTTTGTAGAGGACAATTTGTCTGCCACCTTGGTTTTCTCAACATGTGCCTGATCCATACCCACAGGCAATACCTGTAGCAAATTTCATAACTCTTTGCAAAGTATTAGGGTCACAGTGGGCAGTTCAATAATGAAAAAAGATGGCTGCCAAAACGGCCACTATCTTGGATTTCTCGACCTGTTCCCAATCCACGCCCACAGGCCAATACATGTAGCTGCACCAAATTTCATAACTCTAAGCGAAATATTAAGGTCAGAGTGGGAAGTGAAAGAATGGCGACAATTTTGTGGCAGCGATTTCAGCAGCCATCTTGTACCAAATTTCAAAAGTCCAAGTGAAATACTGAAGCAAAAAATGGACACTTACACCTTAACCGGGACAGGAACGACAACGATCGAGTGACAACAATAGCTCTACGTTTTCTCTCTGTATCCTATGGGTGGGGGCATTGGCTATACAGGCTTATTATGCATCCAATCACAAAGAGTTCTTATAAGCTGTTATTGATCTCTGCATTTCGGCTAAGTGATCTTTAAGGGTGAACCATCCTTAGCGTGACATCATGTTCTCTGCCAATGAAGCAAAGTTTATGATGCAATAGTAGGTATTCAGATATGTTGAACATCCATGCTCCAAAAAGCAGTTTGGTAGGGGCCCTTTGGGGATGTATAGCATTGACCCAAGGAGAAATATCACCTGTTTCACTTACTTACAAGCAGCACTTTACATGAACCTTCGAAAGTATGTGAGGCTGTGAGCACAGACTTCAGTCTATAAGTCCACCTGCAGCAAAATGTTGTGATGGGCCTTCTCACCACGGTTGCACAATGGAGAAACTGCTTGAAGCCTTGGAAGCCTGACTTATCTCCTGTTCCATGGTTGTCAGTGCAGTTCTGCAAGACTATCTGAGGAACTGCCTTTTTGATGCCAGAGGAGATTGGAAATTGGAACTGCCATGTTCTTCACAGAAAGCTCCTTGTTTGGTCTCCCAGGACACTGTTTATGGCTGCACCTTTGCTTAGTCTCCGAGATGTAGCAACATATCAAAACTTTGCTGTTATACAACTGAATCATGACTCTTAAAATACCACCAATTGTCAACAAGGGAAACCACCAAAAAACACATTCATGGTCAGTGTCTACAATGATGAAGTAAGGTAAGATTCCTGCAAAAAACAAGCATGCATCCCGACCTTCTTACACCAATGTTAATCATCTCAGTGTTTGTCATAACACCAAAGCCACGCTTTATTCCCAAACGTTTTAATATTTTGAAAGCTCAACAGTAGTATTAGCTGTAAGATACTATGTATTACACTGTATATTCAAAGCTGTTCTTCCCCAGTTTGCTGTAAAAATTTGCATCTGAATGAGTTATTACAAGCACACTTACAAGTTACCACAGAAAAGAAACTGGCAGACTTGAGCAAAGCCACACAAAATTGTGAAGCCTTGTTAATTTTTTGTCCTGTATCATTTTACATTTTTCTTTTTAAAAGCAGCAGATAGTTGCAGTATTGACTTCTGTTTATCTGTTAAACTTTCAAATAACCTTGGGACAAAGGTAGCCCTGGACCCCTGACAAAGGGGACAGAATTATAGCAAATTAACTCAAATCTGCAGACAAGGGCGTATGGTTATGGCTTGCAGTTGTGAAGTGTCCTTCTTATTTGTCTATATTTCGTCTCAGTTTTTGATAATACGTATGCCACATTACGACAATATGAGAGAACTTTACGTCAGCATAACCTGAAATTTAAAGTTGCTTCTATGCAGGGGGAACTGAAGCATTTTGGGACGCGGGCCACTATGGGATGGTGGGATTTTCTTGGTTCTTAGTAAGGTATATATACCTTAATTATATATAATTATGTGCCATCATATCTTGAAATTTCACATCCTGATGTTTCTATCGTTTTATTGACAAATTACAGCCGCATGCAGAAGTATGGAGAAGAAAAGTTTGTTTTCCTACTACTAAAGTAAATTCAGAGGGGTTCACTTCAAATCATTCTGTGGACAAACCATGAACAAGTGTTTGTATGAATTTGATGCATCGTAACAAACAGTTATGTCTTGCTATCCTGATAAACACATTGACTGGTGCCTGAGAAATTGGCATTTTGGCGAAAAAGTCATGTCTGGGCTCATTGGGACAGTGAATTCGGGGCACATTTGGATGCACTTACTATGGCAGAATGTAGGTGTCCAAGTCAACTGAATGACCTGGGACAGCACACAATAGGTATTCAGGCAACAGTGAATAGAGGCATAGTGGATTACATTGCAAAGCACTGTGTGTTACTTACATAGAAGTCCGCAACCAGGACAGTTTATGTTAAATTTTCGAAACTGTTTAAAATAGTTAGCTATTGGCACTACACAGTGGCGGACTTACACGATAGTTTAGGGGGGACCCGGACATGTTTACGCAGTCGCAGGGCCCGCGTTATGGCAATTTTTATACAAAATGCTGCTATTAATCTTGGTGGTCTGGGGGGCGGGCCCCCTAGGCCACCCCTTTATTCGCCACTGCTACAAAGTGTTAATGCGTATATAGTCTTACACAATACTTGGCCTGGTCTTTAACCAATCAACCACCCAGCTAATGTGACATGATGTCGCAAACAATGTCATATTCTAGAAAATTTGGTGTAATTGTTTGTCGTGCCAATGTTACATTACAATTGATCATCAAGTTTGATGTTGTTAAACGACACTGTTGCACTTGATATTAATTATGTAATAACAAAAGTTGAAGCAGGATTCGATGAAGACAGATGTTTTAAGCCTGTACTTTCGAAATTTGGGAAACTTGAGGCCTGGATAAATTTGTTTGAGTAGGTATAACTGCATATATGAGTAGATACACTCAGCCACCCTTTAGTGTGATCAGAATCAGACAAGCGCTTCCACCTAGGCCTACACAAAACCTTTAAAACAAGGACAAAAGCTCTGGAACTTTCCTGAAGGTAATTTTTGGGTTTATTCTTCCGATTTAAAGGACCACACTCATGCACTTTTTTTATTTGATCTATAAATCAAACCTTATTTTTTATATGCATTGACACAGTCACTCATACACTTTTGCAAACAAAAGCCCAATAAAGCAAATATTCATTGTCAGTCTTTGGCCTGAGAGATGGCACAATTAAAAGCGACCCCTTGTGAACTATTGGTAAGGTGCCACGTCAGGCTGGGCAAAAAATAAACAAAATGGCAATTAATATAATGCAAAAGATGGCAGCAGCTTACAGTCGATGACCATCAGCCATCAATTGACACAGGCATGATTGACATGCATGGCTGGTCAGTGGTCACTCTGAACTGGCAGACACCTGGGCTGGAGAAGAGAGAGGGGGGAGGGCACCCAGCCTTACATCACCCATATCAAATGAGACACCTGACTGAAGTACAAAATTGGGCTGAAATGCAAATTTCATAATTTTTTCCTAAACAATGGTGAAATACGATTTTGGAAATATTAGCTTAACGCACCCGCAACACCTGATTCTTTTATGGGAACATAAGTTAATTAAAAGTAGGATTTCGACGAGTGTGTGCCTTTAAGGTGCAGTTTTATGATAGTTGCAAAGTGACATTTATATGATTGGTCACTGATTAAATACATTACATTGAAATTAATCATGTAAGTCGTCGGTTATCATAATTATGTGCTGTTTTGGAATTTACATGCTCTCTTCCAGATGAAAATGAGTACTAACCTTGGTCTCGTCTTCTGCATTGCATTCCTCTTTGGGATTCCACCTTCGGCCGCATTCCTCTTTTGGATTCCACCTTCGGCCGGTGGCCAACCTGACAGGTATGTCAAAATATATATGCGAAACGGAAAATGGGGTCTCTTGCATTTTGCTATAATTCACAAAAATATTCAGGATTTTAACTTAGGCCTATCATTGTTTTATCCCAATGAACCAAAAAATGGAATTGAAGTTGCCAATTCAACAAAATTGACCTGTCTCCCAACTTGGGGACTTGCATGACCAACAGAGTAGCAGGCTGCAGTGTCCGAGTCTCAAATTATCGTTGGCATCACATGTGCAAACGGCATCCCAATATACTCCGGAATTAGGCAACAAATTGTTTGCCAAAATTATTTACTTTTTTAAGCTAAACACAAAAATCTTGAAATTTCACCTTGGATGTGAGGGGCTTTGTCTCACTGTGCCTGCCGCCTCACTGTGCCCCGCTGTCCCCTACAAACACGCAAATATTCTATAACAATTGACGGCATGACCAGGCTGTCCTGGCATGTCAATTCACTCAGTTGCACATTTCAGCCTCTATCAGGTGGAGAGCAAATTTGCAACCGCATGCCACCATGATACAGATTTTAACTGATTTCCATTTCTTTCATTTCCTTCTAACTATAATTATCGCCCATGCTATGCTATGCATAGGGCGATTATGCTTTAGTGCTGAAATCTACTGAAGGGGTGAAATTACCAATGCTGTGGCCTCAACCAGCCCACTCTGGAAGTTCTTATCATATGCATAACACATTGATACCATTGTAGATGTGCACAACGGTTCGTATTTTCAGTTTAATTCAATATTAGAAAATTTACTATTATCAGTTTTAGAGGCTATCAAGGTCCAGAAAGCCTGCATTGTGGTGGCCATTTTCCCTTCCACAGGGTGAGTTTTAGTACACAGAATGGCCACTGCAAGCAGCTCATCAGATACATTACACAAGAGGGCAGCACCTGCAAGTCCTTTGCCACTTCCCCCCTTTGCACCACATTCTATTTCTCGGAAACTCAGCAATTCCTGCATCTCAGTAAAGTTCATGCATCTGTCCAACTAATTATACAGGTAGCACGGGCTTATATTGTATCTATTTCATATTATTCTATTCTCTTCCCTCCAATCTACGGGCAACTTACTATATATTATATAAATCTGTTTATATTTATGTAAATAAAATACTGGTTATAATATACACTCATGTAAACAAAAGATAGACATATAGATAGATAGATAGATAGATAGATAGATAGATAGATAGATAGATAGATAGATGCATGGATAGACGGATTGGCAGACAGATAGGATAGATGGATAGGATATACAGTAGGATAGGATAGATGGATAGTATAAACGGATAGGATAAACAGACAGGATAGATAGATAGATAGATGGAGGAATGGATTGACAGATGGATTGATGGATATATGGGACAGACGGACAGGATAGACGGATGGGATAAACAGATAGGATAAACGGATAGGATAAACAGATGGGATAAACAGGTAGGATAAACGGGATAAACGGATAGGATATACGGACAGGATAAACGGATGGGATAAACGAACGGGATAAACGGATAGGATAAACGGATAGGATAAATAGAAACGTAGATAGATAGATGAATGAATGGATTGACGGATGGATTGAATGATAGATAGACGGATGGATAGACAGATTGACAGACGGATAGGATAGATGGATAGGATAGATGGCTGGGATAAACAGATAGGATAGATGGATAGTATAAACGGATAGGATAAACAGACAGGATAGATAGATAGATAGATGGAGGAATGGATTGACGGATGGCTTAATGGATAGATGGGTTGACAGACGGATAGGATAGACGGATAGAATAAATGGATAGGATAAACAGATAGGATAAACAGATAGGATAAACAGGTAGGATAAACGGGATAAACGGATAGGATAAACAAATGGGATAAACAAATGGGATAAACGGATAGGATAAATGGATAGGATACATGGATAGGATAAACGGATAGGATAAATGGGATAAATGGGATAAATGGGATAACGGATAGGATAAATGGATAGGATAAACGGATAGGATAACGGGTAGGATAAACGGATAGGATAAACGGATATGCTAAACGGATAGGATAACAGATAGGATAAACGGATAGGATAAACAGATAGGATAAATGGATAGGATAAACAGATAGGATAAACAGGATAAATGGGATGAACCAATGCTTATGGGGTACTGGATAAACGGATAGGACAAACGGATAGGATAAACGGATAGAATAACGGATAGGATTAATGGATAGGATAAACGGGATAAACAGGATAACGGGTAGGATAAACCGATAGGATAAACGGATGGGATAAATGGATAGGATAAACGGATGGGATAAAGGGATAGGATAAACAGATAGGATAAATGGATAGATAAACGGATAGGATAAATGGATAGGATAAACGGAATAAATGGGATAAACGGGATAACGGATAGGATAAATGGATATGTTAAACGGATAGGGTCAACAGATAGGGTAATGGATAGGATAAATGGATAGGATAAACGGATAGGATAAACTGATAGGATAAACGGATAGGATAAACAGATAGGATAAACAAATAGGATAAATAGATAAGATAAACAGGATTAATGGGATGAACCAGTGCTTATGGGGTACTGGATAAACAGATAGGATAAACGGATAGGGTAAACAGATAGGATAAATAGATAGGATAAAAGGATAGGATAAACGGGATAAACAGGATAACGGGTAGGATACACGGATAGGATAAACGGATAGGATAAACAGATATGATAAACGGAGAGGATAAATGGATAGGATAAATGGATAGGATAAAAGAACGGGATAAAAGAACGGGATAAACTGGCTAACGGATAGGATAAACATAGGATAAAACATGCGGGGCATGGGCGATGCTGTGCCATTATATGTGCTTGTTACAGGGAATTCAATGTCATATTTGGATCAGTGCAAACAAGAGTCACATACTACATCAAGACTTCTGATGATGTCCCACAAAGGATTTGCTGCAAGGCTTTGGGAATTGGGCCCCCGTAAGTTTGTTTTAACTGAACTAGCGTAACAAGTTGTTCAATCAATTAATTATTGTGTCTATTTTGGCAACGTATCCCATTAAATTTTGATATACTAAACAAAATGCAGCTGAGATTACTGTTGTCACACCTTTTATAATGTTAAACTAATAGACCTATTTCACTGAATGGCCTGAACATTTACCCCAGATAACTTTTTGTAATTCTGCGACTCTTCATTGACTTTTCACACGTAGGAGATGTATACACTCTAAATCCAAAAAACACAACTTTCAAAATTTAAACTAAAAGGATGACCAAGTTATAAAGCCTTAAAGTTACATTAAAATGCACTAAAAGTACTCCAGCTTGGAGTCACCTCAGCTAGACCAATCAGAGGCAAGGGCGGGAAATCTATTAGCCAATGGGATTTTTAAAAGTATTCACCACTTTTCCCCTAGTGTTAACTGAGAAAACATTCAATTGAATTGGTCTATTAGAAAAAAGTGTTCTCTCTGCAAAAATCTCTCATATCATGTTTTTGAAACCATAATGTGAAACATGCTATGTAGTTTTGAAATATCACAAATTTCTTGGTAGAATTCACACATTACATAAAGAGACTCCGAGTAATCCACAAATAAGCGTATCTTCAAAGCGTTTGGTTTCCCAGTTGTTTGCACTCTTTATAATTTTTGGTACACAGCATGTGGTGTCACAGAATGAAATGAAACGTGACAAACGTCAATCGCAGAGTGTTGACTTTGCAGTATTTTCCATTCCAAATTATTGTTCACAATGATAGGGATCCAAATTTATGAAAAAAAAAATAGGTGCGTGTGTTGAATATCACTTTTTGCCACGATTGTCAAATGGTGTTTCTTCTCAGTTTACATGATTTTTTCCTGTCATTTTTCGTGGGCAGTTGGACTTTCTGTGTCATGAGACAAGAAGGCCCTTTTCGAAATGACATTCTTTAAGAAGCGTCACAGTGACATGAAGCCCACAAATATAATAATAGATTTTACAATAGTTTCAGACTGAACGGATCTAATGACTTACGCTTCCTGGATATAGGGTGCAGACCTGAAGGTGAAGGGCAAGAAAGGTATTGGGCAACTGTTCTTTGGGGAAACAACATCGGAACTCCTGCCATCCAGTGCAACGGGATTCCAACCGGATCAACTGTGTCATTCACATATGGAACTGACATTTGATTTGACAAAGTATGATAAAATGAATTGGAAAGTAGAAATACTAAATAAAGATATCTAAATGCAATTCTTTGTTTCCTGTTTTTCACAAATGTGATACTCACACTCCATGAACGAAAAGCACACCAAGGTGCCCAAACAGGTATTCAGCATATCACAAACAGGATGCCCATGTAGCCAGTTCCTCAGAGTACCCCAATTGAGTTACTTCAGAGAACCTGAATAGGCAGGGGTGTATCTAGAAATGGCCTGGGGGGGACCATAACATGGGGCAAATATGCAGCGCTACGCGGCATTTTCCTATCTCTTCCATGTTAATTTTGGGCCTTAAGGGGGGCATCTTAACCATTGGACCATTTTGTGCTCGCATGTTATCATATAAATTTCACTGAGGTGAATTTTGTAATAGCCCTATATGTGGAATGGTAAAATCAAATGCAATACTGCTAAAAAAGGCATGCCGAAATTAAGGATGGCTTACAGCCAAACACCTTGATATAGAATTAGAGTGGACTGTGGCACTGTGAAAATGGCACTTAGAATGTCATCATGCTGATGATTTGTCATGATCAAACCCAATACTTTCAATGTCAATTTGATTGAAGGAGACTATCCCACTTGTTGGTGACAGCCAAACGAAAGGATTATGCATCTGCTTTTCACTCTAAAATCCGTTATGAGTAGTCAAATGGCTTTCTCTTGATCATGACTAATCAAATAGCCTCTATGTTTCCCATGTTGAAAGTAGAGAAGATGACACTTCATCGGCTATCATGAGTCACGAAGTGCCACAGTCCACTCTAATTCTATATCAAAGTTTTTGGCTGTAATGGGTTCAGATTCTATAGATAGAAATAGCTGATCAGGCACAATGTGGGTAAATTTTGCAGTCATAAGGCAGTGCCTTTAAGGCACCAGCTGAATTTATTTAAACCATCGATACAAACCAGATAACCGCTTTCGAAATATTATAGCGTTATTGTCACAATCAACCATTGAGCCAGCTCCGCATGTTCACTACTCACAGTAACAGAAGCTCCTCGTTTGAATCTGAATTGTGAACAACCTGAAGCTGCCGTGAAATATTGTAGTTTAATGTGAAATTTTAAAGAGACAATTAATGATATTAACACAGATCTTATGCACATAATACGTTACGATAACATCTTATTAGGACCTGGAAATCCCATTATTTAGTGTCTCATATAACATTTTTGAGCGCTTCTGAGCAGTTTACTGGAAGAGGCGCTATATAAATCACTATTATTATTATTATATTATTATTATAAAGTCGACCGAATCAATAATATAGATAGAGAGAATCGGACTTGGTGATGGAAAACGGAGCATATCTCAGCTTCTGTTCAACCAATCTGTATGATCTAAACGCCGTTGGAATCTGCATAAAAGACACAATTATAAAAAATAAGCACAAATCGATTATGTGAAGTAAAAAATTTGAAAAATTGTAGCTAGATTATAGCACTAAGGTCAAAATTTAGCATCCTGAAAAGCTTCAGGGATTGAACTGACGGCTCATCAATGGGAGGCCTCATGACAGGATACACCCCCCGCTCCCTTTTCTTATTCCCGTAATATCAGCTACCCCCCACTTTACCCCCTCTTTGCCCCCTGCTTCCCCCCACTTGACACCCGCTAGCCCCCACTTGCCCCCGCTCGCACCCCACTTGCCCCCGCTTATACCAGTCTTGTCCCACTTGCCTCCCACTAGCCCCCGCTAACCACCTGCCTCCTGCTAGCCCCCGCTTACCCCCCACTTGCCCCACTTACCCCCACTTGCCTCTCGCTAGCCCCTGCTTACCCCCACTTACCCCCTCTTGCCCTCCGCTTCCCCCCACTTGCCCCACATAACCTCCTACATTCCCCCAATTACCCCATCTTTCCCCTCAGTTACCCCCAAATAACATTTTCTTATGTTAGTTTTACCCCATAGGGTTGGGGGTGTATCCTGTCTTGAGGCCTTTTTGGTAAAAAAAAAGTGCTATCTACACCGCGTTCCCAATTATTATGCAACCATGCTTTTTTGCATTATCTCAAAAAGAAATAACACTATTTGAATATTCTTTTCACATAATGATAAGTGTACCATAGTGCTAATATCCTGCCAATTTTGTCCAATTCCATTTACTCAGTTAGGAGTTATGCCATATAAGGATGTTTTGGGGTGTTCCCAATTATTATGCAAATTCTTGGAGAAGTATCCATGGCCACCGAAAATCAACAAATTTGATTATGAATTGACATTAGAATATACCTCATAACACCAAATAAAAAATCAAACCATCATTTCAAACGCGGATGCATTCATGACCAAGAAATCAATATAATACCACTGCATTGAAAAACCATTGAAATTGGCTTTTTTCTCAATAAAGAAGCCTCCCATGCTCTTAAAAAATTTAATATAAATAAAATTCTACCTTAGAATATATCCACAGCACACCCCGGTCATACTGTGTGATGAAACACTAGATCTGGTATCTCTGCAAAATATGACACCAAATTAAAAACTCACACTTCTGTTTCCCATTGGAATAGCATTGGCAATTGGTTGCGTTCAATTCATTTCAAGATATTTCTCAAATACTGTGGTGCAACTTAATTGCCATTGACTTACAAGAGAGTTCTAAACCTGAGAAAAAGTGTAAAATGACTTTGGTAATGATTTTTCATTTTGTCTGGCTAACAGAGGTTTTTTATTGCAATAAAACAGTAATTTCAATGCTATTTCTATGCAGGCGAATAACATGAATTTCTTGGCTATAAATGCATCTATGTTTGAAATGATGGTTATACTTTTTCTTTTGTGTTATGGGATATATGTTGATGGCATCTTCAGATTAGTTTAGATCATTTTGAGTGGCCATGGACGATTTTCCAAGAACTTCCATAATAATTGGGAACACCCCAAAACATCATTATATAACATAACTCCCAACTGAATAAATGGAATTGGACAAAATTGGCAGGATATCAGCTCCATGGTACACTTATCATTATGTGAAAAGAATTTTCAAATAGTGTTATTTCTTTTTGAGATAATGCAAAAAAGCATAGTTGCATAATAATTGGGAACGCAGTGTAGTTCCAAGTCTCGACAAAAAAAAAAAATTTGGTTGAGCCCGGTCCAGGCACTGTGACACATTTTTCACTCCGGGCATGAAATTCACACAAAAGTTATTCAAAGGCCTAAAATGGAATGAAAATTTGACCATCAAACCTCAATAATTCTCAATTAAGAAATGGATGGATTATTGGCGCTTTACGTCCGGTATTTGTGCACTTGGTAGCCTGATTAGAACAGAAGTAGGACACAGCAATGAGGTGACTTACGATTGACAGACCCGCCCAGCAATAGTCCGGTTGACCCTGCAAGAGCTGGTTTCGAACCCGGGACCCAGTGATTGGCATCCCCAGCATGCAACCACTGAGCTAACCCCCCCCCCCCCCATCAAAACTAACATAACTTGAAGGTGACATAGTTGCGGCTGCCAAAAGAGATTAATTCTAAGTACAATGCAAGCTAAATGTCACGGATGCAAAGAAAGGAGGCAAAAAAAAAAAGTTTACATGGAATTACTTTGATTGAAAAAAGATGGTGAGATGATTGCTGGTTACAAAGAGTGAACAGTGAGAGTAATTGGGGGGGGGGGGGTTACATAAGACAGCAATAGATAGAATTATATTTTTGTTTCAAAAAAAAAAAAAAAAAAAAAATAGAGTCCAACACTTTTTGCAAAAATTTTGCACGAAAACGCCAATATCTCATAAAATAGAAGAGATATCAGCATCTGGTTTTAACCACTCCTATGACACTTTATTTCTTCATCTTTTTGTGGCATAAATTTTGGAAATTTCTCAAAGAGCAATACATGACAATGATGTAAAAAAGTTTTTTCGAAAAAATTTTATTGGAAAAAGTTTTAAAGAAAATCCTTTGATATTGCATGAATCTGTTGCCAAAACAAAACGACTGGGTGAAAAAAAATATGGAACGATTGAACGATTCTCCTACTTATGCATTCTGCAACCCAAAAAATGTCAAAAATGAGGGGTAAAAAAATTTTAAACTGTATTTGAAATTTGAAAACTACCTGAACATAAAAATTCATTACAAACGGAGCATAGCTGCACTTTTCCCACGCCGGTAATATAATCGACTGCGACGCTATGAGGAAAATAGAGGAAAATAGCGAAAAACGTGCGTTTCGCAATTTCTTCAATAATTTAAAAACCGCAACGGGGATTTTGACGAAAATTTGTCAGAAAATAATCCAAATGTGTCTTGCTGCCTCTGTCAGATTTGGAAATTTTAGCTCTAACAGTTACCGAGTTGCTGATTTTTAAATATGGTATGTTGAAGCGCCCCCTAGTGGCCAAAATCTACATACTTTTTTAATTTTTTCTAAGAAATATTCTAACTTCCTTGGGAAACTGGTTAGAAGCCTAGGAATGGTGGCAAAAGATGCACAGTAGTTGGGTTCATATGTCTATCCAAAAAAATTGATACCCTAAGAGGGAAAGATTTTGAATCGAGGCCAGTTTTCCAAAAGTAGCGTTTTACGAAGCTCCATCTTAGCGTGTAACTCCTGGTACTTGTTGATGTTTGATGTCCATGTAAACCCCCTCCCCCCCGCCAATTTACCCACAATGCCCACCTGATGTCCCCCTTTGTGACTTCCCCCCCCCGCATCAGTGTGCCAACCCCCCCCCCCCGAAAAAATGCCGTTACGTAGTTGAATATCTGTATTCCAAACCCTAAAAATATAATGCTTTTGCATGTTATAGGTGGCGCTAGTGCATGTTTGGTGATGTTTACCCCATAATTTATGTAAGACGTTACCCTTGAACTAAAAAAAATTAATTACCCTTAAAAATGTAGTTTCAGTGCCCTTGTTTTTGCAATTTGGACAAAATTTAGCATTTTTCCATTTTGTAGATGGCGCTGTGGTATGGTTGGTAATTTTTACCCCCCCCCCTAATTTCTGCATAGATGGACTGAGCGACTTCCCTACTTTGTCTCAGTGTCTTTTTTAAATTGTTCTCCGCATTCTAAAAGAGATAATATTAGGTTTGTTTCACAATTCAGACATTTTCAATTGTTGCCTGTTGTGAGATTCATCTGAGAATTGGGCACAATAGCTTGCTAAGGGGGTTTCCCGGACTTGGAGCCATAGAATTCCTTGGTTACCTTCATGAATAAGGTCTAAATAATTATTCACAGTAGTCAATATCATAAAACTTGTTCTACAGGTCCAGTTGATAGGGTATTGTAAGGGAATTCCCATTTATTGACATTCGAATTTTGAAAACAGCGATCTGATTGGCTGATAAATAAAACCCCTGAATGCAACAATTCATATTGTCCAAAGTAATAATTTTCAGTGGAATTTTTCTTTGTAAGTGACAATCCATCTTCCCTGAAAATTTGATTAACGTATGTGTGCCGTAACTCTACTAATATTGACATTATTATTAATATAACTATATTATTGGTAATTATTAGTGCAAATGTTGGAAAACTTCACATAATGATCATTTCCATCAATATGGTGGCTGCGTGGGTTTTGTTTGTCTGCTTTTTAAAAACATCCCAGCAGATCTGTGATGCATGGTGTCGGTGACATTATTCTTGATCAATTGGTCAATTTGTTGATGGTCAAAACCCAATATAATAAGCGTATTTGTCCATTTATGTAACAATCAATAAAACAGGGAAACAATATAATTATACCTGACAAAGTAATGATTTTTTCCCCAAGTTAAAACTGGCTTGGAAAATGGAATAGATAAAGAAAGTTGTGAGCATTGAAATGATATATATTGACACGTGTATCTGTATTTGATATTTCTGTTTGTCATTAAAAGTTTATACATATATATGATATAATGATAATGAGTTCAGATATGAGTTTCGAGTTCTGACATTATGAAAATGACTAAAGCCTGTGACACAGGTGTGTTGATGCAATGGCAGAAAAATTACACTGTAAAATTCGAAATTTTGAGTCAGCTTAAACATCTGAGTGAGATGGTTGCACAATTTGTTTGAGCTAATATAGCTTGTTGTCTTAAGTTATGATAATCTGTCCATTGTCAAAACTTAGAGCAACAAACTATGTTAGCTCACAGGAGTTGTGCAAAACCATCTCACTCAAAATTCAAATTTAGAATGTGTATGTATACACTGATCACCCAGTGAGTTTCCATGGGATAAAATAGTGACCTGCTAGAACTAATACTGTACCACTAGTACTACTAGTAGTAGTACACATGCATGAGATAAGGCATGTAACCAACGGGATACACTTACACGTGCGTTGGACAAATCAGCCTGAATGATACACTCTTGATCAAAATGCTTGAATATTTTGGATATTTTCAGTAATTCAATATCAGGCAGTTCCACAAAGCTGATGGAAAGTTGTGTGTGAGGCAGGAAGGCCCAGAAGCATTAAAAAACTGCATCATGCCACATGCCCTAACGGTGGTCAATCCGACTGATTTAAGTACAGAAGTGATCAAGTACTCGTTAACATACCTGGAATCAGTGCGTGTTTAGGCTGCCACCGATTATGGCCAAAAGTTTTGTCCGATTATGCAGAATGGAAACGTCACTGCTGACTCCTATCTGCTCTTTTGGAAAGAGGAAATGATATCTCATGAAAGAGAACAGTTCAGTTGATACTTTTTATTCATTTGTGACAGTGCTAGAAGAAAGAATGAGAAGGTTTGAAAGTGGCAGCATTTGATGAAGACATGACCGAGAATCAGTGTTTAACACCTGGGGGGATTGGGAGAGAGAAAGGGATGATGAATGTGATTGGGTGACTTGGGCTTTACGTCCTGTATTTATGCACTTGGCAGGCTAATTAATGCTGGAGGAGGACACGGCAATGAGGCGAAGGATGATTGAAACAGCTGCCCAACATAGGCCCAGGTGTCCCGGCAAGAGCAGGATTCGAACCCTGAATCCAGCGATTGGCAGTCCAGCACGCTACCACTAGACCTCGTTTTATCAAGCCCACTTGAAATTTTAGCCACTTTCTGAGACACTGGTGTATTTATATGAAAAATTCCCATTATATAACTTCAAGCTGCTGCCAATACAGAACACAACCTCCTTGAAATCAATATCCTGACATTGTGCTTCTAATGACTTGGCAGGTCTCACACAACAGAATAGCTTAGAGTGTGCACAGCCGGCCAATACTTGGCCTTCTATAAAGGACACTGGTCATTGTCAGACCTTTATCATTGATAGATGTAATTTTGAGTGCCAACAATTCAACAATTGCAATATATCAGGTGATGAGCATCATTACTCATTGTAAAACCTGGCAGATTGCCACAGACCATAATTTACAGTGAGCCTACCACAGTTCATACACGTAGGCCAACGGTCCTTGATTCACTGCGAGTTTAGATATGAGTTTCGAGTTCTGACATCATGAAAATGACTACAGCTTGTGACACAGGTGTGTTGATGCAATGACAGCAAAATTACACTCTAAAATTTGACATTTTGAGTCAGCTCACTGACTAACAGTCCTCATCATATTTATGTGAAATCTTAAGTTCTTTCTATACTGAGACAATTCTATTCTCTAACATTGCAATATATAAAATATATTATAACTTCAAGCTATGATGTCATTTTAAACTGGGTCAGATTCCCCGACTTCTCGCCATTGTGAATCCACCCAAAGCTGAGCATCACAGTTTCAGCTCAAAGTCAGAGTGAAAATTGGGTCTGGAAAACCTGTGCAAATTACCAAATCACAGCCTGTCAGCCAATGGGCGGCCAGAACAACTAAACACATCACATAATCCAGGTGTTTACAAAAACTGTCAAAGCCTTTTCAGTCTGCCTTTTGTTTATAGCAAGGCCCTTTGAAGGTTCAAGTTGCAGCCAATGGCAGACCATTGGGATCACTTCAACAGTCATGTTGTGATCATAGAATAAACAAAATGTAATGCTTCCTTCAATATATCAATGTTGAAACTGCGATGCGTAGATTTACTGTCAGTCAGCCCATTGGCTATCAAGCTGTGACGATGTGGTTGCAGGGTTGCACGAGCTTTCCCTGATAAAATGCTTAATCTGACATCGTGTTGAAACTGTGATGCTAGAAGCCGGGGACTCTGACCAAGTTTAAAATGACATCACAGCTTGTAGTTCTTTTACACAATGCTAGAGAATAGAGTCATCTCTGACATCAAACTTCAACAGCATAGAAAAGAACTTGAGATTCCACGTGAATATGACGAGGACTGTAAATTATTGAGTGAGATGGTTGCACAATTTGTTTGAGCTGACATAGCTTGTTGTTTTAAGTTATGATAATCTGCCCATTGTCATAACTTAAAACAACAACAAGCTATTTTAGCTCAAAGGAATTGTGCAAACCATCTCTCTCAAAATTCAAATTTTACAGTGTGTATATATGGATCACCCAGGGAGTTTCCATTGGGTAACCAACGGGATAAGCTTACACGTGCGACGGACAAATCAGCCGGAATGTTACACTCTTGATTAAGATGCCGGAATATTTTGGATATTTCAAGTAGTTCAATCTCAGACATTTCCGCAAACCTAAAGGAAAGTTTTGTGTGAGGCAGGAAGGTCCAGAGGCATTACGAAAACTTCATCATGAATCACTGGCTGTTTCGGTTGCCATCCATTATATTACGGATGGAAACGCCATTGCTGCCTCTTATCTGCACTTTTTGAAAGAGGAAAATGGTACCTCATGATCAACCAAGAACAGTTCAGTTGAAACATTTTATTCATTTAGTCAAACCCATCACAGGCAGTGTTCACATGCTTTGCTTATTCTGTTATATTATACCAAGGTGTATTGCTCAAGCTCCCCCTATGGGAAAATGACAGTCGTCGTGTGCGGTCATATTTGCGGAAGTTGCCATAAATAGTATTCTTGGGATATCCCATGGCCACCAGGACTGTTTTGTGGTGGCTGGGAAACAGGCTATAGTATGCTCACCAAAGGGCAGACTGAGGTTCCAATTTAATCAAGAGATGGCTCTGTGGTCTCCTAAATTCTGATTGGCTGTCAAAGGGAATTCCCTTGTGATGCATGCTGATATGGGTGCACACATAGGTAAGATTGGCCAAACAAGGTTTAATGGGAGTCTAAATGCGGTGTAGTGGGTGAAAATCATCTCTAAGTGTAGCTGAGAGACTATTATCTCACAGAACCAACAAGAATGTTGTGAAAGGCTGCTCCTTGAGCAATTTTAATCAATTTTCTATATTTGCACTCCACCAGGCGGCACTTGAGCCATACACCTTCCTCTCTATCTCTAGAACTGCTAAGCCATTGTGATCATTCCGCCTGTGAACCCATGCACAGGGCACCAAAAATAGAATGAAGCCTTATTTTAAGTCCAGTAAACTGCAACTCTGCAATATTTATAAGAAGAGACTTCTAAGATGAGGATAATTTTTACAGAAAGTGTGTCTTCAAAGACACAAAATGAATTATTCATCAAGAGAAATATTTTCAAACCACCTGAATTTTGATGTGGTCCCAACATAAAGAGAATGAATAATGCTGACAGTTTTTGCTGATCACAATTTAGGAACCAGCGAGGATTGTGTGAGGTTATTTTGCCCACCTCGGCACACCTGCTGCCCCTGTCAAGCAACGGCATGAGTAATGGCATTGTAGTGTTCTTGGGAAGTCACAAATTATCACAATAACACATTTGGACACAGGGAACATTCCTAGTTCATTCCCATCAGTTTTAGTGTATTTGCACATTTGGGAACACCCCAGGAGAAAAAGGTATGAATTTCGTACTAATGCAGGTACTCTGCATTGCTATTGTCTGTATCCATTGAATAGATAGATAGATAGATAGATAGATAGATAGATAGATAGATAGATAGATAGATAGATAGATAGATAGATAGATAGATAGATAGATAGATAGATAGAACTTTTTGGAAAAGCACCCAGAATCTATCAATTGAAAGTTAAACTGTTCCTAAAATTCCATTAATATTTACCTCACGACGTTAATTAAATGTAAAACTTTATTTTAATCTCACTTGGATGTCTTCCTGACCAAGAAATCTATATGATACAATTTTACTGGAAAACCATAAAAATTGCCTTTTTCTCAAATAGAGGGCCCTTGTGTTAAAAAAAGGCATATCAAAGTAAATGCACCTTAGAAAACATTGATATCAGTCAAAATCTCACACCTCTGTTTTCCATCTCTATAGGAATGGCAATGTCAATCGGAGGAGCTCAATTAAATTTAAGATATTTGTCACGAATGTTGGGGCTGCATGGGGCAATTTGATGTTCTTTACTTAAGAAAGTTCTAAATCTCAGATAAGCAGAGAATGAGTTTAATAATGATTTCATATTTTGTCTGGAAAGCAGTCTTTTTATTAGGCCTACGAAAAGATTTTAATTTCCATGCTATTTCAATGCATAGAAATAATATTTGGATTTCTTGGATATGAATTCATTCACGTTTGAATGATGGTTATATTTTTCATTTATTGCCATGAGATCAATATATTTATGGTTTTTGAAGATCAGTTAGGTAGATTTTGGGTATCCTTCGAAGAAATTGCACAATAATTGGGAACAACCCAATACCTGATTATCATGATTATATAGTATAGTATACCTCCTTTCTGAACTTTTAGAATTGGACTGACAGGATATTGGCTCTATATATGGTACATGTGTAATTAGTGTATCCAATTAGTTTATTTATTTTGGAGATACAAAGAAAAAACATGTTTTCATAATAATTGGGAACATAGTGTAACACGTGAATGGCTCGCAATATAATAATGCCTTCCATTAATGTAAAAATGGCATGGAAATCACACACCAGAGCAGAATGCAAAAAGGGTGACTTAAAGGCTTACTGCCAGATTTAGATTCTGTATATAGATCTGCAAGCTAATCAGGCAGGATATGAGTGAATTTTGTTGTCAATATTGCACCAGCAGAATCCGGATCATCAATACCAGCAAAGAAATGCTTCAAATATTATTATCGTTTTCATAGCTATGTGTTTTTTGAAAACTTCGTTTTGTGGTTAAACCGTGACATCATCGGGTATCTGTCAATATGATTGGTTTAATCTTCAATCTGTGACATATCAGTTCAGACTTTGACATCACAGTTAATGACAAAGGAATTTAAAACTGTCAGGCAATGTTACTACTTGTGTACAACCACAACAAACAATGCATGTATAAGCTGAGTGTTGCACCTCATTGTTTTCCAAACAAAATGTGTCGCTGTTTTTCACAATACACCAGTCATCACAATTGCAAACAAATTTTTTTTCAGTAATTGCAACTTTCCTTCGAGGCTAAGTGAGGAGAGTATAATTTCTTTCTGCAGTTCTGCAGTTCTGCAGCAATTCTGCAGGTAGCTGCAGAATTCTGCAGTTCTGCAGCAAATTCTGCAGTTCTGCAGCAAATTCTGCAGTTCTGTAAGAAGCTGCAGAATTCTGCAGTTCTGCAGCAAATTCTGCAGTTCTGTAAGAAGCTGCAGAATTCTGCAGTTCTGCAGCAAATTCTGCAGTTCTGTAGGAAGCTGCAGAATTCTGCAGTTCTGTGGCAAATTCTGCAGTTCTGTAAGAAGCTGCAGAATTCTGCAGTTCTGCAGCTCCCAGCAGGATTTTTGAAGCTTTGTTACTTGATTCAGCTTATTGCAATGCATCTGCAAGGTTCAGACCTCTTTCACAATGTGTTGCCGCTACCCAGGAAACGTTGGTTTGGGGGCGTAGCGGTTTAGGGGTCGGTGGGGGGGGGGGGGTTTGGGGATTTGGTGCTCGTCAGGTTCAGCAGCGTTTCTGAAAAAATTCTGCAGCAGAATATGTAATTCTGTAGGAGTTATGCAGCTTGGGAGGTTTTATGCATTTATGCAGCCAGCTGCAGAATTCTGCAGGAAGCTACAGAATTCTGTAGGAAGCTGCAGAATTTCACAAATTCTGCAGCCACCTGCAGAATTTCACCAATTCTGCAGCTACCTGCAGAATTCTGCAGTTCTGCAGCAAATTCTGCAGTTCTGTAGGAAGCTGCAGAATTCTGCAGTTCTGCAGCTCCCTGCAGGATTTCTGAACCTCTGTTACTTCCTCCAGCTTATTGCAAGGCATCTGCAAAGTTCAGGCCTCTTTGACAAGTATGGTGCCGCTACCCAGGAAACGTTGGTGGGGGGGTTGGGGGTTTGGGTGGTCATCTGTCTCAGCAGCGTTTTTGAGAAAATTCTGCAGCAAAATCTGTAATTCTGTAGGAGTTATGCAGCTTGGGAGGTTTTATGCACTGCTGAAGAATTCTGTAAGAAGCTGCAGAATTCTGCAGGAAGCTGCAGAATTCTGTAGGAACCTGCAGAATTTCACAAATTCTGCAGCCACCTGCAGAATTTCAACAATTCTGCAACTGCCTGCAGAATTCTACAGTTTCTCAAAAAATTCTGCAGGGAGCTGCAGAATTCTGCAGTTCTGCAGCTCCCTGCAGGGTTTTTGAAGCTCTGTTACTTCATTCAGCCCATTGTAATGCATAGATCTGCAAAGTTCAGGCCTCTTTGACAAGGTCTTACCGCTACCCAGGAAACGTTGGTTTGGGGGCGTAGCCGTTTGGGGGTCGGGTGGGGGGGTTGGGGGTTTTTTGTGTGCTTGTCTGGCCTAGCAGCGTTTCTGAAAAAATTCTGCAGCAGAATATTAAATTCTGTAGGAGTTATGCAGCTTAGGAGGTTTTATGCACTGCTGCAGAATTCTGTAGGAAGCTGCAGAATTCTGCAGGAAGCTGCAGAATTCTGTTAGAAGCTGCAAAATTCTGTAGGAAGCTGCAGAATTTCACAAATTTTGCAGCCACCTGCAGAATTTTACCAATTCTGCAGCTGCCTGCAGAATTCTGCAGTTTCTTAAAAAATTCTGCAGGAAGCTGCAGAATTCTGCAGTTCTGCAGCTCCCTGCAGGATTTCTGAACCTCTGTTACTTGCTCCAGCTTATTGCAATGTATCTGCATAGTTCAGACCTCTTTGACAAGGGTCTTAACACTACCCAGGAAATGTTGGTTTGGGGGTCGGGGTTTGGGGGTCGGGTCACGGGGTCGGGGGTTTTGGTGCTCATCCGTCCCTGCAGCATTTCTGAAAAGTTTCTGCAGCAAAATCTGTAATTCTGTAGGAGTTATGCAGCTTGGGAGGTTTTATGCACTTATGCAGCTAGCTGCAGAATTCTGCAGGAAGCTGCAGAATTCTGTTAGAAGCTGCAGAATTCTGTAGGAAGCTGCAGAATTTCACAAATTTTGCAGCCACCTGCAGAATTTTACCAATTCTGCAGCTGCCTGCAGAATTCTGCAGTTTCTTAAAAAATTCTGCAGGAAGCTGCAGAATTCTGCAGTTCTGCAGCTCCCTGCAGGATTTCTGAACCTCTGTTACTTGCTCCAGCTTATTGCAATGCATCTGCATAGTTCAGACCTCTTTGACAAGGGTCTTAACACTACCCAGGAAATGTTGGTTTGGGGGGTCGGGGTTTGGGGGTCGGGTCACGGGGTCGGGGGTTTTGGTGCTCATCCGTCCCTGCAGCATTTCTGAAAAGTTTCTGCAGCAAAATCTGTAATTCTGTAGGAGTTATGCAGCTTTGGAGGTTTTATGCACTTATGCAGCTAGCTGCAGAATTCTGCAGGAAGCTGCAGAATTCTGTTAGAAGCTGCAGAATTCTGTAGGAAGCTGCAGAATTTCACTCATTTTGCAGCCACCTGCAGAATTTTACCAATTCTGCAGCTGCCTGCAGAATTCTGCAGTTTCTTAAAAAATTCTGCAGGAAGCTGCAGAATTCTGCAGCTCCCTGCAGGATTTCTGAACCTCTGTTCCTTGCTCCAGCTTATTGCAATGCATCTGCATAGTTCAGACCTCTTTGACAAGGGTCTTAACACTACCCAGGAAATGTTGGTTTGGGGGGTCGGGGTTTGGGGGTCGGGTCACGGGGTCGGGGGTTTTGGTGCTCATCCGTCCCTGCAGCATTTCTGAAAAGTTTCTGCAGAAAAATCTGTAATTCTGTAGGAGTTATGCAGCTTGGGAGGTTTTATGCACTTATGCAGCTAGCTGCAGAATTCTGCAGGAAGCTGCAGAATTCTGTTAGAAGCTGCAGAATTCTGTAGGAAGCTGCAGAATTTCACAAATTCTGCAGCCACCTGCAGAATTTTACCAATTCTGCAGCTGCCTGCAGAATTCTGCAGTTTCTTAAAAAATTCTGCAGGAAGCTGCAGAATTCTGCAGATCTGCAGCTCCCTGCAGGATTTCTGAACCTCTGTTACTTGCTCCAGCTTATTGCAATGCATATGCAAAGTTCAGACCTCATTGACAAGGGTCTTAACACTACCCAGGAAATGTTGGTTTGGGGGGTCGGGGTTTGGGGGTCGGGTCAGGTGGTCGGGGGTTTTGGTGCTCATCCATCCCTGCAGCGTTTCTGAAAAGTTTCTGCAGCAAAATCTGTAATTCTGTAGGAGTTATGCAGCTTGGGAGGTTTTATGCACTTATGCAGCTAGCTGCAGAATTCTGCAGGAAGCTGCAGAATTCTGTAGGAAACTGCAGAATTTCAAAAATTCTGCAGCCACCTGCAGAATTTCACCAATTCTGCAGCTGCCTGCAGAATTCTGCAGTTTCTTAAAAAATTCTGCAGGAAGCTGCAGAATTCTGCAGTTCTGCAGCTCCCTGCAGGATTTTTGAAGCTCTGTTACTTCATTCAGCTTATTGCAATGCATATGCAAAGTTCAGACCCTTTGACAAGGTCTTGCCGCTACCCAGGAAGCGTAGGTTGGGGGCATAGCGGTTTGGGGGTCGGTTGGGGGGTCGGGGCCTTTGGTGCTCGTCAGGTAGCAGTTTGTGGAATGACCTCTATCAAAATTAACTTTCATAGACGTTCTGCCTCTCTGCTCGGCCAATTCTTAACCAAATTTCATTCAGTAAAAAGTTTCAGGTACCCTACAACCAGGTCTATAGACTGCAGTAGTCAGTCTTTGTCTGTCGTTGTTTCTTTTCGCCGTACGATACATTTTTCGGCGAACGGTCAGCAGGAAAAAATGTCATTTTATAAACTGTTGACAGTGCTCTGTCAAATTAAACTTCCATGAACGTTTTGCCTCTCTGTTCGGTCAATTCTTAACCAAATTTCATTCAGAAAAAAGTTTCAGGTACCCTACAACCAGGTCTATATACTGCAGTAGTCAGTTTCTGTCCGTCTTTGTTTCTTTTCGCCGTACGACACATTTTTCGGCGATGGGTCAGCTCGCAAAAATGTCATTTTACAGTGCTCTGTCAAAATAAACTTCCATGGACGTTTTGCCTGTCTGTTCGGTCAATTCTTAACCAAATTTCATTCAGAAAAAAGTTTAAGGTACCCTACAACCAGGTCTATAGACTGCAGTAGTCAGTCTTTGTCCGTCTTTGTTTCTTTTTGCCGTACGACACATTTTTCGGCGATGGGTCAGCTCGCAAAAATGTCATTTTACAGTGCTCTGTCAAAATAAACTTCCATGGACGTTTTGCCTCTCTGTTTGGTCAATTCTCAACCAAATTTCATTCAGAAAAAAGTTTCAGGTACCCTACAACCAGGTCTATAGACTGCAGTAGTCATTCTTTGTCCATCGTCGTTTCTTTTTGCTGTACGACACATTTTTCGGCGAACGGTCAGCTCGCAAAAATGTCATTTTATAAGCTGCAGAATTCATTGCAGACGAGCACCAAAACACCTGCAGGTGCAGGAAGAAATTTAAGTGTACTGGAATTCTGCAAGAAGCTACAGGAAGCTGCAGAATTTCAAAAAAATTTTTTGAAAAGGGTCTTGCCATTACCCAGGAAACGTTGGTTTGGGGGTCGGTAGGGGGGTTGGGGGTTTTGTGCTCCTCTGTCTCTGCAGCATTTCTGTAAGAAGCTGTAGAATTTCACAAATTCTGCAGCTTCCTGCCCTGACCCCCCCATCCGACCCCCAAACCGCTACGCCCCCAAACCAACGCTTCCTGGGTAGCGGCAAGACCTTGTCAAAGAGGTCTGAACTTTGCAGATGCATTGCAATAAGCTGAATGAAGTAACAGAGCTAAAAAAACCAGAACCGTAAGCAGTTTCAACGCTCGTCTGTTAATATGAAATCTATCAATGTGTGCCAGATTATCGCCCACAGGCCAATACCTAATTTCATAACCCTAAGCGGTATTTTGAGGTTACAATGGGCGGTTCAAGAATGAAGAAAGATGGCTGCCAAAATGACCACAATCTTAGATTTATCTACAATTTACGGATCCATGCCCACAGGCTAATACCTGTACGTAATTTCATAACTCTAAGCGAAAAAGTAAGGTCAAAATGGGCAGTTCAAGGATGTCAGACATTTTGAAGTGACCATTTTGGTGGCCATCTTGGATTTCACAACATGTTCCCGATGCATGCCCACAGGCCAATACCTGTACCAAATTTCATAGCTCTGAGAGGAATATTGAGAGTACAATGGGCGGCTCAAGAAATTATGGAAGATGGCTGCCAAAATGGCTGCCATCTTGGATTTTTCAATATGATCCTGATCAATACCCACAGGCCAATACCTGTACCAAATTTCATAACTCTTCACGAAATATTGAGATCACAATGGGCAGGTCTAGAATGAGAAAGATGGTTGCCCAAATGGCAATGACAAAATGGCCGCCATCTTGGATTTCTCAACATGTGCCCGATCGATACCCACAGACCAATACCTGTACCAAATTTCAATTCTCTAAGCAAGATATTGAGGTCACAAAGGGCAGTTCAAAAATGAAGGAAGATGGCTGCCAAAATGGCTGCCATCTTGGATTTCTCAACATGTTCCTGATCCATACCCACAGGCCAATACCTGTACCAAATTTTATAACTATAGTGAAATATTAAGGTGACAATGGACAGTTCAAGAATGAAGAAAGATGGCTGCCAAAATGGCCACCACAAAATGGCCGCCATCCTGGATTTCTCGACATGTTCCCGATCCATACCCAGAGGTCCAGACCTGTACCAAATTTCATATCTCTAAGTGAAATATTAAGGTCACAATGGGCAGTTCAAGAATGAAGAAAGATGGCTGCCAATATGGCCGCCACAGAATGGCAGCCATCTCGGATTTCTCAACATTTTCCCGATCCATACCCATTGCCCCATACCTGTACCAAATTTCATAACTCTAAGTGGAAAACTAAGTTCACAAATGGACACTCACACAAACCTTAACCGGGACAACGACGACGCCCACGCCGACGATCGAGTGACGACAATAGCTCTTCGTTTTCAAAGAAAACGGACGAGCTAAAAAATCCTGCAGGGTGCTGCCAGAATTCTGCAGCTTCCTGCAGAATTTCATAAGAAACTCCAGAATTCTGCAGGCAGCTGCAGAATTGGAGAAATTCTGCAGGTGGCTGCAGAATTGGAGAAATTCTGCAGTTTCCTGCAGAATTCTGCAGCTTCCTGCAGAATTCTGCAGCTAGCTGCATAAGTGCATAAAACCTCCCAAGCTGCATAACTCCTACAGAATTAGATATTCTGCTGCAGAATTTTTCAGAAACGATGCTGGGCTGGACGAGCACCAAAGGCCCCGACCCCCCCACCCGACCCCCAAACCGCTACGCCCCCAAACCAACGTTTCCCTGGTAGCGGCAAGACCTTGTCAAAGAGGTCTGAACTTTGCAGATGCATTGCAATAAGCTGGAGCAAGTAACAGAGGTTCAGAAATCTTGCAGAGAGCTGCAGAACTGCAGAATTCTGCAGCTTCCTGCAGAATTTTTTAAGAAACTGCAGAATTCTGCAGGCAGCTGCAGAATTGGTGAAATTATGCGGGTGGCTGCAGAATTTTTGAAATTCTGCAGCTTCCTACAGAATTCTGCAGCTCTGCATCAGTGCATAAAACCTCCCAAGCTGCAGAACTCCTACAGAATTAAATATTCTGGTGCAGAATTTTTCAGAAATGATGCTAGGCTGGACGAGCACCAAAGGCCCCGACCCCCCCACCCGACCCCCAAACCGCTACGCCCCCAGACCAACGTTTCCCTGGTAGCGGCAAGACCTTGTCAAAGAGGTCTGAACTTTGCAGATGCATTGCAATAAGCTGGAGCAAGTAACAGAGGTTCAGAAATCCTGCAGGGAGCTGCAGAACTGCAGAATTCTGCAGCTTCCTGCAGAATTTTTTAAGAAACTGCAGAATTCTGCAGGCAGCTGCAGAATTGGTGAAATTATGCGGGTGGCTGCAGAATTTATGAAATTCTGCAGCTTCCTACAGAATTCTGCAGCTTCCTGCAGCTGGCTGCATAAGTGCATAAAACCTCCCAAGCTGCAGAACTCCTACAGAATTAAATATTCTGCTGCAGAATTTTTCAGAAACAATGCTGGACTGGACGAGCACCAAAGGCCCCAACCCCCCCACCTGACCCCCAAACCGCTACGCCCCCAGACCAACGTTTCCCTGGTAGCGGCAAGACCTTGTCAAAGAGGTCTGAACTTTGCAGATGCATTGCAATGAGCTGGAGCAAGTAACAGAGGTTCAGAAATCCTGCAGGGAGCTGCAGAACTGCAGAATTCTGCAGCTTCCTGCAGAATTTTTTAAGAAACTGCAGAATTCTGCAGGCAGCTGCAGAATTGGTGAAATTATGCGGGTGGCTGCAGAATTTGTGAAATTCTGCAGCTTCCTACAGAATTCTGCAGCTTCCTGCAGAATTCTGCAGCTAGCTGCAGAATTGCATAAAACCTCCCAAGCTGCAGAACTCCTACAGAATTACAGATTTTGCTGCAGAGACATTTCAGAAATGCTGCAGTGACAGAGGACCAAAATTGCAGAACTGCAGAATTCTGCAGCTTCCTGCAGAACTGCAGAATTTTGTGCAGAATTCTGCAGGTGCAGGAAGAAATTTAACTGTACTGGGCTAAGTAGTCTGTTTGGTTCAGTTACAGTGCACAGTGAAACACATCATCCATGTGTCACTGCAATTTGCCAGTTTCCTGAAATATGTGCTTGTAATAACGAAATTATTCAAATTAATCTCTGACATCACAGTTTTGGAATGAAGCAAATTGCGAACTTGAAAAACATGTAGATATGAAAACTATAATAATGCAGAGTCAAAGACTGTCTGTCTCACATGTATGCAATATGCATGCTTAGGCCCAGTTCCCAATCATGATCTAAATTGTGAAAGACACCCAGGCTCTCTCGCAAATTCTTATTCTTTCTTCCGCATGAAATCTATATTAAGTTAAATTGAAATTAATGAAATAACAAGAGATTTTAGGCGCACAATAAGCTCTGTCAATTAGTTATGACGAAATCAGATCAGGATGGAATCATATTCCTTATTACCTAATAAAATTAGTTTAATTGAAAAGAGAAAGGATGGCTGATCAATATCCAAATAATGATTATTTTCAGCAAGTTGGCTATGTGGGTGCTGTTTGGTTCTGTTTGCTCACATAACATCCCACAATATCTCTACGGTGACTTCACTCTGATCAATTGCTCAAATTTTGGAGAGTAAAAACCAATAAAGCTATCTGTCTATCAATCAATGCAACAGTGAAAGACCCCAACTGACACTAGGTTTTACATCAATTGAAAAAAAAACTATATATATACTGTACTAGAACGGCCCCCGACAAACAAAAAATTTACGTCGTACAGATTGGAATCAACTGAAACGTTATCATGAGTGCATGGTAGACCCAGGGGCAAGTCATTGAGAGGGCCAAGACCCTGGACATCTCTGAATTATGAAGATAAATGTTCCAGACTCCCAGCCTTGTCATCTCATATATCATACGGCGATCAACTCTCAGCGAAATATCCAAGTGACAATACTGAGTAATTATCCAGATCCCTCTCCGGAGCTCAGGGAAAAACATGCTACAACAACTACATACCACCAGTACCTGAGATGCTGGGTTCTGTGCAGCTGCAGAGTGTTCCGCTGTCAAAAAGGAGTGAAACAGAGATATATCGGTGTCAAAATAAGAAAATGCAGACATAACTAAACATTTTCATTTCCATCTGTTTGCGCTAAAATATGGGAACATATCATACTAAGTTTCCCTTTGAATATCAAAATAGTAGGACACCAGGTAAAATGTGGGAATCTGGTAAAGGTAAAGGTAAAGGTAGACCTTATTTAACGTGGGTAACCAGACTAAGTCAGAGACTTATTTACAGCTGGGCCCACAGCACCTCAAATTAATGTCTGATGTGAACGACAATGCCGTGGAATGACATGATGGCCACTTTGGCCAGCCTGGGGATTGAACCCGGGTCCCTCGCTTGTGAGGCGAGTGCTCTACTGACTGAGCTAACTGATGCTGACATACAGTTTGTTTCGTCTCACATGCGAACTGATGTTTGGCTTGATTGCTCATCACCTAAAAGTCGCATAGCACAAATACACATACTCACAGGTAGATCTGCTATTTTGTAATATGATAGGCACATTTTCATGATGTTTCAGGGCTTTTTTGCCGATTTTCGAGCTCAAACGTTTTCTGCCAATTGTTTACATGTTTCCAGACTATGTGACGCAACCAATCTTACACACAAACGACCATGACATCATAATGATACTGCAGTGCCACTCACGACTTAGCACCTACTAAGTTGGCACCAAAGCCACTCCACCAAAGCCATGCATTAGTGTTGTGCTAATTTCCAGTTCGCATGCTTGGTGAGACACACTGTATGTCAGCATCAGTTAGCTCAGTCAGTAGAGCACTCGCCTCACAAGCGAGGGACCCGGGTTCAATCCCCAGGCTGGCCATCATGTCATTCCACGGCATTGTCGTTCACATCATTTTTTGTCGAGGGCCCTTCTAGTACAGTATATATATAGCTTTTTATGTAAGCAAAAATTTCATCATAGTAGATATATTTTCAGTTTTCGGATCATTCATGCTGACATTGCAAAATATCACATCGCAGCAAACAAAGTGCTTATTGAATATTTGCATGTGGTTCCTTGTTAAGAAAAATAATATTTATTTGTGGAAAAAAGCTTTAAAGCAACTTTCCTACACATCCAAAGTTACTTAAGTTATTCTGTCATGAGACATGCCAAATGTAAAATTTAGTGATTTCCATCATTCCCATTGACTCCCTGGGGATATGGCTGTTATGTCATCTAAAAGATGAAAAGAAATGTCATCTGCCAACCATGATGCCCAAGAGATATAATAAGAGATGAAATATCAGATGATACATCTAATGGCAGATGAAGTTGTCTAATGGGAAATAATCAAAGAGGACATGATATGGGATTGTGCCAGAAGTGTGTTCTTCCAGTAGATAGTGCTGCATGCATACAAACTATAGGATAGGAAGCATGCACTCAGGACTGCAGTATCTATATTGCTATTGTCCAGATGCTTTGGTCCCACATTCATTATGTAATACATCTAAGGTGTGCCCACTGGCAGCAATCTACGATTATATGAACCCTTGAGAATTGTCAGGAACCCTTGGGCTAGAACAACATTCCATTGTTGTGTGTGAGTAGTGTTCTGGCATGCCCTTAAGAGGAAGGCAAGCAAAGCACAGAAAAACAACCATTAATCACTCTACTCATGGGAATATAAATATATATACAGATGATTATCATCGGATAAAAGCCAGAAAATCCCATCAGAACAGGGTCGAATAATCTATTTTAATGCACTGTCACACTTTTACGAATTCCTTCATGCCCTATCCTTCTATCAAATCAAAACAGAATTTGAGCATGAAAGGGATTCCCCTAAAATACTATTATATTTTTAGTCTAAGTTTGGTTCATTTCGTCTTCATCCATGCACACCCTCAATTCTGCATTAATCATGGTGTCCTTACACCAATCTATCCCACTGCCTCTTTGACAGTGGCATCTTTTTATTTTGTCAGTTTCATCAAACTTTCACGGAGAGGCAAACATCGTACAGACCAAATCAGCAAAAAAAATTATCCAGAATGTAATACAACATGAATGAGCTGTGGGCAGCTGAACCATTTATAGATGAAAAATTTCCAGGAGACAGAGAATATTGATAGAATATTTATGAAAATGTGTCCAAAAAGACGCTAGGTGAATTATTCAACAAGACCAGTTTTCCACACCACCGGAGTTCCGAAAATGTTCGCACCATAAAGAGAATAAATAAGCTGACAATTTTTGCGAATCACACTTAGAATCTGGCCAGGATTGTGTGAGGTTATTTTGCCCGCCTTGGCACACCTGTCCTGCTACCCTGTAAGTCACGTGGGAGATCAGCATAACAACTCCGGGTCAGGGAGAGTTTAAACTCAATTGAAATTGCTTTAATTTAATTAACTCAGACGTCCCACAATTGGTAAACAGGAAAATAATTCCTCTTTTTTCAGAGAGGATAGTTGCAGGGCATCACATTTATAAGTGACAATTTAGCTTTCTTTTGCCTAGCTGCATCTGGTATGCTATCTACTATGATCAACAATGCAAACCTTTTGAATTATTAGGAACTCCTGGTTGTCAGATAGATGCAGTACATTTAAATTTCTTCCTGCAATTCTGCAATAAATTCTGCAGTTTGGAAGGAAATTGCAGAATTCTGCAATTCTGCAATAAATTCTGCAGTTTGGGAGTGAAACTGCAGAATTCTGCAATTCTGCAATAAATTCTGCAGTTTGGAAGGAAATTGCATAATTCTGCAATTCTGCAATAAATTCTGCAGTTTGGGAGTGAAATTGCAGAATTCTGCAATTCTGCAATAAATTCTGCAGTTTGGAAGGAAACTGCAGAGTTCTGCAATTCTGCAATAAATTCTGCAGTTCCATGCAGCATTTGTGATCCTCTGGTATTTAATTCAGCTTATCATTTGCAATGCATCTGCTAAGTTCAGACCTCTTCGACAAGGGTCTTGCCACTACCCAGGAAACGTTGGTTGTGGGGGGGGGGGGAGGAGTAGCGGTTTGGGGGTCGGGGGGGGGGGAGGAGTAGCGGTTTGGGGGTCGGGTGGGAGGTCTGGGGTTTTGATGCTCGTTCAAAGTGAACTGCTATGGACTTCTTCTTCTTCTTCTTCTTTTGCTGTCCATTCTCCCAGGTCGCCACTCTTGTAGGGAGCAGCACTTGCATGTTTTGTTTTCTTGTGGATTAGTCATCGTTTTACCACTGCTCGGCCAATTCTCCATCAAATTTCACTCTGAAAAAAGTTGCGGGTACCCTGCTACCAGGTCTATTGACTGAAGTTGACAGTGTTTGTCTGTTGTTGTTTCTTTTTTCCGTACGACACGTTTTTCGGCGATCGGTCAACTCGCAAAAATG
Source organism: Platynereis dumerilii (assembly GCA_026936325.1). Taxonomy (NCBI): domain Eukaryota; kingdom Metazoa; phylum Annelida; class Polychaeta; order Phyllodocida; family Nereididae; genus Platynereis; species Platynereis dumerilii. The sequence goes on along the minus strand of JAPTHN010000011.1, from coordinate 38,689,190 downwards.
CATTTTGCGAGCTGACCGATTGCCGAAAAAAGTGCCGTACGGCAAAAAGAAACAACGACGGACAAAGACTGACAACTGTAGTATATAGACCTGGTTGCAGGGTATCCACCACTTTTTTCAGAGTGAAATTTGGTTGAGAATTAGCCGAGCAGAGTGGCAAAATGTCCTAGAGGTTTATTTTGATGCAGCAGTTGTAAAATGACATTTTTGCGAGCTTACTGATCGCCGAAAAAAGTGCCGTACGGCAAAAAGAAACAACGACAGACGAAGACTGACAACTGTAGTAAATAGACCTGGTTGCAGGGTATCCACCAATTTTTTCAGAGTGAAATTTGGTTGAGAATTGGCCGAGCAGAGTGTCAAAACGTCCATAGAGGCATGCATAGAGGTTTATTTTGAAGCAGCCCCCCCAACTCGACCCCAGAACTGCTACCCCCCCCAACCAACGTTTCCTGGGTAATGACAAGTCCCTTGTACCAGAGGTTCACAAATACTGCATGAATTCTGCAATTAATTTGTTCTGCAGAATTTATTGCAGAATTGCAGAATGCAGTTTCCTGCCAAACTGCAGAATTTATTGCAGAATTGCAGAATTCTGCAATTTCACTCCCAAACTGCAGAATTTATTGCAGAATTGCAGAATTCTGCAGTTTCCTGCCAAACTGCAGAATTTATTGCAGAATTCTGCAGTTTCCTCCCAAACTGCAGAATTTATTGCAGAATTGTAGAAATTCTGCAGTTTCCTGCCAAACTGCAGAATTTATTACAGAATTGCAGAATTCTGCAATTTCACTCCCAAACTGCAGAATTTATTGCAGAATTGCAGAATTCTGCAGTTTCCTCCCAAACTGCAGAATTTATTGCAGAATTGCAGAATTCTGCAATTTCCTCCCAAACTGCTGAATTTATTGCAGAATTGCAGAATTCTGCAGGTTTATTTGAAACTGCAGAATATGCAGCTTCCTACCTGCAGAAGTGCATAAAACCTCCCAGGCTGCAGAATTCCTACAGAACTACAGATTCTGCTGCAGAAACTTTTCAGAGAGGCTGCAGGGACAGACGAGCATCAAAACCCTAGACCTCCCACCCGACCCCCGAACAGCTACTCCTCCCCCCCCCAACCAACGTTTCCTGGGTAGTGGCAAGACCCTTGTCAAAGAGGTCTGAACTTAGCAGATGCATTGCAATCGATCTCTCTCCAATACGATATTCGTCCTAGTTGGACACTACGCGTCGCACCAGTCCCATCCAATTTCCTCTGTCTCTCGCTAGAGTTCTCAAGTCATTAATGTCAGTTGATATTCCTAGGTTTTGCAGATCTTTTTTAACTGTATTCCACCAAGTTGTTGTTGGTCTTCCTGGATCTCGCCTTGCTTGTGTCATAAATTCTGTTAAGGCCTTGTTAGCAGGTGTTGCTTGAGACAGTCTCAATACATGGCCAAGAAATCTGAATCTTCTTTGTTTGATGGTAGTACTCCAAGGCTTTGTCTTTGTTCTTCTATAAAGTTCTTCATTCGTGATCTTGTCCATTTTGGTGACATTGAGGCATTTTCTGAGAAATGTTCTTTGCTGCACATCAATTGTATTTTCAATCTTTTTTGTTAAGGTCCATAGTTCAGAATTGTATAAAAATATTGATGATACAAAGGCTTCGAATCTTCTGATTTTATTCTTTATTGATGATTTCTTGCTGGTGGCGAATTTTTCAATTTTGTTGAATGCATCGTATGCTAGACCTCTCCTTCTCTTTATGTCTTCGGATGTTTCGAGTGCTGTCCCAAGATATTTGCATTTTTTCCAGGTTACAGGACCATCTTTTCTGACGATGTAATGTTCAGTTTTACTTTGATTAATTTGAAGATTTCTCTCAGCCAATTGTCCAGGTATTCTTTCTTTGATGTCTTTCACTTGTATGTTGTTAGTTGTGACCCAGCCTATGTCATCGGCATATTGTTGTTCGTGTGTATATCCCGAGTCGGACGTCTGATTCGCATAAGCGTGATCTCCTGTCGCTGGTGGTGTGTAGATTTCTTCTTTTGCTTGTGTGTAATATCCATGATCTTGTAAGGCTGGGATTAATTTCCTCTTTTGGCTTAGACTTAATGCTAGGTAGAAGATAAATAGAAATGCACTTGCAGAATCTCCTTGAGGTGATCCAATGTTTGTTTTAAAATTTTCTCCTACAGTTTTTTCAACTCTCACTTTTATGTTAACATCTTTGAGTAATAGATGGAATATATGGAGTTCATCTATATTAAGTACTGATTTGAGATCTTGAATGAGAGTGTTTCTGTCAATTGTATCGAAAGCTTTGGACATATCAAAGAGTAAAATATTGATCTCATAATCACTTGATGTAATGGCTTTGTCACAAAGCATTTTAATTGCGAAAACCTGTTCTGTTGTTCCACGTCCTGGTAAATAGGCTGATTGTGATGGTGGAATTTGTGACTGTAGTCTCTCAGTTGTGCGGCGAATGATGATTATGGCGAGTATTTTTCTGATGATTGATAATAAAATTACTGGTCGACAGTTTTCTGCAGGGCCTTTAGCTTTTCCTGGCTTTGGAAGAGGTATTAAAATACCTGATTTTATTTCTTGCGGATATTGTCCTGTTGATGCCATTAAATTTAACAACTCAGCAATTTCAGCTATTATTGTCTCTGATCCGTATTTTATTAATTCTCCTTTTACGTCGTCACAACCTGCACTTCTGTTATTTTTCATCGAGTTGATTGCTTGTTGGACTTCTTTGGTTGTGAAGGGGTTTGTCATTGGTGAGGGGGGAATGTCTGGCATGGGCTTCATTGTTATTTTATTGAAGACAGATTTGAAATGATCTGTGATGATGTCTATATATCTATACATCATATATTGCAATCGATAAGCTGGATTAAATACCAGAGGTTTACAAAAAAAAACTGCATGGAGCTGAAAAACTGCAGAATTTATTGCAGAATTGCAGAATTCTGCAATTTCCTCCCAAACTGCAGAATTTATTGCAGAATTGCAGAATTCTGCAATTTCCTCCCAAACTGCAGGATTTATTGCAGAATTGCAGAATTCTGCAATTTCCTCCCAAACTGCAGGATTTATTGCAGAATTGCAGAATTCTGCAGTTTCCTCCCAAACTGCAGAATTTATTGCAGAATTGCAGAATTCTTCAATTTCACTCCCAATCTGCAGAATTTATTGCAGAATTCTTCAATTTCACTCCCAAACTGCAGAATTTATTTCAGAATATGCAGGTGGAGGAAGAAATTTAAATGTACTGCTTTTTTGCAGAACTGCAGAATTCTGCAATTTTTTTGCAGAACTGCAGAATTCTGCACTTTTTTTGAAAACTGCAGAATTCTGCACTTTTTTGCAGAACTGCAGAATTCTGCACTTTTTTTGCAGAATTCTGCAATTCCTTTGGAAACTGCAGAATTCTGCAGTTTTTTTGCAGAACTGCAGAATTCTGCACTTTTTTTGCAGAATTCTGCAATTCCTTTGGAAACTGCAGAATTCTGCAGTTTTTTTGCAGAACTGCAGAATTCTGCACTTTTTTTGCAGAATTCTGCAATTCCTTTGGAAACTGCAGAATTCTGCGGTTTTTGTGCAGAACTGCAGTATTCTGCACTTTTTTTGGAAACTGTAGAATTCTGCATTTTTTTTCTGCAGAACTGCAGAAAGAAATTATACACTCCTCGATAGATGTGCTTGTCCCACAAAGCAGCATTGATCAGTGCTGACAGGTAAGTAAAGCACCTCGTAAAATGATGGACGTTTGAAGGACATTATTATCTCTTAGAACTGAGGTGATATCACCTTAATTGTATTAATGTGTTGACCAGGTGCAAATTGACTTGCTATACATGTGATACCGGTAATAGTATTTCTCGCCCACACTGACTTCGTAATGTCATGAATATCATGGCGTTATTACATTTTGTGTTCTTGGTTATTATATTGACATATTTATACATGTATCATTCATGATATGTCGAATGAAATTTCTGTCTGGCGAGATCTTAATTTTGGATGAAACATTGGCTATATGAATCAAACATACCCAATTACCCATTCAGGCAAACTAGGCAAATAAATTACCAAATACAATCATGTCAGTGTAATTAGTAAGAATGTGTGCTCACAAAAGGGCTCATAATAACTAAAATGTTAATTCCTGCATGTATGCGCAAAATTTCCATTTGATTTCGAAATTATGCACCAAGTCACGATCACCATTCGGTGTGTAATATTCTTTAAAACAAGTCATTCTTTCTGGTTCGACTTAATCTACTTTTAAAATAATAACAACTAAAAAAAACTAAACAACATTACTCATTAACAGCAATGAAAATGTTTATTCAGATAAAATGACCTGTTCTGATGCTGGAGTACCACAATTTCCACCATAAATCTGTTATTTGTACATTAAAAAAAATCTGATTACTTTTGCTGCGATGACACAATGATATATGTAGGAGAGTTGATTAATATCTCACATCATTCAAAACACATGTAATTCGCACTGTATGTATAGGCCTACATGTGCATAATGACATCAAACAGTATTCTTTGCAAGCATTTTAATTAGTACGTATTTCTGTGGTTCTTTAGCCACCAGAATCATGTGGTAAATAAAACGCCTGTAATAAATGCCATTATATAGGTCCGGTTAGTTCTGCGGATTTCTAACACATCTTTATATTATTTTGAGATAAGTGCTAAAATGCAGTTCTGACGACATAAACATGTAGCGAAGAGACAGTTTCTTAAATCCTTTAAGCCTGGAATTTTCATCAGATCCAGGCTGTAGATTGAGTAGAACAGCCCTTTAATTCTAGAACAGATTAGGAATTGGGCCTCCCATGTTCTTCAGTTTCTTTCATGGTTAATGGCTGAAGCCTGTATCCCAGCAGCTGGCCCAACAAATAGTGGCAATGCAAAGGATTATGATTCCAAAACACGGTGGGGTGGCAGAAGATTTTCCAATAACCTGCTCCCAACAAAATATCTGAGCAACGAAATTTGCCATATGAGAAAACAAATAGAAGCTTGGAATGCAAGAACAGCACAGAGAAACAACCAATGTTAATCTATCTTTATATCTTTCTTCATATGGGACTATAGATACACAGCTGTGTCATTCTCAAATTTCGGGACAATTTGCGTCACTGTTCCCTGACATTAATTTGAATGCAATTGATATCTGAAGCGTCACTCTACATCTGTTATTCATATTTCTATTTAGAACCACTGCATTTGGAACAAAAAGTCATTTATTAGACCTTTATTGGTGCATTGTGTCCAGTAATCCGTGCCAAATCAGTGGTTTTTCCCTGTCACTGGACCTGACATGACAAAATCAAGTGTTAATTTTCCTCTTAAAGTACCATCATATCCAAAATTTATATAATTCATGAGAATATAGACTTAAATTAATATATACATCATATTTAACTTTTTTCATGTTTCATTTCATTGAATTAATTGATGTAAAAGACGTGTCACTAGTTTATGTTAATTTTTTTGTCCACTCCGTTACTAGGCATTGCTAGGCTCGCTATTGTTATTAATGAGCAATTTCCACTCAATGTCGTAAGATGCACGTGCGCCAAACTACCACAGCTTTGCAGATTTTCATTAAACAGGTATTCAACAAGTTAAGGCATAATTTTCATTGGAACATTTTTTGGTCCCACTAAAATGTCCACTCCGTTACCTCCAATTCCGAGCTTACCAGTGATACTTTATCAAAGAAATTTTATGTATATATATTGCTGAGGTTGACAGGATTCAATAGAATGCAATCGAAACTTTGTATCTCCCAAATAGAATGCACTATTAAGAGAAAACCAAACCATTTCTGTCCACTCCGTTACCCGTTCCTGTCCACTCCGTTACCACAAAAAATCAATATTTAATTTAAAAAACAATTGATCTGAGATGAAGCACTTTCTGAAAATAAGACCTAGGGGAAGCTTGGGAGAGTTGGGCCACTTTGTAAATTCTTGCACCTCCTGCTAACAGTAATGATTATATAAACATGCTTAATGCATGTATTGTATCTTGAAATATTTCAGAAAAATATCTTTAGGTTTGCATTGATATTGGCCCAAGAACATATGAGCTACAGCCCTATGAAAATTGGAATAAAATTGGCCCAACTCTCCCCACCAAGTGGGAGACTTGGGCCATTAAAGGGGGAGACTTGGGCCATTGCAATATATCAGGTTCGGTAAAGCTGTACTTGAGGCCATAATATTTTTAACCTGTAGTGTGGTGGTCATAGAAGTCATTAATCCTGAATTCAGACCTCTTGGGACTCTAGTTTGATGTCAGACTTAAGCCTCGGCCTGATGGCCCAACTCTACCCCACTGGGCACACGACGTAAACACGACGTTACTATTAGGTCTGCAATTGGTCATGTTGTCAAATAACATGGCCTCTCTGTTGTGACAACATTAGTAGTAGATGTTATTATGCAACCATAAGTCAATGTTGCAACATTACGTTGTTGGAGTATTGCCACAATGATGCCTATCCAATGTTAAAATGCTGACAACAGGATGACGTTGCTGCAACGTGAATGCAATGTTTGAAAGAAATGTTGCTGTGAGACAACAATGAAATGTTGTGTGACAACGTTGGGATAATGTTGAAAGTTGGTTCTGAATTGGTCATGTTTTTATACAACGTTTTCTTTACATTGCAACAACGTTGGGAGGTGACGTTACTATGTGACTGCACAGTTACCATCGGTCAACGTTTCACCATGACATTGTCACAACGTGCCACACTGTTGCCAATCCAATGTTGTAATCCTGACTACAAGATGACGTTGCTACAATGTGAATACAAACTTTGAAAATGATGTTGCAATAAGACAGTGACTGTACGTTATCTGACAACGTTGTGCGAACATTGTAAGGACGTTGTCTTTACATTTTGACAACATTGGGAGGTGATTTTATTGCTTGACTTCACAGTGACCATTAGCCAATGTTTCACCATGACATTGTCACAATGTTGCTTATCCAATGTTGTGATCCTGACAACAGGATGACATAGCTACAACATGAATGCAATCTCTTGAAATTACGTTGCAATACGACAGTCACTACACGTTATGTTACAATGTTGTAGAAACATTGCAAGTTGATTCTGAATTGGACATGTTGTATACGACGTGTTCTTTACATTTTGACAACATTGGGAGGTGACGTCATTGTGTAACTTCACAGTTACCATTGGCCAATGTTTCACCATGACATTGTCACAATGTTGCTTATCCAATGTTGTAATCCTGACAACAGAATGACATGGCTACAACATGAATGCAAACTCTGAAAATTATGTTGCTATACGACAGTCACCACACGTTACGAGACAATGTTATACAAACATTGCAAGTTGATTCTGAATTAGACATGTTTTATACGATGTTGTCTTTACATTGGGACAACATAACCAGGTGACGTCATTTTATGATTTTACAGTTACCATCAGCCAATGTTTCACCATGACATTGTCACAACATTGCCACACTGTTGCCAATCCTATGTTGTAATCCTGACAACAAGATTACGTTGCTATAATGAGAATGCAAATTTTGAAAACAATGTTGCAATAAGACAGTCACCATACGTTGTGTGATAACTTTGTACTCATGTTGCAACCCTATGGGCACATCTACGTTGTAGCAACGTTGCAACAACGTCACCCTGTTTGTCAAATGACGTAGACGTATGGTAGAAATTATGTTGCCGCAATGTTGTGAAGCAATGTCAAAGATATGACGTTAGCATGCGCCGTTGTGGCGACGTATTCACAATGTTGAGAGGCAATGTCAATGGTTCAATGTCAGCTTGCGACGTTGTGGCAATGTTGTAAAAAAACCCCGACGTCGTGTTCACGTTGTGGCAACATAATCCCTACCGTACATGTCAACGTGACCAAAAGACCAGACCTCAACCAATCAGCAACGTCGGGGTTTACGTCTGTGCCCATTGGGAAGTTGGTTCTGAATTGGTAATGTTTTTTACGACGTTGTCATTATATTGTGACAGCATTTGAAGGTGTCGTCATTCTGAGACTTCACAGTGACCATCAGCCAATGTTTCATCATAACTCTACCAACAGTGAAACAATGTTGTAATCCTGACAACCGGACGACATTGCTGCAACGTGAATGCACACTTTGAAAACATTGCAATATGACAGCCACTAAACTTTTGTCATCATGTTGCAAGTTGGTAGAGGATATGTGAGGTAGGCATACAACGTTGTCTCAACGTTGTGTTTTTACATTTATCATACTTTACATTATAGGTGGTGCCACATGTCGCCATACGAGACAAAAAATCACAAGCCAGTTCACTTAAGGTAGATTTTTAAAGTAAATTACCCAATTACTTTACTTTCCAAATTAAACAATCCCTATAAAGGTGTGAGATAAACCTCATGTGTATATTCTGGTAAATTGTGCCATCTGATTTGCTGTAGGTTAGTTTCCAATTTCAGACAAAGAAATCTAATATTGCTCCAACCAAGACAAAATTCTCTGATTCATATTTGTTTAAAGATGCTGAGTTTCTCAATATGAATTAGATTTGGCTGCACGTTGGACTGAGGCTGGTGAATGGTACATTTATCATTCAAGGTCTTGATTTTTTGAACTGCTGGTAAATCAGTGGGTATCTGGTTTCGAGCAGTTCCTCAAATAATGTAGCATTGCCAGGTGAGAGAAGCAAGGCTGAGGATGGTGAATTTTAAGATGGGTATCAAATTGGGAATTAGGACAACTGCCTGTCAGGCCAGTATTCAACAGAAATGCCCAGCAATGTTTCCAGTTGTGAGTGCAAGTGACTTTACAATGTTGTGACAATGTTGCAGTATCATTGACATTCTACGTAACTTCACTACGTTGAGACAATATTACAATATCGTTGACATTCCACATAACTTGACGATGTTGTGACAACGTTGTCGTAATGTTGAAATACCACATAACTTCACAACGTTATTACACGGGTTTTCTACCATACAAATCTATGTTGCAGCAACGTTGAAATTTCTACGTGATTCTTACCAAAATAACGTTGACATTCCACATAGCTTAAAGATGTTGTGACAACGTTGTTGTAATGTTGAAATATCACATAACTTCACAACGTGATTATACGGGTTTTCTACCATACAAATCTATGTTGTAGCAACGTCGAAATTTCTACGTAATTCTTACCAAAATGCAACGTTGTCACAACGTTGCTGCAACGTAGATGTGCCCATTGGGACACATCTAGATTTCCTGATATCTAATTTTATTAGACCATGAATAATTATTAAGGCCTAACAATATTCAATCTCACTTGAAAATTGCTCTAGACAAGTTCTTCTGTCTTAATAAAAATAAATCTGGGTAAATGCAACACATGTGGGGAGAGTATTGGCACTGTCCCAACTCTCCCCCACTCCACCATTTTTCTCTAAATCCCAATTATGACAAAACCGGTTGTCTGATAATTTTCCAAAATATGTACAGAGCATGCCATAGAAAATTTTCTCAGTCCTTGTTGTCTGACAAACAATTAAAACTCATAACATGGCTCAGTTTTTCCGTTTTTCATCCAAATTTGAATTTTCTTCTCTCTAAAGATTGTGACAAGCCAATTAGCGAGAAATGTTACATCCATTGAAAGATTTTTATTTTTATAAAATTTTGGTGGCTGCAGCTTTCTCAAAAAAATTGTAGTTTCCTCAAAAATCAGGGTGGCCCAACCCTCCCTCCGGCCCAACTCTCCCAAGCTTCCCCTACATAATTTTGTGTCATTTTTTCTATTTTTAAATTGCTCAAAAAGCAGGTTTTTTAATCAAAAGTCCACTCCGTTACCACATTTTCCAGGGCATTTTGTCCCGAAATTTGAGAATGGCCCAGCTGCTTGTAAATTTCACATAAAAGACAGTAAATCTCAGAAGAGGGTATGATCATCTAATTTAAAACGGCATCACACTTTTGTGAATGCCATTCTAATGGTCAACTGTTCAATCAAAATTGCACAAAAACAGAGCATGAGAGGGATTCAACCAAAATTGATTGATAATTTTTGTTATTTTGTGCCGAGAGTGAACAGTGGCAGTTATGATTCAGGACATGGTTGAAAAGGATTGCCTGCCTCTATGCATAGAGAGACAACCATCATAAAGACCAAATCACCAAAAAGTCCTAAATATAACAGCACATGAATGATAAGCTAAAACATTTATTGGAAGAAATAATTTCAAGAGACAAAGAATATATATGCAGAATATTTATGTATCTTAAGAGACACGAATTGATTATTCAACAAGACCAATATTCCAAACCATGGGAGTTCTGAAAGTGGCCTCACCATAAAGAGAATAAATATTAAATAATGCTGACAATTTTGCAAATTACACTTTAGAATCCTGCGAGGATTGTGTGAGGTTATTTTGTCCACCTTGCCACAGCTGCTACCCCTGTCAGACACCTGAGTAATGGCATTTGTAATGTTCTTGGAAGATCAGAATAACAACTCTGGGACTGGGAACATTGAAACTTAATTGAAATTGTTTTAATTTATTTCTGATATCCCACATTCCCACTGTTGGTAGACAGCAAAAAAAAACTACTATATGTCAAACAGGATAGTTGCAGAGCATCAAAGAAAAAGACAATCCATAAAAGGACAGGTTAGCCATCACATTTATAAGTAGCAATTGAGCTTGCTGTTTTCTAGCTGATCTAGTAGGCCATCTGCTATGGTTGGCAATGAAAACCTGCTGAATCATTAGGAACTTAAACTTTGAAGAGTATTCTTTTGTTGTCTGCGAGATGTGTTTGTTCTTCGCATGATGAAGTCTGACTAAGCAGCATTTACCGTTACTGACAGGGACATAAAGTACCATGTCAGATTCCTGACGTAAAATAATGGACATCGGGAGGACATTATTAGTGTTATATTCACATTAATTATATTAATGAGTCTACCAGGTGCAAATAAATATATGCTATTTTGGCCCTATGTGAAAATATGATTTATCACCCTCACTTATATATAGTGATACATGGCATTACATTAAATATTACATTTTGTGTACTTGGTCATCATCAGCAAGATCACAATTTTGGACAGACCATTGGAAATACGAACAGTGGTCCCAGCGTTATAAGACCGCCCCTTCTGCGGTCATGAAGCGGTCTCTTGTGGGGGTGCAGTCTCTCATCGGGGTGCAAAATGTACTAAAAATTCTACTTAGAGCTGGGAGGATGGGGGTCAAGTAAGGCAAGTTGTTCTTCCAACAGGGGGTCTTACGACGCAGGTACCAAGTACAATCATGTCTGTGTAATTTGTGAGGATGTACGCTTACAAATATTCTTATCAATTACAATTTGAGAGCAAGACTTACATTTGAGTCAAAATCGCCATTCATCGGCAATTGATTCGTTCGATACGTTCTGGTTCAACTAATTCTAACAATAACAACTGAAAAATCTAAACCAGATTAATGACCGAGAGCCATTACAATGGTAATTTCAGTCAAATGACTGCAAGCAAAATTTGTTATTCGTCTGATAAATTTTTGTTCAATTTTGTTGCAGTTATGCAATGGTATAAGTGGGACCTGGAGGGAGAATTGGTAAATGTCCTTGTAATGCATATTGTATACATGTAAATGATAAAATCAGCCATATTCATATACTAATGAATGGCGTTATATATAGGTGTGGTTCATTTTACAACTGTCTATCACATTCGTGTATTATATCGAGATAAATGCAAAAACGCAATTCTGACAACATAAATATACAGTGAAAAGAAAGTGTGTTAAATCCTTTAAGCCTGGAATTTTCACCAAGATCCAAACTATAGAACAGCCCTTTAATGCTGAAACAGATTAGGAATCGGACCTCCCATGTTCTTCAGTTTCTTTCATCGTAGGTTCCATTAGTGGCTGCATCTCAGCAGCTGGCCTGACATACATATGCAATGCAAAGGATTATGATTCTATAACACTGTTGGGTAGCAGAAAATCCTTCCCCCCCCCAATAAAGCTACTATACTGAGCCATGAAATGCTAGAAACAAATTCGGCCTTGAGAGTGGACTGGAAATATTCAATGTTAATCTAAATATTACAGCTGAAGTCAAAAGCATAAACGAATATGTCATCAATGCTCTATACAATGGGATACAGGTACAGCATCATGCTTAAACATTTCTCACTCCATACTTTTGACTTCAGCTGTCCGGGCAAGCTCCTCCTGAAGAAATTTTGCCAAAACTTATCTAATTCAAAAATCCCCGATATAAATGTAATGACCATGCCAGTAGATAAGTAGGAAACTTCAATAGAAGCATATGATACAGGCATTGTGTCAATGATGCATACCATATTGATCAGTGCTCCAATTATGTAAGCTCAATCCTGACCTTTGGAAGTTCATTTGGAATTATATCCAAACAGTTGAAGAAGCCCTTGTCAGAAGGGTGAAAGCTCCTGGTGAGTCATAAAAAACAAACCTTTGCGTAATGGATATGATGCAAAATATCAGTGCTGTTAAAACCATCACTTTGAGATACATTTTACATGGAATCCATGGCAGACCACTGAGGGTGTACTTACTTTCGAGAGCAACTGTACATATATCAGTCTGATCAATGTCAGCATCACCGTTCTTCTGATACCGGCCAATTCGAGGGGAAACCTCAGAAGAAAACAACAGGAAGTACATGATGGTAATTATAAGGTAATTATAAGCAAGGATCTTAATTAGGATTCCTCATCAGGCAAAACATGCTTCCCCACTTTCCAATTAAAGGCACATATTTAGCTGAGTTCACCAGTACTATACACTGTAAGAAATGACCGGGTTTTTCTGGCTAAAAGAACCGTAAATTTATTGTTAATTTACCAGTATTTTTTCAATACAGACTTTGTCCGAGAATTTACAGGTCTTAGTCAGTTACAAAATGGCTACGCGATAAATTTACTGCGACATGTCATTCAACATTCAGTTCACGTTAATGAACAATTACTTCAACCGTTAATTTACTGGCAACTTGTAATATGCAGACAAAACATTTGAATTGGCCAAACAAACAAGAGATTGCATGGACTTCAACCACAGAACATGTGGTGCCATCTATAACATATGCTTTACCATGGATCTATAAGTTAACAGGATAGAACACTCCATTTGGTCATGATCCATTTGCTAAATTTTATGTTTTACACACTAATGTGCAAAAATGTTCAAAAGAAAGTTTGAAAAATCCTTTGAATTTCGCGGTATTAGCCTCTTTGCTAATAGCCCTTTTATTACCCTCGGTACCCTTTCATCCAATCAGCGTCTCGCCCGCACTTTTCAAAAACTCAACCCCATTTCAAAGCCTGCCTGGAACCCCCAGTCAAGTCCATGCATCAAAACAGAGGGATCCAAAGATGCTGAGGATTGATTGATCCTATAAAAACGAGCTTTTTGAGGCCTACAAGTCAGTTTTTTTCCCGAGAATGTGGGACCATTATAACCCGTGGTTCTTAATTATTTAAGTTAAAAGTCAGGAAAAAACTAATGAAAATAGTCTTTATTAAACCTGTCATATCTCGACAGGGACATCTTTGGCGAATTTTATATTTTGGGACATTAAACTTTAAATATTAGTTGATATGATAGGCCAGATTAGAAAAGTGCGCAAGGGTGCGCACATTGTGAATTTTAAGCAAATAAACTACCAATCAGACCAAGACAGAATCTCATAATTCTTTGTAAAAAATGTTATTTTAACACAACCAACTGACATTTCTGGTTACTAATGTTGTCTTTGGCTGATCTATATTTTTATAACCATATTTTATGTTTTAAACTGACATTTGAAGATAAGCAATCATTATAATCAAAATAGGCTTATATGTTTTCTTTTTATGATCACATTTAATAAACACCCAGCAGCGCACAGCTACATATAGATAGAAAGACGAGAGATATACTGATAGATCAATAGATAGATAGATAGACAGATAGACAGATAGATAGCTAGATAGATAGCAAGATAGATAGCAAGATAGCTAGCTAGCTAGCTAGCTAGCTAGATAGATAGATAAATAAGTTGGTTGATTGATTGATTGATTGATTGATTGGTCGATTCATAGATAGATAGCTAGATAGCTAGATAGATAGCTTTTATAGAAAGATAGATATAAAACATTTCTTATTCTTATAATGCTAAACAGAGGAATTGTTGTGATATTTAGCCACTGGAGACCGTTAGGAGGGTCATTAGATCACTAAAATGTCATTAAGAAGGGGTTTTTTAACTAATACTTGTGATTTTTCACACATCATTATAGTCTCATGAGAGACGCTGAGTGAACCTTTGATGAAGCCGGCCGTGCCCTCTTTCCCTTATAGCTCTATGGCTTTACACAGCTGTTAATCAAACTTAATTTATAACTTATCTGAAGGTAAGGGAACATCCTTATTCATATGATCTTAAAGATGCTGTCATTACGCAAAAGTTGTAATGTCTATATGTGACATTGACATTTGTGTGAGTCTTATGATGTGATCTAAAGAATGACACTATTAAAACCAAAATAACCTAAGCGCAGTCTGCATCAATAGAACATACTTCGATAAATTTGACACCTGGTTCTCTTGGAAAATATCCATCCATTTTATGGTTTGTGAGCTAACTAATTGATGGACTTAACTTCCCTGCTGTCAAGCAAGAGATGAGTAAGGCTGAGCCTGGAGTCACTGGCTCTCTCACTCTCTCAGCTGATTCCAGCTTCGATACATCCCTACAGCTATGCGACAGTTAAATCAAATACTATCCGTATTTTTACAGTAGATTCTACAGCCCCTTGCATTCTTTACATTCTATGTTTGACAGATGATATAACTGTAAAATATACTTTAAATAAACTATTTATATATGTACATTATACCGTAATATCACTTTGTTGAATCTGCAAAATTACAGTTCAATGTACCAATCTGCATTTTACGGTTCATTGTCCTGTTCAGGTTTATTAGTACTTTTACAGTTCTTAGACCTGGAACAAAGTTGCCAGTTAATTTAACTGTAAAATTTAACGGGAATTTTTTGCAGTGTACTGCTTAACAATAAGAGTAGTGGAAATAGCAGACGGGAGCCATTTGAGACAAAATATCAAGTTGTCTAGCCAATTAAGTGGAACTAAAAGATTTATAGATGTAAATACATCAAGGTTTCAGAGGCTCACTATTTTTAGCCTAAGCCGCAATGGTCAAGTAATAGTTGGTAACATTGTAAACAAGGTTAAATTCCTGCTATCTAAAGACACAACCTCACAGGTAGCAACTGAGCAACTCATGCTATCTGTGTTGCTATTATGGTCCAGATGCTTTGGTCACACACTTTTTATGAAGAACGTTTGCCCATACCAAGCAATCTACATTGTCTGAAACCTTGAGCGCATTGGGTCCCTCTGGCATTCCTTTGTTGCATTTAGTGTTGGGTGTGACGTTTTTGTTTTTGCTAATTTCCGTCCTACAAGTCGGGAATTTTGGTTGCAGGTTTCAGTTGTAATAGCATAATATGAACAACATTTTGCATCCACAAGAGCCTTCAGTCTACAATATATATACCTCTTAATTAGACCCTGAAGGTTGTCTGAGTTAAAACTTACTATGCAAGAACTTGTTACACTTGACTTCAACAAACTTAAGCTAACTAAATGTCCCCCGTGCCCCACCGAATTTCGCCCCTGGCCCAGTCTATACCCTCTTTTTATTTGCAATGTAGATAAACACATCTAGATGGAGTCTGATGGACTAATAGACTATCAGGAGCTGATTTTTACCACACACATCAGATTATGAGATAAGAGGCTAGCGAACTGAACAAATGTTTGCACTCAACGCGTGTGTGTTGCTGAAATGCTGGAGTAGAATTCACTTCTTCTTCTTCTTCTTCCATTAAGATCCAGACCACCATCTGGCGTATACTCGGATCTGTGTGCGATGCAATGGGTGCGGATTCAAATCAGGTGGATTAAAAGCATTAAAAGTCATTCTGGTAACAGTTAAAATGTCTAAAATCCAAATAGAGCAGTAAAATTAGTTTTGGCAGGATTTCTGGAGTCTGTTTTGGAATTCCTGTAGTGTTTCTGCAGACACAACGTCTGCAGGCAGGTTGTTCCACAGCTTCAGTGTGCTGGGGAAGTATGAGGACTGGTACATCGATGTTCTGCAGTGTGGAATCAGGAAGCAGTGACTGTGTGATATTGATGCTGAGTTCGTTCTGATGAGCATGTCAGATGGGATTGCTGCCAATTGATGGTTAATTCGGAATAGCAATGTTACTTTGCTGATAGCCCTGTGTTGCTGGAGTGTCTGCCATTTCAGGGTGTTTAACATGGCACTCAGGGCCGGATTAACCCTTTCTTGTGCCATAAGCTGCCGGCCGAGTTGGTGCCCCCCCCCCCAACCCAGGCTAAATTTCAAATTTCCAGATGAGACCTGATTTTCACAGGCGCTCAACTTGAGCTGCCGGGGCCTCAGGATCAGGGCGGTTTTTTCCCATTGGCAACTGTACGGTAGTCTGTAGCCATACTTTACCACATAGAGATTTTATTTTTAATTTACAAATTTTACATTCTCGAGGTTGGGGGCACCTTGAGGGGTGGGGCAATTTTTTATATCAGTCATTTTAATGAATTTGTTTTGGAGAGCTCAGGGGTGGGGGCACCCGGAGGGTTGGGGCCCCCCTGATGTGTGCCCCCCCCTGATGAGTGGGGCCCCTGAGGTTAGGGGCCTGGGAGCAATTTTTTTCATGTTTTATTTCTGTCATTCTAAATAATGAAATTTTTTTGGAGGGCTCTCGAATAAGGCCCCCTGAGGGATGGGTCCCCCTGACAGATGGGCACCCTGAGGAGTGGGGGCACCCTGAGGAGTGGGGGCACCCTGAGGAGTGGGGGGCACCCTGAGGAGCAGGGCCGGATTAACCCTTTCTGGTGCCCTAAGCTGCCGGCCGAGTTGGTACCCCCCCCCCAACCCAGGCTACATTTCAAATTTCCAGATGAGACCTGATTTTCACAGGCGCTCAACTTGAGCTGCCGGGGCCTCAGGATCAGGGCGGTTTTTTCCCATTGGCAACTGTACGGTAGTCTGTAGCCATACTTTACCACATAGAGATTTTATTTTTAATTTACAAATTTTACATTCTCGAGGTTGAGGGCACCTTGAGGGGTGGGGCAATTTTTTATATCAGTAATTTTAATGAATTTTTTGGAGAGCTCAGGGGTGGGGGCACCCGGAGGGTTGGGGCCCCCCTGATGTGTGCCCCCCCCCCTGATGAGTGGGGCCCCTGAGGTTAGGGGCCTGGGAGCAATTTTTTTCATGTTTTATTTCTGTCATTTTAAATAATGAAATTTTTTTGGAGGGCTCTCGAATAAGGCCCCCTGAGGGATGGGTCCCCCTGACAGATGGGCACCCTGAGGAGTGGGGGCACCCTGAGGAGTGGGGCACCCTGAGGAGTGGGGGCACCCTGAGGAGTGGGGGCACCCTGAGGATGGGGGGCACCCTGAGGAGTGGGGCACCCTGAGGAGTGGGATCACCCTGAGGAGTGGGCGCACCCTGACGAGGGGGCACCCTGAGGGGTGGGGGCTTTTTTTTATATATTTTAATTCAGTCACCCTGAGGAGTGGGGGCACCCTGAGGAGGGGGGCATCCTGAGGAGTTGGGGCACCCTGAGGAGTGGGGGCACCCTGAGGAGGGGGGCATCCTGAGGAGTGGGGGCACCCTGAGGAGGGGGCACACTGAGGGGTGGGGGCTTTTTTTAAAAATGTTTTATTTCAGTCATTATAATGTTGTTTTATTTTTGAGGGCTCATGAGTCATGGTGCCCCCTGCTAGCATGGTGCCCTAAGCTGCAGCTTTTTCAGCCTATTTAGTAATCCGGCCCTGATGGCACTGACGCTGCTGGTGGGGCGATAGTCTCCGGATATGAATCGGGCTGATCTGCGCTGGACCATCTCAATTTTGTGTCGCTGAGCTGTTGTTGATGGGTCCCATACTGTGCTTGCGTATTCTAGCTGTGGGCGGACTAATGTCTTGTAACACAGCTCCTTTGTTTTCCTTGGGCACTGGTACATGTTTCTCTGCAGGAAGGCGCGAGTGTTGTTGGCTTTCTTAACGATGTTATTGATGTGGGTGTTCCAGTTTTAATAATAGCTTGTTGTGAATAGTGACCCCCAGGTACTTGGCCCACTCGACTTCCTCCAGCTCATGGCCGTGGATTTGGTACTTGTATTTTACGATGTTCTTCTTGTTGGAGATGTGTAGTGTCTGGCATTTTTTGGGATGGAATTCCATCAACCAGTCTGCCTCCCACATCTGTAATGCATCCAGGTCACTCTGAAGCTTCTTGGCGTCATCTTCATTGTCAATTGTGTGGTACAGGACACAATCGTCTGCAAATAGTTGGCAGTTGAGCCATTGTGGATATATTGTGGCAGATCATTGATGTATGCCAGGAAAAGGGTCGGTCCCAGGACGCTTCCTTGTGATACACCAGATTCTACTGGTGCGGGATCTGACTTGCTCCCTTCTAGAGTCACGGATTGGTTTCTGTTCTTCAAGCAATTTCCAATCCGCTGATGCCATAATGGTGTAGTTTCCTGAGCAGCAGAAGGAAAGGCAGTTTTTGCATTGAAAGCTTGTGAATGTCTTCAGACCCAGAAACATTTTATGAGTAAACCATTATAGACCTCAGACATTCCTCCTTGACAGATATTGCAGGAAAGTCAGATTTCAGAGGCCAAAAAGCACCTCAAAGCATGTGTTCCTCATATATACATATTGGCTTGGGCATATATATGGCAAATTCATCTCCATAAGGATATTTACTAAACACCAGATGGAGTTTGCAATGCATATTTTACTGTAAAGCATGGCTCTGTGATGACATTGATAAGACACCTGGCTGATTTATCCTTCATTCATCAATCTACAATCGAATGAGTAATAAAAATTCATTCGATCGACAAGGAAAAAAAAAGCAGTAGCTGGAGTAAAAGCAAGGGCGTCAGATTCATTTTAAAGTGGTGGGGCAAATAGTGGTCACACCTTTAGGGAAAATGTCAGGGAAAAAATTACAATTTTCTTGATTCAGAAACGTGTAAACTTTGGCCAAAAAGTGGTGGGGCAAATGCCCCACCAGCCGCACCTACACTGATGCCACAGAGTAAAAGGGGTCTCATCAACTAAAATTCACCCTTGTAAACCGTACGACTCACTACAGATATAAATCTGACCAACAATCGTCTTATTCATGTAAATTACTTCTGAAATTCAAATATAATGCAAGTGGACCCAGAACATCAAGACTTCCATTGCTCCATGGACGGATGGATGATTGGGACTTTACGTCCTGTATTTATGCACTTGGTAGGCTAATTAGGACGGGAGGAGGACACGGCAATGAGGTGAAGGATGATTGAAACAGCCGTCCAACATAGGCCCAGGTGACCCGGCAAGAGTTGGATTCGAACCCTGGACCCAGCGATTGGCAGACCAGCATGCTACCACTAGACAAACCCTCCCCCCTCCATTGCTCCATGATTTTGCGTAAATAAAATTGACAGTACCATTTCATACGCACTTAAAAGATTTCGATATTTTGATCAATTGAAGATCAAGATAAGGATCTAATATCAGATCACTTTCCTTTCTCCACTCTCCTTGACCTTTATCTGCAAATCTACATTTTACATAATACAAAAGGCTTAAAAAAAGAAATTGAGATACATTTAAGAAATCAAATTGAACAAGTGCCACAACTACAATTGTGTGTTTATTTTTGGACTCAAGATTATATTAATCAGCATAGCTATGAAACAGTTTGTGCACTCACTTTATCATAATTGAGGAACTAACTAAACATACAATCAGATATAAAATATTTCTATTTTTACCAGTTGTAAAAGGCAATCCATTGCGGAAGTATTTTTCTCCCGGTAAATTTTGACTTTTAAAATTTGATTGAACGTAGGCCTTCAGGCTTCGTCAAGTCAACCATGAAGTCTCATTTTTGCCAATTCCTAGGCAGACAGATTTCCAAGAAACAAATTTTTTCCATTGATTTTAGCACTTCACTGACTATCGCACTTTCACAAATTCGCAATGTTTTTCCTGGTTATCGACGATGATGTCATTAGAATTTCATCTGATGACCAACCATTGTCACATTGACATTATGTATCCTGTGGCAAGACTCGAAATTTTCAGGCAGTGTATGTAATTCAAACAATAGATGGAAGAATGTGTAATCCTTTTTCAAAACACACTCAAAAGGATTTTTTAATGCTGAAGAAAATTATAATACCATTCAAAATTCTTCGTAAAAAAGATACAACGACAAAGTGCTTTCCTATTATGAACCTCTTCACTGAAGTTTAAAACAGTGGGCAGGAGTTTGCACCATTGAAGTAGAAGATTATTCAAAACAATCGTATTTTTCATTTTTAAGCAGTTAAAATGTCTTATTTAAACATTTTCTTGTTTTGGATATTGATCTAGAACATGAAACAAAAAAAAACCTAATGTCATCCTGCGTCATCTTCTTCAGATACTTTTGCCCTTAAAGAATCAAGCAATGTTATTGATTAGTTGGATATTAATATCTTTTATTGTTTGAACTCTTAGTATCAGAAAAAGACGCATGTATATCCATGCTTCGAAGCTGTTGCATATATTTGAATTATCTAAATCGATCAAGTACCAGCGACAGATGCACAAAATTGGTACTAAGGTTTTTTTCAAACACTATATAAAAGAAAAGTCAGGGAGGTTTCCTTGCCATTTTCTCTGAGAGACTAAACTGACTCTAGTGCTTAGGAAGGGCCATTAAGAAATCATGTTCAACATCAGGGTGTGTGTGTCTTTGGTATTATTAATTTTGGCAACCAGCAGGCTTTCAGCTGCAGGTAAGTCTGGATTTAAATATGAAGTAAGATTTGTTTGTTTGTTTGTGTTTTAAGCCTCTGCAGCACCTTAGTGGGCTATATCGAGGCAGGCGACCGCCGTATGATGATGATAAGATGAGAAGACTGTGAGTCTGGCACATACCCTCTTAATTCAGGGATGCCCAGGGTCTTTCAGTTGCCCCAGCATAGAACACTGGATACAACCTGCCTCCATTTAATGTCCCATGGGCTCGGACTAAAGTGAGTTCCCGGGGTGAGATTTGAACTCACGCCCTCAAAGCCAGTTGACAAGCGCACTTAGCAATTAGGCCACGGGGGAACTCAAATATGAAGTAAGAAAAAAACTTTGAAATAAAGAAGCAAAGATAGGCATCATCAGATTCAATTGATTGAGAAGTAACCACAATGGTATAAGTATTTCAATATGGTATTATCATTGTAAAAATAATTCTAAAAATTAGCTTTTTGAGGCCTCAGATTGGACAATCCGGTGGTCTGGTTGGAAGTGGAATTGCTAATATCTTCAATGGAATGCTGTCATCTGCCATTAACACTTTAAAAGCGTGTTCAAAAGATTAATCAGGGGTAAAAGTGTTTGCTACCAGTTATTGAGAGAATATGTGGTAATTGAAAGAGAACTGAATATAGAAAACTTGAAAGGCAAGAGTGAGTGAGTTTGTGTTTTATTTCCTATCAGCACCAGGGTGGGCAATTTAGAAGTACCTTGATGGACAAGAACAGAGAAGCAAACAGAAAACAACAAGTCTCCGATAAATCATTTGCAGAACTATCTAACATCACAGTTATTCCTTTACATTACAGTGTGTCAGAGTCGCTCAAATGTTTAAAATTTGACAGCGAACTAAAACTTATTTGTCTAAAACTATATTTCACGACGAATGAATGACAAGTTTAAAGTGATGTCCAAAACAACATGGTTCAGGGCAAACTGTCTACCTGAAGTGATTAGGGATCTATAAGATAAGCATAAAAATAAATTTAAAGAACTGATGGTCCGCAAAATCTTCCTCACCCATCAGGGACAATGTAAAATGTCTGACTTGTTAGTTGCATAATTGAATAACGCAATGATTGAATCAAACAAAGGAGTAATCTAATTGAATTTCAGACCCAGAGCGATGGAAACAATACTTAGAAGCAATAGTGAAAGTATCCACAGATCCAGAGTATGTAAAACTATGGCCGGAGCATATAAAGAAGTTCAAAGACATCGTAAGCTATTTCACATACTTATATTTGTTTACAAAATGTAATTATTCTTGGATATCAATTCTATGCACACATACATCATTTTGAATTAACAAATAAATTGTCAAGACTGACAAAGTGGACTTTCATTGACAGAAAGGTTTACTTTCCACAGAGAGAAAAAGCGTTTCCAACAGAACCTGTACAGGCCAACAACTTCCCATGCCAAACCTACACTTCACCATCAGTGCCAACTTCAGGTAAAGAAACACTTCTTTTCTTTTATATTTTACAAATTACAATCCTCATATCATATATCTAAAATTAACCCAAAAATCAAATTGTTTCTTCTGTTCGATTCAGTACACAACCTTCAACCAGGCGACATCAAAGTCATCGGTGCTATGGGCGACTCAATCACAGTGAGTTTTAAAATCAGATTATACGTTAACATAGGGCAGCATGATTAATTGCAAATTTATGGCCTATCAAGATATCTAGTAGTGCAATAAATTTATTGCAGAAAGGGAAATTTCTTTCCACAAAATTATCATTTTTTGGGATAACCTGCAAATTTTTAGGTCAATCCTATGACACTTGCTTATCACACATCACATCTCAGCCTATTACAATGTAGCCCTAAAAACCACCCTTGGCAAAGATTCAAAAAATGGATTTCTGGTCATGAACTTTCAGTGTGTCTGACCAAGTAGTTCAAGGCAAATTTTTCATCTTTTAATAAATGTATAAGAAGCCATAGCATGAAGCGTCATCTTTTCGTGAGAAAAAACAGAAACATTTATCAGTGACAGTACTGTATTTAGCACAATTAATAGTACTGTATGCATAACAATCTCTGAAGTAATTGTTCAAAACAGAAGCAGAATCGTAACTCCTATTCCCTTTTCCAGGCTGGTAACGGTATCAATGCTGACACCCCAGTGGGAGTTCTTAATGAGGATCGTGGACATTCTTGGAGGTAAAACAGATCGCAGTTTAATAAAATTGATAAACAATAATTATGGACAAAATGAAGTGTTCTCATGCATCCAGAATAAAAGAATCAAAACTTATCAAAGATAATATTTTGCATCTTCGCAATTTCAGCGTTGGAGGAGTGAGCACGTACGAAGAAGTATTGACAATACCAAGTGAGGCTTTTATACTACATGTCAAGTAATTTTCTTCCATTACATCAATTCAATGTCATCAATATGACGGGACCAAGAAATAACAAGAGTTTTAATTACAGATATTTTGAAGAAATACAATCCTAGCATCACAGGCTTTGCAACAGGGACAGGGAACAGGGACAGTGGAGTTGCAAGGCTTAATGTTGCTTTTCCTGGAAATATTGCAGAGTAAGTAACAGCATTTATAGATAGATAGATAGATAGATAGATAGATAGATAGATAGATAGATACTTTATTTCATCAAGCACATAGTACATACATACATAAACAGTAAATTGGGCTGCAGCACAGTAGTGTGTTTGAAGTGAGTGCACACTAGTAAAAAAAACTGTGACAGGCACAGCCTGGCATGCACACACATTTATACAATACACCATTGAGAATTCACTCCATCCCAAGAATGCCAAGATACACTGTTCAGAATGCAGATTTTAAAATTGCAAAAAATACTCTTTCAGAAACATGCCAGAACAAGCGGAATTGCTTGTTGATAGGATCAGAGGATTGTCTGGTGTGGACTTCCAGAATGATTGGAAAATGGTCACACTCTTCATCGGTGGCAATGACTTGTGTTACTACTGTAGAGATGAGGTAAGTTGAACAGCTATTACATATTCAAAGAAAAAAACTTGTATTAATGTAGCTTGAGTCATCTTAAGTTTCTCCCACTGTCAAAACACCTTTCACCTTTCTTTCAGTCATAAAATTGATTTTCAATCTGTCCTTGTGATGTCACTCAATCGGACACTTTCGAAGACTTATCTTATCATCATCCATATCACTCAATCTTCATTCAGATCATCCTTATCTAGCAACCTTGGAAAAAGTTCATGCAATTTAAGCTAAACAACAACAGCATATTTCACCTCATAAGAGTCATTACCAGACCCGTTGTTAGAAGACAGACATGACTTATGCAACCCCTTCGAATGAAACAAAAATAATATTTCTGAAACAAAATGATACTGATAAAGATAAAAATATATTGAACCAGAGGCAACGGAGCTTTTTTTTGTGATGTTTTGGTGCCGTTTTTGTCAAATATTTGCCAATTTATGAAAGTGGCAGTCCAATTTTGCACAATGTCGACATTTGTAATGCTACCAATCTGGCACACAATGGGCGATAACGTCACAAAAGTGCACCAAAGCGCCACCCAAGACTTAGTTCTACTCAAGTTTGAATCATGCAGGAGATCCACCAATCTCATGCGTTGATTTTTATGGACTGTACAAACAATACTAAATTTCTGTCCCAATGCTTGACGTGACAAACTGTACTTCCCTTTTTTCTCCTCAGAATTACCATAGACAAGGTACTTTGTGGCCCGCCACCCCTCCCACACATCGAAGCGTTCCACCACCTATATAAAGGGCAGGCCTTGTTGAATATTACAAAGTATGGCTAATATAATAATGCAATGGTTTTTTTTAAAACTTTCATCAAGAACCGATATGCAGTTAATACATATCGAGACCACATCCGCGATGCCCTGGACTACCTGAAAGCTAACCTGCCAAGGACTTTTGTCAACGTAGCATCAATCCTCGACATAAGCCGGATGTCTGAACTTCCTGATAATACTATATGTGACCTTGTCCACAGGTAGGCGACATATATAACAATCATCTTCTCTCAAGCAGTGCCACAAATACATTTTAAAAATAATTATGATTTTATAAACTGGCTTTTCAAAGGTTCGGGTCAGCGAAATAAAATAACTGAATATTTTTCAGAGGAATATAGGCCTAAACTTATTCAGCAAAGAGAATTTCAAATCAGAAAACAAATCACAAATTTCAAGTGAACAATCCCTGAGTCATCTTGGAATTCTGAATAGATGATAAAACTTTTTCTCAATTCCTTTTCAGTGCATTATGTAGCTGCATCTCATCATCACCCGGTGTCGTAGGAGACATAGCCCGGCAATACAGTGACGTTGTCTCACAACTGATATCATCAGGTCGCTATAACGACCAAAATGATTTCACCGTCGTATTCCAGCCTTTTATGCGAGATAATGATCTGCCTCGATTTGTAAGTTTAAAAAAGAACAGCCATTTTAAGTGTGAAGTTTGGAAACAACGGTACCAAAGTCAGTCGAGTTGTGATATACTGTTTATAAAAAAGAAGGCCATTTTACTTTCAATTCTACAAAGACACTATTTTGAATCACAATTGTCTGCAAAACTACACAGCATCAATGTAAAGGCTCCAGAATGACAGCAAATTAAAATTTGACCATTAACTTTATTTCAGGGCAACGGCGAACCAGACCGTTCCTACTTCTCCCCGGACTGTTTCCACTTTAGTGCCAAGGGACACGCAGCTGTGGCAACAATGCTTTGGAATGGAATGGTAATGACACTAATACCCATAGAGTATAGACCAGAAACTAAAGTATAGGCCTGGGTTCAGGTATCTAGAAGTCATCCTCAGTTTCCGGGCATTAATGTCAGTTGACATTGATGAATAAAATACTAAAACATGTTAATTGATAAATCAAATTCTACAAATATCTTACCTATATATCAAAGACTAGACGATGTTGTCTCATCATAATCATGTTATCGAATAAAGCATCCATTGACATAGCCTGTTGGAAAATGACATAATAGTGAATAATAACTGTCATTAGGATACCATATGATGTGATGATGTATGGTTTTTCTTTTTCAGTTTGAGCCAGTTGGAAACAAGAAGACTTCCAGTTCATATTCACAAAACTTAATCTGCCCATCCCAGGTATACACAAACTATGAAAATTAGTTATTGGTCTCCCTGTAAACTTAATATACATCTATATGTGTGTTTGTTTGTGACAATATAATTTAAAATGTGAAAGGGTACGCATATAAATGAATTATGCTATCTCATTAGTATATATGTATGTCTATTTAAGGTGACTCAAGTATGGTGGTTAGATCATACAGATTTTTCTAAAATTTTGCACAGGTACTCTATGGGACTTATACATTCCAAAAATGAAAAACAAAAAAATTTCACAGACTCCTTTGGTTGCCATGGTAACAGCATGCTTGGCCTGATGACGGCTTAAAAGTCATAAATGGAGTTTTTGGTTATGTACCACATAATAAAGCATTAATGCATTTGTCAAAAAAAAATGTCATAAATGTCTTCCTAAGGATGTACATCAATACATTTGCCACAAATTTGAAGAAAAAGGTTTAAATACTTTTTCTGTAAGAGTTCAAAGAGCACCAACACAATAATTAATTGCAGATTTTGCATGCGTCAATTTTGGCAATAATCGAATTTTAGGAAAACGATCATACAGATTTTTTTAAAAATTTGCATATATCAAATACAAGTTATTGTCAAACAAATGGCAAAAAATTTTAAAAAATCACCGAGTCATTTTTTTATTGCAGTACCAAGACAGTGCCAATGTCAATTTAAAGAAATAAAGACAATTTTAGACACAGTTGACCGAAATTAACCGAGAAAATTCTTTGGATACAGATGAGAAGCTGAAACTTTGAACCAGCATAGAGTAGGTGTTACTGCATTCAATAAACAATAATTATGCTTCTAGCTGCATGAGATCTCATTTAAATAGCAAATTACTGGCTGCCACGCTGTTAAAAAAAAGAAAGAGAGAAAATGGTAACGTCATAACTTTTGCAGGGCCTGCAGCAGTTGTGACGCTATGTTTCTAGGCAACCAGGCTGCTCAGAAGTAGTGTACCACGCTTAAGAGGCAAATGATCAACAGCTGAAGGTAGATGAAAAACAGCATATTAAATTCATCTTCTGACCTAAACCATTATGAAACTTATTAGTGGACATAACACTCTTCACAAGTACTATTACATACTCAGGGAATTGTCCAACTTACATGGTCCTAAGAAATTAGTTCCTTCCCAATTACGGTTTGCTGTCATTCTCAATCTCAAATCAGTTTTTAAATCAATCATATTATTTCTCATTTCAGGGACAACTAATCCCAACATCACAGAACTCCAGATCATTTGAACATCTGGATGAAGCGCAAGTACAGGTCCAAATGGTGCAAGAAGCTATTGGGGAAAATCCAGGACAAGCTTCACCTCAAGGGAATCTGCCACTGATTTTGGGAGTGACATGTTCTGTTGGCTTTTTGGCAGCCGTAGCTTTGGTTGGCTTGATCGTCTACAGAAAGAGAAGGACACCAATGGAAGATCTAACCGTCCTGACAAACACATATTAATCACTGTTAATTGCTCATAAAGTGCATGTAGACTTTGGTAACAGTATCACTGCTGCCCAACTGAACTATCTGTACGTGGGTGTTTAATCAGAACAGAAAAATAAATTCCAAAGCTACAAGATCACTATTAATATATATGGCAACAGTATCACTGTTGTCCAATTGAACTGTGAATAACAGTTTTAACTAGATGAAGTATAGGATAAGGGATTGTACAGTGCATGAAATGCTGTCCCACAGGGACGAAATGTCGCCGCAATAAGCTAAGCATTTACGAACAATTTTTTTGATGCGGATGACGACAAACTTTTTTTCCACTATTATTTATAACAGTACAGCTCCCTAGCTACGGGTGGAAAAAACATTTGCGCCCATTGGCCAACATTAGCGACCGTTGCGCCCGTTGGCCAACATTTGCACCAGTTGCCAACATTTGCGCCAGTTGCCAACATTTGCGCCCGTTGGCCGCATTTGCACCCGTTGCCAACATTTGCGCCAACATTTGCGCCCTCTGGCATAAATTTGCGCCCTCTGGCATAAATTTGCACCCGTTGGCCAACATTTGCGCACCCGTTGGCAAACATGTACACCTGTTGCCAAACATTTGCGCCCGTTGGCCAACATTTGCACCCGTTGGCCAACATTTGCACCCGTTGGCCAACATTTGCGCCCGTTGCCAACATTTGCGCCCGTTGGCCAACATTTGCGTCCGTTGCCCAACATTTGCGCCCGTTGGAAATCATTTGCGCCCGTTGGCCAACATTTGCGCCCATTGGCCAACATTTGCGCCCGTTGGCCAACATTTGCGCCCATTGGCCAACATTTGCGCCCGTTGCCAACATTTGCGCCCGTTGCCAACATTTGCGCCCGTTGGCCAACATTTGCGCCCGTTGCCAAACATTTGCGCCCGTTGCCAAACATTTGCGCCCGTTGCCAAACATTTGCGCCCGTTGCCAAACATTTGCACCCGTTGCCAACATTTGCGCCCGTTGGCCAACATTTGCGCCCGTTGGCCAACATTTGCGCCCGTTGCCAACATTTGCGCCCGTTGGCCAACATTTGCACCCGTTGCCAACATTTGCGCCCGTTGGAAAACCTTTGCGCCCCTTGGCCAACATTTGCGCCCGTTGGCCAACATTTGCGCCCGTTGGCCAACATTTGCGCCCGTTGGCCAACATTTGCACCCGTTGGCCAACATTTGCGCCCGTTGCCAACATTTGCGCCTGTTGCCAACATATGCGCCCGTTGGCCAACATTTGCGCCCGTTGCCAACATTTGCGCCCGTTGGCCAACATTTGCGCCCTTTGGCCAACATTTGCGCCCGTTGGCCAACATTTGCGCCTGTTGGCCAACATTTGTCCCGTTGGTCACATTTGCGCCCGTTGGCCAACATTTGCAGCCGTTGGCCAACATTTGCGCCCGTTGCCAACATTTGCGCCTGTTGGCAACATTTGCGCCCGTTGGCCAACATTTGTGCCGTTGCCAACATTTGCGCCCGTTGGCAAACATCTGCGCCCGTTGGCAAACATCTGCGCCTGTTGGCAAACATCTGCGCCTGTTTGAAAACATGTGCACCCGTTGGCAAACATGTACACCCGTTGGCAAACATTTGCGCCCGTTGGCAAACATTTGCGCCCATTGGCAAACATTTTCGCCCGTTGGCAAACATTTGCGCCCGTTGGCAAACATTTGCGCCCGTTGGCAAACATTTACACCCGTTGGTAAACATTTGCACCCATTGGCAAACATGGTGTTTTTGGTTGAGGAAAAAATGACCCATGGTCAACATTTCATGATGATTCTACTTCTACAACATGATTGAGTCTACGATCCACGAGATTGAGCCCTGTTCAAAACAGGATCGCCCAGTAGATCTTTGATCTACCGGCGACAATTACAATGCAAAAAAGGGACAATAGTAAAATTATATGTCAAAAAACAACTTGACTTAGTTTTGATTATTCAACTTCAGTATTATTGAGGCACATGTTTGCAACATCTCTTGACTGATGATTAACAGTCTGCATTCTCTGCCTATTCGAAAACTATCATAACCACCACAAAACATTCCACTCAAGATATCACTTGAATCATTCTCTTCTTTGTGATCCTCATTTTCTTTTATGTCGTAATTGATTCATATCTGATACAAAGATCAATCTGCAAAAAGTTAAGAACGTGACCTTATCAGCTTATCATTTTGAAAAATCTAAAATCAATACATCTGATCAATAAATGATTTTAATAATGGTCTTAGTGATAGACTTTAAACCATTGTTCAAGTTTAGAGTTTTATTGACCATTATAAGTAAAGTGTTTCTTGAATTGTTACCACCACAAAAGCACTCTGACATAATTTAAACAAGAACCCATGGGCGCCTTTACTCAAGTTCCCTCAATCCAACAGATTCTTGGTCCAGTTTCCCATGCCGTATTTACATTTTAGGAATCTGAAATTGGTCTCCTTGATGAAGGGTTCTGTTATATTAATTATTTTAATGAGTTAGATGCATTGACCAAGTAAGGGGTCAAATTGGTCCAGAAATGGCTCCTTTAAAAAACACCATAAGGCATTCACTTTTCCTTCACAAGGTGCATAAAGAGAACACAAATGAGATAAACAAAGAGACAATTTCAAGTGCTTCTACAAAAATTGTCGGAAGTTCAAATTTGGAGAGTACTTCAGTGACTTTGAAATTTAATTAATGCAATTTATTACACAATCAGTGCTAATATCAGTAACGATGACGCGGATCAGATAAATTGTTATCTACTCGGAATATCTGAAATATGATTACAAACTACAAAGTATAATAAACGATGCACTTTCCCTTTCATTGACAAAAGAAATCGACTGCAAGAAAGAAGAGGTGTGATAATAATGAAAGGACAATGCTATCTCAAAAGTGAAAGATAAGAATCATATTATTAAGATCTATATAGATAGAGATATAGATATATTTAAGATGATTTTATATACTAAAGTTGCAAAATAGCATTTCCTTAATAAAACATAGAAAAAAATGCAACAGAGTTGCTTCCCGATCATCCTTGCTCACCAACTACATTTTTCTCAAAATCAGCATTTTCAAATCAGAAATTTGACAAGGGCACCGACTGCACTTCTTTATCAAACCCAGAAAGAATTACAAGCACTGATAAAAGTACCAGGAAGGGGATTTAGAAAAATCATGAACCTTGTCTGGGCCAGTTATTGTACATAATTACTACATATGCATGGGAAAAAAAATATACATTTTCTCAATGTAAATAGTTAATGTACCAGTATTGCTAATATAATTTCAGAGCAAAATACTGCGTGACAAGTCATTGGTCCCCTCCCAGCTGACAATGCACGTGAAGTTCAAGTGATAAACACGGGGAAAACTGGTGAACATGACATAACTGAGAGTTATCAAGTGTTTTTGTTCACGTGAGAAAAACTCCCACATTTTCATGGGATAACCACGTGATGAATGTCATCTGATTAACGCTTGACCGTATTCATAACATAACTGAGAGTTATCACGGGTTTTTCTTCGAGTGAAAAAACTCCCCAACATTTTCACAGGATAATCATGTCACCAGATTAACACTTGACCATCTTCATGACATAACTGTTATCACATGCTTTTTTTTCACGTGAAAAAACTCCAACATTTTCACAGGATAACCATGTGATGAACTTCACCAGATTATCACTTGACTATCTTCATGACATAACTGAGAGTTATCACGTGTTTTTCTTTATGTGAAAAACCTCACGTGGTTAACTGGTGAAGATTGCCCCCCAGAAAATAGATGGAGCCACCTGTACTGGAAACACAGCTGTTTACTGGGTTCCACACTATGTTTACTTTAACTGAGTTTAAACTAATTAACCAAATGATTATGATTTCTTAACCTGAATTAATGCACAGTATATGGTGGAATGATGCTTATTATTAGCTACAAAAGGAGCGCATATTGGATATATCACTAAAGACTAGTCATCCAAAATGTGAATCAAGTATGACTACAATCCTTGATTCTGGTAACCCTTAAGGAGACTGAAAAGAGCCTTCCTGCTTCACACTGGTTGTGACAAATTTTCAGCAGGTTCTTGAGGCTTTCATTTCAGCCCCATAGCTATTGAGAGCCCAAGATAATGCTTGAAACAGTCCAAGTTGACTGGCTTGATGAAGAGCCAAGTTAACCAGTGGGACATTTTGCCTCTTCACAAATTATTAATTTTTAACTGGTAAAGATTGCCCCCCAGAAAATCACGTGGTTAACTGGTGAAGATTGCCCCCAGAAAATCACGTGGTTAACTGGTGAAGATTGCCTTCCAGAAAATCACATGGTTAACTGGTGAAGATTGCCGCCAGAAAATCACGTGGTTAACTGGTGACAAAATCACGTGGTTAGCGTTTGCAATAACCTATCAGTTTTCCACGTGATAACTGAGGGGCAATTTCACGTGATAACTCTCAGCTAACCACCAGTTTTTGTCAGCTGGGAAGCTTTGTGGTCAAAACACACAAAACTTTCACAAGAATTTTCAATCCAGCATGTGACTTCTGAAACTAATTCTACTGATACCATAACATTTTATCAAAGTATACTTAAATTAGCTGTTGGGGAAATTTCTTGCCAATTCTTGGAATTCATAAATCATGAATTCTCTGCTTAATGTCAAATAAATGTGAAAATAACATCATGATTATTAGGGATTTTATAAAAGATTATTGATAGCATAAAAGCACAGCAAAGCAGGAGTTCATAACTCTGTATTGCACCACCCGATCATCTCCTTATACCATCATTCCCTGGATGATCGTTTGAAATATTTCTGGCACTTTTTGCACGAAGCACTGATCGCGCTGACCACACACGTCAATTGTGTTGATAGTGAATCTGTTTTGTTTTCAGAAGTGATGATTTATCACACTTGAGTGGCTGTTCAGGTGGGGTGGCCTTAACATTTTAACATGTATTATCTCTGACTGGAATTCTGGTCTGTTTGTTTTCCAGTTCCTTTTACTATTTTTAAACAATATTTTGGGTTATCTAACCCGTTCAAGTGCCTTCAAACAAATGGTGTGATTTCACTATTTTGTCAGCCCTATATAAAGCATAAATCTTACAGCGGCTTTCTCCAATACCTCAAGTCGCATGACCAGTTGACAATACTCAGAAATTAAGGAGCATCATTATGAACAGCATCTTCAGGACCTTCATCACTGTGTTTGTGCTATTTCTAGCGCACAGTACCCCATCAGATGCAGGTAAGGACATCACTATTTTTTTCCAAATAATGGTTCACTACTATTTTTCCAGATAAGTTATAATCATATGAAACAAATTATATACACCGATTTCGAACACAGGTTCAGTGAGCAAAATTAACTAAACTACCTTTCCATACTTTGAAGGACCTAAAAACCAAAGACTACCCTTCCATTTAAAAATATAGTTTCGCCAAATTTAAAAAACAATTTTAAAATCAGTCTATTTCATTTCAGAAAGTGAAAAATGGAGGAGATATGAAGAAACTCTGATCAAGATCTCAACGGACCCAGAGTACACTAAATTGTGGCCTGAGCACATCAAACAATTTAAAAATTATGTGAGTAAATTTGGTCATTCATAATATATGAAATTTTATCGTGAAAAATACTAAAATTATGATAATCATCGATTTTAAATTGTCTCATTTGCAGGAAGCAATAGCATTCAAGAAACAAAAGAGGAACAGCTTCCCCTGCTCCACATATTCATCACCTGAAGTACCATCATCAGGTAAATATCTTGAGATTATTTAGCTCCAGCAATTCATTGAATAGAATAAATATTGAACGTGTCATACGGAAACTTTCTTTCTGTTACACAGTTCACCAACTTCAGCCGGGTGACATTAAAGTCATTGGAGCAATGGGAGATTCTATCACAGTGAGTCTATTTTTATTCTTCCTTGAGAATCTAGACTTCCTTCACAATTCAGATATAGGAATAACATATTTGATAATGTAACCTCAAGGAATAATTTGATTCCTTTCTTTCCTATATTCAGGCAGGCAATGGCATCAATGCATTGACACCAATCGGAGCTTTAACAGAATACAGAGGGCATTCTTGGAGGTAAGGAAACTTCGCTTAATGCCTCTTGCTAAATGTTATCGATTACTGTAAAACTTTTTATGAAGTATGTCGTGAGTTAGAGGCATTTCTCTGTAAGGCACAGCTTCAGTCCAAATATTCAATCATGACTTGTAAAATATGAAAGATACCAGTTTTAAACTTCAAATTAACACGATTTTGACATTAATCATGTCAGTCAGTGAGTCACACACTAGCTACTGACCAAGATAGGTCTATTATCCAAAATGTATAATAATAATTACAAGCAACAGACGTCTTTCAATAACATACATGTACAACCGTCTTATAATCACATTCCCTTATTTTCAGCATTGGAGGAGTGAACACTTTCGAGGAGGTTCTCACATTGCCAAGTAAGTTTGTATGTTCGAATAATTTGATCTGACTGAAGCATGTTTAGGAGCTGCAGATTTAATGTTGGTAATACAATAAATGTAAAATAGGACATGAAATGTTCCAACAAATTACACAACAATGCACGATAATCCTGAACTGGAATTAAAAAAATTATTTCAAAGATGTCAAAATTCATGGGAACCCTGATGATAAAATGTGAAGTTTGGTCCAACCTCAAAACTCAGGAATGTTAATATTCAATTTAGAAAAGTTCAATATTTAATTGCAATGTCATTATTTCAGACATTCTGAAAAAATACAACCCGGATTTAACAGGATATGCCACAGGAACAGGGAAAAGAGACAGTTCCATTTCAAAGCTAAATGTAGCCTATCCAGGAAACACTGCAGAGTAAGGATCTGAAAATTTTATAACTTTGACTGGAAAGAATGTTCATACAGCCATGGGCTAAAGGAATTTTATCTTAAATAAAATATATCATTTGCTAAATTTGTAATATCATTGTCTAATGAAAGACTATTTATATTAATAATTAAGTTAAACCAAACCAGGGACAGACTCACCCCCCCCCCCACATGATGTTTTAAATATTTTTACTTGCTACAGCACAGAGTCACGTTATGTTGCGAGCTATGCGGTCGGCGATGCGATAACCTGAAAGACCCCTCACAATTTTCTGGAACCCCCACCTCCCTGAACCAAACCTCTGTTGAGGTTATGACTTATGAGTAATGACTTATGTATCAATTTGATTTTTTCTTGTAGAAATATGCCATTACAAGCAGCAATGTTAGTGGACCGAATAAAATCCATGCCTGGTGTGGATTTCGAAAATGACTGGAAAATGGTCACACTCTTCATTGGGGGCAACGACCTTTGCGATTACTGTTATGATGTGGTAAGTCACAATTTTGGCATATATATAGGCCTGTATTGAAACATGCATTAGAACCAACCCATTGTTATCCATTTAGTAAAATCTAAGGCATGACATTTAATACTCTCAAATTTTAATCAATCAACGTCGTCACAAAAGATATATAAAGGCAACTTTCGTTTTGTAAACAAGAAGAGATACAAAACATGACAGACCCAATCACCAACCATCATTATCCATTGATCTTAATTATTGAAATGGTTGGCTAGTCCAGGTGACTTTTATGTTGGTAACAAAAAAAGCCTGTTTTCGCAGACATATATATATATGTCGTAATATAAGTACACCTAAATAATCAGATGTAACATTGTGATATTGCTATCTCCTTTAACAGGATAGATATACCATTGAGAAGTACCAGAACCACGTCAAAGGGGCATTGGACATCCTGCATGGCACTTTGCCAAGGACCTTTGTCAATTTAGTCTCCATCTTTGACCTGACTCCTCTGGCTGGAGTTGCTGACAATGTCATTTGCAGAGCCATTCATTGGTAAGTGCAACCAAATGTTTCCCTAAAACTAATAAAGAGCTGTCTGAATAATATCCATTTGCACAAAGGTCTGTTATTTTGAACTCACCAGGAGCTTTCGCCCTTCTCACAAGGGCTTCTTCAGCTGTCTGAGCTGGCTCAGTTGGATTAAGCTTACCTAATAAAGAGCTGTATGTGCATTTAATCTCTGAACCCCGCTAGTCGATTCCTACTGTTCTTCAGTCACTCCTCTTAGACAACTAGTTTCAAAATTTAACTTATGTCTACGCATACTTTTCAGATAATTCCTGGTTACTTTATTATGGAAAAACTTCATTTGTAGGGCAATACAATTTTCTTGTTTTGCAAGATTCACACTAAAATCAATTGCAGTTTTGCAATATATACTCAGCAACATTAAAAAGGCACAGATTTTGGAACAGCTTAAAACAAACTTTTTATGTAGATATTTCCGTGAAACTTTTACACTGATATCAGTTGACATCTCCTGTGAGAGTCCACAAAATAGCATAAGGAAAGAAAATTAAACAGATAAATTAGACTACTTTCAGTGCAACATGTCCAAAAACTAAAATCAGAACCAATGCAAATATTTTGATTGTGGTAATAATCAAGATGGTCACTCATGCTTTTTATGGCATTCTGTGAGTTTTTGGCTGATTTTTCTGCCAAGTTGGTGTTTTTCACATTTGTTTGTCACATCAATTTCAACACTTTAGCATAATAAGCATCGGCAATTATCCTGTTTATGGTCAAATTTTGAGCTGAAATCTTGTTGGACATCTGTTTTGACCATTTGAGATCAATAATAAAGTGATAACATCTGTACTCTACTTCCCCACCCCTTTTCCAATTTTGCAAATTCCAAATTTGACATGATGTCACAAAATCATGTCTGGTTCTTAGAAATATCCATGGATCCTCTTCAAATGTTCAAAATCTTTATTTGAGTAGCTAATAAGCAAATTTGCCAAGTGACATCAAGATAAATTTAGTGCTTCAAAAGTTATGATACTTTGAAAAAGTGTGCGTTTTTAATGTTGCTGAGTTTAGAGTAACTTCAGAACATAATGCACTCAACATAAAATGTAGCAATGTACCACACCTTTTTATGATGAAACTAATTTTGACTGGATTTATTCTCACAGGGCCGTTTGTGACTGTCCTAAAAACGCAGAGCCAGGTTTAATCAAAGGCATAGCAATGCAATACAGTCAAGCAGTCTCAGACCTCATTGCATCAAAGAGATACGACACCAAAGATGACTTCACAGTCGTCTTCCAGCCTTTCATGAGGGATAATGACGTCCCCAGACTGGTAAGCAAGGACACTAAATGTTGTAATGAAGTCGTATTAAGATAATTTTCATCTCTGTGAATGTCATAACAAGCAAATGTTTGTGAATTGATTGGCGTAATGCAGTCCTCCAAACCAAGGTCATAGTCTTGGCGGTGGCAGGAATTTTGGGTGCACACAACAGAATTCATGCATGTACTTAGTATTAAAAATCCCTGCATAAAAATAAAATACAAGGACAGTTTTGTTTTACACCTCTTGAAAAAGAAAACTTCCCACAAATGTATCATAATCATTACATCTGCCTATGCCTAAGGCACGGCTCATATAAGCCAGTGATGCCTAAATTTAAGTATATTTCTGAGATATGGGACATTCAATTTTTCTGGTTAATTTTCAGGAAAACGGAAACCCAGACATGTCCTTCTTCTGTCCTGACTGCTTCCACTTCAGTGGAGTCGGACATGAAGCAGTGGCTACTATGTTGTGGAATGCAATGGTAAGTCATCTTTCTCACATTTAACAATGGTGAACATACCCCTGGGAACCCTGCATGAGCCTGGATTATTGACCATCCCGTTCTTTGTCATGTTCAATGAAACTCGCTTATTGATATTCCTATCCTGTTTTACTACTGACTGCAATATTTATAAAGGTATTTCCACTTAGTTGGAAAAAATTATTTCTAAAATTATAGGTTAGCCCAAAACTATGAAATATCTGCCATCAACATCTTTTCAAGATCATATGACTTTATTTGATATCACAACAAGTTGTTTGCAACATCATCACCAAAGACTTGGAAAAGTCCAAAAAAAGAGGTCATTTTACTCGATGTAAAAAACTGCCAATTCTTCAAGAATGGAGGGCAACTTTCAATTGACAAAACAAGTTTTGGAAATTACTGAGTAAAATAATAAACATTACACAGTATTATTTACACCAATATAATTCCATACTTTTTAAGCGTAAATGTGAAATACGAATATATATGTCCATTATCCAAGCACCGTCTAATAGCTTTGTCTCTTTTTCAGTTCGAACCAGTGGGAAGTAAGAAAACACAAAGTTCTTTTAAACTAGATCTGTACTGCCCGGCTGAGGTAAATATTACTTACTGCAACTTTATTCATAAAACAAATGAGCTAAATAGTTGAAACTGAACACTAAATGTAGAAAACAGCAACACCAAATTAGCCCTGTCAATGGTATACAAAGTACAGCAAACTTGAGAGAGAGAAAATCTATTACTTTAAAATTATGTCAAGAGCTCCAAGTTAATATTTGTGAATGCCATAGATTGAACAACAATTGTGTATACATATATATATATATGAAAAGATCAAAATTGTACTTACAGAGCGAATATTTCCAAAATGACTGCCAACTTGAAAATTTCTGAGATTGAAGCACATGTCCAAAATGCTCCCAAAAACCCAACATAAACTTTCTAATGCACTAGATTGAACAGCAACTGTATATACATTAATAAAGAGATTATGAATGTACTTACAGGGCGAATATTTCCAAACGGCTGCAAACTCGAAAGGTTCTGAGGTTGAAGCACATCATGTTCAAAATGCTCCTGCTGCTTTGGTTGCTGAAGAAACTCCAAATACCTCATCACCTCACGGAAATCTGCCACTGATATTGGGAGTGACATGTTCAGTTGGCTTTTTGGCAGCCGTAGCTTTGGTTGGGTTGATCGTCTACAGAAAGAGAAGGACACCAATGGAAGATCTGACAGTACTTACATCATAAATATACAAATCATAATCACATCTATGGGTATTCTGGTCATGCATTTAATCTGTGATATTGAAAATTTCATGAATAATAAAAATTTTTAACACACCTTCTTTGCTTTTGTTTGATGAATCAATGTCTCAGATGGACAGCTGCATTTCAAAATTCAAATAAACATCTTCTTCGCATGAACTCCCAATCGTATGAAATCTATACACACAAGTCAACTCAAAAGTATATTAACTAAAAACTTTTATTTACAGCCAGAGGGATTACATGCTTGAGATATAAATAACTTTGTACAATGATTGAGGTATTGAAAATGTTATGTAGCAGTAAATTCAGTCAAATTATATGCTATGAAATTGCAAGGTTAGTGTTCATGAACTGCTGAAGCCTATTTAATCGAGCATCTATTTCCGATATTTCTTTAGATCTGTCATAGTAGTCATTGTCACCTGCAATTAAATGGCAAATGATATCAAAATTTGAAATTACTTCAAATATCAAGAGAAAACAGTTCATCGCTGCAGATATATATTTTTACTCCAAAAACCAATATTACAACCACTGTAACAGTAACAAAATTCTATTGAACATAAAAATAAATAACTTACTCTCAACTGGAATCTTATTTTCTTTCTCTCTTAATGAAGATTTTTCTTTGGAATAATATTTCTCAGGCGTGCTTGATAATCTTTTTAATAATTAAGGAAACTTGCATATCAATAGACTTGGAAAGTGGACACAAAATTAAGATAGGTGGCAGCAATAGCCAGAACCCCAATACTAAGTTACCACTGCTCACCACCAGTCCTGAAGGCAAAATCACCTCAGACAAGCAGTGAGACTCGCTTGAAGTTGTCAATATTGTTGAAACCTTAAACCAAATTGTTTGTTCGGTGTGTATAAACTACCATAATAAATTTAGGATCAAGTTATAGGCCTACATGAAATTTTTACAACTACAAGTACACAATCCAAAGGATACATTTTCTTTCTCCCTGAACCACTGCTTGCATTTGACTTCCTTGAAAATGACTGAAAACAATAATAAGTCAAGACTTAATACTCAGGGTACAGCAGCTATGCAAATATGTGTTGAGCATGATTTGTATAATAATAAACTAACAATTACTTACCACTTCGGGGCTCGGAGGATTGTGTCTTGTAGAATATGTCTTCTTTGGCTTCACTGAGCCATTAATTCTCCTGAGAAAATGAAAAATATAACCTTCATGCCGCCCAAAAATAAAACTTGAAAAAATATTTTCAACAAGTCAATATTACAGAACAGCCTCCAAAAAGACCCAAATGTCATAACTATAATAATATTGGCCAAAACAATCCCTACTCATAACTACATGAGTTAGAAAGCCAATGGATCCATAGGGTGCCAAACAATAAAATGGCACCGATATTGAAATAAAGGAAACATTAAATAGCTCCGTCAACTCACCTATTGCTTGTAATATCA
This sequence comes from Platynereis dumerilii, assembly GCA_026936325.1. NCBI lineage: Eukaryota > Metazoa > Annelida > Polychaeta > Phyllodocida > Nereididae > Platynereis > Platynereis dumerilii. Next base: position 38,649,150 of record JAPTHN010000011.1, on the reverse strand, counting down.
GAGGTCACTCCGTCACTTAAAGACTCAACTGATGAAGTTCGACTTCGGAGACTGCCAGCTGAAGAAGTTCTTGATCGACCTGAAGATTAAATTTTTATCAATTAATGATAATTGTGTTCAATTATTCAGGAAACCTTGACAAGAGGTCTCGTTTTATCTTTATGGTGCATCATGTATCAGAATGATTCTAATCAATTCAAAATGTATTAGAATTGATTTTCCCATGACCATTAACTCAATCACTTCTAAATTGGTACATATTGTAAAAAGAAACCATACCAGTATATCTGGCAGACCCAGCTGGTGAACTCCTTATAAATCTTCCTTCTGCACTTCCATTCATGCTTGACCTCTGTTCTCTCCTCCTGATATGAAAAGGAAAGAAAACTTTTTTGTGAGATTCAAAGCAAGAAACTTAGTTGAGTTTTGCCAACTATTAATTTATAAATTACTTGAATATAGAAAACAATTCATACTTTTTCAAATATGATTCCTTATTCTTGCGCTCTTTTTCTTTGACGTAAGCAGTGGGATCAAACCTCGGCGTTCGAGCTCCTGAAATATACAAAAGCATTCAAAGACTCAGGAGTTCTCCTAACACTTCTTTCTGAAAGCATGCTGTGCGTAACTGTGTGTCTGAATAAATCTTAATGAAATACAAACCTGCAGACGACACAGAAAATGCAGGCGATGGAGTTCTGTTTCTGTAGCCTGCTGATCTTGGACGTTCGCTGCTGCGACCTCGCTCAGTTGAACGATCCTTGCTCAATGAATTCTCACGAGAAGTTCTGCTGTGAAATCATAGAAGAGGACATAAAGTTTTGGACAAAACCACCTCATCAGATCAAAGCGAAAAAAAAAAAATTCTCAAACCAGAAGAAGCATCTCTCCAGAGCCTTATTGAAACATGATAGTACTATTTTCCAATAACCAAATGTCATTACACACTTGTCGTATTAAAAATCCCACCCAACTTCAATATCTTACAAGCCATATTCTTACCCAATTCTAGCTGAGAAAGGTCTTTCTCTGGACCCTGAGCGCTCTCTGGACGACAGTCTTGATGTTCCGTTGTATGTTCTCACTGGTCTTTCAACTGACCGATCTCTGTCACTGGAGTATGTACGTGCCCGGGCAAATGAATTAGTTCTGCTTTCTATGGACCTTTCTCTGGAATGTCTGGAACTGCCTGACACTCGTGAATTGAAAGAATTGTCTCTTGAGTTTTGCCTGGCTCTGGATGATGAACCCGAATGATTTAATCGCCCATGCCTGCAATCAAGTCAGAAAATGCTAAAAGTTAAAACACATATTAGCCTGCTGTATCTCTCGTAAAATAAGATATAGCACAACTGAGTACAAGCTGATGTTATGAACAATATTTACCTTCTCATCACAGCAAGTTCATTTGTGAGACTTTTCACCCGAATTTTCAAGTTTCTTTCGCTAGCTCGCAGTTCTTCAACCTTTGCAAAAAAGTAACAAACATGCAAAAATAGCTATCACGAAGCTACTAAAAACAATTGAGAAATTTCAGAATCACCAATAATCAAACAGAGATAAGCTCCCGAATCGAAATTGCATATCATAAAGCATTCAAATTTAGAGAATAACTTCAATTGCTTTGATAGTTTCTGAAACATTTGAGGTGTCTTATCAATAATCAAAAATCTGTCAAAAATGGGTTTTCTTAAATTATTTGACCCATACCTCAGCTAGCAAATTTCTGTACTCCTGACTTCTCTTAGAAGCAGACTTCTGATATTTGTTTCTCTCCTTCATTAGATCTTCTTCCAGATGTTTTATGACTGTTTTCAATGACCTGATTTCTTTCACAGCAGACCCTTCCTTTGTCAATTGCATTTCCCGGCGAAAAGCAAGATACTCTGCTTCCACCTCCTCTTTTTCTTGCAAAGTTTGTTCCAACCTGAAAGAATCAAGAGCATGGTCAAATATCTTCACATTTCTGGCAAATTGTCTGTTCACCTTTTTGAAGAAATTTGTTTTGCAATAAACATGTTTTTGAAAAGTTGCACTCACTCTTTTTTAAGCTTTTCAATTTCATTCAATCTGTAATCTTTCGACCCCTGGAAGAAAAGGAAAACTTTTACTTGAGGTCATGATATGGCATTGTGTGAATCTCAGAACTTGATTTTTGCTCTTCATTCAAATGAGTAATTCAATAGTGACTCACCTTAGATTGCAAACCTCTAATCTCTTGTTTTAATTGTCTCACTGTATCTTGCAACACCTTTGGGTCAGGTTTGCCGACATAACTTAAAGGCAGTGGATAATGTATTCTGAAAAGTCAAACCAAACAATTCATTTGATTATTAATCATGACTATAAGTGATAAGCTGCATGATGCGGCATGCCTTTGAATCAAAACTAGCCTAATTCTTTCATGTTTAACTAGAATTCAAATTAAATGTGAAGATACTGTATATCAGCTGGGATACTACATACCTATCAAATTCGACAGTGTAGGTAAGAATGAGATATCGTTTTGACCCAAAAGCTGCAGAACTACGAACAGATGGAGGTTGTCTGGAATGAGGTGCACCCCCCTTTCTGTTTCTGAGTGCTTCTAAGTCACTGTAAGTGAGCAGGTCCAAACTGACCACTTCAGATCTCTGAAAACATAAATGAAAAGTGTAAGACAGTTTCAGTTTAACTATTTTTTCAGTCTACAGTGCGTAACAACAATACATAGAGACTGATAATACTCACTTGATTTATTGCTGTGTCAAGCATATTAGCAAATATTGAGAATTGCTTGAAATTTCCAGTTTTGTGGGTCATGTCTTCAATATCTGAAATATAAATAGTCAGTTTTGTTGTTTTAGAAAGATGCGGCAAAACACAGCAGCAGTTATTACCAATGTCTTCATAAGACTTAAAGAATCAATCTATATTTCTTTGTTGCTTCATCATTCAATGCCATTGAGGGTCCCAGATAAATCAGGACTCTGAATCTGGGTGTGCGGACTGCGGAGTACACTCAGCTTCTTACATCATTGTAAAATGTGGAAATCTGGGCCCCTGCCATTGCTGGCATTTTTATGCACTATTTAATACACTATTTTAAGCTGTATTTCTACAATTAATTTACAATGGTACATGTGCGTATTTTCTTGAATGAGTCAGCATGCATGAAAACAAATGACACGAACAGTATGCAGTTAATAAGCAACACTGCAATAGCAACTTCAATGCAATGCGTTGACGTTGTCAACTCGTCATACATAATTAGCACTATTATTAATAGATTCACTAGTTATAGTAAAGGCCATTATGCTATATTCCATAGTCTAGACTCAACAGTCCACGCCCAATTACCCAGCAACTGACTTATAAATATGTTTGGAAAATAATACTTACATGCAATGTCGAAAGAATTTTTCCACAGGTCCGAAGACATTCTATCCTCCACCTCCACAACAAGGGCCCTGCCCTGATTTTCCAGTTTTGAAGTGACTGCATATTCTACGCCTTTGAAAGTCAGTATACCAGAGGTACCGGAATCAATCATGATGCCTAATTAGTCCTCCTAACATGAAATCATTGGACCCAAACCCTCTGCCACAGACACTTTGTTGATTAGCAATCAGTGACAAAACATGTCCAGTCATGAATGGAAAACTGGAACTGTGGAAGAGGAACCCAAGGAACTTGTCAGAAATAACCAGTGTTACCTCCGAGAATTTACATGATAAGCGAATCAGTGGGCTTCCATTGTCTTGTAGGAAGGCCAAACGAACGACCGGACAAACTTTTAAAGCAATCGGGAAGCTGCAGAAGCCAATAAGACAAACTTTTCATCCCCAATGTTTTTAAAACGACCGCTTGTTGTTGCCATTAGACGGAAACTGTCAATGCGCTTGCGCACAATATTTTGTAAGCAACTTTCTGATTGGCTGGCGAGATCGCGTCAGCCAATCACAATCGCCGAAAACGTTTTAGGGAGATGTAAACACAAGCACATGTTCAATGACATTTGACAGCTGATACACACTCCTGTCAAATTAAGTATTTCGAGTGATTTACTCGTCCGATCTCAATTGTGTCATTGCAAATGTATCTGCAAGCATGAAGAGAATTCCCAAGAAAGGAACTAGCAGCAATATAGCTGTGCTTATCAAGGGACTAATAGTTGGAGAGTTTGCTTTGGTTGGTGTGGCAGCATATTTCTGGCATAACCTTTACTATGACCAAGGTATGTGTATTTTCCAGGCAGTTCAAGGCAAACTGTTGAGACTTAAATGCAACATGTCAATAAGTACTTTTAAAAATATCACTATCATTGACATAAAATGTATGTAAATATCACTATCATTGACATAAAATGTATGTGTGATAAATGTGCCACTTAATTGACAGTTTTTTGTTGTTGTTTTTTTTTTTAAACATATGCATGTACTATCTTCTTGTGAAGCTTTGCAAGTTGATGCATAATAGGCCTTTACAAATTACATAATTATGCTCGATTAAGAATGAATGCATGGTGAAGATCCATGGTAAATACATAATATATATTATATCTATGATGATGTAGAAGTTATGATTCACCGCTACCAAATTATGTCAACAAATTTTTGTTCCTTCCTCACAGAATACAGAAGGAAATGGCACAAGAATCATCCAGTATTATTAAGCAGTAAGTTACACTTTACATTAAATAGCAGTTTATAATTTACCAACACTCTTTTCAGCGATAATAGGCATAAATTCTGCCAATGCAATTCCTCAACTGATTAAACTTCAACTGAAAGCCATGTATTTTTAGGCCTTTTAATTATACCAAGATTAGACCAAATATCACTTTGCTTATTTTCTTTCCAGTGTACTACAGATTCATGACCGGCTACCATGGAACAACTCAACAGGAACTCGACATGAAAGCATGGGGTGAAGAGCCAGCCTCATCATCTTGATGTTTGACCCATTAATAAATTTCACTACTATCATATTTTTGTAATAAAAGACACTTGTTTAATGCAATTGATTTATTTCAATAATAAACATGTCAATAATGGTATACCAAAATAATGTCTTGTCAATGACTGAAATTGAACTTCAATATTTCATTATTGTAACACTTATGTACAACAGGTTAGTCAATAACATAAACTATATTAGAACTTAAATATAAAGTAAATAAATAAACTGGGTAATTATGTAAAAGACAAATGTTGAGGTCTAATTCTTGGTAACGTTGGTGTTTCCGTCTCTGAATCTGTGGCCATATCCATGGTGTTGGATTCTCCCTCTAATCCTTGTGCACGAAGTTGTGAAATGGACTTCAAGTACGCTTTGCCTTCTTCGCGAGTCTGTCAGTATCAAAAGCAGTCATAAGTTGGTATTCAAAGCTGGACAATCCTATGAAACAATGTGGGGTGGAGAGTTTCCATTTCAGGACTCCAAAGTCTCCAATACCCAATTACCCATGAGTAGTGTTGGGTATCGTGAGGATTTTGCGATACAATAGTTCACACGATACTTGGTTAGCGATACAATACCTGAACGATACATATTATCTTGTGAGGAAGCGATTCAATACATTGCCAACAATTGTGGTGCACGATACAATACTATCATTTTTTATGGTATCAATTCAACATCATTGCTGTATAAAGTTAGTATTTGGAAAGCTTTGGCCAAAAAATAATTCTCTAGTTCACAAAACTGAAGTCAAAATATTGCAATTTTCATGGGTTTCTCACAAGATTGAGGTTTGATGCGCATTTGAGCACCTGTCAGAAATTAGCGGAACTATGCTTTTAAGCAGGCAATACGTATCGCGATAATCATGATACTTGCTGCCTTTGGCGATAGTGTATCGTGATATATCATGAGTAATTTTTCCTCACGATAGTTGTATTGTGACTGCGCTGGCGATGAGATATCGCGATAGCGACAGTATTGTCCCAACACTACCCATGAGACTTTTACAGGACCAGCTGCCATCTGAGCACAGATGAAGTACTGCATATCTAGGTCTCCAACATCCACATTTTCTTGTGTTTGTGACGGTTTAATACACTTTCATTTACTTAATTTGTTCTTAATGAAATAAACCTTAAGTATAATGTTAGTAATAAAGGAACCTCCAATTATAACACTGATCTTTTGTTAGTGCAAAACCCAAAGTAAACATTTTGTTAGGTAAAATAAAAAAAACCTACCTCCATAAATTCTGTACATTTCTGAGCAGCGAAGTAGGCCTCTTCAAGGTTTTTATGTCGCAAGTTGTACTCAGCAAGGTAACGGTATGCTTGGCTAATTTCTTCATAATTTTCAGTCTGAAAGAAATCAATTTACAGATTATTAAATTGGCCTATAAGGAGAACAAATGCAGATTTTTGAATTACAAAACACAACAGGAAAGATATTGATTAAGAGCAAAACTCACCCCTAGTTTTTCGGTTTCAACGATGTACTCTGTAAATGCTGCAGCTGCCTGTTCTTCCTCTTGAAGTCTGGCATAAAGCCTGAAAGAATATGATTTTAAAACCTAATTTACAGCAAACTACTCAATGAAATTTATTTGGCAAAAGAAATATTAAATTAATTTTACAAATTTTACTCAGGCCTAAAAGCACAGAAGTTTGCAAACACAAATTGGACTTGATTATGATATCATATATTTAGATTTCTTTGTCACCTATTAAACCCTTACAAAAACATAAATCCTAAGTCTTGCGGCTGAAAATCTACATACTTGGCAAGTTTGATCAATGCTGTTCCCTCAATGTCACCAATTGAATGTGCTTTCCAGAGACACTTCTTTGCTTCTTGTAGTCGCTCCAGTTTTTCATATATTTCTCCCAAGGCTACAACCATTCTTGAATCATTGGGCCTGTAAAACAAAGTTTTTGAAAGAGATTTTTGTTTTTGCAACTACTAGACCTACCCAACCAGTCGATCATCCAAATCAGTTTGAAATTTAAACGTTTCTCATCTGACTGATCTTTCTATCATAACAGAAATTTTGACAATACATGTAGCTCAGACTCAGACAAATTAGTAGGAATACACATAATAAATTAAACAATTTCCTTTAATGAATTTGCTAGGATACCAACTCACCTTAGCATTTGAGCTTGTCTGTAGTAGTATAAGCAATAGGAATACATTTTCAAGATTTCATACATTTGACCCAATCCATACCAAGCACGATAGTCTCTTCTATTCACCTCTGAAAGAGACAAAAAAATCTAAATGTGTACACTGTACAGCAAAAAATTAAGTGATTGGACAATTTCTCCATTTATGAGATTTATGTTTTGTGCATCAGGGCAAACTTAATTTACTTTAAATTCACACAAAATAGCTATTCTTAGTCACAAAATATTCACCTATGGCCTGTCTGTAAGCCTGAATTGCAGCGGTGGTGTTCTTCAGTTCAACATATTCGTGTCCCATTAATGTCCAGGCTGACAAGTAATTAGGGTTCAGTTTAAGAGCTCTTTGGAAGTAGAGGACTGCCTTTTCATGCTGGTTTCTTATTGAGTAGTAATTACCTGAAAAGTAGAAGATTAATTGAATGGTACATGTTGAAAAAGAAGCCATAAGAACTTTTTACTGAAAACCTAAGTTGAACTATGAACAGGATATTACAAATGTGAAAGGTCAAAATCTGGAAGCAAGTTCAAGCAACGACTAAAATTGAAATATCTGTAATAATCTCAAAACTCTACCTATTACTAAAACTTAACATATTTAAAGTGATTAATTGAATGCTTACCTATAACACAACATGTCTCCACTCTGTATTTGTCAATATCACAACAATGGTGAGCAAGATGAGCCAGATCTGCTCGCATTCCCTGCAAATAGAAATTGCTAATTTAAAATTATCAGTCTTGAAAGAAACACTTTGTTAAATTAAGTTAAGTTTCATTATGCGGACTAGTTGTTACATGACGGGCAGGGTTGGGTTCAAATACAAATATATTTGTATTTGTATTTGTAAATACTGTATTTGTATTTGTATTTAAATACTTTTTCGGAAATTTGAAAGTATTTGTATTTGTATTTAAATACTTTGCAAAGTATTTGTATTTGTATTTAAATACTTTCGTCAGATTTCAAAAGTATTTGTATTTGTATTTGTATTTGAATCAAAGTATTTGGTATTTACAAATACTTTTTTCAAATACAAGGTCTATAAATGGATAAAAAAAAAAGCATGCATTCCTTAACTTCAAAAGTGGATATAACTGGTGTGACTATCTTTATACAATCATTTTGAAATTTTGGATTACAATATTTAGTCTAAATATTACTTTTGAAAATATAGCATTTTAATGATTACCATCTTAGTTTCCCCTGTGCATGCTGCTTAGTTTGTGGTCTGTAAGCAAACATGCATGTATAGAGATTATCACTGTCTCATGTTGCCAGGTTTGAAGAAGTTAACAATATCTCAAGAATCCAATGGACTACACAAGTGAAATACAACTCAGCTTCTATCCCATCTAAACTTCCAATCTTAAGAAAATATTTGTTGAACACAAGATACAAATGAAATATGCCCTGTATGAGAAGTCATGAATTATAATTGATTGCATATATATATTAAGTTTAAAAAATGAAAGAATTTCTTTAATTAATTTAATACACATTTGCCGGTAGTATTTATTGTGTATGTCTCACTTACCTATATACTTAATATATTTTCTATGACAAAATGTTTACTTTTGTCTAATAGTTACAGGTAAATGACCATTTTATAATGTCTAATAGTATGAAAGACATAACTATCACCATTTTGAATGTTAACTGCTATTCTGACACTGGTTATTGTTTTCATTGCTATTCAAACACAGGTACTGGCCATGCATTGTCTTCTGTGAGCAATGGTGCATTGCAATTATATAGGGGTACCATTGTGTGGACATTAATCACACACATCTTTCAGTTATAAAAAGTTCATATTATTTTGCATTTATAATGTTTACATCACTATTTATTTGATGAGAGGTCAATTTGCAAGCAAAAGAAAACTATAATTTTTAATTTAAAGCACATACCAAAATTCCAGATATTTTTGTATATTATTCATTATTATAGCCTCACTGTCACAGAACAACTTCTAAATTATAATGCCTTCTTGTTGAATACCAAAAAAAGTAGATTTTATTAATATTATGGAATTGGGAGGGCTGTCAATTGTGGGTCTCCTCTTTCATCTATATTTATTTGTTTCCCCATTTCATCCCATCATCATTAAATATGTATACATGTAACGATTGGATGATGAAATAAATGAAATATGTCTGTCTGTCTGTCTGTCTGTCTGTCTGTCAACAGTGGAGTGGAAATTTTCTATGGCCTAAATAAGATAATCATCAAAAACGTTAGTCATTTAATGTTAATTGAACAAGTAAAAGTTTAACTATTTAATGTTGATTGATCTCTTTGATATCAGATCGTTGTCCAAGCAGCCCCCAGTGAAAGTATAATGGCTTTATGTGGCATAGTTATATCCTGAAACTGAATCTGAACGTTATATGCCTATTACCAATATTGACTTATTTTAAGCTAACGAAAAATGTTGTTAAATTATTGAAACACCTATTTCTAAATTGTATGTTAATTTTTTATTGTGCTTTATTTTACACACATTTTCCTAGTCAAGCATTCAACGAATTCCTGGTACTGGAAATAGGTATTTTAATGAAACAAATGTGGCATATTCAACAAAAACACGGGATTTTAATAAATCTAACATGATTATTCTATCCCCAAAAGAACCCTTAACAAAATTGGCCCAAAAGAACCTTGTGTCTCGACCAATCACAGAGCAGTATTCACCAGTGCAGCTTCCCATAGCCAATCACAGACATGTAGACAGTGTTGTTTTTGTGAAGGATTTCCCTCTCTGTATTGTTGAAAATATCTGACTGAAATTTAGCTAAATACAAATTTAGTCATTGCACTTATTAGGTTGACTATTGTTATTCCTTTGACTTATAATGTAGGAAGTCACTTTAGTTATTCTTAGTTAATGGCAGCTTCACCAAAGTACAAAGCTCAAATGTCAATAGACAACATTACTAAGCAAATGTGTCTGAATGAACAACTGTATATTCTGTTGTTTTTAATTCTAAAGTGATTACAATCATCACCAACGGAAGTGAAAATCATTGTGAATCAGTGAAAATTTGGTATTAAACTTGGAAATACTAGGTTTATTTCTGAATATTTATAGATAAATCAATATTTATCAATTGATAAGCAGAACATCATATTTAATCAATTAAGAGTTAGATAAATAAATATTTGTGCATGTTTAAAATAATAATATGCAACTATTCAGTTTATAATCGGGTAAGTAAATGACCCAAATTGTCCCAATTTGAACAGATTTTAAAGAAGGAACTTGATAATAATATTATGAAAAATTTAATAATAATTATTACTTGTTTTAAAACTGTATAACCTGCAGACCCATAACAGTTTGTTGTATTCATAACCATTAGCTGGAGTTAGATTAGAAACAATTAAAGAAGACAAGTTTGAAGTTGTAAGACAGAATTATTGAAAGTATTTTCAAATATATTTGCAAATATATTTGTATTTGTATTTAAATACTTTCAAAATTTGAGTATTTGTATTTGTATTTGTATTTGAAAGAATTGAAAGTATTTGTATTTGTATTTAAATACTTTTGAGCTCAACTGTATTTGTATTTGTATTTGTATTTAGAAAGATTGAAAGTATTTGTATTTGTATTTAAATACTTTTATCTGTATTTGAACCCAACCCTGATGACGGCATTACCTTCACATAAAGTAAGTTGGAATAGGTATCCATGTTTTCTAGTCGGTATGGATCAACTTTCTGCAATTTGCTGAATGAATCCACAGCCTGATCCACATCTGAAAATAAATTGATGATCAACCTTCTTAAAATAATTTTTCTGATATCAATACATCAGATACGGGCCTGGCCTTATTGGGCCTAGTTGAAATTAAACAAGTGGGCATATACTTTAGAGATTTTGCAATAATTAAGTCCTAGTCCCCTCCCCGCCAATAGACAACTTTAAGGTAGGAATTTTCAATTAATACCTGCTATAATACACATTTCATAGGATCAAGAAGTGGAACAGGAACAATAGGCCAATTAAATTTCAATCATCTCACTAACCTCTCAGATTGTGATACGCCACAGCGATTTGAGCCATGACGTAAGTGGACCTGCTGAATCCTGCCTCGGCTAAAGTCTGGTACATCTTCAGGGCTTCCTCATTTAACTGCAGTTCAAGATACGTGTGGGCGAGGAAGAAGTGTCTCATCCAGTGGTCAGGTAGACTCAAGCCATTTAACTGTTAATGATAAATCAGTGATAAAACATGAAATTAATTTAGTATTATAGAGTCAAGGATGGTAAATCCGTCCACTTTTGGCTAAAACTGTATTTGTAGGAAAATGGTAATAGATACAGAAATAAAAATTAGCCCATTAGAAGGGGCAAATTCCGTACTATCATCATCAGCCAAAAAAGTCAAATATTCAAATAAATTAAGCTGAAACCATGACAACGAAAATTGAAGGTTGGGGCTTCTAAATCCGTCCACCCTGCTGGTAAATCCGTCCAGCAAGGATGGTAAATCCGTCCACAGGGCATAGTGAGGCTAATACCAATCATATCTTGTTATTTTTTTCATGTTTTGAAGTTTATTAAGTCTTACAAACGTTTTTGTGTCGATTTTAGAATTATCATTCACTGATTACACTTATAATAGATGAATTAAATAATAGAGGTTAAGTTAACTCTGAATAATTTCAATTGACCGCCTCAATTACAATTAAAGATCCTTTTTACCCAATCAAAGTAGTATTACTGTTCCCATCTGATTTATGCAATGAGTGGTATGCCATTTATAAATATTTTAAGTCATAAAAGTACTTTAAAGTTCATTTTACATGGGTGGACGGATTTACAAAACCCCAATCAAGCCACTTTTAAAATATTGATGGTAATTCCGTCCACCTTTATTTCCATTGTATTTCATTTCAAGGTGTCACAATTTTAGAAATCCTGGAAGAATAATTTAATTTAGCATCTTATGCAATGATTTTTACCTTTTATGTGTTTGTTCGTTGACAGAAATAGGCCTAAAAATAGATTAAGTTCACTACTGCAATTATCAAAATGGCTGTGATGACGTCACAGAATTTGATTGTGTTTTATCTAATGTTTTAAAATGGACCTGAAATATGATTTAAAAAGCTCTGAACTTGATAAACACGGCAAATTTAGTTAAAAACGAGTTTCCCTTGCTTTTAAAACTCATACAATTGTAACAGATATATTTATATCCCTATATTAGGGGGTGGACGGATTTACCCTCCTGGACGGATTTACCATACTTGACTCTATATAAACTCCAGCTCCTCAACTAATTCGTGATTAGCATACATATATTTGCCTTATTATTCTGACTGGAACCATATGAAGTTTAATGGAACATTGGAAATAAAGGTAGAAAATAATAGCAGATTTAGGAGAACAACAAAAAGTTTAATCTGTTAACATAATTGTCACACTCATATAGGCTAAAAAGTTCCAAGATTCCTTTTCTGATGACTTTAATAAGGGGGCTTTGAAATACACATTAAATGCAAATATTGATCAAGCAACACAATTACATCTTTTCTTTTGGTTTTGACAAATTAATCTATCCAAAAACTATCAAACTAATTTTCTACCATGTCTTTATCGGTGATGAGGAGAGCCAGTTCCAGCCAAGTTGCCCAGTTGAGTGGAGCTTTGTGTAAAGCATCTACAAAGACTTCAACAGCCTCTCTCTTCAAGTTCATCTTCTTGAGAATGACACCATACCTGGAATTACAAGAACAAACTGTGAAACATACACTCTCAGATTGCTCCTCATTTACAGCAGGAAAGGAAAATTAAATCTTTAAAAAGATCTGAAATTCCAAGCCTGACAGAAAAGGATATTTTGGCGATTTTTACAAATTTCAACAGGTATCCAATTACAATTTTTTGGTCTGGGCTGTCAGACTGGTTGATCATCTGCCCGACAGGTACTTTGACCAGTAATCTTTGCATGGATGAGAAATGAGTAATTCTTTCAAAAACTTTACTTTTGGGAGAACGACATCTGTTTATCATTGAAGTATAAGAGAGATTACGAAACAAACAAATACACACTTACAGGTACAAACAGAATCCATCCAGTTCACCAGCCTTGTACTTTTTGTGGAGTTCAATTCTTAAACCTTTCAAATGCTCCCCATCAGTGACATCGTAACTGCCTGAAACCAAGGCGACAACGAATTACAGAACAGCATACTAAGACCACACTACATCCAAGCATTATGTTGATGTCTTAAATTCAAATACATGTAGAGAATAATTATATCCGTACCTCCATCGTCAGTAGCATCATCTAATCTCTTCTTCTCAGTGGACAAGTACCTGGCATACATGTGCAGGAAATAAACCTGGGGTTCAGAACAAGACTGGATGAAGAAGGCAGCCCTGTCATACTCCTTCATGTCAAAGTAATTCTTGGCCAAAACGTAACGATCATATTCACTTACAAGCTCCTGCAAAATAAATACAATGTGTCAGTACAGTAAACATGGGATGAACAGGAAAATTGGAAAAGCAAGCATAATTGAATTGCTAAGTAAATTTATTTGCAAAGAAATCTCACAAATCTTCAGGATATAGTGTAACAGTGTACCTTAGAAGGCTGGGTGAAGAGAAGGTTGTCAGGAACAGCTATTTGATCCAGGCAAAATGACAACTCGGCTGCCCTGAAAAAGAAAATATTACAATCAGTTTATAAATAACACTTTGAATGTGGATTCGAAATTTCGTACTGGGCTTTGCAATTCTTTCCTACTCTTTTTAAGAATTTTTTTTTGCATTTTAATAAAGATATTCCTAGCTAAGCTAACCCCCTCAATTTGCCCCTGATCTATAGGTCTTGATGATTGCCAGTCAACTAGGCGACAGACAACTAGGCTACAACACTACCAACTAGGTGACGACAAACTACTACCAACTAGGCTACACTTTTTGGACAGCCAGGCGAAAACTTTTTTTTCAAGATACCATCTAGGTGACACATATTTTAGAACAGATACCAGCTAGGCTACAGATCACTTGCAATTTTATTCAAGCAGGAAATGCATTGTCACCTAATTTGGATGTGGTTTGTTAACTTGTGTCACCTAGTTGGAAGTGCTGCTTGAATGTGTGTCATCTAGTTGCAACTGTTTGTCACCTAGTTTGTTCTGATATCTAATTCCCCAATTTCTTGTCACCAAGTAGGAAGTGATTGGTGTCGCCTCTCAGGGTTGGTTTGTCGCCTAGTCTACTAGTTGACCGTACACCATATCCGATTGTATGTAATATATGGAACGTTTTTGCGAAGTATTACACATGAAACACAAGTGACGCGCCTTTGTTTCCGAACAGGCATGATGGTAGCCAGGAACCAGAAGAGGGGACCTTTACTCAAGCAGGTACCAACATTGGCGCCTTCCGGCAGACAGTACTTTTTCGATAATATTATAATCATGGTGACACAACCACCAGCACCAATATAATCAATAATATAATAATGGCTATCTCCCCCCCCCTCCCCTCACACTTGGAAAACAACATTGTCAACAAACAACATAGTTTGGCTGTTTGAGATACCATCTACTCAGCCAAATCACCTGCAATACAGACCTTGAATTAATCTGCAGTTAAGTTTATCATAATGCAAAAAGATGTATACACTGTAGAGGCGCCCCTTGCAAAACCTCATAACTGATACACACATGATTATGATGTGTGTATAATTAACTGTTTATGAAATGGGCGATAATATATCACCTCGCAATCAACACTGTTTAGGGGCAGTTCTGCAAGAAATCGTGCACAATTACCATTTGGCACTCTTTGTGAGACCTCTAAGATTACATTCTCTAATCGCAACCACAGCTTCATGCTTTATGGAAGTCAGATTTCCACAGAGAGAAGACATCTTTCCAACTTGACTCAAACTTGGCGGCTTCCTCAGCAGACTAAAGTGCATGCCGGGCCGGGTTGGCGCCAGAGCAAAGCTCCTGACTCACTGGCCCAGTGAACTGCCACTGTTGGCTGTGGCACTGGCATTGCAGCTGTATGTTGCATAGGTCTGGAGACTCCTCTAATGTAATGCTGTGTATAGTGTATATACCAGGGGAGTCAGGCTTGGAGTTTTTTTTGTGTGGAAGTAATTCTTGCTCAGTTTTGGTGAAAATAAATGAATTATTTTTTGGGCAGTCTTGAAATAAATAGTTGCTGGCTTGCTGCTAGGGATATTTCTTAAACAAGGTGTTGCTTGATTTAGTAATAAATATTCTGGGACTTCGCACGCTTGAAATAAATAATTACTGCTCCGCTAATGTGAAATAAAATCTCCCGCCAAGGAAACCTCCAAGCACCCACCCCCCCCCCCAATATTAAATGGTCACCCGAACTTTGCAAACAGCTGACAATCAACTAAAGCATACTGAAGGCTTCCAGGTATACACAATTTAAAAAATATATATATATGCAGTGGCGTAACTAGGGGGTCTCGAGCGGGGGAGGGCACCTGGGGGGCCACGCGATTCTCTGGGGGGGCACCACCTATACTAATTGTATATTTTAGCCAGAGTCAGGATGTTCATAATGGGCGGCACCTGAGGGGGACACAGGTCCAATATGGGGGGCACGTGCCCCCCCGTGCCCCCCATAGGGACGCCGCTGTATATATGACCATATCGATAATACGGTATACGATAAGTAAATGCTATAGGACTGCCAAAAGTCCTCAACCTAATTAAAATTTTAGGCCTAACTTAAAGCTGCTCAAGGTCCAAGCCTGGAAGCTCCAGAGTAGGCCTACTCATTAAAGTAGGCCTATCATGATATCATCCCTGTTTGATGTAGCTTGAATGAGACATCTAGAAATAAGTAGTCCTCAAGCATGTGAGTGATTAGTACCCAATTTTTAAAAAGGTTTTTAAGCGGATCAGACATTTGGCTTTTAAAAACATACATACGTGTGTGTGTATCTATCATACACTTTACCAACAAGCTTAAGTCATCTAAGACCCCTGATTTGGAACAGGGAGTACCTTGCAGTGGATTAACATCCTCAGTCATCTCATCAAAGGTCTGCCTCTGACTGAGCTTCAAAGCGATAGCAATTTACAATACAATTAACTCAAGAGATTTTCTACTGCATCTGCATGTTTGAAGAAGACCTCAGCTCATTTATTTACTATAACTGAATCCTGACAGTCACTGCATATGAAGTTTCTGTCAGCATAATAATTACTGGACACCATTTAAATAAAATAACATCAATGAATTTATTAACAAGAAATATAATTTATTTCACCATTTCATATCTTGAATAATGTACACTGTACATGTCAGAATCACAATTGGAATGAATATAAAAATACCATCAGTCCAGCTCATTTGTACACACCATACACCCTTAACTAAAAAAATAAAACACAGAAGGAAATTTAGTCATCAAACATATTCATGCATTACCAAATGCATTGTAGCTATAACACTTATTCAAAACTAATTCACCCAGAAATGTCGTAAAAAGTTTTATAATGGACATATTCATTTATATGAAAAATGAAAAAGCAAAATTTTGGCAAATTGCATTACATGCAATAAATTACAATAAAAAAGACTTAAAAAGTAAGAGATTAATCAATGCAGTTTTGACATATTTCTGACAGTCACATTTTTTATGATTTGTATCCTCTTCTGTTGACCTTTTTTCGAGCTCCAAGTTCTTACATCTGTTTCATTGAAACATATTTTGTTCTTGACCAGACACATTACGGTGGGATTGTGCTGGTAGATGCATAAAGTGTGCGTGTGCAAGATACGCGAAGCCTTTCCATGATTATGAGACGCCTTTCCATGTTTATAGTGATTTCAATTAACCTCCATTGTGGTATCTTCATCGTACTTGGCGAGGAGCTTAAGAAGTATACAATTTATCCATTTGTCGATGTTGTTGTGAGTCTTTCATTGATGTGACTAGTTTTAAGCAAAGGAGTGGCAGGACTTCCTCAATTTCAAAGAGACAGTTCAAATAGGCACATGATTATGATGATCTGATGAGAGTAGATGGAAACAAATATTTTTCCAAACCAAATATCATTAACCCACCATCAGTTACACACACATCAGGACTCCTGTCAGAAAAGTCAAATTGTCAATAACTACACAATCCATAATTGTTGGCAATGTTGCAATGGCACATTGACAGGTGTTACATTTTTGACAGTTTTGAACTTGCTACATTGTTCCTGCTCTTCTTCTGGCATAGTATCCCAGGCAGGCACAGATGCCTAAAGTTCCAAAAACAAGTCCTAGAATCAAGGCAGCTGCATCTCCCCCGTCAAATGCAGCTACCTGAGGGACGAAAGTTGTCAAAATCAGGAGCAACAAACTAAACACCTCCCACATGCTCGCCATGTTTTGGATCATCTGTCACTTGTCATGTGACAGGCACCTGCTTTCTGCGAGGTGGCAGCACCATCTAACGAAATATTCCAAGCGCCATCTGACGCAAATCAGCGGCATCTGCCATGTGTGCAAAAAGTTTGACAAGTGGAAATGCTGACTGATTCTCTTGAATCTGTGCATTATCATGAGGTAAATATTTGTATGTGGTCATTGAATTATCTGTCTTAGTTGTCAGTTCCAATATGGTCCTGTAACAGGCTGTTCTCAGTGTAAATTGCACTGTTTTTCCACTTCATTTTTGTCAATGACTCCCCATGGAAGCTCATGGAATGGATCCCATTCAATCACCCATTATAGTACACGGCCTTATGGTACAAAAAAGGGGGTAGCGGTATTTTTTGAAATGTACAACAATGCTATACTTTTCGGAATCCTTGGGTGTTGTGCTATCTTTTTTTGGTGGATGCCAATTTTTTCCATGGTTACCAAAGGTGAAATCTGTTGCCATAGCAACCAAGGTCAATTTTTAAAAAAAATTGACAAATCTTCATATTTCAAGATAATTATTGTCAACGGCCAATATCAGAATATCAGGGTTAATACTTCCTTGAAAGGGACTTTTTATGGTCAGGTGACCTATGAGGTCAAGGGTCGTTGTCATGGTAACAAATGTGAGCAAATGTCAAAATTAAAGGTTTTTTAATCTCAGCTGAATTTTACGGACCTGGCATTGCTCAGGTTATCATCAAATTTAACAATCAGTGGAGTCATTAGTGGAACCAGAATGTGTACTGTTTCTATACATATGCACATTACATTGGTGGCCATGGAAACCAGGTAAGAAGCAAAACATCAAAGTCATGTCTGCTCAGTAACGTCTAAATTGGCTAATTGGGCAACTTTGATATCATCAATGTACTATTTTATCAAACCTAGGGTGAGATATTTTTTAAGTTTTGCATTTATTTATGTTTCAAAAATATTTGTTTGGTCTAAAGTTGGAATTGTCACGTCCTGCTTCTTGTCTGTGGTTGCCATGGCAACCGTTTTTATATGTTGTGTTATTTTGGTAAAAATCTCCAAATTTCACCTCAAATATATATAAGAAATTGTCTTTTTCATATGAACAAATATTCCTGGATAAAAAGGGGTATATGTGATCACATGACCACAACAGTTAGAGATCCAGGTCATTTTGAAAGTGAGGTTCAAATTTAAGAAATACATTGTTACATTGGCGTCGAAGTAATAAAATAACAAGTTTTTGCCCGTAGGTCACCATCATTATTTTGGTAGCAATGGCTGTTAATTTTATTTTGTAGACATATCAGTTTCCATATTATTTAATTATTGAAATATTTGTTGCCATGGTAACCAGACTGAATGCATATGAGAGACAAATAAGAGGAAATAAAAGGCCAAGAATCATTATTCTGCCCTAGTGAAATATTCTGCCACTATTTCTGTGTTTTTAGGGTCAAACATCTTTTTTAAGCTGAACAGTGAATTAAATTATTTCCTTTCTTACTGAGACAACTGTTTTCCGAAATTACCATGAGGTGACTTCAACCATGCTATGGATGTCACAAATGTGTGTAAAATAGTAGTGCACTGCCCAGTATCCATCCTTCTTTCTTGAGAAACAACTATGTGTGCAGCAGAGTGTAGCCTTCTTCCCACTAACAGTGGGCATGGTTCTTTTTCATTGAAATTTACCAATCAAATTTCTCCAATATGATGTAGCCTAAGTCTTGGTATAAAATTATTTCTTTTAGAATGCGGCTCATAAAGCCCAATGCTGAAGTTTGCTGCCTTAAACAGTAAAAAAGAAAAGTGTTTCATGAGCCTTGTTTCCAGACCTAACATTTGGGAGGCTGATCGGTTGGGTTAAAGAAATGTTCTCGTTTCATTCTTCAAAAAAAAATCTTTTTTACATTTACCATACATTATCATGGTATCAAGGCAGAGAAGGTCAAATCTGACATGTAGATCATGTTGTCCGACTGCTGTAATAAAAAGGAGGGTCATCAACCAAAAGTTTATAATTATATCTGTTTTGAAAAGATAAGTATTGCACTCCTAATTTTCATCAATTTCCAACTGTTTCTTTAGGATTAAGCAAGTCTGTTATCATCAAGACAACATAGCATTTAATCAAGATCACTAGTTGGAAGTTACTGAACAAGAAGTCAATCAAAACAGCGTTCAATGTGAGAATCACCCCCCACCTTTACTACAGCAATGTAATCTGACTCAAAATAAAACATACCAGTACTGGTTTGGCCTGACAGCAATGGACTGTCTTACCAAGGGTTCTTTCAATCTATTGACAGACAAACTCAAAGTTGCCCAAACTTAGACCAGCCTTCCCAAAACTCAGCTGTTCAACTGACTGAAGGACTAAAAAAGAGGTCAAATTTGTGGACAAAGGAAAGAAGTATCCCAATTCAAACTCATGACTGCTATTTGGAAAGCTGTGAATGATCTAGCACATCAGTACCTCAAAATGATGAATGAACTCATGAATACCAAACCAAAAAACGATCAAAAGGCAGTAAGGAAAGTAGGGTAAAGAACAGAGCATTTTTGTAGGGACCATCTCAGATCTGTGTTATAAGCTCCAAATTTGGAAAGATTTTACAGTGGAGGTCCCTAACTAAAGGGGCAAAAAGAACCAGCTTAGTGCTATTTGTCATCAATTTATGTGTACTGCAGTGGTGGAGCTTCTTGAGTTTCTGGAGGGGGCCACTAGGAAGTTGGCCTTGCAGATATACTTTCCCTATAGCAGGAGTACACTCCAAATTTACCTCCAATATTAGAAGGGTACTCATGCTACAGAGAAGGTAACTGTGACTACAATTTACAAATCAAGTATATATATTTTCCCCTCTTTATGCTCAGTAGCTCCATCACTGCATGACCTTGGGAGCCACTCAACCATGACTGTCATGGTTGAGTGATTGGGGGCCATACCCAAAGCACACCTGGAGCATAATATTATCCCATAGAGATTTCCTTCAAAAAATTATACAGCCTAAGTGTATAAAGATTTGAGATGATATAAGACAAGTGATAAAAGAAAACACTGTATGAGAACATTAGATATTCAACTTCTCACAAACTGGCCAGTCTAAAAGTGTAATAAGCCAAATATTATGCAAGCCATAATTAGTTTGTTGTAATGGAAATTTCATTTTCATGACAAAGAATATAAAAGGCTGGGCTTCTCATTGCTTGGTTTGCAGTCTATGTTAATAACACCTGTAATTAGGCATGCCTAATCATGAGGTAACATGTATTAGGTTTGTTAAATCACACACTCACAGTGGTACATTGGAGGTATAGATGTAACTACTACCTACACATACATAAAACATTATTTGAATATTTTGAAAATAAAATATGTGTTTGAAGAAACCTCAGGTCCCTACAATTCTTTTTTTAACGAATTTCTTGTTAAAACCAGCATCATTGCTGTGGCACAGCCTTCCAGAAAGTGTAAGGATTTTAAAAATAATTGATATGAGAAACGGTCAAGACATACCTGTCAATTCAATACATTACTGTTATGCATGCTTAATGTGAACTTACCTCATTGCCAATGCTATTTGTACTTTACTGTTGTAACAAAAGGAATAGAAAAATATTCATGATAGGACTATACAATGCATACATTAGTGTTATGAAGAAGACACTTTCCCCCCAAAATACTGACACATTTCCTGTCACAATTTAAATAAAGCCACTGTTCACTGAAACTTTCAGCTAGTAACCGGCATTATTGGATATTATGAGTCTTGTGTACGCTACTGGAGCACTATAGACCTGTGGTTATGATTTTTGGAGCTAATTGAAGATTGTTAGATTTAGTTTTGACATCAAATTTCTTCATTGACATGGCATTCAGAGTGTCTTAATTCGACAAATTTGGAGTCCTTAAAAAGTTGGAACAGTGACAAAATGGCACCCCCAATTTTTTTAACCAGCAAACTCAAAATTAGCATTAACCAGATTTTCATGTTTCCCAAGTGCTCAACTTCACCAAGAAATTACACATATTCACCAGTTATAGAAATTGTTTTATATTTTTAATTTTCCTGAAAAAGAATTTTAGCCCCAAAAAAAAAACTTGTTTAATTTGAACTGATTTTTGTAAGTTGTATTAAAAATGTGCCAGATCAGTCAATCCATCCATTTCTTAATAGACCAATTGAGCCTCTCAAATGCATACCATGGCATTGGCAACCAATTACCCAGTACATTGTTGTGAATAAAAAATACAACACTGATGATATATAATTATATATACAATAAAAGTAAGAAGAACAGTCTCATTCTTCTCAAATATTCTAGAACAGATGACCCTCTTCAGGTGATATCCCTATCAATGTAATGTTATTCTCTGTGACTCACATGCAGTACATGAGGCTCAGTTTATATCCTATACTCTCAATGCTATCAGAACAAGCAATCTACTGAATCACAAGTTACTCAATGACAAATTGACATCTCATTTCAATGCAATGAATAGGGCCTGTTGTGAGGTAATTGATGGCCACAAACAGCTGAATACACTGTATAAGTAATGTACTCATAATTCTTCGAATGTAACAATCATCACCTGCCCTTTTTTCTTAATTAGCATCATTGTCTTAATATTTTCTTTTGTATATCAGTGACTATGAGCCTCATTTTTAAACTGAACATTATCTCTGATTTATAAAGTAACATTCATGGCAACAGGATATCATGGCATGGATAATTTTCCTTGGACAATAAATTCTTTAATTTAAAGTACAGGCCCTTGTCAGCTTCTTTTTTGGTAAAACTTTGAGATTTGTTTATTTTTATCTAAAATATGAGGCTCTTCTAAACTGTTGTCATGGTTACCATGGTGAGGAACTGGAAGAATCTCAACATTAAAAAAAAAGAAAAATAGAACTGAATATCATAAATAAGTGACAGAAAAGTTTGAGAATTATCTTATCTTAGGCAACCCAATATGTCACATTTGTCAATTAAACTATACCTGGTTGTTCTTGCTATAACCTGGTTACCATGACTACCAATGAATTGTACATCTATTGAAAGAGTAGACATACTGTTGTAGCATATTTATACAAAAATTGTTGATGAAATTGATTAGAATCTGCCAGTATTATGTTTGTAAATTTTAGTTTATGCAAAATAAATCCTTGTATTTGTCTCAAGTGCATTCAGTCCGGTTACCAAGGCAACCAATATTTTTTGAAAATCAGAAATTCTGGAAACTGATATATCTAGAAAATAAAATTAACAGCAAACTAATGATGGTGACCTACTGACAATAACTTGTCATGTTTTTACTTTGACGTCAATGTAATAACACATTTCTAACCTTTGAGCCTCACTTTCAAGATCACCTGGATCTCTAATTGATGAGGTCATGTGATCACATATACCCCCTTTTTATCCTAGAATATTTTTTCATACAAAACAGACAGTTTCTTATACACATTTAAGGTGAAATTTGGAGATTTTTACCAAAATAACACAACATATAAAAACGGTTGCCATGGAAACCACAGACAAGAAGCAGGAGGAGACAATTCCAACTTTAGGCCAAAAAATATTTCAGTAACTTAAATAAATGCAAAAAAAAAAAAATATCTCAACCCCAGGTGTGATAAAATAGTACATTTGTGACATCAAAGTTGCCCAATTAGCCAATTTAGACGTTACTGAGCAGACATGACTTTGAAGTTTTGCTTCTAACCTGGTTTCCATGGCAACCACTGTAATGTGCATATGTATAGAAACAGTACACATACTGGTTCCACTAATGACTCCAATGATTGTTGAAATTGATGGTAACTTGGGCAATGCGAGGTCCGTAAAGTTCAGCTGAGATTAAAAAACCTTGAATTTTGACCTTTGGTCGCATTTGTTATCATGACAACGACCCTGGATGTCAAAGGTCACTTGACCAAAAAAATCCGATTTTGTGCATTTATTAATCCTGATACTTAGATTCTGGTTCTGGACCATGGTTTTAATAAAATATGAAAATTCTTAAATTTTTAGAAAAACTGACCTTGGTTGCTATGGTAACAAATTCCTGTTTTGGTTGCCATGGGAAAAATTGGCATCCAGCAAAAAATGTTACTACAACTCCTCAGGTTTCCAAAAAGTACAAGATTGTTAGGCTTTTCAAAAAATACCGCTAAATGACATAAGGCCATGTACTATTAACCATGTATGATGATCTACTGTAATTCCAGCTATTCAACTTCAAGTTTATTCGACAAAGTCTAACATTGTGAATGGTGCATGTTTAGTCAACTTAACTTTTGATTCTAAATTTTTTGTATACTCAGTGACAGAGTGAAAAGAAGAGGCAAGCCCAACCGTGGCGGAGGGCGCTTCAACAAGCCACCTTCAGAACGAGGGAGGGGTCGAGGAAGAGGCGGACCTCCAGGTGGAAGAGGGCGAGGCCAAGGCAGAGGAGGGCGGGGCACTTACAATGCTGGACCTGCTCCCACTCCCCAGGCAAATGCCAGCACTGGGCTAGGTCGGAAAGTTGATATGTTAAAAGATGGATTGGATGATTACTACGATGAGGAGTATGATGATGAACCATCTGATTTTCAGTAAGTATGAAGGGGAATCTTTTGATAAAACAATGGAAACGGTTGATGAAGAAATTCATTAAGAAAACCTACCAATTGCATTGATTATTGTATTTTTCAGTATATAAATATCCATATTAATTGGGTCTCTTTCTTCCAACCAGTCTGGCTGCAGAAACGTACAAAATCAAGACTATGGAAGCCCTCGCTCAGAATCAGAGGTCACAATTTAGAGGGCGCCCTAGCAGAAGAAAGGTGGCGCTTCAGCACCTGCACATGACATCCGATAACCAGGAGATGGTGCGGGAAACCCTGAGGCAGCTACACGCAGGAGATGACTTTGATGAACCTGAGTAAGATGAACCTGCTTAAAATTAGTTTTTTCGGGGAGATTGCTTAAAATGCAACTGCTCTTGTAACAGTTTATAAGCTATTAGGCCAACACCAATTGGCCAATGATAACTGAAGCTTGATTGTCCAATCACACTGGATATATATTGCTGTGCATTGCCCAAAAATAATTGACTGGTGGACATAATAGAACTGACTTTATTTTATAATGCACACCACTTTGTTGATCTTGCAGCCCCGGTGACGATTATGATGAGCTGAATGTGAGGCTGGAGGACCAGTACTGGATGAGCAACAATCAGCTTAAAGTTGTTGGAAACAAACTCAACGATGCAGCCGTCCAAGACATAATGGTCGACAGGGTCTCCCAGGAGATAGAACTGTGCAACCAATGGAGAGTGGAGCAATTGCAGAGGTATGACAAGCTTTACTTTGCCATTCTGTTATTGTTAACTACTGAAGCCGTTAGATTGGTACCTACGCCCATGAATTTCAGGTATATATAATCTAAGAATAATTATTTCTGAAAACTAGAATCATGGCATAACAAGACTTCCCATTCAGTGTGAGAGATTTGAATGATAGAACTGGAATGTTAGTCAATGTCTCTTGTAAATGTCAGTATTGCAATTGAATATCTTTCTTTCAGATATGGATTTGACCGCAATCGGTCTCTAGCTGCCCTGGAAAAGACAGATGGAGACATCGGCAAAGCTCTAGAGTTCCTTCTGTGTTCTTGCTTCAACCTCAACATGAACTTCTTGGAGGAGGAGGAAGATGGGGACTATTCTTTTGAGGATTCTGATGTGAATTGGGAAGATATAAAAGACCAGAGAAACGAAGAGAAGACAGCATTGTCGTCAATTTATGAGGACTCCTACCAGGAAAAAGTCCCCAATGAAGTTTGGTGCATGAAGATGAAGATACCACATCTGACCGAACTTTTCAAAGCATCTCATATTGAGAGCCATTTCAAGAAAGCTCCTAAACTTAGAGATGATGTTTGCAAGTTCTATCTCAGGGGCAAGTGCCGTTTCGGTAACAGTTGTCGGAAAAAGCATGAGATTCTGTACGTGGATAAAGGTGACGCCAATGCAGACCACTTGAAAGATGACATCATAGAGAGACCTTACAAACTTGAAATCCGCTTCCCTAAGCGTAACACCTACCCCCTCGAGCCACCTATTGTTGCCTTTGCTTCTTATAACAAAAACGTGCCTAACTTTGTGTGCCTTAATATCACGGAGCAGCTCCTACTTAAAGCTGCGGAGCTTGCCGCAGATGGTCTTCCTTCCGTATTCTCAATGATTGGCATTTTGGAAGACGAGAGCGAAATCAAATTGGCCACAAGAAGAGAGGCCCCAGCCTACTCCTTCCCTCAGCCTGTGATATCCAAGAAAGCTGCCCAGCAACAACTGAACACTCGAGACGCTACGAAAGGTCATTCTCCTAACTACAGTAATCAGGAGATCGTCTCTGAAGTTCCGGATGTAAATGAAGCCATTGAAGGTGAGAATCCATGAGATCACAGAATATTGTGTGAATTAAAATGAGTGCAGTGACCGCATGCATTTCAATGGTCAACAACAATCTTTTGAAATACAGAGAATTACACATTTCATATGAATTTTAATAGAAATTTCTCGAACATTGAATCCAATCATGCTTCAAAAACAAAAAAAAAGTCCCAGCTGAACTTGAAATTCTAACTTTTAAAAGTAAAGAAACTATTTCCAGTACATGTAACTGCTTCATTCAAAAGATTATGGATCTGAATTGATATTCTTCAAATGATAAAGTGCTTACCTTCTTGTTGTAGAATCTTCTTCAAGCAGGCAGAGAGAAGAGCCGAAAACCAAACACAAACCAAAGGATTCACTGTCCAGAGTAGTAGATCCTGCTCAAATGAAGAATATGAATAAGAAAATCAGAGACAGGTTCTTCCAGAAGCAGGTGAGTTGTAACCTTATCAAGTTGATTCTTTGATATGAAAATGTCATACCAACTTGAATTCATTTTAGTCAGTAAACAGGTTAGAGAATACATACCTACAGGGCAGGTCCAATGGTCCATGATGCATTGATCTTTTTCCTCCTTTTACTACGGGGATGGATTGGGGTTAGCTCAGTTGAAAGAACTCCAGTCTTCCAATCGCTTGGTCCTGAGTTTCATTTCAGCTTTGGTCAGGTCACCTGGACCTTGATCTGTCCTCCTCCTCTCTTTGATT
Organism: Platynereis dumerilii; assembly: GCA_026936325.1. Taxonomy (NCBI): domain Eukaryota; kingdom Metazoa; phylum Annelida; class Polychaeta; order Phyllodocida; family Nereididae; genus Platynereis; species Platynereis dumerilii. The sequence continues at coordinate 38,622,456 of JAPTHN010000011.1, read as the reverse complement.
AGACAACCACAGTAAATTTGGGCCATGAAGCCCCAATCATATCAATTCACCCTATTTTGAAGTATTTTCTCCTTTTCCAGAAAACGGCTGAATACAACAACATGCTGACGGGCAGACAGAAACTACCAGCCTGGAACAAGCAACAAGAGATCATCAAGACAGTCAGAAACAATCAAGTTGTTGTCATCTGTGGAATGACTGGGTATGTAGGCCCCACATTCTAAGTCATTTTGCAAAAAAAAAAATTGCAATTGGGGTTCTTCACATAGTTGGCTCCATGGATGCTAAGTAAATGTAAAATTCATATTGTAGGATGTAATTATGCCAAGTGAATATAAAATGTGTATTATTCTCCAGATGCGGAAAGACGACCCAGATCCCACAGTACATCCTGGATGAGTCCCTGGAAGGTGACAACGTGGCCAACATCATGTGCACTCAGCCGAGGAGGATCTCCGCAACTGCCGTGGCCGAGAGGGTAGCTGACGAAAGAGTGGATAAACTAGGCAACATGGTCGGTTACCAGATCAGGCTGGAGACAAGAATGGTGAGATTATTTCTGTCATTTGTGCGTTTGTAATAGGACTTCTGCGAGTTAAATCATGATCCCAAATTTACCCTCATACCACACTGTGTGTAGTTGAATGTGGACATTATGTTTGATAGTTTCCCTTTTGATATTTGACAGTCACAATGGACAAGACTTCTGTTCTGCACAACAGGAATTTTGCTGCGGAGGATGGAGTCTGATGAAAGTCTGGTGGGAGTGACACACATCATCCTGGATGAAGTCCATGAAAGGACCGAGGAAAGGTGAGCCATTACTACATGGCAAGTAGCCATGTGAAAAGCTGTCATGTTACAAGTAATTTGCTGTTTTGTAATGGATGTTTATTTCTTGCATTGTACTTGCTTTGCAATCATCATAGAAGTTGTGTGTAACTGGATACTTCAGCAACTTTTCTAAAACATAAGGAGAATTTCTGTCTCACACAATCTATTGTTTTCTTCCAGTGATTTCCTGATCATGGTCTTGAGGGACTTACTGAGGAGACGCAGAGACTTGAAAGTGATCCTCATGAGCGCCACTGTGAATTCCGAGCTCTTCTCCAACTATTTTGGAAAATGTCCTGTGATTGAGATTCCTGGTAATTAAACTTCACCTATTACATAGGTGAAGTTTCTTGTTTTCGTAATTATTATTCCGTACAAAAAATTTCTTCAAAAAAATCTCATACGTAGTATTACATGACCTTATTACATTGACCCGGTTTCGGTGACCTTGACTTATTTTTCAAGGTCACAGGCCATGTCAAAGTTGGTTTTTTCACTTACTTAAAGTGATCATAGCACATGTTATTACAGGCAAATTTCATTCTCCATTTTAATTACATATGCTAAATATAAATTACATAACCTGACCCAATTTCAAGAAAGTAGGTCAAGGTCAATGTTGTACAGGTGAAATTTTATTCCCAGAGGTCTCGGCACGGGAAGTCAGAATCCGCAGGTCACAGAGTTACATGACTGATGCCAAAAGTTGCCCGAATGACATACGCATTGCAGTGACTCACATTTGTAATGATCTCATACTTAGTTTTTGAGTTACATAATTTTAAATATCAACCACGTCGTCAAAATCAGTGACCTTGGTAATTTCACCTAGAAATATCGATTTTAGGCCATAACAATGTATAGTGAACCCCCCCAAAGTAGCCCCCAAAACCCCCATATCCACCTTCAAATTTGACCTTGACCTCATTTTTCAAGGTCATTTGGCTCTTCAAAGTGCAAAAAGTGCTTATTTTCAAAAATTCTGAAAATTATGTTTTTTTCAAGATATCACCTTGATATATTATCTCTAGACAGACAATAATATGTGCATTTAGAATATGTAATCCAAAGTCCTCTAACATTTTACCTTAATTTTCCACAAAATTCCAAATATCGCAATTCGGAGAACGTTGAAAAATGACAAATTATTGCGTTTTTGACATGGAAATATCGATTCGAGAGAGTTACAATAATTAATTGATCCCCCCATTTTTGCATCCTGATTCTGAAAATTATATTTGTTTTGACCTAGAAACTTATTTTCAAGGTCAAATTCAAGGTCAAATTCAAGGTCAAACATGATGAAAAATTGTACTATTTTGACATTTGATTTTTTTACACAGGCAAGGAATCAAAATATTGTTACAAAAATGTCACACAAACTTGCTACCATAGTCTGGAGGCAGCGTATAAATTTTCAAGGTCCTCAGATTAACCTACGTTAGACCGTAAAGGTCACAAGGTCAAAAAATTAGGGAAAAATTTACGATATTTTTTCACATTTCTCAATAATAGCGTTATTTCGATCGGCTGTAGCTCCGGTCCTAATTAAGTTACTGAGAATCTGAAAACAGATTTGGAAAGGCCAAATTCTCCCCTAGTTGCCATATATTGAACATTTTGTCGTAGCTCTGACGGTTTAAAAGATCGCCGGACCCTGAAAATTTCATGTTTTTTGTCAAATTTTCACAATTTATCATCATTTTGACAAGGAAATAATCATTTTATTTCAATGAAGCTATTTGAGCATACTTTTATCTTTTGTTCACATAATCCTGCCAAGTTATATATGCTTCCATAGAATCGTTTTGGTTCTAGAGTAATCTTAAGTGAAAAACTACATTTTTTCAGAAATTTCTGAAGTCCACATTTCTGAATTGAACCATAATTTCAATCGGCCTTATCTCCAGTCCTAATAAAGTTACGGAGAAACTGAAAATAGATTTGGAAAGCACAAATTCTCCTCTAGTTTCTATATTTGAACAATTTCTTGTATCACTGATGGTTAAAAAGATCACCAGACCCTGAAAAATGTATGTTTTCAGAAATTGCAGTCATTTCTATTTGTTTTCCAGGACTAGAAGTTTCTTAGCCAATGCATTCCTAAAATTCCAAGGTTGATGTACTGTTGATTTACTGATTGATGTTCCTGTTGATGCACTGGTTGATGCACTGGTTGATGTACTGGTTGATGCATGGTCAATGCGCTGGTCTTTTGACTGGTCTTTTGACTGGTCCATGTACTGGTCCATGTACTGGTCCATGTACTGGTCCATGTACTGGTCCATGTACTGGTCCATGTACTGGTCCATGTACTGGTCCATGTTATTTTCTGTATATAATATTCGGCAAGCTCAAATTTTCCTCTAGTTTTCATTCTCTGAATGTTTTCTTGTCACTCTGATGGTTTAAAAGAACGCCCAACCCTCAAAATTACATGTTTTTGGTCAAATATCTTTGTATCAGTCAGTGTATCAGTCAGTGTATCAGTCAGTGTATCAGTCAGTGTATCAGTCAGTGTATCAGTCAGCAAATCAGTCAGCGAATTAGTCAGCGAATCAGTCAGTGTATGGCCACAAACCGATTGACATGTTACAGTAAGGGTTTATCTGTCTGCTGACTATCTGTCACATCACAACTAGTCCACAGACAGATAGTTTATAAGTACTTCCATAATTATCTGTGCACATTATGTACATTCTAAGTAACATGCAAAATTACAGGTGATAAATTAATATTACATGTGATATGATTTTGCATGATATTGCAAGTGATATTGTATGTTTAATACATTACATGTAACTTTGCATTTGATATTGCATAATATTGCATGTGATATTGTGTGATATTGCGTGTTATGTAACATGTGCAAGACGCATGCAATTGCATGTACAAGTTTATGTGCAAGTTCATGTTCGAGTTCATGTTCATGTTCAAGTTCATGTCCAATATCATTTCTGTGTTTTCTCACATAAATTTCAATGCCAATATTTATATGATTGGTGAAGTTTAGTCACCGCATCGCGGTTACCCGATTTCTAGTTATTTTTCTATTTGGCGAATGAACGATTTTGTGTGATGTATATTTTAAAAGGAAGACTCAATTGCTATCTTCTTGGTTTGTGGATTTATTGTTTCAATTTATTTATTTCAGGGCGCACTTTTCCCGTTGAACAGTATTACTTGGAAGATGCCATTGAGTTTTCTGAGTAAGTTATGCACACATAGTTTATCATTACATTGCTGCTGCCTGTAAATGGGTTTACGGAATCAAATCAGAATAGCGATGGATCCATAATAATTATGTACTGGGTAGAAGTCTGGTCCTGACATTTTTGCATGCTTCGGTTCTTTTGTAGATTTGTCATGGATGAGCGGTCAAAATATGCTCGACCACTGAAGCATGCCAATGCGTCAAGAGATGACTATGGGAAATGGAAAACGGGAAGGAATTCTTACGAGGATGAAGAGGATGATGGAGGTGGTCGTCCTGCTAAAGACAGCGTTATGGATCAGAATCTCACCCCAAAGCAGATGGCACTAAGATACCCAGGTTGATATCTATTAATTATAGACCTCTTTTACAGAGTTGTCACATCAACAAATGAAATTATGTGAAGCAACAATTTAATTTGCACTCTATTAAGTCTCCGCAATTTAAATTTAAGCAGTCTGAATTCTTGAGTCTTCTAAATTAACCCTGAAATATTTCTGTTTGTTTTTTAGATTATCACAAGACAACTGTCCGAACTCTGTGCACTATGGATTTTGACAAGATCTGTTACGACCTAATAGAGGAACTATTGGGTTTCATAGTCCATGGGGAACATCAAGTGAGTCCAATATAAAATATTGGAAAATTTTATAAATTTCCAGCAATTAATTGTAAGCATTATTGTCTGTTGATGAGTTATGAAATTTTGTATATTTTTATTTGCAGTTTCCCAGAACAGGAGGTATTTTGGTATTTTTACCAGGAATGCAAGAAATTACTACAATGTATGAACAGTTGCTACAGAGTCGGTCCTTTAGTGGTGCTAACAAGAAGTGGTAAGTACTATAGTATGAAATTTCCAATTGCTTTCGCCAATGAATGTGTATCATTTTATAGTACTTAGACATCAAGATTTCAACTGAATTTCTTTCTGCAGGTTTACCTTGATACCTTTACATTCAACATTATCCACTGAAGAACAACATGCTGTTTTCAGGTATGGCAAATTTTATGGATTTTATTTTGCATTTTACGAGTCTATTATCTATAAACCCACTTCTTGTACTTTCTAATTGTTTCAATTCACTATTTCATTATTTCATCTTCAGGAAACCCAGGGACGGTGTTCGTAAAATAGTTCTGTCAACCAACATTGCTGAGACATCTATTACTATTGATGACATAGTGTTTGTTATCGATTGTGGAAAAATGAAAGAGAAAAGGTAAAGTTAATTTTTCAATTTAATTATAAATTTAAAATATTCCATTTCTAACTGTAGGCCTATTTCTTTCTATTGCTGTGTATAAATAATAGGACGATATTTTATTTTTTTTTGAAAGTAAGTAAGCTCCAACTTCCAACGCTTTGGAATGAGTAATGTTAATGAGGATTGTACAATTTTGCAATCTACATCTATTTCAACTCTTGATTTCTACTCCAGATATGACTCGACCAAGGGCATGGAGAGCTTAGATGTCACTTGGGTTTCCAAAGCGAACGCTCTGCAGAGGAAGGGAAGAGCTGGCAGAGTAATGGCTGGCGTCTGCTTCCACCTCTTCACAAGTTACCAGTACGAGTATCACTTGAGAAAGGAGCCCATTCCAGGTAATAAATCCCTATATCTTACAGGGTGTCTGCCAATCCTGGAAAAGCCTGGAATTTGGTTTCTCAATTTCCAGGCCTTGAAAAACCAGCATTTTGAACAAAAAGGCCTGGAAAAGCCTGGAATTTAGTTTCTATGGAAATAAAAATAGTCCACTGCTAAATTTTTGGTAATTTTTAGCGACAATCAGCCATAAGTACAAACGTCGTGTTCAGAAAAAAATGTGTGTATCGTGTTGTTAATTGGTCAATTCTTCGCCAAATTGGCCTGGAATTTTTGCGAAACTTGGTCTGGAAAAGCCTGGAATTTGGTTTCCAAAAAGCGGCAGACACCCTGTCTTAGATTATTCAAGAACAATTTTGAAAGCATCACCTTTTAGTGGAGTACAAATTTTTCGTAATCAGGTGAAAATAATTTTCCTTTCAGAAATTCAGCGAGTGCCTCTGGAGAGACTGTGCCTTCAAATAAAGACACTACATGTGTTCAAGGGTCGAGGTTTAGAGGTAAAGTAAATATTATAACAAAGTTGATCAGCTTACTCCTCTCTATTTCTGAATACTTGTAATACTGCAAAAGCAAGGCTCTTGGACCATATGGTGTAACAGTTACACTCATAGAGTCAACATAATTATTCAAATGTATAGGAGATGTCCTTTGTTATTTGGTATGTTTGGTTGCGGTTTCTGGTACATGTCATCAATCCGGTTAACGACTCTCCTTGCTGATCATTTCTCACTAGACATTGAAGTTTTTCTGCATTGCTGTTTATCCCTCAACTGTCAGTGTCTTTACTCTTTTGGAGTTATAACATAGGATTGTATTTGTCACTGACGCGTCAGAGATCTCAAGTTCCAATTTCCATTTCTTCGAATTTCAGGATGTTATGAAGAATTTACTTCAACCTCCCAAAAGGACAAGTATCATGGACTCAATCAAGAGACTTCAAGATTTAGGTGCCTTGGATTTAGATGAATCATTGACCGCTCTTGGCTTCCATCTTGCCTCGTTGCCTGTTGATGTCAGGTAGGTTTTGATGTAATAAGGTCTAACATGAGAAGACCCTTCATATCAAAAGTTTTGTTGTGATTGTAACAATTGTACTGTTTGCGATAGTAGAACTTGAACTTGTATTCTTGACCAGTTTTTTAAGTGCCAATAATAATTTTTCAAAAGTCCATAAATATTGGTTTGCATTGTTTTCAGAATTGGAAAGTTGATGCTGTTTGGTGCTATATTCCGTTGCCTTGATGCATCATTGACTATCGCTGCCACTCTCAGTTACAGGTCACCTTTTGTGAGTATTTTGCCAAAAAGATAAGGCCTTAGAAATCAACTATTTTTACTGCTCTTTAAAACCTGATTGCCTCACAAAAAGAGACATTGTTTCACGAATAAATTCCATTTCAGGTTTCGCCGTTTGATAAAAGAAATGAGGCCGACAAGAAGAAACTCGAATTTGCTGTCGGCAACAGTGACCATCTGACCATGCTCCAGGCCTACAATGTAAGGTCCCAAACAAATTTTGTAACTGATGTAATCAGCTCTTAGGTGTTACGTTACTGAATTTTGCTGCACAAATCAGTTATTGCAGAAACTGTATATATTTATACAACCATTCTTTCTTCCAGGGCTGGATGAATGCCTCTAAGCGTAGTTCACATGCCAGTTATGCGTTTTGCATGGAGAACTACCTGTCCATAAAAGGACTACAGGTAAATACAACAGTTTTCACTGCCTTTCAAAACTTGTAAATCGATCAGAATATGTTTGAATTATTGAATATATGGTTCTATTATTGAATTTCCAGAATAATTTGACCTTCTTTAACCTTTCAGATGTTGGCAAGTATGAAGAGGCAATTTGTGGAGTTGTTGTCAGATATTGGTTTTGTATCGGAAGGTATCAGTAACAGAGATATGGAGAGATTGAGTCGAGATGGTGGAGATGGGGTCGTGGAAGCTACTGGACCCGAGGTGAGTCAATTATTCAGATAATTTCATAAATAAACAGATAATGCATCCATTAAGTTGAGACCCATTGCCAACTGCATTAATCATTTTGTCTTGGAAAAGAAACGGTATATCCGTATTGTGAAAAATTTTAGGTCCTCTCACTATGAGTATGACGTATTCTGGTTGTAGAATGTCGAGGTTTATTTTTATCCTCCAGAGTCCTTTTCAATGTCAGTAATAAGCATTACAATGTATTCTCCTGTTCTTTGTTTCAGTCAAATGGGAATAACAAAAACATGAAGTTACTATCGGCCATCTTGGTTGCTGCTTTGTATCCTAATGTTGTTCGAGTCATGACTCCAGAAACCAAGTACAGCCAGACTCAGAGAGGTATTAAGTATAGATTTATCATCGCTTCTGCTTCCATAACATTCTTAGGACATTGCAATAAGTAGTGATGCACGGATAGTGAAAATAGCCGGATACCGGATAATCCGGCAACATCAACTGCCGGATACCGGATATTAACCGGATAGTTGGAACCGGATAGTAAACGTGCGAAAAAGGACGCTTTTCAGCATTCGAAGTTGATGATAAATATTTTTTTCTGAGAGCCGAGAGATAATCATTTCCAGCGGGGGACTGTTCCTCTGATTGAATGTTTTCCGTTATGCTCCGTAACTGAATTTAAATTTGAAGATGGTAACATCATGTTTTTGACTCTCTTCTTGTAACATTCTTTCATCGATTATCAACATTTTTCTAGCTTTTCCCTTATTTTTGAGCATCCCAGATATCCGGTTCTGACACCCTTATTCTGCCGGATACCGGATATCCTGCAAATTCCAATATCCGGCCGGATACCGGATACCTTGCCGGATATCCGTGCATCCCTAGCTATAAGTGAATTAATGTCAAATTTAGAATTTTTCTGACATTTTGAACTTCTTTTCAGGTGCCATACCAAAAGCCCCAAATCCTGAAGAACTGAAGTTTTCTACTAAGACTGAATATAATGTAAATATCACACTTTAACAACCAACAATGCTGAATTTTGATACATTTGAAATTAATTGAAGTTTGTGCCAGTTGAAATAATGTATTCTTTGGTCTTTTCAGGTTTCAATTCATCCTTCATCTGTAAATTTCCAAGTCCGTCATTATGATAGTCCATATCTTGTGTACCATGAAAAGATTAAGACCTCTAAGGTGGGTAATGTTCCTTTGGTTTTCAGATGTATATTTCTTCGATTTTCACCAATTAGGCCTAAATAACGTATTTAGCGAAATATTTGGATGAAATTGCCTTATTTTAAATGAGAACATTATCTTCCGGGATCGGGAAAAGAATTACATCAGGGTTCGAAATTAGCATGAATTTGATGGGAGTCAGTCGGACTCCTATGTTTCAGATTTTGGGAGTCCGTATGAAGATGTGGGAGTCCGAAGAAACATGAGAATTAGTATTTGGATAGGTGGATTTTTATTAGAGATTCGATATTGAATATTTCTTTATCTTTGGTCTCCAAAAACATCAGTCTATTAGATACCATAGATATAGGAAATATGAAATAGTTTACAATCATCCAGAGAAGACAATCTGCCATCAATCAGTATGTGGCTATAGGCTTATTGCATTGTACAATTGGCAGCTCTGTTATTAAGAATTTCAGCATAATTATTTGAAGGCAAGGAAATTAATTGCACTTCAGGATGACCCTTCAGACATGGCAGTCCAATACAAATTTGACACTTCCAGGGCAATCCTAAAAACAATCACACACTTTTGAATTGGTTAACTGATCTCAATTGGATTGGTTACTTCAACTTACTTGGGTGACACAAGGGGGTCTGGAACTGAGTGGGATGCATTACATCTTAGCTAGAGGGAGTCCATGGACAAAATTAATATAGGAGTTTTTGTTTCAATTATTTAGTATTGAATAATTTGGAAATATTGAATGGACTTGCAAATTCCATTTGCCTTCTAGTTTTCTAAGTTTTTTTTTGCAATGTTCTGGAGAGTGCTAATCTGAGTTACCTAACCCATTCATTCATAAGCTTGAAGGGACCAAAGAAGTCCAGAAATGTGATGATTGCAATTCAATTGGTTGCATATATGTACCCCAATCCTATGTGTTGATCCCAATTGGATTGATGGCGTTAATTGGATTGGATGACACTGGATAGCTGAGTGGGCTGCATTCAAAGCCAATTGCTATTATTCACAGCCCCAAATTGCCGTGAATTTGGCTGCTTTCAAAGTTTAGGAGTCCCACGGACTCCTTACTGCTCAGCAAAAGGGAGTCCGTGGACAAATAAAGGAGTCTCGGACTCACGGACTCCCGCTAATTTCGAACCCTGTAACATGCTAACATTTTTCAAATGTTTTTCCACAGGTGTACATCAGGGATTGCACCATGGTGTCTGTGTATCCTTTGCTTCTGTTTGGAGGAGGGAGCATCTCCATTGACTTGTCTCAAGGCCAGTTCATTATGTCTGTGGATGATGGGTGGATCAGGTTTCTGGCCGCTTCTCGCGAAGTGAGTATAAACACAGACAGTACTGGCATATTTTTTAATTTAATATATAATCTAAAGCAAATGATATCATTAAATTAATCTACACAGAGCGAGATCAGACAGTTCTGTCAAAGTGCCGAAGATAACAATAAGAAGCTCTCCTTAGGATTAGGAGTGGTGGATTAAATTAAATTCCTAATCCTGAGTTGCTGTGGTAATGAATGCGGAAATGCTCACTTGGGCTAAGTATCTTTCTTTTATTTTTCAGGTTGCACAATTGGTGAAAGAACTCCGCTTGGAGCTGGATCAACTTCTTCAGGACAAGATTGAACAGCCTCAGATGAATTTGGCCACATGTCCAAGGGGCAGTAAAATAATTAGAACAATTGTCAAACTTGTGACGACTCAATGAGATTATTGTTTGTGATATTTGCCAGAATATGTGTGCAATTTACAATGCATGTGCATGAAGTGTGAATATTATGTGATATGTACATAGGTCTCAGTTAAAGAAGACGCTTTAATAAATGACATTTTACCAAATACCCACATGTTTTTTTTTTTCATTAAATATTGGAGAGATAATAAGTCTAAACCCATGTAAAACTATTTCAATGGTGAGAAAAACAGGACATAGGGAGTTATTATATCATCTCAAACCACTACTTGAAAAACTGATTTCAACATGTGATATAATTGGTTGTATTTATGTTTTCATATTATATGTAAAAAATCCTTTGGAAATTCATTTTCGAAGCAAATATTTAGAAATTGGTTTCTGTTGTCAGCTGACATCATGGCCCAATGCGGAACTTGCCTGGCAACACATTTTTACAAGTGCCCAATTAATTTATAAGTAGTGATCAAAGATACCTGGCAATGGTGGTTGATCAGTAGATGGTACTGTAACACATTGTTGCAAAAAAGAAATTGCGTTGCTCACCCACAAGGCACCACATGCTCGAAAGGGCAACTTGTTGGTGACAGTGCGGCGATCAGAAACTACATATTACCAGGGCGAGCAAAAAATTCTATTTCCAAGCAATTTCATGAAATAATGACAAAATCTCTTGCGAATGGTGACAAATTGAGTGATAACTTCCAAGTCAAAATTTGGACCTTTCTCCAAAAATTTCCAGTTGGATTTCGAATATATATGACACGCCTGAATTTCCTACTTTTTCCTGTGCATGCATATTACACTTTTAAGAAATAGGCCTAGGAAGAAACAACCAGATAAATTAATTCAATATTTTATTTAAGTAATTACTTCAATTTTGGTTCTTTTTCCAATCAATTAAATCCGATGCAAATTGAATCCGATGCAGGCAGAATACAAGAACAGCTCACATGTGAAAAACAACAGTATTCTATTCATTGTGACAGCATTTTAAAAACATGATAAATCGTATTGACATATGTGGAATAATGATTTTGCAGAGCAACAATGACTTACAGAGCAATATGACTACAAATTTCTTTCAGAAGTCAAGAATTTTATAGAAAGCAACATGTAAAATAACATATTGATGCGCCGGAAACATTGGTCATAAACAATTTGTGGAAAGTTTGATTTTAAATAATAATACCACAATTATTTGGAAAGTTAACAAGAATCCGAGGATTCAAAGCCTGGACTTTTAGGCGGTGACTCAGATGTTCTTCTGTTGTCTGTGAAAAATAGCCTAGCTGAAAAGCACAGGCTAATAATATATTTCTAAATTTCTAAATATAAATAAAATATATAAATTTTAATAAAAATAAAAACAAAAAGTTCAATTTGTGCTAGTTTAGGACAGTAATAGTCAATTACAATTATAAAGAGCAAGAAAACAATGGTACAAATACGGCAAAGCAAGTGACATAAAAATTAGAAGAGAGATCAACAGTTGTGTGATACCGTATGAAATAGACTTAGCAGACGGATAAGTGAAGAATGCTGGAAATAACTGTAAATGTTGGCCAAACAAGCAAACTAGGAAGACACAACCAATTAAATGTGCATTTGGGGAGCAACACACATTTTATGTTTTGACATAGATTTTGTAATAAAATAAAATACCGTAATATGGGGTGAATAGGGACACTGGGGTGAATCGGGACAGAACAGGGAAACATTATATTTGATCAAAGAACACCAACTTCTACTTGCCTTAGGAATTTGATTTTTGGTACATGTATAGTTAACATACCTGCGCATATTGTGATAGAATTTTATAATTCTGACTGCAGGCAGTGAGGAGCTGCAGGACCTTAAACTTGGCGCTGCAGAAATGTTATTTTGGCAGCTGGTCAAAACTTTGCCAGTACCATAAAAAGTATAAAAACTAGACTCACAAAACTTGCAGCAAACCTTAAAACCAGTCTAATATTGTTTTAGGGGACTATAATTAAAGACTGGATTTGGGAATGTGTATGTTTGGTCCCGAGTTCAGATCTGGGTAACTGGCAAAGTTTCGGGACTTCACACAAAAATAACCATACTAATTTTCATTAGAGAATACTGGCGGGACTTTTTGATAAATATTATAGAACTTGGCATCATTTACAGTAGATTTAATCCAGAATTATCAATATCCGGTATAAATTGAAAAAAAAAACGTTTTTAAATATTTTTCTGTAATTTATCTCATTTTTTAAAATCTGCATATTATCAATCAAATTGATTTCTGATTTTCCTGAAATTTTTTTTTGGGCATTTTGAACATGTTTTCTAATGTTTATTAACAAGTAGCAATTATTCAAAGAAGGTAGGGAGTATTGATTGAGGAAATAATGGAGTGTCCCGATTCACCCCAAAGTATGGGGTGAATTGGGACAGTGGTTTTCTGGGCCCTGAGAAGTGGGAATTTCAGGTATCGTACCAAGCTTCTAGGGGTACTTTGACCTTGTGCTCAGACACAATTTGACACCAAATTTTGATATCTAAATTGATTTCTGCCCATGCTGTGATTGAAAAACGGCCAATTCTGTCCCGATTCACCCCATATTACGGTATTCATATATTCTAATAATAATATAGCTAAATCATTTGCATGTACCTTAAGTACAAATAAATAGTATTAGAATCTATAATACGTTTAGAAAGACTATAACTTTGCAAACAAAATTCAAACAATTAGATACAAATAAAAGAAAAGTTAAACATTGCAAAAAAATATATAAAGGCAAGAATACTGTTTGAACACACAAAGAAGTGACACATTAAATGTGTGGTCATAAACTACCAACATTTAAAAACATTAGAAGCTATGACAAGCAGATAGCGGACTGGCATTGAGATTTGTGATGACACAAGCAAACTTGCATATTGGTTCCTGGTACATGAGGTACATGGCTTAAAGGTTTCGATAACATCCGAGGACACTTCAAGGAGGGGGGGGGGGACCGCCCATCCACCATGCTCCTTGCGGATTATCTTTCTGGCAGGAGCCAACGAGTTAAGATAAACGGTACAACCAGCAAATGGAATGCCCTCACTAAGGGGGTGCCTCAGGGATCTATTATGGGCCCCACTTTATTTAATCTTTTCTCGAATGACATCTTTAAAGCCATCAAAAGTTTCAACTACGCAGACGACAACACCGTCTTGGTGAAAGGTGACAACAAAAACTCTGTAGTTGAAAAAATTGAAAAAGTGCTTTTGAAGTTATGACATGGTGTGAGGATAATCAGATGGAGGCTAACGCCTCGAAGTTTCAAGTTCTGATCTCTGAAGATGTGGACACTAAGATTTCTCTCAACAGTACTGAAATTTCTAGTGAACAAAGTGTCAAACTCCTGGGAGTTCATCTCGATTCGGACTTAAATTTCAACGAGCATATAGCTCAAATAGCAAGGAAGGCAACAAGACAATTAAACTGCTTAAAACGAGTAGCTTTTGCCTTACCTACAGATATCAGACTACTACTCTACAAGTCTTTCGTGATGTCCAATTTTGGATATTGTCCGGCCGTATGGCATCACTGTGGAAAGAGGAATACGGACCTGCACGAGCGGATACAATATCGAGCCCTAAAATTTGTCTATGCTGACTACATTTCACTGTATGAGTTTTTACTCAAAAAGGCAAATTTACCAACTCTGGAACTGAGTCGTTTACGCACAATTGCATTTGAGGTATATAAAGCCTTAAATAACTTAAGCCCCCCTTTTATAAGCAGTGGCTTCAGACAACATCAAACTAGATACAACTTACGTTCGGGTGGCTCACTACAAAGACCCCACTGCAGAACGACAAGATATGGCCTACACAGTTTTAAACACTCTGGGATTACCATCTGGCAACAGCTCCCGTTACACATCAAGTCCTCGACTGATGCAAATTTATTTAAAAAACTGATTAAATCTTGGACAGGCCCGGCGTGTAAATGTGCCTTCTGCCGATAGATTTTACATTTCCATCGATTTTAGACATTTTAAAATTTTAAGCTTCTTTATTTCTTAATTTCGAGGAATAATTTTAAGGATTTTAATATAGCCAGTCAATGTGACTGATCCTATGGACTTTTAATGTGAACTCTTTCAAATCTCAATTTTAATTTTTGCCATTTCCATTTCACTTGTTATTGTGCAGCACCGGATCTCGGTCAAAATAGCTACATGCTAATGTTTTTTGTTTGTGCCACCGAGCTAAAATAAATATGATTTGATTTGATTTGATTTGGGGGGTTTACAGAGCCCAGCAAAGGAACTTTAAATACGTAAACGATGAGGATCTGAAGACTATTGGAGTATATTTGTTTCATGGCAAATTATTATCCCTTTAGGAAATACATATTAGATGATATATTCAGTCACATGGGTCTATCGAAGCTTTTTTCATTAGGCCATAGTTTTGGTTTTAATTCGCCATTGTTTTCTGGTACTTCCGGGATCCCATGAGATGGCGCTACGCGTTCCCAGCAGGCAGTGCGTTCACGCTTCCCAAAAGAACAACATGCGGCGTCTCAAACTCCCAAGTGAATTTAGCGACCCTTCATCTTTGGAAAGAAAGGTTGCAGAGAAATTGAAAGATATTAATGCCAACTTTCCTCACTGACACAGGCGGCCAAATTCCAAAGAAACCTGTGTTAGTGGAAAGTTGGCATTTCTGACATTTAGAGGGGTGAATTAGGTTGCCAACTTAAACCTGTTCTACGGTATTATTTTACCCAATATCACAACTGAATCCCGAGTCAAAAGACACAGCTGCAACAAGTAACCACCACGACGTTGAGCAGTTCCGCACATAGAAACATGCAATGGTGCAAAAAAATCAGGTCCCTGGTGGAAAAAATGATTTTTTGGAGCTAGCCTTGTGCGCCACCTTCTGGATAAAAAAAACGGATTTGGGTAGCAGGACAACGTTCTTTGGGATTTCTATGCTGGCCTGCATCTGAGAATCCACATTTTACTTGCAACCGTGAAAGTCTCTGATGGCCACTTTGTCAAATGACTGATATCAGACAGGGCAGGAAAAGAACACCTCTAGAGAAAATTCCACCTTCTTCAGCTGTTCTCAAATGTGCATAATCAAGTTACTCTATGTGTGTCCATTCCCTGCCCTGCTCTTAAATCTTGATTAAAGATTCCATAATGTTATGATCCCCCTTGGTGTGATGATTTTTTTCACACAGTAAAGCCAGTGAATGAGTGCATTGCATGCTGGCCTTGTAATTTTGAGGTCCAGGGTTCGATTCTACTGCATGGCAGTACTTGAAAGCTAAATTTAGGTACTGTCAGGGAGCCATCTGGTTAGACATGCCCAAAAGTGGCCAAGCAAATGGAACTCAGTTAGCATTGAAACTCCCACCTCATTGTTCTATGTGTTCCGTATGGTGCTAAAAACGTGCAGAGATAACGAACACTTGGGGCCACTACACAATCTTGTGACAAAAATACTGGGCACTGACTCGGAGAAGAAAAAGTCGGCCAGCTTAGAAGGCTGGAAACGCTCAGTGGGCTCTATACTAACCAAGCAGGGCCAAGACCTCAGCAGCCGTTGCAACAGCAAGGGCCACCCCCTCCATGGGGCTTCCCTCCCCAGCAGGGCTACCCCCAGCAGGGCTTCGCCAGTGGCAGGGGCAGGGGATCCAGGGGTCGTGGGCGAGGGGGCCAACCAAAGTTGTTGGCAGTGTTTATGATAACTGTGATGTTATCACAGCTATGAAACGTCAACCTGCACAGATCTCTTTCAGTGTTTTGCGCGTCAAAGGACGGAGAATTTTGTGGCGGATTACCCACAGATCAAGAAAATCAAGCAGGAGTAAATGATGTTTCACGTTAAGCTTGGACAATTGAGATTCAATTTCTAGATTTTGTTATCATGAGCATATTAGCATGACGTTATCTCAGTAGTATTTTCATGTCACTGTTCGATCTGTGGTGTTGTTCTTTGTGTGGGCAAATTAAAGTTTTTTCAACCGCTTGTGTGGTCTGTGTGTCTTGTTAATGTATAGTGAGGAAATGAAAATTGCAATAAATAAACTTAGAGGTCGTTTGGAGATTGAATGGATCGCCATACAGAGGCCATAAATGAGGTTAAAGTGGTCATCAAAAAAATTCAAAGAGTAAAGGAAGATCATTCGGCAACATTGAACACCGTTGAAGAATTTTTTGGGAATCTTCCATTAGATATTGATGTATTACAGCTGTGAAGAAGAATCTGGATGATGCTTGGCCCAGCCAATCTAATGAGCTCCAACGCTATCCACATACAGGTCAGGGGCCTTGGTGTTCTTAAGTTCCTTAACAAGTTTCTGAACTTCATGGAGAGTGAGCCTATGCATTCTGTTAATTCTGTATATCGACGGTAGTCCACTGTCAAGTGTTAGCTGACAAGTAGTGATAAATCTCACCAGTTGAGCAAGTTGTTTTTATTGACATGTTTTTGTTAGTCATTTCATCTGACCCTCATTGGAAAGAATCTACAGTGAATCATAGTCTTGTGGCATCAGGTGGTTTGAAAGGACTCCACCAAAATTAATTTTTAGAAGGTAGTTTAAAGTAGGAAAACGTAGGAAGGGATTTGGGGGGAGTCAAGAGGTGTGAAAGGGTGGAGTAGTGGCTGATTTTTCCGTCTTGCTGGGGTAGTCGTACTTTATTTTTGTTGTACTGTATTTTGAATAAGACCGAACAGCCTGATCAAAGCACGGGGAGATCTTGAAAAACTTTGACACTGATGCAGGCATCACAAAAGAGATGGAAGGTCACAAGGCATGCACTAAGCACTAAGGGCACTGGCCCTATGCACAACCGCTAGGAATTTGATTTTGGTGATGGCCCTCGAGACCTTGGCTGATACGGCAACCTCCGATAACCATCCTGAGGCGGACGAGTACAAACTTGGCTTGCAGTGACAGGGAGGCCCTGGCCCCTCTTCAAGGATTCACCAATAAGTTAGTCGGTACAGACATAGCCAAGAAGATCGCGGCAAGCCTGGAAGGTTGGAAGAAGTCACTCTGGAAGGTGGACTCATCCACCTCTGCAAGGCCCCAGCAGCAACATCAGCCGCCCAGCACCAGTCAGCCACGTGGGGCAAGCTTCATGGCGCCTGGTCCAGCATCGCCCAAAGACCAGTTTCCTCTGAAAATCACCTGACCAGGTGATGAAGAAAGCAACAGTTAATGATTTGAATGTTAGGTCTCTTTTAGTTCCGTTATATGCATTACCAGTGAAAATTTAACTGGTCATTTACTATTTATTTCTTCTGGTACCTGCCTTTAGGGGCTGTACAGCACAGAAACAGTTTGTGCGGATAGACTGTCACTGGAAGGTTATTTCATCCCAATAGCAAGGACGGCACTGCAACTTACAGGATGTATAGGCACTCCATCAATTGCCGGGACTGTGGAATTGAACAGCTCTGTTTGGAACTCTGTGCCAGAGATTGATATCCTGAAGGCAGCCCAGACAAAACTTCAGGAAATCTCTGATCTGAGAAACATGGAAGTGAAAAGAGCTGCTGAACTCCTCTCAAAAACAAAAACAGACCTTGAAGCTGAGCTCACCGAAGTACAGACGTGACTGGGAAAGGAAAGGCGGTTTGTCGTAAGACTGAATGCTACTCTGAAGGAGCTAACTGCTAAACTCGATGGAGCACCAACGCAGACAAGAGCTGCAAGAGAAACTGAACTGTGTTGCAGTACCGGCAGAAGGGCGTCAGCAAGTTCTCTACTTTAGAAGGAGGAACCCTCTTTCAGCATTTTATGAATGTAAGTTAACCCCTGAATCCGGCATTGGTCAGGGTGTCATCTTTAAATCATCGAACATTTGTATCACTTCTGGAACTAGTGGCTAACAGACTCAAGAGCCAGCAGACCTCAATAGGGAGTGTCTGAACATAAAATACACAAGGTGGCGCTGCAAATAGGGGTGCCTGCTACCATGACTGCAACAGGAATAGCATGATCAGAATGGCCAAAATTGCTCTCCCGACCTTAATATTGGCCCTATTTCCCAAATTAAAAAAGTTTTATTCACTGGATCACATTCCCTAGCTGAATCATTTATCAGATTGGTTTCTTTTCCATCACCTTTTTCAAGAATTAGCCTCTTTCGCTGAGGATGCCACATTTTGGCAGATTTTGCTGTCTTAAAAATCATTTTCTGAGTGATGTCTCAACATAGGAAATTCATTTTGTTATTAAAAGTTGCAAATTTACAAGAGGAAAGATCAGTGATAACTTTTATATTTTTTAATTATTATTTTTTCTTCAAAATACTGGATTGAATGACCCAGAAATAAGGTTTTCGACCATTTTTGGAGGATATTGTGATGTTCGGAGGTCAAAAGTCTGCTACAAAGTTTCAGGAAATAAATTTGAATAAAACTCATCATCAAGTACATTATTTTCCGATTCCAAAAATGTTAAAAAAATTATTGTGGACGCAATGGTCACCGATTTATGACAAGATATGTTTTTAAACTTGTGTATCAACTCTAGGAATCACAAATAACGTCACAAATCAAAATGCTGCAGATGCACATTTTGCTGTTATAAAAAATATTTTCTCAGTTATGGCTTGACATAAGAAATAAATTCTGATGTTAAAAGTTGCATATCCACAAGAAGAAGGAAGAATGGTAAATTATATTGGGTTCTACTAATTTTTGCCTCAAAATACTGGATTGAGCAATTCAAAAATTAGGTTTTCGACATATTTTTTACGACATTGTGATGTTACGAGGTCTAAAATCTGCTTGAAAGTTTGAGAAATTTTTTTTTTCACAACTTATCATCAAGTGCATTAATTGCAGATTCCAAAAATGTTGAAAAAATAATTTTGGGTGCAACAGTAGCCGATTTTTGACAAAATGCCTTTTTAACCTTGCATGTCAAATGAATCAAACTCACGTAACATACTGCTATTTTCTTTGCTTATGGCAACTTTAGGCCATAGATGTGACCAACACGGGAGTGGACTGAACGATTGTAAAAATACCAAATTATTCTTCATTTTGATGATGGGTACATAAACAGCAATGTTGGATAGTTTTCAACTTTTCGGGGTGCAATATAATGCCTTTGATTATTTAGGAGCCAACCAGATGATCTTTGGGGGTCGGGGTTATGGATTTTTAGTGAAAATAAAAGTTTGTTTCCCTCCTGACATAGAAAAAAACTGTTTGTGCAGCACATGAAAAGAAAATAAGTTTTTTTTCCACCTGTACCTTAGGTTATTGCTAAAAAAGTTTGTCGCTCGTCCGCATCCAGAAGAATTTTCGTCCATGCTTTACGCACGAAAAAAAGTTTGTCCGGGGGATCACTTTCATTTTAAAGTGGTGGGGCAAATTGGGCTGAGGCCTTCAGCGAATAGTGTCCCAGAAAATCCTTAAAATTTTTCTCCACAGAACACTCATGCTTTGGTCAAAAAGTGGTGGGGCAAATGCCCCACCTACACTGACCCCACTGATAAAATACATAGCCCCCCCCCCCCGCTCCTCTCGTCGGCTCCTAAAATAAACGCGACTTTGCATTTTTTGACAGCAGCGTAATAACAATGCAGTCATAATCATGAAAGTTTTGTTTCAGATAGAGGCTCACTAGGTTGCTATGGTGCGTCAGAGCCTCACTCTCATAATGCAAAGCTGTTTCAAAGTTGATTCTGAAATGTGATATTACCATTGTTGGGCCTGAGCTACAACACTGTATGTTTTAATTGTTTTTAATCTTTTATGAGGTTAAATTTAATACACAACGCAGTTTTAAAAAATAATGCTTTCTTGCCATTTTGGTTAAATGAATAAATTCTTTCTTGACAGTCTCTAAATAATTTCTGAACATGTACTGTATTGTTTGAGTCTGAAATTATATTTCAGGAGATAGATTATGGAAGTATTTCCCTGATATTGTCACCTTCGACCGGTATTTTCACTCGATTATTCAGGTCTCCGAGTCTCTGGTGACAATATCAGGCAAATACTGCCCCAGCCTTGGGATAACCTAAACCAGTATATTATTGCAGGTGGTGCTGTGCAAGAACTGTTATTTGATCATTAATTTTTGTTCTAAAAGTAAAAAATGCCTGGAAATGTGACGTCTCAAGTTTGTCTTTCTTTTGCTTTTGGCCAACTTGTTTAATGTATTTCGTAATAAATCAACAAGTATTGCACTCACAAAATTTTTGTTCATACTTTTGGAATCTGCATAATATTATGATATACTTGATGATGGGTTTGGTTTAAAAAAAATTCTCTCTACAGCAGACTTTAAGCCTCTAAACACACAATGTCACTGAAAAATGGACAAAAATAGGTCGAAAACCTGATTTTTGGGTTGCTCAATCCAGCATTTTGAAGCAAACGATCAATTTATCCAATATAATTTACCATTGATCCTTCTTCGGTGGATTTACAACTTTTAACAACAGAATTAATTTCCTATGTTCAGCTGTTACTAAGAAAATATTTTTTATGACCGCAAAATGTGCATCTGCAGACTGCAGTATTTTGATTTGTGACGTCATTTGTGATTCCTTTTACACACAAGTTTAAAAACATATCTTGTCATAAATCGGTGACTATTGCGTCCACAATAATTTTTTTTACAGTTTTGGAATCGGAAAATAATGTACTTGATGATGAGTTTTATTCACATTTATTTTCTGAAACTTTGTAGCAGACTTTTGACCTCCGAACATCACAATATCCTCCAAAAATGGTCGAAAACCTTATTTCTGGGTCATTCAATCCAGTATTTTGAAGAAAAAATAATAATTAAAAAATATAAAAGTTATCATTGATCTTTCCTCTTGTAAATTTGCAACTTTTAATAACAAAATGAATTTCCTATGTTGAGACATCACTCAGAAAATGATTTTTAAGACAGCAAAATCTGCCAAAATGTGGCATCCACATGATCTGCATATATTCTTACATGAGTGCTTTGCCTTTGCCTTCTTTTTGTAGCACTCTTTGCATTCTGGACAGAATATTACATCACGGAACATCATCACAAGATTCACCACAGCGTGAAAATGTCCTGGGGTACGGTCATCATCTTTTATTTTAGCATAGAAGAGATACACTGTCCTTTGTCTTTCTTCACCACCAACATATATCGGCCTAGTGTCAGTACCAGACTGGAATACTATAACCTGAGCATTCACAGTCCTCTCAAAAGCTGCAATGTCTGTGAATGCTGGTGTATAATCGAGAGGGAAACCAGCCCTTTCTTGCAGTGCCTTGGCTTCTCTAGTCAATTTGGTTCTATGTTTATTGTACAATTGATCTAAGTAATTTTGTGCTGACTTTATCTCTTCCTTATTTCCCCCCTCCCCTGCTTCTATTCTTTGCAACTTTGCCAGACCAACAATGATCGATCTAGCAAGACATAAGTTATCTGTAACATGGGTTTTAGATACTGCCTTAGAGTATTTTAGAGAATTTCCCTCCCCAAACAAGTAATTTAACCCTGTATAATGTCTTCCTGCTCCTCTGGGGTTGCGTATTATGGCCAATTGGATTTCAAGAGGTTCATCAAGAAATAAATTATGATCAGACTGCAATATACTCTCCAAGTGATCACATATCAACCCAACATTCATATCTCTCAAGGGCATAAGCCCAATGCAACGGGGTGCATTGAAGGATTTGTTAGAAATATAAAATCTCACAAGATCATTAGAATTGTAGCACTGGTTCAACCTCTCGATTATACTGTCTATAACGTCCAGCAATTCTCCTATCACATCAGCCAGACACACTCTGTGCCATGACTGATTAAAGTTCACCCTGTACACAATTTCTTTAGTCAATCCTGCTGCAAATTCTATCTCCTTTGTTTTTATCATGATATTTCTGTGAAAATTTAGAGAATAATCATCTCCACTGAACAACATGTTGGGGTCAAATTCTTGACGGATATCACTGAAATCACTGCCAGGGGAGGAAGGTGATGGTGGTAAGTTATTCTCACCTCTATCTCCCTCATCCATGTTCCCATTACCCTCACCTCCCTCATCCATCTCATTACCCTCACCTGTTTCGAATGAAAAATCTAGGTTTCCCACAACCCCTTCAAACTCTTCTAAATGATCACCCACCCCTTCACCAATACTGTTATCATTATACAAAATCCCCATCATGGCTTCTAGATCTGCATCTAGAAGACATTCTTCTTGCCCAATTTCCCTCACCTCTCCTCCCTTCAATGCCTTGAAGATCTTGCTCCTCTCACTGAAAAAAACAAGAATATGAATTAGTTAATTTATATTACCTGGTTATTCAGTTTTATAATTTTCAAAAATGAAATAGTATTATCTTGAATTTTTTTTCTCATACGCACCTCTTACTGAGTTTCCTTAAGGAGTTTTTCAGCTCAGCCGGAAGCTGGCTTAACCCATAAGCAGGAGGTGCTGATGGGGCTGCAGGAGGAGCTGATGGACCTGCCTCTGATGCTGTAGGCACTACAGCCTCTACTGCCATTTGGGCCATTTCTTCTGTAATGGTGGTGGTTGTGGTGGTGGTGGTACACCCATCACTATCAGAGACACCTGTAGAGGGCTGTTCACTGCTGTAAAGTTATAAGAAAAAAACTAAGAATATGATCTAAAGAATTTAGAAAACTTACCAATTTGTTGTTTGACTAAAAAAAAAATATATATATATATATATATATTTGAAGATCTTACCTTCCACTGCCACTCTTGCTGCTTTTAGCTTCTGCCTCTGCGGACATGGCCACTGACTCAAGGCTGTAGAAAAAAAATATATAATTTGTTATTAACTTTGTTTTCTTCTTTTTTTTCAAACAAAGTATAAGATAATAACTTTTCAGTTAACTCACCTTTTTAGTTCCTCCATAATTCCCTCCTCATCAAGGGAATTTCCATTGTTTTCGAACCCCTCAATTGGGGACAATGTTGGAGGCTCTTGGGTAGGGGTAGGGGTAGGTGGTAGCTCTCCTATCCCAGAAATGTTCATTTCCTCCTCATCCTCCGATATTTCAATTGCGTCTATCTGAGTCAGTACAGTCTTCCTTCTTGTGTCTTGAAAGAGAGTAGATTAAAAAACTATCAAGAAGTGCTTGGAGTGTAGTCATTGGTTAAATGAGTATTTCTATTTACTCCACTACAAGAATGGATGAAAATGCTCCCCCTACCAATACTAAGGATATCTCTGATCAAACTATGGAAAGCAACAATGTATTTTATTTTGAGTGTCCAGCAGCTACAATGCTAGTTGGGCCTTCTATGTCTGGAAAGACTGTACTGACATTGAAAATTTTGAGAAACGCAACAGTGATGTACAGAATACCTCCCAAGAAGATAGTTTATGCTTATGGAGTTTATCAAAAGGTTTTTGGAGAATTAGAAACAGAAATTGCCAATCTCACCCTACATGAAGGACTACCCAGTAGGGACATAATAGAAAATATGGGTTCTGAGGACCCTAAAGATCATTCTCTTCTTATTCTTGATGACCTGATGGATGAAATATGTCGATCTTCAGAGATGTGTTCCCTTTTCACACGAGAAGTACATCATCGTAGAATATCAGTTTTAATGATTTCTCAAAACATATTCCATCAGTCCAAGTATTCTCGCACAATAAATTTGAACAGCAGCTACCTCATTTTAATGAAAACCTGTCGTGACCTACAGCAGATTCATCATGTCTCACGCCAAAAGTTTCCAAGCACCCCTAAAAGGCTGTTGGAGGCCTACGAAGATGCCACTCGTGTTCCACATGGCTACCTGGTTGTCAACAATCTGACAGGCTCTAGTGACGAGGACATAAGACTGAGTACTAAAATATTACCAGAAGACTACCTTATTTTATATACAAAAAGGTAACTGAGAGGGAGGAATAATGTCTGCACGCATGAAGAGGAGTTTCACGTTTTTCGAGCTGGTTGTTAACACAAGTAAGGTTTCTTATTCTCTCACTCAGAGCCTAGTGTCAGAGGCGAGCAGAGAACAAGCCATTGCTGTCATAGAACTAATAGCAAATGTACTCAGAGGTAACCTGAAAATATCTTCAAGTTCTCTGCACAAGCTAAGCAAAAGTAAAACTCTCTTGAGGAAACTTTCTCGCTGCAGACAGCCTTCTCAGGCAGTAGACTTACTACGTAGACACTACAGAACTGTGATATTCTTCTTGAAGACATGTCATCCACATTTGAAGGATCTGGAGTATGCAATGAGAGAGAATACTGATCATACATCAAGAAGCGAAAGTGAATCCAGTGACAGTGATATTGGTGCTTCAAGTGACAATACCAACTCCACCTTCAACTCAGATAGTGACAAAGAAGAAGAAGAAATTTTCAGTGAAAGTTCATTGTCCTCTTCCTCATCTTCATCCTCCTCATCCTCCTCCTCATCCTCCTCCTCATCCTCCTCCTCATCCTCCTCGTCCTCAACTTATTCATCATCTGCTGAGTCTACAGACGAAGTTTCAGAGGAAGAGGCTCCTTCTGACCATTCTAATTCACAAGTTCATGAAGAAAGAGAGGAGATACCAGGCAAGTTGGGAGTGGAAGAAGAAGAACAACAACAACAAAAAGCTGAAAGGGTAGCAGTTGAAAGACAGGAAGAGGAAGAGGAAGAAGAGGAAGAGGACTAAAGTATAAAATCAGCAGTCGAAATAGTCATGTCCATGGGACTGAAGTTTAACAAGAAGGTCTATGTGGTACAGGAAGAGAAATTTCTCAGCATGGTGCAAAAATGTAAGTTACGGGAGGACGGTGATCGCGAAGGCGATCACCGTCCTCCTGCACACCCTCCAACAGGGAAAGTTGGGGAGGAGACAACTAGCAGCGACGGCGTGAGTGAAGTGTCGGGGGCCAGGACCCATTCTCCTGAAGGCGACAGTCTCTCTCCCTCTAAGAGTGCTACGAAGGTGAATGACTCTACCCCTTCTACACGGACTGAGAGGGATGCTGACAAAACAGGTGAAAACACTGAAAAAGGAAAGGTGTTGGAAGAAGCCTTGTCTTCTCTATCTAGTGTGAAGACAAAGGATAACCTTGGAAAGATTTATAGCTTACTGTCACCCTACAAGGGGGGAAGAGGGGGGAAAAGGAACTTTGTTGCATCTCTACTTCACACACAATCAGATAAATTTCCCCTTCCCAAAGATTACAAAACATTCTATGCCATAATATTGGAAAAGAACATTCCCCTCAATCTTATTGGTAATGTAAGGTTGAGGCGGGTCTTGCATTTTCTGAAGAACAAGAGAAGAAAACCTAAGAATGCAAGTAATTCCAAATCACTTCAGGTACCTACAAACAGTAAAAGTAAAAAGCGTCATTCATCTAAGAGGACACACAAAGACAGCACTGGAGAAAAAGAGAAAAGTAGAGCTAGTAAAAGGGGAGCACTCTCTAAACGTCTTTGGATGACTTTGTAAACTGACTAAGAAGGCGTATCAAAAAAGGTTGGGCAGCTCAGACAAAAAGGCTAGTTGTCTTTCATTGCATGCTCTGCTGCATCTCACCAACTATGCAGTCACGTCAGCCCAACTAGCTAGTTGGGTAGAAATAATTTCACGGCCTGAAGATAGGCTTTTGGCTCTTCAGGCGTTGCAGAAGAGGGGTTTGGAGTGACTAGACACTCCAGTCAGTCAACAGTCACTCATGCGTCTAGTCTGTTCAACCACACAGTTTGTTCAACAAACAAGAGAGAGATGGTTTCCCCTCGCAACATCAACTCTTATCTCACTAAACGGTTTTATAACCCAAAGTTACCAGGAAGTTACACTAGCGTATCAAAGCTTTATCAGGTCATAAAAAAAGAAGGTAAACACAAGATTTCCCTCAAGCAGATACAAGAATGGGCAAAAGGACAGGATATTTTAACTCTTCATAAAACTGTTAAGGTAAAGCAGCCTGCCTACCGTCGCATAGTAACACCTGGACTAAACCATTTGTGGGACTCAGACCTGTTAGTATTGACAGGGGAACGTTTCTCAGGAGCAAACTCCGGTAATTCATACATCATCATAACTGTGGATGTCTTCTCAAGATTTTGCAGAGCAGAAGCAGTGAAAAACAAAGCAGGTAAAGAAATGACAAGGGCTTTCACCAAAATATTTGAAAGAGCAAATACTCGACCTACATTCATACGAACTGATCACGGTAAGGAGTATTCTAATGCTGCTCTACAACAATTGTTCAAAGAAAATGGTGTCACACACTATTTTAGCAACACAGAGACCAAAGCAAACTACAGTGAAATTCTTATAAAAAACAAAGAAAAGACTATTTCAATTCTTCCAGAGGAGCAACTCTTACTCTTATACTGAAGAGCTACAATCAATAGTCAACTCCTACAACAACACCCTTCACAGCAGCATAAATATGAGTCCGGCAGAAGTGAACCAATCAAATCAGCAACAGGTGTGGGATTATCAGTATGTCACAAATTCCTCAACGTACAAGTCCTCTTTGAAAAGGGCTCTCAAAGCTTCTACCTCTGGAAGTTCAGGAAAACCAAAGTTTAAATATAAACCTGGCGACACTGTACGAGTTTCTCACTTCAGAAGAAAACCCTTTGACAGAGCTTATGATGAAAAGTTCTCAGGAGAAGTCTTCACAGTGAGAAGTAGAAGATTTGATGAAGGTATTCCTATATATTACCTAAACGATTTCAGTAAAGAAGAAATTAAGGGTCATTTCTACCAGGGAGAAATTACAAGTGTGATCTATGACCCCAAAGCTCTGTTCAAGATAGAAAAGGTACTCAAGAACAGAGTAAGGAATGGTGTGAAGGAGAGTCTAGTTAAATATCAGAGTTGGCCAGATCGTTACAACGAATGGTTAGAGACAAAGTCCTTGGTTAGCTTGCCAAAAGGGAACTCTGCTAAAAGAAGGAGTAAGAGGGGGAGAAGAAGATAGGGTGTGAAGGTATCATCATCATCATCAACATGTTCATCTGTTTGAGAAGTGACAAGGACCCTCTGACAAATGGTAATAACACACCTGCTCATTTTACATCTCCTCTCCCAGAAAACTACAATCTAGACACTGGCAGGAGAGGAGCATGGTGCATTGGCCTTCATGACATTCACCTGCCACCTTTGAAAGAAGGGAAACCCTATGACTGTCTCTATGTGCTCTGTTCTGCTTGTGAAACATCTTGCATGGGTGATATTTACAGACCACTTCTTGCTACTATCAATTACAGAGAAGTAAAAAGAAACAACTTTGTGCGATTCCCTTCAGTCACCTTCATACCTCTCAGGAATCAAGGTCTGTCTGAGATACCATATCAGTGTGCGACCAGAACGGTGTTCCTCTACAGGAGCTGAACAGTATTGATCAGACTTCTCAAACCACCAAGTGTACATTGCTATTGAAATGGATAGCCAATTTAAGTCCATGGCGACCGTAAACCCTGATGCATGGGTAGAGCACTTCAAGCGGAACATTGGCAAGCCCTTCATGTGGGGGAGTGAACCGAAATTGGTGCTACTCAAAAACAAGACAGGTAATGCTACTGCTACTGCTTCTTCACATAAAGAGATGCCTTTGAATGTGGTTTCTCCAGTAGAGCAGTATGCCAACATGGCCAAGGCCGATGCAGATAAAGGGGTACCTAAATACACAAATCCATCAGTTCCCTCTGTAAAGTCGGGAGGTGAAGGCAAGAAGAAAAAGAGAAGTCGCAAAAGGAAGAAACACAGTAAAAGTGGGAAATCTAGCAAATCAAAAGGCAAGAGGAGGAAAAAGCAAGGTGACATCTTCAAGTAGGAGCAATAAATATGGCAAGTGGTGAAAAGGTTTTGAAAGCTGCTGACCTGGCATATGAAAATGCTTTGGACATTTTTGAAGTACCTGCTAGTAACCTGGGAGTCTCGGACGTGAAATATGTGACTCATCGTCCTGTTAACCATTTTACCACAGAAGGTAATGTGAAATTCAGAGTTCTAGGCACAGGGTCGGCTTACATAGACATGAGGGAAATTTATATACGGACTGTTGTAAAAATTACAAAATCAGATGGAAGTGATATTCCCACCAGACCTGCTAGTGTTCCCAAACCTACTGAAACACAAACAGATGAGGGCGCTTGGAGTATTGGTGTTGTGAATAATTTAGCGGGCTCATTATGGTATCAGGTTGAGGTCCGAATGAATGACACTGTTGTGCTTGGAGGACAAACGGGCTATACCTATGGTGCCATGATGAACATATTACTTGATGAGAACAACTACTCTGATGAAGAATTACAATGTGCAATGTTTCACAAGGACAGTCCCACTTACATGAATTCCTTTTCTATTGCACATGGCAACAATGAGGGCTTCAAGACACGAGCTGGTATTATGGCTGGTAGTAACTCTGTAGAGTTGCTAGCAAGATTAGATGTGGATGTTTTTAAGGCCAAGAAATATTTAATAAATGGTGTGACTCTAGACATAGGTCTAATACCAACATCTTCAGCATTTCACCTACTGACTGCTAACGAGACAATGACAGACTATGCTCTTGAAATTGAGGACATAGCTTTGGTTGTGAAACAGGTAGTACCAAGCAGCCAGGTATTAGTGGCACATCAAGAAATAATGGCTAAAGAGTTATCAAGTGCAAGATATTTCTACCTCAAGGAGGACATCAGAAAATTTGCAATTGCATAAGGAACTTCAAGCTACCATGTGGATATCAAGGCAAAATCCCAAATACGATTGCAATTGCCTTTGTAGCAGCTGATGCATTAGGAGGTCAAATAAATAAAAATCCATTTTTCTTCAATCACTATGGTATAGCCTCCCTAAATGTGAGTCTTTCTGGTTCACCAACTGCCAGGGGCCCCCTCTCTTTTGACTTTGGAAAAGGAAAATTTCTTCAGTTATGCAGACCTTTACAGTGGCAAGAGCAAAAGGAGCTGTAATAGTGAATGGATAACATTGAAGGAGTTCCCAGGAGGTTACACCATTTTTGTCATTCATCCAAACCCCCAGACTAAGGATACATACTACCCCACCTCAAGGGACGGCAGTGTTCGAATAGAATTACGTTTCTCGAGGCAGCTCTCTGAGAGCATTGTGATGCTGACCAGGGTGACATATCCTGCACAAATAGATTTCGACTATCAGAGAAACGTATATTTGCAATGAAAACCCAGGACATATATGAGATGATGTGGAATGATGAAAAGACTTCAGATTATGTAATGGCTGTTGCACCAAGTAAAGCTTTAAAGTACATTTCGCCTGATCAGAGAGAAAGGTGTTATATAATTAATGTGACACACACTAGGATACCTTCAAAAGTACACTCACCTGTCTTGGGTGGCTCTTCGGGGTCCATTGGAGGAAGATGCAGTGATTCCTGTCTTCATAAGTTTCCTACGGACTCCAGTCTTCCTTTGAGGAGGTGCTTTGGTTGCTGCCATGGTAGCTGCAGTGGGTGCTGCTTGACCTGTCGAGTATACCATCCCAGGAGGGAGGGGTCGCTGCACCTGAACAGTGCTAACAGGCTTGAACATCGAAGCAGCACTAATACCGCTTCTCTTGGAGAGGTTGTTGTTGATGCCTGTTGCTGTAGCACCAACATCTACTCTACCACTACCAACGGTCAATCCCATTCTAGGAGAGCGTGCGGCTGCACCAACGCTGACCCCATGATTGGGCACCCTGGAGGGGACAGGTCTTGGGACAGGAGCAATGAGGGGTCTTCTTACCCCAGGGGCTCTGGCCATTGGCTTGTTGTCACCCTTACCGGACATGATGCGGAGATCTTTGACTGCTTAGGTGATGTTGAACTTTCTACCTATGGTGAAGAAATGCTGAACTTTACTAAAACTCTGCATTGTTCTAAAGTAAATTCTGAACTATTAGATGTTGTCAATTGTGGGTACTACTGCTTGATGTTTGTGTACCATAAAAGTAGAGGTTACAGTACTGCTGAGTGTCTAGACTTGCTAAAATCTGTTAGACACTGTATCAAAGATGAATGTGTCAGGTCATTTATAAATTAGTTTCTAAGTTTTTTAAAAGTGTATGTCTGTTAGTTTCTAGTAATGTTTCTAGTAAATGTTTAGTAAGAATAAGGTGTAACATTGCTATATTATATTTTAACTGTTCTTCTGATTATTATTACTAATATGAAAAAAAAATTTCTAAAAATTGTTCCAAAAATCAACATTTTCAAAAAAAGAATTTTTGAGATACCAAAAAAAAAAGTTCGAAAAAATTTTTTTCGAAAAATTTTCCAAAAACATTTTTCTAAAAATTGTTCCAAAAATCATTATTATCAAACCAAAAATCAACATTTTCAAAAAAAGAATTTTTGAGATACAAAAAAAAGTTCGAAAATTTTTTTCTAAAAATTGTTCCTAAAGTCAACATTTTCAAAAAAAGAATTTTTGAGATGGAAAAAAAATTAAAAAAAAAAGTTCGAAAAAAAATTTTTTCTAAAAAATTTTCCAAAAAAATTTGTTCTAAAGTCAACATTTTCAAAAAATTTTTGAGATGGAAAAAAAGTTAAAAAAAAAGTTCGAAAAAAATTTTTTGGTAAAAAATTTTTTCTAAAAATTGTTCCTAAAGTCAACATTTTCAAAAAAACAATTTTTGAGACGGAAAAAAGTTAAAAAAAAGTTCGAAAAAAAAATTTTTCTAAAAAATTTTCCAAAAAAATTTTTTTTAAATTGTTCCAAAAATCTACATTTTCAAAAAAAAGGCAGTTTTTGAGATGGAAAAAAAGTTTAAAAAAGTTAGAAAATTTTTTTCTAAAAAAAAATTTCCGAAAATTTTTTTCTCTAAATTGCTCCATAAAATATACTTTTCCAAAAATTGGAGTTTTGAGACAAAAAATTTCAAAAAAAGTTGAAAAAAAATTTTTCTGAAAAAATTTGATGTAAATTGTGCAAAGATGTCCTTTGTCATGCTATGTATTGATCTATTTTTTGTTTTTGTTTTAAGAAGCATTCTTCAATTTACTGGGTATTTGTACTATAATAATTTTAATCTTAGAATATGTTTAATCACAATTATTAGTAAAAAAAGAATTTTGTTTGAAAATTCTTAATACTAAATTGTATTTGCTTTTTGGTGTATGGTATATGTCATAATAAAACATGCTTAATACAAGCTGATGTTGCTTTTGTTTGTATGTAACAGGTAATCAATATATAGGAATAAGACAAGATGTCAAAAAGTCTCAAGTAAAAATCACTTTACACTTATGTCATAAGAACATAGACCTCAAAGCAATTGACAAAAATTCTAGTCGAAAATATCAATGTAGCACCAAAACTTAAAAATATAAGCACTGGAAACATTTTAAACTGAATTTGGTAGCAATCCATGATGTGGATCTGCTTTTTGAAAAAATCAGCTAATACCATGTCATCATTGTGTTACCCCATAGCTCAGATAGCCACATTCTAAAGCCAAAAATACCTATTTAGCACAAAACTTAAAAATATAAGCACTGGAAACATTTTAAAATTGAATTTGGTAGCAATCTATGATGTGGATCTGCTTTTTTTTGAAGAAATCAGCTAATGTTATGTCATCATTCTGTTGCCCTTAGCTCAGATAACCACATTCTAAAGCCAAAATACCAATTTAGCACAAAACTTAAAAATATAAGCACTGAAAACATTTTAAACTGAATTTGATAGCAATCTATGGTGTGGATCTGCTTTTTGAAGAAATCAGCTAATGTCATGTCATCATTGTGTTGCCCCTTAGCTCAGATAACCACATTCTAAAGTCAAAATACCAATTTAGCACAAAACTTAAAAATATAAGCACAGGAAACATTCTAAATTGACTTTGGTAGCAATCTAAGCAGCAGGTCGGCTATTTGAAGAAATTAGGTAATGCAATAGCATCATTGTGCTTGTCTTATTTCAGAACCAAAATTCCAAAGCCAAAATACAAATTTAAAACCTCAGAATATACACAGTAGAAATATTTTTATATTGAATTTGGTTCCTATGGGTTAACCATATCTGCTATTTGAAAGAATTGAGGTAATGTCATTTCATCATTGCACCTAACCTAGCTCAGTCAAGCAAATTTCTAAAAAACCAAACTAATTTAACACATAAAATAACAACTGGAAACATTGTAACTTAATTTGATAACATTTTAAACCTAATTCTGATATAGAAAATACTAATTTGCCAGAGGTAATGCTACATCATCATTATGTTTGCCTTTACAGTCTAGTATCACATTTCAAGGATTGACAGTATACAACTAAAGTCAAAAGTCAAAAACAAAACATTATGTTCTGAAACAACACTGGAGATTCAGAAAATGATCACATTCTCAAGGGCTAATCACAAAATAAACACGGCTACAGCATAGTTCCTCATTGCATTATCAGTATCTTCGGTTTATTTTCGCTTCATTATGCCATTCTCAAGCCAAAAAATACTGATAAAAACATGTATATATCATCGACGCAAAGTTAAGTTTATTTGTCAAGAACTGTCATCCACGCGATATCCCATAATAGTAACCGGAAGCAGAAGAAACCATTTTACTCAAAAAGTCCGCTAGAGGTCATGGTTGTACCAGCATATTCACTGACACAAAGTCGGCAATGCAAGTTACACGATGTGTCAAGTTAAAAGCTTATAAAATATGACTAAATAGAATCTTAAGTATATAAAATAACCGTTATAGGTAATGCAAGTACATTAGATACATATTACACATGAAAAATCCTATATTTTTGTCATTAATGCGAGATTTTCGTTGATTTTATAATACACCATTTTTGGGAAAAGTCGGTCTACTTAAGGTCTTTTTAAGCAGTACTAAAATATATGTAAAAAAAAATCTAGTAAATATATACTAACAGGACAGGGTACAACAAACATGTTAACCGACCACTTGTACTTTAAAATCTTACATTTTAAGCATAAATCAACGATTTTCGTTTATTTCATAAAGCACATTTTACTACTGAGAAGACAAAAATGACGTGCGTGATATTGCTTGACTAGTGTTTTAGAGTAATAAAATGGTCACTAATTGTAGCAAAAACACACAAGTAAGTTGTAAATATACGAGGGGCGTTCAGAAAGTTCGAGGCTTTTTTTCACGCGGATACTTATTTTCAATCTAGAACTATGAATTTTTCACAGGATAAAATTCAGCATATTTGGAATGGATTTCCAAAATTTTGGACAATTTGGACATATTTAAGTCATTCTGTGGTTGCCATGGAAACTGAAAGTTCAGCTTCTTGGGGCAGGTAGTACTGAAACCAAGAGTGCCAAGAAATTGCGACTGTGAGAGACTTCTCTCTGTCACTTGTATAAGTGAGATTGACAATATTTGACACAAGAAATATAGTATTAGCTTCTAAATATGCTTTTAAGCACACCAAATTTGTGTATTTTTACACTGAACCCATGTAGAAAAGCACTCCTACATGTCAGATTTGGCGAGGGAAATTCAGGAGGCAAAGCTGTGTTTCCCTGACTACATGAGGCCTTGTGAAAGCATGGATTCACTAGTATGAACAAAGGACCAAAATGGACAGCATTATCCATCCTAGCTATTCCTGTGACATGTTGCTTTACATCAGTCCTGGTTTTCCCTTACTTTAGTCCATGGGGGGCTATAGTTTCAGGCACTGGAGGAGAAGAGGCTTTGGATGACCGAAATTCTTTCACAGAACTTTGTTTGGAGGACTTCAAGGAACATTTATTTCAATGGGTCAGGTGAATGAATCAATGCTTTTGGTGAGCTTGGGAGTATTTTTTAAGGCTAATATTATATTTCTTGTGTCAAATATTGTCAATCTCACAAATGCAAGTG
This sequence comes from Platynereis dumerilii, assembly GCA_026936325.1. NCBI lineage: Eukaryota > Metazoa > Annelida > Polychaeta > Phyllodocida > Nereididae > Platynereis > Platynereis dumerilii. Next base: position 38,588,113 of record JAPTHN010000011.1, on the reverse strand, counting down.
ATAGAGAGAGGTCTCTCACAGTCAAAATTCGTTGGCTTTAGTGGTTTCAGTATTATCTGCCCCAAGAAGCTAAACTTTCAGTTTCCATGGCAACCACAGAATGACTTAAATATGTCAAAATTGTCCAAAATTTTGGAAATCCATTCCAAATATGCTGAATTTTATCCTGTGAAAAATTAATAGTTCTAGATTGAAAATAAGTGTCCATATAAAAAAAAGCCTCGAACTTTCTGAACGCCCCTCGTACATCTATAGTCTAAATTTAGAAGTTTTAGGAGAAAATAACTTTTATTTCTTAGTAGATCTATTAAAAATCATTCTGTTCTTTTTTCAGAGCATTAGGCTTTCACTTCAATGGTACTTAAACTTTTAGTTTGGTTACTGTTTTATCTAATTATTCAGTCAGCTTTTTAATTGACTTTAAATATATAATGCCTATTTGTTACTGTTTAATTGGAGGAAAATATTTGGAGGTTACTAATATGATGATTAAACTCATTTTATACTTAAATAGATTGTTATTTAGTACAGCGAAGTCGATAGAATGCAACAAATATGAATGAAAAAAGCACTTACCTTCAAAAAATTACAGGTGATATAGGAAGATTGAAGAGCTGTAACTTCAAGGAGGTCTTGTTGAAAAGGTCCTTTTTCAGTGCTTTGCAAGAACTTGGTGTATGCTCGGAGTTGTCATTGGCAAAGTGCGCAAGTGCTGTCTAAGAAGGGAAAATTACCTTTTATAGCAAGGGACTTGATGATGTAAGAAGCAGCTGACTGTATCATAAATACAGGTCTTGTCCAATAATCTTGTAGCCATCCTGCATGGTTACAGAAGCTGCAGTCAAGCAGGTAAAAAATTCAGAGGGAAAATACCCTTGTCTGCAATACCCTTGTCTGCAGTCATGCTCCCATAAAAAAAAATTTGGAGGGAAAACATGACTTGCAAATACAAAGAAAGCATGTGACTGTGCTAAAGGCGGGAAAAACAGTTACCTGTATGGCATGCACTGACTGTTAAACTATTCTTACATAAGTTTATCTGGTTGTAACAACAAAAATGTTTGGTATGAGTTGACCTATTATTTTTGATTTTTTTTTAACCCATAAATAACTCTACTATTAACCAGAACCGCAAGCGGTTTCAACGCTCGTCTGTTGATGTGAAATCTATCAATGTGTGCCAAATTATCACCCACAGGCCAATACCTAATTTCATAACCCTAAGCGATATTTTAAGGTTACAATGGGCAGTTCAAGAATGAAGAAAGATGGCTGACAAAATGACCACAATCTTGGATTTCTCAACGTTTTCCAGATCCATACCAATAGGCCAATAACTGTACCAAATTTCATAACTGTAAGTGAAATATTAAGGTCACAATGGGCAGTTCAAGAAGAAAGATGGCTGCCAAAATTGCCATATAATGGCCACCATTTTGGATTTCTCAACATGTGCCCGATAGATACCCAGAGACCTATACCTGTACCAAATTTCATAACTGTAAGTGAAATATTGAGGTCACAATGGGCAGTTCAAGAAATGAAGAAAGATGGATGCCAACATGGCCACCACAAAAGGGCCGCCATCTTCGACTTCCCAACATGTTCCCGATCCATACCCACAGGCCCATACCTGTACCAAATTTAATAACTCTAAGTTAAATATTAAGGTCACTATGGGCAGTTCAAGAAATAAAGAAAGATGGCTGCCAAAATGGCCGCCAAATTTCATAACTGTAAGTGAATTATTGAGGTCACAATGGGCAGTTCAAGAAATGAAGAAAGATGGATGCCAACATGGCCACCACAAAATGGCCGCCATCTTCGACTTCCCAACATGTTCCCGATCCATACCCACAGGCCCATACCTGTACCAAATTTCATAACTCTAAGTTAAATATTGAGGTCACTATGGGCAGTTCAAGAATGAAGAAAGATGGCTGCCAAAATGGCTGCCACAAAATGGCCGCCATCTTGGATTTCTCGACATGTTCCCGATCCATACCCAGAGGCCCATGCCTGGACCAAATTTCATAACTGTAAGTGAAATATTAAGATTACAATGGGCAGTTCAAGAACGAAGAAAGATGGCTGGCAAAATGGCCCCCACAAAATGGCCACCATCTTGGATTTTTCGACATGTTCCCGATCCATACCAAGAGGCCCATACCTGTACCAAATTTCATAATTGTAAGTTAAATATTAAGGTCACAATGGGCAGTTCAAGAATTAAGAAAGATGGCAGCCAAAATGGCCGCCACAAAATGGCAGCCATCTTGGATTTCTTGACATGCTCCCGATCCATACCCATAGTCCCATACCTGTACCAAATTTCATAACTCTAAGTGGAAAACTAAGGTCACAAATGGACACTTACAAAAACCTTAACCGGGACAACGAATACGACGACGACGACGACGACGCGGACGATCGAGTGACGACAATAGCTCTTCGTTTTCAAAGAAAACAGACGAGCTAAAAACTGAATAATTTTCAGTACTGAGAAGTAAACTGTAGATTCTTGTGTAAATTGAATTAAAACAAACTAATTTTGTAATACTGGTATTTCCAAAACTAGTGCTATTTTCTCCTTAATCTAGACCTATATAGTTTTTTAGAACAGGGCCCTTTTATAGACTATAGCAAGACATTAGACAAAGAGGGTATTCATAAAGATGAAAAAGGGTGAAAATTACTGTCTGGTTTTCTTCTTTTTTTAGAGGTCAAGCTGACCTTTTTGGGGTACAACAGGATACAGGTCACGTTGCTACCGAGATTTAGGGTAACGTTTTGCACACGTCATTAATCATATTAGACAGAGAGACAGAAAGAGAGAGAAGAAGCGCTTGAGACAGATATTTTTAACAGTGATTTAGACCGATTTTCGAAGGATGGAAAGATTGTTAGCCATGCTGGCTCTTTGCTGGCTGTTTGCTGCAGCTAGTGCTTGGCTCTGCGGAGGGAATGGACGATGCACTTGTTCACAAGGACCCTTGATTACGTGCGATGATGCCGCCCTGTATGAAGCCCCCACCTTCACACCCAAACAGAAACGTGACAAGGACCTCCTGCTAATTCTGACTGACGCCGCGACCTTTGACCTCCAGTCTCTAGTCAAGACCCTTGGCTTTAGGTCTGTTGTGATTAAGAGAGCCACCCCTGCCTTTTGTAAGGTTAGTAATTTTCATTAATTGAATCTTTTTCGCCTAAATTGATCGGAGCTGAACACTGTTTTGCACCACTGCCGCCAGGGCGATAATTCCACCAGAGCCACCAGCAGGTGCTGCCAGTGAAATGCAGCGGTTGATGTGTAAACTACAAATGACAGCTGTCAGATCTATAAAATTACATTGTAAATGAATGAAAATGAATGTCAATGAATACCAATGAATGTCAATGAATGCAAATAGCAAAAAGCTCCATGTTAGAGCCATAAGTAGCAATTAGCAGTGGTAACAAGTGAGCTTTACCATATTGAAACCATTGTGTAACTGTAGTCACAAGAAAAGAAGTTAGCTCCTAAAATCTTAGTGAGACTTTGCAATATTCATGTCAAACATTAGGTTAATTTATAAATTTCTATTCTTTCAGTTGGTGAGGAAAGACTTCTACTGGGTTACCTGTGAGTACACAGAGAAGGTGCGAACAAAGTGTACAGGTCCGGACTGTGGAAAACTAACTTTGAGCAGGGGAAATATCAAGGTGCAGATCACTGAAAGAGCGGGAGAAACCACGACGATAATCTACACTTCTGTGGGGAGGAAAGTGGAGGAGGAAGTGATGCCTGAGAGAAAAGAGGACCGACAGCCGACTGAAGATACTACAGAGGAAATGACCAAGAAGACTACGATAACGAAAGATATGGGCACATCTGATGACTGGCAGAGCACTCGGGTCCCTGCAGCTTCCACTCCTGCAGCTGAGGGTTGGCTCCATGTCCCCGCCTGGGATACCTGGGTTTATGTTTCAGTAGGAAGTGCTGGATCTGTCGCCTTAGTTGCTCTGGTAATTATTGTTGCTTTGTGTGTTTGGAAGTGTAAGAGTTGTGTGAGAAAATGTGATGATTGTGTTAGGAAATGTAAGAGACGAGGAAATGGAAATAAGTATGTTGTGTGTTGTGTGAAAGGTTCTTGTGACACATGTTTGATGCCTTGTAGAGCTCTAGATGACTGTAGAGGTAGGCAAGCTTATAGCCGAGCTTCTAGCAATGAGTCTGACGTAGTGTTTTCTAGTTTTGTTTAATGCTTTTTTTTTTTCTGCTTTTCTGTCTTTGTAGGGCTTTCTCTGTCTTATGCTTAGATACTTTTGCTTTCAGCTTTTCTTCTGCTTGAATGTTGCCATTAGAATCTTCGAAATGTTCATTCACAACCCCAATCAGTGGCTACGCTATCCCCTGAGGGACCTGGCTGCAGGGATCCAGAGGGCCTTGGGCTTGCAGCAGGGAAATGACGACGATGATGACGACCAAGATGACAACCAACAGCCTGCAGGACCTGCAGCTGCAGCAGCTCCAGCACCTGCAGCTCCAAGACGTCGACTCCGAGATATGGATCAACGAAATGTTCGGGCCAACAGACTTAGAGTGAGACCATGAACTTTCATTTGACTGTTTCTCTTTGTTTTTTTCTCATTGTTTTTTAGATTGACAGCAGTTTCAAAGTGGACCAAGTTTCTATTATGGGTATGACAACTTTTGTTTCTAATTTTTAATTATAGTTTTTCCTTACTTTTTTTTTGGTTTAGATGTGATAAGATTTTCTTTTCAAAATTTAACTAAATAGAAGCTAGCTCCACTTTGAAACTGCTGTAACTAACATGTATGATAATTGTTTGTTTGTTTGATTGCACGATTGTAATGTGAGTTTTTTTAAGTTTTTTCTTTGCATTTTGGTTTAAATGGCGCATTTTGGTACAGCTGTTCTTGTAAATATGTAAATAATGTATATAGTTTTCTGTAAATATGTTTTATATGTAAATATGTATAGGTGCTACTTTTCATTTTCTATTTGACTACTTTAGAAAGTCAAATTGTGTATATATGTTTATTGTAAATATGTTGTGTTATTGTTTTTTTGTTTGACTATGTAAATACGTTGTGTTATTGTTTGTTTTGACTGTATATATGTTGTGTTACTCAGTGCAGGCTGCTGGACAATATTTTTTCTAAAACTTTTTAAAATTTTTACTAATGTATTTTACTTGATATAATATTTTAACAGTAATAACATTTTTTAACCATAGTGTAACTTAATTGAAGCTTATATTTTGTTTAATATTTTGACTAATATATTTAATTTTACATTTTTAACATAACATTTTAACAATAATTTCATTTGACCAATAATTCATTTTAATTTTCAACATTAATGTAACTGAAATTTAATCTTATATGTTTTTATTAAACTTTCAATCTTTTTGAAAACACTGTTTGAGTATCATTTTAGAAATTGGGCTTGGAACAAGCTAAGTAATCATTGCTTCTTTTTTTTACACAAAAAGTAGCAATCAGATTTTCTTACAAAAGACATGGCGAAAAGTCTGAGCACTGTGATTCACTCAACCATGTACTTTTTTTTTCACCAAAACCATAGAACCTGAAACTTTATACAGTTGAGTTAAATTGAACTTCACATTGAAATTTTGGCGCCAAAGAAGTAGTGTTCCATGAATTGTGTTGTATAATGAGAAAAACTTTACAGTTGAGTTAAATTGAACTTCACCTTGAAATCATGGCGCCAAAAAAGTGGTGTTCCATGAATTGTGTTGTATAATGAGAAAAACCTGTTACTCTCCAATGCTATATATATATATATATATATATATATATATATATATATATATATATATATATATATATATATATATATATATATATATATATATATATATATATATATATATATATATATATATATATTAGGGTGATGCAGATTGCACACAAAAAAATTAACTTTTGAATTTCCAATGGGGCACCCCCCAAATATGTTTCAATATATGAAAAAAAAATTCAGAAAAAATTTGAGCCAAATCGGACAAATTTTAGAGGGTGCTACCGCAATTTGAAATATTACATTGTATTGCAATGGGCGAAATCCCAGTTTTATGGGTGCTGGGTGAAGGAAGTTGTCCAACCACGAGAGTGATGGAAAATTTTTTCTTATTTAAGCTTTCCACTATTCTCATCACAAATCCATTCATATTTTGCCAATATCCGGTCATTTCAGGCTACAGGGCACTCTTAAAGCAACAAATTTTGCCCGATTTTTACAGCATTCATGTTAGACGCGGTATTGAATAACATAACCAGCAATAAAGGTACACAAATATAAGTTACACCATCTTATTGAGCAGGAAAAGAGCTTTCATTTGAATACCAACGTTACTATGTTGCTATATTCTAAAGTATTACGACAGTGCTTTGAATAATGGGAATTTTCGCAAATAATTGTTAATGACAAATAAGCTAATTCAACGGGGTCAGATGGTCAGAATATAGCAGTGTTGGTATTCAAATTAAAGCTCTTTTCATGCTCCATCTAATGAAGTAACTTTCATTTCTGTGACATTAAAACTCGTAATGTTATTAAATACCGCGAATTTGGTATATTTTGACTATTTTATCTTCGTAGTCTGGTTGTAGCAGCATGGAGAAGTCAAAAATAATCCAAATTTGCATTGATCCGCTGTTCTGACAACCAGACCCAAAAATTATGACCATGCCGCACTGGTTTGGTGCACCGGGTATAGTTGAACTCGCTACATGCCAAATAATTGGATATTTTTGTATTGAATACTAATGTTAATTTTGGTGATGCGGTAGCACCCTCTAATTTTTGTCCGAGTGAGCTCAAATTTTTACTGAATTTTTTTTTCATATATTGGAACAACTTCAGGGGGTGCCCCATTAACATTTCAAAACTTCACTTTTTTGCATCGCCCTAATATATATATATATATATAGAAGAAATAGAAGGTATACAAGAAAGTTAGTAATTACAATTATTAATATCACAGCTAAAACATATAATGAGCTTTCAATGCCATTAATAGACAATCGTCACCAAATTCCTCTGTGAATGTCTTGCATGTAGAAATAGTCAATCCATCCAGAGCAGTCTGATATGGTGAAAGGGGCCCTCTTTCATTAATCAAATCAGAAATTAATTTCAATGAAGGACAGTTCATATTGTACTCCATGCCCTCCAACACTTCATGACATGTTGCTTGTATCATGTGTGCTTGATTTTGCAACACATCAGAAGCCAAATTTGCATTTCCAATAGTAAAGGTAGCTTGGGGGAGATATTGATGCTGTCTTCTGATATCTTTTCTGTACTTCTCCTTCACTATGTACTCGCAAATTGTCCTGGGGAGTGGCCTGCTGAAGTCAAGTGGTATTACACGGTGTGTGTAATAACTTGGATAATCATGATCATCAAGCATTGGAGAAGGTGTTAAGTAACTCATGTTACAATTTAAATGAGGTGAATTCAAATATGCAGCATCATGCAGGCTGACATGAAATGTTGGTGATTTGACTTCTTTTGCATCATACTCTCTCATATAAATAGTGACTGTTTTACTGTCAGCTGTAAATGTCGCAACATCGTTAGCCAAGGGTACAATAGTTGCCAAGGAAGTCAAAAGCTCTCCATAGACATATTCAGAGAGAGCAATTCCTCTCCACTCAGTAGCAGGGCCACTTGTTTCAGCTACTCTTTTCTCATTCTTGACAATTTTACTCATCCAGCAAGAATGGTTATCACTGTAGCACTGTTGCAGTAGAATGGTAGGAGAAAGTTCATACCTTTCAAAAGTCATGTTTCCTACCATTCCACTACATATTCTCATTCCGTCGAAGAGTAGCTGAATCTCTTCAGCATTGAAACAGAGAGATTCAGAAATATAAGTCACTGTGTCAACAACTGTCATTTCTAACCTGTTAACATCAATATTACTCCCCTGGTGGAAGGTGAAAGTGAATCTTAAATTACCCTCTGTTAATGAGTGGTTAAAGTTAATTTGTGTCCTTGTGGAAATAAAATCACTCATGATGCTAAACAATATTGTATTCCAGTCAGTGATAGAAACAAGAATGCAATATAGAACTGGTTTTAGACATACCCTTTTTTAATAACAAGTCATTCATAACACAAAACACTGGTTGGTTGAATGAATTTTCTTCAACCTTGTTTAGGTACAACAACTGAGGGATCAAGTTTAAAGCAATAGAAGAAAAGGGTTTGAAATATATTACACTCCTGTCAAGTTGTGAATGAGAGTTCATAACTGTTTTTCAAGTGCTTGTTCACAGTGCGTGATATTAAGTTTTTAAATGTTAGACTGCATTCCAGATGAGAATGATAAATCCAATTGTGAGTCTTCTTTCATTGAAGAAGCTTCAGAGGTTGTCTTTTGCCCAACTATATGCATTCCTTGTACATAAGCATACATGGTGTCTTTTGTGAAGTTTTCATTTGTTTGTTGTCTTGATGGTGGTGGAATGAACACAGCAATCGAACTCGATAATATCATGATCCATACACTTTGAGGGCCTGTACCCAATGTTAGATTAAAAATACTAACAAGAACAAATAATGCTAATAAAAACATTTCAGTGAAATACTTTATTTCACTTTTTGGGAAACTTTTCCCAAGTACAGCCCAAGTGGATGAACCAAGTTTTACTTGCTTCTGTGATTCATCATCATGTTGTAGAGCTTCAAGTTCGTAATTTTCATCTTCAGATTCTGAGTAGAGTTGAGAGGAAGTTACAGAAAAGTCACTGTCCTGTTCACTTTCCAAAGAAGGCATGCTAACAGATGTTTCTTCCATGCTTACACTTCTTAAACTGATCATATAATACTATACTTTTTCTTTTTCATAACTTAAATATTATATATTTTTTGATAAACTTATTTAACAATCATAATATTGAATACACTTTTTAAAAAATATATGTAAAAAGGAAACAGATCTTATTTAGAACATATTTAAAAACAAGAATCCATGGATTCAAAACCGGCCTTTGGCGATTGTATATTCGGGATTGAAATCATGAAGAGGGTGATTTATATATTATTACATGGATTGCTTTGTATTGAGCAGTGATTGCCAGACTGATAGTGTTTGCTGCAAGCCATAAAAACGTTGTGGGAAACCCCTTAACAAATGCCTATACCAAATTTCAGAACTAAGTGAACTACTAAAGTCACAGTGGGCACTTCAAAATATGGTGTCCATTTTGGCAGCCATCTTGGAAATTTTCTCGTAATTTATGAGGGAACCCCTAAGCGAATCCCCAAACCAAACTTCCTAAATATAAGTGAAATAATAAAGTCGCAGTGGGCAATTCAAAATATGGTTGCCATTTTGGCAGCAATCTTGGATTTTTCCAAAAATTTTTGAGGGGAACCCTAAGTGAATCCCCATACCAAATTTCATAAATCCAAGTGAAATACTAAAGTCACTGTGGGCAATTCAAAATATGCAGTCATTTTGGCAGCCATCTTGGACTTTTCCAAAAATTTTGGAGGGGAATCCCCAAGTGAATCCCTGTACCAAATTTCATAAATCTAATTGAAATACTAAGGTAACAATGGGTAATTCAAAATATGGCGGCCATTTTGGCAGCCATCTTGGATTTTTCAAAAAATTTCTGAGGGGGACCCCTAAGTGAATCCCTGTACCAAATTTCATAAATCTAAGTGAAATACTAAGGTCACAGTGGGCAATTCAAAATATGGCAGCCATTTTGGCAGCCATCTTGGTTTTTTCAAAAATTTCTGAGGGGGACTCCTAAGTGAATCCCTATTCCAAATTTCATAAATCTAAGTGCAATAGTAAAATCACAGTGGGCAATTCAAAATATGGCGGCCATTTTGGCAGCCATCTTGGATTTTTCCAAAAAATTCTGAGGGAGACCCTAAAGTGAATCCCTATACCAAATTTCATAAATCCAAGTGAAATACTAAAGTCGCAATGGGCAATTCAAAATATGTTGACAAGAAAAGTGGACATGGACATGGACATGGACACATTTACACATGGACAAGTGGACAAGAGTCCCATTTCACCAAAAATTACCTTCTCTAATAACCGGCCTTTGGCCGGTAAAAAGGAAACAGGTTAAATTTGTTTTACACTGCATTATTTGAAAAAAATTCTTGTGTGCTCTGAACCTTAAAATAAGTTTGAAAAATAGAACATATGAAACAGGTTAAACCTGTAAACTGGTTTTTTGAACATTTGCATTTTTCAAAAAATTTCTTATGAATAGTTTTTTAACGGTTATAAAGATTAATGACACTGAGGTCATGGAGATGACAAGATAATTACTTAATTGAAACATGACATGACAGCTACACAAAAGACCTTTTGTGAATCACTCAAATGGAAAATTGAAGGAAGCTGCAGTCTCTCTCCTGAAGGCCTCAGCCCATACCATCCACCTAGTTTTTACACCATCCTAAACGTTCCTAAACAATACTAAACACTCCTAAACAATGCTATACAGGATGGTGTGACCCAATAGTCGTAGTACAAACAATCCCCAACCGTAAAATCCACATTCATCGTGGCCAGGGATCAAGCTCACCTGAAGCTAATGTTCTTCGCCGGCGAGAGGGCAAGTGATGCCGGACAAAATAATGCTGTTGCAGGAACTACGCGAGTTGCCACAGAAGGCCGGATTTGTATTAAGGCACACATGGGGAAAGACTAGCAGGTTCGACAATGCAAATGTATTTTCCCTCTTCAGATGTGCAGATACTGTCATATGTCCTGTCATTGGTATAGAATCGTATTTGACTCATGCTAAGCAGCTGGGCATCCATATTAAAACAGGCTACCTATTTCGACCTGTCTCAGTAGGAAACTTGGTGTCGGATTGGATGAGTCACTGTCTCATCCTGCTATCCATGGGAGACTAAAACATTACCTGAATGTGCTTGGAATTAACGCTGTGAAACCCCTCACATGCTGCCTCTTCAGCGTCACTCAACAAACTGGTAGTGGACACCGCCACAGCCCAGCGTACCTACAACATAGTTCATCCTACGACTACCCAAACTATCATCAAGGACTTGGCCAATGCCCAGCCAGGAGGACTCTTCACTATAATCGCTACTATAATCGTTACATTAACAAATATAAGTACATTTTCTTTATTTTTCATCACATTCATGCACCCATCATTCAACTTTTCACTCAACTGCTACACTTTAATACGTGAGTATCATTCCAACCCATCATAGCCTCATATCGTACCTGTCTTTCCATATATATCTCTACATATCTAACTGAATTATTGGGGGGTAGGGGAGGGTTTCCACGCATACACATGTATATTGTTTGTATTTCACATGCAATGCTTCATTTTATATGAATTATCTATAAAGCCACACTGACTTTTAGAAGGCTACTTTTGTGGCATTAATTAATAACGATATGATGTAAAATGTTTTACCCTTCTACATCAGATGAGCACCCCCATCTTTAGTACACTAATTAATGAGGTCATACTGGTCAGTTGGCTCTCTACAGTTTGAACTGTAGCAAGATAGCAGAACCTTTCTTCAATACCTCAATAATACTGGAAAATGTGGCAGGTTTTCCTTCTGATTGTTTGCAACATTGTTCATTATTGTAAAATGCATTCAAATCAGTAATCCGTCTAAAGGTATAGGCTTTTTTTTATGCACATTGTATATCATATGGCGCTCCATGTGCTCAGGGAGAACCTGGGAGATGCACAAGATCTCCAGATTACTTGCCCAGTGAAGTGAGAAGAGGAGCCAGCATCAAGAGAAGCAAAGTTGGGAACCCTAAAATTCTATTTAACCACGGAACAAAGAGCTGACCTAAATTCAGATCCAACAGCTACAAAAAGCGATTTTTACGGATTTTCAAAGGATGACTAGACTGCTACTGATACTGGCATTATGCTGGTTGTTTGCTGCTGTTAGTGGGTGGGTCTGCGGAGGAAATGGGAGATGTTCCTGCGGCCAAGGACCCCTAATAACATGCGATGATCCTGCCGTTTACGATGCCCCCACCTTCACGCCAAACCAGAAGAGAGACAAGGACCTGCTACTGATTTTGAATGATGCCAATGATTTTGACATCAGTAGTAACACCACAGCGCTGGGGCCATGGCCGCCATATTCCAGGAAATTCCTGGAACTCACCTGTAATTTGGAGCGGTGGGGCCATATTGACCCCTGTTGACCGGGTCAACCCTATCAAACTGGGCGCGCTGTAGCCAATTACCTGTCCGGAAATGGTTATTGATGGCAATTAATAATGGGTGATACTAATTAATTAGGTAATTAAGTAATTAATATTGACCAAACTTCCTGGAACACCCCGTTAAATGAGGCGCTTTGAGGTCAAACACCTGTCCGGAAGTAGTTTTGCGATCATAATTACGGGTGATCCTAATTAAGCACTAATTACAGGTGGGTTCCAGGAAAAAAATTTCTAGGAAGTGCCTGACGTCATCCACCTGCCCCGAACTTGTTTTTGTGGTCTCTCATCAAAAGAAGAAATAAAAAAGAAATCCGCAATGCGGATTAAACTGGTTTAGTTACCCAAGTGTTATGGAATGTACAATATGGCATTTCTTTTCCAAAAAAGAGAAAGAACTGGTTACCATGGATACAATGTCTACCAGCCTAGATTTTTTTGAATCTGCTACATGGGTGTGCCTTATTGAGACACTGTTTTTGTCCTAGATTTTTTCTTAGTAGAATTCCAAAGGAGAGTGGTTTATTACTCAATGTTACACAAACACTTTTAGGATAACTGGGACAACTTTCAAGATGCCTTAGAAAGGATGGGGTTTTACATCCAGGGTTTTACAACAAATCCAAGGTTTTATGTCACACGTTTATACACCTTCTACACCATAGCGCAGGAGTGACGTTCGGTAGCTTTACACCAATGTATAGTTTTACCTCCTGAATCTATACATCATTGCACACCCAGACTATGAATCATCCGATGGTTGATGATGGTTGTTGTTGTTTTTTTTAAGCTCACCGAAGGTCCAGAATGTGTCCAGTAGAGGGAGCTCTGGTCATCAGCCACCGAGTACGGTGTCATTGTTTAGGGTATAGTGTAAGTGAAATTAGACTTACTCACCACACCGCTGTAGAAGGCATACAGATCAGACGAGGAGGGAGAAACATTTGAAAACTATAATGGCTCACTACATGCCAAACGAAACTTTCCAGTTTAAATGGTATATACTCTCGAATGTGGATTGCACATCGACCGTGGACCAGGAAACAAATTGTGTAAAATTTCAATATTGTTCACCGGAGAAATATTCCAATTTCCACGAGGCCTATTTGGCCTACTCTGAATTCTGTCTCGAGAATGCATTGTGTTACCTACCGGAGAAGGCCTATCACGTCAAAGTTGTTTGCGAGCAGGATTGGGGGGATATCCCACATTTTTCGGAATACTACAGCTCCATTACAAAAAGCTGCACTGATGGGTGTAACGACCTTGAGGAGGATGACATTGATGGTCCCTTATACCTCAGGGAAGGACCTCCGCCATCATTATTACAATTTACATGGTCGGTTTACCAACGCGTGAGTAAGTCAGACGGCACGCAAGCGGAGGGAGACACACATGTCCAGCCTATCACGTTTTACCCCAATGTTTCCGGTGTTGACGTCACCTCCGTCGATGACAACTATATTTTGAAAGATCACAGTAACCGAGTCTTTAATTCATTCACAGAGTGCAGGGATAACTTTGAGACTAATCCCGAATACACAAAATACGAGAGCTTGAAGGATCATGTTGTCATGTTGGAATGCAAAGATGTCCTGTGGTGGGGGCGAATGAACACATCGAACGTACAACAGTGGATTAAGAAGAAGACATGGCACAGGCAATGGTATCACAAAATCTCGGATATTCCTTATTAATGTATAGGGACATGCTTCGCTCGGAGCTAGAAAACTGTTGTCCAAGACTTTCCTACATTTTCGAACTGATGTACACCTCTCTTCACATTCTGAACAGAATAATTAAACGGGACTTACCAAACTGTTGTCACGCTGACAGCGCATGCGCCTGCGGAGATGCTGTGCAAGCTCGCTTCCGGTGGATCGAAGATCTGGATAGGGAAATTACCTCATTAGCGCAAGAAGCTAATTTACCCGACATCACCCTGCCCGGAACTTGTTTCGTGACAATGATGCTAAAGAAATATCTTATACAAGTGTTGCTATCGCAGTTCATTGTCCCTGATTCCAGCATCAGCGAATGACACACTTTTGGTGACCCTAAAACCATGGAATATACACGTATCGATGATTTTATTCTTTTTACCGCCGGATTTCATTTCGACACTCTAGAGAGAGAGCTTGACAAATCACTACCCAACCGGAACGAACTTGTAAAGAGTTTTAACGAAATTTTAGACTCTGTTTCAACTACAGTACCCACCTGCTTTGATCACACCGCCGGTTGTAAGTGTAAGGATTTTCTGCTTGACCATACCCCTTGGATATTTGCACTGGAGAACCGCATCAGTTCTATCTTGGCAAAAGATGTTATTTTCAACGAGGCTGACTGCTGGATGGTTCATACGATGGATAAATACAGACTATTTTACCAGTGTGTTTTGAGATACGGCGCGCATGCTCTGTACTAGAGGGATGTGACCTACTTGCATCAGCCACAAATTCTGCCAGTCATAGGAGTATCAGACGCCATCTTTGTTGGAAACAGCTAACACAAGAGTTTTGTTGGTTTTGATTCCGAGCTGAACGTTTATTCGGATTTTAGCTTTTAACGTATACAATTATGGCCAGTCCGACGGATAACACTGATCTCGTGTTTCAAGAGGCTTGCGGTAAGGAAAACTGTACCAGCAGAAGCGCCATCGACTTTAAATGTCAGGAGAAGAATTTGCTTCCACTTCTGTTTAAAAGAGAGGTGAAGGGAAGCCAAGGGGATATTGAAAAATTAGCCCGAGTGAAACTACCCCACACTTTAAAAGACGATATTAGCCCCCGCTACAAAGTGGATGAGCACGTCGCTGTGCTGAGGCGATTTTCCGAACTGGTTCAAGGATACAAGGAATGCCAGTGGAAGACAGTTTTTACCGGAGCCTACTTTGACTTGATTACTTCGTCACCATTAGTGAACTGCAGTTACGGTCCGTATTTTAATGAAGCACGCTTCGAGTTGTGTGTTGGCGGAGAAGTTGGAGACGAGGAAGAAACTTCCACCGATTGTCCGGGAGTAAACGTCTTTATGTGCTCGGCCAAACCTTATGACAAGTCGAGCAGGGGAGACTTTTTGGACTACCTTGTGGAAAATTTGAAGACGGTCACCAACGTGGATATCGAATATAACCATTTCTACTCACTACCGCTCTCTGAAGCAGGACACTGTCTATTCCCCGTTTGGGCGACGAACAAACAGTACCCCACCTTGAGTTTTGAGGGCATGTACTTCAGCATCTGCTTGAAATTTATCAGCTGTCCGGTGTTCGAGCTTTGTGACAACTGGATGGATGTGGCCGATATTTGGTATCGGCACAGAAGCCTGCACGACTCGTACAACGGAGACTTATACGTTTCCCCAGATTTTGACTCTATTTATATTCCGAAAAACGCATTTGACTTGCTTTTTTGAAATGTATTAATGTGTGTACAAAATATACCTACATATTTGTGTAATATTGATGTCCCAATCGTGTGAATTGCTAGAACATTTCCTGTCATTAAAGTTGATATTTAGCTTCAAATCAATTTTTTGTTATTCTTTGTCTCATTTATAAATTCCGTGTAGACCAAAAAATTGTTCAGTTCCATCTGAGATTGTCAGGGAGCAGAGCTCCGTTTTTTTTATGACAGAAAGAAACGAGATGGATACTGCTGTTGACAAGTATCTCAAAGACGTGTATTATGACCCAAGGTCACCCGCCAGTTTTGCGGGGGTCGGTAAATTATGGGCCTACGTCAAACACAGAGCCGACAAACCCAAGGCTTTGACGAGAGCCAAAGTCAAACAGTGGATCAGTTATCAAGATACAGATTCGGTTCATCAACTGAGTAGAAAATCGTTTCCTAGAGAAAAAATTATCGTTTCGTCATTGGACATGCAGTGGGATGCGGATTTGGCAGATATGAGTGGTGTAAGGGAGTTCAATGACGGCGTAAACTTTATTTTAATAGCAGTTGATTTGCTATCCCGGTATTGCTGGGTCAGGCCATTGAAAACTAAAAAAGGGATCGAAGTTAAATCCGCCTTTGCAGATATTTTTAAAACGGACAACCGCCAGCCTCTCAGAATAAGAACGGACAGAGGAAAAGAATTTTACAATAAATATGTCCGAAAGTATTTGGCGGACGAGGACGTTCATCACTTCAGCACATTTTCTGTTACAAAAGCCAACTACTGCGAGAGGTTAATAAGAACATTAAAGCAGAAATTGTATAAGTTCATGTACGATCGTCAAACGTTTAGATATATTGACACCCTCCAAGACATCGCTTTTTCCTACAACCATTCTGTGCACGGCTCAACAGGGGTCGCTCCGGTCAGTGTAACGAAAGAGAACGACCTTGAACTTTACATGCGAATAAACATGCCTTATGTGAATAAAATGGCTCAACAAAGGCCTATATTTTCATTTAAAGTTGGAGATTTGGTTAGGAAAGCGTTCAGAAAGGGGCCCTTTTCAAGATCCTATCACGAAAGCTTTTCGGAAGAAATATTCAAAATTTCTCACAGAATCGCTTCACATCCACCGAGGTATCTCCTTGTCGACGGTCTGGGCGATAAAGAGAGAGGGTCATTCTACTCGCATCAGCTCTTGAAAGTGCCGGAGGATGACCGGCGAGTGTACAAAGTAGAAAAAGTAATCAAGAGCAGGAAAGCGGGCAAAAGAAAAAAAGAGGTGTTGGTCAAGTGGTACGGGTACAGTGACAAGTTCAATTCCTGGCTCCCAGATTCCGAGGTTAAGAATTACCAATCAGGAGGAGCGGAAGACAAGAAAGGTGTGACAAAAACTAAAAGAAAAAAACGTCGCTGATTAAGCCCGATGGCATCGTTGGAGCGAGGAATTGTTTTATCGAGCAAGGACTCCTTAATTTTTTTTCCGAATAACACTCCAACACAGTTCACCTGCGTATTAAGTAGTCCAATACACCTGGAAGGGAGATGGAGTATAGGATTGAAGGATGTTCGCGTGGGAGTAAAAGCAATAAGAACACACCTCTCCCTGATTAATTGCTTGTTCGACGTTCATCTGTCACAAGTCAGTGGAACTATATGCGATGGGGAGGAGAGTACGCTTCTCAGACGCGTTTACTCACAAGGTACTCATCGAGATGACGCCATGAGGCAATCATATGACAATTGCCAGATGATCCCGGTCAGGGTGCAAACGCTTGACAGGCTTGACGTAGTTATTAAGCCGGTCATGATGGAGGGACACTCATTCGATCCCGAGGTCGTCACTCACGCAACACTTATACTAAGGAAAGAGAAAGACTTTTAAGCAAAAAAAAAAAAGAAAATGCCATTCACAACGTATGTACCGGACACTAAGCAATGGAGCGATTACTTTCTGAATCAGGTCCAGTCACGCGGTAAAAACAAGAAAAAATCGGATAAATCATACCCTATCGGGGGTGGAATCTCCATCAACAATGAAGCCATTGCCCTGACAACTGTTGGGAGATTGAAAGTTCCAAAAAAACTAGCAACATCATCGGAGAAGATTGTAAAAATAGAGATGACGTCACCGGCTGAGACCACCCTGGAGCAGGCTGAATCCGAGCTGAAAAATATTAAAGGAGGGCGGAGGCAAAAACCCGGCATTTCCCGAAAGGCAACTAAAAGGAAAGCATCTTCCGGTGGTGGTGCATCCAAGGGCAAGAAAGTAAAAAAATACAACGACGTTTTTTCAAAGAAGTGATTGGATAAAGACTTGAGCTCATCGGTGATATCTGATCCGGCAAAAAAAAAACAAACATTGTGTAAGATTATAAATTTTATATAACATACAAGAGAATGTCTAACGAAAGTGCACATGAAGACGCCATTATAGGCACTGTTCCGCAGTTGAACCTGTTCGAAAGCCCGGTAATACAGAGCGGGGTGGAAAAGTCGATGTTTGTGGAGTACAGACCAACGAATAGCATTTCTAGCCAAGATGCGCCAATTCATTTTAACCTGGGTGGTGACAGCGCAGATTACCTTGACCTAAAAAGAAGCAGACTAAGTATGAAATTGAAACTTGTTAAAGAGGACGGCACGGCATTACCGGAGAAGTATAACAAGGTTTGCTGTCCGATAAATTTAATTCTGCACACTCTATTTTCCCAGTGCGAGCTCAAAATTTCTGGCAAGACGGTATCCGTGTCGAATAATGCCTATGGTTATAAGGCCTATTTACAGACTTTGCTCAAGTCTACAGTCTCCTCAAAAGTGTACAACCTACAGGCCCAAGGTTATTATAAAGACTCATGGGACCCGAATCCCGATCCCAGTAAGCAAGCTGAATTGGAAATGAAGCTTAATGTGGGGAATGTGATCAGACGAAAGAAACACCAAGAGAGTAAAACCGTTCAACTGGAAGGTCCTCTGTTGGAGGATTTTTTCCAAACGAATCGTTTGATATTGAATAATACACCGGTTGATATCAAATTGTATAGGGCACGACCTGACTTTGTTGTGTTACATGAAGATGACACTGCAAAAGTGAAACTGATTCTAGAAGATATAGTGTTTAAGGCTTGTTATGTCAAAGTTCATCCGGGGATAATAACTGGGCATTCCGATGCTTTGCAAAAAGGGAATGCCCTTTACCCCTACACGAGAGTTGAAATGCTCTCTTTCAACTTAAATACTGGGGCTCGACAGTTCAACCTTGACAATTTATTCAACGGACAATGTCCGACTAAGGTCTTGGTTTCTTTCGTTGATAGCGAGGCATTTGCAGGCCACCAACAAAAGAATCCGTTTAAGATGGAGCTTTTCGGCTTGAGCGAAATACAAGTCATGGCCGACGGTGTTAGCGTTCCAGGACGACCACTGACTATAGGGGCACCTTCTGACAATTATGGCAGAGAGGTAGCGGGTCCTTTCTGCGCCCTATACGATAGCATCGGGGCCCGGGATACCAATACCTTTGATTTTGGCCTTAGGCCTGAAGATTTTAGTAATGGATATGGAATATTTGCATTTCCTTTGTACGGAGCTGGACCCGGGGACAGCAATTTCCTACAAATGAAACGTAGCGCTAATGTTCGTGTGCAAGGTAATTTTACCACTGCTCTCAGTAAGTCAGTCACAGCGCTTGTCTATGCAGAATTTCCTACAGTTCTCGAAATAGAGGCATCAAGAAATGTAATTATCAATTAATTTTTTCCATTTATATATAGGGGAAACCAAACAAAAGTGGAATGGAGGGGAACCGTGGCGCAACAGATGATATCGTTTCTGTCTCCGGGCAAGATTGCTTTATACCGTTTAAATCACCGATTTCGCTTCTGGTGACTGGAGCTTCGTTTTCTGGGAAAAGTTATTTGGTCGCCGATTTAATAAGAAATAGGGCTAAAATGTTCAATCCTGAGCCCGTTGAAATTTTGTACGCCTACGGCATGTGGACTCCATTGTACGAAGAACTTGAGACTACTATTCCGAACATTAAGTTTATAAACAGAATTCCCAGCAAGGAAGAGGTGGACGACTTTACCGCGGATAATAAACCTCGATTATTAATCCTAGATGATTTAATGACACAATTGGGGGATTGCCCGGATGTGACGGAATACTTTACCGTCTATGTACACCACAAGGCCCTTTCCTGTATATTACTACTGCAAAATCTCTTTTATCAGGGGGCAAAATGCCTAAGAGACATTTCTCTGAACGTGCAAGGAATGTTTCTCTTTAAAAATATCAGAAACCCGCAACAGATAGGTATACTGGCAACCCAGATGTTCCCCGGCTCTGTTAGAAGAAAGTTTTTTCTGGACGCGTATCAAAAAGCCTGTGCCAGACAGTTTGGATATCTCTATGTAGATATAAATCCTCGTAATCCTGAAAAATATCAGTTGCGAACAGACATTCTGCCGCATCAAATCACGAAAATTTCCTTACCAACCAGCGGATAACTATGTCACATTCAAAGAAAAATTTACAATTGGTCAAACTTCTGATAGACGCTGAGCCAACGGTGTGCAGGAGTGTTTTGAAAACAGCCGCTTCAAATTTTATTACATTTTTGGGTGAAGTAGCCATTAACATATTGCACCAGAATATCACCATAACTGACCATTACTTAAATAAACTGCGCACCCACTCAAAGGTCATTCGAGATCTTGGGTCTAAGAGAATCAAGAACAGACGTAGACAAAAGCTGTGTGTTGAGCATCACAAAGTTGTACAGTTAATGCTTAAAGCATCCGTTTCTCAGTTGACTGAATAGATTTCTGCCGGTGGCTAAAATGGCATCCCAAGAGCATGTGTTACTTTCAACAGAAAAATATAATCGGTTGATGGACCGAATTAAAACCTGTGAAAAAAAGCAATCAGAGATTAAAGATGAGCATCAAGTCCAATTACGGCAAAACGACAATATCATCAGTCCGCCATGGCCACAACGCCGTGGTGCTACTACTTCTACTACTACTCAAATGGAACAGAATAATAATGAACCGGTGCAGACAGAGGAGGTAGACGGTTCACATAAGGCAGAGGCAAAAAGAGTGAACAAACAACTTGAAGGTCAAGGAGATCGTGGGACCCAGACAACAAAAGGGAAGAAAAATGAGGACAACCATGTTGGAAAACACATTAATTTGTCTGGCCCACACCCTGTCAAGACACAGGGCAAGAAAAGAATAACGAAAGCACTCATAAAAACCAAACTACGCCCACCTGGAAAAAGAGCACACCCTATTCGAGTTACAAAGGGGGTAAATAAATCACAGAAAAAGAGGATATGGGTGAAGTTGTAAGTTGCTGGGGACTTTCCAACCACGTGATCATGTCATGCACATCTACACAAAAACGAAAAAAGTGGATTGCAAAAATGTTTTGCTTAAACATAGCAAAGCGGGTAAAAACTGGATCGGCCTGCTTGGCCACCCTCTCTATTTAACCAAGCTTCTAGACTCCCAAGTCATTCTACTACAACCACATCTACAGCTACAACACTACAACTTCAACAAGATGCCGAAAAGACGAAATGACGTTGTCGTCATAGACGAGGAGCCAACACCGTCCTCATCATCATCATCATCATCATCATCATCATCGCAACCACCATCCGCATCATCCTCTATTAAGGTAAGATAGTACTACTTTTATTATTTAAGTGGCATCTGTTGAGTAGTTGTTGAGTATCATATAGATCATGATGATTATATGTAGTGTGTTAAGTAAAAACGGTAACGTTTAATTACAATTTTTTGAAAACAAGTATATCTGTTATAGGAGGGGTGGTTTTGAAGAAAGTTTCACAACAATGGTTAAAGAAAATATTTTGCGCGTAATTTTGTACCATTTTCTTGATGAATATTCTCGCTCACTGAATGATACAAAATGATAAGATTCTCTAAGTTAGACTGGGTTCTATTATAAATTGGATGGATGGATGGATGGATGGATGGATGAGTGGGGTTTTACGTCCTGTATTGATGCCGACGTCCTTTTCCTGTCCCAAATTAACTAATTGCATAAATTCAGGACGTAAAGCCCTAACCATCCACCCGTCCACCCGTATAGCCACCCGTCCTGTATTCACGCACTTGGCAGGTCTTTTTTAATACGTGGTAACAAATTTGTATTGACAACATTTTTTTATTTATTTTTATCAGGTGGCGAAAATGAAAACTACGCCAAGACCTAAAAAGGAGTGCCAGGAGACCCAGGAGACCCAGGAGACTCAGGAGACCTCTCCTCAACCAGGGCCATCGTCAGCCTACTGGTTCCAGGAGGGGCAGGAACTCCCCGACCCGGATCTGGATGATGAAAACGACCTCCAGACGGAGTACGAGGCTCCTCCCGCCCCCGAACCCGTAGCCAGGGACATCCCTGACGAAAAAGATCTACTGTTCATGTTGCCGGGTCCCTTGGCGGCGTTTCGTCTTGGGTTTGGGCGAAAATTCGCCACCGTTGTACGACGCATGGGGGCGGTTTCCCTGAAACTGACAGAAGGGAGGCAGAGGGACGGCCACACCCGCCTCTTCTGTGACGATCGAAACACCTTACAATTGGACGCAATGCAGGTGGCCGGACTCCATCACAGGCTACAAGAATTCCGGGCCGTCATGCACGACGGGGGCCCCATCTCTGGAGCCATCGAACGCCATATTGGAGGGTTGGTGTTCATGGGCATCAACACACAATACGGCGATGATCTAGACGTGAGGGCCTTTTTCAGGCCCTCCAACGATCCAACGAAAGAACGTCGTGCGTCGAAGAGGGCCCTGCGTCTCAACGCGCAGGAGGCTGACGACCTCGTCCTGGTTCTGAGGGCTCTAAAGCCAACGTGGCCCGCTTTCTACAATATTCTCGCCCCATGCTTCGCAACCCACGACGATGAAGCGCAACGATTGGGTTGTGATTACTGTGCACCTATGGGCGTCCTAGCCTGAAAAAACAAAAACTACGGACTGGAATGTGCGGACAATCTATATGTGAACAATCTATAAATACCTATATATTCCGTCGTAATTGTTCTTGCTGAATTTGTTTATTTTGTGATTGTTCAATGATGTATTCCTTTGTTACTACTCCAATATCATTTGATTGCATAACTGTTTTTTCATTAAATTTTTTTTAAACTTATATGAGGTGAAAACCTGTGTTGTCTCTACTTACTTTGCCTGTTACATTCCGGTTTGGAATCTATATATTTATCCGATACTTTTTTTCAAGTGAAAGTAATTTGTTCACTTTAATCTTGAAAGAGTGTAATGAAAGTTAACAGTTATACAAAGTGACTGAAAAATGTTCACTTTTAGTTTACGTAAGTTCTACCAAACTGAACATTTTTACAAAGTGTTGAATTTCTATTCACTTTAATGGTTCATATCATTGAAAATGGTAAGGACATTATATTACTAATACGTTAAATTTAACTTAAGTACGGTTGCGTATGAAAAGTACCAATTTATTCAAACTGACACAAAACGGTCCTTTTCATTTCTCTGTAAGTTGAAGGAAATGTGTGACTTTGTAAAAGTGTTCAGTTTAGTTACTCATTTTAAGACCGGTTAAGTGAAGCAGATTTAACAATTATTCTAAAAACAAGAAAGTTGCAGACCAGTCAA
Source organism: Platynereis dumerilii (assembly GCA_026936325.1). Taxonomy (NCBI): domain Eukaryota; kingdom Metazoa; phylum Annelida; class Polychaeta; order Phyllodocida; family Nereididae; genus Platynereis; species Platynereis dumerilii. Next base: position 38,564,792 of record JAPTHN010000011.1, on the reverse strand, counting down.
TCCTTTTCTGATTGTAAAAAAAAACACGAGGGTGAAAAGACCTTATCACTACTGACCTGTCGTGAACTTCTTTTTCATTATTAAGAAAGATATATCCCCATCCCCTGCCCATCCTCCCCTATTTCCCCTTTTTGTATTAGGGGATCTTCCCCCTTAGAGGGGGATAGGGGGTAGGGGGTAGGGGGTTCAAATCTGCAAAAAAAAAAAGGGCCCCCTTTAAGGGGGCCCTACCTGGAATAGGGCCCCTAAAAGGGGCCCCCCTTATAACAAACACAATACATTCAAACAAGAACTCTTATTTGAGGGCTGCAATGTTAGTCTACTTGTCATGACACAGCTAGGAAGTACCGGTCATATTATTGCGGACTCCTTTCCACAGTGTCATGTATTATTTAATGTGTTTGGTACTAATGGTGAAATAAACCATCAGATGCAAAATTACTGAACGTAGAACCCTGTAAATAATATCAAAAGGTACTATAATGCGCATTTGGGGCACAAATGATGGGATGTAAAACCGTGTATACCCTTTCTTTTGCGCGAGAAGACGTTTTACAAAATACTGGAGGTAAAACAGAAAACCAATTCCCATATTTAAAGAAAGCTAGTAGTGAAAAGTTTAAGGACATAAAATAAACCATCGGATGTAAAATTACTGAACGTAAAACCCTGTCCGTAATATCAAAAGGTGCATTTGGGGCACAAATTGGGGATGTAAAACCATACATACCATTTCTTTGTGCTACCTACTGACTTCATACAATTTTGGTTAATTTCAACACGTGTTGTTTGTTCATGTGGGTTGACTCTCAAAAATTCCCAGACTATGAATCATAGCTATCAGTACAAGGCACACATGGTTCCACATGTGATTTTTTGTCATTTCTAAGAATAATGAGGTCTTCTATTCACAAAGGGGCTAGAAAAACCTTGGTGCAAATGTGTGCTTGTCTCTAGGTTTTTACATGTCTGGAGTTGTTTTTCTGAGGCATGTGTCCTGGATCCTTTTTAAGCATTTTTCCTTTCTTTTTTTGAATGAAAAAGTGCAATGAAAGATGTGTTCCAGTTTCAATTTGTTCTTAGTGGAAGTCTTGAAAGGTGACTTATTGCTCAACTTGCACAAGCTATTTTGGAAATGGAAGATCTTTCTTTAAATATGGGAGTTGGTTTCTGTTCTACCTCCAGTATTTTTGTTAACGCCTTCTAGTGTAAAAGAAAGGGTATGTACTGTTTCACATCCCGCATTTGTACCCCAAAATGCATTACGGTACCCAGATCTGTTGATATTACGGCTAAGGGCTTTACGTTCAGTAATTTTGCGTCTGATGGTTGACTTTACCTCCTTAAACTTTTCACTACTAGTACCAAACACCTTATATAATACATTTATCGAGAATCCTGTGCTCAGACAGTTAGTGGATTAGGTCAATGCTACATCTAGAGGGCTGCACAGTACACTATAATTCAGAAATATGGCACCCCGTGAGACGAGGGACAATTCGGCAACTAATGATTATGACGCTGATGTTGATGCTGATGAGAGTTGTGAAATTGTGATTGAGCTAACTCCTACAGAGAGTGTAAATAACAACAGGGGCGATGAAGATGTCCTAGAAATGAATACGAGATTTAAAATTCCCAAGTCAAATAATCAATTTGTGACTATAGCTTTACTCTTTTTGGTGGCAGTTTCCTCATTCTTCACTCTACTGAAAAATGTTTATTTTGATAATGATTCATCAACTTATGCAACAGAAAAACTGACCTCTCACCTTGGTGAAGGAAATTATACCATGATAAATGACACCATAAAAACTTTTTACATTCACTAAAATGTGGAGAGCTGGTGGGTGGGTGGGATAGGGGAGGGGTGTTGCCAAAATGACATCACTTCCTGTGGCTGCACTGTGTAACTATAAAAGAAGCAGAGTTACAAAACCATAGATACACACGAAGAAGGAGTATGTGTACATGAGTAGTATACATGGGAGGGTTAAGCGTCAATTAAAAACCCAAATGGAGCAAGACAATCCGCTGGACTTATCCGTCAGAAGCAACAGGCCGATAGGCCGGACAGCGGCTAGAGGGCCACCGTCAAATGACCAACCTCTGGATCTCAGCACTAAAAGCAGGAAAAGACCGGCGAGTGAGGAGGCCCGTGAAACTAAAAATCAGAAGGTGGGTTTACTATTTTTTCACACCTTAGAATTGCATAAGTACATAAACAAATGGATTGGGAAGAGAAAAAAAAACACAATGTAACAGGTATTTTCTTGTCTTCAGAAATCTGCCACGGGTTCAAAAAAACGAGTAGTCAGAAAAAATGATGGTGGAGCTGATAGCCAAAACAATCTCAATCCAACTCAACCGGGAGGTCATCCGGTGGCTCAACTACCCGGCGGCCAAAGTAATGATCGGGTCGAAGGACACCCGGATGGTCAACAAAACACTCCTCCCACTCCCAGTGATCAGAGCGGTGAAGGGAACCAGAATGTTCAAGTAAGTAATGCACAGTTTCTAGTAATGTTGTTCCTTCGCATCCCTCACAGTCTGGTTCTTGTTAAATCTTTGCTTTGTTCATGACAAGTAATATGATAATGCCACATCATAGAATACTCATTTGGTTAACAATATTTTTTGGGGGGAAATTTTTTTTTTTTTTTTTTTGAAAATTTTTTTCCGAAAATTTTCTTTTTCCGAAATTTTTTTTTTTTTTTTGAAATTTTTTTTTTTTTTTGAAAATTTTTTTTTCCTGAAAATTTTTTTTCGGAAATTTTTTTTTGAATTTTTTTTTGGACTTTTTTTTTTATTTACACAGCGAAAATCTAATGGCATTATATTTCCTTCTCTCTTTTTTAAGGAGGACAGTCCCTACCAGATCATTCAAGCCAGAGATTCTAGAACCTGGAGAAGAGGTGTGGAGGAAAAGACTTATGAAATTAAGTTTGACAAGTCGAAAGCAGGTAATTTCACATTAATGCAGAATTTATCAACAAAACAAAATGAAGGTTGCTGTTTGCGTATAATTGTCATTCTATCCTCAATGTTATTGTCATTTTAGGGGAAAAATTGGTGGACATAAAGGGGAATTTGACACAGATGTTCCAGGATGTTGTCGATTTGGCCTCGGCAAATTATCACAAGTCAGACAAAGCCCAACTATGCATCAGTCACGGTCAGCTGAGGGAAGAGGTATTCATTCACCTGCAAGATGTTCGAAACCTATCTGGAGAGGGCATCATGGAACGCGTTTCTAAGGTCTTAAATTCGAATGAAAGCTTGGTTGTGGATGACTCTCTCCAGATACACATTGGACTAATGAAACTGAGCAAGGGTGGTGGACCCCCGCAGAATCGGAGAGTACTAACCCAATCCAGACCACGACCTTCAGCCCATTCTACCCAATCTCGGGTCGGGCCGGCATCCGTTTCCACTACTCAGCAAAATTCGGGAAACAGGAGGAGAAGCGGTAGGGCACTTCCACTATTTCCTCATCTAGATAACACTGCGCACAGTTCTGTATTTAACAAAAAGGCAATTGTTGAGATTGTGTGTGTTGATAATGAATTTATCTGTGCTGCCAAGAGTATAGTTGTATGCATGGCTAAATTGGATGGAATGAGACGGACTGATTATAAACATCTCATTACAAAATCCAGGCAATCTGGAAGAGGGCAGCGATCTCTGAGGACCCTGGCCGAAAACTTGCAAAGACGTACGGGGTTGCCGATCAATGCCGCCGTGCGAGTGGATCAGTTGGCTGAGTTTGAAAAAGCTCTAGATGTGAAAATTGTTGTAATTCAGTTTGTTGAAGGATCTGTAAAACCGTGTGTAACTCAATGCAGTGACAGAGAAGACAGCCGTGTCATATTCCTATATTATACACAGAATCATTTTCATGCTGTGGTGAATCCCAAGGCAATGTTTCCAAAAGACACTATTTGCATGACCTGTTTTGAAACTTATTCGTCCATCCGAAAAGATCACCCCTGTCTTGTCTCTCGTTGCTTTGTGTGCAAAAATGACCAGTGCAAAAAGGGCAGTAGCATTATTTGCCCAGATTGCAACATGACGTGTCAGAGTCAATCTTGCCATGACAGACATAAAGAAATTCAAAGTAGGTCGAATATTTCGCTCTGTGATGCAAGACACAAATGTAAGAAATGTCGAAGGGTGGTTGATCTAAAAAAACAGTCTCTGGCTGATCACAAGTGTGGGCAATATGAATGTAAATGCTGCCACAAATTTGTTGACCAAGATCATTTATGTTATCTGAGAAGAAAAACACCCAAGACCACTTCAGGAAAATTTCTTTTCTTTGATTTTGAGACAATGCAGGATTCCATTTATGAGTGCGAATCAGGGTATTCGCCACTCTACACAAATTGTGAAAAGTGCTCACCCACTGATAGATGCATTCCGTGCAGGAAATGCACAAAATGCAAGATGTCAAACTGTGGAAGAAATGTACACCAGGTGAACTTTGTTGTTAGCCAAACGATGTGTGACCTTTGCAAGAACGACCCTCTTGTAGAGGGGGCCAAATGTAGGTCGTGTGGAGTTATGTGTAGAGATTGTATGGGTATGTCTGATGAGGAAAGGAATGAATATGAATGTTTAGTTCCAGACTGTGGGGTTAGAGAAAAAATATTTTCAGGACTTGATGCAATTTATGATTTTTGCTCATTCTTACTGACACCCGTGCATAAATCTTTCCATTGCCTAGCGCACAATGGCCGTGGATTCGACTTTTCCTTTATTTTAAATTACTGTTTGACAGAGGCTCGCATTACGCCGGAGTGTGTTTTTGCTGGTAGCAAGTTGATGTCCATGCGTATTGGTCAGGGACTTGACATAAAGTTCATTGACAGTCTGAGTTTTATGGGCATGGCTCTTAAAAAGCTACCAAAGGCACTGGGGTTAAGGCCTGAATCTGAGCTGAGTGGTGACATCGACGAACTCCGCAAAGGCGAGTTTCCCCACAAACTTAACACAAGAGAATATCAAAATTACAGTGGACCCTTCCCATCTCTGGAAATGTATCCTACAGATTCCATGAATTCGGATGAGAAAGAACAATTCAAGGAATGGCTTTCCAGACAGGAGGGCAAAATATTCAATTTACAAAGTGAAATGAGGGCTTATTGTAAATTGGATGTTACAATTTTGAGACTAGCCTGTGCCAGATTCAGACAGATTTTCATGGACATAACAAAGATCACCGATGAAGATGGCGAAGTTCTGGGTTATGTAGATTGTTTTGCCCACATCACCATAGCATCGGCGTGCATGCAGGTTTTCAGAGTGAATTATATTGAAGAGTACCACGACGTAGTCACCGAAAACCAAGGTCAAGGACGAGCGAGTTACAAATCGGGAAAATGGTGGCTGGATGGTGAAAGAATTGAACCTGATAACATAATTTCCAGTTCATTTGTTGCATCTAACATCGCTCAGGTCCCTGCACAAGGATATGTGCGTAACAGCAACGATTCCAGAATATCAATCGCATTTCTAGAATGGGAGAGTAAAAAGTTAGGGAGGCAAATTAGACATGCTAGAAATAGAGGGGAACAGACGTTAATCTTAGACGGGAAACGATATAATTTAGACGGCTACGACGAACAAACTCGAACGATATATGAATTCCACGGGTGCAGATATCATGGTTGCACTTCCTGCTTCCCAAATCAGAAGACGCGTGACCCAAGGTCGGGGTACACAATGGAAGACCTTAACAAAATGACTGTCAACAGAACGGCAGAATTGCGTCTGGGTGGGTACAGAGTAATAGAAATGTATGAATGCAAATTCCACAAAATAATTCAGGCAAATCCCCGACTGAAAAAATTTGTTGATGAGTTAGATATTCCACTCAGAATGAGCATTAGGGATTGTTTCTATGGTGGGAGGACCTCTGTCTTCACAATGTTTCACGAGTGCCTTGACAATGAAGAAATTCACTATGCCGATGTGTGCAGCTTGTACCCTTACATAAACAAGTATGCCAGGATGCCTGTTGGACATCCAGAAATTATAACAAGAGAATTTGACCAATCTCTCGCAAGCTACTTTGGAATTGCACACTGTACGGTGTTACCGCCAACAAATGAATACTGTCCGGTTCTTCCTGTGCGGTCAGGCGGTAAATTGACCTTTCCTCTCTGTCGAACGTGTTGTTTTGAGGAAAATCAGGCCACTTGTGAACATAATGATCGAGCCAGACAGATAACCGGATGTTGGTGCACACCGGAACTGATGGCAGCAATTGAACAGGGGTACAGAATACTCAAAATTCATGAGGTGTACCATTATCCTCAGTCATCACAGTATGACCGGCAAACAAAAAGCGGAGGGTTATTTTCAGAACAAGTGGACACTTTCATCAAAATAAAGACCGAGGCCAGTGGGTGGCCTGATTGGGTGTCATGTGAAGATGATAAAGATTTGTATGTAAGACAATTTGAAGAAAAAATAGGGGTCAGTCTAGACAAAGACAAAATTTCTAAAAATCCTGCCCTCAGAAGCATCGCAAAGATCTGCCTCAATAGTTTTTGGGGAAAGCTAGGTCAAAGGTCAAACAAACCACAAACAAAGTTTTTGACCAGTACCGTGGAATTGGAAAAACTCCAAAACAATTCCCAACATGTCATGAAACGTTTTCATGTCGTCAACGAAGATATTTTGGGTGTTGAGTACGAAAATGCGCGTTCCTTTGAGGAAGAAAGTTTTGTTACGAATGAAATTCTGGCAGCGTTTACAACATGTTGGGCTAGGCTTGAGCTATTAAAGCATATAAAGTCTGTGGGAAAAAGAATTTTGTACTGTGATACGGATAGCATCATTTTTGTCACCAGGAAAATTAATGACTCTGAAGGTAATTATCAATACGATGTCTACCCTGAGATGGGTGACAGTCTAGGAGAGCTGACTAACGAACTGCCACCGGGAATTCATATTACATGCTTTGCTAGCACTGGACCAAAATCTTATGCATACAGGTGTAATGACGATACCGAAGTTACAAAATTTAAAGGCGTTACTTTAAACTTTCAGAACAGTAGAAAAGTCAATTTTCAGGCTGTAAAAGATCTCGTTTTTGGAGAATTGAAAAGCGTGTCTTTGAATCCCCAAACGCAATTCGTGCGCTCGAAATTTGATGGAGTCATTTGCAATGCTGACTTGATAAAAACTGTAAAGTGCACGTTTGACAAAAGGGTGGTGCTTAACGGCTTTGACACTATACCATTTGGTTACATAGCCGATTAGAGATTCTACTTTGATGTATTGATGTATATTAGACTTTCACTAAGTAGTACGTATACTTCTGGTATGACTGATGTACTGTATCGTTGTGTAACACTTAATGTATTATAATGAACGTGAATTTTGTTGATGTATATGTACAATCTGTATAAATTAATTGTTTCTAAGTGTATGGTATAATTTCATTCCTTTGTACTGAATAAACTACAAACGTTTTTTCTACTTCAAATGCCTCGTTTGTTGTTGTGTTTTTGTCCTAATAAAAGTGTTTTGTGTAACATTGAGTAATAAACCACTCTCCTTTGGACTTCTACTAAGAAAAAATCTAGGACAAAAAACAGTGTCTCAAAAAGGCACACCCACAAAAAAAAATCTAGGCTGGCAGACATTGTAACCATGGTAACCAGGTCTTTTCTCTTTTTTTTTTTTTTTTGTTGGAAAAAGAAATGACATACTCAACATTCCATAACACTTGGGTAACTAAACCAGTTTAATCCGCTTTGCGGATTTCTTTTTTATTTCTTCTTTTGATGAGAGACCACAAAAACAAGTTCCGGGCAGGTGGATGACGTCAGGCACTTCCTAGTAATTTTTTTCCTGGAACCCACCTGTAATTAGTGCTTAATTAGTATCACCCGTAATTATGATCGCAAAACTACTTCCGGACTGGTGTTTGACCTCAAAGCACCTCATTCAACGGGGTGTTCCAGGAAGTTTGGTCAATATTAATTACTTAATTACCTAATTAATTAGTATCACCCATTATTAATTGCCATCAATAACCATTTCCGGACAGGTAATTGGCTACAGCGCGCCCAGTTTGATAGGGTTGACCCGGTCAACAGGGGTCAATATGGCCCCACCGCTTCAAATTACAGGTGAGTTCCAGGAATTTCCTGGAATATGGCGGCCATGGCCCCAGCGCTGTGGTGTTACTACTGACATCCAGTCACTGGTGAAGACCCTGGGCTTTCGCTCAGTAATCAAGAGAGGAACTCCTGCCTTTTGCAAAGTTAGTAGTTTTCATTAATTGAATCTTTTCTACCAAATTGATAGGCGCTGAACAGTGTTTCTCAGCACTGCCGCCAGGGGAGTAATTTCATCAGTGTCACCGGCAGGTGCTGCCATTGAAATGTAGCGGCTGTTGAGTAAACTACACATGACATCTGTCACATCTATAAAAGTACATTGCAAATGAATGAAAATGAATGCCAATGAATGCAAATAGCAAAGAGGTCCATGTTAGAGCCATAAGTAGCAGCAATTAGCAGTGGTAGCAAGTGAGTTTTACCATGTTGAAACCATTGATAGTAAAAGTCAAGTGACAAAAGTGTAACTGTAGTCACAAGAAAAGAAGTTAGCAACTAAATCTCAGTGAGACTTTGCAATATTCACGTCAAACATTAAATTTATAAATTTCTATTCTTTCAGGTGGTGAGGAAAGATTTCTATTGGATAACATGCGAATACACAGAGAAGGTCAAAACGAAGCGCACCAGATAACCGAAAGAGAGGGGGAGACTACAACCATTATCTACACTTCTGTGAGGAAAGTGGAGGAGGAAGTCATGCCAGAGCGGAATGAGTACTACTGCAGGAGGTTCCTGTGATGCCTGAAGATACGACAGAGGAAATGGACATGGACAAGAAGACTACAAGGACAAGGGATATGACTACATCTGATGAGTGGCAGACAACTCGGAGCCCTGCAGCTTCCACTCCTGCAGCTGAGGGATCGCTTCATCTTCCTGCATGGAAAACCTGGGTGTATGTTTCTTTTGGGAGTGCTGGATTGGTCGCTGTCGTTGCTATGGTAATTATTGCTTTGTGTGTTTGGAAATGTAAGGGTGTGAGTGAGTGAGTGAGTTTGTGTTTTACGCCCCAGCAGCACCAGTGTGGGGAAATGTAAGGGTTGTGTGAGGAAATGCAAGGGGTGTGTTAGGAAATGCAAGAGACGTGGAAATGGTAATAAGTATGTTGTGTGCTGTGTGAAAGGTTCTTGTGATACTCGTTTGACGCCTTGTAGAGCTTTAGATGACTGTAGAGGTAGGCAGGCTTATACCCGAGCTTCCAGTAATGAGTCTGAAGTAGTGTTTTCTAGTTTTGTTTAATGTTTTTCTGTCTTTCTCTTTGTAGGGCTTTCTCTGTCTTATGCTTAGATACTTCTGCTTTCAGCTATTCTACTTCTGCAATGTTGCAATTCGAGTTTTCGAAATTGTAGTGCACAATCCAAACCAGTGGCTGCGTTACCCCATGAGAGACTTAGCTGCAGGAATCCAGAGAGCCTTAGGTCTAGACAACGAAAATGACAATGCTGAAAATGATGACGACCAGGACGACCCCCTACCCCAAGATCCACCTGCAGGACCGGCAGCTCAAGCAGCTCCCAGACGCCAACCCAGAGATATCGATCCAAGAAATGTACGCGTCAACAAGCTACGAGTGAGGCATTGAACTTTTATTTGATTGTTTCTCATTGTTTCTCATTGTTTTAGATTGACAGCAGTTTCAAAGTGGACCAAGTATCTATTATGGGTATAATAACTTTTGTTTCTAATTTTTAATTATACTTTTTCCTTACTTTTTTTTTTTAGTTTAGATGTGATAAGATTTTCTTTTCAAAATTTAACTAAATAGAAGCCAGTTCCACTTTGAACTGCTAACTAACATGTTTGCATGATGATTTGTTTGTTTGGTTGTCATGTGAGTTTTTTCTTGACATTTTGGTTTTGCATGTCACATTTGGTCCAGCTTTTCTTGTAAATATGTAAATAATGTATATATTTTTTCTGTAAATATGTAAATATGTAAAGGTGCTATTTTGGTTTTCTATTTGACTATTTTAGAAAGTTCACTTGTGTATATATGTTTATTGAACTTTGTAAATACATTGTGTTATTGTTTGTTTGACAGTGTAAATACGTTGTGAAGTCCCAAGAGATATAATCCTGTGAGATTGATCTGTAAATTCATACACATGCCTTTTATAGCTAAGGCAAGACTGCTGTACACATGTAGCTATCACTGACCTGCTGCTACATGGGTATATTATAAATTAAAAAATTTAAACTGCTCCTTTCTTTCATGCAGGCTTGAGTAAGAGTAATTTATTCCCAGGCACAAAGAATTCAGCCAATCAAAAAGGTTTCTGAGACGTTTAAAAAAAAATCTATGTAACAGTACATCAACAGTCTGTAAGACTCACTGGCCTGTAACCAAAGAGCCTCAAGCAATTCAGCGATTGGGCCTCCTCAATGATTGTGAACAGGCCTTTCATTGTTTTTAAATGGTTCACCTTTTTGCTAATAGAGTTTTTGAACTTGATCTAAATCTAGATATATAGGTCTAGACTTACTTGTCATTATATTGTATTCTATCAAAGAAGTCAGGCTATTCCTTTTAAGTCCCTATTTGATAATAAAAAAGGTATTTTTTATTTCATTTTATTGAGCAAGATGAAGAGATAGAACAAAGTGGCCCATTGACAAAGTGAAGGAGTGTGCCAAGTGCACTGATCTTTCTTTTTTTTTTTTTAGAAGGTCAAGTTGACCTTCTTGGGGGTTCTTGGGGCTTGGAAACAGGGTACAGGGTCACATGATTAACAAGATTAGATTCAGAGAGAGGCAAACAGATTTTTGACAGCGATTTTTTTTGGATGCTTTTTACGATGACGAGGATTGTTGTTATAATATTCATTGGACTTATGTTGAAGCCTGTATCCACGTGGATATGTGGAAACATGGGAAAGTGTAATTGCAGCCCTGACAACACGGTCATTTGTGATTCAGTTATCTAAATTCGGCACCTCGTTTTGCTGCCAGTAAGAGGCATGGCCGCGACCTGATCATCTACATCGATGGCTCACAAGACTTTAGGATGGATTCAATGGCGGACACTTCAGGCTTCAAGAGTGGGATAGTGAAGGGCGGGAGCGAGCCCTTCTGTAAGGTTAGTTTATTCAGATTCCTTTGAGTATTTTGTTTATAAATTGGAATTCAAGATCGATAGATTTGGTGCAAGATTGGAATGAAAGAGTAGCCATTTGAGGAGGACCTAGACCCAGAGCAGGCACCGAGTCAAAGACGAGCGGCAAGGGCTGCACCCAGGAGGGCCGCCAGGGGGATGTTTGCTGGCAACATCCTCCCAGCCAGACTCCGAGGCCAGAGGCATTAACTTTTTTTTTGTAACTACAAGATTTATTTTTTATTTAGACTATTTGTTTTTTTTTTGAGAAAATTTAGGTCAACAAAAGTTTTATTTTCAACTAACTTTTTTTTTTAAATGTAATTTTGAATGTGACGTAACTTTGTAATTATACTTTTCGGTGTCTAAATCTCGGTGCTACCTGCCTACCTTTGTAAATTTACTTTTGTCAAACTTTGTTTTTGTACATATGTATATAGTTTTTTTTGTGTTTTTACAGAAGTTTCAAAGAGGACTTGACTTTGATAACTTCTTTCTTCTTCAAAATTACCTTTTTTTCGGTTATCTTTATTTTAGTAAGTTTAATTCAATAACTTATTTTTTCAAAAATGACTTTAGAACAGTCCCTTTATTTTAGTAAGTTTCTTTAATGCTAACCTTCCAGAAGTCACTTCCTGTTTTTGAAACTGCTGTAAATGTTTTTGAAAGCATTATTAATTTTGGTGTCACTGTTTATTTTGAGAGTATTCTTTTATATGTAAACATACATATATAAAAGATTTGATTATTATTGGCCATATCTTGTACATATGTAAATAAGTTTTGTTACATTGTAAATACGTTAACTTGTATATAAGTTTTGTTAACTTTTAAAAATTAAATGCTGGTCACTGATATTTTTAACTTAAAATTTTACCAAACTATTCTTTAACCTACTATTTATTGTAAAATACAATATTTTGAGTAACTTGTCTTCATAAATATATATTTCTATAAGTTAAAAAAACAAGAATCCGCGGATTGCAAAACGAGTTTTTCCTCAGTGTGTTCAATTAATTGCAATTCATCATTTCAGTGTAATTTCAAAATGGAATTCTATGACCCCACGTGGGTCGAATGGATGCCTTCCCCACCATAAGTAGTAACCTGCATTTAAGGCATTTTCTTGGGGCAAAATTATCCAAGGTGAAAGTTGTTGGTGCGGTTCGCAGATAAAAGTATCTGCGGTGTGAATGGAAACCTCCAGACTTTGATAAAGTATAGTTTACAATCAAATGTAACCACAGATCCTTTTATGTATCAACCTCAACAACAACTCTCACAGGTGGCATGCCATCCCATTTCACATGAAGCTTTGTCAACCGCTTTCCACTAGGGATGCACTGATACCACTTGCACACGGGCTTTATTTTGCCTATGACTGTGTTGATCAAGTTTACAGGAACATACACATTGTTTAAATACAATTTTAGAGACCCAGGAAAAGCATCCTAGAAAAACTGGAAAGAGGGAATCCCGTGATGTCATTGAGGGGCTTCCCCAACCCAAATCTATCTGAGAATTTGTCAAAACAACAAGAGGTCAGCAATTAGGACAAAACATGCTTCATCAATGTGTTGCTACCTTTTTATGCCCTGTTATGTAGTAGCAACATAACAGTTAAACAAGATCCTTTAAAGTGCCTTGCGCACGTTATTTTTCACTTCTGATCCTATACCGATCCTGGTATTTTGTTGGCGATACCTCCGATACCGATACCATCTGTTGAATAGAGAGTAGTGCTACCGATCCGATGTGATACTGTTTTTTAGTGCTGGATCGGCACCGATACCGACCTCAGTATCAGATCAGTACATCCCTAAGATGTATAATGGTCAATAATAGATCGTGTGAAATGTCAAAATAATTATTTTGCTTGGTACAAGAATATGGGCCTATACAGGTCTTGCAATGTCAACCAATATAGGGACCTGTTAGTTTAAATTTACCAAACAACTGCTTATTTGTGCTGTGTCACACAGTGAGAAAAGATCCAACCATGCAGTTATTCAGTTTACACAATGTGTGAGGCTCCGTTAAAGTTAATTACCCTAAAGTCCTAAAGTATTACCATATTTCTGAAATTGCAGTATGATGTTACTGGGCCTAAGTGCTACATTAAAATGTTAATAAAAAGTACTGAAATTATTATTTTTTATACATTAAAAAATAGCTAGAGTATTACCATGTTTTCAAAATTCTAATGAGATGATCTTAGGTTTATTTACTGTAAATTGGTAAAAAAAATGAAGTGGTCCATCCGCATCCGTTTTTGAGCTGTGGTCAGTCAAAGCTACACCCAACAGGCAAATTTAGCTGTTCTGTCTCTAATCCACCAGGGGCATGACGTCACAATGGGAGCTTGGCTACTGTGACCTCATCAGCTGTGGTCACAATTGAACAACAGACAATCATGTGATTCTTTAGCCTTTGTTCATAGCAACCAGGCAAGCTCAAATAAACAATAGGTGTCTCTGGTGTACTTCAGGGTGATTAACTTATAAGTCAAGTCACATTGAGGCAATCTGGGTTCCGCGGTCATTTATGACCTTAGGCACGTAGTGAGTTACGTCACAAAACTTTTCTCAATCGGTGACGTCACTTTGATTGTTTTCTAGACCAATCAGAGTGCAGAAAGCTTGTCTGTAGAATCACAGACAGGAACTAGATTGCATTGAAGTGCAACCAAAATGAGGCAATGTAGTGTCACCATAGTAACATCACTGTAATGAAACCAAAGTGAGGCTATGCAACGTTACCATAGCAACAATGCTTGGAGCCTGAAATACTTTAATTGCATTTTTACCACACTTTTGTTCTGGCCTCACCCGTTCACAAGACATGCATGCGAGGTCCCAGACTGCCAGAATTTTTGCATTATTTTGTAACCTTTTTATCAGTGACAACACCCTTTTTGCCAAACAAGCCCTTTAAAAGTCTAAAAGCTAACTAAAAACAGATTATCTTATCAAGTCAGTGAGAGAAACTATTTTTAGACAGACGCTAGTCCAGAGAGACTCACTTTATGCGGAAACAATCTTTTTTTTCACATGTGCTGAACAAACTCTTTTTTTTACAGTGCCAAGTGGGCAACAAACTTCTTTTTTTTCAATTTTTTCACTAAAAATCCATAGCCAAGATCATCTGATCGGCCCCTAAGAAAACTTTAAAAAAAATATGTAGAGTGGTTTTCCATATTCACAGAAAAGAACAGCAAAAACCGTATAAGGGGCCGAGCCCGGCCGACCAGATGATAGTTGGGGGGGGGGGGGGACTATGGTTTTTCCCCCGGGAAAAAAGTTTTTTTTCATTCGCGAAGCGTCGACGAACAACTTTTTTCCCATGCTGCAAGAGACAAACTTTTTTATCACAATTTTGTGTGCTAAACAAACTTTTTTCTTCCAGAAGTGTCAAGTGTGAAGCACACTTTTTTTTAAACCAAAAACCCATAGCCCCCTCCAAAGATCATCTGGTTGGCCCCTAATGATGTTTTGTTACTAGCCTCGGCTCGACTGTTGGTCACATAGAAGAAATGTATGTTAAAAATGATGTCACCAATACGTCAATACAACATTGAGATTTTTTCACAACAATGTGAAGATGTGACTACACACACTGTGTGCTAACAATGTATCTTTGTTGATGCTATGTGATGCTATTCATGCGATTGTGAGAGCAGGAATCCTCACCATGATTTACCCCTGGTGAGGGATACCTTTCCTTGCCCAGCACAGATATTGATAGGCCTACAAGGGGCCACCAATTTAATGTTTCCTCAGAATACCAATGTTAATCCTGGGAAAAAATGGAACACAGATGACTGAATCTTGAATGATCTCTGAGCTTGACAATGTGGGACATGGAGATACATTATTTTATTTCAAGACTGCACAGAAAAGATGTTTTATTTCACCGGCCAACACTAGGCAAGAACTTATTTGTTTAAAACAGCTCCAAGCCCTCTTAATATTAAATGGTTGCCCTAATGCTTCACTGTCACCAATACTAGTCTTGTAAGTCTGTTTATTTGTCTTGTAAGTTGTAAGTCTGCTTATTTCAGTTATTTGTGACTAAAAAACGACAGTTAAAACACACATAGAAATTGATAGAATAGGATCTGAACTACACCTCACTTGAAAACTTGATGAACTGTGCTGATCATTTATGCAGAGACTTTGTATTATTTTTCAATAAATGTTTAACTGTTTTTTAAGAATTTGCGATTTTTTTATTATAAGTAATTGCATTATTTCAGTATGTCTAGCCTAATATCATTTTCAATTTTTAATGGACAAATTTCTCCCTTTTGTCAATAAACTTACATACATAAAGCATATATAAGCATTCCATGATTTTCTGATGAACTCATGTGATCAATTTATTGATTAATGCTTTATAACAGATTTATATAAAAAAAGACGTCAGACAAAGGTCACTGCACTTGATCAACGAAAAGAAAAGAAGCGCCAAAATAGTAAAATAGTTGACTTAACTATTTTCACAATTTTGTTTTGTTACAAGGTAACTATTTCTGTCTGGGTGAGTGTAAAAAATGATTGACAGCTGCAAATCAGGGTTAATTTGCATGATAGCCCGCCTCTATAGGGCTGGCCACCAATCAACAGTGAGCAGGCAACCAATGAGATCAATGCAGCTTTGCTCAACTTAAATTTGCCAAATGGCCAAATGTATGCCGTGTTTGGTGTTTGGTTAATTAAAAGAGCACTTCTGAGACCTGATTGTAATAAATTGTGAATATGTATAACTATCAGGCAGCATCACTCTAACGAAAAATAGTGTGAGACTAATGAAAATGAACCTTTTATTGTATTTTATGTCTTGTCTATCTGCCTTGTCAAGCTTCCATATGCGTTTTCAACGAATTCTCAGAAATGGATGAAGATACTGTGATGAAAAAAATTAGGCATATGCAGTAAAAATTTCTGATTCTAAAGAGACTAAAATGGTTATTCTAGTCCAAAGAGAAGTGTCGGAAAATTCGGGGAGAAAAACTCACCTCTTCTGGCCAATCAGAGGCCAGTAGGGTAATTTATTCAACATTCCTGTTTCCTGTTTTGCCGTGACCATCAACAGAGAAGACACAACTTGTACTAAACTATAAATCTGTAATCGGGGCTAGGGTATTTGTGGGCTATTGTCTGATGATTAATAGCATTGGGATAGTTTACTAAGTGGAAGTTCCTCATACGTTTTTCTGGAATATTTGATATGATGCCCCAGTGGTGAGTGTTGTTGGTTTGAATCAGTTAACATTTCGTCAAAACATCATAATGTCTTCTCAAAACAGACGTTTTTGTGTTGTCTGCACTGTTTTAGGCAATTTCTTTTGATACAATGCTTAACAACCCAAGAACAACACAAAAGCGTTGATGCGCACAAATCTACGATGTCTTTGTTACTTGTTTAAGCAACTTGTTACATTATAACAAGCCCTTAATTCGCACATTAGACCTGCGTCACTTAATCCAGTCAATCGCTCTCTCGTCATTAGTGACTAGTATAACGAGTTTTCGTACCGAAAACTCGTTAAAAAAGCTTATGACAATCTCAACCACTGTCAAACTTGTCTCATCTTTTCAGGTTCTCTACAACATCTCTGAATACCATAATTCAGGGCAATCAAGAACCATCGCAGATCGCTACTTACTTCCTGTCATCTTAACTTTCTTTCAACTCTCGCAAGGAAGCTGCCCGCTTAACACCTTTACACCGAAGGTAACGAACATTTCTCACTTACTGTGCTTTGTTTTTGAAAACCTACTTGCACAGACACTGCAACATTTATGCTCAATATCTAACCGTGCTTCCTTTCATTACAGATGGCTGCACTCAGCACAGTGAATGCTTCACCTGATTTTTCAAGCCCTATCAAATTCAAATTAATCGCCCTCTCCACCGTCAGATCCTTCACAGACTGCAACAATAGAGAACAACAAATGGCAACGGCGGGAAATGCAGACAACACAACGGTGCTAAAATCCTCCATTTATGCCCCACACTTACAAAACATGCAACTAGACCAATGTTTCTTGGCTAAAAACTATTCATTTTCCAACAACACCGTTATCCTTAAAACCACATCAAGGGTCTTTAGAATCAACAGCAATGTCACAGTGACAGACCAGGAACGCCTTTCAGCACAGGAAATAGTACATCCACCTTCGCCTACCTGGCCCATCGGTAACGGACACCACTTATTTGATATCAGTAACAGGCACAGTCTCCGTGGTGACGGCTACATCAACTGTAATGGTCCTCAGGGAAGAAGTTAAAATTCGCAACGCGACGTTGCAGGACAACACAGGCTCAACACAAATTGCTCTATGGAGAGAATTGGCTTCTACACAAATCGAACACATGACATAGACCACTTTCCAAGGTCGGAAGCGACTAAGTTCAACAAGCCACAGTGCCATCAACATCTCGCAACTGCCTGAAATCTCCACAAACATCACCGTCATTTGAGCGTACCAAGACGACCTCGCTTACAACTTAATCACTGAAGATGGGGACGAGTACTTGGTCGACAACGCTGCACTAGCACCTTTTCTCCAATGCCCCCTAGAAGACGTTGAAAACACGCCCATGAATGCTTTACCATTGGACACCACTGGAGACAAGACCCCCAGAGCGAGAAAAAGCATTGTCAGAAGGAAGAGCAAAATCGAAAATTCATTGCGTATTCCTGCACTAGCAACTTCCGCAAACTACACAATAGACAGATAGACAATTAGATGAATTATAAAATTTCCATTACTTTCCCTATATGATTTCACTACTGCATAGTCACGCTGGGACTTGTAAATCCTTCATTTCTCAAAGCCTGTGAAGAACAACCTTAACTACACTTCTTTATAAAAACTTCCCATCTTGCTCCTATCAATCATCTTACAAGAAGCACATCATTCGAATAACAAATGTACTACAAATTATGCAGCAAACATGACCAATAGGCTGTCACAAAATAATTCAACTTTCCAATTCATTTCCCATTTTTGCCAAAACCCTGATGACCACTAATGCCTATACCTATCCCAGCCTGACTGAATTTTTCACCAATGTCTTGCATTACAAATATTCCAATTTCTATGTATAATCATGTTGATCAAACGAATGAACCAGCCCACTAGGTCACTACCATGCACATGTTGGGGACATCGTCAATTATGCCACTTATCAAATTGCCTTGTTGAAAACTTACAAGTGATTTTTCATGTCAAAAACTTCCGATACACTTACCACAACAATGCATTATAAACCATTATAACAGTGCTGCAATCTATCCCATTTCGCGCTCGAAATTCCTTTCATGACAATACAAATATCAGTTCTTGTATCCCAACAATGCAATTTGTAAATCAACATGGCGTACACCCCTGTGAGATGTGACTATACAATGATGTTCATTAGCCTGTCGCATCGATTCTCCCAACTCCTTCATATCGCCACTTCAATACCTGCTTAGTCACTAATGATTTCAATTGCATGATCCCTGCCTCTACATATCCCACACAAATGTACGCTGCATAACCCTTCTTTAACTTCACACAATTGTCATATGTCAACCATTCTATTCCAAACCATATTACCTGATTTCACATTTTGATGACATCCCAGATAATTTTTTCAGATGGAAGAACACAAGGAAAAGAAGACAACTCTTCATCATCACCTTGACAAAGACATGTCGTGAGATGCATGGATGGATGGATGATTGGGGCTTTACGTCCTGAATTTATGCACTTGGTAGGCTAATTAGGACAGGAGGAGGACAAAGCAATGAGGCGAAGGATGATTGAAACAGCCGTCCAACATAGGCCCAGGTGCCCGGGCAAGAGTTGGATTCGAAACCTGGACCCAGCCATTAGCAGCCCAGCACGCTATGACTAGACCAACCCTCCCCCCTTCAACGGTGTGAGAGTGTAACTCAAGTGGTAAAGCACAAATCAATTTGGGCTGATAAACTGCAATACACTTTTCAAGATTGATATAAATCATGACAATGAATTTGTTCATGGACATTTGCTCTGTAAAAACCACAGTTGATAAGCCCGGTCAGACAAGAAGGTTGACCTAGTTTTCAAACCTCATTTGTTGTCATTGCACAGAGAAGATGGATCGAGTGAGGTCTGCGATCCAATCAAAGACCAAAAAGTGTAGTCAGAGGATGTCAGGTTATTAGCATCTCTAACACAAGAAGCAAAAAAGACCACCTGAAGAAGAAGAAAGTGTGTTGTGGAAAACATCTTCATGCTTTCAATAACTTGTCAAAGGCTGACAGGGAGTCTTTGCAGAAGCTCCCAACTGTTGTGTATTCGGCGTGGCCAACTTTGTTTTAAGGCGATTCAGCCGGGAGTGCGTCACCACACTCACCACGCACATGCGCGCTGTAGTTAAATAAGGCCAGGCCATTTCTGTGAAAATGCTGATTGAGGGTATTGAATTGCAAATGGAAGATGATAAGGGCTCCGGACGGTCTATTGTGGGTAGACACTTCTATGACACCTAATATCAACATTTGCCCCTCTACAAAAGCAAAGTGACTTTCTAACATACACCATGGAGAAAATTAAGCCTCTGGGATTCCTGCACAACAGTCAAAATAAGACCTTGAATCTGTATGTGGTTGAAGGAGAAGCAAGTATTCCACCACTACTTGGGAGAGAATGGCTCCATCAACTTCGACTGGATTTGAGTTCCATCAAGCATGTGTCTGGTGAAGTAACTACACCAGATTTAAATGACATGCCGCGGAAACACGCTTACCTTTTTGATGGGAAACTAGGCAAGATGGAGGCCACCATACTTCAGTTGCTCACTGTGAACTTAGTATTTCACTTAAAAGAGTTCTGAAATGTGGACTTCTGATTTGCTTAAGTGTATGGGTCCGGAACATTTTGAGAATGCTGCACAAATTCATTTGTAATTCATTTTGCAAGAAGGGGGCTCTTCTTTATGTTCTATTAATTGTGTTGTTTCAGTGTGGTCAGATGCTGCAACAAGACTATTGATCAGTCAGTATAAGGAGCGCAAGGACATGTTCCGTAACCCCACTACGAAAAAGCGCCCACTTTGAGCTGAAGTTCAAGAAATCGTAGCAAAGCATGGATATAGACTCAGACTCAGACGTAATTTATTTCATACAACATTACATTAAAAAACAAACAAATGTATAAAGAGAGAGGAGACCCTCCCAAAGCACTATGTGCCGCTACTGGAGGGCCACCTATACATCATAATTATTTTATACTTCTACCAAGCGCGTCCATGTGAGTCGTCAGGCATCCAGATCCAACATTGCCCTTCAGGTTAAATTAGTAAAAAAAAAAAAAGTAAGTAATTCAAGTTTTTGAAGTTTTTGAACGGAATAAGATCTATATATATATATGGAATAGTATTGAATACTAACTCAGTACAGATATGTTCCTAGGAGGTATAAAGGTGCACTTCTTATGTTCTGTTGCAAATATAGCAGTCTTGAATATCACAGTCACATGAATAATTACTTATTATCTTATTTTTGGTATAATGCTTGAAACCATCAAGTGAATGAGTATATATTTTGTCTTTAATAGAACGATCTGAAATATTGTTAAAGAAATGCGAAATTTTGTATCTGATGGATTGTTTTGCAAATTCATGACTAATTGTAGGTAAATGAAAACTATTTTGATTTCTGACATAATGATCATGAATATTCTGTGTTTTTATAAATATACCTGAATGAAAGTATCCCGGCAACATTCCGTTCTCCAGCTTGAAGCAAAACTTAAAAGCATGCAGTGCACATATGTCATGACATTTTAGTATATTTAATTTTTTTAATAAAGGACTTGTATGGGCATTATATCTGCTACATGTAATAATTCGGATAGTCTTCTTTTGAAGTGTGAACAGTTTCTGACATTTTTTCTCCCATAATAGTGAACCATAATTTAGATGAGGAAGTATAAGTGAATTATATAAAGTCAAGAGAATGTTTTTCGGGAGGAAATGCTTCAATTTGTTCAGTATACCATTAACTTTGGAAATCTTCTTGGAAATAATATTGATATGATAATGCCATTTTAGATTAGAATCAAGATGTATTCCCAAGAAGTTGAAATGAGAGACAAACTCAATTTGGTGATCATTAATATATAATTTTGGGTAATGAACTGTCTTTTGAGGTGAATGGAATAACATAGACTTAGTTTTCTGGCAGTTAAGAGACAATTTATTGACTTTCATCCAATTACTTATTTGTTTTAGTTCAAAATTAATGTTATCATCTACTGCAACACCAAAAGAATTCAAAGATGCACAAAGAGACGTATCATCTGCATAGATTATAGGTTTGAATTTGTCACATACAACAGCTAGGTCATTAATATAAATAATAAAGAGCAGTGGGCCAAGTATTGATCCTTGCGGGACCCCTGTAGAGATCAACATGGATTCCGAAGATGTCTCATTGTACTGAACATACTGATGTCTATTTCGCAAATAACTTTTTAACAGGTTTAGAGAATTGTCTTGGAAGCCATAGTAATGTAATTTATGAAGTAAAATTTTGTGATCTATTGTGTCAAAAGCTTTGGATAAATCTAGAAATATTGTTAAGGGAGTGTGGTCTTTGTCCATTTCTGTCAATACTTGGTCTATTAATTCTAAAGCGGCAAATCCAGTAGAATGATGACTCCGAAATCCATGTTGACTCATGTAAAGCAATTTGTTGTTGCTGAAATGCTTAAAAATTTGTTTATGCATTATTTTTTCAAATACTTTGGACATGCTAGGAAGAATGGAAACCGGTCTATAATTACTGAAGTTTTTATTGTCATCTTTTTTATATAGTGGAATTATTTTAGCCGTTTTCATTGAATCAGGAAACTTTCCCTCTGAAATTGACATGTTTATTATGCTCCTCAATATATCTGCAACCTCGTGTTTGATATACTTTAAAATTTTGTTGGACAAACAAATATACGTTCACCATCGAGCAGATCGCCAGTAAGTGAAAAGCCTATAAGGCAACGATAGATAAAAAATAATAAACTAGAGAGGGCCGTACAACAAAGTATGCATATTTCTCGGAATTGCAGGCTGTTCTTGAAGAAAGACATGATATCACCCCGCCACACATATCAACCTCCATCGCCATGGACCAGGGGGATGTTGTGCCACAATCGGAGGAAACATCAGAACCAAAGGACGCCACTGAAGACAAGACCCGAGAGCAAAAAAAGCATTGTGAGAAGGAAGAGCAAACTTAAGGTAAAATCAAACGAAAGTGTTCTTGATTTTATGAAGGAATACGTAAAAGGGCAAGATGCGAGGGAGAAAGAGAGATTTGATAGAATGCAGGAGATGCATAATGAAAGGTTAGCAGTCCTGAGAGACGTTGCTCATAAAATGTAGGTGGGACTTTCCATGTCAGATCGACAAGTGGCTTCCATCACATTTGCGAATTGGCTGAATTTTTAAAATATTTTTCTATACCACAAAGGACAACCTTGTTGAAAATTTCAGCTGGATTGGTCAATTTTCCAGGATTTGGCAGAGGTTTCAAGATTACTGATATTACAAGTTTTTCAGGCATCGTTTTAGGTGCTATTACTATTTTTGTTCAATAAAACCAATAATGCTCAACTGAAAGCTTTGAAATTTGGTTTCTAGACTAACAGGAGAACGGGAAAGCTTCGAGAGTAGCAATTTTTTGTCCAGCTAAAGCATTGATGAAGCCATGACCTTGTTAAATCCACCCCTCAAAAATCAATGTTCACTACAAAAATGGTCATAGCTCAAGGGTAGTATCTGGAATAAACATGAAACTCCCAGGACATATTCTGCATATGTTTGGTCAAATGATATCAAAAAATTAGAGATGTGTTCAGCCTCGTTTTTTTAATATGAATTTTTGAAAATTATTGGGCATCTGAGGCTGGTTCAACATAAAAAATAGCTAGATCTTCAGGGTATTGATGACACATCCGAGAATATTTCCAATTATATTACACACCAATAGGATACAATGCAGTAAAAAATCCAGGAATGTGTTCATCATACTTTAGGTTTGCGGAATTTTGAACATTATTTTTATCTTGACAGGTTGTGCAATTGATGAGTGCGGTTTCAACACTTTAGAAGTCCTAAGATAGAAGTCAAACTTAGAAATTAGATGAGAAACTGTAGAATGGTATGTTAGTAGAATAGGCAATATGACAATTATGATAGTTTTATAATTTGATGGCTTGTTTTAGTTCGATAAGCATACAACATTATATAAAAATCTTCAAATGGATTTATTGTTTAGCACTGTATTTTTAGACGTACGTACTAGATGTGTCAAAAGAATTTGAAATTGAGTAATTATAGATCCACATTTTGACACCTGCAAGAGGAGTCTCCTCTAATTCCCTGTCCTGTGACGGAGCATGGACAATCAAGTTTATACTTATAGAATATGGTTGACTATAGCCCACTGAATACATTTCTTTTTGACAATGTTTTATCAACTTGAAAATCAAATTTGTAAAGCTATCTCCAGAGGTACGATGTGTAGAAAACCACAACTAACAATGCATCTTACAATAGAATGGAAATAATGTTCTTAACAGCATTACGCTAAGTAACATGTTTTTGAGAAGTCTTCACTCTTGTGTGTATGTGACCATAATAGAAATTATTTACATCATTAGCATACATAACATCTGTTTAATAATTGTACATTGTGTGCCAAAGTCAGCCATAAAAATGGACAGATGCCAAAATTTTCCCTCCATATCATCCAAAATGCAATCTCACCTATCCACATTTTTAAAATGCAAAACAATTAAGTACCGCATAGTCTTTTAAATTCATGCCAGGTTCATAAAAGATTTTTTTTAATCTATTAAAATCATGTTCTAACTGACTGAAGTTACCATGTACCGTAAAATATCGTGAAAATTGACACAGGTTTGCACATATCTGATAGGCAAGAAGAAAAAGTCATCCGAAGCAGAAGAATAAAAGATTGGCACCGCATAAAATTATCCAAAACCATTGAAGTTGGTATTCAAAATGAAGCTCTAAGTGAGTACTGTCCATTCATAGTTTAATTGCTGTGGAATGTATATTGACAAAGTTATGCAATACCGCGACTTCCATTTTCAGCAAACCGCAAGGAAACTTCTACTGAATTGTGCTCAAGGTAAACGTTTATCAATTGTCATGAAATTTCTCAGGCATGTCCCTTGGGTCAAACCACAATACCAAAAAGAGGTACAGGGGTCTCCTTCAATATTTTCCATTTTGAGGGGCACCAGCCACACGCTAATGCACATGTCTTTTATAGGTAAGGCACGACTGCTGTAGACAATAAACTGTCACTAACCTGCTGCTACATGGGTAAATTATAAATTAAAAAATTTAAACTGCTCCTTTCTTTCATGCTGGCTTGAGTAAGAGTAATTTATTCCAAAAACAAATAATTCAACCAATCACAAAGGTTTCTGAGACGTTTTCAAAAACAAATTTATGTAACAGTAGATCACCAGTTGGTAAGACTCACTAGCCTGTAACAAAAGAGCCTCAAGCAATCCAGCGATTAGGCCTACTCAATGATTGTGAACAGGCCTTTCATTGTTTTTAAATGGTTCACCTTTTTGGTAATTGAGTTTTGAACTTGATCTAAATCTAAATATATAGGTCTAGACTTACTTGTCATTATATTGTATTCTATCAAAGAAGTCAAGCTATTCCTTGTAACTGCCTATTTGATAACAAAAAAGGTCTTTTTTATTTAATTTTATTGAGCAAGATGAAGAGATAGGACAAAGTGCACCATTGACAAAGTGAAGGAGTGTGTCAAGTGCACTGATCTTTCTTTTTTTTTTTTTTTGGTCAAGTTGACCTTCTTGGGGGTTCTTGGGGCTTGGAAACAGGGCACAGGGTCACGTGATTAACGAGATTAGGGGTGGTTTTTGCACCCGACATTGACAGATTGAGAGAGACAGACAGATTTTTGATAGAGCGATTTTTTGATGATTTTTATGATGACGAGGATTGTTGTTTTACTATTCATGGGATTTATGTTGAACCCTGTATCGCCGTGGATATGTGGAAACATGGGAAAGTGTAATTGCAGCCCTGACAACACGGTCATTTGTGATTCAGTTAATCTAAATTCGGCACCTCGTTTTGCTGCCAGTAAGAGGCATGGCCGCGACCTGATCATCTACATCGATGGCTCACAAGACTTTAGGATGGATTCAATGGCGGACACTTCAGGCTTCAAGAGTGTGATAGTGAAGGGCGGGAGCGAGCCCTTCTGTAAGGTTAGTTTATTAAGATTCTTTTTGAGTATTTTGTTTATAAATTGGAATTCAAGATCGATAGATTTGGTGCGAGATCGGAATGAGAGAGTAGTTCTGGTTTTTACCGCTTGGGGGGCATGACCAATCTTTGGCTGAGGCCACCGTAAGGTGCTGTTCCTGGCGGTGAGAGTGTGCAACAAGAAGGGTCCACGCTGTAGTGCAGTAAAAAGTCCGCTAGGGGCGCTGTTTGTAGTATTTTGGTCAGCCACTGCACAGTACTGACATCTGGGGTGCGTATAATGCATTAAGTTTGACAGCCGACTCTGAGCAATGCTAGAGAATTAAAAAATTAACTTTTTAGTTATGAAACTTCCGTTAGAAGATATCAGTAAATTTAAATGTTTATTTTAATGTTTTTTCAGGTGATGGTAGCCGAGTACCCCTGGGTAACGTGCGAATACCCTGAGGTCCTTAAGACTAAATGCACAGGACCAAAGTGTCATGAAATGAACAAGAAGACCTTGAAAAGAGAAAGGAATCTAAAGATAACGATCGACGAAGATGAGGATGGGGACTCCACTATAACATATAGTTCAATGACTACGAGAACAACCACGACAACGACGACGACTGAAGGAAGGAGGGAGGTGACGGAGGAGGGAAGGAGGAGAGATTGGAAGATGGAAAGTGGAGGCGAGAAGACGAGGAAGGAGGAGACGGAGGAGGTGTTGCAAGGAGTTAGAGAGGAGGAGAAGGAGGAGGAGGAGGAGGTGGAAGGAGACAGAGAGGTGGAGGTTGAGGAAGAGGTGAGAGAGTGGAGGGCAACGGAGATGACGACCAGGACCAGCCAAAGGACAACGAAGAAATGACAACCAACAAGGACAACACAGACCAGGAAATCGACAACGACCCAGAAAACGCCCTTCGACTTGATATTGGACATGGACTGGTCGACGTGGATGTTGATAGTATGTGGCAGTGTGGCTGGCTTTGCAGTAGTTTGCATGGTAATTGTTGCGTTGTGTGTTTGTGTGAGAAAGTGCAAGGGTCAGAGGAGGGATAACGCTTGTGTAGTTTCTTTCACTAGGTGTGCTTGTGATGCATGTCTGTCTCCTTGCGATTTAGAGCTAGATGTAGGGGTAAAGGGACTTATGTTAGAGCTGCTAGTGATGAATCTATTGTAGAATATTCTTCTTTTGTTTAACTCTTTTTTTTTTCTTTTGCTTATAATTGTTAGTGGTTTGTGCTTTTGGACTTTTATGCTTTATGCTATATGTCTGTGCTAAATATTGCTCATAAATGTGCTTAATGTATTCTGCTTTCAGTTTATCGTCATATTCAACGCTGTCTGCAGAGTAGCTGTCTTACTTAGACCACATCCAGAAGAAATATTTGAATACCCTCTGAGGGACTTGGGCAGGGGCATAATCCGTTTGCTGGACTGGGACCAACCATTTGAGGAGGACTTAGACCCAGAGGAGGCACCGAGGCAAAGACGGGCTGCGAGGGCTGCACCCAGGAGGGCCGCCAGGGGGATGGATGCTGGCAACATCCTCCCAGCCAGACTCCGTGGCCAGAGACATTAACTTTTTTATGTAAACAGTAAAGTATTATTATTTTCTTAAAATCAACTTTTTTAAATACAAGATTTATTTTTCTATTTCGACTAATTGTTTTTAGAAAATTTAGGCAAACAAAAGTTTTATTTTCGACTGTAACTTTTTAAAAAATGTAATTTTGAATGTGTTGTAACTTCGTAATTTTACTTTTTGGTGACTAAATCTCGGTGCTACCTACTTACCTTAGTAAATTTACTTTTGTCAAACTTTGTTCTTGTACATATGTATATAGTTTTTTTTGTTTTTACAGCAGTTTCAAAGAGGACTTGACTTCCATAACTTTGATAACTTCTTCAAAATTACTTTTCTCGGACATCTTTATTTTAGTAAGTTTAATTCAATAACTGGTTTTTTTTTATGACTTTACTTTGTGCCAAGGTGCGCAAGTGCTGTCTAAGAAGGGAAAATACCTTTTATAGCAAGGAACTTGATGATGTAAGAAGCAGCTGACTGTATCATAAATACATGTCTTGTCCAATAATCTTGTAGCCATCCTGCATGTTTACAGAAGCTGCAGTCAAGCAGGTAAAAAATTCAGCGGGAAAATACCCTTGTCTGCAGTCATGCTCCCATAAAAAAATTTGGAGGGAAAACATGACTTGCAAATACAAAGAAAGCACATGTCTGTGCTAAAGGAGGGAAAAACAGTTACCTGTATGCACTGACTGTTAAACTATTGTTACATAAGTTTATCTGGTTGGAAGAAGAAAATGTTTGGTATGAGTTGACCTAACTATTATTTTTGATTTTTCTAAGCCATCAATAACCCTACTATAAAAACTGAATACTTTTCAGTACTGAGAAGTAAACTGTAGATTCTCGTGTAAATTGAATAAAAACAAACTGATTTTGTAATAGTGGTATTTCCAAAACTAGTGCTATTTTCTCTTTAATCTAGACCTATATAGTTTTTTAGAACAGGGTCCTTTTATAGACTATAGCAAGACATTAGACAAAGAGGGCATTCATAAAGATGAAAAAGTGTGAAAATTACCCTCTAGTTTTCTTCTTTTTTTTGAGGTCTTTAGAGGTCAAGCTGACCTTTTTGGGTTGCAACAGGATACAGGTCACGTAGCTGACGAGATTTAGGGTAACGTTTTGCACACGTCATTAACCATATTAGGCAGAGAGACTGAAAGAGAGAGAGAAGAAGCGCTTGAGACGGATTTTTTGACCACGGTTATTAAGGATTTTAGAAGGATGGGAAGATTGCTAGTCCTGCTGGCATTTTGCTGGTTGTTTGCTGCAGTTAGTGCTTGGCTCTGCGGCGGAAATGGTCGATGCTCCTGCGGACAAGGACCCCTGATTACTTGCGATGATGCTGCCCTTTATGAAGCCCCCACCTTCACGCCAAACCAGAAACGAGATAAGGACCTTCTGCTGATTCTGAATGACGCCGCTGCCTTTGACATCCAGTCTCTTGTTAAGACCCTTGGCTTTCGATCTGTCGTGATCAAGAGAGGCACCCCTGCCTTTTGTAAGGTTAGAAATTTTCATTGAATCTTTTTCGGCCAAATTGATCGGAGCTGAACACTGTTTCACAACACCGCCGCCAGGGCGATAATTTCACCAGAGTCACCAGCATGTGCTGCCAATGAAATGTAGCGGCTGTTGAGTAAAAAGTCAAGTTACAAAAGTGTAAAGTTCTGTAGTCACAAGCAAAGAAATTAGCAAGTAAATAGTGAGACTTGCAATATCACTCATGTCAAACATTTTATAAATTTGTATTCTTTCAGGTAGTACGAAAAGACTTCTACTGGATAACGAGTGAGTACACCGAGAAGGTATAATAACTTGTGTTTCTAATTTTTAATTATACTTTTTCCTTACTTTTTTTTTGGTTTAGATGTGATAAGATTTTCTTTTCAAAATTTAACTAAATAGAGGCCAGTTCCACTTTGACACTGCTGTAACTAACATGTTTGCATGATGATTTGTTTGTTTGTTTGGTTGTCATGTGAGTTTTTTCTTGATATTTTGGTTTTGCATGTCACATTTGGTCAAGCTTTTCTTGTAAATATGTAAATAATGTATATATTTTTTCTGTAAATATGTAAAGGTGCTACTTTGGTTTTCTATTTGACTATTTTAGAAAGTCAAATTGTGTATATATGTTTATTGAACTTTGTAAATACATTGTGTTGTTGTTTGTTTGACTGTGTAAATACGTTGTGTTATTGTAGAAGTCCAAGAGATATAATCTAATGAGATTGATCTGAAAATCCATGCACATGCCTTTTATAGCTAAGGCAAGACTGCTGTAGGCTTGTAGCTGTCACTCACCTGCTGCTACATGGGTATATTATAAATTAAAAAAATTAAACTGCTCCTTTCTTTCATGTTAAAAAGGTTTCTGAGACGTTTTTTTAAAAGAAATCTATGTAACAGTACATCAACAGTCTGTAAGACTCACTGGCCTGTAACAAAAGAGCCTCAAGCAATTTAGCGATAGGGCCTAGTCAATGATTGTGAACAGGCCTTTCACTGTTTTAAATGGTTCACCTTTTTGGTAATTGAGTTTTGATCTTGATCTACATCTAGATATATAGGTCTAGACTTACTTCTCATTCTATTATATTTTATCAAAAAGTAAAGCTATTCCTTGTAAAGTTCCTATTTGATAATAAAAAAGGTCTTTTCATTTTATTCAGCAAGACGGAGAGATAGGACGAAGTACACCACTGACAAAGTGAGGGAGTGTGTCAAGTGCACTGATCTTTCTTTTTTTAGGAGGTTCTTGGGGTGTGGAAACAGGGGCCAGGGTCACGTGATAAACGAGATTAGGGGTAGTTTTTGCACCCGACATTTTCAGATTGATTTAGAGATAGAGAGATTTTGATAGAGAGTGTTTTTGAATGATTTTGATGATGACACGGATAGTTGTTTTGTTATTCCTGGGATGTATGTTGGACCCTGTCTCAGCCTGGATATGCGGTAATATGGGCAGATGCACTTGTACACAGGACAATGCTGTAATTTGCGATTCCCAGAATCTCAATTCGGCACCACGATTTGCCGCGAGCAAGAGACATGGCAGAGGTCTGATCATGTTCATTGATTGATCCCAGGACTTTCGCATCGATTCAAAGGCTGACGCGACCGGTTTCAACAGCGTGATAGTGAAGGGAGGAAGCGAGCCCTTCTGCAAGGTTGGTTTATTAAGTGTCTTTTGTCTATAATCGAAGTGAGGTAGTAGTTCTGGCTTTTACTGCAAGGGGCATGTGTCAGATTTTTTCTGTGGCTACCATAAGGTGCTGTTCCTGGCGGCGAGAGTGTACAACAAGTCTAGGCCATGCTGTGATGCTGCAAAAAGTTCGCTAGGGGCGCTGTTAGACGTATTTCGTTCAGTCACTGTACAGTATTGACATCTGGGGTGCGTCTTTGCAATGCTGGAGAATTAAAAAATTAAGTTTATAGCTATGAAACTTTCTTTAGAAGATATCAGTAAATTTAAAGGCACACAATCGTCAAAACCAAACTTTTAATATAAATGTCTATCCATAAATGAATGGGGGTTGTTGAGTGCGTATACATAATATAAGAGAAATTGGCTTTAACCAAGCGCAGTAAATAATTTGTAAAAGTGACAATTTCATAAAAAATGTGTGGCTCTTCTCTCTGCCATGTTGTATTTTTGTGTGACGTAGGATTGGAGCTCCCCCCCCTCCTCCTTGCCCAGGCCAAGTTCAATGGAGAGTGGCTGGTCACTCATGCATGCATTCTATTGTTTTAGGCTGCTGTGAGGAGTGCGATCTAATAACAGGAGGCAGCAACTCATGGGCAAATCTAACAGCCATGTGGAACCAGTCAAGCATGCTGTTTACTTATTGCCCAGCCCAACGTCAGCTGTCCACTTTCCTAGCAATAGGTGTCGCTTTTGACTGTGCCAGTCTTGGCTTTGGAATCTTGAATAAAAATCTTGTATTTCATGGGTTAATTCTTTGCAAAATTCGGAATAAGCAACATAATATATTTTTCAATGAGAACCTCAAGGCTCTCAAATGATAAAAAAAGTGCATTACAGTGGTCCTTTAAAGGTTTATTTTAATGTATTTTCAGGTGAGGGTAACTGAGTACCCCTGGGTAACATGCGAGTACCCAGAGGTCCTGAAGACAAAATGTAAAGGACCGAAGCGTAATACAAAGGGCCAGAAGACATTGAAGCGAGAAAGGAACCTGAAAATAACTGTTGATGAGGGTGAAGATGGGGAATCAACTATCACATACAGCTCGCAAACGACCAGGACAACAACAACGACGACTATGCCAGAGGGAAAGAAGGAGGTGACCGAGGAGGGAAGGAGGAGAGACCTGAAGATGGAAAGTGGATGTGGAGGAGAGAAGCAGAGGAAGCAGGAGGTGGAGGTGGTGTTGAAAGGAGTGAGAGAGGAGGAGGAGGCGAAGCGGAGGTGAAAGGACCCGTTGAGGTTGAGGAAGAGGTGAGAAAGTGGAGGACAACAGAGATGCCGACAAAGAAAGGACAATGGACCAGGACCACCCAATCAACAACGACCGGAAAATGGCCTTCGACTTGAACTTGGACTGGTCAACATGGATGCTAATAGTATTTGCTTATGTAGCAGGCTTTGCCGTAGTTTGCATGGTAATTATTGCTTTGTGTGTTTGCGCAAGAAAGTGTAGGGGCAGGAGGAGCGATAATGCTTGTGTAGTTTCTTTTACTAGGCTCGCTTGTGATGCATGTCTGACTCCTAGCGATTTGATAGCTAAATGTAGGGGTAAAGGGACTTATGTTAGAGCTGCTACTGAAAAATCTATAGTAGAATATTCTTCTTTTGTCTAACTTTTTTTCTCTTGCTTATCAATGTTAGTGCTTTGTGCTTTTGGGCTTTTATGCTTTATGCTTTTATGCTTTATTTTTGTGCTAATTATTGCTTATAAATGTGCCTAATGTATTCTGCTTTCAGTTTATCGTGATCTTAAACGCCATCTGTAGAACTGCTGTATTGCTGAGAACACACCCTGAGGAGATCTTTGAGTACCCTCTGAGCGACTTGGGTAGGGGCATCATACGATTGATAGGATGGGACCAACCATTCGAGCAGGACCCAGCCCCAGAGCCAGAACAAAGACAAAGACAGCCAGCAAGGGGAGTACCCAGGAGGGTGGCCCAGGGGCTAGATGCTAAAAACATCTTACCAGCCAGACTCCGAGTCCGAGAGAGTGACTTTTTTTTGTAACTTTTTTTTAAATGTAAACCATAAAGTATTATTAATCATTATGTTCTTAATCTTAACTTTTTATAACATTTATTTTTTATTTCGACTAAGGCCACACCAAATAAATTTTATGGATGACGGATTTTTTTGAGAAAAAAATGGAGCGAGCGAGCGAATTTTTTTTTTAAATTATTTTTTAGATTAATTTTAGACAGATTTTCAAGTGCAAGCGAGCGAATAATTTTTTTAAAATTTTAATTTTACATTGCAAAAAAGGTGCAAATTTCAGGCGAGCGAAAAATTTGAAAGGTCTTCATGAAGCTCAATCCTTCCAACTTGAAGACTTAAACGTGAGTGACAGTTTTTAGCAGTGAGTGTCTGTGGTTTGCCAGTTATCCAACCAGACCAGTTGTTCTAATGTCATTATAAACTTCTGGTTGACTCGTGTTGCGTGTTGAAATACTTGAGATTTTACATGCTTCCAAAATGATTTGAAAATAGTTTTAGTGAATTGGTATATATTTACTCAAGGAAATACACAGGTCATCTCCAAACAAAATTATTTAGATTACTATGTGTCTTATCTTCATACTTGTTCTTACCATTTGTATTTACATTAGCAGTATTATTATTTTTTTTCATTGTTTTTCCGGAAAAAAAGAAGTTTTTTCATATTTGCTGATGAACTATGGCTACTATTGGTTAGAATAATTTCTTTACATAGGGCTAGATCCATTAATATTTTCATTTAATTCTTCAGTTTGTCATTCGTGTGTTATTGATGGGTGGGGAATCAACAATTTTAGGTGAACCTTCATGAACAAAATGCCTGGATATATTTGTGGCTTCATCAAGCCTCATTGTATTAGTATGATAGTGTCTATATTGGGCAAGTAAAGATCTTAAACTTGAGGAGATTGTGTAACATGTTGAGGGCTCTTTATCTCAACAATCAATTGAGCTTAGAGGGCTGCATGTAGAACTGGGCTAGGAGGGTTGCACTTACCATATCTAGCTATCTGAGGCAGGTAAAACAGATAATGTTAACAGTAGCAGGCATTCAAATTGAAAAAGCAAAGGCAAAAGTAGATTTAGGTAAAATTAGAGTGGCTACAAGTGGCTACAAGTGGCTACAAGGCAAGAGAGAGAGAGAAACTTAGTGCTTATGAGCCACCCAAAACAAATGAAAAATGGTTCTGATTAATCCAACAATCACTTTTTTAACTGTCTCTAAAACATTTAAAAGCCATCCATACAACTACTAATCTGCTTTGAGCAAGCTAAGCATAATCTGCGATTTCTAAAATGGGGTCTACCATTTTTGTACACCCAATGGTTGTGTTTTTGTGTTCATTTGACCTGGAAAAATCCATGCGAGCGCAAAATTAATTTAGAAATTAATTTTAATTTTAAATTCACAATTTTAGGAGCGGCGATTCCGTCATCCATAAAATTATTTTGGTGTGGCCTAATTGTTTTTTTTTGGAGAAAATTTACACAAACAAAAGTTTTATTTTTCTGTTGTAACCTTTTTTTAAATATATAAGTAATTTTGAATCTGATGTAACTTTGTTATTTTACTTTTTGGTGTCTAAATTTCGGTGCTGCTTGCCATTGTGAATTTACTTCTGTCAATCTTTTTTTTTTTGTATATATGTATATAGTTTTTTGTTTTTACAGCAGTTTCAAAGAGGACTTGACTTCGATAACTTCTTTCTTCTTCAAAATTACCTTTTTTCGGACATCTTTATTTCAGTAAGTTTAATTCAGTAACTTCTTTTTTCAAAAATGACTTTAGAACAGTCTCTTTTTTAGTAAATTTATTTAATGCTAACCTTCCAGAAGTCACTTTCTGTTTTAGAAACTGCTGTAAATCTTTTTGAAAGCATTATTAATTTTGGTGTCACTGTTGATTTTCAGAGCATTCTTTTATATGTAGACATATATATGAAAGATTTGATTATTATTGGCCATATCTTGCACATATGTAAATAAGTTTTGTTACATTGTAAATACGTTAACTTGTATATAAGTTTTGTTAACTTTTTAAAAAGCAAGTTTTGCTTGCTAAACATATTTTTTCGAAGTGCTGGTCACTGATATTTTTAACTTAATTTTACCAACCTATTCTTTAACCTACTATTTATTGTAAAATACAATATTTTGAGTAACTTGTCTTCATAAATATATATTTCTATAAGTTAAAAAAAAAGCTTATGAAAATATCAACCACTGTCACACTTGTCTCACCTTTTCAGGTTCTCTACAACATCTCTGAATACCAGAATTCAGGACAAAACCATCGCTGATCGCTACTTACGTACTGTCATCTTAACTTTCTTTCAACTTTCCCAAGGCAGCTGCCCGCTGAACACCTTTGCACCCAAGGTGACGAACATTTCTCACTATTGTGTTTCGTTTTTGAAAACCTACTTGCAGTCACTGCAACATTTGTACTCAATATCTAACCAGGCTTCCTTTCATTACAGATGGCTGCACTCAGCACAGTGAACGCTTCAGCTGATTTTTCAAGACCTATTCAAATTAATCGCCTCTCCACAGTCAGATCCTTCACAGACCGCAACAATAGAGAACAACAAATGGCAACGGCGGGAATTGCGGACGACACAACGGTGCTGAAAGCCTCCATTTATGTCCAACACTTACAAAACATGCAGCTAGACCGATGTTTCTTGGCTAAAAACTATTCGTTTTCCAACAACACCGTTATCCTTAAAACCACATCAAGGGTCTTTAGAACCAACAGCACTTTCGCAGTTACAGACCAGGCACGCCTTTCAGCAGAGGAAATAGTACATCCACCTTCGCCTACCTGGCCCATCGGTAACATTGGCTTAAGGGACACCCCTAATTTGATATCAGTAACAAGCACAGTCTCCTCGGTGACGGCTACATCAACTGTAATGGTACTCAGGGAAGAAGTTAAAATTCGCAACGCGACGTTGCAGGATAACACAGGCTCAACACAAATTACTCTCTGGAGAGAATTGGCTTCTAAACAAATTGAACCTGGCCAAACGTACACTATCACACACATGACAGTGACCACTTTCCAAGGTCGGAAGCGACCAAGTTCAACACGCCACAGTACCATCAACATCTCGCAACTGCCTGAAATCTCCAAAAACATCACCGTCATTGGAGCGTACCAAGACGACCTCGCTTACAACTTAATCACTGAAGATGGTGACGAGTACTTGGTCGACACCGCTGCACTAGCACCTTTTCTCCAATGCCCCCTAGAAGACGTTGAAAACACGCTCATGAATGCTTTACCATTGGACACCACCATCGTCCAACAGAAAGGCAGTTATTTGTCTTCTGTAAATGTACTGTTGTAATCTTCATAGACAATTCAACTACACAAGTCAGCCGCTGAGTACCAAAAGGGACCTAGTGCCATAGCAAGCAAATGACACTTGGTCCCTTTTAGCACTCAGCAGTCAAAGTGTTATAAAAGTAGATCAACTTGTACATCGCCACGCTCAATACCTCAGTATTATGTTGACTTTCTTGATATTACACTGTGGGTAATAATCTTGTCACTTGTGCCTCTGCTATCCACTGTATCCATCTTTACCACATAGATGTTCAGACCTCTGTCCACCAGAAGGGACTTAGTGCCATTGCAATATAATGGCACTTAGTCCCTTTCTGTGCACAGCTGTCAAAATTATCAATTGTGCCTGTGTTATCCTATTGCCATTTCAAGAATGTGTGCAGAAAAAGGTCGCTTATTAGAAGATAGATAATTCATTGCTTATTCCTGCACTAGCCAACTTCTGCGAACTACACAACATAGATAGACAATTAGATGAATTATAGAATTTCCATTACTTTCCCTATATGATTTCACTACTGCATAGTCACACTGGGACTTGTAAATCCTTCATTTCTCAAAGCCTGTGAAGAACAACCTTAACTACACTTCTTTATAAAAACTTCCCATCTTGCTCCTATCAATCATCTTACAAGAAGCACATCATTCGAATAACAAATGTACTACAAATTATGCCGCAAACATGACCAAAAGGCTGTCACAAAAAATGCAACTTTCCCATTCATTTCCCATTTTTGCCGAAACCCTCATGACCACTAATGCCTATAACCTATCCCAGCCTGACTTTGCATTTTTCACCTATGTCTTGCATTACAAATACTAGCATAAGACCCGTGAAAGCATGGGTGTGAGGGAAGGGTGAAATAAAAGGTGTTTTCCTATGGTGTATGTTCAGAGTATGAGGAAACATCATGTCACTTTCTGTGACTGTAATTTGAACATGAAACCCGGCTAAGGACATTGTAGGCAATACAGAAAAGCTGCTTGTAAGTTTTCACAACTGGACAATGAGTAGTTTTGTCGGAGTAGCGTAAGGGGTCCATGAATTAATAGTATGATTACAATTCACTGTATAATTACGTTGATCAAACGAATGAACTAGGCCCACTAGGTCACCACCATGCATATGTCGGAGACATCGTCCGTTATGCCACTTACCAAATTGCCTTGTTGAAAACTTACAAGTGATTTTTCATGTCAAGAACTTTCGATACACTTACCACAACATTGCATTATAAACCATTATAACAGTGCTGCAATCTATCCCATTTCGCACTCAAAATTCCTTTCATGACAATACCAATATCAGTTCTTGTATCCCAACAGTGCAATTTGTAAATCAACATGGCGTACACCCCTGTGAGATGTGACTATAATACAACGATGTTCATTAGCCTGTCACAAAAGTGAAATTATGCAATTCTTTGACACAAACCTCAACATTTCCTCTACTGTCCATACCTGCATCACATGTCAAATTTCAACTCATTTCAAGCTCTTTTACAAGTTGCCGAAGCCCACTTATCTTCCTTGCTCTTCACCAACTCGTAAAACACCTTCAACTGACCAGAAATCCAAGATGCAACCCACACAGGGCCCGTACCACACTTTGACACCTTGGCCCCTATGAATTTCACACTTTCACTTTATGCGACACTCACATCATATCGTTGTACAGCCACAAGGGCTCGACCCAAACATGTGGAAAAGCCTCTTATAACAATTTGAGTCTTTTACCCATGGTAGCATGTATATATCCCTATGTTCCTACATTTGTGTGTCAACTCAAAAATTTTTACAAAAGCCCACTAGACTCCTGTCACGCACAGCTCAGGATCATAGTGCATTATGCGTTATACAACGACTACAGTTGCTTTCAGATGTCCAACCCTCCATGCTTTCAAATGCATTCCACCACTTACCAACACCTAATTTCGGATATTTCTCCAAGTATTTTACTTTCGCAAATGATTATCCCCAATTTCCGAATATTGCCTTTATACCTTTTCTTTCGTAGCTTTTTCCAAACCATTAATTTCACAACTTCTCATTTATATAACTGCTTACGCATTGATTCTCCCAACTAATTCCTATCGCCACTACAATACCTGCTTAGTCACTATAATGATTTCAATTGTAATGACCCCTGCCACTACATATCCCACACAAATTTACAGCTGCATAACCCTTCTTTAACTTCACACAATTGTCATATATGTCAACCTTCTATTCCAAACAATAACCACAATACTACTTGATTTCACATTTTGCTGACATTCCAGTTAATTTTTTCGATGGAAGAACACAAGGAAAAGAAGACAACTCCTCATCGTCACCTTGACCAAGATATGTCGACTGTGTGAGACGCATGGATGGATGGATGATTGGGGCTTTACGTCCTGAATTTATGCACTTGGTAGGCTAATTAGGACAGGAGGCGGACAAAGCAATGAGGCAAAGGATGATTGAAACAGCCGTCCAACATAGGCCCAGGTGCCCCGGCAAGAGTTGGTTTGAAACCTAGACCCAGCCATTAGCAGCCCAGCACGTTATGACCCAACCCTCCCCCCTTCGACTGTGTGAGAGTGTAACTCAATTTTGGCTGATAAAATGCAAAAAAAATTTCAAGATTGATATAAATCATGACAATGACTTTGTTCATGGACATTTGCACAGTTGATAAGCCCGGTCAGACAAGAAGGTTGACCTAGTTTTCAAACCTCATTTGCTGTCATTGCACAGAGAAGATGGATCATGTGAGGTCTGTGATACAATCAAAGACCAAAAATGTAGTCAGAGGATGTCAGGTTATTAGCTTCTCTAACACAAGAAGCAAAATAGACCACCTGAAGAAGAAGAAAGTGTGTTGTGGAAAACATCTTCATGCTTTCAATAACTTGTCAAAGGCTGACAGGAAGTCTTTGCAGAAGCTCCCAACTGTTGTGTGTTCGGCGTGGCAGACTTTGTATCACGGCGATTCAGCCGGAAGTGCCACACATAATTATCAACCTCCATCGCCATGGACCAGGAGGATGTTGTGCCACAATCGGAGGAAACATCAGAACCAAAGGACACCACTGGAGACAAGATCACACACTAGGCAAACTGATAGCCAATGACTTTTGTTTGTACATTGTTCTAGGTTGTTGTGACTTAACAAATTGCTTTGAAAACATGTCTTTAATGCAGGTGCGCCTGGGCTCAACGAGAAGATACCCGTCATTCAAACCTATGATCCAGGTGTTGTCACAGGTAGGCTTAAGTGTAGCGAATATTACCTCTCTATATAATGCTATCCCCATTGGTTTTCCTTGGGTGGGCGGGCTGGCAGGCGGGTGGGCAAGCGGGCGTCCGGATAACCTGGCGTCCCACTTGTACATTGGGAGTAATGCCAAAACTATGGGAAGTATACTTTTTTTTTTCCGGACATTATTGTATCTTTTATCCTAGTTGTGTAAATTTTAGAAGATAAAGTAAGGTCAACCCCTTTTTTTAGTTATTTGCATGAAAATTAGATGTGAATGAATCAGACTGCCTTTTGCTGAATGGAGCACTGGAGAAGTCTTGATTATGTAAGGTTATGTCAAATGGTCATTGTGACTGAAGCCAAGATCACATGGGTAAAGACTTCAATGGATATCAGGCTTGGCTGCTCCATGTCTCTGTATTGTGTAATTGTAACATAATCTTATGTCATTCACAGTTGGTGGTTAAGTGGCTCGCTAATATGAACAACACATCAAAAGCAGCAGTCAAGAAATTATGGAGATACTTTAATGAAGAAAAATCTTTCAAAATGTAATTTTCCAAAATCTCCTTTTATTAGTTAAAATCTACTTTATTCTGCAAATTGTCATTTTTATTTTACTTCGTTTTTCTTCCCTAATGGCTATGCACTCAATACTACAATGATTATCAGGAGTTACTAAAGTATATTTTTATGAAAATAAACATACAATATCAGTTGTGAAAATCACGGCAAAATTAAAATGGCCTTTTAAACATCTTATTATTGTTAGACAACTACATGGCATGATTCACTTATTGTCTGAATCATACAGGCCGAAAGAAAATGTTGATAGAGAGAAAAAACTCTAATGATAAATAGATTCAGATAAAAATTGGTTCCTATAGATGGAGATTAGAGACTGAAGTATTATAAGCTGTCAAGTCAATCGGAATTCCGAAATGGCAAATGGCTTTATTTTTCTTAATTATTGTCTGTGCCCATGTTTCAACTGTTGAGTTCTCCAGTATTTTTTGGGGTGAGCGGCCTGTCCTGCTTCACCCCCCTGCAGAATAGCCTGCTGAATAGCCGAGGGTATGCTACTGTGCAGCCTTCGTTTTTTTATTCCTTGTTGATTTTTATTTTAATAATAATATGATTTGAGAGTACTGAAAAATCTACATAAATATATATAATTCAAAAATAGAAAAAAACGAAATGGTTTTGTGCCTTACCTTCTGGTACACTATATAAGTTACGCTGTAATTAAAAAAATTATTATTTTTTAAACCAATGAAATGTGCTGAACCAAGCGCTCATGAAAAAAAGAAAAGTCGATCAAAACACACATCAAAACTAACCAAAGAAGACAATGCCTTTGAAGTATGAACATTGTGTTCTTCGAACTTGGATTGATTTTTAAGAATTGTCTCTTAAGAGAGAACGCTCCAAAAGAATGTTCAAATTGTTGATGGTGACCTTTAAAAGACTTTAAAGAAACCATTAAATTTAAAAACATGTAGGTGAAATCATCCGCTTCTAGTCCATCAGCAGTGCATACTCTCGGAACATGATATTATGATGACACTAAACAGGGTTCTACGGGATGTTCGTAAACAGCAGTGACCAAATGGACTAATGTGGAGGTTGACGATCAGATAGAGTGGGTTGTTGGTAAGCATTTACCCCACGCGTGCAAGAAGGAAGACAACATTGACGCCAGAATTAGATCCGTGCCTGGATTGCAGAATTTGCGAGGAACTTTGATCAAACTTCAAATGTTATCAAGTGGTAAAAAAAAACTGTGCCACATCATCTCTCAATGATGAAATGAAGATGGTAGAGGACCTGCCACAAGCCTGGTGAACATTACTACGACTATTGGGTCACACCATCCTGGATAGCATTGTTCAGGAGCGTCCATGCGTAGGATGGTGACTTACTTCTGGCTTATAGTGGAGAGCCTGAAGTTCCACTTGGTTGCGTAACAATGGGCCTTTGTTGGAGCTGTCACATCAATCATATGACAAAGAATTCTTTAGGGCTTTGTTGTAGCTGTCACATCAATCATCAAAAAAACCAGTATAACCTGTTTTGGGCTGGAATGCGGTCAAGCAGGGTAGAAACAGGTCACACAGGTTTGGGGTGGAATGGAATGCAGTCAAACAGGTTTTGCTCTGTAGAACCAATCAAGCAGGTTTTTTTTATTTGAAACAAGTCAAACAGGTTTTAGCATTTTATTTAGAACATTTTTGTGTG
This sequence comes from Platynereis dumerilii, assembly GCA_026936325.1. Taxonomy (NCBI): domain Eukaryota; kingdom Metazoa; phylum Annelida; class Polychaeta; order Phyllodocida; family Nereididae; genus Platynereis; species Platynereis dumerilii. The sequence continues at coordinate 38,523,621 of JAPTHN010000011.1, read as the reverse complement.
TGTTCTGAACCTTAAAAAAGTTTGAAATTTTCAACCAATCATATGTTGCCACAGCATGAAAGCACTCTTCCATGAGTTTTGGAAAGTGTGTATATAACTGTGTGTTTGTGGAGGTAGAAGCACTCACTTATTTTCTGCAATTTGTGTTGGATACTTTTTGTGAAGAGAAAAAGAAAGATGGCTTCTGCTCAATTTGATGCTACAATGATGGAAACTTCTTCTTCTGACGTTACTCCTGCTTCAGCTGCTGTGAAGCCTACGGTTGCAGTTCCAGCTTTAAAACATGATTTGAGCGACAAGACAAAGGTTACTGCACATCCTGGTGACAAGTGGAAAGCAGTGTATGTTACTCTCAGCCGAGTGTCTCTATCAAAAGCAGGTTGGCGTAATGTGCATATTTCGAAGAGATCATTTGAAAAGCTTGCTGAACATTTTACTGAAATTACCCAAGCTTTGGCGAAGAAAACTACTTATCACCTGATGCTGACAAAGAAGCAGCACATCATGACTACAAGATTCGCCCGTGGTGACAGAGAACCACTTTACTTCTGCAGCTTGCTACACCCTGTTAAGGACCAGGAAACTTTGCATGTCGATGACGAAATGAACCATGCTAAGACAATAAATATCAATCCTCAGGAAATGGCTAAGTTCGTGCAAGTACGTGAGAGCATGTTGGAAGTTATTCGCACCAGGAACACTCATTCTGAAGCGGAAGAGAGCATCAACCTCACTGGATGGAGATGGCAGGCAAAGCATGCGAAAGTGCTTTCCTCCCAAGTATTTCGTACAAAGGATGACTGTCGTAATGGCGCACAATTATACTACTTTCATGTCAACAGGGATGTCATGCAAGCGCAACCATTGGACCTGGATTTCGAAAGTTATTACAATTTCCACGAACTGTCAATACCTCGACCAAGCAAACTTCAGGTCATCGAACATATTGCATTTGCTACTTGTGTTGAGGCTCTCAAGGTTAAGGAGATATCTTAACCTGCTCCTGCTGAAGATGTTGCTGAAGTGATAAGACATTTTGATGTTCCAATGTTCAAGGTTGCATGTAAGAAAGTTTTAATTATGATTGGTTGCAAAAACCTATACTTGTGTAATGAAATCGTTGATATCTTTCTTTATACAGGTGGTATGTCAAAAGTACGCACTCAGCTTCAGAGTGAAATTGCCATGCTGGAAGATGGCATTTATACTCTTCTTATTGACAATTGTTATGAAACTGTCCGTGTTGAAATGGCAGGTCCATGTTGAAATCTAAAATAGTCTTACTAACCATGTTGTAATCTTAATATGATTATGTCACTTTAATCGATTTTTTTAGATGACTCTTACTAAACATGTGTAATCTTAATATGATTATGTCACTTTAGATGTGCTATGATTATGTCACTTTAGATGTGCTATTATAATGTGTTTGTGCCATTGCCATATCAATTTATGTATATTCTTGCTTTTCATCTAGAATATATAATGTGTTTGTGACATTGCCATATCAATTTATGTATTTTCTTGCTTTTCATCTAGAATATAAAGCTATTAAACTTGAACATCTCTAGTTTGTTTTCTTATTATAAAATAAGTAGGGAGAACAAGACAATGAATACATTGAAAAAATACAACTTTGGCTTTATTATAATAGAATGGACAATCATTTACAATAATTATTTCAAGATTCAAAATATGTATTCACAATAGAAATAAATATGTATTCACAATAGAAATAAGAATAATAAATAAGAAACGACTTTACAATAATTATTTCAAAATCAGAAGAAGAAGAAGAGTAGTTTCATCCTGAACAATTTTCCAAAATCATTCTGTTTGGTTATGTTGCAGGTTCAAAGATCTTGGGCTCTAAATAATTGCCAAGCATTCTGTTGGAAAAAATAATAATAACACTGTCTTAGTATTATGGTAACTAGAATATGTTTTTTTACTTCACTTCAAATAACAATTGTCTAATGCTGATATCAGTAAGTAATACTTGTGTCCAGGGTAAATATATGATAATAACAAAGGAAGATGAATTAAAGAAACTGAGACCAGGGTGAATAATGACTAGTAATAAAATGAAAATAAATAATATTTGACTAGTAATAAAATGAAAATAAATAATATTTGACTAGGAAGAAAAAAAAAAAACCCGTAAAAACTGTTACTTTTAGTAACTTTAGTAACCATAAGGTATGGTGTCAAATGACCCATCAACTAAACATCTCTTATTGTAGGTCACTCTGAACTTTTTCAGCTCCTCTCTACTGAACAGTACAAAACGTCTTTTACAACGTCTTATCTTGTCATAACGAGCTTGTATGTAGTCAAGCTCGCCTTCCGGTAAAGGGTATTTGTCAGGATCTGCCCAAAATAAGACCAGCTGACTTATTGTTGTAAAGTTCAACTTTTTACAATTTTCGTAATTCAGTGTCTGCCCCTTCAATTTGACTATTTGCTTCCCTTGTTTGTCAAAAAGGAGTAGGACTTGGGGCCGCTGCTGACAAAACGTGTGATGTATTCATCATCGTCCAACTCATTTGTCCACTGACCTAAATTATTACCCAATTCCGGTTTATACTGTTCAGTATCACCCTCGTCATACTCATAGACTACCGAATCTGTATAGAAATACAGTACTCTCTCCCCTAGTCCTTTGAGGGCTTTGTACAAACGACGTCTACCATTGGAGGTGGTGAATGCCGCTATGAATACATTGACATGCTGTATTTCAGGTAAAAAACTCTGGGCATGTTCATATTGGAGGAGACAACGGTCTTCAGATAACACATTGATATCTTTCAAGTGTAATGTTGGGTCACATACAACTTTGAACAATTCTACTGCATCCGTTGCTAATTGGTGTATTCTGTGACTATTGTGTTCCCCGAACTTTCCCCAGAAGCTATTCAATAATAATTTGTTTGTTGCTCTCTTCCCCGAATTGTAAACTATATTGTCACTTTCCAAGTCTATCCCCTCAGCTTTAAAATAATCTTCTACATAGGCTGCCTTTTCCTCTTCTGTCATGTTCTGTCTAGGCCAGCCGGAAGCTTCCTGTTTACCCTTCAAAAACAGGTTGACATAATCAGTGAATATTCCAGAGCCCTCCAATTCTCTGTCATACTGTGATGTCTTTTCGAAGTGGTAGACCTCATAGACTTTTACTATCTCATAACCCTCAGCTAGGGCATCTTCGAGATCAATGGTAGTCCATGTTCCTGTCAGGTCCCTCTGTTCGTCAGGGCAAACACACTTCTGCTTGTTCAGAGAATGTGCACACCTTGCACAAAGAGGAAACAGCAGCTTCCCATTACTCCTAACTGGTAGGCAAGGGTGGTACAGGGCCCTTGGGGCTCTCACTCGACATTGCACAATACCAAAGTAATTGGAAATGTCATTAGAGCCAGGATCTACGATGACCTTCGGTATACCAATGGGAAAATGTCATTTTTCAATACCATTGGATAGAGAGAGCAAATGTCAACGTATCCTATTTTCCTACCTTCTGTGGCCTCACTGTAGAGCTTAACAGCATTAGTTCTACCCCCATAGAAGGCATCACGAGGGTCTAGTCGCGGTTTTAAATCTAGCTCCTCAGCCACATCTAAAATTTGTTGATTCCGACCTTTCATAGCATTGAATTCACACTCCCAAATGACATGAACCTCCATTTTCATTTCTTTCCTCAAATAGTCAATTCGACTCATTGTGCGCTTGTACAACACATCAAGGGGTTCACCTGTGTGAGGGTGACAAAGTGAGGGTATATTGGGACTGAAAGGATAGCACTTTGGACATCCATGGAATGCACATCCCATGAACTCCCAGGCAGTCTCCTTTCCTGTTACCTCATCTTTGTGATAACCATCAAGTTTCAACCACCCTCCTGATGCTCTGTTATTCTGCACTTTATGTTCACCTCCATTACGTGCATGCTGTATGGAAATGTCACGTCTCCTAGCTTCGTATTCCAGCCACACTATAGATGACATACTGTGGTTGTCTTGAACACCAAAGCCTGTAGAGGGCATCAAGGCAAAAGGTGTGCACTTGAAAGCTCTTTCCACCACCTGTACTGAATTAGGCTCAACAGAAGCACCTTCTGAGTCATAAAACTTACTCACTTGGTTTGTGTTGTACTCTACCAAAGTCCTCCCATCCTCTACTTTAACTTCAAATTCTTCTGTAAGGAAGAGGTATCTGAAGGTAGCCATACATACACTAGCCAAAGTGTTGTATTGGAAGGGGTCTATTCCCACCCTTTTAGTTTTCCTCTCCCCTCCCTCACCTACATCTATGACCTCTTCCTTTGAAGTAATTCCTATTAACCATTTTCTGAATGCATTGCAGCTTTCTTGGAGGATGTTGACATCATCCTCACAGTACTGATAGATTTCCTTTCTGAAATCAAACTCCTCACCCCTCTGCTGTTCGTACCAAACCATGAACTCCTCTCGGACCTTGGGTTTCATGGAATTGACTCCATAATACTGGGGTTCGGGTAATGGTCCAATGTAATCCCAATTCTCCTTTCTGTTGAAGAAGACTGGGAATGTACCCTTGCGAATACCTGTAAGGCCAAATACTTTTGGCATTTGTGCCAATGGCATGGGTAGGAAGTTGAGTGAATCTATTACCCTGAATTTGCCTGTTCCGACAGCCATAACCTTGCTTCCCCTCAATATCATATTGGGTTTTCTTGTCAGATTGTTCAATATGTATCGCATTAGAAAGTAACAATCATATGCCTGACCATTATGGAAGATCAAGGTGTATCCTTCAAAGGGTCTGTCAAAAAAGAACCTGCAGAACTCATTGGCTACATCTTCACCAAAAAAGTCAACTCCTCTCCTGCCACAGTCATTAGTCTTCATGCAGACATTGCGAAGGTCATCTCCTCTTCTGTGTCTGCCTAAAGACGAACGACAATTGGCACAAGGGTTTCCGCAATAAGCGCAACGAGGGTTCTCACGATAACTTGACCCCTCGCAGTGTTCACATTGCCAATGAGTCACCACCAAATTTGGTGTATGCACCTCGCCAAGGGGATCTGTCTCAAAGTCAGCAAACATATATTTGGGTGAAATGGCTTTAGGCTGCTTTTGGCGCATGTAGCAATAGTGAACACCAGTCACCTCCTGTTTGCATATTTTACAAGTTCTGTAGCCACAGTGGTGTACTGCGCCCGGCCAATAAAAATATGTGCAATCTAGACATTTGTGCCACTTTGAGCATGAACCATTTGCAATGTGTGCATCAAAGCAGGTCTGTGAATTTAAGTATCTGTTGCAGACATCACAAACCCTCTTCTCTTCTTCAATGACCAGACAAGAATCAGTTCCACATGATCTGCATATATTCTTACATGAGTGCTTTGCCTTTGCCTTCATTTTGTAGCACTCTTTGCATTCTGGACAGAATATTACATCACGGAACATCATCACAAGATTCACCACAGCGTGAAAATGTCCTGGGGTACGGTCATCATCTTTCATTTTAGCATAGAAGAGATACACTGTCCTTTGTCTTTCTTCACCACCAACATATATCGGCCTAGTGTCAGTACCAGACTGGAATACTATAACCTGAGCATTCACAGTCCTCTCAAAAGCTGCAATGTCTGTGAATGCTGGTGTATAATCGAGAGGGAAACCAGCCCTTTCTTGCAGTGCCTTGGCTTCTCTAGTCAATTTGGTTCTATGTTTATTGTACAATTGATCTAAGTAATTTTGTGCTGACTTTATCTCTTCCTTATTTCCCCCCTCCCCTGCTTCTATTCTTTTCAACTTTGCCAGAGCAACAATGATCGATCTAGCAAGACATAAGTTATCTGTAACATTGGTTTTAGATACTGCCTTAGAGTATTTTAGAGAATTTCCCTCCCCAAACAAGTAATTTAACCCTGTATAATGTCTTCCTGCTCCTCTGGGGTTGCGTATTATGGCCACTTGGATTTCAAGAGGTTCATCAAGAAATAAATTTTGATCAGACTGCAATATACTCTCCAAGTGATCACATATCAACCCAACATTCATATCTCTCAAGGGCATAAGCCCAATGCAACGGGGTGCATTGAAGGATTTGTTAGAAATATAAAATCTCACAAGATCATTAGAATTGTAGCACTGGTTCAACCTCTCGATTATACTGTCTATAACGTCCAGCAATTCTCCTATCACATCAGCCAGAAGCACTCTGTGCCATGACTGATTGAAGTTCACCCTGTACACAATTTCTTTAGCCAATCCTGCTGCAAATTCTATCTCCTTTGTTTTTATCATGATATTTCTGTGAAAATTTAGAGAATAATCATCTCCACTGAACAACATGTTGGGGTCAAATTCTTGACTGATATCACTGAAATCACTGCCAGGGGAGGGAGGTGATGGTGGTAAGTTATTCTCACCTCTATCTCCCTCATCCATGTTCCCATTACCCTCACCTCCCTCATCCATCTCCTCATTACCCTCACCTGTGTCGAATGAAAAATCTAGGTTTCCCACAACCCCTTCAAACTCTTCTAAATGATCACCCACCCCTTCACCAATACTGTTATCATTATACAAAATCCCCATCATGGCTTCTAGATCTACATCTAGAAGACATTCTTCTTGCCCAATTTCCCTCAACTCTCCTCCCTTCAACGCCTTGAAGATCTTGCTCCTCTCACTGAAAAAAAAAACAAGAATATGAATTAGTTAATTTATATTACCTGGTTATTCAGTTTTATAATTTTCAAAAATGAAATAGTATTATCTTGAATTTTTTTCTCATATGCACCTCTTACTGAGTTTCCTTAAGGAGTTTTTCAGCTCAGCCGGAAGCTGGCTTAACCCATAAGCAGGAGGTGCTGATGGGGCTGCAGGAGGAGCTAATGGACCTGCCTCTGATGCTGTAGGCACTACAGCCTCTACTGCCATTTGGGCCATTTCTTCTGTAATGGTGGTGGTTGTGGTGGTGGTGGTACACCCATCACTATCAGAGACACCTGTAGAGGGCTGTTCACTGCTGTAAAGTTATAAGAAAAAAACTAAGAATATGATCTAAAGAATTTAGAAAACTTACCAATTTGTTGTTTGACTAAAAAAAAAATATATATATATATTTGAAGATCTTACCTTCCACTGACAGTCTTGCTGCTTGTAGCTTCTGCCTCTGCTGACATGGCCACTGACTCAAGGCTGTAGGAAAAAAAATATATAATTTGTTATTAACTTTGTTTTCTTCTTTTTTTTTCAAACAAAGTATAAGATAATAACTTTTCAGTTAACTTACCTTTTCAATTCCTCCATAATTCCCTCCTCATCAAGGGAATTTCCATTGTTTTCGAACCCCTCAATTGGGGACAATGTTGGAGGCTCTTGGGTAGGGGTAGGGGGTAGCTCTCCTATCCCAGAAATGTTCATTTCCTCCTCATCCTCCGATATTTCAATTGCGTCTATCTGAGGAGGAGGAGGAGGAGGAGGAGCAGGAGGAGGAGGAGGAGGAGCCCTTCCTTCTAGCCTCTTCTTCAGAGGTGTCTTCCTACTGATAAAAAAAAAAAAGAAGGTATAATAATTTTTTATTTATCCTGCTTATATCATTTGCCTACTCTGAGAACTTATATATTATTTTGAACAAAAATACAAAAAAACTTGCGCCACTTTCGGTCCATTGACATCCTCTCCATTTTAGCAAAGGCGGCCTCCTCCTCGTCAGTATCAAAGTTGTCATTCTTTGGCTGCATGCAATATTTTTTTGTTGGTGTTGAGGTTAAAGGAAGTACAAAGGATGCCTCCTTCTTCTTCTTCTTCTTAGTCATGTTTCCTGCCTCTGCTGCAGCAAAGGTGAAAGTAGGAGTTGTGCTGGTTGCCTGTGCTGCAGGAGGGGTTGGAGGTGGAGGTGGAGGTGGAGGAGGAGGAGCACCACATCCAGTACTTTCACGGTTGTCATCATGGCCATCACTGAGAAAGAAATGATAAAACAAACTGTTACTGTATGTCATCTTTGGTTTTGTATCAACCTCAACTAGTACAACATACATACCTCAGATATTTCTTCGCAGCTCCCTCAAGGGAACTGCAAGCATCATCACTGCTCCATTCCCTCTTGAGGTTCACCAGTCTGTATATTTTGGTTATTTCTAAGATTTTAGCGCTCAGTTTTCTGAGCTCTGTTTCCATGTTCTAGTAGGAGGAAAATAAACAATAATTTAGTCCCAATATATATATATATATATATATATATTAATTGTTAAAAAAATTAAGTTCTTGGAAAAAAAAAAAGTTACTCACATGTGTAATTTGTCTTTATGGTCCTCCCATCCTTCTTTCGCCTCAACTGGAGCTTTGTGACTCTCCCTTCCTTCTTCCTCCTCTCTTGTTTGCTCCAGGGCTTCCTCAACTGGAGCATGACCAGGAGCACAAGAGTCACTCCTTGCATCATCTACCCTCATCTGCGCCATAGCATCTTTGAGGGAGTGCCTTGAAAGAGAGTAGATTAAAAAACTATCAAGACGTGCTTGGAGTGTAGTCATTGGTTAAATGAGTATTTCTATTTACTCTACTACAAGAATGGATGAAAAGGGTCCCTCTACCAATACTAAGGATATCTCTGATCAAACTATGGAAAACAACAATGTATTTTATTTTGAGTGTCCAGCAGCTACAATGCTAGTTTGGCCTTCTATGTCTGGAAAGACTGTACTGACATTGAAAATTTTGAGAAACGCAACAGTGATGTACAGAATACCTCCCAAGAAGATAGTTTATGCTTATGGAGTTTATCAAAAGGTTTTTGGAGAATTAGAAACAGAAATTGCCAATCTCACCCTACATGAAGGACTACCCAGTAGGGACATAATAGAAAATATGGGTTCTGAGGACCCTAAAGATCATTCTCTTCTTATTCTTGATGACCTGATGGATGAAATATGTCGATCTTCAGAGATGTGTTCCCTTTTCACACGAGAAGTACATCATCGTAGAATATCACTTTTAATGATTTCTCAAAACATATTCCATCAGTCTAAGTATTCTCGCACAATAAATTTGAACAGCAGCTACCTCATTTTAATGAAAACCTGTCGTGACCTACAGCAGATTCATCATGTCTCACGCCAAATGTTTCCAAGCACCCCTAAAAGGCTGTTGGAGGCCTATGAAGATGCCACTCGTGTTCCACACGGCTACCAGGTTGTCAACAATCTGACAGGCTCTGGTGACGAGGACATAAGACTGAGTACTAAAATATTACCAGAAGACTACCTTATTTTATATACAAAAAGGTAACTGAGAGGGAGGAATAATGTCAGCACGCATGAAGAGGAGTTTCACGTTTTTCGAGCTGGTTGTTAACACCAGTAAGGTTTCTTATTCTCTCACTCAGAGACTAGTGTCAGAGGCGAGCAGAGAACAAGCCATTGCTGTCATAGAACTAATAGCAAATGTACTCAGAGGTAACCTGAAAATATCTTCAAGTTCTCTGCACAAGCTAAGCAAAAGTAAAACTCTCTTGAGGAAACTTTCTCGCTGCAGACAGCCTTCTCAGGCAGTAGACTTGCTACGTAGACACTACAGAACTGTGATATTCTTCTTGAAGACATGTCATCCACATTTGAAGGATCTGGAGTATGCAATGAGAGAGAATACTGATCATACATCAAGAAGCGAAAGTGAATCCAGTGACAGTGATATTGGTGCTTCAAGTGACAATACCAACTCCACCTTCAACTCAGATAGTGACCAAGAAGAAGAAGAAATTTTCAGTGAAAGTTCATTGTCCTCTTCCTCATCTTCATCCTCCTCATCCTCCTCATCCTCCTCCTCCTCCTCCTCATCCTCCTCCTCCTCAACTTATTCATCAACTGCTGAGTCTACAGACGAAGTTTCAGAGGAAGAGGCTCCTTCTGACCATTCTAATTCACAAGTTCATGAAGAAAGAGAGGAGATACCAGGCAAGTTGGGAGTGGAAGAAGAAGAACAACAACAACAAAAAGCTGAAAGGGTAGCAGTTGAAAGACAGGAAGAGGAAGAGGAAGAAGAGGAAGAGGACTAAAGTATAAAATCAGCAGTCGAAATAGTCATGTCCATGGGACTGAAGTTTAACAAGAAGGTCTATGTGGAACAGGAAGAGAAATTTCTCAGCATGGTGCAAAAATGTAAGTTACGGGAGGACGGTGATCGCGAAGGCGATCACCGTCCTCCCGCACACCCTCCAACAGGGAAAGTTGGGGAGGAGACAACTAGCAGCGACGGCGTGAGTGAAGTGTCGGGGGCCAGGACCCATTCTCCTGAAGGCGACAGTCTCTCTCCCTCTAAGAGTGCTACAAAGGTGAATGACTCTACCCCTTCTACATGGACTGAGAGGGATGCTGACAAAACAGGTGAAAAGGCTGAAAAAGGAAAGGTGTTGGAAGAAGCCTTGTCTTCTCTATCTAGTGTGAAGACAAAGGATAACCTTGGAAAGATTTATAGCTTACTGTCACCCTACAAGGGGGGAAGAGGGGGGAAAAGGAACTTCGTTGGATCTCTACTTCACACACAATCAGATAAATTTCCCCTTCCCAAAGATTACAAAACATTCTATGCCATAATATTGGAAAAGAACATTCCCCTCAATCTTATTGGTAATGTAAGGTTGAGGCGGGTCTTGCATTTTCTGAAGAACAAGAGAAGGAAACCAGAATGCAAGTAATTCCAAATCACTTCAGGTACCTACAAACAGTAAAAGTAAAAAGCGTCATTCATCTAAGAGGACACACAAAGACAGCACTGGAGAAAAAGAGAAAAGTAGAGCTAGTAAAAGGGGAGCACTCTCTAAACGTCTTTGGATGACTTTGTAAACTGACTAAGAAGGCGTATCAAAAAAGGTTGGGCAGCTCAGACAAAAGGACTAGTTGTCTTTCACTGCATGCTCTGCTGCATCTCACCAACTATGCAGTCACGTCAGCCCAACTAGCTAGTTGGGTAGAAAAAATTTCACGGCCTGAAGATAGGCTTTTGGCTCTTCACGCACTGCAGAAGAGGGGTTTGGAGTGACTAGACACTCCAGTCAGTCAACAGTCACTCATGCGTCTAGTCTGTTCAACCACGCAGTTTGTTCAACAAAAAAGAGAGAGATGGTTTCCCCTCGCAACATCAACTCTTATCTCACTAAACGGTTTTATAACCCAAAGTTACCAGGAAGTTACACTAGCGTATCAAAGCTTTATCAGGTCATAAAAAAAGAAGGTAAACACAAGATTTCCCTCAAGCAGATACAAGAATGGGCAAAAGGACAGGATATTTTAACTCTTCATAAAACTGTTAGGGAAAAGCAGCCTGCCTACCGTCGCATAGTAACACCTGGACTAAACCATTTGTGGGACTCAGACCTGTTAGTATTGACAGGGGAACGTTTCTCAGGAGCAAACTCCGGTAATTCATACATCATCATAACTGTGGATGTCTTCTCAAGATTTTGCAGAGCAGAAGCAGTGAAAAACAAAGCAGGTAAAGAAATGACAAGGGCTTTCAACAAAATATTTGAAAGAGCAAATACTCGACCTACATTCATACGAACTGATCACGGTAAGGAGTATTCTAATGCTGCTCTACAACAATTGTTCAAAGAAAATGGTGTCACACACTATTTTAGCAACACAGAGACCAAAGCAAACTACAGTGAAATTCTTATAAAAAACATAAAGAAAAGACTATTTCAATTCTTCCAGAGGAGCAACTCTTACTCTTATAGTGAAGAGCTACAATCAATAGTCAACTCCTACAACAACAACCTTCACAGCAGGATAAATATGAGTCCGGCAGAAGTGAACCAATCAAATCAGCAACAGGTGTGGGATTATCAGTATGTCACAAATTCCTCAACGTACAAGTCCTCTTTGAAAAGGGCTCTCAAAGCTTCTACCTCTGGAAGTTCAGGAAAACCAAAGTTTAAATATAAACCTGGCGACACTGTACGAGTTTCTCACTTCAGAAGAAAACCCTTTGACAGAGCTTATGATGAACAGTTCTCAGGAGAAGTCTTCACAGTGAGAAGTAGAAGATTTGATGAAGGTATTCCTATATATTACCTAAACGATTTCAGTAAAGAAGAAATTAAGGGTCATTTCTACCAGGGAGAAATTACAAGTGTGATCTATGACCCCAAAGCTCTGTTCAAGATAGAAAAGGTACTCAAGAACAGAGTAAGGAATGGTGTGAAGGAGAGTCTAGTTAAATATCAGAGTTGGCCAGATCGTTACAACGAATGGTTAGAGACAAAGTCCTTGGTTAGCTTGCCAAAAGGGAACTCTGCTAAAAGAAGGAGTAAGAGGGGGAGAAGAAGATAGGGTGTGAAGGTATCATCATCATCATCATCAACATGTTCATCTGTTTGAGAAGTGACAAGGACCCTCTGACAAATGGTAATAACACACCTGCTCATTTTACATCTCCTCTCCCAGAAAACTACAATCTAGACACTGGCAGGAGAGGAGCATGGTGCATTGGCCTTCATGACATTCACCTGCCACCTTTGAAAGAAGGGAAACCCTATGACTGTCTCTATGTGCTCTGTTCTGCTTGTGAAACATCTTGCATGGGTGATATTTACAGACCACTTCTTGCTACTATCAATTTCAGAGAAGTAAAAAGAAACAACTTTGTGCGATTCCCTTCAGTCACCTTCATACCTCTCAGGAATCAAGGTCTGTCTGAGATAACCATATCAGTGTGCGACCAGAACGGTGTTCCTCTACAGGAGCTGAACAGTATTGATCAGACATCTCAAACCACCAAGTGTACATTGCTATTGAAATGGATAGCCAATTTAAGTCCATGGCGACCGTAAACCCTGATGCATGGGTAGAGCACTTCAAGCGGAGCATTGGCAAGCCCTTCATGTGGGGGAGTGAACCGAAATTGGTGCTACTCAAAAACAAGACAGGTAATGCTGCTGCTACTGCTTCTTCAAATAAAGAGATGCCTTTGAATGTGGTTTCTCCAGTAGAGCAGTATGCCAACATGGCCAAGGCCGATGCAGATAAAGGGGTGCCTAAATACACAAATCCATCAGTTCCCTCTGTAAAGTCGGGAGGTGAAGGCAAGAAGAAAAAGAGAAGTCGCAAAAGGAAGAAACACAGTAAAAGTGGGAAATCTAGCAAATCCAAAGGCAAGAGGAGGAAAAAGCAAGGTGACATCTTCAAGTAGGAACAATAAATATGGCAAGTGGTGAAAAGGTTTTGAAAGCTGCTGACCTGGCATATAAAAATGCTTTGGACATTTTTGAAGTACCGGCTAGTAACCTGGGAGTCTCGGATGTGAAATATGTGACTCATCGTCCTGTTAACCATTTTACAACAGAAGGTAATGTGAAATTTAGAGTTCCAGGCACTGGGTCAGCTTACATAGACATGAGGGAAATTCATATACGGACTGTTGTAAAAATTACAAAATCAGATGGAAGTGATATTCCCACCAGGCCTGCTAGTGTTCCCAAACCTAGTGAAACACAAACAGATGAGGGAGCTTGGAGTATTGGTGTTGTGAATAATTTAGCGGGCTCATTATGGTATCAGGTTGAGGTCCGAATGAATGACACTGTTGTGCTTGGAGGACAAACGGGCTATGCCTGTGGTGCCATGATGAACATATTACTTGATGAGAACAACTACTCTGATGAAGAATTACAATGTGCAATGTTTCACAAGGACACTCCCACTTACATGAATTCCTTTTCTATTGCACATGGCAACAATGAGGGCTTCAAGACACGTGCTGGTATTATGGCAGGTAGTAACTCTGTAGAGTTGCTAGCAAGATTAGATGTGGATGTTTTTAAGGCCAAGAAATACTTAATAAATGGTGTGACTCTAGACATAGGTCTAATACCAACATCTTCAGCATTTCACCTACTGACTGCTAACGAGACAATGACAGACTATGCTCTTGAAATTGAGGACATAGCTTTGGTCGTGAAACAGGTAGTACCAAGCAGCCAGGTATTAGTGGCACATCAAGAAATAATGGCTAAAGAGTTATCACGTGCACGATATTTCTACCTCAAGGAGGACATCAGAAAATTTGCAATTGCAAAAGGAACTTCAAGCTACTATGTGGAGGATGGATATCAAGGCAAAATCCCAAATACGATTGCAATTGCCTTTGTAGCAGCTGATGCATTAGGAGGTCAAATAAATAAAAATCCATTTTTCTTCAATCACTATGGTATAGCCTCCCTAAATATGAGTCTTTCTGGTTCACCAACTGCCAGGGGCCCCCTCTCTTTTGACTTTGGAAAAGGAAAATTTCTTCAGAGTTATGCAGACCTTTACAGTGGCAAGAGCAAAAGGAGCTGTAATAGTGAATGGATAACATTGAAGGAGTTCCCAGGAGGTTACACCATTTTTGTCATTCATCCAAACCCCCAGACTAAGGATACATACTACCCCACCTCAAGGGACGGCAGTGTTCGAATAGAATTACGTTTCTCGAGGCAGCTCTCTGAGAGCATTGTGATGCTGACCAGGGTGACATATCCTGCACAAATAGATTTCGACTATCAGAGAAACGTTTATTTGCAATGAAAACCCAGGACATATATGAGATGATGTGGAATGATGAAAAGACTTCAGATTATGTAATGGCCGTTGCACCAAGTAAAGCTTTAAAGTACATTTCGCCTGATCAGAGAGAAAGGTGTTATATAATTAATGTGACACACACTAGGATACCTTCAAAAGTACACTCACCTGTCTTGGGTGGCTCTTCGGGGTCCATTGGAGGAAGATGCAGTGATTCCTGTCTTCTTAAGTTTCTTTGAGGAGGTGCTTTGGTTGCTGCCATGGTAGCTGCAGTGGGTGCTGCTTGACCTGTCGAGTATACCATCCCAGGAGGGAGGGGTCGCTGCACCTGAACAGTGCTAACAGGCTTGAACATCGAAGCAGCACTAATACCGCTTCTCTTGGAGAGGTTGTTGTTGATGCCTGTTGCTGTAGCACCAACATCTACTCTACCACTACCAACGGTCAATCCCATTCTAGGAGAGCGTGCGGCTGCACCAACGCTGACCCCATGATTGGGCACCCTGGAAGGGACAGGTCTCGGGACAGGAGCAATGAGGGGTCTTCTTGCCCCAGGGGCTCTGGCCATTGGCTTGTTGTCACCCTTACCGGACATGATGCGGAGATCTTTGACTGCTTAGGTGATGTTGAACTTTCTACCTATGGTGAAGAAATGCTGAACTTTACTAAAACTCTGCATTGTTCTAAAGTAAATTCTGAACTATTGGATGTTGTCAATTGTGGGTACTACTGCTTGATGTTTGTGTACCATAAAAGTAGAGGTTACAGTACTGCTGAGTGTCTAGACTTGCTAAAATCTGTTAGACACTGTATCAAAGATGAATGTGTCAGGTCATTTATAAATTAGTTTCTAAATTTTTTAAAAGTGTATGTCTGTTAGTTTCTAGTAATGTTTCTAGTAAATGTTTAGTAAGAATAAGGTGTAACATTGCTATATTATATTTTAACTGTTCTTCTGATTATTATTACTAATCTGAAAAAAAATTTTCTAAAAAATTTTTCTAAAAATTGTTCCAAAAATGAACATTTTCAAAAAAGAATTTTTGAGATTAAAAAAAAAAAAAAAAATTTCTAAAAAATTTCCAAAAATTTTTTTTCTAAAAATTGTTCCAAAAATCAACGTTTTCATAAAAAGAATTTTTGAGATACAAA
Organism: Platynereis dumerilii; assembly: GCA_026936325.1. Taxonomy (NCBI): domain Eukaryota; kingdom Metazoa; phylum Annelida; class Polychaeta; order Phyllodocida; family Nereididae; genus Platynereis; species Platynereis dumerilii. Next base: position 38,507,918 of record JAPTHN010000011.1, on the reverse strand, counting down.
AAAAAGTTCGAAAAAAAAAAAAAGTTTGAAAAAAAATTTTCCCAAAATTTTTTTTTCGAAAAATTGTTCCAAAAGTCAACATTTTCAAAAAATGAATTTGAGATAGAAAAAAAGTTTTAAAAAAAAGTTAGAAAAAATTTTTTTTTCTAAAAAATTTTCCAAAAAATTTTTTTTTTTAATTGTTCCAAAAATCAACATTTTCAAAAAAAGGCATTTTTGAGATGGAAAAAAGTTTAAAAAAGTTAGAAATTTTTTTTCTCTAAATTGCTCCAAAAATATACTTTTCCAAAAATTGGAATTTTGAGACAAAAAATTTCAAAAAAAAGTTTGATGTATATTGTGCAAAGATGTCCTTTGTCATGCTATGTATTTGCTTTTTGTTTTAAGAAGCATTCTTCAATTTACTGGGTATTTGTACTATAATAATTTTAATCTTAGAATATGTTTAATTACAATTATTAGTAAAAAAAGAATTTTGTTTGAAAATTCTAAATACTACATTGTATTTGCTTTTTGGTGTATGGTATATGTCATAATAAAACATGCTTAATACAAGCTGATGTTGCTGTTGTTTGTATGTAACAGGTAATCAATATATAGGAATAAGACAAGATGTCAAAAAGTCTCAAGTCAAAATCACTTTACACTTATGTCATAAGAACATAGACCTCAAAGCAATTGACAAAAATTCTAGTCGAAAATACCAATGTAGCACCAAAACTTAAAAATATAAGCACTGGAAACATTTTAAACTGAATTTGGTAGCAATCTATGATGTGGATCTGCTTTTTGAAGAAATCAGCTAATGTCATGTCATCATTGTGCTGCCCCTTAGCTAAGATAACCACATTCTAAAGCCAAAATACCAATTTAGCACAAAACTTAAAAATATGGTATGGATTTGCTTTTTTTAAGAAATCAGCTAATTTCATGTCATCATTGTGTTACCCCTTAGCTCAGATAACCACATTCTAAAACCAAAATACCAATTTAGTACAAAACTTAAAATTATAAGCACTGAAAACATTTTAAACTGAATTTGGTAGCAATCTATGGTGTGGATCTGCTTTTTGAAGAAATCAGCTAATGTCATGTCATCATTGTGTTGCCCCTTATGTCAGATAACCACATTCTAAAGCCAAAATACCAATTTAGTGCAAAACTTAAAAATATAATCACTGGAAACATTTAAAATTGAATTTGGTAGCATATATGGTGTGGATTTGCTTTTTTTTTTAAGAAATCAGCTAATTTCATGTCATCATTGTGTTTCCCCTTAGCTCAGATAGCCACATTCTAAAGCCAAAATACCAATTTAGCACAAAACTTAAAAATATAAGCACTGGAAATATTTAAAATTGAATTTGTTAGCATATATGGTGTGGATTTGCTTTTTTGAAGAAATCAGCTAATGTCATGTCATCATTGAGTTGCCCCTCAGCTCAGATAACCAAATTCTAAAGCCAAAATACCAATTTAACACAAAACTTAAAAATATAAGCACTGGAAACATTCTAAATTGACTTTGGTAGCAATCTATGGTGCAGGTCGGCTATTTGAAGAAATTAGGTAATGCAATAGCATCATTGTGCTTGTCTTATTTCAGAACCAAAATTCCAAAGCCAAAATACAAATTTAAAACCTCAGAATATACACAGTAGAAATATTTTTATATTGAATTTGGTTCCTATGGGTTAACCATATCTGCTATTTGAAAGAATTGAGGTAATGTCATTTCATCATTGCACCTAACCTAGCTCAGTCAAGCAAATTTCTAAAAAACCAAACTAATTTAACACATAAAATAACAACTGGAAACATTGTAACTTAATTTGATAACATTTTAAACCTAATTCTGATATAGAAAATACTAATTTGCCAGAGGTAATGCTACATCATCATTATGTTTGCCTTTACAGTCTAGTATCACATTTCAAGGATTGACAGTATACAACTAAAGTCAAAAGTCAAAAACAAAACATTATGTTCTGAAACAACACTGGAGATTCAGAAAATGATCACATTCTCAAGGGCTAATCACAAAATAAACACGGCTTCATTATGCCATTCTCAAGCCAAAAAATACTGATAAAAACATGTATATATCATCGACGGAAAGTTAAGTTTATTTGTCAAGAACTGTCATCCACGCGATATCCCATAATAGTAACCGGAAGCAGAAGAAACCATTTCACTCAAAAAGTCCGCTAGAGGTCATGGTTGTACCAGCATATTCACTGACACAAAGTCGGCAATGCAAGTTACACGATTTCTCAAGTTAAAAGCTTATAAAATATGACTAAATAGAATCTTAAGAATATAAAATAACCGTTATAGGTAATGCAAGTACATTAGATGCATATTACACATGAAAAATCCTATATTTTTGTCATTAATGCGAGATTTTCGTTGATTTTATAATACACCATTTTTGGGAAAAGTCGGTCTACTTAATGTCTTTTTAAGCAGTACTTAAATATGTCAAAAAAATCTAGTAAATATATACTAACAGGACAGGGTACAACAAACATGTTAACTGACTACTTGTACTTTAAAATCTTACATTTTAAGCATAAATCAACGATTTTCGTTGATTTCATAAAGCACATTTTACTACTGAGAAGACAAAAATGACGTGCGTAGTATTGCTTGACTAGTGTTTTAGAGTAATAAAATGGTCACTAATTGTAGCAAAAACACACAAATAAGTAGTAAATATACATCTATAGTCTAAATTTAGAAGTTTTAGGAGAAAATAACTTTTATTTCTTAGTAGATCTATTAAAAATCACTCTGTTCTTTTTCAGAGCATTAGGCTTACACTTCAATGGTACTTTAACTTTTAGTTTGGTTACTGTTTTATCTAATTATTCAGTCAGCTTTTTAATTGACTTTAAATATATAATGCCTATTTGTTACTGTTTAATTGGAGGAAAATATTTGGAGGTTACTAATATGATGATTAAACTCATTTTATACTTAAAAAGATTGTTATTTAGTACAGCCAAGTCGATAGAATGCAACAAATATGAATGAAAAAAAGCACTTACCTTCAAAAAAATTACAGGTGATATCGGAAGATTGAAGAGCTGTAACTTCAAGAAGGTCTTGTTGAAAAGGTCCTTTTTCAGTGCTTTGCAAGAACTTGGTGTATGCTCAGAGTAGTCTGTGGCAAAGTGCGCAAGTGCTGTCTAAGAAGGGAAAATTACCTTTTATAGCAAAGGGACTTGATGATGTAAGAAGCAGCTGACTGTATCATAAATACATGTCTTGTCCAATAACCTTGTAGCCATCCTGCATGGTTACAGAAGCTACAGTCAAGCAGGTAAAAAATTCAGAGGGAAAATACCCTTGTCTGCAATACCCTTGTCTGCAGTCATGCTCCCATAAAAAAAATTTGGAGGGAAAACATGACTTGCAAATACAAAGAAAGCATGTGACTGTGCTAAAGGCGGGAAAAACAGTTACCTGTATGCACTGACTGTTAAACTATTCTTACATAAGTTTATCTGGTTGTAAGAACAAAAATGTTTGGTATGAGTTGACCTAACTATTATTTTTGATTTTTTTAAGCCATCAATAACCCTACTATTAAAAACTGAATAATTTTCAGTACTGAGAAGCAAACTGTAGATTCTTGTGTAAATTGAATTAAAACAAACTAATTTTGTAATACTGGTATTTCCAAAACTAGTGCTATTTTCTCCTTAATCTAGACCTATATAGTTTTTTAGAACAGGGCCCTTTTATAGACTATAGCAAGACATTAGACAAAGAGGGTATTCATAAAGATGAAAAAGGGTGAAAATTACTGTCTGGTTTTCTTCTTTTTTTTGAGGTCTTTAGAGGTCAAGCTGACCTTTTTGGGGTACAACAGGATACAGGTCACGTTGCTACCGAGATTTAGGGTAACGTTTTGCACACGTCATTAATCATATTAGACAGAGAGACAGAAAGAGAGAGAAGAAGCGACTGAGACAGATATTTTTAACAGTGATTTAGACCGATTTTCGAAGGATGGAAAGATTGTTAGTCATGCTGGCTCTTTGCTGGCTGTTTGCTGCAGCTAGTGCTTGGCTCTGCGGCGGGAATGGACGATGCTCTTGTGGACAAGGACCCTTGATTACTTGCGATGATGCCGCCCTTTATGAAGCCCCCACCTTCACACCCAAACAGAAACGTGACAAGGACCTCCTGCTAATTCTGACTGACGCCGCGGCCTTTGACATCCAGTCTCTTGTTAAGACCCTTGGCTTTCGATATGTTGTGATCAAGAGAGCCACCCCTGCCTTTTGTAAGGTTAGTAATTTTCATTAATTGAATCTTTTTCGCCTAAATTGATCGGAGCTGAACACTGTTTCACATCACCGCCGCCAGGGCGATAATTCCACCAGAGCCACCGGCAGGTGCTGCCAATGAAATGCAGCGGCTGATGTGTAAACTACAAATGACAGCTGTCAGATCTATAAAATTACATTGTAAATGAATGAAAATGAATGTCAATGAATACCAATGAATGTCAATGAATGCAAATAGCAAAAAGCTCCATGTTAGAGCCATAAGTAGCAATTAGCAGTGGTAGCAAGTGAGCTTTACCATATTGAAACCATTGTGTAACTGTAGTCACAAGAAAAGAAGTTAGCACCTAAAATCTCAGTGAGACTTTGCAATATTCATGTCAAACATTAGGTTAATTTATAAATTTCTATTCTTTCAGTTGGTGAGGAAAGACTTCTACTGGGTCACCTGTGAGTACACAGAGAAGGTCAGAACGAAGTGTACAGGTCCGGACTGCGGAAAACTGACTTTGAGCAGGGGGAATATCAAGGTGCAGATCACTGAAAGAGAGGGAGAAACCACGACGATAATCTACACTTCTGTGAGGAGGAAAGTGGAGGAGGAAGTGATGCCAGAGAGGAAAGAGGACCCACAGCCTGCGACTGAAGATACTACAGAGGAAATGACCAAGAAGACAACGATAACGAAAGATATGGGCACATCTGATGACTGGCAGAGCACTCGGGTCCCTGCAGCTTCCACTCCTGCAGCTGAGGGTTGGCTCCATGTCCCCGCCTGGGATACCTGGGTTTATGTTTCTGTAGGAAGTGCTGGATCTGTCGCCTTAGTTGCTCTGGTAATTATTGTTGCTTTGTGTGTTTGGAAATGTAAGAGTTGTGTGAGGAAATGTGATGATTGTGTTAGGAAATGTAAGAGACGAGGAAATGGAAATAAGTATGTTGTGTGCTGTGTGAAAGGTTCTTGTGACACATGTTTGGCGCCTTGTAGAGCTCTAGATGACTGTAGAGGTAGGCAAGCTTATAGCCGAGCTTCTAGCAATGAGTCTGACGTAGTGTTTTCTAGTTTTGTTTAATGCTTTTTTTCTGCTTTTCTGTCTTTGTAGGGCTTTCTCTGTCTTATGCTTAGATACTTTTGCTTTCAGCTATTCTACTGCTTGAATGTTGCCATAAGAATCTTCGAAATGTTCATTCACAACCCCAACCAGTGGCTACGCTATCCCCTGAGGGACCTAGCTGCAGGGATCCAGAGAGCCTTGGGGTTGCAGCAGGGAAATGACGACGATGATGACGACCAAGATGACAACCAACAGCCAGATCGACCTGCAGGACCTGCAGCTGCAGCACCTCCAGCACCTGCAGCAGCTCCAGCAGCTCCAAGACGTCGACTCCGAGATATAGATCAAGGAAATGTTCGTGCCAACAGGCTTAGAGTGAGACCATGAACTTTTATTTGACTGTTTCTCTTTGTTTTTCTCATTGTTTTAGATTGACAGCAGTTTCAAAGTGGACCAAGTTTCTATTATGGGTATGACAACTTTTGTTTCTAATTTTTAATTATATTTTTTCCTTCCTTTTTTTTTGGTTTAGATGTGATAAGATTTTCTTTTCAAAATTTAACTAAATAGAAGCTAGCTCCACTTTGAAACTGCTGTAACTAACATGTATGATAATTGTTTGTTTGTTTGATTGCACGATTGTAATGTGAGTTTTTTTAAGTTTTTTCTTTGCATTTTGGTTTAAATGGCGCATTTTGGTACAGCTGTTCTTGTAAATATGTAAATAATGTATATAGTTTTCTGTAAATATGTTTTATATGTAAATATGTAAAGGTGCTACTTTTCATTTTCTATTTGACTACTTTAGAAAGTCAAATTGTGTATATATGTTTATTGTAAATATGTTGTGTTATTGTTTTTTTGTTTGACTATGTAAATACGTTGTGTTATTGTTTGTTTTGACTGTATATATGTTGTGTTACTCAGTGCAGGCTGCTGGACAATATTTTTTCTAAAACTTTTTAAAATTTTTACTAATGTATTCTACTTGATATAATATTTTAACAGTAATAACATTTTTTAACCATAGTGTAACTTAATTGAAGCTTATATTTTGTTTAATATTTTGACTAATATATTTACTTTTACATTTTTAACATAAAATTTTAACAATAATTTCATTTGACCAATAATTCATTTTAATTTTTAACATTAATGTAACTGAAATTTAATCTTATATGTTTTTATTAAACTTTCAATCTTTTTGAAAACACTGTTTGAGTATCATTTTAGAAATTGGGCTTGGAACAAGCTAAGTAATCATTGCTTCTTTTTTTTTACACAAAAAGTAGCAATCAGATTTTCTTACAAAAGACATGGCGAAAAGTCTGAGCACTGTGATTCACTCATCCATGTACTTTTTTTTTTTAACCAAAACCAAAGAACCTGAAACTTTATACAGTTGAGTTAAATTGAACTTCACATTGAAATTTTGGCGCCAAAGAAGTAGTGTTCCATGAATTGTGTTGTATAATGAGAAAAACTTTACAGTTGAGTTAAATTGAACTTCACCTTGAAATCATGGCGCCAAAAAAAGTGGTGTTCCATGAATTGTGTTGTATAATGAGAAAAACCTGTTACTCTCCAATGCTCCAATGCTCACAAGAGAACCCAGTATGTTTAATAAGAAATGAATTAAGAAAACTGCAAGTATCTTTATCAGGTTTATATATGTTTGTATGTAGCAATTGATATATATAGAAATAGAAGGTATACAAGAAAGTTAGTAATTACAATTATTAATATCACAACTAAAACATATAATGAGCTTTCAATGCAATTAATAGACAATCGTCACCAAATTCCTCTGTGAATGTCTTGCATGTAGAAATAGTCAATCCATCCAGAGCAGTCTGATATGGTGATAGGGGCCCTCTTTCATTAATCAAATCAGAAATTAATTTCAATGAAGGACAGTTCATATTGTACTCCATGCCCTCCAACACTTCATGACATGTTGCTTGTATCATGTGTGCTTGATTTTGCAACACATCAGAAGCCAAATTTGCATTTCCAATAGTAAAGGTAGCTTGGGGGAGATATTGATGCTGTCTTCTGATATCTTTTCTGTACTTCTCCTTCACTATGTACTCGCAAATTGTCCTGGGGAGTGGCCTGCTGAAGTCAAGTGGTATTACACGGTGTGTGTAATAACTTGGATAATCATGATCATCAAGCATTGGAGAAGGTGTTAAGTAACTCATGTTACAATTTAAATGAGGTGAATTCAAATATGCAGCATCATGCAGGCTGACATGAAATGTTGGTGATTTGACTTCTTGTGCATCATACTCTCTCATATAAATAGTGACTGTTTTACTGTCAGCTGTAAATGTCGCAACATCTTTAGCCAAGGGTACAATAGTTGCCAAGGAAGTCAAAAACTCTCCATAGACATATTCAGAGAGAGCAATTCCTCTCCACTCAGTAGCAGGGCCACTTGTTTGAGCTACTCTTTTCTCATTCTTGACAATTTTACTCATCCAGCAAGAATGGTTATCACTGTAGCACTGTTGCAGTAGAATTGTAGGAGAAAGTTCATACCTTTCAAAAGTCATGTTTCCTACCATTCCACTACATATTCTCATTCCGTCGAAGAGTAGCTGAATCTCTTCAGCATTGAAACAGAGAGATTCAGAAATATAAGTCACTGTGTCAACAAGTGTCATTTCTAACCTGTTAACATCAATATTACTCCCCTGGTGGAAGGTGAAAGTGAATCTTAAATTACCCTCTGTTAATGAGTGGTTAAAGTTAATTTGTGTCCTTGTGGAAATAAAATCACTCATGATGCTAAACAATATTGTATTCCAGTCAGTGATAGAAACAAGAATGCAAAATAGAACTGGTTTTAGACATACCCTTTTTTAATAACAAGTCATTCATAACACAAAACACTGGTTGGTTGAATCAATTTTCTTCAACCTTGTTTAGGTACAACAACTGAGGGATCAAGTTTAAAGCAATAGAAGAAAAGGGTTTGAAATATATTACACTCCTGTCAAGTTGTGAATGAGAGTTCATAACTGTTTTTCAAGTGCTTGTTCACAGTGCGTGATATTAAGTTTTTAAATGTTAGACTGCATTCCAGATGAGAATGATAAATCCAATTGTGAGTCTTCTTTCATTGAAGAAGCTTCAGAGGTTGTCTTTTGCCCAACTATTATAATATGCATTCCTGGTACATTAGCATACATGGTGTCTTTTGTGAAGTTTTCATTTGTTTGTTGTCTTGATGGTGGTGGAATGAACACAGCAATCGAACTCGATAATATCATGATCCATACACTTTGAGGGCCTGTACCCAATGTTAGATTAAAAATACTAAAAAGAACAAAATTAATAATGCTAATAAAAACATTTCAGTGAAATACTTTATTTCACTTTTTGGGAAACTTTTCCCAAGTACAGCCCAAGTGGATGAACCAAGTTTTACTTGCTTCTGTGATTCATCATCATGTTGTAGAGCTTCAAGTTCATAATTTTCATCTTCAGATTCTGAGTAGAGTTGAGAGGAAGTTACAGAAAAGTCACTGTCCTGTTCACTTTCCAAAGAAGGCATGCTAACAGATGTTTCTTCCATGCTTACACTTCTTAAACTGATCATATAATACTATACTTTTTCTTTTTCATAACTTAAATGTTATATATTTTTTGATAAACTTATTTAACAATCATAATATTGAATACACTTTTTAAAAAATATATGTAAAAAGGAAACAGATTTTATTTTAGAACATATGTAAAAAAGGAAACAGGTTAAACTTGTTTTACACTGCATTATTTGAAAAAAATTCTTGTGTGCTCTGAACCTTAAAATAAGTTTGAAAAATAGAACATATGAAACAGGTTAAACTTGTTAAACTTGTTTTTTTGAACATTTGCATTTTTCAAAAAATTTCTTATGAATAGTTTTTTAACGGTTATAAAGATTTATGACACTGAGGTCATAGAGATGACAAGATAATTACTTAATTGAAACATGACATGACAGCTACACAAAAGACCTTTTGTGAATCACTCAAATGGAAAATTGAAGGAAGCTGCAGTCTCTCTCCTGCAGGCCTCAGCCCTTACCATCCACCTAGTTTTTACACCATCCTAAACGTTCCTAAACAATACTAAACACTCCTAAACAATGCTATACAGGATGGTGTGACCCAATAGTCGTAGTAACATTCTTACAAGGTGAAAAAATCTGGTTATCTGGTTGGAGCAAGAAAATCATAAGTATGAGTAGGCCTAACTTAATTTAGGATTTTCAAAGTCAGCAATTCCATTACTATTAACAATGGATACTATTTGGTTCTGAGAAGCAAACTGTAGATTCCTGGGTGAATTTAATAAAAAAATAAACAAAGGACCTGACTTTGTAATAGGAATGCCCAAAACTAGTGCTATTTTCTCTGTAAGCTAGACCTATACATATATATATATCGTTTTTAAGAACAAGGTTCCTTTTATAGACTAGGTCTATAGCACAGTATTAGACAAAGAGACCATTCAGAGAGATGAAAAGTGTGAAAATTAACCCAGACTTTTCTTCTTTTTTTTGAGGTCTTGAGAGGTCAAGTAGATCTTTTTTAGGGTTGTAACTGGGCCTAGGTCACGTTGCTTCCGTGATTTAGGGTAATGCTTTGCACACGTCATTTGAGATCTGTGCAAGAGTAAGGAGGACCTTGTGTATTTTGTTTCATCCAAACAAATTACTAATAAGAAGGATGTGGGAAAGGGGGAATTAATCACTTGAAACACTGTTTATGGGATCCTGTACAGACTGTATCAAAACCTTTGGTATGTTTGATGTCAAGGGAGAGCATTTTATCTTCAGCGAGCGTGGTAAAGCAGTATGACAAAGTTTGCATTGACACAGGAAGTGAGGCAAATCAAAAGGTCATTTTGACCTCTCTGGGGTGAGACCTTAAGAGGTCAGGATCACTTGGTAAGTGAGATTAGAGGAGACTTATGCACACGTTCCCAACAGTTACACATAGAGAAGGAGAGAGAAAGACAGACGGCGAAATTTAGGCATACTTATAGTGGATCAAATCAGACTTTGGCAAACATGTTAAAGTTCTTTATGATGGTCCTGGTGACATGTTTCAAGTTTCAGTTTCAAGTTTATTGACCATTAATAGTACATTAGGTGATAATCTATTGATATTGCATTAGTTTTTAAAAAATGGTAGGCAGATAATTACAAAATTATATGTGCCTTTACCAATATGAGATTGTCAAAGTCAAGAATTTAACCAAATGCAAATACATATACAAGTACAAATAATTATAGAAGCAGGCTATAAGTTAAAAGAGTTTAAGAGTATGTCATTATGGTATATCAGGAAAGAATGTTATTTGAAGCAAACATAAAGATAAATAAATACAATAAAAAGAAGAAGAAACAAAGAAAAAAAAAATTACACTTAGCTAGACAATATAATAATATAGATTATAGCAAGGTAGAAGAAATAATATAATATATACAAAATATACGAGTGAATAATCAGAAAACTATGATATATGGTTGTAATGATATATGATGGTGATTAAGAAAGTAAGAAAATAGGTTATAGCAAGTAAGGAAGAGAGAGAGATTTGTTGATCAAATACATTTATGTTCACTATGAGGTGGTCTATGATTATAAAAAAAACAAAAAAAACATAATATATACAAATTCAAGGGTACAATTCATGAACTGCTTTGACTGGTGACAATATCATTATACAACAAAGTTAACACTTGACGCTTCAGATTATATGATAATGTCACTAAAGTATCAATTGCACAATATATAATGTAACCGTTTTTCATTATACTGTGACTACCTGGGAATGCGGATCAATTAACTCTCCTATTTTAGAAGGGACGGGAGACCCAAGCAAGATTCCCAGAGAGCCCTAAAGATAACAAAGTGTAGCATCTGTTCCTTTTATAGTTCAGAATGAAATAATGCTATTTTCAAGAAGATATTTTTGTATTCTCCTCTTAAAACTTTCAATACTGCAGTGGTGATTAATTCTATCCTCAACCTGATTCCATATTTTTGGTCCCACAACTTTAATTGATCTCTTGTATAGTTCAGTTTTACAAAAATGAATGCTAAACTTAGAGGAATTTCTTGTCACTCTGCTTGAGACGTCACTATTTTTTCTAAACATATCCTCGAATATCTCTGGAAGAAAACCTTTAACAAATTTGTACATGAATAATGTTATTGACTTTTGATATAACTGATGAAGATTAAGAAATTTGAGTTGTTTGAATAGAGGTTCAGTGCTCGCTCTAAAGCTAGCTGATGAGATAACCCTAATAGCCTTTTTTTGAAGCTTTAATAAAGTTGATAGGTAAGTTTGTGCTGCTGTTCCCTAGATTTCAATGCAGTATGTAAGATATGGGTAAAGAAAACAAAAGTAAAGTGAAATAAGAGCCTCTTTAGTTAGTGTTTTTCGGGCTTTGCATAAGATTCCAATTCCCTTACCAATCTTAGGTTTGATATATTGTATGTGCTTATCCCAACATAATTTTTCATCCAGCAATACACCTATGAATTTTGTAGTTGCTACACGGTCAATTTCTGAGCCATTGATTTTCAATGGAAAAAAGGAGTCAATTTTTTAGATCTAAAAACCATGTAATGCGTTTTAGCCACATTCAAAGACAACTTATTGGAATTAAGCCAGAGCATGATTTGGGATATTTCTTCATTCATTTTTTCAGTTATTTCTTTTAAAGAGCGCCCTCTCATAAAAATGTTAGTATCATCTGCAAAAATTATTGGAAGCAAGCTGGATGATACATTTACTATGTCGTTAATATATAGAAGAAATAATAGAGGACCGAGAATTGATCCTTGAGGAACACCACATTTTAAATTCAATTTTGAAGAGTCAACATAGTTAAAACAAACATATTGCTGTCGATTTCTCAGATAGTCTTTTACCCAATTATGTGCTATACCTCTGATTCCATAGTAATAGAGCTTTTTTAACAAAATGTCATGATCAACCGTGTCAAAGGCTTTTTTAAAATCTAAGAAAACACCAATCGTAACCTCACCACTGTCAATGGCTGACAAGATATTATCTATAAGTACAGTCAAAGCCATGCTGGTACTATGACCATCTCTAAAACCAAACTGATACTTGTACAATATGTTGTTTCTTTTAATAAAAGCCATTAGTCTGTTATACATAAGGCGTTCAATTATTTTAGAAAATACAGGTAAGACTGAGACTGGCCTGTAATTGCTTATCATTGTAGGGTCACCAGACTTATAAAGAGGTATGATCTTTGCTATTTTCATAGCATCAGGGAAAAAACCCTGTGTAATAGACAAATTAAGTATGTGAGTAATAGGTGAGAGATATTTTTTGTAGGTTGCTTTTACTATTTTTGCATAAATTGAATCACAACCCGGGCTTGAATTTTTTAAATTTTGAATGATTCTTTCAACTTCAGATTCTTCAACAGGTGTAAGATAAATTGAGTTATTGTATGACCCTGTCATATATTGGAGTGGGCTGGTATTTGAATGTGGTATTTTCCTTGCTAAGTCACACCCAACATTGTTGAAGTATTGATTGAATTTTGAAGCAATCACCCCTTTATCACTCACTAACTTGTCACCAAATTTGAATTGATTAGGAGTAGTAGTATGCTTTTTCTTGTTAATTACATCTTTGATTATGGACCACATTTTTCTTGTATTGTTCTTGTTGGCATGTAAAAGGTCTGCATAGTGTTTTCTTTCCTGCAACTTCATAAGCCTGTTTAATTCAGTCTTATATATTTTATAATCATGCTTGTTTTCTGCAGTGGGTACCTTAAGTTGTTTCACATACAATTTATTCTTTACTTTTATAGAATTTTTCATGGCGTCACTCAACCAGGGCTTCTTATTATAATAGTTTGACTTCACAACTTTCTCAGGAAAACACTCATTGTAGATATTACTATACTTCTGATAGAAAGTTGCGAAAGCTTCTTGACCACATTCCTTGTCAGTGACAATGTTCCAATCAATTTCATCTAATCTTTGCGAGAATTTCTCTATATTTTTTTCTTTCATAACCCGAATCTTGAAAGACCTTTGTTTGATATCAAGTTTACTTTTGTAGTTTATGGTAAAAATAGGAAAATGATCGGAGATGTTGGTATAAAAAATACCATTTAAGCAATTGTTTGATAAGTCATTGTGAAAAATATTGTCAATGAGGGTAGCTGTCTCTGAGGTGACGCGTGTTGGTTTGGTAATCAATGCAAACATTGAATGGGTATATATAACATCTAAAAATTCTGAGCTAGGAATGTGATCTTTAGAATCAAATATATTAATATTGAAGTCACCCATAAGATATACCAGTTTCTTTTCATTTCTGATACTTGTCAAAATCTCGTTAACCTTTTTATTGAAAGTATCTACATCCTGGTTTGGAGGTCTATAGACAACACCAACAACAGCATCTCTAGAGAGACCGCTGTCTGTTTTAGAAATTTGAATAAATTTGGCTTCAATCTGGTCAGACATAGTATCCAAGTCATCTCGAGTTTTCACCATGAAACTTTCGTACACATACAAGGACACTCCACCACCCCTTTTTCCAGTGCGATGTATATAAAAATGATTATACCCAGGTATGCTATATAGATCAGCATTAGACGAGTTGAGCCAAGTTTCAGTTACCCCTATAATAGTAAAGTTGAACCCAAGAACTTGAAGAAAATGTTCGAGTTTTCCAAGGTTTTTAGGAATACTCCGAATATTCAAATGCAAGAGTGAGAAGCACTCATAAGCCAAGTTCATGTCATTCAATTTGTTAGTGAAGGATTCTTCAAGATAATAATCACAATGATAAGTGCTTTCAATCATTGTAGCATCATTATAAAATTGTAGGTCTGGATCTGAGTCATGTAAAGGTAAAGCGTTCTCCAAACCATCATCGTTAAAGTCAAAGGGATTGAAGATCAGGTCAGATATATGTGGAAAAGGAGAGTGATTCACACCATACTCTCGAATAGCTGATGAGTATTCGCAATCATCAGAAAAGTGATTGAAAGGGAATAATGTTTCATTACAAGCAATGCAAAACCAGTTGTTATCATTTCTATAAACATATACAGAATCAGTGTGGGATACATCAGGCAGACATTTCAAATGTACAGTTATCTTACAAATGCAGCAAGTCATCTGTCTTGCATGTCTGAGAACTTGCCGTTCACATATATTACAATTTGAAATCATGTCTAAGCGAAGAATGCAAGCATAGCAATAATTTGTAAATATCAGTTAAAAGCAGGATCTGTATGCAATTGAACAAATGAGGATTACAGGAAACAAACATCAAACCAAACCTTAAAAGGAAATAGGTACAATGAACCGGAAGGTAGAAGAAGTTTGTGTACATATCAATGAGAAAAATCGGCATCATTTCAAAACTTCTTACTGTGTAAGAAGTGCGTAATTTAAAAAGAACGATGTACATAATTAGACCAAAAGTGAACCGGATGTATTCAGATAAGGGGAAAACAAAGGAGATGACATCACCCAGAAGTGAAGGTGTGAAAAGCAAAGAAAAAAGATATAGGACATGAAGAAGTGAGGAAGATGGTGATAAAAGATGTTTGTAAAACATCTCCAAATAATGACATATATACATGAACAGCATAAGTAAGATGATATCATGCATACAATAACCACCATAAGTGAAGATAAACTCCATGGAAAATAAGTTATGACTACAGTTCTTATAATAGTGTCCATTTCAATTTCTTAGCATAGTGCGCAGCTCCATCAGTAGTTCTCCGAGTTTATTCTTCCCAGTATAGGCAAATGGTTCAGGAGAAGCTACTTTTCCCAAACTGGCTCCAATCCCCCAGAATTTATCCGATGGACTCGCCTCCAGCAAGGTCTTATCACCAGTGGATAACAGGAAGTCTCTCAATTTCTCATTCTGGCTGAATTTTTCGTAAATTGCAGTTTTCATGACATTCAGTTCTTCAGGATGCCACCTCTTCTTGTCCACCTTCACTTTCTCCCCGATCGCCTTACATTGGGCTGGAGTGGAGGCCTCACGGATCTTTTGTCGTGCTGCATCATCATTGGCGAATTCTGCTTTCTTCGTGAATAGGTATTCTTCAACATGGCGATACGACTCACCTCCAGACTTGAAGGGAGCATCGTGGAAATTTGATAATGGGCAGTTTTCGCCAAAAAACGCAAAATAGTTTTCTCTTGTAACAGTAGAAACATATCGAGGGTCAAGTGCTGCTGGCAGTCTGTGGATGGTATTAACATCATAAATGTTATGTGCACCCGCTTTGTCTTTAATATGTAATTTGTCTACCACCAGGTAGGCAGTGTAGTCATTCCTCTTTGCAGCAAACATAATAGGCAACAGTTTTTTTCGTCTGTTGTTTATTTCCATAGGAAAATCTTCTTGAATGCTAATGTTTGAGCCTTTAAGTTCTTTCTTAGCATTCCAAACTTGTTGGCGATCTCCAAAATAGTGAAATTTGCAGATGAGAGTCCTAGGACGCATCTGACGATCAGAGCCAGCATTGGTACTAGGAAGCACTCCCAACCTACGGCATTCGGCAATGCGCATCACCTGAGGATTTTTAATTCCCATGTTGTTCTCAATTACCTCATAAACCTTTTTTACACAGTCATCTTGCTTTTCAGTTGTGCCTGCAGGGGCCTCGGGTATACCATTAAACAGCAAACTGTCTCTCCTTGAATAACTCGCTAAGGATATCATCTTTTCATTTAAAGTGTTATACTTTCGTAGCAGATCATTGTACTTCTGTTCATTACAAAGTAGCACATTGTCAACATGCGAGAGTTTTTGGTCAATTTTCAATATTTGTGCTTCAATTTTTTCATTAAAAGCAGTGACAGATTTAACTGAGTTAGTCAACTCATCTAATGTAGTCCTCATTTGTTGTATTTCAGTCCTGAGACCAGTTACAGAAGCAACAAGCTGAGTCCCTTGATCAGACATTGTAACATTCAATCAACACAAGACGACAATGAAAAATAAGTTTCACACTATATGCAAATCAGTTTCACTTTGTATGCAAATTTGTTTCACTCTCAAAGTGATAGCAACATTGATTACACAAAACAGAGAATGCGATTTTTGCAAACTGTGATTTTGGCACCTTGAGACAATGGAGAGAGTTCCCTTTTAGCTAAGTCATTTCAATCAATTGTAACTAACAAAATAGGTCACCACCAAAACAAGGATTCCCAAATCAATTGAACATCATATTGAATATCATTTTTTCAATCAGGAAAAAACTAATATAAACTCAAAGCAGTTCATGACAAATATTCAGTCAATGAGCGTCAGTACTGTTCCATGCATTTGTCAAACAAAAAGTTTCAATCACATCATTTCATACCATGTAATGCATAGGCACAATACAGTGGTGAGCTGCCAGGCTACGATTTTGAGCTTAAAATGCAATTCCAAAGGTATCCAAAATACCAATCAACAAAATATTCAGTGTATAATAAAGAGAAAATACTTACAAAGACTTCAGAACACTTTTCATCCCGTTAGCCCAAACTTAAACCAGTAAAAGTCTACATCTTGTATGTCACCAGCCAAAGGTTGGCTCTGCGGCCTGGGCATGTGCCTGTGTTCCCCAGAGGGGGAAATAGCTTGCAAGGACCCGAGCCTTTATGAAGCTCCGAGGTACGAGGTCACCTACAGGATGAACAAAGATTTATTCCTTTATATCGACTCAACGACGGATTTTGTGCTAAGCAGCCTTGAACATACCCTGGGGTTCAGGACGGTGGTGGTCAAGGGCGGAGAGGAGGCCTTTTGCAAGATTAGTTAAAGCTATCTTTACTCATTTTTGAATTCAACTTGTCCAGTCAGATGGCTGATATTGCGGATAAAGTTGCGAGATGACTGTCAATGAATGATGTGATTATTTTGTAATGGGTCTAACACTTGATTAAGAGTTTTGATGGAGTTAACTGTAAAAGATATTGGAGCAAGGGAGATAGAAATGTTAGCGGAATTGAAATGAGGACATTTCATGATTATTTTAGGCAGAATTAACAGTTGAAATGTTAAGTTGGTGCACCTAGTTAACCGCACATAGAAGCTAGTTCTGTGGGTGACCGCTAGGTCGCTGGGGTATGACTATTCAAACCACCGTCTGGTGGCTCCGCTAGCGGCGGCTGTACGCACTGGCTGGAGAGAGCTGCTCAGTGTACTGCTTTACCGCTTGGTGCGTGCTGATTGCTTCTATTGAAGCCACCATATAGTGGCACCCCTGGGGTGCGTACTTGACATCAATTCTGACAGCTGTAAGACATAGCCCTGTAGTACAGATCACAAATGTATCAATGACTGTAGAAAGGACTTTTTGCTTTACTTTGAAAATTAAAACTAAGCATTGCTTTTCATGTTGCTTTATAGGTTGTGAGAACAGAATATCCCTGGGTGACTTGCGAATTTCTGGAGGTGCTGCAGACCCAGTGCTTGGGACCAGGATGTAGTAGCCTGACATCTCATGATACACCGAAGATGACAGTGACTGCAAGCCAAAACGATGACGACACGGAACTGACCACGATAGTCTACACTAGAAGTATGACCAAAAAAGCCAACACGGACAACGAAGACAACAACAACAACAAAGAAAATGCCCCCAACAGCAGACCGACAACAACAAAGACTACAGAGACAAGAGAGTCCAAGGACACAACTGATGCAGGGAGAGGACAGAAGGATGATAACCAACAACAAGAGAAGAGAGAAAAACGACAGAAGAAAGAAACGTATATCACAGACGCCATTAAACAGGCAGGACAGCAGCAGCATGATGACAAGGGGGACTATTGGTTGTGCGTGACTGGCATGGTTGCTGGGGCTTCACTTGTTATAGGAGCAGTAATTATTGCTTTGTGCTTTTGTAGGAAAAGGGGTAAAAGAAGGAGAAATGAGCCCAGATGTGCTACTTAATGCTGTAGAAGCTTATTGTGATGTATGCATGTGGCCTTGCAAGACTTTAGATGCTTGTAGAGGAAAATGGCCTTATAAGAATAACAATGCTTATATAAAGGCTTCTAGCGATGAGTCTGTAGTGGAATATGCTTCTTTAGTTTAGTTTACTGCTGTTTTGGCCTACTAACTAGTCTTTGCTTTGAGTTTATGCTTTTGTGCTTATGCTTTGTGCTTATGCTTTTGTGCTTATGCTTTTGTGCTTATGCTTTGGGCTTTATGTTTTTGGCTTATGTGCTTTATTTGCTTTCCAGATCCTCTATGTCATCAAAATTGTTGTTCGATTCCTGGTAATGCTCAGGAATTACCCTGAGCATCGGATCGAATATCCAGTCCGAGAGATCGCTCAAGGCCTCATTCGAGGTATGGGATTGGGATGCCAGAACAACGCTATGCCTGATGACGACCATGATGATGATGACAACGGCCTGCAGCTGCAGTGCTGTGGCTGCAGTGGCCCCAGTAGTCTGCCCCCCGTGCCCCCCAGTGCCCCCCGTGCCCCCCCGTGCCCCCCGTGCCCCCCCGTGCCCCCCTGAGCGTGATGTTGATCCTAACAACATAATTGGTGCTCGCTTGAGAAGAGATAATCAGTAAGACTCTGGATTATTTGATTTAAATGACTTTTTCTCGTTCTGGGTGGGACCATATTTTTATATAAGAATAAGGAAATAATTTAAATACTAAATTTAAAAAGACATCACTATTATTTTGCCTTTAAGAGCACATATTTCTCTTGCTGTAACTTTTTTTGTTTTTTAACAACAGTTTTAAACAGGACTTGATTTATATGTATTGGAAGAAACTTTTTGAATTCATACCAGGTAGATATCATAACTAAAATGTAAGGGGACCGATTTTTTTTTGATTTTTTTATAACTATTATTATTATTATTAATATCAGATTAATAATCACTTCCTGTTTAAAAATGTTGTAAGTTGTTCTTAATATTTGGTAGTTTTTGGTTGAAAAAAGGTACACATTTTTTAATGTTGGAATTTAAGTGAAAGGATTGAGTTTAATGATGGTTGGTATCAGCATGAATGAATGAATATGATAAGATGACAGAATGTTTATAACAGTGTGGAGGAGGTCCTTTTGAAGTAAGTTTTTGATTTTACCCTTGATGTATGTTCTTATTTAGTAACTCTTAGTTTGTACATACATGTACATATGTTAATACTATAAATACTTTATATAACTGACCAATGTAAATATGTTAAAGTGTAAATATGTTAAAAATGTACATAAGTTTGCAATGCTGGCCGCTGTTGTTTGGATCAGCTGATAAAGAAAAACCTTAATATATCTACTATATATCAAAAGATGACCTTTAATATTGTAAATAATAATGTAATGTAATATTGATAAGACTATTATATACTTCTTATGAGCTTTTAAGATAATAGACTTTTTGCCCTGGACGGAATCACCCAGGGTACTTTTTTTGAAAAACCAGTCTGAGAGGTTTTTGAGTAGTGGTGTCATTGCATTAATAGGGATGTGGGTACAGTCAATAGGGCCAATTCGTGTTCTTATGATGTTGTAGTAAAATGCGTTTCAGGTTTGGGTTCAATTGGTTGTGTGAAATATCTATACTACGTCTTGGTTGAGTCTCTGTCATTTGCAATGGGAATGGTCGCCATTGCTTCTTGCAGTGTTAGTATGTGTTATTTTGGGAGGGGCAGGCTTCGTTCAGAAACGGGCAAAAATAAGGCCAAAATATCACAAGAACTTGAGAAATAAAAGGCAAAGTGGCTAGTCTACGTGTTATAAGCCTGTTTCTGTTGTGTGATTTGAATATGCTGAGAAATCGGGCCAAATATCAGGCCACATGTTGCCGCATGTTGTGAGACAAACTGAATTATTTAGGGAATTTAGAGATGGTTTTTTACTTTTTTGGGGTGGTAGGGCTATTGAAAGAGGTGTCAATCAATCGGAATTGGCGTATTCATAGTTCCGCCTTATCTAGTTTGGCAATTCCGGCGTTTCAGAGGTGTTGAGAGGAGGACAAAGTTATTGGGTTAATGCGTTCGCCATTGTACATGTATGTTTTGATTTGGGAGGGCGCGCAGTAATACATTGCGTGCGTGATACGTCGTGAATTTTGTTGAAATTTGTCACTTTTTTGTTTTTTATATAATTTGTTGAGAGTTATGTTTTTCGCTAACCTCCCATTATTTAGTTTGTAATAGGCATAAATAGCACGAAAGTTACAGGTTGAATTTCTTGCAGTACGTCGTGTTGTGAGGGACTATTTTGCATTGCGTAGAGTTAATGGCGGTGAGTCGCCAGGGTATATCTCGTTTTGGCGCGAAAAACGCGTCACATGACCAGAAGACATCGAGGAGAGAAGGCGTGTTAACAGTTTGTCCAGAAAATCCATCGCACACGAGATCTAGAAGAAAGCTGCTGTGTCGAAATTCATTGTGTTTGACACACCAAACTATCGAGGTGAGTTTGAATTGGTTTTTTTGCGATTATTATGGTTACGGCAGATAGTTGAAGCGAAATCCGGTCGTTGAAAGAGCTTGGCTGGCGAATTCAAGATGGTCTGGTGTGATTTCGGAAATTGTACAATTGTATTGCGCAGTAGATCAAGCGCTCACATTGAGAAGTGTGAAGTATATTGTCGTATTTTCTAGTTAGTTAGTAGATATATTAGCGCATTCGTTTTTTGTGCATTTATATGTGTCATTTAATTGTAGGCCACGTGGTATTGTTTGGTCACGTGGTATTGTGGTCACGTGGTATTGTTTGGTCACGTGGTATTGTTTGGTCACGTGATATTGTATGATCATTTGGTTGTGTTAGTGACGTGATAGTGTTTAGCGTAATTTGTGAAGTGTGTTTGCAAATGGTATTTGGGAATTGACAGGTGCTGCCTTGTCAGTTAGGTATGTGGGAATTGTCAGTTCATTGATTGTGAAGAATTTATGGGGTGTCATTAAGAATTCCATAGTGCTGCTTGGTAACATTGACAGTTGCTTTGATGTGTTGTTGACCTAATTACATTAGAACAGCAACATTGGCCAGTGTTATTTGCTAGATTTGACAGTTGACAATTACCTACTTGGGAGGTGACATTTGCTTGATTGTCATTGACTAAGGAATTTCTAGGATGTAATTGAAAATTACAGTGCTATTTGGTACACTTACAATTGATTGACATAGATCTGTTGTTTGCCTAATTATATTGGAACACTGACTTTTGGTTATGACAAATTTGTTAATTCCACTTTGACAGTTGATTGACTGTATCGTGGCATAACACTGTCAAGCAATATTGATGTGCACATAGACTGAAACAATCAGTGTTTCATAGTGCTATTTGGTAGAATTGATAGTTGTCAATTAGCCATTTGGTGATTGACAGTTGCTTGATTGTCATTGACTGTGAACCATTTCTTGCAATTGACAATTGCATAAACAATAATTATTGGTTACAATTGACAATTGCTTGACACAGACTTGTTGTCCACTTAATTTTTGAGAACATCTAGTTCGAACAATCAGGAATTCCTTAATACAACTTTGACAGTGGATTGAGTGAATTGTTAATTCCTCTTTGACAGTTGATTGACTGTATTGTGACATAACATTGTCAAGCTATTCTGATGAGTACATAGATTGAAACATTTAGTGTTTGATAGTGCTATGTGGTAGAATTGATAGTTGTCAATTAAGCATTTGCTGAATGACAATTGCTTGATTGTCATTGATTGTGTACCACTTTGTGCAATTTACAATTGCATAGTCAATTTGTTGTAATTGACAATTGATTAACACAGACCTGTTGTTCACTTAACTATATTAGAACATATAGTTCAAGCAATCACAAGTTCCTTAATACAACTTTGACAGTGGATTGAGTGAATTGCTATTTACACTTTGACAGTTGATTGACTGAATTGTGACATAACATTATCAAGCTATTCTGATGTGTACATAGTTTGAAGCATTTAGTGTTTGATAGTGCTATTTGGTAGAATCGATAGTTGTCAATTATTTATTAATTATACTGTAGTGCTTGTGTATAGGAATAAAGACCCTTCGTATCTAATTGGCATTGACCATTGTAATATTATATAGGAACTGACAGATTCCATTGACATTCTGGATATTTGCAGTAACATTCTTGTCACTTGCATTGTTGGTTTACCATTTGATACAATATTATAAACATTCCATGCAATACTTCAACTATTGCATAGAATGAACCATTGAATCACAATTTGCACCAATACTTGACCTCCCTGAAGCGAAACTTGAACTGTTTGGAACAATTCTTTGATACAATATTTGAAGTTTTTGGAACAATACTTGAAGTCTTTGAAGCACTACTTGAATCCTCTGAAACAAAACTTGAAGTCTTGGAAGCAATTCTTGAGGTCTTTGAAGCAATATTTGATTTCTTTGAAACAATACTTGGAATCTTTGAAACATTATTGAATTAGTTTGGAATGATAATTGGAAGTCTTTGAAGTAATATTTGATTTATTTGAAACAATACTTGGAAATCTTTGAAGCAATATTTGATTTCTTTGAAACAATACTTGGAACTCTTTGAACCAATATTTGCAACTCTCTGAAGGACAACTTGAACACTTTGGAAGAATTGTTTGATACAATAATTGAAGTCTTTCAAGCCATTCTTGAACAATATTTGAATTTTTTGAGTGATACTAGAGCATTTTGAGAGTATATTTGTAATACCTGTAACAATAATTGGACATGTGAAGCTATATTTGAATTATTTCAACAATTATTTGATACAATAATTGAACTCTTTGAAGCCATTCTTGAACAATACCTGAATTTACATGATCCCTACAAGGATCTTCATTTATATGTCACAGTTGATGACTTATGTTGACTCATATTGACAACTGATTTGACTATACACTGACATTGAATTGTTCACAAAACTACGCCAAGTGCTTTTCAATATTCGTGGTTATCAGTGTTTTTGTTATATTGACATATTCAATAATATATTCAAAGTTCAAGACACCCAACATGGCTACTACACAAAGCAATACACTTGCATATGACAATGCCATTTTGGGCAATTTCCATCAAGGTGCAAATTTCTTCCCTGACATCAGCAGAGGCAAAGAATGTACTTGTAATGCAACTGTATCTCTTTGTATATTACCAGCATTGTTGCCCAATATCCACAAAGCAGATTTAGATAATGTATTGTATGAAGGAAATAATTTGTATTTGCAACTTACGCATTTGGGTGATGAATCTGGATATTTGTCTTTCAAAGATTTGCCAGATGTTGTTAGTGTGCAACAACAAACATACAATGTCCTGCCATTAGGTGATATACGTTTTGGAGTTCTCAATACCAATGAATTCAATGAGCATAACATGATGTCATTACATGAAAATTTGCATGATATATTTGCTGTGACTGATCTGATTTTGGCAATGATAGGCACTTCTGCAATGTCTATATTCACTGATTCAAATGGTCATTTCTTTGTGTTTGATTCACATAGTCGTAATGCCCATGGCTTAATGACACCCAATGGCTCCAGTGTATGTTTGCAATTTCAGTCGATAGATAACTTAGTGAACTACCTACATGCATTATCTAACACTTTATCAAATGCACTTCTGCCTTATGAATTGCAAGGTGTACATGTTACTCGACACAATGATGGCGTTTCAAATGTACCTGAACCATTGAACAATGTTACTGTGTCACATCATAGCACTGATGCACCAGATATGCTGAACCAGTATTTCAAAGATCAAACTAAGAAACTGAGGCAGCACAGGCGTGCCAAAGCCATGAAAGCAAAATTGAAAGAGCAACTCAGTCAGGAAACAGAGAAAACTATTCCAACACGAAATCGTATCAAACGTAACATCAATTCAACCAAATGCAAAAATAAAAATGAACGTAACAAAGAGTACGCACGTAAATATCGTCAAATGAAAAAGCTCCAACGCCAAATGTTTTCTGACACCATTGATCCAATCACTGATACATTGCCAACAGATGTACAAGCAGATATGCAAAGTAATGATGCTGAAATGCAGTTGAATGCCACATCTACATTTGGTAATGTTGAGCTTGATAATCAATCAATTGCAAATGAATATGATCATGACCCTTCAGTGAATCCACTTAACATTTCCCATGAATCTGTTGATGTGCACCAGCCAACCATAGCAATGACACATGTAATATTGATGAAGCTATTAAGAAATTTCTACAAAATGTAAATGATGGCCCTCGTTACATTTGTTCTTCTTGTCAACAACTTTGGTTCAAATCCAGTGTTGTCACATCACAATCACAATGGCATAACATTCCTGACCATCTCCAAGAAATGTGCTTTGACTTTCAACATTGTGATATTGCTAACAAATGGATATGTTATACATGCAAGACGTCGCTTAAAGACAATCGAATTCCAAAATTGTCATCTGCAAATGGGATGAGCGTTCCTGAAAAACCGTCTGTATTGAAACTTCATCCACTTGAAGAGCGTTTGGTATCTCCAAGATTACCATTTATGCAAATTAGAGAACTAGGCAGGGGACGTCAATTCTCCTTACTCGGAAATGTAGTTAATGTACCCAATGTCATAGAAAGTACTGTATGTGCCTTACCTCGATGCATGAATGAATGTGACACTACAGCAATCAAATTGAAACGTCGTTTAGAGTACAATTCTGCTGTTTACACTGAAAATGTCCGACCAATGGTAGTTATGACAGCTCTGCAATGGCTTATGCAAAATAGCATTCTCTGGCAGAACTGTGGCATCAACATTAATCCTGATTGGCTATCAGATTGGCAGCAATCAACTGAGAACTTTGAGGCACAATGCAATGACCCCCCAAATATCCCAAATGATATGCCTGATGAACCAACTGATACTTTTGATGAAGTAGATCTTACTGATATGCCTGGTACTAATGAAACTCTTTTCCAAGGTCTATCTGACAGTGTCTTAGCAATTGCTCCTGGTGAAAATCAACAACCATTGAGTTTGTTCACTGACACTGATGCAGAATATCTAGCTTTCCCTACCATTTACTGTGGTGAAAAACCTATGAAACATGTTCTTGACAAAGCAAGTTTTGCTATACGTCGTTGCAAAACCCAAGGTAGGACATTCACTGCAAATGATTTACTCAATGATGATGTCCGTGAAAACCTTGCTCGATTTGATGATGGCTATAAGATATTGGGTGAATTGCGCAATTCTCCAGCATATATGCAACGTCGTAAAAAAGATGTCTTTGCTATGATACGTCAATTAGGCTTACCAACATGGTTTGTTTCTCTATCAGCAGCAGATATGAATTGGGTTCCCCTCTTGAAAGTCCTGTATGAGTTCGCAAATGGTACTGTGTTGTCTGATGAAGAAATTCAGAATCTGTCTTGGCCTGAAAAATGCCAACTTGTCCAAAGTGACCCAGTAACATGTTCACGTTTTTTCGATCATCGTGTACAGCAATTCATATCAATTGTCCTAGGAAAACCAGGCAATGCTCTAGGTATTCTCAAAGATTACTTTTACAGAGTAGAATTTCAGCATCGCGGTAGCCCACATATACATATGCTGATGTGGATGCAAAATGCACCAATCTATGGCCAAGATGATGATACCACAATTATCAATTTCATCAATGAATATGTATCTTGTTCTCTCAATGCTGGAGACATAGTTGATGTGCAAAAACAGACATTCACGTACATGTAGGAAAAATGGCCATCCCATCTGTCGCTTTGGCTTTCCTCAATTTCCCATGCAAGAAACACTCATTCTAATTCCCCATGAAAATGACATTGATAATTCTTAACAGCACAAAAGAAATTTTCACAAAATCAAAGCATTTCTCGTTGATGCAAACATGGGTTTAGAAATGACATATGATAACATGCTTACTGAATTACAATTATCACATGATGAATATATTAACGTATACGCACATCGCTTAAAGGACCGAAAGTCTTTCTTCAGAGAACCTTGGCAGAGATCAGAGTCAACCCTTATATGGCAAAAGCAGCTTGCGCTCGGCTAGGGAATCATGATGCCCAATATTGCCTCGACAGTTTTGCAGTAGCGAGCTATATAGTCGGCTATATCAACAAGGGAAACAGAGGAATCAGTTCATTGATGGACCAAGCATGTAGAGAAGCAAAAGAAGTGAACAAAACTCTGAAGGAACAAGTTCGTCACATTGGCAACAAATTTGTGAATAGTGTAGAAGTGTCTGCTCAGGAAGCTGTGTACCTCCTTTTACAAATGCCCTTTACAAAAGCATCTCGTGAGGTTGTTTTCATTAACACTGCACCAAGCGATGATAGAGTGTTTGTTCTGAAAAGCAAAGAACAACTACAAGAAATGCTGCCAAATTCTGTTGATGTTGAAACAAACACCATTTTGAAATGCTATGCCAGAAGACCTTCAGCCTTGCATAATATGTGTCTTGCAGATTTTGCTTCACTTATTGCAGTCACTTTCCCAGCACACATGGCAGTAGAAGTTCGCTATGAATATTTGAATGACGAAAATGTTACTGAAACATTAGATGACTATGGCCAAACATGTGTCACTTACTCCAATGGCATAACTTTCCGCTATCGCAAAAACCCACGCGTTATTAGGTTTGTTCAATATAACATCAATGTTGATCCAGACAATTTCTATAGAGTTCGTCTCATGCTATATATCCCATGGCGCAATGAGGCACGTGACTTGCTTTCTCAATATGTATCTTACCAAAGCCATTACAATGACAAAAAAGATGATATTGAAATCCTTGCTGGCAAATATGAACATCTCAGTCAAACAGTTGAAAATGCTATAGCAGCAGCTTGTGAATTCGAGAGTGATGAAATTGCACCAAATGCACAATATGCAGATGCTGAAAAAATGTCTCATGAAGTTACTGACAGTGACAGTTATGCATTTCGCATACCACCAAATCGCAGTTTGACATACCAAACACTCACTGCTGATAGTCTGAATACCATGAGAGTGAAATATTTGAACTTGAAAATTCTCATCATAGATGAAGTATCAATGGTTGGTGTCCGCATGTTGAACTTTGTCAATTGCAGATTGCAAGAGATTATGAACAACACTGAACTCTTTGGTGGCATCCATGTACTTCTAATAGGTGACTTATACCAATTACAGCCAGTCATGGACAAATGGATATTCCAAGAATCAGGTAGTGCATATGGTGCATTGGCCTCCAACATCTGGTGTGACAATTTCAAAATGTTTGAATTGACTACTATAATGCGCCAACAAGGAGACAAACCTTTTGCTGAACTGTTAAATCGTTTGCGTGAAGCCAAGCACACAACCCATGACTTACTGAAATTACAAAACTGTGTGCAGCCCCCAAACACCATATCAGACAATAGTACACCACACTTGTTTCCAACAAATGCACTTGTAGACAAATACAACAGTTCCATCTATCAAAAAGCCACCACACAAAAAGTTGTCATAACTGCCAAAGATGTGGTACATGGTGATTTGACAAATGCAGTGAAACAAGCCACTATAGCACGCTTACCTGAATGCAGCTCTGCCACTGGCAATATACCAAAACATTTGTATATAGCATTACACTTAAGATACGACATCACCTCCAACATCAATGTTGAAGATGGTTTAGTTAATGGAAGCTCATGTCTGGTGATGCATTTATCCTACCTAACACCAACAACACTGCCAAGTATCATTTGGGTTTCATTTGACACTTTGCGCATTGGTGCAACCACTAGGGTGCATCAAATGCCCTTTTTCTCTCCAAACATAACCAAACATGGATTTACTTGTGCTTTTTGATTGGTAAGACACCTCTGCAAAGTTTAAATGAAATCGGACTATGGCTAGGGGTACCACATTGGCCATCTTTCCAAATAATTAAATTAAGTACCGCCGACACGCGATTTTGCATAACTTTCTGAAAACTCTATGTAGAAACACAGTATTGTTATTTTTGGAATTTTCATAAAAAGAGCTTTCAAATGAATGGTAACATCAATGGGTTATCTTATAAATTCATCTAGCAATTAACTGCTCCATAATTTGAATATCAATAATTATGTCGTAGAAGCGTGTGCTTGAATTTTTATTTTCGATGACAGACTTAAATTTAATTTTTGGCTCAATCTTGTCTCAATAAAACTTCTGATTTTAGAATGTGCGCATAATTTATAAATTGATTATGAGACTAAATCTTATATGCAATTTGTCAAGAAATGTCAAATTTCAAATTTTGTTACTTACATTGAATCCTTGAATATATGCAATTTATACATATTTTTGTTAACATAATCTTCAACTTTTAGAAATCATTCCTCGGTAATTTCTTTATTAATATTAAATCCTCGGTTGTGGCTTATATAAACAACAGGGTATCTTGATTTAAGAACTGACATCATTTGTGTTCAATAATTTCAAGAAGCAACTTGTCCTGCTTTACGTTATATTTAGGAAGTCATTACACTAAGCAGATTCTTTAAATTCCTGAAGAAGAACAACACTACATAAGACGAATTCCATATATACTTCCATGAACCATAACATAAATACCTTTACAGATATATACACTGAAAGACGAAAGTTATTCATATGTTGTGAGGGCAAGATGTTCGAGGGGGATGGTCAATATGATGGTTCCGTGGTGTAAGACATCCAAAAACAGGGTCACAAACAATAAATCACTGAACCGTGAAAATGGCTGACAAAGCGGAGTTTTCAGAAAACACAGTTTTTGTTTTTGACCCATACCATATGCAGGTACATGTATGCGGTTTCATGTGAGCTTAAATGAATCCTTAAACATTAAAGCACACAATTATTTTACAACTGAATTTATTGTGTCCCCAATTACAGAATATGACGGGGATGAAACTATTGGAATGGTGCAGGTGTGAAAACCCAGCTTAATGTTGTAGAGTGTATGATGTTCATCTGTCAAGTATATCAAAGATGGCTGCCTGTTACCGGGAGGTAGGGTAGACAAGGAATAAACAAAGAGGTGCTGGACCCAGAAAAACAACCAGAACTCAAGATACCCTCCATTTAATTGACTTGACTTGACTTGTGTTGTGCTGGTGTACCCCGGTAATGAAGGCATGTTTCTGGATGTTACAGGTGATGCTACAGATGAGAGGACATCTCAAGCTTCGAATGAACCCCAAGACCATTATCTTTAGACTTTATGGTTTATTTTATGTAAAGCTTGTGTTCGGCAGAACCTTATAATTAGTACACAGATGAGGTTCTTGAATGCACAACATATGCATAACTTTTGTCTTTCAGTGTATTTATATCTCTCACATACAGAAATTTGCATGAAGCCTGTGAGCAACGAAAATTATACTGCTTTTTAGTTAAACTAGGACCCTGCAGAATATGATACCTAACATATCATACATATTACATATTAAATACCCAGAGAAGTAGGATTAACAAATTAAAACATTAAAATTAAATTCTAAAGAAAAATCTAAATTGTCAAAATAGATTTGATAATGTCTTGTAGGTACGACATTGAAGAAAGACATCAACACGAATGATGAATTTCACGTATTTGGAATGATTTCTCTACACTCAGTAGGCCCATAATAATATAATAATATTAAGTATTTATATAGCGCCAATTCCAGTAAACTGCTCATTAGCGCTTGGTTGGATTAGCCAATATTTCTGTAGTATTTAGTAAAAAGATATGTTTTCAATCGCTTTTTGAAATTATCCAGTGTTTTTGATTTGCGTACATTTTCTGGCAGTCCATTCCAAAGCTGTTGCGATGAATAGGAGAAGGCTCTATCTTCCAACTTGTTTTGATTTCGTATAGCAGGTACCTCTAGGAGCAGTTTGCCATTGCTGCGGAGGTTCAGGTCATTTTCAGGTTTGAGTTGAATAAGACTTTTGAGGTATTGAGGTGCTCGATTATTCACAACTTTCCATGTGGATGTCATAAGTTTGAATTGGATCCTTGCAGGGATCGGAAGCCAGTGCATATATTTGAGGATTACAAGCTCCCTAGAAATATTGCTGCATTATATACATTGACAGATTTATATTCACAAAGGAGAAGGCAAAATATTTAATTAAGGCTCAAAATAAATCATCTCCGATACACTATCATATTCTTGTTCACTTTAAATTAAACAATATAGGCAATGCGGGTACTCATTTGAAAGCTCTCGCGGAGAGGAATTCAAATATGATAAAATAATTATGATACAGACATTACCGTGAAAAATACGACATACCGCGAATCGGCGATATCTCATTCTATCCGATTATTTCAACTGTTTTGTGGTACCCCTAGGCCTATGTCAATCTTTCTGAAAATTTGCAGTATTTTTCTAATAGTCAAAAGCAACAATAAATTCCATGTTTGGTTGTGATAGAAAAATATGAAGGGCATTTGATGCACCCTAGCAACCACCCGCAATCAATATCGCCACTACTACATAGATAACATACAAGATAGCTGGGTTCCCATTTTTGCAACAACCATTTATTTCACATACGGTCGTGATGCCAAACGCATCTCAAGGACACAATTCCCATTGAGACCAGCAACAGCTAAGACAATACACAAATCACAGGGTGATACACTGGCAAAAGTTGTAGTGTCTTTCAGTGCTCGCAAACAAAATCATGCACACTACGTTGCACTAAGCCGTGTAACCAACATCAACAACTTGAAAATCATAACTCTCAATGCTGACAAAATTAGTGTAGATCCCAATGTTGTTCAGGAAATGACGAGGTTGCGAACCACTGCACAACTTGAATTTACCCACACACCATTAGACTTGCTACCAGACACAACAATGAAAGTGACATTCCACAATGTCAGGTCACTACATAAGCACTATGAAGATGTCAAACATGATTATAACCATACTGCTTCTCACATACTTGGCATTGCTGAATCACGCTTGCACAACACAGATTCCAATATAACTTATAATATACCAAACTATACATTATTGCGTTGTGACAGCCAATCACAAACTGGGCGACCACATCATGGTCTTGCAATATACATTCGCAATAACATCTACACAACTGCAAATGCAACTTATTCAACCCACGAATTTGAATGTATTTCAATAACATGCCACCTTGCCAATGCTGGCACCTTCTTCTGCTACAAGAAGCCAAATCTTCCACTCAATGCTCTCAAACAACACATTACCAACTCTGTCATCCACACAATTACCAGCACCTATTTCATACTTATGGGTGATCGCCTCCTCATTTCGTTTCATCTCAGATCGCTGCACGCACTTCGCACTGTATATGTAAGTCACTTTGAGAATTATTGACCGCTGAACCCCGTAATCCAGTAGCTGCTTCACTCCATGGTGATAGCCTTCACGATCGCTCATCTAATCAACTTCATCGATCGTTGTTTACTTGGCGCCATTTGCTTGTTATGGGCCGTAAAAGTAGGAAATGCACGGTGTGCCGTGAGCCAGCAGTTGGGCATAATGGGCCTATGGGTCAGCGCTGTCATACGCTTCTGGAAACTTTCCGTACTGGCACATCCACTCCGGGTGTTCATATTGTTGGCCTTGACAGATCAGTGCACGACGATTTTGCATCTGCCGAAGAACACGATGGCGATTTGAGGGGGGAGTTTTTCGGTCATTATGGCTCAGGGGATGGGGACGTCCGCAACGAGTCCCCGGGGGCAGATAATATCCCTTCGTTTTGCCATACTGAGTTGATGGCGGATACTGGGGCCGGCCCGGGTAACAGTGAGCGTTGTTTTGTTTCCATGGGGACGCACCCTACCGGTGACCCCAGTATGCCTAGGCCACACGATGCGCCCCCTGGTGTTGACACACGTCGTGTCACCCAACATAGTTCAGCTCAAAAACAGTCCCACGACGGTTTCCTGATAGGCGCTTCCCTTCCTGGGGTGCAGACTCGTTCTAGGGGGTTCCATGACCCTAACCAGCACGTTTCCCAGCCGGGAAGTCGTATCTTGCCTTCTGTGTCCGATGTTTCTCGCTCCTCGTGTCTGCCTGCGCTCCAGATACACAAAGACTCTGTCACGAATTTAACACGAGGGGTCGCTACCAGCCAGTACGCAACGAATGTGGGCGCCACCAGGCGTTTAGCAGCAGGAGGGGCCATCCCCAAGCACTCCAGTTGCCCTGAATTTAATGGAAATTATGATACCGGACTCAGTTACCACAGACAGTCTCATGTTACCCTTAGCAATCAGTTACCGTACCACAGCCCCGCCCGGGGCGCGGAGCTAGCCTTCCACGAGGCGGCGCCACATGTCACGAACGCTGAAGGAGGTGAGAGATTTCCCCCGCCGGGGGCCTATGCCAACAACCTGTACCATGACCCATCCAGGGCCGACACTTATGATCCGAGAACCAATTATGGTGACCATAGGCAGAGACCCGGCCCAGCAGGGGCGCTGTATTATGACCCAAGAGATTCTTTGGTGAGACCGCGCCCAGCAGGGGCTAGATACCTCGATGACGTAGGCAGGGGTCCTACCTGGGCCGAGTACCACGAACCGACCACCCTCAGGGGCCGCCCCTTGGGCCTCTCCAGCGCTCCACGGACCGACTTCCATGATGCCTCCTCCTACCGGATGGACCATGCCAGGCGACAACTAGGACACCCCCCCGGATTCCGACAAGGGCTTCAGCCAGGGCTGCGATCCAGGACGCAGGACCAGATGTACCAGGAGATGCCTAGGACTCGACATGGACACCTATCCCACCAGGACTTGATGGCCCACGTCCCTCCACACATCGATGCGAGGACCGCCCACACGGCCTTGGAGGGTGAGTTTGTACACCTGGAACATTTCTTAGACTGTGATGCTAATGACTATCAGGAGGCTAGGATAGTGGATAGCAATGGCTTGCAGATCAAATCATCCCGTCCTAGACGGATGATAACTAGCTTCTACAAGTGGATGCAAGCATGGGGTTATTACGAGGTGCTGTTAACATGCCATTATGGCATCGAAATTCTATTAGAAATGGCAAAGTATAGAGCTTTCCTCATTGACCTTACTGACAAGTATAAGGTACCTTACGTACTCAATTTGATTAAGAACAATTTACATCATGGTTGACAAACACAACACCCTGTAAACAACTCATTCATGGCCCAACAACAGACTACAACTCATGTCTAGACCTTGCATATACCAATATTCCACATATCGACAGCACAATACTTGAATCAGCCTGGAGTGACAACAAGCCAATAACATTACTCCTGCCTCATTTACTAAATCACAACAATGACAATGACAATACATAACAATATCACATATACAACTGTTCAATTGTGCACATTCAATAGCAGCTAACAATAACTATCTTATCAGCACAATAAAATGGGCACAAATCCAAATTGTTAACACCTGTCACATTGTTAACACCTGTCACAATATCATTGACTCTCTAGTAGGGTGTCCCAGAAAAAAATAATGTCCTAATTTTTGATGGGGCGCCCCCTCATTTTGTGATATAACCTATGAAAAGGACCTATGCAAAATATTAAAGCATTTCAACATGATTAACTGGTGCCTCAAGAGCCTTGAAGTTTAGTCGTTTTTGCTAATTTTAGACGATTTTCGCAATACGCGGTTCTCTATATAATCATACAACATTCTAAGTGCCATGGTTGGAAAAGTCTCAAAAAGACCTTCAATTTGCATACCCACATCAATGGTCTACAATAATTATGTAACTCCTACCAGCCCTTCAACTGACACTAATATGAACGAAAGTGTTTCAGAGCGATTTAACCTAAAAAAATTATTTAATTTCACTCCTAATTTTTTTTTATTCTCAATCTACAAATGGCTAGATGGACATATATACCTTTTGTAACAACTTTGCTGACTGAAATGCCTGCTTTATCAGCCATGGGTTTTTTAAAGAAAAATCTTGTGAAAAGAGCTGAATATATATGATGAAATGGTTATATTTCACGTTGTATTTTCATCAGAATTGATGCAGCGTACCAAGAGTGGTACCATATGAATGACAACTTTGTTATTTTCAGGTGGCATTATTTATGTTTTCCTAAAGTCAATTCTGAGAAAATATGACATGAAATACAACAGCCCCATCTGATATTATTTTCAACTCTTTCACATATATGTCACCTTTCATTTGTATAAATGGTGCTTGTATTACAAATTATATATTTGGTCTTCCTG
This sequence comes from Platynereis dumerilii, assembly GCA_026936325.1. NCBI lineage: Eukaryota > Metazoa > Annelida > Polychaeta > Phyllodocida > Nereididae > Platynereis > Platynereis dumerilii. The sequence goes on along the minus strand of JAPTHN010000011.1, from coordinate 38,473,314 downwards.
CCATTTGTAGATTGACAATCACATCAGCTGGCAGTGAAATACATTTTTTTCTTGGTATACTGAATAAATTGTGATCCTATGAAGATATAACACAAAATATACACGTCAATCTGATATCTTCAGCTCTTTTGACTAGATTTATCACTGAAAAAATATATCATTTCAGAATTGACTTCAGGACAACTTACATGATAACACATGAAAAAAAAAATTGTTGTTCATACATTTATATGGTACCACTCTTGGTTTCCTAAATCAAATCTGAGGTGCGCCCCCCCCAGGCGACCCCAATCGGCGACCCATATTTGCGACCCCCCTGTTTCTATCGATCTCCATAAAGATACATTTATGACAATAATGAGATAATCATAATTCATTAACTGTATTTGGTTTGACACAAATATCCTTTATATAATTTAATTGTTGTAATCACAACTCAGGACAACCATGGCAAACCCAACACCATTCCATGCACCATCCTAGCACAGCATACAAATCCAATGGCGCTAGTACGCATTTTGCACGTTAAATTGTTACAGAGAGTGTCCCCCTAGCGGGAAACCCAAGAACTACTTGTTCACAGCAGCAAGACGGCGGGAACCAGCCTGACGACATCAACCAATCACATCGCTTCATTCCAATGGCAACCATCTACTCTATCAGAGCTAATGTATAGTATCGATGGACTGGTCCCCCCTAAGCTACAGACAGGTGGGCCAGATAGCAGTCAAATGCATCAGATTTAGTGATTTCTGCCTATTTTCGGCACTGAATGCATCTATCTACAGTTGTTACAGATAGATCTAGCCCTAATCTATCTGCTGCATCACTCTGACGCATTAGGATGGCATGTGTGCAGCGGTGGAGGGTGAAATAGGAGCTGAGGGGAGTAAACCACTATATGTCATGTTTAATGCTGGAATAGTTGACAAGAAGTCAAGGCTGACAGAAGTAGTAGTGTAGCCAAACAGTATCTGGACTCCGTCCAGATAACAAGTACAATACCGTACTGTTGGCCTCGCGGAAGCCAACACCGCAATGAAAGCAACGATATACCAGCCCCATTTCCCTCGATTCACAGTTGGCAACTGCCTCGCAATGCGCAATTACAGTGTCTCCAACAATTGCATGTCCGTACGAACACAAGCCCGTGTGTCCAGGACGGGGAACAACTTACAAGTAACAGCCTCTGCACAACAAACAGCCCACCAGATCGTTCACCCACCAAGCCTCAACTCCACCATCGGAGACCTGGCGACGGCCATCCCAGGCCAGCTGTACTCAATAACTGCCACTGTAACAAATGTAAGTAATACTATAACTATCACAAATAACCATAATCCTACTAAGAAGTATCATGTAATAAATATCACTACCAAATAAAAACTATATAGAAAATCAAACAACCACATAAACATTCACACCTTTATAATTCCCCATTCACAGTCACTATAACATAACCTATATCAATTATGATAAAATCCATTTACCTAACCATTACCCACATACTACATTCCATATCCACTGTAACACCTGCAAATACTAATATACATTGTTCCTTCTTTACAGCTCCAAGCAACCACTCAAGTCAAAGTTGGTGGCCACGACGTACCAGTTACCAACTTAACAGTCAGAGATGCAGCCAATAGTGTGGATGTCGCCCTGTGGCGTGAAATTGCAGCAACACCAATGATGTTGAACGAAACCTACACATTTACCCACCTCACCACCAGCTATTTCCACAATAGACGAAAATGCTCCACCACACGTCATTCAACTATCACTGTAAGTTATAATCCTCAAAGAATTCCACAATAATCGCATATCTACACAATACACAAGTCACTATATCAATTAACCTCATAGATACCAACAAATAACCAAGTGTGCGCTCTATAATCATCATAATTCACCTATTTCATGAATAGTTCTCTCACCGAACACAAGTCTCCAAATGCTAAATACTTACATCCCATAATCTAACCCATTTCACATCCTTGCCTCCCATTGCTCAAACCAAAATAACCACAACTGGATTAACTTTGAACGCATTTCAATGTCATTTAAAAGCTCTACCACTCACTGACCTTACCAATCCAAGTAATGAATATTGTGTTCCAGCATTCCAAGTGTATATATGTCAATACAAATAAATGATAACAGAATAACAAAGAGAAGCTATGGAATTACCAAACATGCCATTCAGTGAAATAAAAATATTACTAAAACTAGCATCTGCCATCAATAACATATCTGACCCACTACTAACATAATAATCATCCCTCTCCATACACAGATCACCCACAAAAACACTGCGCAACTACGTATACACAACCTAATCACTGACCCTTTTCCATTACAGGCATCCGTCCTCCCTGCCATGATTGTCACTCGCGGACTCGTCGCTGGATATCAAGATGACAACAACTTCTGCGTAGTAACAGCTGATGGAGAAGAATACCACATTGACAACAACATCCTCACCCCCTTCTTGCAATGCGAAAACGAACAAAGCCAAGAAAACGTATTTCTGCAATGCGTACCCATGACATGCCAGATCACGATACAAGGCCAGAACATCACCGCCATTGCTGATTAAACGCCAACCATTACACTACAACCAAACTGATGACGAATCCGGAACGCCCCAACGAAAAAGCCTAATTATTACACACGTGCACTACAAACAATGAACTGCATTCCATGTTGCTACATACTCTGTTGATTATGTAGTACTACTATTATTGAATGGACAGTGGGTCCACTGTTGCATTTTGCCATATCATAACTGTCATACCTATTATATTACATGTACTATTACATGTTCATTGCTCAAAATGTCCTTATTTCTCATTTAGAAAACAAACCTTACCATTAAAGTACAACTAGTGCATTACTACCACCTAGTAAATTCACCTATGTAAAATACCATCATTAAACGGACAATAGGTCCAATGTTGCACTAGAACTTATTATCTACAAATCATGCCTCTCATATCTGTTATAACACATGTACTATTATATGTTTATTGGACGATACATCCAAACTTTGTACTTAAAATCAACTTGCCCTTAAGATACCACTTAAGTATTACCTTAACCTAGTCTGTTACAACTATACACAGTAGCTATTAGTCAATGGACAATAGGTCCAATATTGCACTACACTTTATTATCCTACTAGATAACCATTCTCATACAACTGTAACAACCATTCCAACATTATATAAACTATATGCCATTAGAACAAGCATATCATTCATCATATCAACTGCTACAGTGTGTTGCATCAACATACCAATGTATTGACTCTTGTTAGACATCAGGTAACACAGCACCTTAACCTTCATCAACTCTCAAAACCAACCAGTATTATATCATTCGTCCCTCCAACTATTATCATTACAAACAACCTATTACTGCCTAATGTTGACCATGAGGTAGCATTGCTCAATCATTGTATACATTCAGCACTTTATTACCACATTGATACCATTACCCAGACTTACACTACTATCACACAATTTTTACATTGACTACTCCTGATACAGTATTATATATGTTTTTGCCATGTCACATACATATATAACATGCCAGACATTCCAATATGATGTACTGAATAACCTATGTCAACTGTTTATTGCCGTATGTAACCAATACGGCCACTATGCACAAGTATTATATGTATACCCATTAGTTCTTGCACTGCATTTTAACCAAGATGGTTACTTAAGTTACTTCTGTTTTTGCGTTTTGTTGGTTACTTAAGTTACTTCTGTTTTTGCATTTTGTTGGACATTAGGTCCCATACTATAAAATATATGTATAACTACAGTGAACCTCCAGTCACTTCTAATATATGACATGCCTTAACCAGATATTATATTCCTACACTTACTTGTAATATAAAACGTGCCTCAACCAGATATAATATACCTCAATTACAGCAAGAATACATATCATAACCTTTTTTGTATAAACATCTTTTTGTATAAACTACTACTATAAAAGAATGTCAAGCAATATACAACTATACAAACACCAATGGTGCCTACGCTCTTGTCATATGTTTTCAATAAATTGTTTCAATTACATCTCTTGTCTGTCTCATACATTACTGAAAATGCCTCACAAGCATGTAATTCTCATTCAATCAGGTTATATCAATACACACGAAGTACTGCTGCAACGGTTAACAGCATCTCAATCTAATATCCTCAAGTTTCACAGAAAGAATGTATATAGACGCACCACTGCATGGTACTGCTTGTTAGCTTACTTCACCAAGAAGGTTCTGGTCTTTCAACTTCTATACAGCATTCACATGCTTTCTCATTTGGATATAGGTGTCAGCATTGAAATATTACTGTTACAAACACATCTCGTCTCTGTCTCATACACTACTGAAAATGCCTCAAAAGCATGTAATTCTCCTTCAATCATATCAATACACAAAATGTACTGCTGCATACGTTAACAGCATCTCAATCTCCTCATGTCCCTCAATCTCAAAAAGGATGTATATAGATGCACCACTGCATGGTACTGCATCCCCATGCACTCCTCTCTCCATCAACTCATCAAATGCATTCTCCCTCCATCAACTCAGTCCAACCAGCCACCAAGGGTTTGAATCCTCGGATTCTTGTTTTGATGAACTAAATGATTACACCAATATTAAGAATTCTGTATATGCCTCTATAACTTTTTGATCATACTACAACTTGGTTTTGTAACAATCTAAGCAGTATACTTTTCAAAAATTATAAGAATCATTTTGCTTGAAATTTGGGGTAGTTTTTGCACCCTACATTGTTTACACTGACATAGAAAGAAAGAAATATTTATTTAAAGTCGGGTTGAAGAACAACAACATTAAGTTCACAAGGTGTGCAGGTACATCTTCCCATATTTCCACATAGCCACCCGGTGACGTAACCAATCATCCAGGAAAGGAATAGCAATACAACAATCCCTCATCAAAAAATCCAAAACAATCTCGATCAAAAGTACGCAACACTCTCTCTCTTTAGTCGGCTATACAAGTACGCCTGAAAACACGGTAATATGCGATTCAACCAATTTGAATTCTGCCCCAAGATTTGATGTGAGCAGGAAGCATGGACGCGACCTGGTTATGTTTCTGGACAGATCTCAGGACTTTTTGATTGAATCGATGGTGTACATGACAGGGTTCAGGAGTGTCATCGTGAAAGGTTGAAGCGAGGCCTTCTGCATGGTTAGTTTATTAAGTGGCTTTTTTATTTTGCTTATAAATCAATCATAAAGATTGACTTGGGTCGCGATCAGAGTGTGGGGGAAGTTCTAGCTTTTAGCGCTAGGGGCTAGGGTGCCAATGAAATGCCAACTTTAGAAATGTCAAGGTCTTAACCCCTAAACTTTTTCCTTTTGGTCTTGGGATAAACTGTGCCAAATTTCAGGAAAATAAATTGATATTTACAGGTTGCTCAACAGCCCTGAAGTTTATAATGCAAATCCAATGGAGTTACGAGTCACAGCAGACACACCAAAATGAAAATCTATTGGAATTATTGGTTTTGGACTCTCATGGCATCCTTTCATTAAAACAATCTTGTTTCCGCAAAAATAATAATGACTGCAAATATCATGACAACAGTTGTCAACACCCAGGCAGGGGAATTGAATGGGGGGAGCTACAATCAGGAGCGGATCCAGGGGGGAGGGGGGCCTGTATCTTTGAAAAAAAGGAAGAAAATCCGTAATGCCATGGATAAGAGGTCGGCCTACAATATTCAACACTTGCGATGTGTTGGACTGTGTATGCAATACACGTTTAATGGACAGCCTGGGGCGGATCCAGGCTTTTTAAAAAGGGGGGGCCAGCACAACAATTTTATAACATTGATTACAAGATGTGGATTCAAAATTAATGAAATGAGATGACTTTATCAGAGGGAAAGGGGAGGTTGGCCCATCCTAGATTCACCTTGGAAGCAAATTCAATTAATTCATTTTGTCAAGAATATTTTAACTACACAAAATCCAAATGTTAATAGAAAAATTATTCATGTCTTTCAAATGTATCATTTTACATTTCAGGATTCACCATCCACAGGACGAATCTGCTTACGCTTTGCAGGCTATGTGGTAAGGAACAGGACAACAAAAAGTATATTAACAAAGTCAGATATGAGGACCTCATCAGCAAGTACTTGTCTCTGGATGTCAGTTGTGATGATCCATTCATCTATCCACCCTCTATTGTGATTCCTGCAGGGTGAAGTTGACCAGGTAACAAAAATAAATTGTAATTCCATCTACATTTACCTGTTACTGAAAACATTACTTTTTGCAAAGATTCCAATTTGCAAATATTCCACATATATAAGTGGCGGATCCAGACAGGGTAGTGATAATAACCCTATTATTAGGGTGGTCCAAAAAAATATATCTCTGAATTTCATTGATGGTACCCCCTAACTTTTTTCCTTTGACCATGTGGAAGAAGTGTGCAAAATTTCCGCCAAATTGATTAATATTTAGAGGTGGCTCATGAACCTTGAAGTTTGTGCTATATTTTGAATTAAAACGCCTATATCTGAATAGTGAAAATTGTGTGAAATCATATTTTCCTTTCATTTGAGGCCTATTAATCCACCAATCAACTGAGGAAAATAGAACATAACACTTGTTTGTATATCTTCCTCTCCACATTTACAAAAAAAGGGATTTGTCGCTTATATAATAAAAATTGTCATGTCAATTGATGTGTATTGGGCGAAAAATTGGCAAAATTGGTACACCAATATAGATTTATTAATAAATATTAAAATTTGATGGAAAGGTTTTTGGATCATGACTTAGTCATGTCATACTACTTTCAATAAATTATTATGGTCCAAGATGATAAAGAATGTAAATCCCATCCTCTTGGCTGGTAATTATTATAAATAGCCCCTTTCCTCAGATAAGCCAGTCTTGGAAGTTTCACACTTCCAGAAGCTTCGGATGTGAACATTAACATGATTTGTTTACCCAATACAATTTAAGTTGTTTGACACCTTATTAAATTAGTAAGACCAGTCAGGTGTGATAGGGGCTCTTATAATCCAACAGCATTTTTTCCCTGCTATTGTCAGTTACAGTAGAATGTTTGAGGCGGTTTATCTTTTGCAGGGATCCATACCTGTCTGGGAAAGACGACTTACTGTATTCTATTATAAATAGCCCCTTTCCTCAGATAAGCCAGTCTTGGAAGTTTCACACTTCCAGAAGCTTCGATGTGAACATTAACATGATTTGTTTACCCAATACAATTTAAGTTGTTTGACACCTTATTAAATTAGTAAGACCAGTCAGGTGTGATAGGGGCTCTTATAATCCAACAGCATTTTTTCCCTGCTATTGTCAGTTACAGTAGAATGTTTGAGGCGGTTTATCTTTTGCAGGGATCCATACCTGTCTGGGAAAGACGACTTACTGTATTCTATTATAAATAGCCCCTTTCCTCAGATAAGCCAGTCTTGGAAGTTTCACACTTCCAGAAGCTTCGGATGTGAACATTAACATGATTTGTTTACCCAATACAATTTAAGTTGTTTGACACCTTATTAAATTAGTAAGACCAATCAGGTGTGATAGGGACTCTTATAATCCAACAGCATTTTTTCCCTGCTATTGTCAGTTACAGTAGAATGTTTGAGGCGGTCTATCTTTTGCAGGGATCCATACCTGTCTGGGAAAGACGACTTACTGTATTCTATTATCAAAGAACTAACTTTGATTTTATGAGTACTTAATAACTTTTTCTTTGCATAGCCAGGAACATTTTTTCTGGGGTATCACTAATTTCCACAGAAGCGCATGAATTACTAGGCACATAAAAGTTTGTCATTAGTCCAAGATCTTGCCTAAGAATTATTAATAGGTAATTTGCATACTGGTATATATATATTGAATATGAAACATGTTGTTGAGAAAGATGGAATTGCTACCTTCACCTCTTTTTAAAAAGTTTCTGTAGCATGTGTCAAAATAGCACTTGGTCAGAAATTGAGAAGACAGTATGGGATCTAATCAGAGGAGGTAATTCACTAGACATTACAAGGATTCTACGTACTGTGTAATGGAAAGCTGCCATGACTTTTGATAGTGTGATGTTCTCAACATCTTTTTAATGTTGGACTATAATAATTTATTTAATGTATAGTATGGCATGACTAAGTCATGATCTCACAACCTTTTCATTAAATTAAAATATTTATTAATAAATCTAATAGTATATTGGTGTACCAATTTTGCTAAATTTTCGCCCAATACACATCAATTGACATGACAATTTTAATATTATCAGTGACAAATCCCTTTTTTGTAAATGTGGAGAGGAAGATATACAAACAAGTGTTATGTTGCTCCTTCCTGAGTTGGTTAGTGCCTTAGTAGGCCTCAAATGAAAGGAAAATATGATTTTACACATTTTTCACTATTTAGATACAGGCGTTTTAATGCAAAATACAGCAAAACTTCAACCTTGATGAGCCACCTTTAAATATTAATCAATTTGGCGGAAATTTTGCACACTTCTTCCATATGATCCAAGGAAAAAAGTTGGGGGGTACCATCACCAAATTTTACACTTGTTATGGGTTGCCGTGATGTCACAAAGCATCATTTGTCATGTGATCAGCCAGTGCAGAAAATGGTGGACATTCTCATGACTAATGCCTTGTGCAAGGGTAACGAAGGATTTATTGATTAGATCGAGACAAGAAGGGGTGATGGTGTCACTGCAGTTTTCCGTGACCTGCATGGGGCTGAAGTCGCCAGGGAAGATGATGTCCTGACAGTGAGACATGTGAACTGTCTGGGATTCGTAGATGGGGCAGGTGAGCAATGCAGTGCGTGTGCAAAGTACAGAGGAAATCGTCGGAAATATCGCAGTCGCCATGAAAAAAATGTAAATATCACACTTGAGACAATTAAAAAATACATCAATTAATTAATCCATGAAATTCAAGATTATTATAACAGTTACTGATATTTTATATATAGGCGTACGTGATTTTATGTTTCAGGAAGGAAGTCAGGATCACCCTCCATATTCACAAGAAATGACCGATTATATATTTATTTATCAGGGGAACAGATTGTAACGGAACTTGCAACAGTTAAAAGTGAAAAGAAAGACTTGAAAAGGAAAATTTTGACACTGGAAACAACAAATCCATAGCTGACGGCCATGAGTTCGAAGAAGGCAGTCTGCAGCAGATATTCTGAATGCAACAGAAGAATTGTCTTGAAAAAACAAAGAAGGGAAACTGATGGCACCCAAGCATGCTAAGATTTTGTATTGGCTCACATGCCAAATCTCCTGGTGCCTATGAACGTTTGAGGAGATCAGGATTGATCAGTTTACCATGCTCAAGAACATGGCGGGACTATTCTCACTTTACGAAACCTGTACCAAGTTTTAATCCTGATGTCACTGCAAGGATTGCACATGATGTGAAGCTAAAAGAAAGAGAGGAATTTGAAAAAAATGTCATTTTGACATTTGATGAAGTGCACATAAGACAGGGGCTTGTGTACTCTGCTCAAACAAAGGAGTTGCTTGGATGGGTGGATCAGGGTGACATTAATAGGTAAAGGCAAAGGAAAAGGAAAGGGGAGACATGCCACAAAGGAAGAAGAAAGAAAGGTAGGCGGTGGTGGCAGTCATACTCTGGTGGACTTGGCTATCTTTATGTATCATCCTGGTCCGTCACCCTGAAATCAGATGTTTGGCAAGGATGGTCCTCAAACAAGAACACCGCTCACGAAAGAAACCATGTGCATCATGGCCAGGGGTCTCTTTATCACATTGGACCATGTTGTGACATATTTTCCATGTGTGGGCTTCACTGGGGAAGAACTGTTCTTTGACATATGGAAAGCTGTCCTTTTTGTGGATCAAGTTGGCTTTAGGGTGAGAGCTCTGATGGGTGATGGGGCCTCGTCAAACCGAAAGTGTTTCAAACTAAGCATAACAAGTTCGACTGATGTACATTACGCACCTCACCCTATTCGTTCAAGGAAAATGCCAGTGTTCTTCATTTGTGACGTGCCACATCTTATGAAGACAACCCGGAACTGCTGGGAAAATTCCGGCTTCAAAAGCAAATCTAGGGACCTCAAGGTATGAACCTTATGCAGTACATTTAATTTGTAATTGCAAGTCTTTTTTTTTAAATAATTTGTTCATGTTGTGATAAAAGTATTCATGAGTTTCAAATTACTTTCAGTACAATGGAAAAGACATCAGTTGGCAACACCTCTTTAGCCTCTTCAAAGAAACCCAACCAATTCAGGGTAAGACCAACAGCTAGCTGCCCCCTAGGCAGCTGAGCTAATTAATTGTATATAGAAATTTTCATATGTAAAGGCTGAATTGACTGTGCCTGAAATTACTTGCCATTTTCAAGTGAGTAACTGTCTCTGTTTTTTAAAAATTGTAATTGTATTTGTAAATGACAGATATATATGCCATTGTTACTAGTATTGAAATATCATGATAAACTGAATAAGTTTTAAAAATAAACTCCATTGATATACATGTGTATTTGTGACTGTTTTATTAAACCACACTGATTGCCTATTCCATGGCACGGACCGACTTTACTTGTTTACATAGTTAAAAGTCAGTCATGGAAACAGTAGCCAGCATTTAATCGGGCAGTAAGGCCTGGCTTTAATATGATAGTAAAGCACTTTAAAAGTTAATTTTACTTACCATTTCCAAAGTTGTTCAGCAGCCATTGCAACATTAAAGCGGTCCTTTAGTGTCAATTTATTGTGCAAAACATGAGAAAACAAGCAAGTACGATGTGAAAACATTACATGTGCGTGAATGCTATTTTGCGACTGCTTGGGGAAATCCTAGGAATCCCCTGACGACGTTTTTGTGCTGACCAATAGGAGACAGGCCAACCAGCTCCACCTGTCGAAAGAAGCTGATGGAGCACCCCCTCATGTCTTTTTTTGGGAAGTAATGAAGAGTCGTTAAGGTGCTATTAGTGTTCTATTAGGGTGCTATTAGCACATTGTTAATATAGCAGTGAGACGTACATGGAACAAGATAACCAGCACCTGGCGGTTCAATAATGGCTTCCTTTGCAACTTACATGGCAGCATGTGTGGAGCAGTGAAATATGTACGGTGTTGTTGCTTACAACTACGACTGTCCCAATGGTATGACTCTTGCCATATGATACACAGAATATCAAAATGAATGTGTAAATTCAACTTACAACCCTATACAAGATGAAACTACTAAGGAAGCTGTCATGGACGATCTTTCAAACAGCTCAGAAGTTATTGTAAAATGGTGCCAAACAAATCAAAAAAGTTTAACCACTTGTCCTTCGGACGAAACAGTGGAAATCGACTGCTGAGCGCAAAAAGGGACTTAGTGCCACTAAGTCCCTTTTTGAATTATTACATTTTTTGAAAGATTAGATCCTAAAGGATACTTTCTGTAAATATTATAAAAAAATTCAGTTTATTAACAGAGATATTAGCGTTCAAACATCTAAGAAATTCTGTGAATGTTAAAAGTTTCTAGAGTCCCTTTTTGCTTTATCCATTGCAATGAAAATGAACAAAGCAATAAGGTACATACCTCAACTATGCACCTTTTTGCCCACTAAATGTGAGCAATACCATTGAATGCAAAAACGAGCTTACACATGCTAAGTACCTTTTTGCATTGAACAGTGGGGATGTGGTTGTTTTGTCATAAAGGTACATAAAGCACTAAGTTCCTTCTTGCATCAGGAAAAACAGCAAACTGTGCTCCAGCAAGAACCTCCTTAACACTAAGCTCCTTTTTGCTTGATTCTCAAGACAATGAAATGTGGAGGCAAGAAGGTGCTTAGTGCCACTAAGCGCCTTCTTGCACTAACTAAAAAAAAGGCCAGCGGGAGGGTAGGGGGGGGGGAGTAGGCCCTAATTGGCCTATTTTTAGTTTTAAAAAAATCCGGAGCACGAATTTGTTTGTTGCCCTATTTTTGTACCTAGAGGAATCTTGTAGGCCCCGCACCGTCTGTTATGATTAAATTATGAAGATGTAATCTGACCTTTATACAGGAAATTAAATTATTAATATTAATCCCCCCCCCCCCACAACTTCTGACGGAGCAAAAAGGAACTTTAGGCGTCTCCTGGAAAGCAAGCAGCTGCAAGCGAAAATCACTGAAATGCAAGTTTACCCAACTTTTCCTGCAAAAACCTGATGAAATAGGAAAGTGAGTATGCGTTTATATTATTATAATTCTTTCTTAAGCAGTTAAAATTAATTTTATGCAGGCTTCTATTATGGCTTGTGGTCCAAGCTTGAAAACAAAAGAACATTGCATAAATTTGTAGGGGCTTATAAATTTCGTTTCCAATGCATTGCTGCAAGAAATATGCATTCCCTTATTGATGATACTGAACAGTGTAATGATAATTATGAATCTTACAAAAAAAAAAAGCCCGAGGTAAAGAAGGGATTCGATCTCTGGATGTTTGCACTCAGAGGATGATGCTTTGGCAATGTGCCACGACGTCTTATTTCATGCAGTGGTGCATTACTGTTCATATCAGTGTAGACTGTGCTATTTTTAGATCGCGCACATGTATGTCAAGGCAGTGCACGCCCTCTATTATCAAGTAGGCCTATAACAACATTGTGTTGGAAGGAGTAGTCAGAGAAGATTCAGCGCAGCTTTTGAATAATAATAAAAAAAAAGACAATGCACATGTTAAAATTTGAATAAGCCCATTAGGCCTAAGCCATCTATAGGCATCTATAGCTTACCCCCCCCCCTCCAAAAGTTTGGGATAAACTAGAATTGGGCAAAACTTTGGCCTAAAAAAAGAAGATTATTAAATTCAATTTGATTAGGCCTAAACATAATATTGAAAATAGTGGTCCAATAAAATGTATTCCAAGGCAAGCTATTTGATTATTAGAGGGCAACCATTATACTAATGGGAGGGGTAGGCTTTGAGTTTTCCTTGGGGAAAATTATTTATTTCATGGCAAGGGTGTAAGGACCGTTCAGAATTTATTACTGGGGGGGGGTGGTGGGGGTGGGAGTTTTGCCGAGGGGGTACTAACTTTTCACACATGACCTAGAAATTAAGGTTTTAAAAAATTCTAATTTTCACTGCCTCCAGAATAGTCTCTGCCTCCCTAGGATTCAGCTCAGCCTACGGACCTATATATATGCCGACAAGCTTAAGATGTATAGTTTTGGCCAACATCTATTCTAGAGTCTGTAAGCTATTTACAGTGGTGTAACTGGGGAGTGTCGAGCGGGGGGGGGGGGGGCACCGGGGCGGCACTGGGGGGCACGCGATTCTCTGGGGGGGCACTCACTATACTAATTGTATATTTCAGCCGGAGTTAGAAAGTTCATACGGAGGGCACCTGGGGGGCAGAGGTCCAATATGGCCCCCCCCGTGCCCCCCATAGGGACGCCACTGGCTATTTATATTATTTATCATTTATATACTTTTGTAAGTTTTGTTGAATAAAATATTTAAAATGGTGGGGGGGGGGACAAGTAACACTTGGATTAAAGATATCTATTTAAAATAGCACAAACTTATAGGAGTGGGCAATAAAATTAATCGGACCTGGCCCTTTTGTTCCCCACCCCCTCTTATTATTGGAGATTCCTGTTAAGGGACCATTTTTAAAAGACAAAATTTATTTTGAGGACTATGTAACGAAAACGCCAGACAAACAATATCCCAATTTCCCAAAATATGTTTTTTAATCAAATGTATACCTGCAGTTATCTTTCACTCTGCTGAAGTAGGCCTAATGCATTTAAATATTTCCCATAAAACTGTTTTCCCTATCAAAAAAGATAGTGACTACAATAACTATTTTTTTGCAGGATGTCTACACTAGATGAAGAAGACGACATCCCCTTGTCAGTCATAAGAGAATCCATTCAAAAGCAAGCTGCATTAGAGAAAACAATGGCCATTCACAAGAAACGTTTACTCAAAGTTGCTAAAGCAAATGGTTTACATTTGCACAATGTCCCAGCTGACGGTAATTGCTTCTTCAGCTCATTGGGAGTTCTCACAAATCGCCGTCAAAATGAGTTACGTGAATCTATAATACATCATATTATCAACAACAGTGAGATATACAAGCCTTACACAACATACAAGTCTGAAAGAGCCTTCAAAAATGAGATTTTAGGATTAGCAAAAGATGGAACATGGAATCGAATGGCTTTTGATGTTGTGCCTCCAGCAGCTGCTCATTATTTGGAGATGAGAATTTTAATTTTCTCTACAAATCCCTCGCTGCCGGTTATTGATATTGAGAGTACCTCAAACAAATTTTCTCCACCTCTATGCCTCGGGTATCTTGCAGTACCTCAGAATGAGCATTATATGCCTCTGCAGCGGACAGGTAAGCCTAGTACACTGCATTTAATATAATTATGATAATGCATTGATTTATGAGTGATTATGGCATTTACATGCATTGTACCTATCATATATGAAGAGAACAATCCTGTATGGTGAATACAAAGTTCAGTCTTAAATTATACTTCAGTACTCTATGCAGTTTTTTTTAGCATGTAAAATTGACTATAAACCCATGACTGTTTATTGCCTTGATTTCAGCTATGAAGTTGTGTGAAAATATCAGAATAGAACCAAGGAAAGCTCAAGTTTGTGCTCAAAATCCCAATTTTACAGATTATGAAATTGCAGCTAGCCTATCCCATCCACAGCCACAGCAGACTACAACCAAATTCCACCTGCCTCCCACACAAGGTACACAACATCTTTTGAAGATTACATCGCTAAAGGCCAGCTTGGTAATCTAATACCTTATATTAACAGTAACTTTAGTTATGCAGCAAGTAATTGACATTATACTATTATTATCAATAAGATTCACTGTTCAGTCTGAATATCCGAAGTGAATTGCACAAGAAGACCTATTCGATCATCTTGTTTTTCATATGGTTTATGTATGTATACGATTGAACGTTCTCATCTTCAGGTTATTTTCCAGAATTCTCGACCTCATCTGGACCCTCGGCAGGTTGTGATGTTCCCCTTTTCGTGCCTCAGCAGACTGAAAACGTGTGTCCCGCCCCAGGTAAGTACTATGAATTCTTGCAATAGAATATTTCTTTCGCAATGTAAAATTGTGTCACTAACGTACTATTTGAAAGTTCTCATCTTCAGAAGGTTTTCCATAATTCTGGACCGCGTCAAGACCCACGCCAGGTATTGATGTTCCCCTTTTCATGCCTCAGCAGACTGCAAACAGCAGTCCCGCCCCAGGTAAGTACTATGAATTCTTGCAATAGAATATTTCTTTCGCAATGTAAAATTGTGTCACTAACGTACTATTTGAAAGTTCTCATCTTCAGAAGGTTTTCCATAATTCTGGACCGCGTCAAGACCCACGCCAGGTATTGATGTTCCCCTTTTCATGCCTCAGCAGACTGCAAACATCAGTCCCGCCGAAGGTACGTACTATGAAGTCTTGCATTTAAACATATTTGTCTCAATTTAAAATTGTGTCCCAAACGTACTATTTGAATGTTCTCATCTTCAGAAGGTTTTCCAGAATTGTCGCCCGCGTCTAGACCCACAGCAGGTACTGATGTTCCCCTTTTCACGCCTCAGCAGACTGCAAACACGTGTCCCATACAAGGTACATACTATGAATTCTTGCAATAGAATATATTATTCGCAATGTAAAATTGTGTCACTAACGTACTACTGGAATGTTCTCATCTTCAGATGGTTTTCCAGAATTGTCGCTCGCGTCTAGACCCTCGGCAGGTACTGATGTTCCCCTTTTCAAGCCACAGCAGACTGCAAACGCATGTCCCACCCAAGGTACGTACTATGAATTCTTGCAATAGAATATTTCTTTCGCAATGTAAAATTGTGTCACTAACGACGTATTATTTGAATGTTCTCATCTTCAGATGGTTTTCCAGAATTCTCGTCCGCGTCTAGACCCGTGGCAGGTTGTGATGTTCCCCTGTTCACGCCTCAGCAGACTGAAAACGTGTGTCCCGCCCCAGGTAAGTACTATGAATTCTTGCAATAGAATATTTCTTTCGCAATGTAAAATTGTGTCACTAACGTACTATTTGAAAGTTCTCATCTTCAGAAGGTTTTCCATAATTCTGGACCGCGTCAAGACCCGTGGCAGGTTGTGATTTTCCCCTTTTCACGCCTCAGCAGACTGCAAACGCATGTCCCGCCCAAGGTACGTACTATGAAGTGTTGCATTTAAACATATTTGTCTCAATTTAAAATTTCACTAACGTACTACTGGAATGTTCTCATCTTCAGATGGTTTTCCAGAATTGTCGCTCGCGTCTAGACCCTCGGCAGGTACTGATGTTCCCCTTTTCACGCCTCAGCAGACTGCAGACACGTGTCCCGCACAAGGTACATACTATGAATTCTTGCAATAGAATATGTTTTTCGCAATGTAAAATTGTGTCACTAACGTACTATTTGAATGTTCTCATCTTCAGATGGTTTTCCAGAATTGTCGGCATATTTGTCGCCCTCGTCTAAACCCACAGCAGGTACTGATGTTCCCCTTTTCACGCCTCAGCAGACTGCAAACACGTGTCCCATACAAGGTACATACTATGAATTCTTGCAATAGAATATATTATTCGCAATGTAAAATTGTGTCACTAACGTACTACTGGAATGTTCTCATCTTCAGATGGTTTTCCAGAATTGTCGCTCGCGTCTAGACCCTCGGCAGGTACTGATGTTCCCCTTTTCAAGCCACAGCTGACTGCAAACAGCAGTCCCGCCCAAGGTACGTACTATGAATTCTTGCAATAGAATATTTCTTTCGCAATGTAAAATTGTGTCACTAACGTACTATTTGAATGTTCTCATCTTCAGATGGTTTTCCAGAATTCTCGCTCGCGTCTAGACCCATGGCAGGTACTGATTTTCCCCTTTTCAAGCCACAGCAGACTGCAAACATCAGTCCCGCCGAAGGTACGTACTATGAAGTCTTGCATTTAAACATATTTGTCTCAATTTAAAATTGTGTCCCAAAGGTACTATTTGAATGTTCTCATCTTCAGAAGGTTTTCCAGAATTGTCGCCCGCGTCTAGACCCACAGCAGGTACTGATGTTCCCCTTTTCATGCCTCAGCAGACTGCAAAAAGGTGTGACGCACAAGGTACGTACTATGAAGTCTAGCATTTAAACATATTTGTCTCAATTTAAAATTTCACTAACGTACTACTGGAATGTTCTCATCTTCAGATGGTTTTCCAGAATTGTCACCCTCGTCCAGACCCTCGGCACGTACTGATGTTCCCCTTTTCACGCCTCAGCAGACTGCAGACACGTGTCCCACACAAGGTACATACTATGAATTCTTGCAATAGAATATGTTTTTCGCAATGTAAAATTGTGTCACTAACGTACTATTTGATGTTCTCATCTTCAGATGGTTTTCCAGAATTGTCGCCCTCGTCTAGACCCTCGGCAGGTTCTGATGTTCCCCTTTTCAAGCCACAGCAGACTGCAAACATCAGTCCCGCCCAAGGTACCTACTATGAATTCTTGCAATAGAATATTTCTTTCGCAATGTAAAATTGTGTCACTAACGTACTACTTGAATGTTCTCATCTTCAGTTGGTTTTCCAGAATTGTCGCCCTCGTCTAGACCCACGGCAGGTACTGATGTTCCCCTTTTCAAGCCTCAGCAGACTGCAAACATCAGTCCCGCCCAAGGTACATACTATGAAGTGTTGCATTTAAACATATTTGTCTCAATTTAAAATTTCACTAACATACTACTGGAATGTTCTCGTCTTCAGATGGTTTTCCAGAATTGTCGCCCTCGTCTAGACCCTCGGCAGGTACTGATGTTCCCCTTTTCACGCCTCAGCAGACTGCAGACACGTGTCCCGCACAAGGTACAAACTATGAATTCTTGCAATAGAATATTTCTTTTGCAATGTAAAATTGTGTCACTAACGTTCTATTTGATGTTCTCATCTTCAAATGGTTTTCCAGAATTGTCGCCCTCGTCTAGACTCTCGGCAGGTTCTGATGTTCCCCTTTTCAACCCACAACAGACTGCAAACATCAGTCCCGCCGAAGGTACGTACTATGAATTCTTGCAATAGAATATTTCTTTCGCAATGTAAAATTGTGTCACTAACGTACTACTTGAATGTTCTCATCTTCAGATGGTTTTCCAGAATTGTCGCCCTCGTCTAGACCCTCGACAGGTACTGATGTTCCCCTTTTCACGCCTCAGCAGACTGCAAACATGTGTCCCGTACCAGGTACATACTATGAAATCTTGCAATAGAATATTTCTTTCGCAATGTAAAATTGTGTCACTAACGTACTATTTGAATGTTCTCATCTTCAGATGGTTTTCCAGAATTCTCGCTCGCGTCTAGACCCATGGCAGGTACTGATTTTCCCCTTTTCAAGCCACAGCAGACTGCAAACATCAGTCCCGCCGAAGGTACGTACTATGAAGTCTAGCATTTAAACATATTTGTCTCAATTTAAAATTGTGTCCCAAACGCACTATTTGAATGTTCTCATCTTCAGAAGGTTTTCCAGAATTCTCGCCCGCGTCTAGACCCACAGCAGGTACTGATGTTCCCCTTTTCACGCCTCAGCAGACTGCAAACACGTGTCCCGCACAAGGTACATACTATGAATTCTTGCATTTTAACATATTTGTCTCAATTTAAAATTTCACTAACGTACTACTGGAAAGTTCTCATCTTCAGAAGGTTTTCCATAATTCTGGACCGCGTCAAGACCCACGCCAGGTATTGATGTTCCCCTTTTCATGCCTCAGCAGACTGCAAAAAGGTGTGACGCACAAGGTACGTACTATGAAGTCTTGCATTTAAACATATTTGTCTCAATTTAAAATTTCACTAATGTACTACTGGAATGTTCTCATCTTCAGATGGTTTTCCAGAATTGTCGCCCTCGTCTAGACCCACAGCAGGTACTGATGTTCCCCTTTTCACGCCTCAGCAGACTGCAAACACGTGTCCCATACAAGGTACATACTATGAATTCTTGCAATAGAATATATTATTCGCAATGTAAAATTGTGTCACTAACGTACTACTGGAATGTTCTCATCTTCAGATGGTTTTCCAGAATTGTTGCCCTCGTCCAGACCCTCGGCAGGTACTGATGTTCCCCTTTTCACGCCTCAGCAGACTGCAGACACGTGTCCCGCACAAGGTACATACTATGAATTCTTGCAATAGAATATGTTTTTCGCAATGTAAAATTGTGTCACTAACGTACTATTTGAATGTTCTCATCTTCAGATGGTTTTCCAGAATTGTCGGCATATTTGTCGCCCTCGTCTAAACCCACAGCAGGTACTGATGTTCCCCTTTTCACGCCTCAGCAGACTGCAAACACGTGTCCCATACAAGGTACATACTATGAATTCTTGCAATAGAATATATTATTCGCAATGTAAAATTGTGTCACTAACGTACTATTTGAATGTTCTCATCTTCAGATGGTTTTCCAGAATTGTCGCTCGCGTCTAGACCCTCGGCAGGTACTGATGTTCCCCTTTTCACGCCTCAGCAGACTGCAGACACGTGTCCCGCACAAGGTACATACTATGAATTCTTGCAATAGAATATGTTTTTCGCAATGTAAAATTGTGTCACTAACGTACTACTGGAATGTTCTCATCTTCAGATGGTTTTCCAGAATTGTCGCCCTCGTCCAGACCCTCGGCAGGTACTGATGTTCCCCTTTTCACGCCTCAGCAGACTGCAGACACGTGTCCCGCACAAGGTACATACTATGAATTCTTGCAATAGAATATGTTTTTCGCAATGTAAAATTGTGTCACTAACGTACTACTGGAATGTTCTCATCTTCAGATGGTTTTCCAGAATTGTCGCCCTCGTCCAGACCCTCGGCAGGTACTGATGTTCCCCTTTTCAAGCCACAGCTGACTGCAAACAGCAGTCCCGCCCCAGGTAAGTACTATGAATTCTTGCAATAGAATATTTCTTTCGCAATGTAAAATTGTGTCACTAACGTACTATTTGAAAGTTCTCATCTTCAGAAGGTTTTCCATAATTCTCGCTCGCGTCTAGACCCATGGCAGGTACTGATTTTCCCCTTTTCAAGCCACAGCAGACTGCAAACATCAGTCCCGCCGAAGGTACGTACTATGAAGTCTTGCATTTAAACATATTTGTCTCAATTTAAAATTTCACTAACGTACTACTGGAATGTTCTCATCTTCAGATGGTTTTCCAGAATTGTCACCCTCGTCTAGACCCACAGCAGGTATTGATGTTCCCCTTTTCATGCCTCAGCAGACTGCAAAAAGGTGTGACGCACAAGGTACGTACTATGAAGTCTTGCATTTAAACATATTTGTCTCAATTTAAAATTTCACTAACGTACTACTGGAATGTTCTCATCTTCAGATGGTTTTCCAGAATTGTCACCCTCGTCCAGACCCTCGGCAGGTACTGATGTTCCCCTTTTCACGCCTCAGCAGACTGCAGACACGTGTCCCACACAAGGTACATACTATGAATTCTTGCAATAGAATATGTTTTTCGCAATGTAAAATTGTGTCACTAACGTACTATTTGAATGTTCTCATCTTCAGATGGTTTTCCAGAATTGTCGCCCTCGTCTAAACCCACAGCAGGTACTGATGTTCCCCTTTTCACGCCTCAGCAGACTGCAAACACGTGTCCCATACAAGGTACATACTATGAATTCTTGCAATAGAATGTATTTTTCGCAATGTAAAATTGTGTCACTAACGTACTATTTGAAAGTTCTCATCTTCAGAAGGTTTTCCATAATTCTGGACCGCGTCAAGACCCACGCCAGGTATTGATGTTCCCCTTTTCATGCCTCAGCAGACTGCAAAAAGGTGTGACGCACAAGGTACGTACTATGAAGTATTGCAATAGAATATTTCTTTCGCAATGTAAAATTGTGTCACTAACGTACTATTTGAATGTTCTCATCTTCAGATGGTTTTCCAGAATTCTCGCCCGCGTCTCGACCCATGGCAGGTTCTGATGTTCCCCTTTTTGAGCCTCTGCAGACTGCCAATTTTAATTGGTGTCCAACGACAGGTAGATTAAGCTTTCACCATCAATTTTTTAATTAAATTGTACCAATATAACATTAGTAATTTTGCCAAACTGATAAGTCATTTATTCTCTTTTTGGCCCTTAGGTTGATTTCTGGAGAATTCAGTCAACTTCCATAACGGTTGCAGGTACATCATTATGATTCAGATTTAGATTCAAATTCAGTTATTTGTTGTGGTTTTAGTTTAGCCTGTTCAGGGTCATCATAACATCTAACAAATGTTTTTCTGTACATTTTCAGATGCTCTTAATTCTGTGTACTATGGAACAGAAGATTTTGTTATGCAAGACGCTTTTGTGTGTGATCAGATTGTGGCGTTATCCAATTATGTTTCAACTGACCAGACCGACGTAATAGTTAGTGAAAGGAATGGGGACATGCAAACTGAAGTCTTCAGCTTTGATAATAGCACAATTGAATGTGTAGACATCCCTGAACAAATTGTATCCAATCTACATGAATTGGATTCAACAGACGACCCAGAATCAGATGCCAAAACTCTCTCCCGTAATCGCCAAAGAAATGAAGATGCTTGGGCAAAAAATTTACGAAAAAAACAAAGAAATAGCGGGAATGCTTACACCAATGCATTTGGACAAAGTTTCAAAGAACGTGAATGTAAAACACCAACATGCAATTGCAAAGAAGAAAAAGGCTTCAACTGCTCCATGCTGGACAGGACTGTACAGGAGCGCATATTTAAGAGATACTGGGAAACTGAGTCTTACCAAATGCAGCGGGAGTTTATTACTTCGAATATTGAGGAAAAGGAGTGCAAAGTCCATAAAAAAAATTCGGCAACAAGAGAATTCCGGAGAGTTTACTACCTCCCACTAGAGTCTGGTCAGAAGTGCAGAGTGTGCCAGAAAACTTTCCTAGACACACGCGATATTAAGCGAAAGACTGTCGAATATGCCTTTCAGAAGACAGATTCATATGGAATAACAGCTGAAGACAGGCGTGGAAAAACATGTTCTGCGACGAAACAACCACAGAGGTCAAATCACACATATCCAGATTTCCAGTAGTGGATTCGCGCTACACCAGGAAAACCAAACTGCGATACTCAGATGCAGAATTGAACATCACTAAGATGTACGATGCGTACACCAGTACCGTCAATGATCCTGTGTCCCTCCATGTGTACCGACATGTCTTTAATACACAGTTCAATCTCAGCTTCCATAGGCCCAAAAAAGATCAGTGTTTAGTGTGCATGGTTGGCAAGGAGAATTCAACACCATTGTATGAGCAACATATTAAAGACAAAGACAGGGCAAGAGCAGAGAAACGAAAGGATGTGGAGGAGGCTAGTACCTGCTCGGCGAAAAGGGTCCTAACTTTTGACTTACAGAAGGTGCTGTCAACACCATCGTCTGAAGTGTCCTCGCTGTATTACAGCAGGAAATTATCAGTGTACAATCTGACTCTCTACGAGTCCATCACGAAGAAAGGTACTTGTTACGTGTGTCCAGAAAACGAGGGACAACGAGGGTCAAAAGAAATAGGTTTATGCTTGTACCTGCATCTTCTGGGAATTCCAAATACGGTGAAACATGTTACTTTATATAGTGACTGCTGCACAGGTCAGAACCGAAACCAGTTTGTTGCCACGGCCCTCCGACTCGCGACCATAAACTCCAACCTTGAAACAATTGACCACAAATTCCTACAGAGTGGTCACACCCAAATGGAGGTGGACTCCATCCACGCCCAGATTGAGTCAAACAAGAAATTTGCCAAAATATATGTGCCTTCAGAATGGCATAATATAATTCGGACAGCACGCAGACGAGTGCCTTATACTGTGATTCCGTTGGAGCACAGTAATTTTTTTGATTTCAAACAAGCAACAGTTGGTTCGAACATGAAAAAAGACTTGGATGGGAAACCAGTTGCATGGACTAAGATAAGGTGGCTTCGTTTCCGAGCAAGCTTCCCGGATGTAATACAATTTTGTTACAACTTTGATGCCAGCGAATTCAAGAGCATACTTTTGTCGGCTGCTGTGGAAACTCGGAGAAAGGCCAGGTCAAACTTGACTTGCAACAACGGTGATTTGCAGCAGTTGTACAAAGAACCACTCACCATCAGCAAGAGTAAGTTTGATGATCTCATGTCATTATGTGCAACTGGCGCTATACCAGCCCAGTATCACAGTTACTACTTGTCACTCAACTGTGTAGACAAACGAGACAAGCTACCCCAGCCTGATGCAGATGAATCAGATTACGATTCTGAGTAATTATGTAAAATGTAAACTGATTGTTTTCCTTGGGGGCCTGTATACACAATCATTATGTACATAATATACATGCATGATGCCTATATACAATATATATATTTATTATTGTTAGTGGTTTTTCCTATTGTTGGTAATATTATGTGAATGCGTATTCTTTTTTTTATTACAGTATAATTAATTTATTAATATCTCTGTTATTCTGACTTTGTGGCAATATAATATAATGTATATATTTATGTATGTCATGATTCTCAATTTGACACCACTTATCAAGTTTTGCCTCGTCACACCAAATTATTTATCAAAACTTGAATTTTTAATTATAATTTTTTTGTGTGATTTCTTTGCAATTTCTGCACTGTATCTCACGTCAAAGCCCATTTCCGACTAATAAAAAATTAAGAAAAAAAAAACATTTCTATTCTTCTTCTTTTTATTGATAACCAATAAGCCTACACAAGGCTGTTTTGAAAATAACTATTTAAATATATATATATGGATAAATAATTATTATTCTCTATGGAAGTCTATGTAACAGGCTTTTGAACCCAGGCCAGGTTTTCACACTTTTATCCTGAGTTTGGATTTTTCATCTGAAAGTTTGAGAATTTTGGTGATATTAGGCTTAGGCGGATCTTAAAATTGGCTTTTTAATTAAATTGTATTTATATACTGCACTAGCTTGCTTTTGAGGTTTTTTTTTTTTGCACTATAATTAATCGTATTAAACACGATAAAAGTTCTGGAAAAGTGAGATCAAGACACAGTTTGCCAGGTATCCACACTCTGTTTGAAATTTTTGTTGGGCTAATTTGAGATGGATAGATCTATAGATATTTTCAAAATTTATTCATTTTAACATCCAGAACGAGGCTCTATAGAGGCCTTTTCAGAACTCCACAGAGCCTCATTCTGGGGGTAAAAATTAATAAATTTTTGAAATTTATAGCTTAACTTAATGTACAAATTTCCAGCAGGAAGTCGGTCAAGTGGTTGTTGCAGGTTACAATAACATTAGATGAACTTCTAATGGCTTTATTTCAGTGGAAGGTTCAAATTATTCAGCAACAGCCTTGTATTATGTGTGGTATTATTAAAACAAAAAGGAGCTTAGCTGTACTAAGCTCCTTTTTGCACCATACAATGTATAAAAGTATTCCAATACAAAAAGGAGCTTAACCACGCTAAGCTCCTTTAAACTCCAAACAACCACATTCACCAGTGAGTGCAAGAAGGAGCTTAATGCCAGTATGCTCCTTTTTGCGCCAATAGAAATATTAAAGTTAGTTCAAGAAGGTGCATTGGTCTTATTTCGTGATAAATAGTCACGTTACCATTATAATTTTTATATGTTTTTATAGAATAGATGTAAATGGGTCTTCGTACCAAAAATCATGCAAATCGGTGCAGTATTGTGCACGCTAGAGCAGAAAACATTTGTTGAAAAGTTAAAGGCCTTTTTCTCAAAATCACACTTTTCCACTAAGCTCCTTTTTGCGCCGAGCGGTCGAAATATGGACTTGTCCGAATCAATAAGTTCCTTGTCCAAAAAATCAATGCGCTTCTGAACTTTCACAGCAGCTTTTTTTTCTCAATTGGATTCAATCAACTGAATCAACTTTAAGCAAGTTACTCAACAATTGATACAAGTGAAATTCACAACAATTTTTTTTTTACTCCCATACCATAATGCCAAAATTAGCAAGAGACAAAAGACCAACTTAATTGACTGATTGGGTGACATTTGGGGCAATGGCTAATTACACTTCAAGTAATTGACACCTTCACCAAAGGTGACCTAAACCCCTTTCTATTGCAATTACACAAAAGAAGCCATTTAAAAACCAACTCCTTCCCTTGTAGCTCCATGTATGGAATAACACAGGTCAATGAAAAATGGCATTTTCATAAAAGGATACTATTAATCCCAATAGATTTTCATTTTGGTGTTTCTACTGGAACCTGTAAGTTAATTTTTGACTCCGAACCCATAGGATTTACATTATAAACTTCAATGCCATTGAGCAACCTCTAAAAATCAATTGATTTTCATGAAATTTGGCACAAGTGATCCTAAGATCACAATGAAAAAGTTCAGGGGTTAAGCCCTTGATATTTCTCTATTTTTATTTTTCCAATGCATTTCATTGGCACCCTACTATGGGTGTGTGTCAGATTTTTTTCTGTGACTGCCGTAAGGTGTTGTTCCTGGCGGTGTGAGTGTATAACACGTCTGGGCCACACTGTGATGCTGCAAAAAGTCCGCTAGGGTAACTGCTTGAAGTATTTCTGTCAGCCACTGTACAGCACTGACATCTGGGCTGCGTCTAATGAATGAAGTGTGACAGCCGTCAGATAATGCTAGTGAATTACAAAATAAAGTTTAATCATGAAACTGTCTTAAGCAGATAGAAGTAAACTTAACTGTTTATATTAATGTTTTTTTTTTTCAAGTGATGGTAGCAGAGTACCCCTGGGTAACCTGTGAGTACCCTGAGGTTCTAAAGACAAAGTGCAAAGACCTGAGTGCAAGACCATGGGACAGAAAACGTTGAAGAGAGAGAAAAACAGTTGATGAGGGTGGAAGATGGGGATTCGACAATAACATACAGCTCTATAATGACAACAACGTCTATACCAGAGGAGGGATGGAACGAGGTGACGCAGGAGGGAAGGAGGAGAGAAGTGAAGATGGAAAGTAGACATGGAGGAGAGTGAGTGAGTGAGTGAGTTTGTGTTTTACGCCCCATCAGCACCAGTGTGGGCTATTTAGAGGCAACGACATGGAGGAGAGAAGCAACAGGAGGAGGAGGAGGAGGAGGGAGAGGAGGATCCAGAGAGGACTTCTATTGTATGTGGCAGTGTTGCAGGCTTAGCTGTAGTTTGCTTGGTAATTATTGCTTTGTGTGTTTGTGTGAGAAAGTGTCGTGGTCAGGGGAGGGATAATGCTTATGTAGTTGCTTGTACTAAGGGTATGCGTGATGTGTGTCTGACTCCTTGTGATTTAATAGCCAACTGCAGGGGTAAAGGGACTTACATTAGAGCTGCTACTGATGAATCTATAGTGGAATATTCTTCTTTTGTGTAATTTTTTCGACTTATAAGTGCTTTATGCTTTTTGCTTCATATTGCTTATGTGCTTAATGTACTATGCTTTCAGTTTCTGGTCATCTTCAATGCGGCGTGTAGAATAGCCATCTTGATCAGAACTCACCCAGAGGAGGTATTCGAATAGACGAATACCCACTGAGGGACTTAGGCCGTGGGATAGCCTAATAATAGGATGGGAACAGGCGATTGACCAGGCCCGAATCCCAGCCCCAAGACAACAACAGGCGAGATCGGCACCAAGGGGAGTACCCAGAAGGGCAGCACAGGGACTCGACAGAAACAACATTTTGCAGGCCAGGCTGAGAGGAAATATAACATATTTTAATTTATTTTATTTTTTAAAACTTAACACTAACTTTTTTTTTAATACCACATTTATTCGGAGAGCTCTCGCTCTCCTTTAATGATCCCAGCTGAGTTCAACAAGTTGTGTTATCCGCAATTAAACTTGCATTACGTACCTCCAAAACTGTGTTAAAGTGTACCTAAAGTGTTTAAGCATTATGGTACCAGCATATTCTGTGTTAATGATTTGTGCTAACCTTGTAAATGGAGAAATAAAGTGGCTTCAGTGTGACAAGCTGGATCATTCCTCAATCGAAGGATGCCCGTACTTCCTTTTAAGCACGCTTCAAGCAAAGTTCATTTTACTTAATAATGTGTTGTGTTTGACCAACAGAGCATATAATTAATATGAATTATTGATTTATTATTAGTAAGTGGCATTTGGAGGGTAATCCCAATAATGCATGGATGGGGTAGGGGGGCTAGGGCCGCTAGGCCTATGTTTGTAGCCAAATTTTGGACGGCTGCACTAAAGGAGATTAGCAGATTGGGGGGGGGGGGGGCTTGGAGTTAAAAAAGAAATTCTTTCTCAGTTTTGATGAAATAAATAATTTTTCAATTTTGGCCAGTCTTGAAATAAATAATTTCTGGTAGGGGTTTTCCTAAGAAGGTGATGCTTGATTTAGGAATGAATATTCGGGGACTTTGTGAGCTTGAAATAAATAATTACAGCCGCTGTAACTTACTATGATATAAATAATTTCCCGCCAATGTAAGCTCCAAGCCCCCCTCCTGGTTTTCAAATGGTCGCCCCTTAGAAACATACTTATATTTATGAGATGTGAAAGTGAAGTCAATTACTAATAGACATAAGTCCTGCCCTAATGATTTGTTCGGTTCTAAGAATATTTGCTGATGTAACCAAATGTGTGCATAAACAATCAATTCTTTCTTTAAGATATTCAGAGATCTGTAAACGTCATGCCGAAAGTTAAAGATAAAGGTCTTAGGGGACCTCAGGCGTGATTGCTAAGTTAAGATAAATCAGGGTAAGATATTACTTGTTTATGTTGTCAATACACATATATATAAAATTATGTTCATGACAAAACTTGCATAAAAAAATAATTTGCCACACAGTGAAGCACATGAAACAGCACAGACAATAATCACCAAATTTTTTAATGATAATTCAAGTGAATAAGTATACCAATGTGTGAGGGTCATTGACTACATCTATTTATTAAATTATTACTAGATAATTGGTCAACATGAGTGACAAATATATAGGCATACCAAGTACATTGTTTTGACATACACATCATTCCACTTGGGATGACGGGCAGAGTTTGCACTCACGTTTCTCACAATGATAATTTTTGTTGACATTTCCATACAGGATTCATTAATTTTTTGTTTCCACTTTCCACAACCGTGAATAAGTTTGAATACAGGTGTTTACAGTTCTAATTGTGTCTGACGAAAACAGGGCCTACATATATTATCTACACATTTTGTTATTTGTTATTATTGGTTAAGTGTTATGTTAAACATATACTTCATGTTACAGTTCTATGTTGAAACTTGTTGAGTTTTCATGTTACAGTTCTTTGTTGAAACTTGTTGGGTTTTCATGTTACAGTTCTTTGTTGAAACTTGTTGGGTTTTCATGTTACAGTTCTTTGTTGAAACTAGTTAGGTTCCCCACGCATAGAATTAAGTACTCGTTATCTCAAATTTTTGTAATTGGTGCAAATTTCAGCCACATCACAAAAAAAATAAGAGAACGAAACTTTTCAAATCTCTTATTTCAGGAACCCAAGGTGGCAATATCACAAAGGGAAAGTGGACATCTCATTTATAAGGATAGAAAATCCAAATCGGAACAGAGGAAAACAATATGTTCAAAGGGCTATAAGCTAGTTACCCGATGTGGTGGGGAGATTTTGATTGTGTATACGGACCTCAACAAAAGCACATATGTATATGCTTCGAATAACAAGCTGTGGGACAAATACCAGACCAGTGGATTAATAAGTACTTGTCTGGTATGGTGCGTGGAAGTATTACTTCTCTTCCAAAGCTGGCTTTACGTAAATCATACAGAGTCAATTCACTGCATATCACAAGATCCTACGTGCTCCAACCTAAATTGTGATTAGATTGTTTGCTCAGGGTTGTTGATTTACCAAAATCAGGTTAGAAAGGCTTAAGGAAAACAACCTAACAGAAACACATGAGACCTATAAAATGAGTCCTAGATTTATCTCACAATTAAGTGAGTTTGAATGTGTTGAGTAGGGGAAAAGAAACGACATTAAACCCTGTCACATGACTTATATAAAATAATAATAATAGACATTTATATAGCGCCAATTCCAGTTTAAAACTGCTCAGTAGCGCTTATAATTTCGTTTCAGGTAAAACTTCGAAATGAAACTGTCATAATCTTACCAATAAGGAATTCCAAGATCACCGACATTATTTCGGCATCACTAATTGAAAATGAAAATATGGATGCTGAAAGCTTTATGAAAGCTATAAGAAAACTAGACGGGAGCATATTTCCATATGCAAGACTAGCAGGGGGTCGATCAGCAGTTTGTTCACCTCATCACTGACTGACATTACAGGCTGACATCAACAGCTAATATCATCGGCTGACATCACCGGCTGACATCATTGCTGACTTCATCAGCTGACATCATCATAAAACCAGCTGACATCAGTGGCTGACATCAGTTGCTGACATCACCGGCTGACATCAGTGGCTGACATCACCGGCTGACATCACTGGCTGACATCACCGGCTGACATCACTGGCTGACACCAGTGGCTGACATCAATGCTGACACCGGCTGTTATCAGTGGCTGACATCACTGGCTGACATCAGTGGCTGACATCACTGGCTGACATCAGTGGCTGACATCAGTGGCTGACAACAGTGGCTGACATCAGTGGCTGACATCACCGGCTGACATCAGTGGCTGACATCAGTGGCTGACATCAGTGGCTGACATCAGTGGCTGACATCAGTGGCTGACATCAGTGGCTGACATCAGTGGCTGACATCAGTGGCTGACATCACTGGCTGACATCACCGGCTGACATCAGTGGCTGACATCACCGGCTGACATCAGTGGCTGACATCAGTGGCTGACATCAGTGGCCGACATCACCGGCTGACATCAACGGCTGACATCACCGGCTGACATCAGTGGCTGACATCACCGGCTGACATCAGTGGCTGACATCACCGGCTGACATCAGTGGCTGACATCACCGGCTGACATCACCGGCTGACATCACCGGCTAACATCAGTGGCTGACATCAGTGGCTGACATCACCGGCTGACGTCACCGGCTGACATCAGTGGCTGACATCAGTGGCTGACATCACCGGCTGACATCACCGGCTGACATCACTGGCTGACATCAGTGGCTGACATCAGTGGCTGACATCACTGGCTGACATCAACGGCTGACATCACCGGCTGACATCACCGGCTGACATCAATGGCTGACATCAGTGGCTGACATCAGTGGCTGACATCAGTGGCTGACATCACCGGCTGACATCAGTGATTGACATCAGTGGCTGACATCAGTGGCTGACATCACCGGCTGACATCAGTGGCTGACATCAGTGGCTGACATCACCGGCTGACATCAGTGGCTGACATCAGTGGCTGACATCAGCGGCTGACATCAGTGGCTGACATCACCGGCTGACATCACCGGCTGACATCAGTGGCTGACATCAGTGGCTGACATCAGCGGCTGACATCAGTGGCTGACATCACCGGCTGACATCAGTGGCTGACATCACCGGCTGACATCACTGGCTGACATCACTGGCTGACATCACCGGCTGACATCAGTGGCTGACATCACCGGCTGACATCACCGGCTGACATCAGTGGCTGACATCACCGGCTGACGTCAGTGGCTGACATCAGTGGCTGACATCACCGGCTGACATCAGTGGCTGACATCACCGGCTGACATCAGTGGCTGACATCAGTGGCTGACATCAGTGGCTGACATCACCGGCTGACATCAGTGGCTGACATCACCGGCTGACATCAGTGGCTGACATCACCGGCTGACATCAGTGGCTGACATCAGTGGCTGACATCACCGTCTGACATCAGTGGCTGACATCACTGGTTGATATCCCGGCTGACATCACTGACTAACATTGATTGACATCATTGACCATATCATAACTATCAGTAGGGGAGCTCCAAAACACAGGAGAGAACTCCCAATAAGAAGAAGAAGAAAGTGTAGCCACCTTGTGTAAATAGACAGTACTACTACTGTGGTTGCCATGGAGATGGTAGACTCGGAACTTGACGACACCTAGTATCCCTAAAGACTAGCCCTGCTAGTCTAATTACAACGTCACCATGATGAAGAAATACTGAATGTTGACTCCTCGAAGATTGAAGATACAATAATTAATCAGGCACTGGTCGCTGAACAAGATCAGATTCAGAGCATTAGTTCAAAGTACTTGATCACAAAAAATGTGCCTTTGAAGAACTTGAGGATGCTGAAATTAGAATAAAAAAAACCAAGGAGTCTCATGTCGAAGAAGTAATGAAGAAACTATTGGCAGGAAGTGGCAACCTTTCATCTCTTCTCACTGTCAACAAACGTGAAACTGCCTACAATATTGTTGTTGGCAACCGTCGATTCGAGGCAATGAAACGCATAAGGAATAAGGAACTTTCACCACCCATATTAAAAATAGGTTCTTGAATAAGACCAAATCGAACGTATTAGCCTGATCAGAAGCACGGGGAGTCTTGAGAAAACAGCCAACAACTTTGACACTGAAGCAGGCATCAGAAAGAGATCAAAAGGTAACAAGGCACCACTGGCTGGTGAAGATGAAGCCATAATCACAGACAGCTTACATAAATTGCGTCGCTTCAAGACTGAAGAAGGAAGAGCCCATGCCAATATTATTTAACTTCCGTCAATCCAACCATGTTGAAATTAATTGATGGAGCCAGGTTTTGCAAGTGGTTCTACAAACATAAGGACCTGCTCCACCCATGATAAATTTTTAACTTGTGTCAATCAATCATGATGTAAAAAGTGAAGTTTGTATTTGTAAATCGGATATGATTCTGGGGAGCAGGTATGGATGTCACGAATGAGGAAGAACTGCTCGCAGGCAACTTTCCTGGAAAAAATGTCCTTGGGAAGATACTAATGAAAATACTTGCCAAATAAAATCTCAATCATAGACAAACTTTTTGTAGATAGACACTTTAATATTATGATTATGTTGTGTCAAGGAATTTGTCTTTTCATTTTTTTCATGTTGCTGCCTTGCATGACATGATTTTTCTGGTTTAATGAGATGATTAATTTTTTAAGATGAAGTATCAATCATTGATTGACACTTCGGAGCAGAACTCCTCGGAGCAGAACACAATATAGTGCTGTGGCATATTCTCAAAAGAGGCTTAAAACAGGGAGTAACCCCAACAGAAGGTATAACAAAGCACAACCTATACCATCTTGTGCAGAATATTGTCTGGGATCATGAAAAGATGGTTGTGGTGATTTCAAAGGTGTCTGACATGTTCAAAAGAGCATATATCTGATGTAAAGTAAGTTACGAAAACGAAAAAAAATTAAAAATCACTTTTCTGCCTGTTTGGGCTCTCCTATGAAACTTAAATGCTTCAAAATGGTCCTAACTGATGCCAATGGGTGTAGAATAGTATATTATAGGTTAGTTATGGTAATATTTTCTATATTTGACAAAGCAGGGGTGTTTTAATGTAAAAAATTAGCAAAACATTATTTTATTTTCAGATTTCCGAGCCACTTAAATTGCATAATACCAGAGAACTATTCATCAAATGTGAACATATTATACATCAAAATTTTCCTTATTTAGTCCTCTATCCAGTGGTATATAACACATGTACAGGGTGTCTACATAAAAAGAGGACAGTCACTTTTCTTCCTATTCACACTCATATAAGTTCAGAATTTTGTGATAAGTCTAACATAAGAATGGATTTGATAGTCAGCCATATTAGGTCTATTGCAAATATGTTTTTTGTGAATTAGATCATTACTAAAGGCAAAATGCAAGCATGATATGCAAAACAGCTTGCATTGTTCTAAGCTGAAAAAGGTCGTCCTGTTTTCCTCATTCTTGATGAGAAATTTTTCACCATTTATGGTGCTTGTGAGAGTAGGAATGATTCATGCGTGAGTAGTGGGACATTTGCTGATCCTCCAGCTGCCGATAATTCAATTCAGGACCACACACTTGGTCTTCAACATGGAGTCATCTGATGACAAAAAAATTGCAAAAATGTCTCAAATAAACCATTGACCAGAGTACCGGAATCACTGCAAATGTTTATAATAACATTCTGAAATAATTTGGGGTGCCATGGCTTCAGACGAGAAACTCTTTTGTTGGCAAAATCATCTATCTACAGGGTGTAGCACCTGTTCATGCTGCAAAGAAGACTCAGGAGTGCCTCAAAACAAGCCTCCTGAGCCACGTAGAGTGCCACCCCTTGTCTCCTGAGCTGGACCCAGTGGATTATTCAGTATGGGCAAATTGGGAGACAGAATCCAGCAAGTTATCGCAACCCTCGCATTAAAGTTAAAGGCCTCCGCCATGTCTGCATGGATCAAAATGTTCGTGGAGAGCATCAAACACGCTTTTGCATCATGTATGTCTCATCTGCAGAAAGTTACCACATCAAGGGATGCGAATAATGGGTAATTTTACTGTTCTGAATATACTGTTCATATACAAATCATGTTTTGCTGAATAATGATGCTTGGCACAAAATAAAATGTAAACAAATCAAATAGTGTTGACTGTCCTCTTTTTCTGTAGACACCCTGTAGGTCTGAGTAATAATGTAGCCACAAGAAGACAAAATGCTTCCCCTTACCCTTATTTTTCGAAAATCGCATAAATTTTGCATCTGCAATAAGAAATGTGCAAAAAATATATTTAATGAATAACAATTGACCACATTAACAACAGAAGCTCTGATGAATGCAATCCTTCTTTATTCAGTACATTTTGGGTGATTTATGGGTTTAATTACTATATATATGGTGGTTCAGGCATATATTATGGCATAATATAGGAATGGCCCCTAATCAACGCAATCACGACAGCAATTCTCACCAGGCAATCAACAACTTGCCTATATATCTGATTTCTTGCTTTCCCTATTTTGTCCTCTAGGCAGTGATATATGACACACATGAGTTTTCTAATGTATGTGACCAAAGGGAGTCAAACCCATACCCTTATTTCGCCAATATCAGAAATTTGTCATTATTCCAAAAGAGATATTATGATCGACAGTCTTGATGATTAAGCTGAGTTGTTAATTTCTTCTTTGTTACTAAGGAACATATAAGTGAATTATGGAAAACAGCAGACTGTTGCTTATAAGGATTTAATATATATACATTCTGGTTGTTCCCAAGTGAGGATGCACACCATTTTTACGGTTCCAAGGGTAAAATGCAATTTGATTTTTGCCACAAAACAGCAGATCTGTAGTTGCTTTATAATTTAATTTAGGATTTAATTGTGAAATGTTTGAACTAAAGTTGGCTTGATGGACCACTTTTGACAGGGAATCAAGAAAAGTGTTGAAACGATCTGGTGCGTTGTACTTACAATGTATACAGCTTTCCAAATAAAAATTGTTCCAGCTTCTGTATCACACTTCATAATATAATTTCATCATTTTAAGTAAATATTTTTTGGAGAAAAATGAAGTGAGTCAACTGCAACATAACATGGATGACTGCTGGCTTGCTAGAAAGGAGAAATAACCACATTTTGACAATGGTGTAACAGTAAAAATTTGTTATTATGAAATACAAAGAAAAATGTAGGTCTACTGCTTACTTTCCATCAACATTTAATACATTGTCAAAACAGTGTTGATCCAACATTTGGATTTAAAGTTTTGTTTTCAATAGTTTTGTGTGACTTATGCAAACCAAAATGACTTGCCATCCGGAAAATCATGCAAAGAATCATATAGTCACATCAATACACTAGCTAGTCATAACTGGAGTGCACAACAACCGACATGCCATATCATTTCCTATTGACCAGTCAGAACTCTTGCTCTGAGTATTCCTTCAATTTCTCCATAATCATTATAATCTGAACTGCTTGGCTTCAACAAGATGTAGTAGTTCGCCACTTGACATCAACAACCATATTCGTCAGTGATTTGCTGCAGTGTCTGAGGTCTAGGGCGTCTTTGAGCCACTTTTGAAGGCCTCAGCCTCAGTCTCAGTGGCTCCTGCCTCGCGTTCCTTCTCAGCTCAGCCTCAGATCTACCTACCTCCACTACATCACTGGTGTGCTGACCATTGACTCTGAAATGTTTCTCTACTGCTTCTAAAGACATTCAGGGATCACTCAACTCGTTTCCTCTTTGAAATGACGCATTATATTTTGCTGAGAATGTGATTAACAAGGAAACATGAACACAGGGATTCCTGAGACGAACCCCGAGCTAATGTCCTTAGGACATTACAGGGCAAGCATACAAGTTCTCAGTGCACCCACAGTCCCACACCTTGAGTATGTTTCATCTGGGATCTGTAGAGACAATGCAACACTATTCCATGGAGATGGTGCAATGGAGGGTTGCCAGGTTTGTTACTAGGAATTGCATGCCGCCAAGAGCCGGGAACATTAACAAAGATCATCCTGAATCTAAACAATGCTAAAGTGGCAAGCGTAAGAAGATTAATTCCATTTTTCAAGACGATGGGAGGAGGAGCTGCCATTAACATCCCACAATATGTGCAAAGTACATCGGCACCTGCTAGACAATATTGCAATGACAAGTTGTGCATCATGACAAGTACAAGTACAGCCTCATCCCCAGGACAATCCGTTGACAACTGGGACTTGGTACCAATTGGTACAATCCAAGTACCATCATTGGAGAGCTTCAATACAGCCCTACTGAAACTGCTATGAATATCAGGACCAGCTATTATCCTGATTCTACCATGATTTTTAAGAACTTTTAACACCCAGATTTCACAAGGTGCATAGGGTGATGTGGGCACACTGCCCACCAGCATCCACTGTTCCGTTAGACTTCCAATGGCAAATCACCAGCATAGAATTAGAAACACCAATATAATTATGTGATGGTTTTCACATGTTTTCACATATTGCCCAGTTTGAATTTTTTTTTAGGAAGTTCAGTGCAATTCAAATCACAGGGGCATCAGTTTCATTCTTAAAGTGGTGGGGCAAAATCAGGCAACAGCCTTCGTGGACCGAGGTCCTTGGATCCTCACAATAAAAAAAAAAAATTTACAATCTATGCTTCTGCCAAAACGTGGTGGGACATAATATGCTCCATCAACCGCACCAACACTGGTTGGATTGATGGAGCAACACTGCAAATCATACAGTGTGGAAATGATGGTTCTTCGACAGCTTGTGACCATATTCCATCTGGTAAGTATGCCTTTGTATGTTGAGAAACATACCTCCAGGTACATGTGGTCGGACAAAGGTATCTTCAGTATGGCATTCTGAATTCCTAAGCAGGTCTGGACCTGGAAGCTTCCTCATCCCTTCAGCTCTTTATTTCCATTTAGAAAATGTGTCAAAGTTTGCGATTGTAACACTTGCTATGTGTTCCAGCAATTCAGACGCTTTTTGCAGTGTTTTCTTGATTGGGACTTCACTTGACTGCAGGATGTCATTTTTTTGCGTCTGCGTTCAGTGACCAGAAGAAACCCTCTGAATTGTCAAGATGCTGTTTCAATTTCCACATGCAACAGCATTTTTCTTCTCACATTTCTAGGATATTCTCTTGTAAGAATTTTCGTTGGATGCAGGATGGTTCCAAGAGTATTTTTACAAGCTGTGCATTTAGAGAATGTCAGCTGCACATGGTTGTGTTTGGTTATTGTTCAGTAGAACTAATATTGCATTCAGAAATAAGCTTCTGTAGCACCTACATGTAGCAGGTTTAGTTTTTCTATACTTGTGTATAAATTATACTTCCACAAAATCTTACAAGACGGTTATTATATCCCCGGGATTATGTCTTCTTTGTAGGGTAGTCACTGCAGCCTATCTGCAATATCACCCTCCTAATTTTGTTGCATTGAAAAAGGTTGCAATCTTTCTGATGCGAACTTTTTTCAGCAAAGTTAGTATCTTGTTTGTCTTGGTAAAGGGCCCTTGGTGGTGATTCTCTTTGTTGGGGTGTGACTTGCTCCCAAAAAAATCTTATGTCACTTATCGAAAAGCTCTTAAGCAAGCACGAAGACATTTTCAAAGAAGCAAAAACAACACCTACTGCACAAATGAAATTATGTAAATAATTAATAATGACATTACAACATCTGATTTAGAGTTAGTTCATAGTCATAAAAAACCAAGGCCTATATGTGAATGATATCGCACAATGTAGAAAATATGAAACATTGTAATTGAATAAGTTATAATTTGAAAGAGAAACATGAAATCAGACATGATTGATTTGATTTGATTTTATTTAGCCTCCATTGGAGAGAAGTATAATAAAAACAGTAAAGTACATCATAAAAACAAGTGTATAATACGTATAATAATTTAAAAACAGTGCTAAAATGCAGCTAAAACATTATTAACAAATAAAATATCGTGACTGGTATGTAATGCAAATTCCACACTATCTGCAATTCCACATTGAGATCGGAATTTTATCGACCTTTTACATTTAAAGAAGTAAGACTTTTCAGCTAACAATCTTGCAAGAGATAGCTCATACTTATCACAGATACTGATCACAGACGATACAAGATTTTTTCGACTAGAAAAACTACCTTTTAGGATACTACGCAGCAAATATTTATACAGAGAATTTGTTCTTGATGAAGATGTAAACATCGATTTAAAAAGAGACAACTTTTGAATATCAAGACTAGAGCATACTTTATCAATTTTTAGGGCTTGTAACAGTGGTGATGTTTTACATTTAGATTTTATACCCAATGCTGCTTTGAGAAATTTAGATTGAGTCACTTCCACTTTACTCATTATTGTACTGCCCTGATACACACACTCTAGACCATATGTCAGAACTGGGCGGATGGCTGTGGTATAAATATGCCCTATAGTCTCCGGACGGCAGCCCTTCACACAAAGTCCAGCACCTTGAAGGGAGTAGAATGCCCATCTTGCCGCTTGAATTCTTGCTTCAGCATGACTCCGGTCGTCATTGGCGAGGATGACTCCAAGATGTTTCACCTCCGAGGTCTCACTTAGCTGTTCGTTCTGGAGGAACCATCTTCTGTGAGGGAAGCTGCTTTTCCCAAAGGTCACACAGGAAGTCTTCAAGGGATTGAAGCGTAGACCATGCTGGGTTATGTATTTATATCTGCAGCATCAATAAGAAGTTGAAGTCCAGATACTGTCAAGCTGCACAAAAGGAGATCATCAGCATAGCAACACAAGTTGTACGTCACATAACCAATAGAAAGCCACATTTCATGTCTGACAGTTCTTGGACGAGATCTTGGTATAACAAGTTGAAGATGAAAGGAGAGGACAATCCACCTTGTCTGGTTCCTTTTCTGATGTTAATAGGATCACTAAGTTTTCCTCCCCATCTGATAAACACAACTAAGCGGCTGTACCAATAAATCAGAAGGCGCCAGTATAACATTGGAACCACACCGAGGGCCTTTGAGAACATGATCGAATGGGGTATCCCATCAAAAGCCCCTTCAGCGTCAAGAGCACATACGTAGACAGGGGATCCATTGCTGACACAGTAGTCAATAACATCACTTGTCATAGCTGCTGCCATTGCAGTTCCACGACTGCTAACAAAACCAAATTGTAGATCGTGAAATTCATGTTCACCACACATAGCCAGTAAATGAATCTCCAGCACTTTGGAGAATGTAGTAGAAATCACAACTGGTCGATAATGCTTGGCCACAGAGGGATCTATATTCGGTTTCTTCAGAAGTGGTATCAGTAGGCCTCTTGTGAAGGATTCTGCTACTATCCCAAATCTAACACACAAGGTTAACATGTCACACAGGGAAGTGATGATCTGGGTGCCTTTGGACCATCTCAGATGTTCAGCCGATATCCCATCTATTCCAGCTGCGCATCCAAGTCTGAGCCGGTCAATGTATGTCACTAACATTTCATCAGTCATCACAAAGTCTTTGTCAACATGGGATCTTACTTCGTTGTATCGATTTTCAACTTGTGATTCAGCCTGTCTCACTGTAGCTGTGTCGTTACCATTATCACAATTAAACTTGCTGCTGTAGTATTCACGTAGCTTATCCATGCCAATGTCTGAATCAGTGGCTCCTGATGTACATTTACACTGTCTTACAAGATTCCAAAATTTGTTCATGTTACGACACCCTCGAAGAACGTCCAGTTGTCTGTATGTGTTTGTGACTTGGTTGTTCATGGCCGATCTGCAAGCTGCTCGAAATGACTTCTTCGCTAGCTTGTAACTGGCATATACATGCCCCGTCCTGGGTTTGCCAGCTGACTTCCACAAACCAAACCAGAATCGCTGCCTATCTCTGTTGTAAAGACAATCATTGTTCCACCAATGTTTCTTCTTATGTTTCCCACGATAAGCCATGTGTTTCTTCTGCAATACTTGCTGTGCTGCCTCATGAATCACACTTTCCATGGAATCACACAAATTATCGATCTGAGCCTTGGCTGCTTCATGGTCTTTGATCACACTTATATCAACAGATGGTAAAACTTCTGCAGCTGTCTTCACCTGTATCGCAAAAGAATGACACTGCATGTCATCAGTCCAGTCAATTCGGGGAAACTTCTTTGCTGATGTTTGCTGCAAGGGACTAACAGAAGTACCACAGCTCACACTTAAAACCACAGTAGTTCTCATTGGCAGATGGTCACTTACAATATCAGGCAAACACATTATATCACAACTGGTAACCCTATCTTGGGAAAACCTTGACAGAAATACATGATCAATATATGAATAAACACCATTTTTATGATAAGTATAGTTCAAATCATTTTCAAACTCAAAATTACAGGAGTAAAGATCATTCTGGCAAATAAAGTCATAAAGTAAATAACTGTGTTTTGAAAATGGATGAGTCCTGTACCAGTATCTAGTCAGTTTTTCACTTTAGGCATTGAAGCATTCATATCTCCCAGCAATAGGACTGGAGAAGGATCGTTTGTATCTATTATACACTGAATGTCTTCTAATGTCTCACTGTACAATGCCGCTTGACTCCTTGATGCATCATGGTACGGTAGGTAGACTCCAATCATCGTCAGGCACACCTTGCCGTCAACAACTACCTGGACGGCCATGATTCTGTCATTTTCGCATGGCAGCGGAACATAGGAAACACCTTGTTTTCTCTTGCAGATGAAGCCTACACCTCCATAAGGCCTGCCTGTAAGGATTTCTTCAGGGTCAATACTAGATTTTAAACAACACCAGTAACCTAAACCATTCAGTTCTTTTGATATAATGCTGAGTTCATTAGGCTTAATCCAAGTCTCACATAGAAACAAACAGTCATTTTCATTCATAATACTTAAAATACCACCATAAGAACCTTTCAAACCATTACAGTTAAAATTAACAATAGCCAGTGGAATGTCTTTGTCTACAGAAGGACATTTAGTATCTGTAGTTGTGGTAGGACCTGTCGAGGGTCGGGAATTCATTGTCATACCAGTCACGGTTGATATAGGGGGCGTCATTGGGAATATAGTTTCCCCAGTCACTTTGCCGCTCTTCTGGATAGTAGTCATGTGACGACCAGCGGGGCCTCGGAGCCTGGCATTCACACGATTGTGGGGCTGATGGTCGCTGTTTCCTGTTCCAAGAACGTCTGGGTTGTCTTTGTTGCTTGTGGGTCCACTTCTGGTTTGATCTTTGGGGCCGCTTCCATCGGGATTCCTCATGCTGCCTGGCTTTTTGGGACTTGTCAGCCCCTGGGGCACGAAAGGGCCGAATTCGCAGATCCTTTGACCAGTTGGCATGACTACAAACAGACTGCTCTTTAGATTTAGGAATTTTAGCAACAAATGATTTCCAATCTTGTTTGTCAGACAGCGTTCTGACATTACTGATGTCAACCTGCACACCAATTTTTGAAAGTTCAAACTGTACATCCTCACAAGTAACAGTTCCCGCTGCACCGCCAATATATATCTCTGCATCAGGTTCATTGCGACTCTGTGTACTTCGCGCTGCTTTCACACGAGACAGACTAGAGGAGCTTACCACACTCGCCGGAAGGGTCGCAGTAGTGGTGGTAATGGCACCTGTGCTGGATG
Organism: Platynereis dumerilii; assembly: GCA_026936325.1. Taxonomy (NCBI): domain Eukaryota; kingdom Metazoa; phylum Annelida; class Polychaeta; order Phyllodocida; family Nereididae; genus Platynereis; species Platynereis dumerilii. The sequence goes on along the minus strand of JAPTHN010000011.1, from coordinate 38,432,123 downwards.
ATGGTGCAACTGTCAGGCTTGGAGAGGACACTTCTAGCCTAGTAGAGCTGGGGGGCGGCGAGTTTTGAATAACAGGGTGTTGAGGGACCACAGGAGGACTGTCAGTTGATTGATGTTCTCGTTCCGTCGAGGTAGACGGTGCGCCAGAAAGTATCTGGTTGTTGACGGTTGTTGCCACATCGCTGTCTATCGAGACATTGGTATTGCTCTGGGTGACCAGAACTGTGCTTTTGGACTTCAAATTGCGAAGCTCAGACTCAACAGACTCCAAACGTTTAGCATAGTTAGTCACCATATCCAACAGTTCTACATATTTACTGTAGATGTCATCAGGCATTTGTGTAGCAGCACCCTTCAGCCTTTCCAGAAAGATCTTATCAAGGTCTTGATTAACCTCACCAGACACCAAACACAGACCCAGATTGATGACATCAGTCGCAGCAGTCCTCACAACATTCCTTTTTATAATACGTCGGCCCTGGAATGCTTCATGAGCTGCACTGACTTTGGCACATAGTACACTGTGTAGTTCAGATAAGGCACTCAATGGAACTTCAGAAAGCACCTTATGTATATCTTCTGCACTGTATTGATGTATTTCTTGCATTGATTGGACATATGCCTCTGGTAGATCATTTTCTTGCACTTTCAATATGTCATCCAGTGTGGTTATTCTGTTTAATTCATCAGTGCTTGGGGCAGAGGGTGTAGAGGGCCCTTCTCCAGACATTTTGAAAGCTGGATGGATTCAAGATAAACTCAGCTGGCGCAAGTTGTAATTGCTTTTAGGAAATGCTGTCGTGATTGTGTTGATTAGGGGGCCATTCCTATACTATGCCATAATGTATGCATGAACTACCATATATATAGTAATTAAACCCATATATCACCTAAAATGTACTGAATAAAGAAGAATTACATTCATCAGAGCTTCTTTTGCTAATATGGTCAATAGTTATTCATTAAATATATTTTTTGCACATTTCTTGTTGCAGATGCAAAATTTATGCGATTTTCGAAAAATAAGGGTAAGGGGAAGCTTTTGTCTTCTTGTGGCTACATTATTACTCAGACCTACATGTGTTATATACCACTGGATAGAAGACTAAATAAGGAAAATTTTGATGTATAATATGTTCACATTTGATGAATAGTTCTCTGGTGTTATGCAATTTAAGTGGCTAGGAAATCTGAAAATGAAATATTTTTTTGCTAATTTTTTACATTAAAACACCCCTGCTTTGTCAAATAGAGAAAATATTACCACAACGAACCTATGATATACTATTATACACCCATTGGCATAAATTAGGACCATTTTGAAGCATTTAAGTTTCATAGGGGAGCCCATATAGGCAGAAAAGTGATTTTTAATTTTTTTCGTTTTCGTAACTTACTTTACATCAGATATATGCTCTTTTGAACATGTCAGACACCTTTGAAATCACCACAACCATATTTTTCAGATCCCAGACAATATTCTGCATAAGATGGTATAGGTTGTGCTTTGTTATACCTTCTGTTGGGGTTATCTCCCAAATGTGCTCCATTGCCACAGCACTAATAGACTTTATGTCATATTAATAAGTCTTTATCTGTTGATGAAGTTGCCTTTTCATCTTTTCGTGCTGTTATTTTCTTGCATGACATGATTATTTCTGGTTTAAAAACGGAATGATTATTTACTTTTTAAGATGTAATCTCAATCATTGACTAACTTTGAAATGCATGACAATATGTATTAAGAAATTTGTCAAACTGATTATTGATGTAACTATGGACTCTTAGAAGCATGACAATATGTATAACGGAAGTTTTCCTATTTTTCATTAGTATTATTCTTAGTCAGTAATACAAAATGAACATTTATTTACTTTACTTAGGTAGTTCATTGGTTAACGGGGCTACAAAGATGGTAGTCAAGGTCTTACATCTATATAACTATTAAAACCATGAAATGGTTTATCTTGCTAGATAACGGTAGCATTTTAGAGTTAATTACACAATCAAAGTTACCCTGCCAGAGCGGAAATGGAACCTCGGTCCAAGTGATTAGCAGTTCAGTGCCATACTAACTGAGCTTACCTTCCAACCCCCCCCACCCCTCCACCTGAAAGTGCCACAAAGTGTCTCACGCACAATCCCACACAAATGTCGTCAATATGAAGTCAATATGAAGTGTTGTATCACCAGTAATATTCATGTCCAGTTATGTACCAAATTTACACACAGCAAGAACCATTTGATTGGGAACCCTCCTCAGATGAGTGAGTGAATGATTTTGTGTTTTACGCCCCATCAGCAACGGTGTGGGCTATTCAGAGGCAACCCTCCTCAGATGAACAGGAGTTCTCAGATTCTACATGATAATCACATGTATTTGGATGAACTCATTAAAGATGCAGAGACACAACCAAACGTAGGGCCTCGGGTGGCCAAGAAGGTGGCTGTCTACACAACAAAAATACGAAATAGATGCAACACATCTCAGTGGATTGACGGAGATATTGCTAATATTTTCCATATCGGTCGACCAGAATCATAAGCAAACTTTAAGAATCATACATATATTTAAGTCCTCAAAGGCTTTGTCTGCCAAAACGGACCCTATTTGCAAGAATTTATGGTTATTCAACAGCATTAAAATTTAGGTCTAGGCCTACATCGGAATATAATTTTACAGTATTTTTACTTTCAAGTTGTAAAATTTTAGAAAATCTGTCATTACCCTCTTTTGAGAGCTCAAAACAACTTACCTTATTAGAAGATTTCCTGGTGGAACTCACAGCAATTTCTGAAGCACAACTGATTGAAGACAAATCTTCACCATTCACTTTGTGTCCCTATTGACAACCTCCCCCTCACACTGAAGTACCTTGGTACATATCACCCCTAGTTCGTTGTACACAGTTGTCAATAAGGTAGTTTGTAGGCATCCAAACCTCTACTGACCCAGTAAAGGTAAAAGATAAAAGTAAAGGTACTTTTATTAACGTGGGTAGCCAAGCTAAGTCAATGACTTGTTTCCAGTTGGGCCCACGGCACCTCCAATTTACGTCTGATGCGAATGACAAAGTCATGGAATGACGGCCAGCCTGGGGATTGAACCCGGGTCCCTTGCTTGTGAGGCGAGCACTCTACTGACTGAGCTATAGGGGCTGAGCCTAGGTAGTAGTGTTGCATCACCAGTTCTCACAACTGCCCATGTACGATGTCAACCAGATTATTATTTGATGTCATGTTAGTGTTTTTTAATTCAGAAACTTGGGTGCATAATAAGAGTAAGTATGGTGAACGCTTGGTAAGGTTTAACAGATTGACAAGAAAACATCTTGTGTTTAAAGAAGTACAGGTCCAAGGTTTTTCAATTTGATTGAATGTGACCTGGGACCAGTTCTTTCCTATTTTGGGGCATCTTGTGCTTAGCAATTCCAATCAACTAACCATTGACTACAATTAGTTGTATAGGTAGGGAGCTGGGTACAGCAAAAATGAGCGGCAAAAAAGGCCAGTCACCCATTGCAAGTTTGGTTATAGTCATCACAAATCTCTTTCCAGTGCTTGCCATACAATGGTTACTTATTCAGCAAGTTTGTCTCATATCTGCAAGTCTACACACATGGAAACATTCCACTTAAGTACTTATTACTAGAACCTTTTAACAATGAAAAAACAGTGTAAGACATGAAATTCATCTGTCACAATTTTCCACGGACTCCGTTTTTCACATCTAGACTAACATATATTCCCCGGACTCCGTTTTTCCCATCTAACATATATTCCCCGGACTCCGTTTTTCCCATCTAACATATATTCCCCAGACTTCGTTTTTCACATCTGACAATATATTTTATACACAGTAAACACAAACAGCAAAGTATTCCACAAATTATCATTGTTTACATTATTAACCAGCTTCCAAACAAAATCAAGGCCTTTTGAACAATCAGGCACCTGATACCTGCAACTCCAGAACTTTTATACAAACACGAGTTTTACAAAAATGTAACTCACATATCGCTGGTTCAGGCAGCTCCATGTCGCAATCACGAAGAGCAAAATAAAGTGTTTTGCATCGCAAAATTGAATCTGCTTGTCAGAATGAAGTTAATTGACGTTGGTCTTGAAACAGCAGGTTGTTCTTGTGCATTGACAGATGTCGGAATCAGGTGCATAGATGACGGTCAGTGATCTCTACAACATAGAGATCACTGATGACGGTGCTCTGGAAAAACAAAAGAATAAATAACTGACATTAAGACAAAAGGCAGACCAAGAAATGGAAAATTTTATAATATTATCATTCAAACTGATAGACTATCATAAATTTGATTTTTTTAATGAAATTTTAGACTATGTACCTTGAAACATTGTATTCTTCAATTTTTTTATCCAAGACGATCATCCATCCATAGTGGTTTTTTTTAACAATATCATTTCAACCAACATCTCTGCAAGCAAAAAAAGTATTAATTTTCTTATCTTTCGATTCTCCCGTCAAACTTCAGTAAACTAGGAGGAAAAAGAAAGTTAAAATATTTAGATTATGTTAGTGGAGCCTTACCAAGATTTTGTGCTGAAGCTTTCATGTCATTGAGCTGCCTTAATTATTCAACGAAGGTTTGAGACACCATACCAGCAGGTGCTAAGAAACAGAAAAGCATAATATGAAACCAGGTATAATCATTTATAAAAATGTGAAATATAATTATATAGAAACTAATCATTTACAAATTTGTAATAAATTATACTAACCTGAATTTGCATTTGGGTTTTTGATCCGCTGAGCCAGCAACAGCAGCAAAAGAACACAGCTCAATTCGCTTAATCCCATGAGCTGACTTTGGCTCTTTGCTTATCCTCAGGCCCAAAACTTGTACAGAGCCTATCTGTGAATAAGTGCATAATGATAATAGTAAATATTTGAAAATATCACGCAATATCCATATGACTGAAGGGTAAGTCTCTGAACGACCCGAAAATACAAAGTTTTGGAGAGAAATCACCTGAATGAATAGCAAAAACTTTACCTTTCTCTTCAAATTTCATCATTTTTGCTGTGCACTGAACCACTGTCAAGTATTTTGTAACAGTGAATTGAGAGCGCCATTGTAAATTCTTTCATTTCAGGGTGTAATCACCACTTCACAAGAAACTTCTATCTACAAAACACAACAAAAGATGAATTATCATCGCCTTAAAATTTCAAAAATTTATAGCACAAATTTCTAAGTAAATTTGAAAACCAGAATTAAATTTCCTATAAACTGGAGTTACCGATGTGATATGAATGTTGCAGAGGAACTTTGGAATGTTGCATAGGTGCTTTGTTTAATATACCTTTCAAGGTGATGTGGCTCACTCTGCAAAAAGCAGATAACATAAAATTAAAACAGTGAAGTGATGCAGGTTCAAGAGTTTCAGGACATAGGCTAACTAGATGCAGCATATGATAAGGGATGGTCTGGCGCATGGATTGCTGTCGGCCAAATATTTGAAGTGAAAATAAATAATAATTTCCTGCCGAGACCCACAAGTCCCCCTGATATTAAATGATTGTCCCAAACTTAGAAACACCAGGCTGTTAAAATCTATCCCCACCCGGAATTATTTATTTTAAGACCGTTCAGAAAGAATTTGTTCCATCAAAAGTGAGCAAGAATTTATTTACCAAAAAAAAACTCCAAGCCCTCCCCCTCCCTGGATATGAAATGGTCACCTCCTCACTGCTGATTCTTGATACATGTAAATTAAGGCCACCGGGACCTTAGTTACAGTAAATTAAAGAAACTGGAATGGCATTATAGGGTGTAACGAATGTGGTTTTGACAGAAATGCTGTGACAAAAATCCTTTCTAAAACGTGACAGCCTGGTTACAGAGTCGTGCCTATATTACATATAGGCCGACAAAAATCTGAGATTAAATCAAGCAACACCATTACTATGGAAGCAATGCACATTTAAATCAAGCAACACCATTACTATGGAAGCAATGCATATAACGAAATTAAGAAGAGAGTATCAAAACACTAATTCATATTCACCTTGCAAATACAAGAGCAGTAAGCCGAAAAAGAAGATGCCAGGATTGGCGATTTTGAGCAATCATCCTTCCTTTGTAAACTTCGCTCATCTTTTGAAACCAGGACTTTTTTGCCTGAGAAAAACAGAAAGGTAACTTCGGTCAAATCCATAATGACTCAAGAGCCAAAAATGTTCCGGACTCTGAAGATAATGGAAGCGATATATGTACAATAGACGCCTGTAATCATTTTGCTATGCAGGGCTGCAGCTGAGTCACACATGAGCATGGTTTTCGGTTTGGGATCCATGGTTAGGTTTTTCTAGAATTCTGTTAAGATCAGTAAATTTACACTTTCATCAGTCATACCTTGAGACTACTGCAAAAATTTATTGATCAGGATATCTATGCGGATGAACCAAAAATAATAAATCATATTTCTTAATTCTCGGGTTGCAGAGGTTAACCCATTAAATCACCATGCCAGAGGTGTGAGGAGAGAAGTATATTCAAGTGTCAATGTCAGACCAATTATAGGGGTCAGAGGTATGAGGACAAAAGTGGATCTATGCCTCAATGGCAGGCCAATCAAAGGAGTCAGACTCAAGAGGTATGAGGACAGATATGCAACTTTGCCTCAATGACAGGCCATTCAATGGGGCCAGAGGCATGAGGACTGAAGTGCAACTATGCCTCAATGGCAGGCCATTCAAAGGTTCAGAAGTATGACGACAGAAATGCACCTGTGCCTCAATGGCAGGCAATTCAAAGGGACCAGAAGTATGAGGGCAGAAGCGCAACTGTACCTCAATGACAGCGATATGCGGATGGAAATGCCTCAATGACAGGCCAATCAAAGTGGCCAGATATCAGAGGACAGAAATGCACCCATGCCTCAAAGGCAGGTCATTCAAAGCCCTGGGCCAGAGGTATGAGAACAGAAATGCAAACCATGCCTCAATGGCGGGCCAATCAAAGGGGCCACAGGTATGAGGACAGAAATGCACCCATGCCTCAATGGCAGGCCAATCAAAGGGGCTACAGGTATGAGGACAGAAATGCACCCATGCCTCAATGGCAGGTCATTCAAAGGGCTAGACGTATGAGGACAGAAATGCACCTATGCCTCAATAGCAGGCCATTCAAAGGTGTCAGAGGTATGAGGACAGAAGCACAACTTTGCCTCAATGGCAGGCCATTCAAAGGGGCCAGAAGTATGAGGACTGAAGTGCACCTCTGCCTCAATGACAGGCCATTCGAAGGGGCCAGAAGTATGAGGACAGAAATGCCTCAATGGCAGGCCAGTCAAAGGGCCAGAGGTATGAGGACAGAAATGCAACTTTGCCTCAATGATAGGCCAATCAAGGGGCCCAGAAATATGAGGACTGAAGCACACCTACACCTATGCCTCAATGGCAGGCCAGTCAAAGGGCCAGAGGTATGAGGACATAAAATTCCTCAATGGCAGGCCAATCAAAGGGGCCAGAGGTATAACGAACAAAAGCGCAACTTTGCCTCAATGGCAGGCCAATCAAGGGGGCCAGAAATATGAGGACTGAAGTGCACATTTGCCTCAAAGACAGGCCATTCAAAGGTGTCAGAGGTATGAGGACAGAAATGCAACTATGCCTCAATGGCAGGTCATTCAAAGGGGCCAGAGGTTGATTGGGGCTTTACGTCCTGTATTTATGCACTTGCTATGCTAATTTCGCAGGAGGAGCACACCGCAATGAGGTGAAGGATGATTGAAACAGCCGTCCAACATAGGCCCAGGTGACCCGGCAAGAGCTGGTGATTCGAACCCTGGACCCAGCCATTGGCAGTCCAGCATGCTATCGCCAGACCAACCCTCCCCCCGAGGGGACAGAGGTACGAGGACAGAAATGCACCTATGCCTCAATGGCAGGCAATTCAAGGGGGGCAGAAGTATGAGGACAAAAGCACAACTATGCCTCAATGACAGGCCATTCAAAGGGGCCAGATGTATGATGACAGAAATCCACCCATACCTCAATGGCAGGTCACTCAAAGGGGCCAGAGGTATGAGGACAGCAACTATGCCTCAATGGCAGGCCAATCAAGGGGGCAAGAAATATGAGGACTCAAGAGCACCAAATGCCACCTATGCCTCAAAGGCAGACCATTCAAAGGTGTCAGAGGTACGAGTACAGAAATGCTTCAATGGCAGGCTAATCAAAGGGGCCAGATGTATGACACTGTGTACCAACCGAGTGACCTAATTAAGGATTTTTTGTTTACATATTGCAAGTTCTCATATATAGAGCAAACAACAAACTTTGCATAATAGCCAGTCTGCTATCTTGTAGTACAAGTAATACACATACCGATTTTGGAATCAATCACTTAGGTTTTCCGGGAGATTAGGCAATTTTAGTAAATTTTAGTGCATTTTTAACTAGAATTCCCAAATCTTTTGATTGTTGAATATTTTATGCTTGTAATTTCACATCAAGATGTCTGATACATAAATACAGCATACAGGCTATGTTATGTTGTAATTGAATTGGTTTCTTACAGATTCTCTTCTGACTTGAATAGGCCAATTCGGCCTCTGGTGATTCTTGTCTAAAACTTAAGATTTTATGATTAACTAGGTCCATTCGCATAGAGCAAACGGTACACAGTGATGAGGACAGAAATGCATCTATGCCTCAATGACAGGTCATTCAAAGGGGCCAGAGGTATGAGGACAGAAATACAACTATGCTTCAATGGCAGGTCATTCAAAGGTTAAATGCACTTAATGCCAGTTATTTATTCTTTTGTCTTTCCAGAGTTCCGTCACATTGCTGGCCATGGACAGGAGCGGCGGTGCTGGGGGGCACTGGGGGCATGTGCCCCCCTCCCACTTTTGGGCCCAAAAATACATAAAATGCCCCTTTTCTCCTTGATATTACCGTAGACAAGGTGCCCCGGAGCCTGGTACCCCTCCCCCCCACTTTTCAAAGCGTTCCGCCACCTCTGGCCATGGAAAAAAGGCCCCGGTTGCTACCCAGAAAACATTGTTTTTTTTTCAAAATGCTTGCATAATGATAGGACAATTTAGTAAAAGGAATTAACTCACTCTGAAAGAGTGTATAGGCCTATAGAGGCGCCGGTGGATGATACTGCATTTTTGGTCCCTTTGGACTAAAATGGTTTTCGTTTTTTGACAATTCCGATTAATTTGCTTCCGGATTTTGCAACCCCAACATGTTTGGTATCTCAGAATTGGCTTGAAAAGAGGATTACTACAAGAATCCGAGGATTCAAACACTGGGTTTAGCAAGCTTTGCATGATTATTATAATTAGCAAGATTTTTAAAGATGGGATATGTTTATTGCTGAATGGCCTGCTTATTAAACTCAATTTACATGAACCTTTTTTTTAAATTTAACTTCGCACACACAAATCATTAGCAAATATTTGCAAAGTACTCAATGAACTTCCCATTTCTCTCGTACTGTACTGATTGAAATAGGAAAGCCATGTCAGGTTTGCAGATATACCACTAAATTTTGTGAACAGAGATACCACTTACATTCAGCGGCGTCACAAGGGGGGGGGGCTGAGTCACAGTGAACAAATCAAGAAATGCAGCCATTTTGTAGAAGTCTTAGATTCCTCAGGGGTCACTGATCCATACCCTCAAACAAATCTCTACACTTGTACCTAATTCCAAACCTCTAGTTGATATACTAAGCTCACAGTGGGCAACTCAAGAATTTTTTGGCAGCCATTTTGACAGCCATCTTGTATTTCCCAAAATATTGATTCACACCATCAAACTAATTTCTACACCAAATTTCAATACTCTTTAAGTGAAAAACTTAACTCACATGGCAAAACAAGAATAGCAGCCATTTTGTGGCGGCCATTTTGGCAGCCATGTTGAATTTCTGAAAATGTTCCAGATTCAAACCCTCAAACGAATCCCTATACTAAATTTCATAACTCTTGAGTGAAATACTAAGCTCACAATAGACACTTTAAAATGTGGCAATTTGCTGCCAAAAGAGTCTGAAAGAGGAAAAAGACATGTATTGGAATTTTGCTAAATTATGAATAACACCAGTACATGCAGCACCAAATTACACAAGAACCCAGGGGTTCAAAATGGAGGTGGTGTAGTGTCCTAAGTTGAAGTTCATATGCCCCGAAATTGACTATTTCCCTGATATGAGTGCCAGTACCAGGTGTTGTTAATATATTGTGTGCTAAATTTCAGAATTTTACAAATAATCCATTTTCAAGCCACAAAATGACCATGTGGCAGATGCGATATGGAAAAAGAATACGTTCCATAAAAGAACTTGAAAAGAGCTTTAATATGATGCATGGAAATGTGTGTGATCTGCCACGTAAAACCTCCTTTTTGTGGAAGGAGCTGCACATTCATTTATTATTATAAAGCATTTTGGTGAATATGATATGATAAACAATGAGAAGACTGGGTATCTTAGAGTAAGACATACTGTATCCACTAATAGAATTCACTGTCTCAGTATGGAACACTGGATAGTGCATATAGGTATAACAGTTACCAACATCCATTAAAATCCAATGGGCTCTGACACTGGCTCTGCAAAACTGAGTTCCAACACAAAATTTACACTAAAGTATACATGGCTGTAAAAGTTACTAATATGTTTTTAAAACTAAAATAATTTTTGAGGTTACCAATTTATTCATTACCGTTAATTTGTGAGAAATCAAAATTTAAGAAAAATATCAGAAATCCCAATATTTTTCGAGTTTTTTGGTTTTTATGAAAACTTCAAAGGATTTGACCTCCAAATGAGTTTAGTCATTTAAAGAGGTATAACTTAGACACCTAAATGCAAAATTTCAGAGGTCTAACTCCAAAATCGACGGAATCATGGAGCATTGAAAAAATAACATTTTTTTCAAATTTTTGCTGAATTTGCTCTTACTAATTTTTCTAAGAGCAGTAAGGCACATTTAGAGTATTTAACGCATAATATGGCAGATTTTCATGTTCATAGGTACAATTGTTTCGGAGTTCTGTTCAGGAAAGGAAAAAAATAATTATTTTTAATTTCCAATATTTTACAAAAACTGTACCAATTGCTTAAATATGAACACCAAAAGACACATACATTCTACAAGACCCATTCATGTGCCAAATATCATATATACAAGTGCAATAGTTTAGGCACAGTGGCCAATACACAATGTGTGATGCTGCCCGTAGTGGATTCAAGCAAGATAAAAACGAAGTCACGGCCAAGTAACAATATACCGGCTATTCATTCCCATGTCAGATGCTTGCTCTATAATCAAGCTAAGGTGCATTCTTGATTCCAAACTTCTCCAAACAAAATTGCCAAGTCAGGGCTCAAAAGACTTTTGAAAATGCTCAAATTTCAAATTTCCCGCCAAAACTTTCCATTTTGTCTAAGTGACTGCATAAATAGAATGTGTACACACACCTCCATTAAAAATGTATTTCAGAAACCTAGTATACTAAGGTCCCCAGTTGGTTTTTAAGCCTCTAAAACCTCCCAATTTATCTCCACAAAACTTCAAAGAAAAGCACTTTGACCTATTCTCTCTCTATTACACTAGGGGAACCCAGTGTAAAAATGGTTTTAAAGGATTAGAATGGTTCCAGTTTTCAGAAACGCCGTCTTGCATCCGCCTGCAACAGTTGGTGGAGCAAAAACCCCAGGGAGGATAAGCCCGGGGGCACGTGTCACAGTTACCCCCCCCCCCCCCCAGGGCCTAGCCCCCCCCCCCTTTTTGGTTGTTTGGAACTTCTTCATGCATGTGATTATGGCAACACAACATTGATGGGTCGATTACGTCATATTGTAGACCTAAAAGGCCAACCATTCCAAATTATCGTTTAGCCTAATCCCTGCTGCAACCCCACTTAAAAAATGCTCAAGACTGATTTCAGCTGAGCTGCAAATTTGTGCAAGTCCAGTCAAAAGACAGCTTAGACAAATACTCAGGAGATCTGACAAGTGCCATACTCTTCACCAGCACATCGTCAAGTTCTTCGACAATGCGTCCCATACTTGTGATGGCCAATCTTTTCTCTCCAATTTGTCTGGACAAAATTCTTACCACTGCTACCCTTCTTCTCTTTTGCAAGAAGTGATGCCATGTGCGCGAAATTTTACCGCTGGCGACTCCTTGCGGAAAACCACGTGGTTGCGTTTGCTAACTGGGCAAGGTGCCGAAAAATGAAGTCATGTTTCTCCGCCAACTGTTTTCAGTTTGCGTTTAGGTTGTTTTTCATTGGAAATGCTTCGCAATGACTGGATAATTTGAAAGCAAGTGATGGAAACTTGATGACTACATCTTCGTGATTGAAGAAACAAGCGGTTTAGACATGTGTGAACTATGTTCCGATGTCCTCGCCTTGCTGAATGAACGTAAGTTTACGGAGGGAATTGGGCGCACCTGCCGCTCAAAAATCTTCAGGAAAATAACAACATTTTCGCTTTTGTGTGTAATTTTGAGCTGTTAACTTGTGTCAAGGTCGTTATTTTACAACAATGAGCATGCATGTAGCCGACCTCTGCTCCAGAGTTGTTTCTGACAGTAAGACGTTGGTCCAAAAAATGACACATGTCATTGTGGTATTTTGTGATGTCATGAGTGACATGTGATAATGATCATAATGCCATGGTATGAACCGTATGATGCGGTTTTAATGATTCAAAAAGGTTGCACATACTCTGCAGAATATAAATTTCTCCAGATCCCTTGAAAGCAGTGGCATATTTAGGGTGCACAATTAACATGGAAGATATATGAGATAGCGGATTGCCACATATTTCTCAAGTGTTGGGTAATTTCACTGCCAGTCTAACTCTTTCAAATGCCGATCACTCGATTCAATTGCCAATCAACTAAGTGACTACCTATTCATCGTGCCATAATCACTGCTATGTCACAAACCAGACGACTCCCAATCAGGCAACAATGACGTAACCTGCCACTACAATCTAAGCAACATAATAATCCAACTAACAACCAGCTTTGCAGTAGTATATCCAACTAGGCGACTGGCAATAGGTGGGAAAAACAGGGATGCAGATTAGCAGTCGTCCGATCGTCCGTGACAACCTAATCATGCTTTGGGATGACTTTGAAATGCCATATAGTGGTCCTGTTGATGACTATCATGCTTGCTATGGCAAAGTACCCTAATTTCGCTCATGTGAACGATGGTCATTTGCGTGGTCCAAGCAGCAGATAACCAACTGCTTTTGTAACCATGATGATTGCAATTCTGTAGATTATTGACTTCCTTTGAGCGACTTTCACACCTATTGGAACTTAATTGCTATTGAACAGCCCATTGACAAACACTGTTACAGAGCTGGTTGTGGATGACAATTAGCATGTGTCAATGCTGAATACAATCAACACCTGATTCAATAGTGTCACTGATGATTAATCCAACCAACTATGTGCTTTGTTGTTTCTTTGTTTATAAGTATTAATTCATTTGACAAATATGGAATTCTAATATGTAATCTGCCATGTCAGAAGGGAGCGGTGAGCAACTGGTAGATAGACTGACAACCCTGTTGAAGCCATTTCTTTCGTTGACCAAGGAAAATAATGATATTCTCCCTGCTGGCCAGAAAGGACTGTTTTCTTCATGCAGACGACGGCCATTTTGCAGCATGGCGTAAATTTGAACGGGGAATAACTTCTTTAAAATACACTTTTAAAATGTCTAATGCTGATTTTCTTATATACAGCAGGGATGTGATTTTTCCGGTTTTTGCCGGTTTTCCGGTATTTTCGGCACCTAATCCATCATCCCTGTGATTCATGCAAATCCAATTTAATATTTTCACTTCAATTATGGGGGGGGGGGGTTGTAAGGAGTGGGCCATGAGCGGCGCCCGAAGCACAGCGTCATGCGCACACATTGTCAAGTAGCAAAGCTTTTTGAAGTCATTGCAATTCTCAATTACAATGGTCTTGCTTCCTTTCACACCTCTTGCATCTAATTTCATCCCATTCATGTTCAGTCAAGTGCTATTGACACTGATGAAAGTGACCTGTCAGAAGTGAGAAGTGCAATCAGTTGCGATTGCGTCTCTTGCCAGTCTTGGTCATACAGAAATAATTCTGTGTCATGCAATCCAGAGTAGCAATCAAGACTTCACTTTAATTGCCCTTGAACTTGTAGCTTCTTGGTGCTTTTCACTTTGAGAAATATGTCCATTACAATTCACACCTTTTCTAAGAAGCCCCAAATCAAGAACTTTATTCATGTGAGGATGAACTTCTTCAATGGCAGTCAATGCAACCATCGGAGGACGGAATTCACTCAATTCAAAGCTGAAACCTAGAACATTAGGCCTATATATATATATATATGTCAAGGCTTCTTTTACTAGATATAATGGTCATGATTTTGGAGTGGCAAGTCAAAATACTGGTGTTTCTGCTCAGTTGTTCTCCCTGGGCTTAGCAGTTACAGCCAAGGATATATATAGGCCCTATATGAGTGCTTACTTGTAACCATAAGGGATATATGCATTGCATGAGTGATATCACAGCTCAGGTCATACCTTTAAAAGTTTAAATGAATTGTCAATTTGAGAATTGAGACATACATGTAACTAAGCATGTAGGATAAGACCCACCAAGAGTAATTTTGTAGCTGCGTCAAGCAGCTCTTACCCCAAGAATTTTGGCTGATCTTGTTAGCACTGTGACAATCGCCCTCTCTCACCAATCTCATTTAAACTTAAAATACAGTCTCAGTGGAATATTTGGTTGAGGCCAGTCGATTTTGGTGGCCCACTGTAACAAAAAAATTAATAAAGAAAATAAATGGACTGACTTTCAGGGGTCAAGGGTCAAGCCTAATCGAGATGCGTGCACATCTTTTCAAGTGGAACCTGGGCATACAGGCCTATAGGCTTAGATCAAACTGTGACAAGACTGTATAATTATATTTGTGTGATGTATAGATTCAATTTAGCTCCATTTATAGCTCATTCATTTCGGTTAGCAATAGAATATATATGAATTGCACTTGACAATAGCAATATTATTGAGCAGGACTATGTAGAAATATCAACTATCAATTAACCAATTAACAGGTGGCAGCTCTGAGTTGTGAAGGAAAATTACGATTGAAAAAGTGAAGGGTAATGAGCAATGCACAAATTGTCATTGAAATGTGAGGTTATGATAGTGGACTATAAGTGGTTTTTGATAAGGGGTGATAGCAGGGACGTATCTAGAAGTGGCGTGGGGGGGGGGGCATATAATGGAGGGAGAATCTTTGACGCAGCTTAAAGTGCTTGCACGTTATATTTTTTAATTTCTAGGAATTATGGACAAGATATTTCTTGCAGATATTAATGCTTTTGATATGTTTTGAGAGATAAATAGATACTTTGAGGCTCAACATGCAAACTCAATAGTAGTAGAAAGATCTTTCATTCTGATTGAAAAACAAGAATCAATGGATGTCTATTTCGGCATAACCTTCTTAATGTTAGAAACCCAATCAGATGATGGAGTGACAAACTTCCAAAACTCAAGGCTTATCATATAACAAAGCAGAGGTCTTATCTGCAGGCCGATCAGCTGCTCTAACACGAAGTTCCAAACCAACCAGGCCTTGTTTTATGCTTAGAACCATTTGTACTTCGGTCACTATCATCTCGGACTATAATTTCATCAGATTTGTCAGATTCAAATCCAAGTCACTCCAGTGGTTAAAGATTGTATAATCTATGGTGTCAGAGAGGGAAGATTGACCAGAGTCTGCTTAATTCTCCAGCATTGCATCAATTGGTATATTTTAGCTATTTTGCAAATGATACATTTTACTGGCCCATCTCTCTGAACGTATGACTGAAATAATTTTGTCACCAAGAATATGCATGGACCTGGAGGTCATTAGAGCTACTGGTCTAACTTGAAAATCTGATGCAGTGCAGAAACAGTGTTGATGTTTTGCCTTAATAGCTGATTAGGTCTATGCTAAACATCCTCAAACAAACTGCCTGTGAAAGCAAATTACATATTTAAAGTTTTTTTTGGGAATCCAATCTCAGAAGAATACACTTAGTTTAGGCTTTGGAGCCTACATAAACATAAGGAAACCTGTAAATGTAACACATTTACATACATTCATTATTTATATTAAATGTTCGACAAGTGTGATGAACCACAACCTGGCATTAAAACAGAAATTCACTCATTTGATGCAAAGAAAATATATAAGGTCATAAGGAAAAACATACATTTTGAGGATGCGGGATACAAATGTCTGCCAGTTTTCTTCACTCTACAAACACACATGGGTCAAAACCTTTGATAAGTAAGTGAACACACCTTCCTATTGAAATTACATTGGCCTCAGGCCTTGTGTTTCACTTACTTATCAAAGACTTTGACCCATACCTCTGAGTCAGCAAAGAAAATTGGCAGTCATTTGTATCCCAAATACCTCAAATATTGTCCCCTTGATGACCCAATATGTTTTCATCTCACCAGATTCGAATTCATAGTTTCACAAGCACTTCAGTTGTGGATGTTTAGCATAAACCCAATGGCAAAACATTACCTGTTTCTGACTGTTTCACTTACAGGTGGCACTGTATGTTTACATTTTGTTGGTCATGGAACTGAGTATTCTTTTTTTGCTTCTCTATTTCCTTCACCGTGCACCTTTTAAGAGCTTGTTGTTTCCTGGAAGGAATGGTGTCAGGTGGCTCCAGATGCACTATTTGGGCTTGAATTTAAACATGCTCTCTTAAACTAATCCCATCTCTGTATATATACTCAAGAGTTAGGTATGGTTGAAGTCTTTGATAAGTAAATGAAACACAAGGCCAATGTTATTTCAATGAGAACAGGGATTCGCTTGTAACTTACCAATGATTTTGACTCGTGAAACTGAAGTTAGTGCAAAGAAAATTGGCAACCATTTTTATCCCATGTGCCTCAAATATTGTCCTTTATTACCCCATATGTTTTCATCTCATCGGATGAACTTCCTTGTTTCCATGAGCAGTTTAGTTGAGAAGGCTATACTTAGTAGTAGTGTTGACCCAATGGCAAAACATCACCCATTTCACTGACAGGCGGCACTGGAAGCTAAAAATGCAGTTGGTTGCACATTTTGAAGTAGGGCCTAACTGTAGCAAAGAACATGGCTGGGAGGTGCTCAGCATGTTGTCTGTAACATGACTTAAAACTGGTCCTATTCTTATTCTGGGACTGTTATTGTATTATGTCTCTCTCTCAGTCTTTTCAATCTTTGAATTATCAAATTCTTGATATTTTTCCTTTGCTAAACACATGTTGAGGAGTCTGTTACTTTTTGGAAGAGATGCTCTCAAGTGGCTCCAGATGCCATATTTGGGCTTTGAATTTTAAAAAATTTCCGGGGGGGCATGCCCCCGGACCCCCCTAGCAGGCGAGTGCCTTTGGCACTCGGGTTACCTTTTCAGGTTTTTTTTCCTAAAGCCAATCACATCCCTGATACAGCCGTCTGTTATAACCGTATGACAGGTTGTTATTTGTTTAAAAAAATATTTTTTTACAAAAAAATTTACTACATCATCGTCAATTTACGGCAGTCCCGCCGCTGCGTAAGCACCAATGTAAATGACACGCTCCTGCAGAGGACCTCAACTACCATGGTTTTTCAATACATACATGACTACTTGACTAGTTTGGGAAGATTCGCTTACCGCTCTATAATATATAATTAATGATGATATATGCCTATGAGTAAACTTTAACAATTTTGCAATAGCAGCTGATTAGGCAAGGCCCTGAATATCATGTACCTTGCTGATTTAATTGGCTCTAATTTCAAAGTGCATGACATATTACTCAGTTGGAGAATCAAATGCAATTTGTTGCTTCTGAAACTGTCATTTGTCAAGTTCTTATTTTTACACTCTTTAAAAAAAAACATCCATGAAAGGTTTGTCATATGAACATTTTATTGAAATGGTATATGTATCCTTTATTGGTGGTCCGATGGGGAGGATGACCTGGAATTGTCATCAGACCACTTGACTTTTCAAGGAAATCTGCACCCCTGGGGAAAAAGCTCTCAATCCATGTCATATCTTCGCACTTGAATTTAACAACTTCTATTTGATGCTTGACAAAAAGTTCATGTTTCTGATATCTTCCATAGTCACCTTGACTTCTGTTGGACAGCAGTTTCGATGATCCTTTGCCTCTTTGAGCCATTGTGTCCTCCTCCTGTCCTAATAAGCTGATCAAGTGCATGAATACATACTAGTCGAAAGATGGATATTTTAGGTTTCTAGGTCAATGTGCAAATTATTTGACCAAATTCAAAAAATTGTGAAACATACATTTAAAAAAAGCCTATGTGTCTGAGGCAGTGGTTGTTGAGTAAAGCATCTTCAAGTTGTTATGACCGCTGTACTTCTTGCGCTTGCTGTGCACTGTTTGTTTGTTCCAAGTAAAAAATAAATCAATGATTTATCTTGCAATCTCTAAGTGAATTGGTGCCAGGGCCAATAATAATGATTTTCTCTAATCAATGTTTTCCCAAAAAAGTTTTGGTTCAGACACCTTGTCTACCCTGCCTATGAACTTTCAATTTGCACTTATGGATAGAGTCAATTTGGCTAGTGGTCTAGTGATCAAAGTCCTCTGATGACAACTTATGGACAGATATGGCATCCTACAGAGATGAAACATGTGAAATATGTAGTTGTCCAGAGTCATCATCATATTGTTAATTCGCAGACCCCTTGTGCTACTCCAACCTTAGTACATATTGCCCAGTTATGAAAGCTTGCAAGCACCTTTTCTGCTCTCTCTTCTAGGTCCTTAGCTGCAAGTTAGCTGGGTTTCAGGTTTCCAAATTACAGCCACAGAAAAAGAAGTGATGTTCTCTCAACAATGAGTCAACATGCTTCTAGGTCTATACTAGTATAGAAAACAACTTGGGTCTTATACTAGTACTATTAATTCATGGACCCCTCAATGGACCCTCATGGTACTCCAGCCAAACTACTGGTCAATTGTTTTGAAAATGTCCAAGCAGCTTTTCTTCACTGCCCACGATGTCCTTGGCCAAGTTTAGTGTTTACAGTTACAGTCACAGAAATTGAAGTGATGTTTCTTTAACATGCATCCAACAAGGTTTTTACAATACTAAATTTCATTCCTCCCTCTCAAACAATGCTTGGGTAATAGAAAGCAAGTGATTACCAGAATGCACTTTTATTGGGTCATACATGATTGTGTATCATCTTTATGTATTTTCCAATTGCGCCTATTTGCTACTTATATGTTAAATTTTCAACAAATTTTAAATTCGTCTTTGCAGATGACAGTCGCATGAGAGAAGATGGGGGTCTTTACCTTCTTAAAAATGAAGTGTATGCGCTCATCATTTACACACAGTCATTGCAGCAAAGGTATGTTGAATCTGTTAAGTTGTAAATGTCAAAATTTCTCCTTTTGCCAGAGTTTGTACAGAGATGTTGAAGTCTGGATTCTTGAACCATTGTTGCTTTCTCCAAATCTTCCATTTGAGCCGGATTAATGGAGAATAATAAGTTTGATTTTAAGTGGTGTATGATATCAGAATATCAGAATTAAGATAAAAAGAATTGCATTCCGAGCTAAGATGCAAATATTCTCAGTTTAATTTCATCAATATGACGTGATATTGAGGTGCTGCCCCGGGGGGGTTACTCACTAAGAGAGGGTGTATATAGAGGCGCCGCTGGATGGTATTCGTTTTTTGGCCTTTTTGGATTAAAATGGTTTTGGTTTTTTGACAATTCTGATTAATTTGGTTCTGGTTTTTGCAACCCCAACATGTTTGGTGTCGTTAGAATCGGCTTGAAAAGAGAATTAAATTGGTTTAAAAACCATTAAGATTAAATTGGTTGCCAAAAATTTTATTGAAGGATTAAAATGGTTTTTGGTTTTGGCGTATTTTCCGGATTAAAATGGTTCTGGTTTTCAAAATTGCCGTGGTGCATCCGTATGCAAAAGTCCGCGAAGTACCACCCCAGGGGTGCTGCGGATTCTTTAGTCTTGTACTCTCAGAAATGAGACCTTTGGTGGGTTACTTTAATTTTGTATTCGGATGAATCCCAAGTCAAGACATTCATATCTGTTTATTACAGGCAATGCATGTGCTGCTTCAAGAACTACAAGAATTTTGAACGGCTCAATAACTTGATTCAAGTGGCGATTAACCTCGCCATCAACTTCATCCATTCTCTTCCCCTCGGGGAGGAGGCGGAGGAGAGTCAGGAGAGCGAGGAGCCGTCTGTGAAAGAGAAAAGTGGAAAACCAAAAGATGGCGCTGCAGAAAAAGGTGCAGAGAAAAGTTCCGAAGATACCAACGATGCTGCCAATGCCGAGAAATCTGAAGCTGATAAGGCTGATAAGAGTGATAAGCAAGAGGATAAGGATAAAGATAAATCAGATTCAGCTGACCAAGTCCAAGATGGTCAAAATACAAACGAGGATACAAAGAAAGAGGAGAAGGATGGTAAGACAGAGGAGGAAAACACATCCAAGGAGACAGAGGAGATTGAAGTTGATGTGAAAGCTGATGACGAGCCAAAAGCCCAACCAACGTCCAGAAAATGCGAGAAATGGACAATGGAGGAGAAAGATAACCTCTTCCAGTTTGTCACAAAAATATTTCTCATGAATTTCCCCCTCTACAGTGCATTTAAACTAAGCCTACACACTTCTTTAGAGGAACTGTCGCAACAAGAGGCTGGCGCCTTGAACAATTACTGTGAACTGACTGACCCGGAGGTCTCGGTTTATTTGTTACGAAATGTCTGTTTCTTCTGTGATCGTAATGGGGTTCAGGCTATTGCTCACTGTTTTGACAAGGCTACACCTGAAGTCCTGCCTTACAACGTGGCTCATACTCTCATCACCATCATTGCCAACGTAAGTCACATTTTCTGTTTTTAAAAAACTTCTTGCTATGCTCATTGCTTCAAAGTTTAGGTATTCATCTGAAGAGTTAAGTACTTGTCTTATTGGGTCATCGGTATTCAAACTTTAAAAACTATTTCTAAGCGCTAAAAAAATCTCCCACTTCTGTTTGTTTACTTCTAAAAAAGAAAACCTGAAAAAAAAACTAAAAAATGGAGTTTATTAATATATATTAATATATTAATGTAAGTGATTGACTAGTGCTAAAACTTCAGGAATATTTTGAGTTTCTGAATGCTACCAGCCTACTACTCAATGGACTAATATCACTGCGCAAGAACGTTTGAGTGAACTTAATTAATGATGTTTTGATTGAGGTATGTTCACGACTATTTTACGACTTCTTTTTTTTCCAGTTGAGATTGTGGATGAACATCAACACCGTCATGCAGTATATAGTTCCCTTGAGGTCCCATGTCATCAGGTGACTTATTAGACCATGTTAACGCTCATTGCAAATATGTGCAATATTCAGGGAAATTAATCAAGCTGTCAACTACTAAATTAAACTAATGTCAAGCTCTTGGTTCACTCACTCAGTCATAACAGATGTAGCGCAATTGTGCTTCTCAATCATTCCGCTGTTACAGGCTGGAAAAATAGGCTCGAAATGTGGTGTAGCTAATGATTGTGTACATGCTATGGGAATAGTTTCCCCGGTAAACAAACCAAGCAGTTTGGATCATAGGTTCATTAGAGAATGTAATTTGTAATGTGTCATCTTTTGAACTGCAGTGAAACTTAGAACTATGAGTCTCTTAAATGATTCCCTCTAACTTTACTGTACATTTCATTAATCTACTTGTTCGCCATTGCATTTGATGTACCAGATAGATTCGCAGTTTCACACGTTATCTTCCATCTTATTTGCCTAATATCAAGTTATTTTTGTCACCTCCAGATACATGTGCAGATTGTCGGACACCGAGCTTCGGCTGGCTGGCATGCGTAACATGACAGATCTCATGTGGGCAGCTATGAAGGAGCCAATCGAAACTCACATGACGTTCGACAAAGAAGGACTGGACCTGGCATTCAAGTATTTCACCTGCACCACTCTCACCATCAGACTGGCTGGCATAAGTCAAATAAATGTAAGTAGTGAGAATTCAATTGTCTTGAAAGTAGTCATCATGGAGTTGAAATTTTTTGATCGCTATTCATTTTCTGGAATGTGGTTTGGTCTTAACTGAAATATTGAGTGTATAGAATATCTGTGACATAGGGTTGTCTCAAACCCATGAGTCCGTGTTGATTTTGAAAATCTAGCATATTGTCAATTGAGTCTGTAAAATGAGTAAGATTGGATTGTTATCTTCTTTATGTGTTTTGCCAATCCATACAGCTGATACCATGAACAAGCATCTTATGTCTTGCTATTTCTTATTGCAGAACCAGATTACACTTTACAATGAAGTCGCTAATGCCAATGACAGTCTTATGGAAGCTGACAGCATGGGAGGACAGCTGGCGAATTGGCTAATTCACAATAAGATCGTTGAACATATATTTGGACCTAACTTACACGTGGAGCTCATCAAACAGAGTCAAGTGATTTTGAACTTCCTGGCCATTGAGGGACGTATAACCAATGACCACATTGATGTCATATGGGCTGCTGGTCAGGTGAGTGTTTCTCAATAATTGTCTTTCACCATGTCTTTTGAAGGATCATTGGATATTGGCCTTTTCTGGTCAAGAATTGTTTAGCTCAAAATGAAGACATGTGATTGGTCAATATTCGTGCAAAGTGGAACTGCAATAGGTTAAATATTTGTCTGTATGTGAGGTCAATTGTGCGTGTTAGAATTGCTTTCTGGGTATGTCTGTATTGACATTTAGACAGACAACAAATAAACTAAAACATTATTGCTAACATTGTAGCATCATTTTCACTTTATTATTTCAGCTGAAACACTGTAGCCGTCAGGTGCATGACATTCTCATCCCGTTGATAAAGAACTTGGAGGTTCAGCCGGCACAACATTTGCTCCGCCTGGTGTCTAGTTTGGAACAGGCAGTTCACAATGAACAGGTAATGATATTGAACTCTCCCCAGTATGAGAAGGGACAGCCCAAGCCCAAAAGTGCCCTGTCTTTACTCGTCAGTAATCTGAGGATATTACCTTTGAATATACTAGAGACAAGTAAAACAATTCTCTATTTAGGCTTGGGCCTGTGAATTCCATTCCAGTTTGCTTGTTTGAAAAAAAAAAACCTTTAATGATAACTTTTCATCATCTGTTGTATTCCAGACCTTGTATCTTGCATCAGCCTTGATAAAGTTTCTTTGGAACACAGCAGCTGCTGCCCAGAGCCACATGGCGGCAGTTCAGTACCAACTGTCTCATCACCACGAAGAAGAACCCACCATGATGAGGAAGCATGAAGACATGGGTCCAGGTGAGCCATTTCAACAGTTAGAGGCTAAGAGGCACATTTTTAGTTGGAAAAATAACTCCTGCTGGTCCAGCATCTGGGCAGGAGTTTGCTTGACTCCAGCTCTGCCTCGGTCAACCAGACCTATGTAAGACTGCAGTTTCAAGCATGTCCACTTTATAGAATATTATTTATCGCCCTTCAATTTTATGGAAATGAGAGGAAGTTTAGCAAATAGGCCAGTTCTAATCTTCAGGGTGTCAGACTCTGGGTCCTAACTTGAGTCACCAGCAACTGCAACTAAGGCAATAGAACTTCAGAGGCTTGTGAATCTACATTGTAGGATCTTGCATGCTAACTTAGTCATTATTCACTGTTCAGGGCACAAGAAATGTGAACACCATGACAGCAGTGAGAGTGAAGCCATGGAGGGTTTTGAGAAAACTCCTCGGAAGAAGAAGAAACTGGAGAGTGAGAAAGTTTTGGAAGAAAGAGGGACAGATGGAGAGAAGGTAGACAGTGGAGAGGAAGAGTTTGATTCTGAAAACAGCAGCATTTGTGCCAACAGTGAGCTGAGTAATATCAGTGAAGAAAGCTTACCCAGTGACATATCAGAAGAGGAGGCAGCTGCCCATCGCAAGGTCAGTATAGTGTTTATCCTTGCCTCATTTGCGTGTTCTCCTCCTATACTAATTGACCTACTAAGTGCATAAATAAAGGATGTAAAACCCCATCCATGCATCCATCCAGCCTCCTTCTAGTGATTATCCTACCTATTAAAATGAGTTTTCATTGTCGATTGCAGAACGTTATTGTTGTTTTGACTTTGTACTTCACTTAAATCCCTTGAAATTCTAATCATTTGTGAGTGCACTGACAGTATCGATGAGACTCTTCATGTATGAATCAACAATATGTCATGCCTATCATCATAAGATAGTTGAAATGCTGCTCTGTTGTAAACCACAGGAAATATAACTCTTGAATTTGTATGAACAGGAAAAACTGATGCAGCAGAAGTTGAAGCAGCACCTGAGCGAGAGTGAGAAGGACCCCAGTGAGAGTGAAGAAGAATGCCGCCACATGCAGCAGCCAATCAGACGCCTCATGATGGGGCCAAAAGGGCCGAGGCGCAAACGGGTTCCTCGCAAAGTCATCCAGAGGAAAGAGCAGGACGAGATTTCCGAAGAGGATGAAGAAGAATACTTGGACTCTGAAGATGCTGAGCTCATGAAGCATATGAATGTTGTTCAAGTAGGTGGTTTTGGTAATAAAAATGATTTAAGATGGTGTTATTTTTGTGCGCTAATGTCTTATCATAGCTCACTCTAAGCTTGTCCTTCATGCGAATCCTGTAATAAGAGGATCCTAGGTTGAAAAGCAGGCTCACTTGCCACTATTGTTAGATTAAGATGCAAATTTTGTGTCAGGGACTGTCCTGATTCTGCAATAACTCTAAAATCTGTAACATGTGTGAATCTTCTTATTTGTATGTGCAAAACTGCCGCAGTCATCATCACTAAATATAACAATCCTATATGTTATAACAAGATTGTGATGCAATCTAACGACTAAATTCATTTAACTTTTAAAATACATTTCATGTGTAATGATTTCTCCAGGTTGTGGAAAGTGAGGGGTCCTCTGAGCTGAGCAGTGAATGCAGTGAGGAAATGAACACATCAATGGAGGAGAGGGTGGAGAGATCTCGCAAGAGACCTCGCAGGGTCAGAGGTGGAAAGGCGTGCGCACAGGTCCACTTGAAACGCAAGATGAAAGCTGGTAGGGTGAAGAAGGGTGGTCCATGTTCAGCCAAGAAGATGCCCCACGAGGGACGACCGGACGCTGGAGAGAGCGAGGAGATGAACACCAGTTCCGAGATGATATCCAGCACCTCGGACTTCTCCAAGGTACCCCTTCCGGTTTTGCAGGTTGGTTGTTGGTGCGCAACCAAGTTTTGAGTCAGCATATCCTGCCTGCTTTGATCTTAAGTTGATTCTCTAATGCTTTCTGCTGCTGTACCATTGATAATCAATTTGATATGCATTAATTGTTAAGCATTGTTGCATGGCAGGTGAACACATGTGAAGATTCTGGTCTGATGCACTTCTGAGTCTGCTGTTATGAGGATACTCTTACCAGTCCTATTGCCACTGGTTGTCACTCTGTAATCTGCTTGCTTTTGCAATGTTTACTTCTGATCTCATACAATATGAAGACACTATACTCTTGAGATCTGTAACTCATATCTTTCTGTTATCACCACCAGGAACAAATGAACACTTCCGAAGAGTCGGCCATCCTACATGACATTGACATGCAGACGAGTGAGGGTCAAGCAGCGTGTTTAGCGGCCATGACCCACGACAAGGCTTACATGGAGTCCTTTGGTGGGAAGAGACCTAATGCTGCTCAACTGTCCTATCTGCAGCAAGTCCAAGGGTGAGTATTCAGTTTCAATCATGAATGCCCAGAACTGGGCTTAGAGGGCTTCACTTACAATATCTATCTGTCTATATCTATCTGTAAATTAATTGAAATTTGACAAAAAATGGATGAGAAACCCTCAAAAGACATCTATGCCAGTCCATTGTTTCCCCCAAATTTTTGTCCACAGAAACTAACTACAGTGTCAGAGCCTGCATTTAATAATATGTAATACTATTTCATTCTATTCAACAGGGAGTACATGGAGGACATCCTAAGCCCCGACGAAGGCAGCTGCAACAGTTCCAGAATGAGCAACAAGTCAGAGAAAAACATGGCAGACTTCGAGGGAGAGGATGGCTTGAGTGAGGATGAGTTAGCTCACATCACTTCTCATTCGCAGTTCGCTGGACAACAACACATGCAGCAACAGTTGGCACACATGGCATCAATGTACCGCAAGAGAATGCCCAAAAGTAAGTGGAGAATACATATATAAGAGCTCTTCAAAACATTTTATACACCAAGGATTCTCTAGTATTAGTGCTATAACACACCAGTAATTTGATTTTTTGCTGCATTATTTCAGGTCTGGCATCACAGAAGAAAACTCAGGAGCACTTAGAGTCTGTTTGTTGTAGTTTTAAGTTTGAAGATGTCTGTAAACCAGGCAACACTTTGTTATGGGACTTACTCCAAGAGCACACTGCCGTAAGTGAAATTTATTCTCACTTTGTAAGAAACAAAATGTTATTGTCCTCGTCTCTGAATTGATTTTCTGGCTGGTTTAAAGATCACAATTCTCAATTGAATTACTGTTTTATGTTGGAGCTCCATATTCAACCAGTTTAATCAGTGTTTGTCAACTGATATGTTCCTGCATTGGGTCATGTTAGTTCTGAATCCCTGAGTAAGGCTACTTTGATCAGTACTTGGTTTTAAAACATGCCATTTTGGCTAGCAATTTAAGATGTCTTTGCTTTATTCTGTTGCAGTACAAATTAGCGGAAGGTGTCGTGGTTGAAGCTGAGAAGTATCTCTACAACCTTGTCTGCTTCTCCACTGACAGACGGATACGAACCAAGTTTATTGAAGCTTGTGTAGAAAACATTGCCAACCATAGGTGAGTGATATATCTACGTAATCGGATCATTTGTTTACTTTTAAGGGTGTTTTGATAAAGTGGTTTTACTAAATTTTGCAATTTTCTCCTTCAGATCTGTTGTGATATCTCTCCGGTTATTACCCAAGTTATTTGGTTCCTTTCAACAGTATCGAGGAGGTGGCCTCGATACTCACACTGTCACAATGTAAGTTTTTGATCTTGCATTTTGACGAAACATTTCTATCTTTATCATGATGCGCAGATATGGACTTATAACTTGTGTTTACATTACACTTACTGTCCTTCAGGTGGGCCGAAGGAGAATTGAACATGATGAAACATTTCTTCAACAATCTCATATTTTACACCAATGCTGTGAAGAGAGGAAACAAATTTCCCCACACTTTGTAAGATACACTAATTTGCTATTTTATTTCTGAAATTTTAATTCTGAAGGAGTTGATATCTTTACTTGATGTTATGTTATTGAATGATTACTAAGACTTGTCTTCTGATTTCTGTTCCATTAGGTTCACCTACAAAGAAGAAATCCAAGTTCGTTTGCAGTTTCTCACCTGCGTTTTTACCAGTATTGATTCACCTGACAATTTCCGTAAGTACTAAATGAGGCATCTTTGTTTCGCCTTGTGACCCACAAGCTTATGGCAATTTTAGGAGGATTTTATCAGATTAGCTGTTAATTTTATTTAGACCAATAAAGGGTCAAACTAAACCTTGTTGTCTGTGTTTCATAAAATGCTACTAAAATAAACTGAGTGGTTTTCATGTTTTTGCCAAACACTGGTTTCTCTATGAATTGTTCAGCTATGTATAGTGCTTCTGGACATTCAATCCAAAATTCTTTCCAAATGTTAAACTCCTTGTTCTTGAGTCGCTGTGCCTGGAACATAAAATGAATACTTGATTTCATCTTTCATCTATGTTATTCGCTCAGTAGTAGGCCTATAGCTTGGCTTTAATTTCATGCATTGTCTTCATTTCAGGGTTAAACCTGGACCAAGTAGATACATTATGGAATTGCCTGGCCACAGATCCAGAGTGTGCAGATGATTGCTTCAATTGGTTCTTGAACCAAGCAAAAAGCAAGGAGCACCATGCCATGTCTCTGGATACTTTCAGGCATATATTCATGGAGAAGGTAAAGAAAATACAATAGTATGCATGTTGTGTTGTTTAACTAGAAGTCCTTTGTGTTTTTTGTTATGCCTTCATAATGTCTCTAGTGACACAATGGTCAATCTAGATCTCTTGTTGGCTGACTTTTGATGTTGTTAAATGTCCTAGACTTCTACATGGGAGTTCGGAACTTTTTCGCTCTTCTACGAGATAATTTGTGAATATATTTGTATTGTTGCATTTTCATATAACTTCAGATGCCAACATTGAAACCAGAATACATGAGCATGGTTGGACTGAACCTGTTCACTCAACTTTGTTGCCTTGCAAGACTTGCTAATACCTCCATGGACAACCCTCTCCCTGAAGATGCTGTAAGTTTGAACATTTTGATTTAATACATGTTTTCTTGACTAATTGCCTCATTGGCGTTCAGTCTTTCTTCATAGCTAGTAGTCGGCAAAATAATTTCGCAAATGTGATCTAATTTCGTATTCCTTGTTCCAGATCTCAGGAATGGACCAGTTGTGGGGCATTGCATTACGAGCTCAGAACACTGATGTCTCCCTGAACGCCATCCAGTATCTCAATAACTACTACATCAACTGTAAGTTCATCAGGCAACTGTAACTCCTCAACTTTCAGTGTACAATATAATATTATGCCTCATCGCTTTGCTGTTGGTGAAATGCTGTTCTCCCCACTTGTGAATGCGATTTCAAAGCAAAATGTATTCATTCAAATGGTATATCTATGCATTTCAGTTGGAAGTGGTGTGTTGGAGTTGGAGGAGGAGTTTGTCAAACGATGCATGGACAATCTTGTGAATGCATCAACAGATCTTGAACAGGTCAGTGTCAAATTTGGTCCCACGTATACTATAACAGGATTTGATGGAGACATAATGACACAATTTATGGAGAAGTAAAAAAATGAATGATACAAACCATTGCTTGAATTCCAGAATGCAGAACAAGCCTTGTTGATCATCCAGCGAGGCCTGATCCTCATGACCAACCACCTGGAGAACTTCAGGAGGAGGTATGCCTTTCATTTGCGTAACTGGCAGCTTGACAACAACGGCATCTACAGCCACCAGAAATCTCTTCAAGAAAGAAACGCCCAACTCATGCGAGTTATCCTGCAACCCGCTGGAGCTTCTGATAAGGTAATTATTTTAGTGTTGAATCTACCCTTTCTATTGTAATCTAGCGGGGTGAGGGTAAGCTCAGTGGTACCGTACTGGGCTGCCAATCGCTGGTTCCCAGGTTCGAATCCAGCTCTTGCTGGGTCACCTGGGCCTATGTAACTCTCATCCTTCGCCTTGTTGCCGTGTGCTCCTTCTCTCCTAAGCTTAGTAGTAACTTGATGGGCTGCAAATTCATTTGGACCTGTATTGGATGGCAGTTTCAATCATCCTTTGCGTCATTGTCGTGTCCTCCTGTCCTAATCAGCTTACTACCAAGTGCATAAATACAGGGCGTTGAGCCTGAATTATCCATCAACCAAATATAATTATATCTATCAGGGAAAATTGTAACTTAACAAAGAATGTCATTTACATTTGGTTTATCATTCTTCTCTTCTTGTCTAGGACATGATGACAGTGGCCTGTCATCTGTGATTTAAAATTGCTCTAATTGTATTGCCAATCTCATTTCAGACTGTGATAGAATTGTTTTCCACTGATCTCGTAGCTGAGTTGCGAGCTGAAGTGACTCGTTGGTGGGAGTCCATCCAGAAACAGCAGCAAGCAGCTCGGAACGCCAATGGGGCCACGGCTAGTACGAGTTCAACTAGTCCGTCCCAGAGTCCAGGGACGAGTTGTAACCAGGGAGGAAGGGGATCTATGCTAACTCCAATTCTTGGTGCTATGTTGGGAGACGGACCCATTCGCATGATCACCCTCGGCCAAGAACTGACTGTCGATGTGGATGATAAACTCCTCATGGAGATGCAGTTCAAGGATAACCAGGTGAGAAATAGAGTACAGATGCAACTTCTAAGTCGAATATCAGGCGTATGATCTCTTATGGGCTGAAGCTGAACTTTTGTCCCTGCTGATTTGAATTGATATTATGACGTAATTAGTGTTTGTTCACACAATTCTTTTCCTTTTACATATTGGTTATACATGTAACAGACAGACGAAACCTTGAACAGAGTGAAGAGTATTTGTCTAAGATGTAACTCGCAAGAACTTTTTACTGTTTTGCTTGCAGCTTGTGTTTGTGTCCCTTGGTGCCAGTAGACCTACTAGGAAGCATGATGGGACCACCCCAGCCTCCTACTTACCCCCACCGCCCAGAGAGAAGTTGCCGATGATGTTGTTGTTGAAAGAAGAACACTTCACTCGCCTCTTCAGTCTCCTGCAGCAACTATCTGGCTACCGATGTGCTTCTGGTATACTGGTGAGTAAAATGCAGAGCACTCCCAAAGCCTCCTAAAATTCTTAGCAGAGGTTGAGACCTTGTGACAAGAACAATTCTCGTTAGTTTGCCTAGTGGTGACAAGAACAATTATGGTATGCCTTCGTTCTTCTTGCAGGATTCCCAGGAGAGAAACGTGTTGGAAATGAAAGCGAGGGTCATGTCCAGGAAAGTCTGGGAGTTGCTAATGCTACTTCCAACCAATCTGGAGATGCTGGAGGCCTTCAAAAATCTTGTGACTGATGAGGTAACTTCAACATTTTGTAGCTTCTGTTCTCTTGATCTTTAGTCAATTGCAAATTCATCAATCTTTGATTGTTATTGTGTTAACTTACTCATGCTGTGGAACAATATTACATTTCAGAGTGAAACGCCAGTCTGGGACAAGCTGCTGGATCCCAACAATCCCCACAAACTGATGTATTCCTTGCAAATTGTCGAGTCCCTCTCAAGACCACCGAAGCATCGGAGAAGAACTACTGTGAGTTGAGATGAAATAATTTGCATATTCCTTCAAAAAAATTTGCTAAAATTATCAGAGATTTGAAACTTAATTGGTCATTATTCCTGCTTTTTAGTTGAGGTCAAGAGCCGATTCTTTCATGAGCACTGATTCAGATATCTCTGCTTGCAATGAACCTGAGAGTCCAGAGGAATTATGGAGTGGCAAGGTAAGTGCTAGCAAATAAGAAATATAAATTTACGCCATTATCAAATTATTGAAAAAGATACATAGTCTCCCGTAATTTCGCATTCCTGCCTTTAGCAGTCCTCATGTGTTAATTTGCCACACTCTTTCATTTGCAGTTCATCAGCAGAGGGGGCCTCAAACATCTCTATGGGATTTTCCTGTCCAGTTCTTTGCAAGAGAAAGATGGAGACCACTGGAATGAGGTAAATAAAGTCTCCATTTCTGTTGCAGTCCAACGATTACTTCTTCATTACTGCCTTGAGTATATGAGTTATTTTCTCGAACAATTTTACCATTTTAGTTGGTGAAAATAAGAAGGATATGAAGTACTTTTAGTCACATCAATAAAACTTTTTTTGCAGCTTGACTGAAATCAGTCAATGTCTGTCCTTTTGGTGTTACACTCATATTTGTTAGTCCTTCACGTATGACATTATGCATGAATCTTTAACTTAAATAATTAGTTATTCTCTGACCCTTTCCCATTGCAGTGGAACCAGGATTGTCTAGCGTACTTGCTGCGACTCATGAGTCAGTTTGCTGTCACACACTCTGACTACGAGCAGCAAGCCCACGAAGAACCTCTTGAATCATTTGAAGTGTCCAGAAGGAAAATGAGACGACAGAGACTCCACGAGACTGTGCTTATCCCCACCCTAAACCAGGTATGATATCTGAGATGTATGATACACAGGCTTCTGGTTGAGAAAGAGTTAGACCATTGTACCTCCTGTGCCTGTTATTTCTCACCCACATGATGTGATTGCTCATACAAGCAAAAATACCAGTAAACAAAAAGTCTTTGGCAAAATCAACTTGCAGATTGACGTTCTTGAGTTTGTTCTTTTCAGACTACCATGTCCATGATTGAAGTCGAACCTGTTTTGAAAATACTCATGAATATTACTTACGATGGTGCTATGCCAAGGTAAATATGCTGAACTGATTTCAGTGACATTTGCAAAATTCCACTCTAATCCAGTTCATTTGAAATCATTTCTTACTTGTTCTGTGAATTTGTTTTTTACAGCAGGAGTACTCAAAGATGGCACATTGAGTCCTGGGGAAGAACAGAAGGTAAATTTATATGAGACGGAGTCTGAATCACCATGTATTGTGTGATGTGTTGGTGTAATTAATTATTTTGTAAGTTGGGAAATGAGATCTTAATTTTGTATGTTTTCTCTCTTTCAGTTGTACATTACGCGCTCTCTTTCCTTGTGTCCTTGGCCCACTCCTGTGAAATTGTCTCAACAGTATTGTGTAGCAGTACGGAGTTCAGTGGTTGGTTGAAACGACTCACTATGGAAGCCCCTGAGGTAAATGTTTGATTTCTAATGCACTAACACGGAGCGTTATTGGTTATGAATTTGTCATAAATAAATAGTTGTGAATTCACTTTTATTAAAATGGTCAATTCAGGTGGACTAGGAATATAGGTTTGGTTGTTAGCCGAGTGAAGGAAGTTGTAATGGTATATTGGAACATATTGTGTGAGCCCATGCACCATTGCACAGATTTGTGAAGAACTTGAGAGAATTTGGTTATTCCTCACGAAGACCTCGTCATATATGATCTCAATTGTGACATTTTACAGCCCCAAGTGCGCCAAGAAGCTTGTCGAGGCCTCTATCGTTTGTGCATGGGTCAAACAGGGTCGGGTAAGACGGGCTATCCTTACCTCCTTCCTACTCTTGCGAATATGCTGGACTTCTTAGACGATGCATGCAAGATGAAGCCTGTGTGCAAATCCATGGAGGAGGAGAAGGAGCCGTATGGAGCTGGATGTAGGGATTACTTCTGGCTCATCTGTCGACTGGTGGAGGCTATTACCAATGAAGACGCTGCTGGCAGCTGGGAAAATGTAAGTGTTACGGACCAAAGCTTGTCAAGTTTATCCATTCCGCTATTTAGAATGTCAGAATCATTGTGATTGATAGCATCTACTGGCGAGTTTGTTTATCAGTGTATATGTAAAAGATGATTTTGCATATCGATGCAAGTATATGTGGCACTGTCTGATAGAGATGTGAGAAATCAAACTGCTATACCAGCATTTGTTTTGTAGAATTTCTTGAGTATGTGTCTTATTACTTACAACAGTATGGCTGAATTGATAGCAATAAACATTTCTGACTAGTATATCATCACTCAAAAGGCACTGTTACTTCAAGTGATATTTGAATGAGAGCTAGATATCGTTTGATTACCTGTAATTGACAATTATGTGAGGACCTGTACTTCTCTTTACAGGAAGGGGGAATGGTTGACTTGAACAAACTTGCAAAGCATGTTGCTGAATCGATAACAAGTCGAAGCTACTTGGAGAAGAGGCACAACACAGTGGAGGATGATGGACTGATTGGTCTGGTCCATCTTGAGACTGCTTTAATGAAACACAACCCACCGTACAAGCAGAACTGTTTGGTGAGTAGAACTGAATCAGGTGCCTTGCTGAAGATATGAGTAAGCCTGTCGTATTTGCATGTTTGTGTAATATCTGAGGCTCCATCTCCTGACAGCAGACTCCTGCTCTTGCGGTCATGTCCTGAAAGAAAAGCAATCAAAGTCCAAGATCGCCAAGATAATCAGACAATAGAAACGCTTTTAACAATATTTAGGAAGAATCTAGAAGTAAATTGAGATTTGCATAAGAAGCCTATATGACCTGTTTCTTTTGATTTCTTTTCCAGAGTTTCGTGAACAATGTGTTTGTTCTGCTATTTGCCCTGCCTTCTCCTAAGCAACGGTTTTTGCCGAAATGCAAATCACAAGCCTCAAGGTCGGCAGCCTATGACCTTCTGGTGGAAATGGTCAGCGGCAACTTGGAAAACTACTCTCAACTGCATCAGCTTGTTATGAAGCAACATCACAAAGGTAAGCATACGAGGGATTTTTGAGTCGAAAGTTTCACTCTGCTCAAAAGAACAGTTATGGAAGGTCATTTCGAAGTACCACTTGTGATATGTGGATCAATTTTGGTGGAGGAATGTAGTCTTTCTACTAAGTTTCTGGTTGGAATTGTTGATGTGTCACATTTGGGAGATTTCCAAAGTATTGTGAAAAGCATGATGACTTTGTCATAACTGGAAGTGCTATTCCCTTACAGATAGTCACTCAGCTTACTCCTGGGACAACTGGCCTCATGAAGAGGGAAGATCAAATTGTGGATTTGTAGGTCTTACAAATCTTGGTGCGACTTGTTACATGGCCACATGTATGCAGCATCTCTACATGATCCCCCAAGCCCGCAAGTCTGTTCTTGAAGCTAAGGTATGTGTCACTGAATTCCTTCTGTTGTGTTCTGGTGAAAGTATCTGCAGTATACATGATACTTCAAAAGTTTTAAGTTGTCTACTTATGCGTCAAGTATCGTACTCTCAGGTAGATTTTAAGCTCACATGATACCACAAACTTATTTATTTACATGTCTATTCATATTCATGAGATAGAAACAATTTGTGATTTGGTGGTAGTATTTTGAGAGTTCTTCTTCACAGTCGACAGATTCCTAAAGTACCAACCAAGTTAAGAGTTTAACATATATTTAACTATGCTATTTCAGTGTTCCAATGACAATCAACATGAAGGAACCCTGATGGAGTTAAAGAAGATGTTTGCCTACCTCATGGAGAGTGAGAGGAAAGCCTACAACCCCAGAAGCTTCTGCAAAGTCTACACGATGGACAAGCAACCCCTGAACACGGGCGAACAGAAAGACATGGCTGAGTTCTTCACTGATCTCATCACTAAGTTTGAGGAAATGGGTCCAGAATTGGTGAGTGGCTATTATGATGCATCATTTATTTTACTGACAAAAAAACCCCACTATTTCCTATGTACAGTGTCATACTCATTTTGTGACAAGTCAAAATAAGCATTAATTTTGTTGTTTTGCCCTTGATTTTGCCGGTGATGCAATGTACCCGGAGAAAATTTTCTTTTGTGGCATTTATAAAAGACCGTAATTGATGTGTGTTTATTTATCTTTCAGAAAAAGCTAGTGAAAACACTGTTTGGTGGAATCATCACCAACAACGTTGTTTCATTGGTAAGTTACCTTTCCAGTATTCTCACACTGTGGTAAAAAAAATAAAGTGCATCTGTTCATTGTGAACATATGATAAAGAGATTGTGATTGAAACACTGCTTTTGGGAGAAAGACTCTAATCAATTCTTGTACCTACTTTCAGGACTGTCCTCATGTTAGTCGCACCAAGGAGGAATTCTACACAGTCAGGTGTCAAGTCTCTGACATGAAGAATCTCTATGTAAGTTCACAATCTTTTGCTCCTTGATTTGATGTGTCCTCCTTCCCTGATTCACCAGCTAGAGTGCATAAGATGCGAGTCATAAATACAGGATATAAAGCCCCAATCATCCATTAGTCAATCTGTTTCTATTTTAAGATTCTTTGTGAGGGCTATTCCATTTAAAACTCTGGGGGGGGGGGTGGTCGGGTTGATTTTTTTTTCGTAAGATGGATGGGGGGGTCGGCGAAAATTCACTTTAGATGTATGGAGGGATGCCAAAGAAATCGATATAGATGCAGGGGGGGTACAAGAAAAATTCACTTCAGATGCATGTAGGGGGGCCTCTGACCCCCTCCTACACCTAATAAATGAATTATAGATACATACATGCTGCAAGAAATTAAATAAACCATCATTTCAGACGAATTAGCACCACGTTTTTGCCATTTTTCATGATCGCGAATAGTAGTTGGTGGTTTTCCCTGGACGCCGGACGCCGCTTCCTGTCTGAGTGGACAGCTCTACCCTCCTGCAGTTAGTGCTGGACAGGACAGGTGCTGGAGGATGGAGAGCTGTGCCATATTGTATCAAAAGTTAACCCCTACACTTTACTTTTACCACACTTACTGGGAAAATAACTTAGCCATGTTTTAGGTTGACTAGGCTTCAGTAGTGTATCCAACATAGAGTGACCTCCCCAGACTAACTGGGACAGTGACCAAGCCTGTTCTGTAGCATATTCAGTTGGGGGGGTTGGGGGGGCACTCTCTGTTGGATACACTATTTGGGCAAATATATATTATATATATATATATCCTCTTCAGTATGCTAGGAATATTTATCTGACAGCTATTGATCTTTTGCCGGATCTTAGGAGGCAATACATATTATGTAATGGATGTTTCACATGTGATCTTATGACCTGGACTCGAAAGAGAATGAGCTCTGCCTCAAGATAAGTTACACTGATACAGAAATTGCCAAAAATTGAATAAAATGACTTTTCTTAAGAAAATCATCTATTGGATCAATGGAGCTCAGCGGAATAATTTGACTGGAAACAAAATGAGGTAATTTTAACTATCTTGTGAAATTTAAGAGTTTTTCCCTGCTGCCTCCGTCATATCACAGAGAGGCCTCCGTCATATCAGGGAGTGGCTTCCGTCCTATCACGGAGAGGCCTCCGCACGGAGAGGCATCTGTCTCAGTATGGAGTCATCAAGACACTACAAAATATAGGCCAAAAAAATGGAAAAACTAAGTCCCTTCTAAAAATAAATATTAATTTCAAGAATTTTGGAGGATTTGACTTCCTCCTCCATCATATCATGGAGAACTGCCTCCATCATATCACAGAGAGCCTTTTGGAAAATGAGGAATAAATTCAAGAATTTTGGAAAGTCTCGCTTCACCTCCGTCATATCACGGAGAACAGTAAACCTTGCTTAAGTCGGAGTAAAGTAGACTGCACTATTCTGTCCGAGTTAACAGAATATCCAGCTGTCAGGCCTAGACAAAGAACTCTTAGTTAAATATGAAGCAAGTTTTCCAATGACCATAGTCCGAGATAGGCAAAGACGCAATTTTAATATGCAAATCCTCATTGCCGTGTCCTTCCCCTGCTGATTAGCCGCCCAAGTGCAAAGGACGTGAAGCCCCCATCATCCATCCATCCATCCGACATAGTCTAGGATCTGAAGTTGATGTATAGCGCAGCCAAAGACATATTCAACACATTGATGGAGATTCTTTCAAAAATTTGAAGTTTTTTTTTTTTGGGTCTAAAAATTTAAAAAAATCAGATGTATGTAGGGTTGAGATTTTTTTTTGGGGGGAGGGGGTCAAAAAATGTTTGGAGCTATATATTTTGTTAGCAATTGCACATCCACTCGTGCAAGTTATTACACATCCACGCACAGCTCATGAGTGGATGTGTGTTTTCTAACACTTCTCTAGTGCGTGAATGTGTCAGATACAACATACCCTGGTCGTGTATGTGTATTATATCAACCATTCACGACTTGCTAATCAAGCTACTTCAATCGTGCCAAATATACCTATCTTACATATACACGCACGCGTGGGTGTGAATTATCTTGCACTTATACACAGTGTCTAAACGTAATTTTGCTATATCAGCAGAAAAAAACCGAATTTTCCAAAATCAAACATAATTTGAACCAATGTTTAATGTCCTTCTTAAGAATACTTAAGATGTTTTATTGGTCACCTTGTCACAATGTGAAATTAGGCTATTTGAACAGTGAGACTAAATAGGACTGTTCAAATTATTATGCAGGGAGGCTTGTCATTTATTTTCTAAATTTCAAATGAACATGTAACCCTTGTCTGGAAATCACCATTTAATATCAAAATCTGATAATAAAAATATATATTTTCATATTCATCCATTAATCTATCAGATATATCAACCCCCCCCCCCTCACCCTTTAATTAGCGAGAATAACTTAGTAGGAAAACCTGTGCAGCCAAAAAAGCTTCCCCAGAAGATATCATTGACTTGCCCTTGTGCTGCTACCCCCCCCCCCTCTAAACTATAGCAGCCTCACCTTGTGGCCGCTTTGTACTTTTGGCATGCAAGTAATAACATATCCACGCATGCAAGTAATAGCACACCCACGCATGCAAGCATTAACATATCCACGCATGCAAGCAATGACACATACACGCATGCAAGTTATGTAACATACACGAGTGTTAGGCAATCCACATAGACGAGCTGGGTGTTCGTTTTTGCATGTACACGTGTGCGTTTATGCACATTCACGCATGAGTGGATGTGTAATAACGAACAAAATATATATATGATGTTTGACGTTGGAGGGGGGGCTAAAAAAATTCGGATTTGATGCATGTAGGGTGGGTAAAAAATTCGAATTTGGTGCATGTAGGGGCTCCAAAAATATCGCAGTTGATGCATGGGGGGGTCGAAAAAAATTCACTTTAGATGCATGGGGGGGGTCAAAAATGTAACCTGACCACCCCCCCCCCAGGTTTTTAAATGGAATAGCCCTGAAGTATAAATAGATTTGTTAGATCATTCAATGTGTATTTGAGAAGTGACTGATTTACATGCTTATTGTTTTCGTAGGAATCTCTTGACGAAGTCACTGTGAAAGACATGTTAGAGGGAGACAACATGTACACTTGCTCCAAGTGCCAAAAGAAAGTCCGTGCTGAGAAGAGGTAACTTGTCATACTCCATTTATTCAACTTTTTACGACAAATAAAATGAATTCCAGTGGATAGTAATATGTATGGGTATTACATTGATTGTATTTCTAAACTTGGTAGTCCTCATCTGCAATCAGAAATCCACTACTCAGAATTAAAAAAAATTTGTTTCTCACTTTCACAGAGCTTGTTTCCGAAGACTGCCGAAGATCCTGTGTTTCAACACGATGAGGTACACGTTCAACATGGTGACCATGATGAAGGAGAAGGTCAACTCGCATTTCTCATTCCCACTGAGATTAGACATGTCGCCCTACATGGAGTTCAATCTCATCCAGTCCGACAAAGTGCCAAGTGAGTATTTTATTGCTACTGTCAGGTACTTTTCCAAACTTGTTGTGTTCATGAGCTCAGAAAAGATGTTAGTGTCCTCCTTTAATATCTTCTATACGCTGTTCAAAATTTTTTTTACTGCAAATCATCTCAGCTTCAATACAT
Source organism: Platynereis dumerilii (assembly GCA_026936325.1). Taxonomy (NCBI): domain Eukaryota; kingdom Metazoa; phylum Annelida; class Polychaeta; order Phyllodocida; family Nereididae; genus Platynereis; species Platynereis dumerilii. The sequence continues at coordinate 38,392,997 of JAPTHN010000011.1, read as the reverse complement.
CACTCCATTGTGGATCTGAGGTTCGATTCAGGCCCCACTCTTTTATACCTGCGAGAACTAAACCACTATTGGTTATGAAAGTTACAGATGATAGGTAGAACTGAGAACTCATGGACTCCATCTAATTGAAGACATTTCTGCGAGTAGTCAATATGTACCAAGGAGAGTTCACCACCCTTGTCATACGTACCTATGCAATATATTAATATCAAATGTCTTTCTTGTCTAGCTGACGAGTGTGAAGAGGACGAGAAGGAGATCCCTGAAGGTTACGAGTACGAGTTAATCGGAGTGACCGTCCACACAGGAACGGCAGATGGAGGACATTACTACAGCTTCATCAGGGACCGCTTGAACAAGAATGAGCAGGGCCACGACCGGTGGTATCTGTTCAATGATGCTGAGGTCAAGCCGTTCGATCCCTGTCAGATTGCGTCTGAGTGCTTTGGTGGAGAAATGACGAGTAAGACGTACGATTCAGTCAATGACAAGTTCATGGATTTCTCGTTTGAGAAGGTGAGCTATTTGTACTGCTTTTCCATTATGTTGAAGATTCTCAATTTAGTGTCTCTCAGGTGTAAAGCAAATTTTCAAATGCACTGTCAGCTGATCAGTAGAGCTTTAAAGAAATGTTGAAGAAGTATAGCTAAAGAACTGTTTCTGCCACATGATTGATTTTGTAAGTGAAGCTAATTTTACTTCTCTGGTTGAATGTGTCACTTCCAGTATTCCAGGAGATGACCTCATTCTTTCAATGATAAAGTTCACTAGATTTATCAATGCACTGTGGATGTTTGTAAATTAACTTCTGTGTTTTTCTTTGACAGACGAACAGTGCGTACATGTTGTTCTACGAGTGCATCCCTCAAGAGAGAAAAGAGGAGGAGGAGGAAGTGAAGGTCACGGAGGTGGATGAAGAAATCCCCAACTACAAGATGGAGCTGTCCAAAGATCTGGCTGATGTGAGTATGAGTTGCACTTCAGTTTGAATGTGTGAAGATTGGAAGTCACAAATAAACCAAGATGATTTCATGTAAAGTCACAGCATAATCTAAAATTTTGGGAGAGGTTTGTTTTCTATTCCTATCTTTGCTGTAGATTGGTGTTTCTCTGTAGATGTTTTTGGAGGCTTTACCTGCAGGCTATATCAAATTATGAACCTATATTGATTGTTGTTCTTCCATCTTGTTTGCAGTGGATCTGGGAAGACAACATGCAATTCCTGCAAGACAAGAACATCTTCGAACACACTTACTTTGGGTGAGTTCAGTTGAAGTCATATTGTTCTGATGTGTTTCATCAATTGTTGGATGTATTGTGACACTACAAGCAGTCTGTTGTGCTTGTTGTCCACAATGCTTGATGTCCATTACCGAGAACTAAATCATTTTCGCTTACTTGCAGTTTTGTGTGGCAAATGTGTGCCTACATTCCAACCACCTTGCCAAAAGACACCTCGTCAAATCCAGTCCCCTTGATGGCTGCCAAGTTGAGTGCTTCGTTTGTCCTGGAGACTCTGATTCATGCTAAGGAGAAACCCACCATGTTGCAGTGGATAGAGTTGCTCACCAAGCAGTTCAATGCATGCCCTGGTGCCTGTGAGGTAGGTGCAACTGTGTCTTATTGACAATTCAGTGCTTGTCAAATTAGAAGGCTCTGTCGCATACTTCAGAGATGCATTTAATTGTAATTGTAATTGTAATTATTTGCGTTTCTGTTTTCAGTGGTTCCTAGATACCATGGCCGAGGATGACTGGTGGCCTCAACAGATTCTCATCAAGTGTCCCAACCAGGTTGTGAGACAGGTGGGAGCATTAAGATTATGAAATTTGATGATGAATGATTACTGACTAACTATCTCATTGCCTAACTTGTTTTTGAAATTTTTATAACTTTCCTTTGCAGATGTTTCAGAGGTTATTGCATCATGTGATAAGTCAGCTACGGCCGAAACATGCCAGGCTGTACCTGCAACCACTGTCAGACAGGTTAGTGTCATGTTTACCCTGCATTTGAACTTCCATCTTTTGCCACCTAGTGAAAATATTGTACTGTGTTTATTTTTGTTCCATCTTTCTCTGAGACTTAGGTTTCCTCAGCTTTATTGTGGTGATCCAATTTCTAATAAAAAAAGTTTCTTCTGTTTTCAGTGAAGATGAACCCTCGATGGCTCAGATTGGCAGCCGGTCGTGTGTCACCAGATTCATTCGAAGGATGTTGTCAATAGTATGTATGCCACACTTGCTGTCTTTAGAAATACAATAGTGACTATTAGTGTTGAAATATATTTACGAATATGCCAATAAAAGAGAGTGAAATATGGCTGTTATTCGAAGTTGTTAACCTCTGAGAATAAAATTAATGTAAGATATTAACCTATCTGTATTGCCTCAATGAACTCTTTGCTAGACATGCATTACCGTATGTGTGTTTGTTGGTCTATCTGCAGATCCAGGGAGGGCAGAAACCGCACAGCAAATACTTGTCGGAGTACTTTGCCTTCTTGTATGAGTTTGCAAAGCTTGGCGAAGAAGAGTGCTTTTTCCTGCTGAACGTGGAGGCAATCGCTGCTATGGTCAACTTCTACACTGGACACAAACTCCAGGAGAACTATGTAAGTGATGAATGATTTATGCATTTAATTTGGCTGTGTAGTGATTGGTTATCACTGCCTAATTGGTGTTACTTTTACTCGACCATAACATACAGTTCTCGCATCATAAGGGAATAATACATTAATGTATATGGTTTAAATCATCTGTATCACTCTCAACTTGCCAAGTAAAAAGGAGTTTCAAGTCACATGCAGTATTTGATTTATAATATGACGTTAAATACAAAAGTGCGTTTTTCTTGGCTGCCTTCATCTCTGCATTGTAACCTGAATGCCTTGATACAAAAGCAAACCACTTGCTACTTCTGAAAATTATTATTGAATGTAAATTGTGTGGATTGCTTCTCAACATCAGGTCATTTACTAAATTGTCATTTCAGGTTGAAATCCTGTCAGAGGAGGAAGATGAAGAGGAGGAGGAAGTGATCCAGATCGCAGAGGAGCACTACAGACCTCAGTCCCTGGACAAGATGATCGCCCTGATTGCCATGCTGGTGGAGAAGTCCCGAGGGGATGACAAGCAGTTGCACTTGTCTCGCAAGGACTACATGGCCATTATTGGTGGGAAGGTGAGAAAGGTTGATAAATATTTATTCCTTACTTAGCTGCTATTCATTGTACTCCCCTCTAGTTTTCCCTATGGCGGTAGTCTGCTAAGAAAATCAAATTTTCATTTTGCGGCTCTCTGTTTTGAATGTTCTGATATGATTCTAGATTTTGATTCGCTTGTTTAACCTTAGAATTAAATGTGGGAGTTTTCTGGCTTCTTGTAACTGGAGAAGTCCTGGTAGGCCATCGAATAATGGTGGTGTTCAAAATCATTCAAATCTATACCTTTTACATTTCTTTCAGAGCTATCCATTCTTGTTCAATCAAATCCGAGACAACATTGAACTCAGGCAGACTTGCAACTTGATCTTCAGTTTGTGTCGCTGGAATGACCGATTAGCTGTATCAGTAAGTACTCAAGAGATCTGTTGAATGAGATTAAAGATTAACTTGATTTCATCAATATCTTGTGATTAAGAGATGAGATTAAATGTACTATGTTTCCACTTTCAGATTGTAGAGATGATTTTTGGTGCCATATCTCGTCTTGGGGCAGATGTAAGTTGCATATTTTATTTTTGATCCACAGTTTCATAAAATATCCTAATTGCAAAATAATCAATAAAGAAAAATATCGAATCTTCCAATTCGTTTACAGCGCATGGACCATTTAAAACTTTCACTAATTTCCTTTATAATGGTGAGTGATTCACTGCATTGAATGTGAGACGCTTCATGAAATTATGCCTCTTCTCTTTGCAGTGTCAGCCTTTCTTCAAGATGCTGTCCATGCTCCTGGAGCTGATTGGGGGTCCTCCTGGCCTGCCTCCTTTCACTCAAATCGTACTCCACAAGTTCTGGGAGGTTGTGGACTACTGTCCTCAGCAGTGTCTGGAGTGGCTGGCTGGTCAAGTCACTCGCAACAAGTTTGCCCATGCACTGACCTTGCAGAACTTGGACATCTGGGTGGAGGCCTATCTCATGGTGCACAATAACGTACGAGTCAGAAATGGTGAGTAATGATGAACTAATTTTGAGATATCTGACTGAATCTTGAATTCTTGTGAATCTATTTATTTTTGAGAAAATTAGGGTGACGTGCGCAATAAAAATAATGTGCCAACTATGACTTCAATGTCCTATGGCACTGGTCACATAACTTATCAAAGCGTGAGACTGGCAACAGCCTCTAGAGTCTTAACTGTTCCAAAAAAATGTGTAGTCTCCAGCAATTTGAAATGTATGAGTCTTATCAGATTAATGAGACTCCTTACATTAGGAACTGATTGGATTTCCTTTCAATATTTCAGCTGCTGCTTATTTGCTAGCTGCACTGGTGCCAAGCAATAGCTTCAGACAAGCGTTCAGAACGTCAAGGAGCATCTTGTCACCTCACAAGGATCTCATGATGAGCCAAGATGCCGTCAACGTCCTCCATGAAATCTATGGTCATCTGCTGAGGCTGCTTCCGAGGGCGAAGCAGTATGTTGGTGAGTACAAAATTTTGTATAATGAGTTATTGGGAGTTTGTCACCAACACTCGACACACGTGTTGTTACTTTTGAGGTAGCAATTCAATTTTGATTTGCTGTAGTATAGCTATCTGTGATTTTGCTCTGGGAATGATACTTATAAACAAATTGCATTATCATTTTCAGACCCTCCAGTTCATGGGACCATGAAGTTGATGGCCTACTTTGCCCTGATGACCTACTGCCTTGTCTCCAAGACTGAGAAGTTGATGGTAAGTTGAAAGAGAGATGTTTTCAGACCATATAAATCATCTTATAGGCCTATCCATTTGTTATGAAATCTCTCATGTCTGACTGTCATCGCTTTGCTCCCTTTCAGTTTTCCCGGTACTTCATAGACCTGTGGCAGCTTTATCAACCCAAACTGTCGGAACCTGCTATCTCCATGCACCACAACAAACAAGCGCTTCTCCTCTTCTGGCACCAAGTGTGTGTGGACTGCCCTGAGAATGTGAAACTCATCATCTGCAATGCTCACGTCACTAAGAACATCGCCTTCAACTACATATTGTAAGTTGGTGGATGTCAATTTATGTATAGATTCCTAGCTCATTCTTACATGTTAGAGATCTCTTACCTGCTCTGTCACTTCAGATATACATGTCTGTATACTAATCAACATTCTAACTCCTGTCTTAACTATCGAAACATTTTCACAATTTCAGGGCGGACCATGATGACCAAGATGTGGTGATGTTCAACCGCTGTATGTTGCCTGCTTACTATGGACTTTTGCGTATGTGCTGCCAGCAGTCTCGGAACTTTACCAGAGCTCTGGCCACTCATCAGAACATCCAATGGGCATTCAAGAACATCACGCCTTTCTTTCCTCAGTACACTGCTGTAAGTTTTTCATTCCCCTTTGCTTACAGCCATTAGCTAACTTCTGTAGTAAGAAACAAGTCTCGAGAATGTTATTCTTTGCTTATTCTACTGATGTAGCATAAGTAATTACTCTTAGAATAACCCTGTCGAATTAATCACATTGATACTTTATGTCATGCAGATAAGTAAGTCCGAGTTGGAAAAAACAATTTGAGAACAACCATGAAATTATGTTTTAGGTTTAATTCTGGTGATGGAAAATGTGTCCTTATCGATTCGTAAATGTTTTGAAATTTTCATTTCCAGGCTGTTGAGGAACTGTTCAAAATGATGCGGCTGATGGTGATGACCTACCCTGACAGCAAGGAGGAGGAGTTGAAAGCCGTCTCTAGTTTCAGACGCCAGACAATTCAGCTCTACTTGTCTAGTATTGATGCAAGGACATCATGGCAGACTCTCATCACGTATGTTGACAATATTTTCTCTTTTGGAAATAAATCTCTTGCTCAAAAAGAGCTTCTGGGTTGTAATCATCAAAAATGTGGTTGTACTGATATCCATTAATATGAAGTAAAACTTTGTAAATTTGCTTTGTTTCAGAGCCCTGAAGATCCTGATGGAGAATAATGATGACAAGTTGTTGGTTCTTTACCAACAGGGTCTGCAGATGCTTCATGAGGTGAGTAATACACATGCATCCTTCTATGAATGAACTTGCACAAGTTAGGCCTATCTTAAGAGTCTTTTGTCAGCACCGGTACTTATAAGTTTTGACTTATTTTCAGGCGTTCAACACTCTTCACGTGATGCACCATGAAGCTACTGCCTGCCACGTCACTGTCGACATTGTAGATCTGCTGGTCATCATCCTACAAGTCCTCAAGGTGGCCAGGCATTACATATCAGAGAAAAAAGGTGTGTTTTTAAAATTTTGATTTTCCCTGTAATCTTGTAGTATTGAGCAAAGAAACTCTACTCTCGTATTTGTTACAATAGTTGAAATGTAACTTTAGGAAGTACAACAGTGAAATAATGACAAAAATTTGTCTCAATTTCAGTTTTGGAGGTCAAGAATCACGTGTACAGTTGGAGTAACCGAATGGATTTAGTGCGTAAACTTCTGATGTTGCTCAATTCCTTCACCCCCTCGGATGTCCGACAGGCTTCAATAGGTATGCCACATAACATTTTCAAATCAAATGCAACAGTGGTGTTCTCTATTTCTTTGCATGTGATATATACTTTGGCATCCAAGTGAAACTGTGGGTACTGAAGTTTGTTTTGTTTCCTTTCAGATGTGTTGAAAGAGATGATACTGATATTCCAGTCCGAATGTGTTCAAGTGATCGTTCCAGTCTTGTTGCATGCCCATGCACATTTCCAAGACAGCAACATACCAAGTGAGCATTTACTGCAATTATACTGTCGTGGAAATAACATCTTTATGATTGAGAGCTCTAGATCTAACTTTAGTCTCAGCTCGCTATGAATCTTGAATAATGAAATGTGTAATAACATGATAAGCAAACTGCAGTATTATTAACTGAATAATAACAGTAGAAATATTGTTGGATGCTTCATTGTCAGTATGCATGTGTCTGTTAGTGTTGCTTTCTATTTCAAGAAGAACATGTTACTGAAATTTCAGTCACAGTGGGACCATACTTTCCTAAACGTGGACAAAAACCAGTTGGAAATAAAACCCACATTCATCCTCCGAGACCACAGTTCCAGATGTTCCTACACAGCAACCAGTTGGAGGCTGCTAAGGTAAACTCATTTTGATGGAGAAAAAATTGTAACAATTAAGCCAGTAATTTTTTGTAGATGGTGAAATGGTCATTCATGGCCGGTTGAAATAAAGTAGGCTACATTTTCAAGCTATTCAATCATGATTGTATTATTTCTGCGGCTTAGTTTATGTTCTCTTTGCTCCTATGTTAGCTTCAGTGATGTCTGAACCCATTCAACTTCGACCTTAGAGTGTATGAATAAATCATGAGGGCATGTCCCATATGTTTAGAGGGGGAACTTTGAGGGATGTTATTGAATTAAGCGTTTGCCTTGATGGAAAGGTGACCCACTAATGGAAAGTTGACTATTCCCTTGTGAATACTAATGCATTTAATCATTATGTGCAGCAGCAGTGTTCTGTTTAACCTAATGTAATGGTTTAGATAGAAGTCCTTCTAAATATACACCTTGTGCAAAAGCAAACGCCCTTGCTTCAGATGTTTATGAATATAATATAAGCTGAATGGCTGTGAGTCCATATTGGAAAGGAGAGGTAACAGCTATTCAATTATTTAGCCAACTAGACTGAGAAGCCAGTCTAATGTTTCAAGCTGGCTTGGGACTGAGTCTACAGGGGGTTTTATAATGCAATGTGGTTTTGGAATTTGCTTCTGGTGCTTACTTTCTTACATTCTAAGTTTGCAATAGAGCACCAGAAGCAAATTCCAACAGTACACTCCCAAATGCCAGAAAAAAAGTATCAAATAAGAACTGGTGACTTTGTAGCTTACATAGCTTACATTCCTTTAAGTTGCAGTTCATACATAATCCAATGCATTTCCTTTTTTTTGCAGGGCATAGATGAGCAGTACGACCAAGCGTTGAACGACTTCTTCCTGCCGTACCACGCCCTGGTCGACCTTCTGGTGCGAGTTGCGGTCAACCAGCAGAACTTGACGGAGCAGGTGATCAGCCTGAGTGCCATGGTGGCTTACGAGGGCGTCCCCCTCCACAGTCCGTACTTTGCTAAGTTGTGGTACGAGATCTATCAGGCGGAGAGCGTTGACAAGAACTGCATCAACATCCTGTGCAACTGCAGTTCCTTCATAGAGTATGTGGATGCCGTGCTCATGGATGAAAGGCAGTCCCTCACCAAACAGCACATCTACCAGTTCTTCTGCAACTTCTTCCCCAAGGTATACAATGAAAATGATCTGCCCCTTTTATCCTACACTTATATATAAAACTAGTACTTACTACTTAGTATATTATCTGTATCGAGAAAGGATAAATTATTCTAAACTAAAAAGACCAACTTGACATTAGAGTTAATAGTGGTATTGTATCTTTATGCTTTCCTTTCTAAAGTTTATCAGCAAAAGGGATGCCAAAAACTGAACTAAACATGAGATACACTTTCCTAGATGGTATACATTTAGAAATGTGCTGTCATTGTTTCTATTTTCATTTCTCCTCTGTTATACTCACAAAATTTCTGTAAGTTGACTGGAAAATTCTATAAATTTGTCCTCAAAGTTATGATGTTGAATGGCTGTTTCAGTCATCCTTCGCCTCATTGCCGTGTCCTCCTCCTGTCCTAATTAACCTACCAAGTGCATACATACAGGTCGTACAGCCCTACTCATCCATCCATCCATCCTCAAAGTTATGAATAAAGAAGTGCAATAAACAACTTTATTCATTGAGACAGTCTGAATCATTGATATTTATTATTTCCATTGCAGGTGCATCAGCAGGTGCTGCATGACCAGGGCCAGTCTTTGTTGGACAGCTTAATTGCCTCCATCTCTGCCGAGAAATCCACCTTGCAACAGCTCTCCTCCGAGAAGGACAAGTTGGACATCATGCACAGACTCAATGGGGTTCGTAACTGTTTCATATTCGTGGCATTTTACCTTAATTAATTTAGTAATTTAGAAACTGAAGGGTACCAGTTACAATTGCAAACTGTTAAAAATGTGACTCTTCATGTGTAAATTTCCAATGCTTGACTAACTTTGGAACCTCGGGAATTGCACTGTTGTTCAAAATAAACTTACTGACATGATTAGATATACACTTATGCCTAGTGGAATTAAGATAAGTTAAAAGTTCTACTTCTCTGATTTATTCTTTGAATTAAATTGTTATTTCTTGCATTTCAGGATCTGAGAGCTCTGCTGCTGATCTTCTCCGTGCAGACCCCTCGCCAACTGTCTCTGCTGCTTCAGGAAAGTCTGCAGTTCATCCTGGACCTGTGTCACCGCAGTCAAGCCAAAACTAGTCAGAATCAACCGAGTAATGAAGAAGGCACGGCCAAGGAGGCTCAACAGACTCAAGAGAAATCTCAAGAAAAGTCGCAAGAGAAATCTCAGGAGAAGTCTCAAGACAAGTCTCAAGACAAGTCTCAAGAGAAATCTCAAGAAAAGTCGCAAGAGAAATCTCAGGAGAAGTCTCAAGACAAGTCTCAAGACAAGGCAGAGAAGTCGGAAAAGAAACAAGAGAATGAAGGAGAGGAGAAGAGTGAAGGAAAATCAGAAGCGGCAGCTGGAGACACAAAGAACTCCAAGGGAGATGCAGAAAGTGATACAGGTCAGTAAAACAAGAGCCCTCGAAGTAGATTTCAGATTTGGTTCCACAGTCAATCACACCATAAAACTGTATGTGGACTAATGTGAAGTCATCATCAGTTCCAAGTGGAGCAAATTTATATTCTAAGGATTGGGTGATATATCTTCCATTTATATCATTGGTCTTAGCTATTGACTGATCAATGTTAACTGTGAAACTAATTATATACTTTGAATTGTATTTCACAGGCGAATTACCAAGAAAGAGACGGAAAACAGAGTCAACTTCAGAAGATGAACCAAAGGGCTCATCCGAAAAGATGCAAGAAGGAGGAGACGCTCCAGCGGAGAAGGAGGCTGCTGAGAAGCCACAAGAAAAAGCGGAGGAAAAAAATAGTCCGGAGCAAGGAGATGGCGATAAGGCCAAAGAGACCGTGAAAGAGACGACAAAAGACTCTGGCAAAGAACCAGTAAAGGATTCCGTCAAAGAATCCTACCCACAATCAAACCCCCAACCATCGACAAGCCAAGAGAGTGACACTCGAGGCAAGACCCCACTCAATCAACCTCGCACGAGAGAAAAACCAAGCTGTGTCGATGTTGTGGCCAAGAATATTGAACTGATATTCAACATGGTCAAGAAATGAGGCTGTGCGTAATTGAGAATTATTCAGAAATGACTGTTACAAAACAAAACTGATCTATTCTCATGTAGATATCTACAGCATCTGGCATGTGTACGAAGTGATATATATATGCCCATGGCGTAATTCCGGTGTGAAAGTTTATAAAATGTACATAATCGGGAGAGAATGTGAAAACAAAAGATGGTGCCTGCTTTGTATGTGCTATGGTGATGTATTAAGGTCACCCATTTAGAAATGACTGTTATTTTCATTGCTGGCATCCAGTTCTGCTGGATGTGTGGTGTTGCATTTGCCAGCATTATTTTGTCATAAAGTGAAACTATTTGTGTAAATTAATGTTGAATATGTTACATGTTTTCAAGTTTATATGAAGAAAATTCCATGGTCTCAAAAGTTACCGAACTTTTGTGTAGCTATAAATAAATACCTGTCTCATGATGATGTGATAAGCTGGTGTACATAAATATATTTATGGTATGCTGTAGGATAGGCACAGAAACTAATGCCTTAACTTAAATGAGTTGACTACTTAGGTTGAACTGGTATGACACAGCGACGAAGAAGTCTTTCATGATTGTTAAATAATATCACAGGAGTGCTTTCATTGTTCACTGGAAGTCCTAAATTCCGACAGCTCACTCTCTTGTAGCTGACTCCGTTCAACTATTATATATAAAACAAATACAACTGAAGAATTCAACAAAATGACTTAAATGAGACTAGCTGGATTTCTTTTGGTAGTATTTCTCTTGTCTTATAAATAATTCCCAATACCTGTCTCTTAATGTTAGTCTTAAATAATTTTATGGTTCCTAGTTTGAACTTGTTAAGTTTTATATTCAACAGTTATAGGATAAAACAATGTTTTTGTTTAACAGATAGCATGGTTGTCTTACGTATTTAAATAAAAATGTAAGGGCTATTCCATTTAAAAACCTGGGGGTGGGGTGGTCAGGTTACATTTTTGACCCCCCTCATGCATCTAAAGTGAATTATTTTCGACCCCCCATGCATTAAATGCAAATTTTTTCCCAAAGCACATGCATCAAATAAAAATTTTATTATTACAATGCGTAAGCCTTCTTGGAGCGATAATGCACCCCCATACATCTAAAGCGATTTCTTTTGCATCCCACCATACATCTGAAACGAATTTCTGCTGATCCCTACATCCATCTTACGAAAAATAAATCAACCTGACCACCCCCCTCCCAGGTTTTTAAATGGAATAGCCCTAACTTGTTTTACTCATGCTTGAAACAATAGGAATATTTTAATGTCTGAAACAATAGGAATATAAATGTTACTGTCATATTATATATGTGTCATAATAGGTCCTAACTCTACTCATACTAAAATGCTGTGGAATTTGGTTAATGTGTTCTGTGATACATAAAAAGAAATTACTGTGTTGTTATGAATCTTTAATACTGTGTGCGAGGGAGTATCTGATACTCGAGTATTTTATTCTTGTAAGATGAACGCAGTGGATATTGTCAGACAGTTTAGTGTGCTGATCATTTTACCTGTTGTCCCAATTTTGCCAAAATGGGGAATAAATGAGTCTAGTGCTTTTGGCAGATTTTGGAAACTTTATTACTGGCTTTTAGGTAAAAATAGCACATTTTAGATAATCGGTTGTATTTGGTTGCAGTACTTGGTGTTTATAAATACAGGGGATTCAACTGTTATTGACCTGTCACAGTTTTATGGAAAGTCCTACCAATGTGTTTCTGTCAATTGGTAATATATTATATATACGAGAAATTTGGCTCAAATATTTTGTAGTGAATGTTTATGTACAAGAATTGCAGTATTAAAATAGTTGCTAACAACTGCTGGAATGGTTTTAAGTAGTTGCAAAAACTAAATCAACCAAAATGAAGAAAAACACTTGGCAAAATATTATGTTACCTGTGTGAAATTCATTATTGTGATTTGTGTAAATGCACATTGCTATATCTGCAGGTATACGACAAATAAACATTCAAAAAATCTGTCTGCCTTTGCATTGATTTTGATGGTTGTCTTGGGTGATGGGTCATCAATGCAGTGTCACAGACAGCTGGCAATAATTATTGATCCTTCTCAAGCTGTCCACTTCTTCTCTGGACTGACTAAGTGGCCACATTGGAGTGGCATTTGCTCTGCTTTGGTGGTAAGTTTGAGACTGTCCACCCTCTCAGGTGCATGGCTTTCAGCCCTATTTCAGTGCGAAAAGATAGGTCTTCTTCAATTCACTTGGTCTAAGCGATAACAAACAATATGATTCACTTCATTTTCCTTATGAGGTTTATATATTATAGGTTTTCAAACCCACGGAGCCAAATGCATAATGGATGTAGGCCGTGCATTTCTGGAGTCTGAAGCAATGCTTGGACTAACCGTGTAGCTTCAGGGGTTTTCACTTTCAGTGCGCTTCAGGGGACTGCCCACTTATTCCAAATTCAGTAAACCTGCCTAGGCAGGTTTGTTTAGCCTTCCCAGACTCCCATCTATCTGATTGCTAGTTACTCCGCTGTCCTGCTGCAGGTGAGGGGAGGGTTAACTCAGTGCCAGCCAGTGGTAGCCTCCTGGGCTGCAAATCTCAGGGTCCAGGGTTAGAATCCAACTGTGGCTGGATCACCTGCTAATGTTAGACGACAGTTTCAATTATCCTTTGCCTCATTGCCGCGTCCTCCTGACCTAATTAGCATACCAAGTGCATAAATACAGGACTAAAAGCCCCCAAATCACCCACCCACCTTTGTCCCGCTGCAATGGGCTACATTTTATTTGGCCCGCTCTTGGCAGTGGCCCGTGTTTTACGCCAGACGCAGCTAGTCACGTGACTTGTGTTTTGATCCTGCACACTTTTGATGGGATGAAGTGAGAAGCTCTAATAATGTAATTGCTGCAGGTGATAGGGATGGAATTTACCTGGAATGTGAATTAGGATGTCTTGAAGGAGATTTCTAACAAGAGAACACTTTGATTAGAGTGAGGGTGATGGCTGGAGAGCATGACATGTGGTAGAAGTGACTGGCTTGCATGCTGACAAGGATCCACCCCCTTCTGAGAAATTGGGACATGCTGGCAGTCATGGGGAATTACTGAATACACTAATCAAGACAATTAAACATCAGGATGGCAGTGTTTGAGCAGAGGTCCCAGCCCAAGGTGACATTGGATGACACCACCCCTCTCACATGCACCATTGAAAGTGCCCAGAGTCTCAAGGATTATACTGTGAGTTGGACTGTTCATTTCACATTTGTTCTCCTAATTCAATTCAATATGTATTTATTGGATGACTGGTTCAGCCAACCATTGATAGGTGTATCTCAAATAATATGAAAATCAATTTAGTTTAAGTGAAGTGAGCAAACCATCACATCTCCTGATTTTACATTAATTATTCTGAGATGGACTTTGACCAAGGTTTGACTTCTTCATTTAATAATCACTGTTTAAGAATTCAAACATCAATTTCTATGGATGGACCATTTTTTTGATCACTTCCGATACAGGTCGTATTTTGCTGATGGGTATTAAACATTAAAAAAATGTGTATCTAAGCCAATTAATCTTTTTTGCAGGAGTATGTAATCCGGGTTCAGCGTGGTCCCATCTCAGAAAACTCATGGACTGTAACAAAACGTTACAGCGACTTTCTCGCTTTAGATGGCATCTTGAAGCCTTCAGGAATCGATCTCCATTTGCCTCCAAAGAAAGTTTTCGGTAACATGAACAGGGAGTTTATAGCAGAAAGACAACTGGCGTTACAGGTAAATACATTACATGCGATTGCATAACAGACAGTTAATGCAGCTGATGAACTTGCTCAATAATCGACCCTCGTGAGTGCCCAGAACTGGGCCTAGAGGGCTCCACTTACTCTGTCTATCTAACTATCCATCTATCTATCTATCTATAATAAGATCTCTGCCAAATTCAAGTCATGCATTTTCAATGACATCTTGTTTTTGTCAGTGGTGTTGATCGTGTTGTTGTGGCAAGCAATGAGGAATTTTTGCCATTGTGAAAATTGTGGTTTCAATTTTGCATAAATCTCTAGCCTGAATTTATAATCATCGATCTGTTTGATGTCATCTTATCGTCAAAGAATGTGTATATTTATTATATGTTTGGGATCACAATCTCGTCCTGTTTTCGTTTTTCAGAGTTACTTGAACAAAGTCTTAGAACAACCATACTTGGCATGTCACTTGAGTGTAAAACGTTTTCTTGATCCTAACAGTTACTCATCTAATTTACAAGGTAAGAAAATAAACAATTTCATGTATTTCAACAAATTTATTTTGCAATGTCAAAATTATTCAAATGGTTTAAAATTATATTGTGTTTCAGAAATAGCCCTGCAGCAGATATCTATGTTTTTCCGATCAGATAATGAATGGGAGGTGCAGGAGCCTTTACCAGAAATGGGTAGGTTTCTTTACAGCTCTAGAGTGCTTTTGTGTGCTTTAAGAGCCTTCGAACTATAAAACTTTTCGGAATGAAGCAATAAAAAATGCAAATGTTAATTATTTACTCCACAGGTTTGAGATTGAGGAAGCAGTACTTCGCCATAAAAAACAAAAATCAACCCAAGGAAAAGTATGTCTTGTCTTGGGTAAGTCTCTCTTTTAATCATTTGTTATTTATTAAACATAATTACATTTGCATTTGACTTTATCCTCCATGCTGTTGTACGTGTAATGTATGGTATAGATTAGCACATCATACTGAAAGATGATTCAACTTATGATATGAATGTTATTTATGAAGTTTGATGTCTTCTCCATTTTTCAGGCCAATTTTGGACCAGACAAATTTATGCCAAATAACCATCTGCTGAACCTCTTGAAACTCTTCCCAACTTTCCAGGTACTTATTTTTAAATCTCCACTCAAATTCACCAGTCATTCAAATCTGTCCTTGTTTTATGAAGCAACATTTTGTATTTTTCAGCATCCGAACATAGCGCCAGTTCTTTCCGCAACCTCCAACGACACTTGTGGCGTCACTATTAGAAATTTTCAAGAAGAAGGCACGCTGAGGGATATCATGTGCAAGGTACTTAGTGGAAGCCACGTCACCAGTTTTTGTGCATAAATTCGGCATTTTCCGTGGAAATTAATCTATACCGTGTATATACCTTTTGCATTTTCAGGCAAAACCAAAGGCTGGATACTTGAAGAAATATGGCAACCCGAAGGAGAGAGTTGCGTGCCACTTAAATGCTGTCAAACTCTTTGGTCGACAGATTCTTGAAACTCTTAAATTTTTACACGACAAAGGAATTCCCTATGGTATGTTTGAGGATCAAAAATAGCCCTATTTCATTCTTGGAAGTTTTTTTACCATGATGATGATATATCAATAATGATATTTATGTTAATTGTTATGTTTTGTCTCTCTGTTTACAGGTCATTTACATGCTGGGAATATCTTAATGGTAGAAAATCAAGTTAAACTGGTAGACTTGGAAAACTGCTTGTTCGGACTGCCGTGCCACCTCAGATCTTATATTGTACAGTTTAGGAAAATTAATGTGAGTATGTGTACTAGTAGTAGATTTCACACAATCTCAGCATCCTCCATGTCCGCAGAATGGCGTGTGCTTGTTTAACGCATCATCCCAAGTCGTGGGGGGGATGGTTTGACGAGACTACTTTCATTGCTGGTAGTGGTTCAATCAACCTTTTTGAACAATATAATTGTTGGGAGATGAATTATTTCTCTTTAGCCATTGTAGAATCCTGGTATATTTGAATGTATTTTTGATTGTGACTTTGACTTTCAGACCTTAGAGCTGATTGATGTGTACTGTTTCGGGCATCTTATGTATGAAATGCTGGTCGGAGAAACCCTCAAGAGCCCAAGCTGTGTTACTTTTCCCGCATCCTGTACACCTGAAGCAAGTGAGTAATACTTCACTCAAAAGTATACTAAGTCTCGTTAGCAATTCCTATTCCTTGCTTGGTTATTTCATTAATAACTTCTGTTCTTGAAAATATCTCTTTATTTTTTTCACAGGAGCCATCCTGGAAGCCATATTGAGCCCAGAGGCATGTAAGAATGGCCTGCCTACTGTCGAGGACCTTTTGACTCAGCCGTAAGTATATCACTGAATTCTGAAACTTTCATCTTGGCGTCTGATGCAGAGTTTAATATATTACATTTAATATATTGCTGCTCCTGTACTTGATGCTTGTGTAGAATTAATTATAATCAAATCTCGCATTTTAGAATCTTTGATCGACAAATACACCCAGAAAAAACTTCAGTTGACTAGTGATTGCTCAAGTCCTTAAAATCCTTTTTTCCAGATTGTTTAAAAGTATTATGCTCCCTGCTAGTGAAAAACCACAAGTTAAAATTCCGAGCAAATTGAAAGAGGCATTACGAGACGCCAAGGCTGCTGTAGAGAAGAGACTGCACGAAGAACAAAAAGTTGTAAGTTAATTTATAGACCTATTCTTGATTTATTTGGTTTACTTCACCAGCAGTACATGTTTTTTGTAGACACATATATCTCAACTGATGTGATAGATCACAAGCAATTTGTCTGTCTTGCAGTACCACCAACAAAAGCGAATATCAAAAGCCCAGGCATTCCACATGTCAGAAGAAGAAAAGACAAAGAGAAGACGATCAAAAAAGGTATGCTTTGATTTATATATTTGTAAAGGTAATCCTAATCCTGTAGGGGCTGGGGGATCAATATTTATGCAAATTTTCAACCCTTACCATGAATAGAGATCACACTTAGTTGTCCTTCAGACAGGATTTATATAAGTTACATAATGCATCATATTTTTGGTGATACAGCTCATGGTGCCATACTGTAGGAGTCCAAAGGAAAAACAATCAGGGGGTTCATACTTTCACCACCCACTATAAATCTCCCAACTGTGGACTCTGAAATTTGTGGTGGAGAGGTTTCCTGCCTGTCTATGGTGTCCACTAGTTGTTGCATTTGTTTTAAAAGTATTTATATAAACAGTCATTAGTCCACCTTTTTGTGTGAAATACAGAAGCAGCTGAACATGAACGGCCAGGAGAAAGAGTCAACAAAAGTTTCTTCAGGGCTGACAGAAGAAAAAGAACCAGTCGCAAATGGAGTAGCCCCAGTTCCTCCTCCCCCTCCTCCTCCTCCTCCTGGTAAGTCTGTGAAATTTTGTAAATATAGCTTAAGAGGAACTGTCTTATGATTGTCCTAGAACTGTTTGACTAATGGCAGTCTCACTCGCTTCAGATTTATTTGTCTTATGATTATCCAACAATTGTTTGACTAATGCTGCTCTCACCTCTAATCTAAAATTTCTGATCTTAATCCAACTCTTCAATCAGTGTTAAATTGATGATATTTGTTCTGCTAATCTACTAATCTATCATTAGTCACATCAAAGTGTGTATAACCTATCACAATCAGAAAGTAGCAAGTTCAGCAAGTGAAAGAATGATAGTCAGACTAACAGAGAGTGTATATTATATATACGATTTCTGGGATTATTGAAAGAATGAACTACAGAAGTGGCATCTCCAAAGATGCTAAAGTTGCATGTATATTTGAGAAGTATTTAAAAAGGGTATCAATCAAAAATTAAAAATATTTACCACATCAAACCTCAAGTGAAAACCCAGAATAAACCCTTCTCTGTAGGCCTGTGTGGTCACCATTGACTAAAACACACATACTCGCCCACTATTTTCCTTACTGAACTTGCTGATGCTCTAAGTTTAATCTGATGTAAATGAAAATCAACCTTTCCTTAATCAGCTTGATAGTATCCTCTGTTCACTTTGTTTGTCTTGTAAATAACACATTCCTAATCTTACATTGTACTCAATTTTATCACAGTGATTCACTGTGCTGAGTGATCACATTGTGTGTCTTTCTAATCAAGTTTCTCACAGAGTGTTGTTGTTTTAAATTGTGGCATTTCTTGCTATTACAGCAGATGACCTATCCGCCAAGCAACCATCTTGATTTGTTGGTCAGCACATTTCTATCGTACTTTATTTCAGTGTGACTGTATATGCAAGATATATATATATTATAAAATTAATGTTGTACATGTGTTCGCTTTGTATATTACATGTATGGCATGTTGTATCCTTCCCTTTCCTTGGTGCAATTCATTGTAGATATCTCACCCAAGCTTTAATTGGACATGTGGAATAGTCATAATGGTAGTGTTGGATAGTTGGTTAATAATATTAAATTTTAAGAACAAGCTCATATATGAATGAACAGACTAAAAAGCGTAACACAGTACCTGAGCTCTCCAGGTAGTTTATGTGACCACTTCATATCTCACCCATGCATTTTGCAAATATATATCAGCCCCAATCCAAATTGTACTGAACAAATAAATTGCATGTCGGCAAATTGGGTATGACATGCAGTACATGACCAATATTCATATCACTAGAGCTCTATTTTTTCTCCGGATATTTATTTGAGAAGAGAACATGGATGCATGATTAACTGCAATGGGAATAAATGTGGTAAACCAAACTTATTCTCTTCAATTCACAGAGCTCTAGTCAGTATGCTAATCACATGCAACTTGCAAAGTAGAACTGACTGCACACATAAGTCACATTATGCATGTACTGGCACATTACCACATTGCAAGAATAACTTGTACATTTACTTGCAATTCTGCATCTTCAATTAATCAAATTGTATTCAAATGTAAATGGCAACAATTGACTGCATTTTGTCATGTGACAGTGATCATGAGTGATGAGCATTCGAAATCGGTGTCATTAACAAATGGAAATATTTAAGACCAAGTTCCGTCACCATCAGATCCAAAGGTGTATTATTGGTGTGGGGAGATGTTTGTCTTGGTTATATGTAATTTGTGTAATTATTTGCTTAATTGTCTCATGGTCATATCGCCATCTTGTGGTAAGCAGTTAGTTAATTATGCTGTGATGTTTTGTAAACGTAGGACCTTTTAAACAGGCAATAATATGTCATAATACAGTTCCTGCTCACAGAGAAGTTAATACACACAATTGAATGTTATAACAATTATATATCCATTTTCTTCCCGTTAAAAGTTGCTTATGTGCTGACATCAAGCAGTGAGGTGTCAACAGATCAGTAGTGCTATCTTTGGGGAGGAGAATGTCCCGTCAGTATTGTGACTGTTGTCAATCTGTCGTTTGTACGTTTAGACTGAAATGTATTGTATTGATCCTTGTGGCTCACAGTTGCTGTTAATTCTAAGAGCTTTTCATTTTGCAACATTGTTTGTCGTTTCGATTCCAGCAATCAAGCAAAAGAAAATTTAATTAGTTTTATAAGGGTTTTTGTGGTAACTTCTAGTAAATAAGATTGTCATGAAATTATAATCTTTTAACTGAATTCTAATTGATGACGATGCTTGCGACAAATAAGAGAATTTTGTTCGTTATAGTATATACACCTACATCCCAATAATTTTGAATTTAATAAAAATTTCTGTTTCTGTTTATCCTCACAGCTGCCCCTGCACCACCCCCTGCTGTTCCGCCACCAGATGTCCCCAGTGCACCTGCATCTACTGCACCTAGTGGTGGACGAGGCGCACTACTCAACTCTATCTGCGGCTTCAACAAAGGAGGTTTGAAAAAGTCTGACACTGTGGATAAGAGTGGCCCTCGTCTGTAACTTGTTTTTATGAACATTCTTATTGCTGCTTTGGACATGTTGAAGCACGTTTGAATACTTTATTTGATGAATGTATTCCGATTCTGCATTGTATTAAACTTGCACCTGTGATAATCATAAATTTGCAGCTTACTTTTCAAAACCAGTGGTCCTTGCTTGATGAATATATCATGTGTGATTCACATCATCATGCTAATCTTAGAGATTATATTAAGCAGATTTATGTAGGTTGTACTCTGATATTATCGATTGGTGTCCTATTTTATTCGAGATCTTCGTGTATACATGTGTTGTTAAATACTACACCAATCGTGTAGCTGTCTTACCAAAAACTGTGGATAGTCTGTTGCAAAATTTGTTGTGCAATTCTGGTGTTATTACTTAAAATATCGACTGGTTGTTAATATACCATAACCAAATTCCAAAAAACTTGTGTATATTTCAAGATTGATGAAATATTATCAAAACCATTGCTAATGTTGAAAATTGTGTGCTTGTATGTGTTGCTTTAATTGCAACTGTAGTCATATCCAATTTCAAACAAATATATAGAAACCCTTGTGATCAGCCCTTATGATATTATGAGCTATAATTTTTGTTGATAAGAATATAACTGTTAATTTAAGTTTTTAGTGATTGTGTTATCTTGTGAAATAATTATAACTCTACTGCTGTTGAATTGTAAAGTATATCAATAATTCTAGCTTGAGTCACTGCAGGTGGTGCTTATTTTCATACAGTGCTATACTATTCATGTGCATATTCATATATATCAAGTATGTGTTATATTTTTAAGACTATCAACTCAACTGTACTGGTTGTACATGTATCTTGCATGGCACAATTGTGACTTCATGTGAAAAAGTTTTCACATTGTACTGCTCACTTGTATCGACGCTTTCATATTTTTTACAGATCTGTCATTTTGTGTTTTACCAAACGTCACATACTCCAAGCAGGTTCAACTCCCAAGGCATTAACACTCTAACCGTCCTGTTGACAAACATATTAGTTGGGCGTGTGCTTTATGATCAAATATTGACATATGATATCTTTTAATATTCTGGATGTCTCCTTTTAATATCAATTTCCTTGATGTTTAATAACTATACATACCCCTGGATCAAAAATATATTCTCATTGATGTGTAATGCTAATTATCAATACCATTAATAACCCTAATACACCAAAGTAATTGTGTATGTGGCACTATATACTGTAATGATGAATGGTTGTGCTGTACTTGTGAATCATGTGAGATGTGAACCTTCAGCCAAATCGGTTGTATACTGCATGCAACTATACATGTGTGTCATTGGATGTCATTGCTCAAGTTTTGTGCTGTAATACACAAGAGGTATTTACAAAATTATTCTTCTTGTCTTTTTTTGAAAATAATAATCATTGAAATGGACAAAAGGATGGGGCGGCCCGAATGGTTAAGCCTTAAGGTGCTGATGGTCCCTTGGAAAATTCTATTGTCTTTACGTTGGTGGAGTTGGATGTTTTTGGTCGGGTTTTGTTGGACTACTTCCTAGTTGTAAACCCTTTGGGGAGGTCTAGAGCTGATTTGATTTGTTGCACAATTTGGCAGTGTGAGAAATGGAGAAGCTGTCCTATAGTCCCAATTATTACAGTAAATTGTATGGTCTCCAAACGATAATTAGCTCATTGGAAATACCGAGAGGCATAATGTTTCTCAAAATTCCTATGTTGATGTATAGCAATAGCATGCCATGCATTTTGGTTTTTCCTGTTCAGTATTACCTCCATGGACAGCAGATTCAACTAGACGGGAGCATATTTCCATAAGCAAGACCAGCAAGGGGTCGGTCGGCAGTTTTTGCCCAGTAAGTGAGTGCACCTCTGTGACCCCAAGACTAATTTGGTAATGATTCCGCACAAAAGTAAAATAATCCAACAAAGACTAGCATTACCGCCCATATATTTTCTCATTGTAAGGTGCTCTAAATACTGACGAATACTGAGCCTAAGTATAGGTTATTCACCTAGGGAGAGGCAATATGTGATTTATCCAGCGAGGGCGTTAGCCCGAGCTGTGATAAACACATATTGCCGATCCCGCGGTGAATAACTGGCTTATACCATAAGACAAAACTGAAACTTGTCATTTGTTGCTGTTGTTTTTTCACAGCTTCACTTATTATTCTCCCATGGGAGGATAACTGGACAACAAAGAATATGGGTATTATTATATATATATTCTTTTATCGACATTAATAAATATCACAATTGATACATATGTCATTTGTATATATATACATGTTATAAGAAAGTTAAAATAAAGTGAGCATATTGATACAAACATAAACACGAGTAATAGTATGCAAGATTAAAAGAAATACAAACTAGGTTCCAGCCACCCAAATAGTTAAAAAAATATTGTAGGTATAAAACAACCATTAATATAGATCATAGACAATAAAATACAAACATCAATGATACTAGCTTACATATAGCCATTTTAACTTATTTAAGAAAATTATGATTGATTAAGATCTAAGCGACAGACATGCAAGTCATCAAATTATACATTAATTAACAATGCTTGATATTTCATATTTCAACGTTATATACTAAACATTCATTCAATTACATACATTGTTGCTTTAATATTGATAGTACTAATGAAGGTAATCATTATTTTCATAATTATCATGATTGTGAATTATGACCATGTGGATGTAGGAGATATGTTGCTTTAAATTTAAACATCAGCCTGAAGTAAAAATTTCCCTAGAGCATTTAGTAGGTCAGATTCCTTACTTTTCATTATTGATGTAAACTTGTCAGTGTCATTCAAAGGTAGAAAATTGTTGATAAGTTTAGCAGCTGTTGCGAACAGGTTTTCACGGAACAATTCATTAGCAGGGCATACTACAAGGCAATGGATTTCATCCTCCACCACATTTAATGAACACTTTTCACATATTCTGTTTGAAAAGTTATTGCAGTGAAATACTGGCTCATGATTGGCTGACAGAGGTGTCGAATGGTATAAATAGAAGAACAAGCCTGTCGATTTTTAGGCTTTTATTTAATTGATAGGCCTCATGAAGAGATGATCCTCATAGATTGACATCGTTGACTGATATCATCCAGTGATGTGATTGACTGATGTCTCTGACTGATATAATCCAGTGATGAGATTGACTGACTGACTGATGTTACTGACTGACTGATATGACTGACTGATCACCAGCTTATGTCACAAGCTGACACCACTGACTGATGTCACTGGCTGATGTCACAGCTGACATCACTGGCACCAACTGGCTGACATTACCAACTGACATCACTGGATGATGTCACCAACTGACGTCACTGGCTGACATCACAGGCTGACTTCACTGGCTGATGCCGCAGGGTGACATCATGAACTGACATCATAAACTGACATCACTGGCTGACATCACTGGCTGATGTCACATGGTGACATCATAAACTGACATGACTGGCTGTTGTCACTGGCTGACATCACCAACTGACATCACCAACTGACATCACTGGCTGATATCACTAACTGACGTCACTGACTGATATCTCTGCCTGACTTCACCTGCTGACATCACTGACATCACCAACTGACATCACTGGCTGACATCACCAGCTGATATCACTAGCTGACATCACTAGCTGACATCACTAGCTGACATCAAGAGCTGACGTCACTAGTTGACATCACTGGCTGACATCACTGACTGATGTGATTCAGCTAAGTGTTCCAACAGCAGGGAAACCAATTTCGAGATTCGAAAATCCACCCCAAAAAAATATCAAGGTCCTAACCACTGGACCACCTTGTAACATTTTACTTTTGAACTTTTGAAAGTTTGACATTGAACAGATATTTCAAAACAACAACAAAGACATTTTCTGTTACATCAATGCATATTTCATTCATATGTATATTTATACATTCTTAAAAAATATCTGTGACAAACCATACATTTACAAATATGGTTAATGAAACATGAAACCCATACCAGTCAACAATACCAAATACTGATAATCCTATACTGTGAGCGTTCATCTAAACTCCTTAGGTCAATGCTAAGCATTTCAGTTTAGCTGAGCGTGTGATCTGTGCACTGCATTCAATAACTAGTGTTTTAGTGATAAATTGTGCATTAAAATTAATCTCATTAAATGAACACATTAGGCATAAATAAAGAATGAGAAATTAAATTAATCTGTTAATAATGCTACAGTTAGATTACTATTCATAGTTCTGTTCTAACTTTCTGTTAAATCTTACTGAAACCTAGTTGCAATTTTGTGACAAAATTATTCACATAAGCACTACAGGCCACATTTTAGATTTTCAATCCTCCTATGCATGATCAGGGTAAATTCATTATCTGATGACTATCCAATAATATACAGACTATAATAAAAGGCATGCATATTAACATAGAGATGTGTTGCTAGTTACTATGTCACTAGTACAACAAGGTGGTTATAGTCTTAAGACCTCGATACTCAGCTTGAAGTATCAAGATGATAATATCCAGGTGATATCCAGATGCATAAGAACAATTGCAATCAGTCAAGATGATTTGATCAGTCTTTTTACTGCATATTGTCCCCAGTCACAAACATGTGTGTACTCTTCTGCGATTGCAACATGTGTGATGCTCTCTGTCGTCCAACAATGTCCGCAAGTTGGTGGGCCTCGTAGCGAGAGTAGATGACCGTGCATGTTAAGTTCTCGGCTGCTGCAGCGAGGGCTGAAGATGCTCGTTTGCCTGTGTCCAGCAGCATGTTGCACAGCTCACTGTAGTAGTGGCTGTAGTGCGGCAACTCGTAGAAGATCAGGTGACAGATTCCCCTCAGTTGAAACCTGAAAAAAAAAGGTTAACAATTACATTACTCAAATTGCAGGCTAACACATTCGAAGTTTGTAAGTGAAGAACAACATATATGCCACTTTATTAAATTATCAATGAGTATTCTACTCAATGATTTCACTGTCATGTTTCATCACTTATGTTCAATATCACTTGCAAATAACAATTCAGCAAAATTCTATCACTTATGTAACAAGGAGAAAGTGTTATTAATTTTGAAGATACTGTGACAGTCTGACAGATATTACAACCCTGACCTATTGATCATCTCCATTATCAAGTTAAAACTGTCTTGGCTGCATCGATCCACATACCTTTTGAAGAAATGAAGTCGTTCTGTGTAAAGGAAGAAGTGTGATTTGCCGTGGTAGAACTTTGCTCTGGCTCTGGAAATGGCCTTTTGAGACGAATACCTAAAAAGATCAGGGAATTATAAGACCATGTAAACGATAAATATTATTTTGGAAACAATCAGTATTTTCAATACAGTAATAAGTTGTAATAGCATCAAATAGCAACAAAGTCATCAGCAAACTTATCCATAATAGATTTATTTTATTTTGTTTATCAGCTTTAAGCATGTTTCAGATTAACTCACTCGCAAAGATGTACGAAGTCCAACTTTTCTTTCTTGAAGTAGTTCCGTACACGAACATAGTCGAAGTATGAGGGGATGAAAATGAGGGTTCGGGCCATCACAGGGTCTTTGTGCTCCGGAAGAACCTGCAACATCAATGGAACAGATTAAATCATCTCCACATGAAGTTCTCATTTATCAAAATAAACTTGTATACCTTTCTTTGTTTATTGAACTGCTGTCTTTAGGTCTAATCAATAAAGCCAGTACCTATATCTCTTTTTTTACTAAACCTATTCTATAAAACTATCAATCTGATATTCCTATTTTCATTCACCTACCTTTTCAATGAAATAATTGAACCTGGCATCTGCCAAATGCTCCATTGAGGGTGTTTGGATTTGCTGAAACACCTGAAAAAAGAAAACACACAAATTTGAAACAATACAATAATTTTAATCTGAAAATGGCATTACTCCTGTTTATTGAGTCAACTTCAAAATCAGAGACAAATCTGTACTCACTTGAGGTAATTGGGCTACAATCTGACAGATGCTGCCCTCTGTTGCTGCCTTCGGTACTAAAATCTTCCCAGCAAAATCTCAACTCGGTCAAGGATTACCAAATCTGTACATGTATTTTATCATAAAAATTATATAAATACAAAAAATATTAATATTCATTCATTATATTGTGTGAATTGCCTATTTGCCTACGTCTGCAAATGATATTTCAAACGTTTTCTTATGTTTCGTTAATAAAATAATATCGTTCGATTTTGCATTTAAAACCAAGGATACTGTGTCCATAAACATTGAACAATGAATGGAGTTCTGGGAAGCTGATGTTGCTGAAGATGATAGTCTGCCGATACAGCCGAGACCTAAAATCAAAAACATAGTTAACACACCTGTGCCACAACAGAATACTGATAAAAATATTTACTGGTAATCTTCCTTACAGGAACTGAAGCAACCTCGGCAATTAAATACAAATACAAGAAAGTTTAAAATTATATGTCCAGCCAACTAGAACCCATATGTACTACGAAGGACCTAGGCTTAATCAGACAAGAACCAAGATAAGGAGCTGGACGGATGAATGATTGGGACCTTTAATCTGTATTTATGACTTGGTTGGCTAATTAGGACAGGAGCAGGACATGGCAATGATGCAAAGGATGATCAATTGGAGCTGCTGTCCAGTCAGATAAGGAGCAACATGAGAAGTATGAATTACGAAATACACACCATCCATTGAGTGACCACATGCGGACCCTGGAGAAGTCCACACCATGAGATTCTTTGGGTTGAATATTCAAGTGGTTCATCAAGTGCTGGAAACAGAGACAAGTGAATTAATGCTTATATAAGATACAATACAGATAGAAGTAGAACCGTGATTGATACATGGTGCATTTTTAAGTTTATCTTACCAAAACATGTTCCCAATTTTGCATAAGAAAGGCATCAGCTTGGTCAAATATCACAACTTCAATTGAAGACAAGAAATCAAAGTCTCTGTTCGCTTCCCTGAAATTAAACAACATCCATTATGAAAATCCCATATATACTTACAATCAAACAGCCAGCATATGTAAATACTTCATAAATTGTAAAATATCTGCACTTAACAACACTGTTGACAGAGTAGATTGTGAGACCATTGCCTGCACAATACACAGACTTCTAATATGAATGGCAAGTTAGCCTATCTAGAGTGCAACAATTAAGTGTTTTTAATTAATCTCTTTTTTAACAATATCATATTTGCAGCCTTCTTACCCCTCAGCACCAATGATCGTCCGCAGACCCAAAGGAGACGCAATGATTATGTCTGATGAGTAGAATTCTGAGTAGAGTTTAATGGTCTTCTTGGCAATTCCAACTCCAATTCGGAAATGGTCATCAACATTCCCTGAAAAGATTGCTTCAAAGTCCTCTGCAACAAAAACGCAATGCACGAATGTATTATTCATTTATTCATGTTGTATAATAATAATAATAATTGTATAATATAATAATAATAATAGTTATTTGTATAGCGCCTCTTCCAGTAAACTGCTCAGAAGCGCTTGTAGTTGACATAAATAACCTAACATTGGTCCATTGAGTTCTCAAATTGTTACTCTGATACAATATCAATTCATTAATAATCTCCGCAAAGGTTTGTCCAAGAGAAATTGAACTCAACACTTTTAAACTATTTTCATGATTTCAAGCTATATTTTTATAAATCAAGTTGCACAAGTCCTTTCATTATTCAATCAAAATTTGTAACGTACCTGGCTTTTTTCCTTGGGGTGTAGGCTGCTCCTCCCCATACTCCTGTTCAAATCTCTTTTTGCAACTGACAAACTTCTGCAAGAAAGAGCAGATACATTTAAAATGGTGTGAAGAATATACCAGAATGGGAATACCACAATCTTTTAAAAGGAATTTACTTAGATATGAAATCCTTTACAGAGGCGCGTTTATGTTCTGAAAATATACCAACCTGGTTATCAGGCATAAGTAACGAAGCCATGAGTCTGACGATTCGAAGAGCGGCATCTCTGAATGGAACCACAATAAGCACCTTTGGTCGGGTTAAGCCTTGGTCTCGGTAACTGCAACAACAAACAAACATTTGTACACCTAGCAAACAATAAAGTAACACGCTTCATGGCCTTTGAAATAATATGCAATGTTGACAAATTCATTCCAAACAATGTGATGAATTCACAAACAAAAAATTTAACTAGGTCGTACAAATAGACCTATTTCACTGAATGGCCTGAACATGGACCCCATATAACGTTTTTGCAATTCAACAATTCTTAATTTGCTTTTCACACAATGGACATTTATACACTCTAAGTCCAAAAAGACAACTTTCAAAATTTAAACTGAAAGAATGACCAAGTTATAAAGCCTTGAAGTAACATTAAAATGCACTAAAAATACTCCAGCTTGGAGACACCTTGGCTGGACCAATCAGAGGCAAGGGCGGGAAAGCTATTAGCCAATGGGATTTCAGTATTCACCACTTTCCCCCTAGTGTTAACTGGGAGAACTATCAGTGAAATTGGTCTATTGATCAATAGCAGCTTAAGACAGTAGTAAACTGATCTCTTTTTGCAGAAAAGAATAAATTGACACATGACTACTTACTCCAAATGTTGATCTTGTCTGGATTTGATTTTGGAATTATGTGCCACCACTCTGCTCTTTGTTCTGTAATAGAACCAAACAGTAATTAACACATGACAGCACTGTTCATAATTTGATCACCAGAAATGTCCAAAAATTTCAGAAGTAATCTAATGTTCAAGTGCAATGATATGTATGAAGTAGAAGGCAAAAGTATTACATACTTTAAGACATGATTGAGGGCGTGAATACAATATGATAATCTGAGCTGTTCTCCATTCTTGTGGTCTCGGTCGCAGAATAATAAATCCTGCAATTGAGATGAAAAGAGGTCAATAAAAACATCACAATATCATAAATATGTCTGCCATTACTGCTTACATAATAGAGAAATCTCATTCATTGTCAAGTCGAAACAGTTTTATTTTTACCTGGTAACTGTTTAATACTGAGAACAGAGAATGCTGCAAATTGGAGAGTCCATCTGTGGGAGAGAAAATATGGATGGGTGAGATGCTACTACTTTGCGAACAAAATATTACATATTAAGTTTTCTTTTCTTTTTATGCAGATATTGACAGTCTTTCCTTTTAAATTTATGCATTTATACATAAATATACATGTGCAAATATCACACTTTCTGTATACATGACATTTGTTATTTTTTTTGGAATAAAATCCATCCAGGAAATATTTATAACTCCATTACATTGACAAAACTAAATATTTAGTTACAAGAATGACACTAAATTGGGACACTACATTGAATCTGCAGTAAAATCAAGATGAGTTATGGCGACCATAATATCTAACCTGAATCCACATGATGGCCCTGGGATAGTGGTGTGTTTGCCGCAGGAACAAGTGATGACAATTTTCTTTTTACCTGCAGAAATTATAGCACTTCATAAACATTACCATTCTCTTACTGTCTCAAATACATCATTGCACTTAATTATTGCCAGGAAATATCCACTTTAGAAAAACTGGTGGTGTTTTTATATCGCCCTCAGGGGATGCTTTTCTTTTCTTTGTTAATTGGAGGGTATGTCGTTTAATGTCAAAGACAGAGATATAATATTACAGAAAAGTAGTACTATTTATAAATGCCAACCTTCTATATATGTCTGTATTTAATAGGACACTTGATATTTCAAAGAACACAATGCTTTAATCTATAAGAAGCTATTAGACCCAATTGAACCATTGTGAAATATTACATCGAAATACTTCAAAAAGGTCAGGGAAGCATTGAAATGGTGTTATATTGTGTGAATTATACAACGATGTGCTATTATATTATCTGTGGCTGCATTTATAGGTCTGTGACATTTTCTTCCTTGGAGGGGAATTCATAACAACACAGCTAGTAGCAGTTAGATAGAAAGAGGTGAGCTCCTAGGACATATCCTACATGCATGTGCTGCAGGGTGTAGTGCCTGGGGCAGGCAGGAGGAGCAGGTTGTTGCAGCACCCCAGGCCATGACATTTGACAGTTTCCCAGCTGCGCCAAGGTCACTTCTGCTCGGCACCACTCAGGCTGGTGCTGCTGATGCTGGGAGGTCATCCTATTGGCCAGCTCCTCTGGCAAGT
Organism: Platynereis dumerilii; assembly: GCA_026936325.1. Taxonomy (NCBI): domain Eukaryota; kingdom Metazoa; phylum Annelida; class Polychaeta; order Phyllodocida; family Nereididae; genus Platynereis; species Platynereis dumerilii. The sequence goes on along the minus strand of JAPTHN010000011.1, from coordinate 38,362,699 downwards.
TCCGCTCGAAATGGATGCTAAATGGGTCTGCAACCAACCACAATAGCAGATTAGCATATCTCCTGCATAATCATATCTAATCATATCCACCCAGAAAACAGGTGGCATACATAAAGCTAATTAGCAAAAGAAACAAATACAACTAAACTGTACATAAAGATAAGTAAATTAGACAAACAGATTAATTTTTTTTTTCAAGAAAAACATCCATGCATAAAATTGGGCATCCCATAAAGTGACAGCCTAAAAACTGAATTATATATTTCAGAAAGTGCAAAATAGAGCATATCAAACTAGGCAACATTTTATAAGAAAGAGAACTATGAAGCATATTGATCTTTATCATAGCCAAAATCACCTGTCAGAAAAGTTAGTTCCATGTAAATCGTAGTTTTATCTTACACCAATTAAGAATAACTTTATTGGACATCATTCCTTGTCCAAAATTGAACTCTCCAAATAATTCAACACTGTTCAATCTGACAAGAAAATACAAAATATTCTTTACCCGTCTCTGTGCTAATCTCCTCATCTTCTTCATCCAACAATCCCATGGCTCTGTAATCCTCTTTGTCAACTTCTAATTGACTGTCAAGCGCATTTGAGGGTAAACTAGGTTCCACAGCTTCTTCATTGTCGCTCTCTCCTTCAAGCAAAGCGAGATCTTCATCCTCCCCAACTTCTCCCAATCCTGCTTCACCTGCCGGAGAATCCTGTTCAGGAGTCTCCACCTCATCGACCACTTCCTCTGGTTCATCTTCCGATCCTGATTTCATACAAAATTTTAGAATAATGAACAACTGAATACAGGTCAATTACAGGCTCATTAGGTCGTTTAAACTTCACTAAGTTAAATACTTTCAATTTCACATTGTTGGGAAATTCACAAAACGAAATATGATCGAAAAAACCTAGTTACCTGAGTCAAGAGCATCATTAACAATAGATGCCAACAGTTGCTGGTAGGCTGATGCATTTTCATCCTCGTGAGACGATCTGACACTCCCATAAGTGCCTTGACTTCTCTGGAGATCAAAAATAGAATTTTCAAGAACTATATATATCTTAGGCAAGAGTGAGAGTAGGCCTATAATGGCTATATATCAATAAGTGGATTTGACGAGAGAATGACACGAAGTCATTAGCTCCTGAATTTATATAATTACAAAGATAGACATTGATATGCTCCTTAACTTAAATCCATCATTCATAACTGATACACATAATTCAAATTAAAGCATTTACATTACAATGCCTGAAAAAGGCCTGGAGGAAAACCATATTTCAAACCATTGACTTAGCCAACTCAGCATCAGCCAATATAGTTTTCACTGAAACGACCACATAGAGAGACAATCAAAGGACAGAAAAACACAGAAAGCTCGAGCTGACATTGATTTTTCCATTTAAACTTTTAATAATGAATGAAAATGCCAAAAACTTGAAATATGCCCCCAGGGCAAATACATCAACAACAGTAAAACACAAGTTACCCTTGAATATGAAGCTTCCTCGTCCTTCACAGTCTTGTATTTTTCTTTACCAGTGGCTCTGTAAGAGATGTACCATTTATCAAGGTCTAGTGCAAACCAGATGAGTTGATTTATGAAATTGAACATTCAAATTGTCAATACAATGCACTCCATCCATGGTGAAAACACACAAAGCTCCTTTTATCGCTCACTCACTTTTGGCTGCCGATTATTGACATCTGGAGTGAATTACGTACCTCTGATCTGCTGGATGGAGTTCCCCATATTCCTGCAAGTCCTTTTTCTGTTTTTTAGTCAACCTTTTTTGTCCTTCTCCCCCTTTTCTCTTGCTTCCCCCTCGACCACCACGAGCCATAACTGCGGGTCGGCGTTATCGGGCCCCAGGTTGAGCTCCGCTCACAGAATGACGTCACGAGGAATTCCCGTTTCTGGATAAAAGAGGCACCTTGCGAGGGGAGCCTCTGTGACATGACGCAAATACTGAAAATATCAGAGGGGGCTAGTAAATATGCTCTAGATTGCTCAATTCTTATCGGATTTTCATGTAATATGGCTTGTTTTAAAGCTCTCACTTGCGCGCACAACATATCCGAACGACCCCAACAAGAAGGAAATAGTCAGGCCACGAAAAATCAAGCAATCACACATCATCTCAAGAAAAGCATCAATCAAAGCTTGTCAAAATGCCCTACCCCAAACAACAATTGATTTTTTAGCATTAGGTGATATCAGATAATCCAAGAAGATAGAACTATATGGCTAAGTGCAAAAAGTTGCCAGGATTTTGGGGACAGAGGCCTTTTATTTTAAATTTCATGCCACACTTTTTAATCTTTTCTGGTTTTAAGTTGGAAGGTCCCATCTCAGCAAGAGGACAATTTTTTTCCCCGACGCGTATTTGTTTTTTGCTTAATACATGATAACTATATATTTAGAGACTGGTTACAAAATTGGAAAAATTGCATAACCACAAAAGGAATGTCATGCTGATGTTTTTACAAAATTTGTTGGCCAACCGGACCCCAATCTGCTCAACTTAGACAAAAAATTTTATGGATTTAACTGATAACCTTTTCCTCAGAGCATCTTTAAAAAAAAAAACTGGTTACGAGACATTTAACTGGTTTCATTTATTATTTATTCAGAAAGTTTAACATTGCCTTTAAACTTTGCAAAACGATGTAGTGCTCAGATGCCCAAAAATCTATATTAACAACTTCCTGCTAGTAGTCACGGTGTCCGTGCAAATGATGAAATAGTACTGGTTACATGGACATAAGTCATTCTGCATTGATAAACAACTTAAATAGAAGCATTGAAAAAAATGTTACATAGATTATTTGTTGAACAGGCTCCAGTGTTAAGTTTCTGTGTTTTGCTGTGGCATAAGAAACCCTAAATGGTTCATATGTACACCAAATGTACAAATTCAGGACTGGTTACAGGACATTGATGTTCAGATCTGCCAGTTTAAAGCATTATTTAAGGCTTAATTCTCAAAAAATGTTTTTTATCCATATGTTTGGACCAAAAGACACATTTTTATGCCATTTCAATAGGCATCCAATTGAATTTGTATGCAAAAGTCTGAGGCGTGTTACACAGACTGTCCTGTAACAAAGACCAGATGCATAATTCCTGTACATACATGAAATTAATGTTGAAATTTCAGATATCATCATTTAGAGGAGTAAATTACATTCATATGTAACTCTTTGTAGGGAGGAAACATAACAGGCCTTACCTCTCCTGACAGCCATATTAAAATAATGAGTGTAATTCTGAAAGTGTTACATGGACTGTCTTGTAACATGTTACAATTCACCGAAAGTAGGGAATATTTTCAAATTCCATGTTAATTTTGGGTTTATGGAACTAATTTTGTTGTCATACGGTTAGGAATATACTTTGATTCAGATCAATTTTAATATAAGCTGCAATTCATCAAATACTACTTTTAAAAAGTACCAATTATGCGTCAATACAGCTAATTAGATCTAATAGTAATGATGCAATGGATGAGTCCTAGGCAGATTGTCCCTGTCAATGTCCCTGAAATGGTATTTTATTAATCATATTACATGTTAAGCTTAGATTTCAACATCTCAAATAAGGAATTTATCATTTAGTAAAATATTTTAAAGCAAATATAACATGGTGTTACTGGACATGTCTTGATACCAGTTCCAAAAAAATCTGAAGATTTGACATAAGAAGCCAAGGTTATTCATGACATTCAAAGAAATGTATTAGCTCAACCAGACTGAAGTATCTCGCCACACTGAACATATTAAATTTGAATTTATCTTCATTAACAGAAAGTTTGACATTGTAGAATTAGAACTTGTTACAGGACATGTCCAAGAACTTGTTACACAAATGTCCTGTAACATAGTAAAATGTCCTGTAACTCTTTCTAACAAGATATAAGTGCCTCTTGACATAGTTGGGCAATGTAATTGATAGTTATTGACTTCTAACAGTGTCTAATGAGTAAGGGTTCATAATCTGACAGCAAGGGTCAAGCCAGTTCAGTGCTGGTTACATTTTGAGACTTGTTACATTGGACATTTGTGGACATTTAATGTTTGGGGTAGGCTGTGACCTTGAAAATTACCCATGAGTCCGTTTGCAATGGACTGCATGAAACTTGGTATCTATGGAATGTGCGTCAGCAGGAAAAAAATTCCCCCCAAAAAAAATATGTTATTAAAGACAGGGATGAAAATTTGAGACTGGTTACATAAAAAATGGTGGACACATTTTCAACGTCAGATGGGGAAAACTGGTAGTATTCATTACGAATTCTGCTACGCTAAAATCTTCTCCCAATACCTGGGCTACAATTTCAAACTTTCAAGGCATGCCTATATACCATTGTTGGTGCCACAGATCACATACGGTACTGGTTACAAGACTTCTCGAAAATGTAACCATGGTCTTAACAAGCTCTGCATCACACATTAATACAGCTATGGGTGAACACAGGTTATTGATCACTTATTGACCATATTAGTAAAGTATATGCTAAGTTTGACGAGTCTACCCATGTCCTATATATTTTAATTGGGGATTAAACTTGGTATGGTCATTTTCGTGCGCTAAAAATGGCTAATTTTGAGCGATTTCTGGAGATATGATTGCTTCTCAGGCAAAAAATAATCGATATCGGGCCAAAAGCTGGTATATACTTTGAAGAGTAATTAAAATACTTATTTCTAACTATTAAATTTTTTGGATTGCTTTGGTTAAGCATTTAGAAATTAAGGTTTTCCAGTGAGGACATTTATTCTGTGCAAAAGGGGGGCAACTTTTTGCACTTACCCATATAGCATGCATGGCATGGGCCTATATATTTATAGCTCAATTTACCTTGTAGTGCAGTTTGACACTGCAGTCTGTTCACTCTGTTGCTAAAAAAACAAAAAGGCCTAGATACAGTATTACACACAATTATATTAACATGTGTATAATAAAAAGTTGGGTTTGCCAGTTAATCTATATATGCCTCTAAATCTGATGTTCTGGATATATACATCTTCCAACCCAGTGGCATCCTCATTGAAAGGGTGGGGGGGGGGGGCATATTATTGGACCTGTCACCTGTGCCCCCTGGTTACATGAATTGTCCAATACCTTTGGATGTATGTGTATAAAGATTCAAGGGGTGGGCTATTGTCATGGGGCCCCATCATAATTCACCTGTAATCCTCCCACGATAAATTCTGAATTAGGGTAAAATATTTGCATAAATTTGTAAAAAAAAAAATTGAAATTTGGAGAAGGGATACATTCATGCTATGTAGGAGCAATGAGAAACTTGTACAAGTGGAACTAAAATCTAAAGATAAAGAGCTGAATATTTTTCAGAATGAACCTCCGATAGTCATCTTCTGCTCGCCTAAAGTTATATCTAGGCCTATAGATTTGTACACATGCATTACCCCATGTGAGGGATCTTTTACTTGCCCAGCACAGACATTGAAACAAGGGGCAAGCCATTTAACATCTCATCCGAACGACATCCAGCTGAGATATTGCTCGTGAAGGTCCATTGAAAATTTCAGGTTCCCCAACCGGGGTTCGAACCCATGCAGGCACCTTATAACCACTCTGAAAGACACCATTTCATATGATGTCATTGTAAGAGGAATATAAACATAAAATTCACAAGGCACTTTAAAGTGCAGTTAGTGAAATTTTGCAGTCAATCGTAAATGAATGCTCCAATAAAGTGTATGCATGTATTGAACTTGAGAATAGTTAGACATTTTTTGCAGGTTTCATCAGGCTTGGTATCAAATTGGATGGGAAAGTTAAGGAATTGAATTAATTTTTTTGGATGGAATGTATATATTGTTGGCATGATAACGATAAGAGCAGGGGCGTAGATCCTGGGGGGGATGGGGGGGATGCATCCCCCCCTAGGATGAGCCTGGGGGGGATGATCATATGATTATCCCCCCCTAGAATTTCAAATTATAAATACTTGGTGTTGACAATTATCTGTCATATTTAGCAATTTTCCATGATGCCAGTTGCATGTTGTGCGGAAAAAAAAGTCTCAAAAGTGACCTTCGATAATCTGTAATATTTTGGCTTTTGGGCCCTAGAGTGGTCCTCGAAATCTACCGCTGCGCGACTTTCGGGCCGTTGGGCCACGCGCGAAGTTTGCGATCCCTGAAATCATCCCCCCCTACAAAAATGAAAAATCTACGCCCCTGGATAAGAGGTGAAGAAAAGACAAACATAATGTGAGAGTTATCCCAATGCAAAAAGAAGTATAAAACATGGGCTGCGCAGCAGCAAACCTTCAGCGGAAAAACGCCACTAAATGACACAATTACACCATAAAGGGATGTGAACTAAATTGCATGTACATATTTCCAATAGTGGCCCATCTTGGCCTGAAATGATCTTATATATGCCCTGCAATATGCCCGCCTCCCTGCCAGGGTATGTTGAACCTAGGAAATGCCTTACCAGATCAATTTACACACATTATGGACCAGTTTCATGCATAAACAAGGAATAGGTTATGGGCTATGTCATTACCGAGGGCCCCAGGTCCTGCCTCTATGGCCCCAGGTCCTCCTTTCTGTTAATATGAGAGCAGGAATAGCTGTCAATACTGAGGGCCCCAGGTCCTGCCTCTACGGCCCCAGGTCCTGCCTCTACGGTCCCAGGTCCTCCTTTCCTGTGATATGAGAGTAGGAATAACTGTAATTACACAGGGCCCCAGGTCCTGCCTCTATGGCCCCAGGTCCTCCTGTCCTGTTAAAATGAGAGTAGGAATAGCTGTCATTACTGAGGGCCCCAGGTCCTGCCTCTATGGCCCCAGGTCCTCCTTTCCTGTTAATATGAGAGTAGGAATAGCTGTAATTGCAGAGGGCCCCAGGTCCTGCCTCTATGGCCCCAGGTCCTCCTTTCCTGTTAATATGAGAGTAGGAATAACTGTAATTACACAGGGCCCCAGGTCCTGCCTCTATGGCCCAGGTCCTCCTTTCCTGTTAATATGAGAGTAGGAATAACTGTAATTACTGAGGGCCCCAGGTCCTGCCTCTATGGCCCCAGGTCCTCCTTTCCTGTTAATATGAGAGTAGGAATAACTGTAATTACACAGGGCCCCAGGTCCTGCCTCTATGGCCCCAGGTCCACCTGTCCTGTTAATATGAGAGTAGGAATAGCTGTCATTACTGAGGGCCCCAGGTCCTGCCTCTATGGCCCCAGGTCCTCCTTTCCTATTAATATGAGAGTAGGAATAGCTGTAATTGCAGAGGGCCCAGGTCCTGCCTCTATGGCCCCAGGTCCTTTCTTGTTAATATGAGAGTAGGAATAACTGTAATTACTGAGTGCCCCAGGTCCTGCCTCTATGGCCCCAGGTCCTCCTTTCCTGTTAATAACAGAGTAGGAATAGCTGTCATTACTGAGGGCCCCAGGTCCTGCCTCTATGGCCCATGTCCTCCTTTCCTCTTAATATGAGAGTAGGAATATCTGTAATTACACAGGGCCCCAGGTCCTGCCTCTATGGCCCCAGGTCCTCCTTTCCTGTTAATATGAGAGTAGGAATAGCTGTCATTACTGAGGGCCCCAGGTCCTGCCTCTATGGCCCCAGGTCCTCCTGTCCTGTTAATATGAGAGTAGGAATAACTGTAATTACACGGGGCCCCAGGTCCTGCCTCTATGGCCCCAGGTCCTCCTTTCCTGTTAATATGAGAGTAGGAATAGCTGTCATTACTGAGGGCCCCAGGTCCTGCCTCTATGGCCCCAGGTCACCTTTCCTGTTAATATGAGAGCAGGATTAGCTGTAATTGCAGTGGGCCCCAGGTCCTGCCTCTATGGCCCCAGGTCCTCCTTTCCTGTTAATAACAGAGTAGGAATAGCTGTCATTACTGAGGGCCCCAGGTCCTGCCTCTATGGCCCCAGGTCCTCCTTTCCTATTAATATGAGAGTAGGAATAACTGTAATTACACAGGGCCCCAGGTCCTGCCTCTATGGCCTCAGGTCTTCCTTTCCTATTAATATGAGAGTAGGAACAGCTGTGATTACTGAGGGCCCCAGGTCCTTCCTCTATGGCCCCAAGTCCTCCTTTCCTATTAATATGAGAGTAGGAATAGCTGTAACTGCAGAGGGCCCCAGGTCCCGCCTCTATGGCCCAAGGTCCTCCTTTCCTATTAATATGATAGTAGGAATAGCTGTCATTACTGAGGGCCCCAGGTCCTGCCTCTATGGCCCCAGGTCCTCCTTTCTTATTAATGTGAGAGTAGGAATAGCTGTAATTGCAGAGGGCCCCAGGTCCTGCCTCTATGGCCCCAGGTCCTTTCTTGTTAATATGAGAGTAGGAATAGCTGTAATTACTGAGGGCCCCAGGTCCTGCCTCTATGGCCCCAGGTCCTCCTTTCCTGTTAATAACAGAGTAGGAATAGCTGTCATTACTGAGGGCCCCAGGTCCTGCCTCTATGGCCCCAGGTCCTCCTTTCCAGTTAATATGAGAGTAGGAATAACTGTAATTACACAGGGCCCCAGGTCCTGCCTCTATGGCCCCAGGTCCACCTGTCCTGTTAATATGAGAGTAGGAATAGCTGTCATTACTGAGGGCCCCAGGTCCTGCCTCTATGGCCCCAGGTCCTCCTTTCCTATTAATATGAGAGTAGGAATAGCTGTAATTGCAGAGGGCCCCAGGTCCTGCCTCTGTGGCCCCAGGTCCTTTCTTGTTAATATGAGAGTAGGAATAACTGTAATTACTGAGGGCCCCAGGTCCTGCCTCTATGGCCCAAGGTTCTCCTTTCCTGTTAATAACAGAGTAGGAATAGATGTCATTACTGAGGGCCCCAGGTCCTGCCTCTATGGCCCCAGGTCCTCCTTTCCTATTAATATGAGAGTAGGAATAACTGAAATTACACAGGGCCCCAGGTCCTGCCTCTATGGCCCCAGGTCCTCCTTTCCTGTTAATATGAGAGTAGGAATAGCTGTCATTACTGAGGGCCCCAGGTCCTGCCTCTATGGCCCCAGGTCCTCCTGTCCTGTTAATATGAGAGTAGGAATAACTGTAATTACACGGGGCCCCAGGTCCTGCCTCTATGGCCCCAGGTCCTCCTTTCCTGTTAATATGAGAGTAGGAATAGCTGTCATTACTGAGGGCCCCAGGTCCTGCCTCTATGGCCCCAGGTCCTCCTTTCCTATTAATATGAGAGTAGGAACAGCTGTAATTGCAGTGGGCCCAAGGTCCTGCCTCTATGGCCCCAGGTCCTCCTTTCCTGTTAATATGAGAGTAGGAATAACTGTAATTGCACAGGGCCCCAGGTCCTGCCTCTATGGCCCCAGGTCCTCCTTTCCTGTTAATATGAGAGTAGGAATAACTTTAATTACACAGGGCCCCAGGTCCTGCCTCTACGGCCCCAGGTCCTCCTTTCCTGTTAATATGAGAGTAGGAATAGCTGTCATTACTGAGGGCCCCAGGTCCTGCCTCTATGGCCCCAGGTCCTCCTTTCCTATTAATATGAGAGTAGGAATAGCTGTAATTGCAGAGGGCCCCAGGTCCTGCCTCTATGGCCCCAGGTCCTTTCTTGTTAATATGAGAGTAGGAATAACTGTAATTACTGAGGGCCCCAGGTCCTGCCTCTATGGCCCCAGGTCCTCCTTTCCTGTTAATAACAGAGTAGGAATAGCTGTCATTACTGAGGGCCCCAGGTCCTGCCTCTATGGCCCCAGGTCCTCATTTGCTATTAATATGAGAGTAGGAATAGCTGTAATTACACAGGGCCCCAGGTCCTGCCTCTATGGCCCCAGGTCCTCCTTTCCTGTTAATATGAGAGTAGGAATAGCTGTCATTACTGAGGGCCCCAGGTCCTGCCTCTATGGCCCCAGGTCCTCCTTTCCTATTAATATGAGAGTAGGAATAGCTGTAATTACTGAGGGCCCCAGGTCCTGCCTCTATGGCCCCAGGTCCTCCTTTCCTGTTAATATGAGAGTAGGAATAGCTTTCATTGCAGAGGGCCCCAGGTCCTGCCTCTATGGCCCCAGGTCCTGCTTTCCTGCTAATATCAGAGAAGGAATAGCTTCAATTACTGAGGGCCCAAGGTCCATCCTCTGGGGCCCCAGGTCCTGCATTCCTGCTAATATCAGAGAAGTAATAGCTTCAATTACTGAGGGCCCCAGGTCCATCCTCTATGGCCCCAGGTCCTGCCTTCCTGCTAATATCAGAGAAGGAATAGCTTTAATTACAGAGAGCCCCAGGTCCGTCCTCTATGGCCCCAGGTCCTGACTTCCTTCTAATATCAGAGAAGGAATAGCTTCAATTACTGAGGGCCCCAGGTCCATCCTCTTGGGCCCCAGGTCCTGCCTTCCTGCTAATATCAGAGAAGGAATACATAATATTATGTAGCTTCTCTTACTGAGGGCCTCAGGTCCATCCTCTGGGGCCCCGGGTCCTGCCTTCCTGCTAATGTCAGAGAAGTAATAGCTTCAATTACCGATTGCCCCAGGTCCATCCTCTAGGGCCCCAGGTCCAGCTTTCCTGCTGATATCAGAGAAGTAATAGCTTCAATTACTGAGGGCCCCAGGTCCATCCTCTATGGCCCCAGGTCCTGCCTTCCTGCTAATATTAGAGAAGGAATAGCTTCAATTACCGAAGGCCCCAGGTCCATCCTCTATGGCCCCAGGTCCCCCCTTCCTGCTAATATCAGAGAAGGAATAGCTTCAATTACTGAGGGCCCCAGGTCCATAACCGAGGGCCCTAGGTCCTGCCTTCCTGCTGATATCAGAGAAGGAATAGCTTCAATAACGGAGGGTCCCAGGTCCATCCTCTACTGCCCCAGGTCAAGCCTTCTTGCTAATATCAGAGAAGTTATAGCTTCAATTACTGAGGGCCCCAAGTACATCCTCTAGGGCCCCAGGTCCTGCCTTCTTGCTAATATCAGAGAAGGAATAGCTTCAATAACTGAGGGCCCCTGGTCCATCCTCTAGGGCCCCAGGTCAAGCCTTCTTGCTAATATCAGAGAAGGAATAGCTTCAATTACTGAGGTCTCCAGGTCCATCCTCTAGGGCCCCAGGTCCTGCCTTCCTGGTAATGTCAGAGTAGGAATAGCTTCAATTAGTGCTATTTTGTTTGTAGTTTTGCACTGATTGCCAATTAAGTTTAAGCTTTGCATTTGTGATCTAAACTTGTGCAAATGCAAACTATCAAACAAAATGTCAATGTGAGCTGAATCTAGAATATATAATGCAACCACGAATCAATCATTTTCTTGTTTTAACTACCATTTTCATCCCACATTACAGTGGTTCCACAAGTTAGAAAAGCTTAAAATGCTTTATAAAATGGTGTAATGCGAAAAAATCTTGAATTTGATTCACCTTGGGGTTTCATATTTCATTCAGATTAAAAATTAAAAATACTTTTTTAAAAGGTCATGCTAAGGTATGGTATAAATGGCGCCACATGTGGCATAAAAGCATCAATGCAGCATTAAGCACAGCATAAAGCACAGCATGAAGCACAGCATGAAGAACAGCATGAAGCACAGGCTGCACAGGAGACATAATTGCCATAAAGCTTTATTTAATACATAGGGTATTAAAGGCCAATATATTTTGTTTTTTGCTGCAAAGAGTATATAATGATGAACAGTATAGGAATTTTTCAATTTTCTGCAAATATCAGATTTTTGAGCCCAGTCAAATGCCTATAACAATCCCTGCCGGGTATAAGATGCAGAAATCATGGGTGACATGCTCACACCTGCAACAGCTAAAAACTCCTCCCCGAGCAATGTCACTCACCTAACCTGTCCACCTATCCTTATTCATCTATCCTTTTCTTCTGATAACAGCAAATAACAGTGAAACAGCTCCCTTATTTACGTTTTCTGCCTCTACTGTTTTTCCCCACCAGGGGCGCATGCATCTCCATCGTAGTTCCGCTATTGCTCACGTTTAGGACTGGCGCCACCGTCTGCCTTCCCGCCAAAAACATCCACACAATAGATCTTTTCCTTTCCTTACGAGCCATGCCCTCAATTACAAGCTCAGGTGTAAGTACACTTGACTGTACCTTACACCAATACATATGCCAGTGCATTTGTAACTTCAATTTCTCTACCACCAATCTTCACTTATATTACAATTATTACTTAAATGCTATTTCAAATGGTCAGCATGCAACACGGGGCCAGATGCTCATGCAGGTACAGGGGGGGGGGGGGTTAATTATCCCCATTATAGTCCTGCCCCAAATCATGGGTACATCTAGTCTCTTATATTTAACTTAATTTATATCCGTACCAACGTTTGGGCCTATTTATCGCGATTATGGTTTGCATTTGTGTTCGCATTTGCGTTTGCACCAGCTATTGTGAAATTTCAGAAAGTTTACGGATTTGCGTTTGTGGAAGTTTTGGATCAGGTTCGCTGATTATTTTGTGGATGTCCAATTTTGTTTGCGCGTTTCCCATTACAGCACTGCATTACAGCACTGCATTACAGCACTGCATTACAGCACTGCATTACAGCACTGCATTACAGCACCGCATTACTGCACTGCAGTACAGCACTGCATTACAGCACTGCATTACAGCACGTAGGTAGGCAGGTAGGTCAGGTGGCAGGTCGGTTGGCCTACTTTTCATGATAGTTTACTGACATGGGCGAGTGTGTACCGAAGGGTGTTTATATATCAATGGATGTATATATACCAATGGCTGTATATATACAGCGCCTGTAAGTAAGTGAAACGTGTGATATTGTGCCATTGCATCAATGCTAAACATCCTCAACCAAACTGCTTGTGGAGGCATGAATTCTCATCTGATGAGAGGAAAATATATTGGGTCATAAAGGCCAATATGTGAGGCATGTGGGATAACAATGGCAGCCAATTTTCATTGCTGTGGTCAGAGTTAGGTATGAGTCAAAGTCTTTGATAAGTAAGTGAAACACAGGCCCAATGTTATTTAATAGGGAAGGGCGGTTCACTTACTTATCAAAGACTTTGACCCATACCTAACTCCGACTACAGCAGAGAAAATTGGCTGCCATTGTTATCCCACATGCCTCACATATCGGCCTTTATGACCCAATATTTTTTCCTCTCATCCGATGAGAATTCATGCTTCCACAAGCATCTTTGCTGAGGATGTTTAGCATTGATGCAATGGCACAAGATCATGCGTTTCACTTACTTACAGGCGGCACTGTATGCCATTGGGCATTGGGTGTATATACCAATGGGTGTACACACCCATGCGTGTACACACACCCATGCACCCATGGGCATGTACTGACCGATGGGCAATTGGGCATACACAAACAGATGGGCATACACGTGGGAGTAAACATGAGTGTACAGGTGGGCATGCCTACACAGCTAGGCGTACAGATGGGCATGCACAGAAAGATGTGTGTGTACACTGCACATACAGATGGGCATGCACACACAGATGGGTGTGCAGGCACAGATGGGCTTACACACACCGACGGGTGTGCGAATGTGGGCATATGCATACAGATGGGCGTACATATGGGCGTGCGTTCACAGATGGCCATACTGATGTGTGTGCACATGAAGATGGTCGTGCACACACAGATGGCTGAACACACAAAGATGGGCATGCACACACAGATGGCTGTCCAGGTGGGCGCACACCCAGATAGGCGTACAGGTGGGCGTGCACACTAAGATGGGCGTGCACTCACGGATGAGTGTTCCAACACAGATGGGCAATGCAATTGGGCATACACTCACAGATGGGCATATAGGTGGGCGTACACACAGATGGGCATACAGGTGGGCGTGCCCACACAGATAGGCATTCAGGTGGGCATGCCCACGTAAAAGAGTGCGGGCGCGGGTGCCGGCGCGGATTTTCATTATTGAAAGGTGGGCTGCCCACGGGCACCCGCACAAAAGTGCCTGCGGGCGCGGCGCGGGCATGGACATAAATCTGCGGGCGCGGGGCGGGAGTGGGCAGGATTTTAGTGCCCTCGCAGGTCTCTAATACACACAGATGGGTATGGAGGGAGCAGGGCAGGTTGGACCTTGGGGCACATTGGAACATCGCCAATATTTTTTAAATAAAACAAGTGCAGTTATCCAAATCCCTAATGAAGAGAACTTTAGTAGTACACGTATGTTGTTTAGCCAAAATATCTCATGAGCATTGAAGGAAAAGTGTGAGTTCTATTTCAGGTTTCCTGATTTACGGCATAAAAAGTGACTTTTTCCAAGTCTTGATGGCTAGGTTAGGCTACCCTTCTTAAAATATGGGGATCTAGTAAGACAAGTCCCATAAATTGAAACTATCACCACTTAAGTAAAGTTTAGTTTCAGGAGTTCACATTCAACCTTGTCAGTGAGACATGCACATTTTCATAAGAGGTTGGGACGGGGCAGGTTGGACCAGCATGGCCGGGGCACGTTGGACCATCCATTATTAACTGGATTGACCAACACACAATAATCAGCAAAATGCCAGCTGTGTAATATTTAACATTAATGGAGCAACTAAGTCATTCCTGTACAATACGAGGGTAAAATCAATTCAGATGGCTAATATGCCAGCCCTTCTAGCTGAAACGAGACTAATTAAAATCATCTGGGTAAATATTCCGATATAATCATTCTGCAATGACACACAAGTGTGTGTTATGATCTGTGAGGATAAAGTCTGGTGTTTGCTCACTTTCTTCTACTTTCCTAGACTTTTACTCCGTGGTCCAACGTGCCCGACGTAGCGGTCCAACGTTCCCCAGGTCCGGGGCACGTTGGACCACAAAAAAAGTAATTTTCAAACTTATTTTTCTCCACAAAGTTCTATAGAAGGTAGATCGACTTGGTTTGGCATAAGGGTATTGTAGATGTTCAGAAGTCAGTCAGTAAAAATATTTTTCAAATATTTAGAGAAGTCTTTTATTGAGAGCCAAAAAATAAAAAAGCGGACCAACGTGCCCACTGCCCAGGTCTCCCCTACAGATTGGCGTACACTCGACGGGCCTACAGATGGGCGTACACTTGACGATGGCCGTATACAGGCATGCACACACAATGAGTGTACAGGTGGGCATGCCTACACACCGATGGCCATACACCTTGAATAAAGGCGACCGTCAAAAAGATGCCCCTATTGAATAAAGGCCTCACTTGAACAGAGCCCATTTAGGCCCATAGAGGCCCGCTTGAGTAGAGACCTTTCTCGAATATGCGCCTCCTTTGAATAGAGGCTCCTTGTCTGAGTCCTTGAATATAGGCCCCTCAAATAAAAGCCCCCCACAAATAGAGGCCCCCTGCGCCATGGACAACAACAAATTTATATATCTTTTTATTATTATTATACAACAGAGCTTTTTTACGCCCGGGCTAAACACTCAATACACAAATCGTTATTCATCTCTTGCCTGGATATTAGCAGGAAGGAAGGACCGGGGGCCCTAGAGGATGGACCTGGGGCCCTCTGTAATTGAAGCTATTCCTTCTCTGATATTAGTAAAAAGGCAGGACCTGGGGCCCTAGAGGACGGACCTGGGGCCCTCAGTAATTGAAGGAATTCCCTCTCTGATATTAGCAGGAACGCAGGACCTGGGGCCCTAGAGGATGGACCTGGGGCCCTCAGTAATTGAAGCTATTCCTTCTCTGATATCAGCAGGAAGGCAGGACCTGGGGCAGTAGAGGATGGACCAGGGGCCATCCGTTATTGAAGCTATTCCTTCTCTGATTTTAGCAGGAAGGCAGGACTTGGGCCCCCGAGGATAGACCAGGTGCCCTCAGTAATTGAAGCTATGACTTCTCTGATATTAGCAGGAAGGCAGGACCTGGGGTCCTAGAGGACGGACCTGGGGCTCTCTGTAATTGAAGTTACTCCTTCTCTGATATTAGTAAGAAGGCAGGACCTGGAGCCCTAGAGGATGGATCTGGGGCCCTCAGTAATTGAAGCTATTACTTCTCTGATGTTAGCAGGAAGGCAGGACCTGGGGCCCTAGAGGATGTAGTTGGGCCCTCTGTAATTGAAGCTATTCCTTCTCTGATATTAGCAGGAAGGCAGGACCTGGGGCCATAGAGGATGGACCTGGAGACTTCAGTAATTGAAGCAATTCCCTCTCTGATATTAGCAGGAAGGCAGGACCTGGAGCCCTAGAGGATGGACCTGGGGCCCTCAGTAATTGAAGCAATTGCCTCTCTGATATTAGCAGGGAGGCAGGACCTGATGCCCTAGAGGATGGACCTGGGTCCCTCAGTAATTGAAGCAATTCCCTCTCTGATATTAGCAGGAAGGCAGGACCTGGGGCCCTAGAGGATGGACCTGGAGCCCTCTGTAATTGAAGCTATTCCTTCTCTGATATTAGTAAAAAGGCAGGACCTGGGGCCCTACAGGATGGACCAGGGGCCCTCAGTTATTGAAGCTATTCCTTCTCTGATATTAGCAAGAAGGCAGGACCTGGGGCCCTAGAGGATGTACTTGGGGCCCTCAGTAATTGAAGCTATAACTTCTCTGATATTAGCAGAAAAGCAGGACCTGGGGCCATAGAGGATGGACCTGGAGACTTCAGTAATTGAAGCAATTCCCTCTCTGATATTAGCAGGAAGGCAGGACCTGGAGCCCTAGGGGATGGACCTGGGGCCCTCAGTAATTGAAGCAATTCCCTCTCTGATATTAGTAAAAAGGCAGGACCTGGAGCCCTAGAGGATGGACCTGGGGCCCTCTGTAATTGAAGCTAGTACTTCTCTGATATTACCAGGAAGGCAGGACCTGGAGCCCTAGAGGATGGACCAGCGGCCCTCTGTAATTGAAGCTATTCCTTCTCTGATATCAGCAGGAAGGCAGGACCTGGGGCCCTAGAGGATGGACCTGGAGAACTCAGTAATTGAAGCTATTCCTTCTCTGATATTAGTAAAAAGGCAGGACCTGGAGCCCTAGAGGATGGACCTGGGGCTCTCTGTAATTAAAGCTATCCCTTCTCTGATATTAGTAAGAAGGCAGGACCTGAAGCCCTAGAGGATGGACCAGGGGCCCTCAGTAATTGAAGCTTTTACTTCTCTGATATTAGCCGGAAGGCAGGATCTGGGGCCCTAGAGGATGGACCTGGAGAACTCAGTAATTGAAGCTATTCCTTCTCTGATATTAGTAAAAAGGCAGGACCTGGGGCCCTAGAGGATGGACCTGGGGCCCTCTGTTATTAAAGCTATTCCTTCTCTGATATTAGTAAGAAGGCAGGACCTGCGGCCCTAGAGGATTGACCTGGGGCCCTTTGCAATTGAAGCTATTACTTCTCTGATATTAGCAGGAAGGCAGGACCTGGGGCCCTAGAGGATGGACCTGGGGCCCTCAGTAATTGAAGCTATTCCTTCTCTGATATTAGCAGGAAGGCAGGACCTGGGGCCCTAGAGGATGGACCTGGGGCCCTCTGTAATTGAAGCTATTCCTTCTCTGATATCAGCAGGAAGGCAGGACCTGGGGCCCTAGAGGATGGACCCGGGGTCCTCAGTAATTGAAGCTATTGCCTCTCTGATATTAGCAGGAAGGCAGGACCTGGAGCCCTAGAGGATGGACCAGGGGCCCTCACTCAGTAATTGAAGCTATTACTTCTCTGATGTTAGCAGGAAGGCAGGACCTGGGGCCCTAGAGGATGTACTTGGGCCCTCTGTAATTGAAGCTATTCCTTCTCTGATATTAGTAAAAAGGCAGGACCTGGAGCCCTAGAGGATGGACCTGGGGCTCTCTGTAATTAAAGCTATTCCTTCTCTGATATTAGCAGGAAGGCAGGACCTGGGGCCCTAGAGGATGGACCAGGGGCCCTCAGTAATTGAAGCTATTCCTTCTCTGATATTAGCAGGAAGGCAGGACCTGGGGCCCTAGAGGATGGACCTGGGGCCCTCCGTAATTGAAGCTATTACTTCTCTGATATTAGCAGGAAGGCAGGACCTGGGGCCCTATAGGATGGACCTGGGGCCCTCAGTAATTGAAGCTATTCCTTCTCTGATATTAGTAAAAAAGCAGGACCTGGGGCCCTAGAGGATGGACCTGGGGCCCTCAGTAATTGAAGCTATTCCTTCTCTGATATTAGCAGGAAGGCAGGACCTGGGGCCCTAGAGGATGGACCTGGGGCCCTCGGTAATTGAAGCTATTCCTTCTCTGATATCAGCAGGAAGGCAGGACCTGGGGCCCTAGAGGATGGACCTGGGGCCCTCAGTAATTGAAGCTATTCCTTCTCTGATATTAGCAGGAAGGCAGGACCTGGGGCCCTAGAGGATGTACTTGGGGCCCTCAGTAATTGAAGCTAGTACTTCTCTGATGTTAGTAAAAAGGCAGGACCTGGGGCCCTAGAGGATGGACTTGGAGACCTCAGTAATTGAAGCTATTCCTTCTCTAATATTAGCAGGAAGGCAGGACCTGGGGCCCTAGAGGATTGACCTGGGGCCCTCTGTAATTGAAGCTATTCCTTCTCTGATATTAGTAAAAAGGCAGGACCTGGAGCCCTAGAGGATGGACCTGGGGCTCTCTGTCATTAAAGCTATTCCTTCTCTGATATTAGTAAGAAGGCAGGACCTGGAGCCCTAGAGGATGGACCAGGGGCCCTCAGTAATTGAAGCAATTGCCTCTCTGATATTAGCAGGAAGGCAGGACCTGGAGCCCTCGAGGATGGACCAGGGGCCCTCACTCAGTAATTGAAGCTATTACTTCTCTGATGTTAGAAGGAAGGCAGGACCTGGGGCCCTAGAGGATGTACTTGGGCCCTCTGTAATTGAAGCTATTCCTTCTCTGATATTAGTAAAAAGGCAGGACCTGGAGCCCTAGAGGATGGACCTGGGGCTCTCTGTACTTAAAGCTATTCCTTCTCTGATATTAGTAAGAAGGCAGGACCTGGAGCCCTAGAGGATGGACCAGGGGCCCTCAGTAATTGAAGCTATTCCTTCTCTGATATTAGTAAAAAGGCAGGACCTGGAGCCCTAGAGGATGGACCTGGGGCTCTATGTAATTAAAGCTATCCCTTCTCTGATATTAGTAAGAAGGCAGGACCTGAAGCCCTAGAGGATGGACCAGGGGCCCTCAGTAATTGAAGCTTTTACTTCTCTGATATTAGCCGGAAGGCAGGATCTGGGGCCCTAGAGGATTGACCTGGAAAACTCAGTAATTGAAGCTATTCCTTCTCTGATATTAGTAAAAAGGCAGGACCTGGGGCCCTAGAGGATGGACCTGGGGCCCTCTGTCATTAAAGCTATTCCTTCTCTGATATTAGTAAGAAGGCAGGACCTGGGGCCCTAGAGGATTGACCTGGGGCCCCAAGTAATTGAAGCTATTACTTCTCTGATATTAGCAGGAAGGCAGGACCTGGGGCCCTAGAGGATGGACCTGGGGCCCTCAGTAATTGAAGCTATTCCTTCTCTGATATAAGCAGGAAGGCAGGACCTGGGGCCCTAGAGGATGGACCTGGGGCCCTCAGTAATTGAAGCTATTCCTTCTCTGATATCAGCAGGAAAGCTGGACCTGGGGCCCTAGAGGATGGATCAGGGGCCTCAGTAATTGAAGCAATTGCCTCTCTGATATTAGCAGGAAGGCAGGACCTGGAGCCCTAGAGGATGGACCAGGGGCCCTCACTCAGTAATTGAAGCTATTACTTCTCTGATGTTAGCAGGAAGGCAGGACCTGGGGCCCTAGAGGATGTACTTGGGCCCTCTGTAATTGAAGCTATTCCTTCTCTGATATTAGTAAAAAGGCAGGACCTGGAGCCCTAGAGGATGGACCTGGGGCTCTCTGTAATTAAAGCTATTCCTTCTCTGATATTAGTAGGAAGGCAGGACCTGGGGCCCTAGAGGATGGACCTGGGGCCCTCAGTAATTGAAGCAATTCCTTCTCTGATATTAGCAGGAAGGCAGGACCTGGGGCCCTAGAGGATGGACCTGGGGCCCTCAGCAATTGAAGCTATTACTTCTCTGATATTAGCAGGAAGGCAGGACCTGGGGCCCTAGAGGATGGACCTGGGGCCCTCTGTAATTGAAGCTATTCCTTCTCTGATATTAGCAAAAAAGCAGGACCTGGGGCCCTAGAGGATGGACCTGGGGCCCTCAGTAATTGAAGCTATTCCTTCTCTGATATTAGCAGGAAGGCAGGACCTGGGGCCCTAGAGGATGGACCTGGGGCCCTCTGTAATTGAAGCTATTCCTTCTCTGATATCAGCAGGAAGGCAGGACCTGCGGCCCTAGAAGATAGACCTGGGGCCCTCTGTAATTGAAGCTATTCCTTCTCTGATATCAGCAGGAAGGCAGGACCTGGGGCCCTAGAGGATGGACCAGGAGCCCTCAGTAATTGAAGCAATTGCCTCTCTGATATTAGCAGGAAGGCAGGACCTGGAGCCCTAGAGGATGGACCAGGGGCCCTCACTCAGTAATTGAAGCTATTACTTCTCTGATGTTAGCAGGAAGGCAGGACCTGGGGCCCTAGAGGATGGACCAGGGGCCCTCAGTAATTGAAGCAATTGCCTCTCTGATATTAGCAGGAAGGCAGGACCTGGAGCCCTAGAGGATGGACCAGGGGCCCTCACTCAGTAATTGAAGCTATTACTTCTCTGATGTTAGCAGGAAGGCAGGACCTGGGGCCCTAGAGGATGTACTTGGGCCCTCTGTAATTGAAGCTATTCCTTCTCTGATATTAGTAAAAAGGCAGGACCTGGAGCCCTAGAGGATGGACCTGGGGCTCTCTGTACTTAAAGCTATTCCTTCTCTGATATTAGTAAGAAGGCAGGACCTGGAGCCCTAGAAGATGGACCAGGGGCCCTCAGTAATTGAAGCTATTCCTTCTCTGATATTAGTAAAAAGGCAGGACCTGGAGCCCTAGAGGATGGACCTGGGGCTCTCTGTAATTAAAGCTATCCCTTCTCTGATATTAGTAAGAAGGCAGGACCTGAAGCCCTAGAGGATGGACCAGGGCCCCTCAGTAATTGAAGCTTTTACTTCTCTGATATTAGCCGGAAGGCAGGATCTGGGGCCCTAGAGGATGGACCTGGAGAACTCAGTAATTGAAGCTATTCCTTCTCTGATATTAGTAAAAAGGCAGGACCTGGGGCCCTAGAGGATGGACCTGGGGCCCTCTGTTATTAAAGCTATTCCTTCTCTGATATCAGCAGGAAAGCTGGACCTGGGGCCCTAGAGGATGGACCTGGGGCCCTAGGCAATTGAAGCTATTACTTCTCTGATATTAGCAGGAAGGCAAGACCTGGGCCCTAGAGGATGGACCTGGGGCCCTCTGTAATTGAAGCTATTCCTTCTCTGATATTAGCAGGAAGGCAGGACCTGGGGCCCTAGAGGATGGACCTGGGGCCCTCTGTAATTGAAGCTATTCCTTCTCTGATATTAGCAGGAAGGCAGGACCTGGGGCCCTAGAGGAGGACCAGGGGCCCTCAGTAATTGAAGCAATTGCCTCTCTGATATTAGCAGGAAGGCAGGACCTGGAGCCCTACAGGATGGACCAGGGGCCCTCAGTTATTGAAGCTATTCCTTCTCTGATATTAGCAGGAAGGCAGGACCTGGGGCCCTAGAGGATGTACTTGGGCCCTCTGTAATTGAAGCTATTACTTCTCTGATATTAGCAGGAAGGCAGGACCTGGGGCCCTAGAGGATGGACCTTGGGCCCTCTGTAATTAAAGCTATTCCTTCTCTGATATTATCAGGAAAGCAGAACCTGCAGCCCTAGAGGAGGACCTGGGGCCCTCAGCAATTGAAGCTATTACTTCTCTGATATTAGCAGGAAGGCAGGACCTGGGGCCCTAGAGGATGGACCTGGGGCCCTCTGTAATTGAAGCTATTCCTTCTCTGATATTAGCAGGAAGGCAGGACCTGGGGCCCTAGAGGATGGACCAGGGGCCCTCGGTAATTGAAGCTATCCTTCTCTGATATTAGTAAGAAGGCAGGACCTGGAGCCCTAGAGGATGGACCTGCCGCCCTCTGTAATTGAAGCTATTCCTTCTCTGATATTAGCAGGAAGGCAGGACCTGGGGCCCTAGAGGATGGACCTGGAGAACTCAGTAATTAAAGATATTCCTTCTCTGATGTTAGCAGGAAGGCAGGACCTGGGGCCCTAGAGGATGGACCTGGGGCCCTCAGTAGTTGAAGCTTTTCCTTCTCTGATATTAGTAAGAAGGCAGGACCTGGAGCCCTAGAGGATGGACCTGCCGCCCTCTGTAATTGAAGCTATTCCTTCTCTGATATTAGCAGGAAGGCAGGACCTGGGGCCCTAGAGGATGGTCCTGGGGCCCTCAGTAATTGAAAAATTCTCAATATAATAGTAAAATAACCACTCTATTTTCATGTATATGAATATGTTCCCTTGCAATACTGTTACCCATTAGAAAATACTGTACATGAAGCTAATCTTAATTATTTCGAATTGAACAACATGATCATTGTCTATAAATTTGATATGAAATGGTTTGTTCAATGTAATCGTTAATCGTAATCGATTACTTTCAGAAAGTAATCGTAATGGTGTTAAAGTAATCTATTAATTTAAGTAACGGTAATGGTAATCGTAATCATGAACTTCCATGGTAATCATAATCGTAATCAATTACTTTCGGCGAGTAATCTAGTTTCTTTCTGGGCAGTCTTGAAATAAATTTCTGATGGGGATTTTTAAGAAGGCGATGCTTGATTTAGGAATGAATATTCGAGGTTTTCTCATGCTTGAAATAAATAATTACTGCCACCGTTACCATGAAATAAATAATTTCCCGTTGAGGAAAACTCCAAGACCACCCCCTCTGATTATTAAATGGTCACCCCCTTAGTATGTTTACTAATCTGTTTTTAATACACACCTTCCTCTGGGTGATCCAAAATTAATGTTCTGCTTTTTCCATTTGATATAAAAGTTTCCAAAATATTCACAATTTTCGCACAAAACGTAGAAAATTAGAAGTATTATCTATTTTGTTTTGCTGATAATTAGCTATGTGGTTATTACCCTTCATCTCAGAATCACCTGCATGGTCCACACACCTGGCAGCAAAATTATTCATGGTTTCTCATAGACTCCAATTATAGTAAACAGGTTTTGCAAAAATGAGTGTAGCACTTGACATCAGGCTCCATTTCACATATGGGTCACAACAAATTTTGAAAAATTTTTCAACCCCCCGCTCCAATGCTATTCTAATGGAAAATTGGGGTTGAATAATTTCGCAAATGCTTGACCCCTATCGGAAATGCAAACTGCCTATCAAATCTAGGTCTCCTTCACAGAAGTTTGGCATAATGTTGTCTTATATGTGATGTTACTTTTTCTTTTCATGATTTGATACATGCTCATGTCTCTGCCCTCATTTTTGCAAGACTTGTCAACTATTGAATTCAATGGGAAAACACAAAGGGGTTCAATAATTTTGCTGCCAACTGTAAGCACTTAGTCATGATACTCTCTCGTATACCTAGCGTCACGTCTCCGTCGGGGAGGCAACCTTTGACTGCAAAGAGTAACATAGATTAATTAACACAATGAAAATCGTGCTGACAAACTATTCAAAGGAAGGAAGCCAAGTTTACAAGAATGTGGCAATGCGCCCTGGGTGCGCCACACATGTATCAATGTGTATGGCCCATCCATTACCACAGGTAATATTAAGATTAAAAATAATTTAAACCAATTTCTTATTAGATTTTGATACCATTAGAATTCTCTTTTCAAGGCGATTCTAATTAATGGTACCAAACACATTGGAGTTTTTTTTTTTTAGGTTTTTCCCTACTTTTTTTCCAAGGCCAATCGGCACATTGAAATACATTCATGAATCGGGCATTAGCATCGGCCCATCGGGATTTCATCCGGTTTCCCGGCGGCCCAGGCCAGCCCTGCATGGCAAGCAATGGAATATTGGATGATTTAGGTCTGGAAACACAGGTCTGGGCCAACGCCATCTTTGCTTGGGTGAAATAACATAATCTTTCGGGCGTGGTTTTGGGGTGACTTGTAGCTTTGAAAAATCTAAAAAAAAATACAGGCATCTACCTTTTGTCTTCAGAAAACACGTTGGATACTTGAAATATTTTTATTAGGCCGATTTATGGAGAAATGACAGGAAATATAACATGTAAACAAAACTTCGGACATCAACCTCGAGTGCTTCGGACGCACTTTTAAAATAGAAAGAATGGTCGTACAGACCCCAAACTTAGCTCACAATGTAGGAAATTAAATTTCCTAAACATTGGTACCAGTTAGAAGGTGCTGCGTCCAGTATTAAGGCCTCCAGAGCGTGCACAAGAAAAGATAGGATGGATACTGAGCTGTGCCCTGCTGATCTACGTTGATTCACCCGTCAGAACCTCTCGTAAGGGAGGGATTCCCCATGCGCGCCCGCCCTCTAGCAGTGCCAGGTGCAACCCGGGGCCCGATAACGCCGACCATAACTGCGAGCTCTTCACTCCGGGAGGAGAAGACACATGCGCCTCTAAAACGCGGACGGCAACATCCATGCGGAACGCAATGCCCTGCGGTCAGCTGCATCCTTAACAATTAGATATGGCCCCAATACTTATTTAAGTATGTTGATTGTACAGTGCCAATACACAAATGATACTGCTATTATGGCAGTGCTATAAGAACCTGATCAGTGATGAACTGCAGCCTATGCACCAGCTGTCAGAGGCAAATGTAATGATGAGACGACAAGGATGAGTGTGAGGATCAAGCTGGGAGTTAAAGGTCCTGCCGCCTCTGCGGGTTGTTAACCTGACTCAAGCTGATTAAGAAGCCACAATTTTAGTGGCATTTCAACATCCGACAGGGTCCCTGGACCCTGGGATAACACCATCCGTCACAAAAGTGGATCCTTGGGCTTCTTTCGTCGATAAATCCTTCATATTGCTATTTGCAAAATAGTTAAGTTCTAAAGACTAATGTCGATTTACACCCCACCCTCTTTAAAAGAAGTCTTGGATCCGCTATCATTTAATAAGTCTGACTGGGCCCCCAGATTTAACCCTGACCTTCAGTTTCCAGCGCAGGCTAATTAAATTATAATTATTAAAAAAGATCAATACTTCAAACGACACAGAACCTCCAATCTGCACATGACCTTGCACACCAAGGTTAAGGAACCATATCTGAGCGTGGACATTTCACTGTCATATCTGAGCCTGGTCATTTCACTGCCCAACTTGAAATATGAACTTTGTTTTAGGAAATTCTCAACCGAATATTTTGACCTTCGATCCAACTAATAGACAGACCAGCAAAAGATTAAAATCAACAATTTAACTGTTGGTATTTACACTAAAGCATAACTGTAACAATGTTCAAATTTGAGGAAACATACACTCAAGAGCCTACAGAAGAGCACACAACTACAAGCAGAACCTTAGAACATTTAACCAATGCACAAGAAGGCGTCACAATAACACCATTAACCGGAGAGTGGAGATCCAGATAGCCACCTTTAACCACGGAGTTTCGGCCAGTTTATAAACGCTAACAACTGGAATAAATCTATCAACTTTGTGACAAAACCAGCATCATTGAGTAAAACAAGAATTTTCTCGATCTGCCCTACCTAAAACTGTTCATGAATTCAGGAAGAACACAATATTGCGTATTCAAATATTTTTATTTATGCTTGAATTTTACAATGAAACAAATATAATTTTCCTTCTTGAAAGAACAGTACGCCATTCATCCTCTGCCATGTATGGTGACTATGGTCCATTGGAGACTTCATGCTGCAAAACAAAAGTTAACGCAAAATCAATCATCTAATAATTGTATAAATCAATGATTTTATCAGCGTCAAAAAACAATGTAAATTTCACAATTGCCCAATGCTTACCTTCCACTTGGATTTTCATAGCTGCAATGATTCACCCCAATGACTTCATGATCACAACCATCATCACCTCAAGGTCCAGAACTTTTCTTCAGCACGAAGATCATCTTCAGAATCAGCCTGAAAAATAGATAAGAATGAGATTTCACGAGTTCAGACATTATCAGCACTGAAACAAAGCGATTGATGTATAGCATGAAGAACTGGACATTTGCAGAGAAACATAAGAGAAAGTACATCCTCAAGTAGATACCCCAGATTTATAAACATAGAATTACTAACTCAGATAACCAGTGACAAGTCCCATGTAATACAGAACTCCAACTCACCACGCTGCACAGCTAGGCATCAACAGGACAATCACGCACTACACTGATTCATTTTTGTATCAGGTGGAGACTATAGATTTCCTTCTGATTTTCAATTTGCTTCAACCTTTTCCAAGACATCTTGACCTTAAATAAAAGAAATCCTGTGCATTATTCAGACATTTCACCAATTTTTGTATATATATATCAGATCATCATCATGAGGGGGGTCATTAAAGGAGTATTGACATTAGTAAAAGGATCGTGGAGGCCAAATGAACTTTTAGATTTTACTTTAATATGGTAAATCATCACCATTTTCATCTCACACAAGAATGACTTTACGGTCGGTATCGTTTTTTATGTACAATTAAGTTTTAAAGGCGATGTGAAATAATTTCACCACTGAGGCGCAGCGGAAAATCCATGAAGCAGTGAAAGGCGAAAGTGACGAGGCAGTCTTAAGCGAAAGTAACATTGGTACTCACCGTGAGAACGGATACTCAACATCATGCGAAATATGGCGAGGCGTCATCGGCGAACCATTACGTATTTTTAAAGGTAATATTAAACTTAACAAATCAAGCTCATCTTGATACAGTACATACAGATTTATTAGAAATAATCAAATAATCTTCCTTTGGAAAATAGTTAGTTACACAACGTATACAATAACAGAAACTTAGTTGACGACACTACTTCTTCAAAAGATAGTCTCTCAAAAACGGCGAATTCCAGGAACCACAATATTCTGTGTGGAATACTAGTGTCTAAAATGGACGAACAAAATGAGCGCACAAACAGGTAATTATTCCAGTAAGGAAAATACGTCACAACTCGTAAGCATATGTCTTCAGAATCAGTCCGTGTAAAAATTTTTGGATAAAAGCTGTAGCGCATGATCTAAAATCTCATTGTTGTAAATTAAATATTTGATAAGTATATTAGAAATGGTCCATGCTTTTGATCCGATGTTTAACTTGCGTGCTTAAGAGTCCGTCGCAAGTGATTTATTACTCGAACGACATGTAGAGATTAGTAGGGTCTGGCGCAACATGGTGGCCGTTAGAGGGTCGGCCTCCCCTGCGGGGCACACCACCGGCCCCTCGTCCACGGTGGGCAGATGGATGAGCAGCTAGAGCATATTCGTCACCATGGGTAGCCGCATAAGCTGCGCCATCATACTCTTTCGGAACGGGAGGATATGCTCCTGCTTCGGCGCTTTCCGGCGAGAACTCACTTTTTGGCAGCATATGTTCCGGCCTAGAGATAAATGAACACCACAATTAATCCAATTGGTAATTAGCAATTCAATTGTTACAATTACATCTCTTTCCCAACACATCAGTCTCCATACACACTATGGAGGCAATAATACACAAGTACAACAACACGTATTCACAACACAAAATTATCAATTTTGATAAATTTAGCAATGATTTAAGGCCAAATAACAATAAATAGACGATCAAAATAACCTAAAATGTATGTGCTAGGAAAGCATTTTCATAAGTGGACCATCTTCAGTATCTCTTTCATTGAGGTCAAGACAAAATGATGAAAAGAAAATATCACATTCAGTGCATGTCATATCATCAATCAAGAGTCAAATATTTTGTATGATGCTGGAGATTTCCAAAGATCCAAGATTACTTCCAACCAGTCGAGTAACTACACAGAAGAACTAAGACAGAAATATTCATGCAAACTACTGTTCCATTGGAAAGAATGTCACTGAATGATTCCGAATAATATTTATGTAAATCTAGTACACTAAAAGAACAGCCGAGAAATATTAGGAAAACTACACCAATGTTAGTATGGGAACTACTCCAGTCACCAGTATATATTTCCTTTCTTTTGCAACTTTAACAACTACAAAGACCTTGGACAGAAATAATATTTTTAGCCCAAGACTTGGACGATGGCATACTGGATTTTCAGCAGTCAGAGAGTGCACATGATTACAAACTGAAGTCGATGAGTAAATGAGGGTCATACAGAGAGACAACAGCCTCCTCACAATCAAGTGTCAGAAAAATGTACAAGTCCGGTACCTCTAACCTTCCTTTTTCACACTTTCAAGTCTATAACTGAGTGGACTCCACATTGGCTTGGGAAATATGAATCCAATAGCTTCAACAGGTCCACTTACAGAACTACCTCAACTTACCTGGCGGAGTATGGTCTTAATAGAAACTTCCTGTTGTTCGAGCATGCAGGCCATTGTTTTGATTACTGTCGACAATGATACAAGGGCCTTTCTCAAAATGACTACTGAATGTTTGAGTGTATTAACATGACAAAAAGTGGCCCTGCAGGATGTAATTGATCTGATAAAGAGAGAAAAAAAAACTTGACTTGATTGCGAAGAGGCGGACAACTAAACTGGAACTAACCTTCTGCCAGGGGGATGTTCATAATAAGGGTCAAGAGGAGGAGCCCTGAAACATAATTGTGTGAAGCACATGTAAGCAAGAAAGGTTGCAAAAACCACCTGAAACTATTGGAGAGACTGCAAGATGAAAATAATTTAACTGCAAGGGCGACATGATTCTTTTGAAGTACTGTGATCTGTGTTATGCAATCCTAAGTTGCAAGACTATGTCTGAAACATTAAGAGTATCTTCTTTCTGAAACTAAAACAAGATCTAGACAGATTCTTTAATACACACCTTTCAGCACTCCTGAGAGCCTCGTAGTAGTATTCCGGAGGTGGTCTTGCGTAAGGATCTACATCATACGGGGGAGGAGGTGGTCTTCCATAGGGGTCTCTTCTTCTGTAGTAAGGGTCTCTATCCAGAGGAGGATATCTTGCATAAGGGTCCCGATCGTAATAGGGGTCTCTGCCATATGGGTCTCGGTCGTAATATGCGTCTCTGTAAGGATCATGTGGTGGAGGTCTGCGGTCATAAGGATCTCTTCTGTCATAAGGGTCATCATAGTATCGCCGTGGAGGGTATGGATCGTAGCGGTCATCTCTGAAAATACACCAATAGCCAAAGTTAATATCGGGCAATAGGCCTATAGATGCCACAAAAGGCTCATCAGATAGTGGATCAGGAAGTTGAGAGCTCTAGACCAAATTTGGATTATATTGAATCATATCACTGAAGTGCATTTTTTGAGAAGTGCACCGACAATGGCCCACCCAAAGAATCTACCCTAGACGAACCCCTCCATCGTCGCTTATTATCATAAGATTTTGCGTCAGAGCGTCTCAGCCAATCAGCGTGCAGCATTTCTCTCCAGTTCAAATGTTTACAGGCGATTTGCGAAGTGACTATTAACTCCTCAGAGATGTATGATACATCATTTTAAAGGTCTCAGAGACCTGTCTACTCATATAAGAAACACATCCGTAACCCTTACGGGGAAGTGCGCAACAGCGAAACGGCCTCATTTACATAACATGCTTGAAGGCCTGTTCATTGGTTAGCTTTGTGGGGGTGTCTGACTTAATCACTGAAGGCTTTGCTGAAGTGCATTGGACCCGAAACGAGTGAAAACTAAAGGTTCAGGCAAGATCTATGATAGCCTTTCATTACCCTCTTGCGCCTCTGTCTCTTCCCCTTCCTCCTCGTCTTCCTCCTTCTCGTGGTTCTCTTGATCTCTTGGGGGCACCTCCAGTTGACAACTGCAAAAAGATTGTCAATAACCATCAAGTCTATTTGTTAAGCTAATATATCATAAGAATTAGCAAACCTTCGCACTTCGAAAATCTACCAATCAAACCTACAACTCTAAAGTATACACACATTAGGATTCACAAAATGAAAGTTTTCTATACCTCTACATTTATTTGCTTTCCTTCAAACAAACTGTGGTGGAGATTATCAATGGCTGATCTGGCCGCTGACTCACTGTCCATGTGCTGCAAAACGAAAAGATGCACTGATCATGAAATTACTACAAATAATATCAAATCAAATCCTTGGGCAAATTCAAATGAACAACTGATTCTAACTAATCCGAGCCATTTTAACTCATATATTCTTACCACAAATCCAAATCGGTTAAGAACATCGCATTCTGTAACAGCGCCATATTCTTCGAATAATTTCTTTAACTTTTCTTGGTCAGCTTCATCGCCAAGGTTCCCCACAAATATTTTCACCATTTTGACGCTGAAACAACAAAACATTTTTAAACAATCCTATTCAGTATTAGCAGTTAGAATTTCTCAAGAACATCTAGTCGAATGAGTGTAGATCCACATGTATGATAGTTATTTATAAGACCAGCGAATTTTATCCATGCTTAATTGTGACATCTTGCCTCAAATCATGGGCTCCCGGATTTCTGTTGACTGCAAGCTCTGTAGACTAAAGACTATAACACAGATTTCCCGTAGCGAGGTCTACAATACAGATAGCAACAATTCAATGCTGCAATCCAAGGTCCGCAATTTTGCAGAACTGCACAAAGGTATCGATAAATCCTTGTGAGATTAACTCAATGTAGGCCTACACAACAATGAGCGAGGCCATTGGCATTACAAAAGCTAGGCGAGGCAAATTTCAGGATAAAGCACAATATTCCCTGTGGAAATCAAGAAAATGCCAAAAATAGGCAAAATACCATAGCACAGCTGCATGGGCATGTTCCAGCAGCAAGCAGTCAGCTGGTCAGTGCTGACCTGGTTTGTCCTGCCCAGGGAAAGCAGAATATCACCAGGATTATGTAAATGGAAGTGCTAGGGAGTACTGCATACACTTCATGCTCCAAAAAGAGATTTGCCTACGAAAAGGGGAGACCTATCGATCTGCGATCAGCATGATGGCGGCCATTGTGATTTTTCACCCGGCGAAATTTAAAGCCCATTTTTACCGTCGTTTAAACATATCAGATAGCAAAAATACACTCGCTTTGCAATGCCTAACACTTCCTCATTACTTGTCCTCTTAAAATAAACACCAATTGTGACCGAATATACCTCAAAACCTGTTAAATGTTTGCAAAACCTTGATTACGTGCGGCACCTTGCTCACCTTTCTTGTTTGTGAAGATGGCGTCACGTGCTAGGCCTCGATGATCCGATTGGACCAGAGACGCGTTGGGACAAACCTAGCCGAGACCGTGGTTCGTGATTGGGGAGCATAACCACATATGTATATTATCTTTGGCATAACTTCACTGAGTTAATTGATTTTTAAAAATTCACTTTCAAGGGGATCCAGATAATCAATGGAATGAATCGATATAGGGCTAAACAATCTAGATCTACCCATAATTGGTAACCAATCCAATTAGCAGGGGTTATTTTTCCATAATTAACAAAACTTTTTTTTTTTCAAGAGTTCCTGAATAATTTTTTTAAATATCAATATTTTGCCAACTTTTGGTATTCAGTTTAACACTATAATCAACAGAGGAATTATACTATGTGCAGCTGGAAATATCTCGAGCTGGCTTTCCCACATTTCCATGCAACTCAAACACATTTAATTTGTTAATTGGTTGCCATACAATATGATTTACAACTATTAGCCATGTTAGCCTGACTAGGAAAAGTCAACTCAAAACAGTCAAAAATAATTTTTGGTTTCATTTCAAGTTTTATTAAAACATCAAATCTATCAAACAGATTAAAGTTTAAAAAGAAATATTTACACCATAAAACAAAGTAAGTACATGTACTTTATAAAACAGACATAAAAGACAGATATTTAATTTCAGCGCTTCCAAGGTTTCTCTAAAATATTCAACATTTTGCCTCTGGTCATTTCACGAGCTGGAAAAGAATAACAATGATTAAGCATAATATTTTTGAAACAACCTACACCTAGATCTTCTTCTAATTAGTCATCAATTTTATTTTATTACTTCATCAGCCAATGTCAAAGGCATACATTGCAAGATTATCAGTTTTTACTGAAACATTTCATTTATAATTTTAAAAGAATACCATTTGTTATGTTTTTTACTGAGGCCCAATTACCTTCTTCCAGGCCCAGCTGGTAAGCCAAATTCTGCAATCCTCGAACCTTTTCCATGAGTTGAGATGTTGTCAAACTCCCAAATTCTGCAATTCAAAAACCAATAGTAAATATTTACTAAACATAAAAAATTACAACGATATACAAAATGTCACAACCAAATTTATCTGGAGTACCTTAATTAACTTTTTTTGTATTTTACTCAGTGATTAAGTCATTACAATGGGAAGCAGAAATTTGAAAATTAAGCTCCAACTTTGAGATGAAGCAGACAATGTGGAATTATGATACAATTTCATCAAAAATTTAATACATTATTCTCAGCTTATTCTGTAGTTCGCCAGAAAGAGACAAACATTGCTGCTTAACTAAGACTTTGACAAATCTTACCCTGCAACATTTCAAAGTCATCTTTTTCTAAATCTGCCAACCATTTGGGGGGAGAAGCCGAAGCTGTTAAAGGCTGAAATAAGAACAAAAAAATAAGATATATTCTTCACCTCACAGCAGCAGCACATTCCTAGCAAAATTCATCAAAATGAATGGGATCAAAATAAATCTTGATTCTCTTGAGTATAGATTAGATACTTACTGCAGCATAGTCTGACACACCAGGAACTGCAATATAACAAAATGAAATATAAACATAAATTATATCAATTAATTAAGAAATAATTTGATGTCCAAGAGGCTCAGGGAATAATTATATGAACTTATAGCCAACATAGGCAACACCAAAAGTACATCTCTCAATCATAGTGACATAACTCATACTTAGGAATAGTAGCTAAATTGTACACTGCAACAGATTTAATTATAGCCTATCAATATCCAGATAAAATGCTATAGCTTAGTTTTGTTACTCGCCCATTTAATTGTGCTCACTGCCAAAACTCTATCGTATAAAATGAAGCATACAGATTACTTATCATTAGGTTCTGCCCTGTTGTAACCTTAATACGCAAGACCATATATTGGCCATTTAACAACGCTTATCATGTTTAATAATCATGATAAGGCTTCAACTGAGTCAGTAATTATCCTAGCCATTGGCCACATTAGCATTGGCTAATGCATCCTCCATGTGGCAAATGAAAATCACATCTTTTGCAAGCAAACACTTACTCTGCTCAGGCCATAATTCTGGGGAAGCTCTGTCAAGTTTTTCGAAGCTGAGTAAGTTCGGGAACTCTGAAAAGGAAAGAGGATTTGAGGACTCTATAATTTCTTACTTGAACTGCAGCACATGCTAAATGCTGGCAGCACATGCTGCAGTGCCCAGCACGTGCTGGTGGCTTATAGCACGTGCTGGTGGCCAATAGCACGTGCTGGCAGCATATAGCACATGCTGGTAGCATACAGCACGTGCTGATAGCATACAGCACGTGCTGGTAGATTTCAGCACATGCTGGAAGAATTCAGCACATGCTGGTAGATTTCAGCACGTGCTGGTAGATTTCAGCACGTGCTGGTAGCATTCAGCACGTGCTGGTAGCATTCAGCACGTGCTGCTAACATTCAGCACGTGCTGCTAACATTCAGCACGTGCTGCTAGCATTCAGCACATGCTGGAAGATTTTAGCACGTGCTGGTAGATTTCAGCACGTGCTGCTAGCATTCAGCACGTGCTGGAAGATTTTGGCACGTGCTGGTAGATTTCAGCACGTGCTGTTAGAATTCAGCATGTGCTGTCAGAATTCAGCATGTGCTGGTAGCATACAGCACATGCAGGTAGCATATAGCAGTGATCTCTATCTATGGATAGGCTCGAACCCATTGGCCAGCACGTAACGTCACAAGCGGGCCTGGGGCCGCCATGTTATTGGGAAGCATGCAACGTCAACATAGGCACGTGGGTTGATTGGGCCTACTGTCCCTGGCTACTGTCATGACTGTTGAGGGCTAGTAACTATTACAGACACGAGGTATGGCTTGGGCGGAAGTAGTTTTATTAGCCATCAACATAGAAGAGTTCCACAAACGTAAATATACTAAATAACACCAGAGGTCGACACGAGTCAGTTGACTACCATTACAGGCTAATACATGACATCTCCCTTTAACAAAATCAAGTTAACAGTACAAGACATTAGTTAACTTACTGAAAATTTTACTTAACAGTTTACTATCTGACCTCTCCCTTTAACAAAGCTTACAACTATGAACGTCTTTAAGAGTTCCAACATTAACAAAGTCATTGAAATACTGAACACGAAAATTTAGCAAGCAGTGTGAAAACCTGTCATATACTTTGACAATCTGCAACTGTGATAATAACGTCTTAAACATTGAACGTCATAATCTTAATTTTAAGGAAACATAATACAGGAATCTGTCCTATATAAAATTATACCAAGTTGAAAGTCACATTAGTCAATGTTGACATGACATAAAACAAATTTGAAATTCACACAAGTTATACAGTGAAAATGCAATATATGTGAACATTTGAAAATAAGCTTTGATCAGAGTCTTTGAAATTGAAAATTGCAATATATGTGAACATTTGAAAATAAGCATTGATCAGAGTCCTTGAAATTGAAAATTGTCTTTGATTGAAATCGAAATAAAACGTCCGTGATTGAAATCGAAATAAAATGGTTAAATTGTCTATTGATAGAATAAATGTAGATTGTGGGAAATTTGGGGATTGGTGACATGAAGTGGAATCGACGGGGAAAAGTGCTCATTGGCGGGATTGGGACAGCGCAGAGGCTCTTCACTTCAATGTCACCACATAATCCTTGAATTTGTCAGGCAGCTTCTTTGAGCGAGTTGGACGGGGTTCGTTTGCTGGCGGAGGAGGCATGTGCACAGAGGGGGGTTGGGGCGGCTCCGCTGGGGAATTTGCCATGGGGGTCATCAAACTTGGTTTGGGGGTCTCGAACTGGAGATCGGGGACAATTGTCATAGGCGATTTATCTGGGTCACGAGCCAAGTGCACACGATTTCGACGATACTGCCCACCATTCTCAGTAGTGACGTTGTAGGAACGGGGCGATTTGTGGGCACCAGTGACAGTCGCACGTTCCCAGGTGCGATTCTGCAGAATGCGACATGGGTCTCCAACATTGAACAGGGGAAGTGGTTTTTTGCCACGATTGTAGTATTTAACCATCACTTTTTGTCGACTCTGAAGGTCTGCACGGCTGTTGTGAATAATCTGTGGCTTCAATTTAGCACTAGACACAGGTAGGACTGACTTTAAGCGACGACCCATTAACAACTGGGCAGGGGTAGCATTAACACCACTAATTGGTGACATGATAATCCAGCAAGCACCGATAGATGTCTTTTCCTTCATCAGCTGCTTTGCGCATCAGTTGTTTGATGGTTTGGACGAATCTTTCACTTTGTCCATTTGACTGTGCATAGGTTGGACTTGACGTCACAAGATCAAAGTTCCATTCTGTTGCAAACTTTTTCATTTCATGACTGGCATAGGGCATGTTGTCTGACATTAGAACATCGGGAATGCCATGACGAGCAAATATTGCCTTAAGTTTCGAGATAACTTCTTTCGCGGTCTTTGACTTTAACGACACAACTTCTGGATATTTCGAAAAGTAATCCACAACTAACAAATGATCAACTCCATTGTAAGTGAAGATATCGGAACCTAACTTCTCCCAAGGCCGTGACGGAACTTCGTGAGGAATCATCGGTTCTCTAAGGTTCTTTCTCTTGAACTTAGCACATATTGCACAGCTTGCAACAAGCTCTTCTATGTCCTCTGACATTCTGGGCCAATACATAATCGCACGAGCCCTTGATTTGCATTTTTCCATTCCTAAATGAGAGTCATGGAACTTAGATAACATCTCTTCACGTTGGGCCACAGGAATCACGATTCTG
This sequence comes from Platynereis dumerilii, assembly GCA_026936325.1. Taxonomy (NCBI): domain Eukaryota; kingdom Metazoa; phylum Annelida; class Polychaeta; order Phyllodocida; family Nereididae; genus Platynereis; species Platynereis dumerilii. The sequence continues at coordinate 38,326,804 of JAPTHN010000011.1, read as the reverse complement.
TCAGACACAAACACAAGTCCATCTTCAATGTGGATCTCATCTCTCATGTGCCAATAGCGTTTGGCATTCTCCGACACATCTTTGCGGTAAGTAGGCCATCCATGCTGCGTCATCCTTATAACAGCTTGCAACTCAATATCTTCTGCTGTCATATTCTTAAGGTATTCTAACCTTGCACTGCTCATGGGCAGTTTCTCTGTCATCGAGTGAACACGAAGTTCAAGATCATCATCCGAGTCTGCTGTTGAGTTATCTGCTGTGTAAGCTCTGCTCAGCGTGTCGGCAATGTACATGTGCTTGCCGGGATGGTAAGTAACATCAAGATCATACTTCATTAGTCTGAGAAGCATCTGCTGCAATCTTGGTGAAGCTTTGTGGAGTGGCTTCTTTGTGATCATTTCTAAGGGTTTATGATCTGACTGGACCTTTACAGGTCTGCCATAGATGTAGTGGTTGAATTTCTGGGCAGCAAAACAAATAGCCAAGAGTTCTTTTTCAATTTGGGAGTAATTCTTTTCTGATGCTGTTAAGGATCTTGAGGCATAGGCAATCGGGTGGTTCTCTTGAAGCAAACAAGCTCCTAAACCAGTAGACGAAGCATCACACTGGATCACTGTGTCCTTCAGGACATCAAAGAACTTCAGAACTGGGTTGCTGCTAATCAGTGACTTCAATGTCTCTAAGGCTTTAGACTGTTCATGACTCCATACCCAAGGAGTGTCCTTCTTGAGTAGATCACGAAGCGGTGCGCTTACAGTAGACATGTTCGGAATGAACTGCGCCAGAAAGTTGAGCATGCCCATAATGCGTAATAGTTCCTCTCTGTTTGTGGGGATAGGCATTTTCTGGATAGCTTTCACTTTATCATCTTCTGGTTTGAGGCCATCTTGGCTGATGATGTTGCCTACATAGACAAGTTCACTCAGTTTAAATTTAATTTTGGACTTGTTGAATTTGCAACCATGCTCACGCGCTCTCTGCATGATTTTCTCCAGTGTTTCATCATGTTCTTGCTCTGTGTTGGTGGCGATGATCATGTCATCTGCGATGATGTGCACGTTCGGAATGTCACCAAAGACCTGCTGATTGAGTCTCTGAAGGACTTCACTTGCACTGCAGATACCGAAGGGCATACGTTGGAACGAGTACCTGCCAAAGGGCGTATTGAAAGTGCATAGGTCTGTACTTGCCTCTGAGAGAGCAACTTGCCAATACGAGTCCTTCTGATCCAATACAGTAAAGAGCTTCTTGCCAGCCATCTGGCTGATGACGTCCGCACTCGTTGGGATCATGAAGTGTTCTCTTTTGATCGCCTGGTTCAGGTCTTTCGGGTCTAAGCACAGTCGTAGTGATTTGTCCTTCTTTTCGACAATAACAAGACTGTTGACCCAGTCAGTGGGTTTGGTAGTTTTGCGAACTACTCCAGCCGCTTCCATGTCATTTAGCTTCTGCTTAAGTCTATCGTGAATCGCCAATGGTACCCGTCTTGGCGGGTGGATCTTTGGTAAGATGCCTGGTTTTAACTGAATGTCATATGGTTCTTTGAACATACCTAGGCCACTGAATACATCTGCATTCTCCTGAATGAGAGCTTCCTGAGTGAAGAATTTCTCCTTCACACTGGTAACATGCACAAGTTTCACAAGCTCGAGGTCAGAACATGCTTGTCGACCTAAAATCGGGGGTCCATCGGTAGTGGTTATGAAGAAGTCATACATAGCCGACTTGCCATTCTCTGCTTTACACATTAAGTTCACCTTACCGATGTGGGCAATTGAGTGCTTTCCATAGCCTCTAAGTTGAGCGTTCGACTTTCTCACTGGTATCTGCCTGTACCCGGTGAGTGTTCTGAAGGTGTTTAGTGGAATACAATTTGTGTCGGCTCCAGAGTCAAGTTTCATCCGCAGTGAATCACTCCTTAATTTCACCTCAGCATACCATGCGCTGCAATTGTCATGTTCAAGAGCGTCAATATAAAACGATTCAAAGTCATACTCCTCGTACTCCTCATCAATGGAGTGCATCTGCTGTGCTCCACCACGGCCACGACTGCGACCTCGACTGTAACGACCTCTTGACTGACTGCGGGGTTGGGGAGCGGGAGCGGTACATAGGTTTGCGTAGTGGTTCTTTTTACCACATCTTCCACATGTTCTGCCGTAAGCTGGACAACTTCCTGCTTGATGCTGTAGTCCACATCGTGTACACATATTGCCCTCGTTGGAATTACTATCGAAACTATGGGGCTGTGATCCTGACCATCTACGACGTGGTTCACGACCACTCGGAGGAGGAGGTCTGCTTGAGTAGTGTCTGCTCTGTATGGCATGCATGTCCCTCTCTGGTTCGCTCTGTATGGCGTGCACCTGCTGGTCTGGTTTAATCATATCTAATTCTCTTCTGGAGCACTCAAGTGTGCGCATGCGCTGGATCACTGTCTGTAGGGAGGCATTGCCATCATCTCCCATAACCTTCACCTTGGTATTCGTGTCACTAATCGAGAAAAACAGCTTGTCACGTATCATGTTGTCAATATTTGCGAATTGGCAATTGGTGGCCATTGTACGCAAGTCATTTAAGAAGGCGTCTAATCCTTGGCCTTCAGGGCGAGTGTATTCCCAAAATTGCCCTCTAAGTGCCAACACAGGATTTCTTGCATTGCAATATTCGGTAAATTTATCACATATCACCTTGTAGCTGTTGCTGTCTTCAGTCTCTGTGAATTTAAAGTTGTGGTGCACATCAAAACCAGATTCACCAAGTGCCGAAATTAGCATTGCGATTTTCGTGGTGTCCTCTTCTGCTGTGTGCTTAGCAGCCACAAGATACAGATCGAATCTTTTCAGCCACTTTTTCCAGGCTGCACTGACGTTTGGACCGTCAAAGTTAAATTCCGCCGGTGGCTTGAACACAAAGGCTTCCATGTCCACTGAAATCTGGCCGTTTCTAGTGGTTATTCATTCGTTTTTTGCAAAGATTTCCCAACTTTCTGTCACCATATTACAGACACGAGGTATGGCTTGGGCGGAAGTAGTTTTATTAGCCATCAACATAGAAGAGTTCCACAAACGTAAATATACTAAATAACACCAGAGGTCGACACGAGTCAGTTGACTACCATTACAGGCTAATACATGACAGTAACTTCCTCAAAATTTATCCTACTTCAATAAAACGAAGTACAGAAGCATCCCACTTCTAACCATGTCAAAAACTACTCACTCAGCCACTCTTTTCAGCCGCCGCTGGCCGTTTTTAGCTCTTTTTTTTTTTTTTTTTTTTTTTTTTTTTAAATTGTGCTCAGACCAGATGTCACTCTTATATACGCTCTCACCATATTTGTGTTTCGAGCGGACATTTCTGTCTCAGTCATACCTAACCGTAATTGTGCGTGAAACCTTCTTTATCTTTCAACACATTGTCGCTCTTCTCGGTTCAGGCCGTTTTTAGCTCTGTCATTACAGTGTCAACCAAGGCCTGACAGTTGCTTGCTGTCAGTGCAGTCAGCTGACACTGTCAGTGACACTTATTAAACCTTTCAAGATTGCCAAAAATGGACTTGGCACTTAACTGAATTATTAAAGTGCAATCCACACCTGTACACAAAGATCCCCAAGTGCTGTTTTCCTAATTACAATCAACAAACTTTAATTGGGCCTTTAGAAATTTAGAACCCTATTTAGATGGGGTAGACTTTTAATTAGGACTATTAATCAAAACGCCTACAGACAAAAACACCTATAGATATACTGTGATTTCTGACAATGCAGGAACGGCAATGCAAAAACGCCTACTAATAGATGTCAAAAACGGCTACAGGTCTATTTGATTGATTTGATTTGATTTTATTTAGCCTCCATTGGAGAGAAGTATAATAAAAACAGTAAAGTACATCATAAAAACGAGTGTATAATACGTATAATAATTTAAAAACAGTGCTAAAATGCAGCTAAAACATTATTAACAAATAAAATATCGTGACTGGTATGTAATGCAAATTCCACACTATCTGCAATTCCACATTGAGATCGGAATTTTATCGACCTTTTACATTTAAAGAAGTAAGACTTTTCAGCTAACAATCTTGCAAGAGATAGCTCATACTTATCACAGATACTGATCACAGACGATACAAGATTTTTTCGACTAGAAAAACTACCTTTTAGGATACTACGCAGCAAATATTTATACAGAGAATTTGTTCTTGATGAAGATGTAAACATCGATTTAAAAAGAGACAACTTTTGAATATCAAGACTAGAGCATACTTTATCAATTTTTAGGGCTTGTAACAGTGGTGATGTTTTACATTTAGATTTTATACCCAATGCTGCTTTGAGAAATTTAGATTGAGTCACTTCCACTTTACTCATTATTGTACTGCCCTGATACACACACTCTAGACCATATGTCAGAACTGGGCGGATGGCTGTGGTATAAATATGCCCTATAGTCTCCGGACGGCAGCCCTTCACACAAAGTCCAGCACCTTGAAGGGAGTAGAATGCCCGTCTTGCCGCTTGAATTCTTGCTTCAGCATGACTCCGGTCGTCATTGGCGAGGATGACTCCAAGATGTTTCACCTCCGAGGTCTCACTTAGCTGTTCGTTCTGGAGGAACCATCTTCTGTGAGGGAAGCTGCTTTTCCCAAAGGTCACACAGGAAGTCTTCAAGGGATTGAAGCGTAGACCATGCTGGGTTATGTATTTATCTGCAGCATCAATAAGATGTTGAAGTCCAGATACTGTCAAGCTGCACAAAAGGAGATCATCAGCATAGCAACACAAGTTGTACGTCACATCACCAATAGAAACACCACATTTCATGTCTGACAGTTCTTGGACGAGATCTTGGTATAACAAGTTGAAGATGAAAGGAGAGGACAATCCACCTTGTCTGGTTCCTTTTCTGATGTTAATAGGATCACTAAGTTTTCCTCCCCATCTGATAAACACAACTAAGCGGCTGTACCAATAAATCAGAAGGCGCCAGTATAACATTGGAACCACACCGAGGGCCTTTGAGAACATGATCTATGCCAAAACGGCTAAACCACTTTACAAAAACGCCTACTTTTTTATGGCATATACAGGAACAACTATCAATGGTGTAATCCATTGTCAAAAGTTGAGCAGTTCACAAGTAGGTGTGATTGTGTGAATGAAAAACCAATTAGCTTTAAAAATATAAGACAACCTTTGAAGGGCTAAACAGCAATTATCATTTATATAGATCTGTGTGCCAATGACAATTAGCAATTGAATCAAATATTCAGTGATTCAGCCTATGAACCCCAGCAGTATTGCAATCGTGATTCTGTAGTTGCTAAGCAACTTTTGTGAAATGATGACAGAACAATTGATTTTTAAATTTAAAATAATCTATTAACATTGAAAAAACCACAAATATCGGAAATAGCCGTTTTTGTAGAGTGCAGTTGCCGTTGTTGCAATGACCAATAGCCGTTTTTACACTGTCATGCAAAAGGAAAATTAGCTGTAGGCGTTTTTGATACTGCAAAAAAAAGTGTAGGCGTTATTGTCAGTTGCCGTTTTTGTTAGTAGGCGTTTTGACTGATTACCATTAATAAGGCCCTAATATTAGCTTACTACTACATAATTTATACTTTTCACATATATATCAGTTTACAGAACCATACACCAGCTAGGGGGCTGGGTAGGGACTGCAGCTGCCCCCCCCCCCCCCTCCAGGCATCCACTCTGGGGAGCTCATGAAAAATTTAAATGTCAATTAATCATAATTTAAATTTCAAGAAAAACTGAAAAATCCAAAACCTTGCCATCAGGAAAAACAGCCAAAAATCCTAAACCTTGTCATCAGGAAAAAAAAGTCAAAAATCCAAAATCTTGTCATCAGGATTGTGATTCTGAGGAAGGAGCTCTTATATGGGGCTAATAATAATTGACTACAGAATATTTTGCTTTCCTGAATTGAATAAATACTGATGATACTTGGGAGCCTTAATACCCTTTCTCAAACTTGGAACCATGAAATTTCAATAATGTTTAATTAACCCTCGGCCGGAATTGTTTTGCCTCCTCCCCCCCCCTTCCCCAGACAATCTTATTGTTTCCTTTGGGGGGGGGGCAGCCCCCGCCCCCTCCTCTGGTATGCATATATATATGCCTCCCCATGCGTTAAGGACACTTCTATGGATTGAAACTGCCGTCCAACATAGGCGAACCAGCAAGAGCTGAATTAGAACCCTGGACCCAGCGATTGGCAGCCTAGCATACTACCACTAGACCAACTCTCCCCTAGAACATTACATCATGAACAGGTCATCTGTTCTTCAAGAAATCAACTTTCCCACTAGACCAACACAAGCCTACTTCACAACCAAAGACATTCTGCATTATTCCTGACAAATTCAACACGAGACATAATTGCTTGTAACCATCAAGCTTCGAAATAACACCAGAGGCCTAAAACAGAACTCAGCTGTCCATATCACTTGAATTTCATTGAACTCCTAATTGCTATTTTATACAAAATTGAAAATTTCCTTTACATCACTTGGAGATTTCAAATCACCTCCAAACAAAAAGACAACAGGCATACCTTTATTTCAGATAATGAAAAATATATAACACAACATGGGTGCTTACAAGGACTAATGAATGTTTATTATTCAGAACTACATTGTCCAGAACAAATCACTGAAATAAAAGTTATATAACAATCTTTTAAAAATATGAAATAATTTGTTTCAGAATCACTTTGGCAAATGTATAGCAATAGTGCAATACCCTTTTCACATTTGGACCATCATTGCATCTTATAACCTATTTGTGCCTTGTGGCAGTCTAACTTGCATGATACATTTTCCATGCAATTATTGGAAATATTAAACATCTTTTCTCTATTTACAGAGCAGAAAGTTCTCAAAAACTGATAAAATTTGCTCATGCTGGCCTTTTGGGATTCTAAATGGTCTGAGAAAAATAGACTATTACAAATTAACAGGAAGTGAAAACATTTTAAATGTGAAAATGTCGATTCGCACACCATTTTTCCTTTCTTATCCTCTACCACTGGCATATATTGGTAGGTGAGTGAGTGAGTTTGTGTTTTACGCCAGGTCAGCACCAGTCTGGATGGATGGCTGGATGACTGGACATTTACATTCTGTTATTATGCATGGCTTATTCAAAATAGAACAGGAGGAGGACACGGCAATGAGGCAAAGGATACTTGAAACAGCCGTCTTCAGAATTTATGACTTGTGAGAGTTTTGCCCGAGGGCGTATTGATGGGGATGGGGGAGTACAATTTTTAAAATATATACTTGATTCAACAAATAAACTTTACTTTTTCTAATGCCCTCGTGCACCGATAAAGTCGCAAATCTGTGGATGCAATCGCCAAAGATATACAATATTATTGTGTGGGTTGCTTTGTTTGTTGGATACCAACAATCTTCATGGATCTTAAGAGGGGGGGGGCCCGGGGGGGGGGGGTACTAAAAATATGTGTGAAATGATTGAAATGTGAGGAAGATATAAACTTTTTTGGCAACTTCCGATAAAACTACCCAACCCTAGCTAGTCATCAATTCTGATCAGTCCCTAAGTGTATTTTTGAACTTTCTCAGCTTCACTGGTGGTTTTTCTTGATCATTTTGATCTCTTGGAAGTACGTGTTGGGGTCAACTTGAGGTGTCAACAAAGACAATGCAGGTTAGAGGTGGAAACTGACAGCCGCCCATGTAGTCTGTATCTGTATGGGTACATCCACAGGATTCAATGCTGAATATTGTGGTGGCTTGATAGTGGCATAGTCACAGTATGATAGTGTGAAATATATCGATGCCTTCATGTAGCCTCCGAGTCGGCTGTCGTCCTTCAAAACATCCAGGGCAGGCCTGACTTCGCAGCATTTGGTCATGGAAGCTGAAAGAAGAATTTCAAGAAATGTCCGAGTTGAATGGTGTAAATTCACAAAATTATCAGCAATTGTTTTAACTGGTCACTGGTGCTTAAATGGCTGCGGAGCACTGATCCTGGGGTAACAGGGCTCCAAGACTATTGACAATCATTATTCTGGTTAAGCTGGAGTTACAGCACCTAACAGACGGCGGAGCTGGGGGGGGGGCACTGGGGGCACGCGCCCCCCACTTTTGGGCCCAAAAATACATCAAATGCCCTTTTTTCTCCTAGAAATTACCGTTGACAACGTGCCCGGTGCCCCCCCCCACATTCTATAAAGTCAGGCAACATGATTTAGCCATGCTACAAGTGCAAGGCCCGAATAATGCAGAAATTGACATACCAACATTGTACCTTGGCAGTCTCTCCTCATCACTGAGTCATCAGGGAATCTGAAACCAAATAATTTTTTTTAATTGCTAAAACATTTTCTATTTAATTTCATCTCATATGCACAAGCGGCTATCAACCACATTACCACAAAGACAGCACATAAGTTACGCCTGTGATTTTAATCGCTAAAATTTTTTTGAAGGTGGAAATATTTTTTTACAAATTCAAGGGGCGGACTAGCTTATGTAGTAGAGGGGTCTTTCAGGGGGGGGGCAGCAGTCACACCAACTCACTCGCAGTGGTGTAAATAAGGGGGGCTAGGGGGGGCTAGCCCCCGAAATGGAACTTTTAGCCCCCCCAATAAAATCTTGGGAAAAAAAAAGAAAGAAATGTTCCTTGTATGATACTGGTAGTGTTCAAATGAATAACCAGGGGCCATGAAAAGACCATGTACATGGTTTGCGGTGCACTATGTGTTCTTAATTTTGCAGTTTATACATTTATTAGAAATTGTTATTGTGTGTGCATAGATCAGCAGACATCTAAAATCTTTGGATTTTGGGACGGCTCGCACTTCGATCCTTTGCCTCCGACAACGCTTCTAATCTTTGGGGCTTCAGCCGCCCCAAACTTGCATTTCCAGTGATGCCACTGCTCACTCGATCGGGAAATTTTAACATTTAAAGATCAAATATACATGTAGCCTAATACTCTAACTTTATGAGCGAGGTATCCATTTCTCCTTGCATGAGACAAAAGACATAAAAATAATTAAATGTGTGAACATATAGTACTTAGTGTCGGAAATATATTAAGATTTGCCAAATATCATAAGTTCCAAGAGGGGGGGGGGCAAGGATTGCCAAGGGGGGGGGGGGGGGAGTACTTGCCCCCCTGCCCCAAATTTGCCTAACATTAACAGGCCCTGTCAGGTCATCCCATTTCAGAATGACAAGGAATTTTCCTGCAGATAAATAAATAAATGTACTTTTAATAAATATTACTACATCTATGCCTATCCTCAATAGCAATATGTTGACATGCCTGCACATGAATAAAACCTCAATTGCACTTGAGAATTGCACCTCTCAACTTCAGTTCACATGGTGTGACACTGACACTTCAATACCAATCAGGAACAATAAGCAATCAGGCAATTGACATAATTCAAGCCTCAATTGGCACTTAAAGCTGCTAAATACCACTCACAACCCAGCCATGTCATAATACTGAACTGAGACAGTGCTAAATTAGGCTTAATCTGCAGTAAAACTAACTGCACAGAGCAACAGCGCGGCGGTAAATACAGCCAAAAACGGCGATAATTGATGTTTACTTACTTATGAAATGTTTTTTCACCTTCCCGCAAGGCCTGATTTTGTTGTCACTCGAAGTTCCAGTCAAAATACTCCACATATCTGCTAAATTCAGTGTTTTCAGACAGGTTGATCCATGCTTGTTTACATTGCTGGGCCACTGCTCTCCACGTTGTTGATCTACTATACCACCAGGAGTAGCACATGTTGACTGCAGTGCCACCTGATATCAGCACCTGTTGACTGCACTGCCATCTGATATCAGCACCTGTTGACGGCAGAGCCATCTGGTGTCAGCACGTATTTAGACAATTTCAGCACATGCTGAAAAAAATTCAGCACATAGCACGTGCTGTGTGCTGATATAAAAATACAGCATGTGCTATGTGCTGAATTTTTTTTAGCACATGCTATGTGCTGAATTTGTTTTCGGCACGTGCTGAAATTTCAACACATGCTGGTTACTGCAAGACATGCTGCAGGGCAAAAAAGTGCTATGTGCTATTTTTCAAGAAATTATATACTACTGGAGGATTTAAGTGTGAATCATGATGATGTTATGTCAGATTTATGTTCAAGGTATTAGAGGCCAACCCAGGGCCATAGCCTGCAGGGGGCAAACTGCCCCCCCCCCTAGAATTTGGCAAAAAAAAGGTTCATTTATATATATAAAAAATTGTCCAGGGTTATCCGGGGTTCACATGCCTCCGGAACTGTCTTTGCCCCCCCCCCAGGATTCAGCCCAGCGTCCAGATGATAGTCAGGGGGCAGGAGCTATAGATTTTACCCGCAGGAGAAACTATTTTTTTTCGTGCACAAAGGCAAAGCGATGACAAATGACAAACTGGTTTTTTCAGTGCGAAGGAGCAAGAAAAGTCTTCATTGCAGTTTCAACATTGGGGTAGTGGCTAAATGATGCAGACCAGGACCAGGGCTCTACGCATAGCCTCGGTCTTTAAAATTACAGTACTCACAGCTTGCCACACACCCTGGGTCTATGTACAGAATGTATAATACAGCCTGTACAGGGTTACGGTAGAGATTTTTTTTTTTTTTTTGCTGAACAAACTTTTTTTTCTGTGTCCTGGCGTCTAATGCCCCCCCCCCAAATATCATCTGGTCGGCAGCTTATATTGTTCTCATGTCAAGAACTTGATGAAGTTGAGTGAAATTAATCATCATCCAACTTGATCCAACTTCCAAGCCTTGAACTTGTTGAGGTTGAAATTCAGAGAGCAACATTGTAGTGCTTTTTAAAGTTTTCGGACACTCTTTTGCGATAAATGTAAATCTAAAGCATGCAAATACTTCTCCTAACACTAATACCTGTTTCTGTAGTCATCTTGAAGCAGATTTCATGGCAAAAATACCCGAATTTATGGTTTGTTGATGCCCAAATACACAACTTCTGACTTATTGTTTTGACGCGCAAAAAGACAATCTACCAGACGGCAGCACCTGCAACTCAAGTCCAGCACGTGGCGCCACCACCAACCACGTGGCTTTCTGCAACTGATAGCAAGACCTTTTTGCTCAGTGAGGTCTTTCAGAAGTTTAACCAGAACAAAAAGAGCAAGAGATGAGTCAGATGACCCTTTTGAGATAAATCCTCAAATGAAAATGGTAAGGAGTTGCAGACCTGTGACATTGACTATTATGATATACCACTATTAACACTGATTAAACAATTATTCTCCTTTACCCTGGATGAACTTCAAATTCAATTTTAGCAAATTTAATTTTAATTTATTAGGCCTTTTCATAAATTTAGAACTTTAAGCTGGTTTAATGCTGACAATAGGAATTGTGCCTGATTATCTAGGTGCCTAAATCAGAACGGACAGTCGGCGACACCAAAAACACAGCTCGTATGGACTCTCTGGTTTTGACAAATTCTCAGCAAGTTCTTGCGCTTTTACTACAGCCCCGCAGCTTTTGATTGGCCAAGATATTGCTTGAAACAGGCTAAGTTGACGGGCTTGACGAAGAGCCAACCTAGCTGACAATGCACGTGAAGTTCATGTGATAAACACGAAAATTGGTGAACATGACATAACTGACTTACGTGTTTTTGTTCACGTGAGAAAAACTCCCACATTTTCACGGGATAACCATGTGATGAATGTCACCAGATAATCACTTGTCCATCTTCATGACATATTAAACTAAGAGTAATCACATGTATGTTTTTCTTCATGTGAAAAACTCCCCTACATTTTGATGGGAAACCACATGATGAATGTCACCAGATTATCACGTTGCTATCTTCATGACATAACTGAGAGTTATCACATGTTACTGTTCAAATGGGGAAATTTCCCAACAATTTTCATGGGAGAAAAACATGTGGACCCACGTTGATGTGGACCATCGCCAGGAAATCACATGGTTAAGTGGTGTAGATAACCCCCAGAAAATCACGCGGTTAAGTGCTGAGGATACCCGTCAGAAAATCATGTTGTTAACTGGTGAAGATATACACCAAAAAATCAAGTGGTTAAGTGGTGAAGTTACACACCAGAAAATTACGTGGTTAACTTGTGAAGATGCCCCCCCCAGAAAATCACTTGGTTACCGTAACTGGTGAAGATTTTCACCAGAAAATCACATGGTTAACTGGATATAATATTCACCAGAAAATCACATGGTTAACTGGAGATGATATTCACCAGAAAATCACATGGTTAACTGGAGATGATATTCACCAGAAAATCACATGGTTAACTGGAGATGATATTCACCAGAAAATCACATGGTTAACTGGAGATGATATTCACCAGAAAATCACATGGTTAACTGGTGAAGATATTCACCAGAAAATCACATGGTTAACTGGAGATGATATTCACCAGATAAACACATGGTTAACTAGAGATGATATTCACCAGAAAATCATGTGGTTAACTGGAGATGATATTCACCAGAAAATTGCATGGTTAACTGGTGATGATATTCACCAGGAAATCACATGGTTAACTGGTGAAGATATTCACCAGAAAATCATGTGGTTAACTGGAGATGATATTCACCAGATAAACACATGGTTAACTGGAGATATTCACAAGAAAATCACATGGTTGACTGGAGATGTTATTCACCAGAAAATCACGTGGTTAACTGGTGACGATATTCACCAGAAAATCACATGGTTAACTGGAGATGATATTCACCAGAAAATCACATGGTTAACTGGTGAAGATATTCACCAGAAAATCACATGGTTAACTGGAGATGATATTCACCAGATAAACACATGGTTAACTGGAGATGATATTCACCAGAAAATCACATGGTTAACTGGAGATGATATTCACCAGAAAATCGCATGGTTAACTGGTGAAGATATTCACCAGAAAACCTCACATGGTTAATTGGTGAAGATATTCACCAGAAAATCACATGGTTAACTGGTGAAGATATTCACCAGGAAATCACATGGTTAACTGGTGAAGATATTCACCAAAAAATCATGTGGTTAACTGGTGAAGCTACACACCAGAAAATCACATGTTTAACTGGTAAAGATGCCCCCCAGAAAATCACATGGTTAACTGGTGAAGATATTCACCAGAAAATCACATGGTTAACTGGAGATGAATGATATTCATCAGAAAATCACATGGTTAACTGGAGATGAATGATATTCACCAGAAAATCACATGGTTAACTGATGATGATACCCCCAGATAATCACATGGTTAACTGGTGAAGATATTCACCAGAAAATCACGTGGTACTGGAGATGATATTCACCAGAAAATCACATGGTTAACTGGAGATGATATTCACCAGAAAATCACATGGTTAACTGGTGACAAAATCACATGTAATGGTTAACGTTTGCAAATACATACATATATCAGTTTTCTAGGTTATAACTGAGTGGTAATTACACGTGATATCCATCAGTTAACCACAAATGTTATCTGCTCGGGGTATTCCAAAAAAGGCCATCTCACAGTCATCAAAACAATTAGCTGGTGAAGATATTCACCAGAAAATCATGTGGTTAACTGGTGAAGATATTTACCAGTTAATGTCACATGGTTAACTGGTGAAGATATTCACCAGTTAACCTCACATGGTTAACTGGTGAAGATATTCACCAAAAAATCATGTGGTTAACTGGTGAAGTTACACACCAGAAAATTATGTGTTTAAGATGCCCCCCAGAACATCACATGGTTAACTGGTGAATATATTCTCCAGAAAATCACATGGTTAACTGGTGAAGATACCCCCAGAAAATCACATGGTTAACTGGTGAAGATATTCACCAGAAAATCCCGTGGTACTGGAGATGACATTCACCAGAAAATCACATGGTTAACTGGTGAAGATATTCACCAGAAAATCACGTAGTTAGCTGGTGACAAAATCACATGGTCAACATTTTCAAATACATATCAGTTTTACAGGTCATAACTGAGGGTACTTTCACGTGATAACCATCAGTTAACCACAAATTTTGTCACTTGGGTACATTCCTATTTTAAGGCCATTTCACAGTCATCAAACCTAGATGGGAAAATATATCATACATTTCTTTCACTCTTATCACAAAACCATCGCCGTTCATGTCATGGACATGTATTAGTGCTTTTATGCCAAAAATTCCCTGACTTAAAAAATATTTGCAAAATATTAGTTTCCCTGACTAATTTCAATTTTCTCTGATTTTTCCCCGACCTTGAATTTCCCTGACTTTTCCCCAACCAATGGCAACCCTGAAAAATAGCTGTTGCAATAACAGCTCCTGCACCTTAAACTGCACTACCCAGAGCAAAAAGAAGTATAAAATCAGTACAGCCTCCAGTGAAGTAGTAAAAAATCCCCAGAGCACAAAGGAGCATATTTGAAGTGCTTGAATTACTTAAATTACGCTTCATTTATACTCCCTATATACTCAAATTTGTACTTATAATTTATTAATCATTTCAAAGACATTTGTTTCATTCTTTTATTTCAAAATATTATGCTGGTACATCTGTACATATTTTGTCTGTACATAAATTGCGACCAAGAGGCCTACATTGAGCGTTTAAGTTAAATAGCAATTTTATATATATTGACAATAATATCTTTTATGCACTTTTATAACAGATAGTCTTTATTCAATCATTGGCCTTTGTGAAGTCCTATAAATTTATTTTCAATGTAAATATATTGGCCTAAATCACTGGGTTATATATATATATAATCTCTTCTTTTGGATGCAGGCTGGACCAGGAAAGCATAATTAACTTCTGAATTTCATAGTGTGTCTTATTCAATAACTGTGAGCATCCTCTCTGACAGCAATGCTAACATGAGAGGAGGTAGGGCCCAGAGTTTGCCTCTCCGGCCTTGCTCCATCCGAGCTGTTGACTCCTTGGACTTGTTCATCCCCACTGTCCCAGTCACTGCTGTACTCATCATCATTTAGTCCAACAATCTCAGATTTTGCTTCTTCATTATCCCTTGTTTCAATTAATCGCAGAGCTTTGCCGGCTTTAAGGTCACTTTTTGATACGTCTAACAGTGGAGTGTTTATTGGGGACCCAGCATGTGTTGATTCTGGCAAGCTGGCTCTGCGAACCACTGGAATGGCATCAAAAGTCTCTTTCACATTTCCCAGGTCTTCCGAATATTGTTTCTTTGAAATGAATTTCTTGCGTTTTTCTGAATGGTCCACATACTCATCGCACTGGACCCCAGCATCTTCACTCGCTACGAAATTGGGTGAATAAGTCATTTTGTAGCAAGTCTCCACCATGACATTACGTGTGCTGTTGGCATTTTGCACCGCAGCATCCACCTTTCCAAACCCATCCATTTGAACAGCATGGTCCTTCACACGACTTCTTGGGTACTGGGTGGCAGTGGTCCTCATGGAGAGGGGACATTGGATAGCTATATCCTGAAACAGATTGGATCATAAATTTTTTCAAAGCGATTTCTAAGCGCGTTTGATAACACAATCAAACATCATCATCTGGTCTTGCAATCATTAAATTAAAATATGTAAGATTCAGACTTATAAATTAGTTTTTCCCCACCTGCTTGTATGGAGAACATTGGATTGCCAAGTCACACTTCTCAGCAAATGGCATTATCTGGCAATCACAGGCGACTTCTTTGAACTTCTGTTTGGTGGGATATGTGGGTGGCGTTGACCAGGTTCCCTTTTTCTTTGTTCGTTCTCTTGTTTCTGCCACCCTGGCCTCCTTTCCGTATCTTGTTGGAGGACATAAGCTCGCTGGCAGCTTGGGACCTTTAGCGGTGGGCGTCTGGGATCCAGAATATCTCGCTCTGACGAAGTTGAAGCTCCTGTGGAACTTCTGCCTCCTAGTGGTGACCTTTGACATTGACTCCATCTTCTCCAGTCTCTCCTTGTACTTTATTCGCTGTCTCTCGTAATGGTCCTCATGTTGCTGCCTTCTTGCTAAGGGATCTTCTTGGTCGAGGAAGGTGACCGATCTGCGACGTCTTTCCGTTGAATCTTCTTCACCCTCAACAAACCCAAGGTCATCCTCATAATCATAGTACGACTCTCTGCCTGACATGCTTGGGAGGGTGACACTGCGCTGGGAGTCCATTGAATCCTGTACGTTTATCCGGGCTGTTTCGTTATCATCGTAGTCTCCGTAGTCATCATATTTGTCATCATCATCATTCAGAGTTAACCTGGCCGTTTCAGGAAGTTCTTCTATAATTTCAGGTACTGCGGTCCCTCGTTCTGTCCACATGTTCTCATCTACGACCTCTGCTTCTGGACTGGACGGTGGAGAGCCACAAATATCGATGACTGCCACATCTCCAAGGTCATCTTCACAGGGAGTCGCAATTCGATAGCGAGAAACGTGAGGCAGCGAAGAGGTCGACTGGATTTCAACTGAGACGGAGTCCGTGTCATCATCTACTATCTGTAAGTTGCATCAAACGATATATTTTGAATGTTCAACTTTTAACGTTCGTTTATGTTAATTTTTTAATTTTTAGTTAATAGATGAAAGATTTGCATGAGATAGGCCTAAGCCAATTAGATTACTATAAATGGCCCACATTGGGTGAAGAGGTGAGTGACAGGGCTCAGTGGGTACATTCGTTTCGCTGCTCCAAAGTGCTCCCTGGAGTGGAGCAGTAAGTGTAAAATGCGGACCGGACGTTCTGGCAGCTGGGCAGCCAGTCTGTTGGTTCAAGTCTTGCAAATTACTATTCAGTTCAATTGCAGACCACGTGGACCAACTGGATAACAGGTCCACAGGGGATTTGAAATAAATTATCAGATAAATTTATTAATTAAGGAAAAGAAAACTTAGTAAATTTTTTTTTTCAATAAAATGGTAAATGATTTTAAAGTGGTCTGCTGCGTCCTGCATGGTCTGTAGACTGTATTCAATGAGAATTATTTTTAATTAAAAGACATGCATAAATTTATTTCAATTTATATAAACTTTATTTATAAAATGATTTGTCAGCATCCTGGTCTGAATTTTAGACTGCATTCTGGCCTCCACTTTATTCTGGCCTTTGGTCTGCATTTGGTCCTCACCCTTCATGGTCTGCACAAGGGATGCAAAGGCTGGGAAAGTTTCCGGAAATATTTGAAATTTTCCAGGGAAAATTTCTGGGAATTTATTTGTGTGGGAATATTGGGAATTTTCAAATAAATTGCTTAAATCTTCATATATGTTTGTCACTGGACCTGTTGATAGTGATCATTTGAATGTCTGTCATTATTATTTGATAGCCAGTACGTGGTCTTAAGGTCTTCCTATAGGTCTGGCAACGAGGCTCGAGACTGTTGCAATCCGTTCTTCAGTTGGATATTTCAAAATGATAAGGCATAATTTTGGGATGTTTTTGTGCTTTGTACATTCTCTAAAAATCTAAATCATTGATCTACAAAAGGAAACCTTGTTGTCGTTGAAGTTGTTGATCAAATCAGATATTTTTTGTACATTCCATTCATTCTGGGATAGTGCTAAAGAGATATATTTGGTATTTTAATTGTTGAGATTGACTATTTTCCTCAGCCTTCATGAGACAATGGTCATTGTTAATCCCTTCTGCCAATATTTGCTCTAATGTCCGCATATCTGATCCATTTGACAAATTTATTATGTTTTACTATACCTCCATGAAATATATTTGACTACTGTAAAATCAGTCAATATGTGATATATATATAGGCCTATATTTATGCTGTTGCTTTTTAAAATAGGTGTTTCACAACTGAAGTAACTCTTTGATTTTCTATATAAAAGAAATAATTGATATTAACAATACGCAACATTACGTGTTTGTTTTGCATTATATTTTATATTTTATATATTATCTGTTATGAAAATTAGGCCTAGACGAGGATTCCATAAATTGCCACTATATACTGTATAGGTCCTAGTAAGCTTATATCTAAATCTATTGTTGCTTTCATACAATTTCTAAGCTAGTCTGAGTGGTAGGTTTAATGTTTTTTAGCTTAAATACATAAACAGGAATACATAGAAGAATCAGTGTGATTCCGTCACGATTTAGGTAATTCCGTCACAATGTGATTCCGTAATGATGCTAAGTGATTCCGTCACAGCCAATAGGGTGAGTTTGTAGGACTGTTACTTGCGTTCTGTTTGCTGAAGCAACTTCAATATTAATCTCAAGTAAAATTTAGAAATGTTTTACTTCAACAAAATGAGAATTGTTAAATTAGACTGACTACTTTCAGAGATAATTGATGTCAAAATTTTGACCTCAAATCATGAAATATTTGTGCGTAATTCTGTCACATTTTTACAAAAATTATTTTTACTTGGATAATCTTTTGATATCATAAGAAAACGTGGTTGAACACATCAGGAAGAGTTGTCTTCATTTCTGATTATATGATTCATCATTCTTATCTTTATAGAAAATTTAATATGTGGATATAAAAACAAAAATTCCTAATTTTTGGTGATTCCGTCACAGTATATTTCATATAAATATCTGAATATTTTCAATATTTCTGAATATTCCCGAAAATTCCCATACATTTCCATGGAAAATTTCCCTAACGAAAATTTCCCGAACGAAAATTCTGCATCCCTAGTCTGCACTCTGGTCTGCTAGTCAGCATGCATTCTGGTTTGCATGCATTCTGGTCTGCTTTTTCTTTACTTTTTTCTTTACTTTTTTCTGAACTTTATTCTGAACTTTATTCTGCCCTTTATTCTGCCCTTTATTCTGCAATTTATTCTGCCCTTTATTCTGCAATTTATTCTGCAATATATAATTTATTCTGCAATTTATTCTGCACTCTGGTCTGCACTCTGGTCTGCACTCTGGTCTGCACTCTGGTCTGCACTCTGGTCTGCACTCTGGTCTGCACTCTGGTCTGCACTCTGGTCTGCACTCTGGTCTGCACTCTGGTCTGCACTCTGGTCTGCACTCTGGTCTGCACTCTGGTCTGCACTCTGGTCTGCACTCTGGTCTGCACTCTGGTCTGCACTCTGGTCTGCACTCTGGTCTGCACTCTGGTCTGCACTCTGGTCTGCACTCTGGTCTGCACTCTGGTCTGCACTCTGGTCTGCACTCTGGTCTGCACTCTGGTCTGCACTCTGGTCTGCACTCTGGTCTGCACTCTGGTCTGCACTCTGGTCTGCACTCTGGTCTGCACTCTGGTCTGCACTCTGGTCTGCACTCTGGTCTGCACTCTGGTCTGCACTCTGCAGGGTCTATAAGTTTATTATGCTCACCCAGAAAAAAAAGGACATCTGAAGCGCTCAAATTATTTTCGAACGCTTCAAATGTACTCCTTTTTGCACAGGGTAGTTTTTAATAAAAAAATCAAGTACATTTTTGCATTATTCGCACAAGATTTCTACCAAGGCCTGCTAAGAATTTTGTTTCTCATTGGAGTATTTGATTTTCTATCAAGTTCTGTGATCAAGATAAATGAACAGATTTGACACAATTGAAGCTGCTAAAGATATGACATATTATAAGATTTATTCTAAACAGTTCATTCTAGTCCTTTTTTGAAGATATTATGAAAAACAAAAAAAATATGTCAGATCAAAATTAATGTCTCTTGAATAAAACCAGGTTTAGTCCAGAGCTAGCCGTCAGTTATGCTGAAAAATGGCTTTCAAATGAGCTGGGCTTTCTAAAATGTGGTCTGCCATTTCTGTAGCCTCAGTGGTAGCTTAACTGTGGTCATATTCATCGATTTATTGCTGTTCCGACAGTGACGTGCCGTCCCGTGCCTTCGTCAAGCATTTACAATGGGTACATTCGTTTCGCTGCTCCAAAGTGCTCTTGGAGTGGAGTACTTCACTCCAGATCATTCGATTTGCATTTCCGGGAGTAGATCGGAGCAGTTTGGAGTAGATAGGAAGTGCTCCAAGAAATTGGGATATCCCATGACGTATGATTGTTTACATAAATAAATGGCACTTCAGAAGCTTTGATTTGGTCACTGATTGCATTGTTTTGAAGTGCATTGCTGTAATTCAATTGACTCAATCACGGCAATCAATTGAAAATGCCACATGGTGTCTTGAATTGCCATTGGCAAGGGAATCCTCACAGGAAGGGAACCCCCGAATAGTGACGTTCTTAAGTACTCCTTTTCATTCGATTTGGACCCAACTTGGGAGTAGTTTACTCCGGGAGCAGAAACGTCACTTCCTGGAGTAGATACGTAACTTCCGGAGTAGTTAGAGTAGATCGAATCGAATGTACCCAGCGGCCCCGGAGTAGAAACGTCACTTCCGGAGTAGTTGGAGTAGACCGAATCGAATGTACTCAGTGTCATGTATTTTGGAATTTGGACTGATAAAGACTTAATCATAATGGTAACAGGACAAGCAAGGACCATATGGTAAGAAGATGAGGGATAAGTGCATGCAATGATAAATTGTTGATTAGGATGTTAGCGCTTTAGTTAAACAATGTGATAATATACTTGTTTAGCTAAATTGCAATTGCACTCATTTGAGTTTCTTGATGAACTCAAAGACTAAACAAGTCTGCACCGCAGAATGGCAGGCAAGCCATCAATTTAATTCATACTTGATGGTACATGAATATTTTCCTTTTGTTCTTCAGGAATGTAAATTTCAATCATTACAAGCTATCCAGAATATCTATCAGTTGATTTTCAATGTTTCATTAAGAAAAGTTATATCCTACCTGCAACATTGCAATCTTAAATCACCCAAATAATCCAATAGGTGGTCCTAACTCCAAAGCAATAGATCAGAGAATGATCTGTTTATGGTGTTCTGAAGACGACTCAAACCTTTGAAGGCCCCACCGACTTACTAATTCAATTGCACGGAGGCTTAACAGAGCAAGTGCCAAGTTTTGGCTGCTGATGTTTGGTGTTACTGGATGTTGCTAGGGTCCACCATCTGGTAGGAGCATGATGAGATCTCATGAACACTCCACTTCTGTGAATCATTTATTGCTTGGCTCCTAGGGTTCCCTAGGGTGTTAATCCTCTAGGATTCCTTTATATGGCTACACCTCTTTCAGGGGGCGGACTCCCATGCAAATGAATTTTTGAGAGACTTAGCACCCGGAGTTATCACTTCTTGCAGCTTTAATAACTAATAATGCATCACAGTTGATTGATTTGATTTGATTGTGAACTGTGGGTGATGCAAACCTTTTCAAGATTTTCATCTTCACACAAACATCATTAACCTTCACGGTCGAATGATGGGCTGTTATATAATTTTAGCCATTTATTTATGAGTATTAAATTGCAAAATCAAGAATTTACGCACAAGATACATTCAAAAACTTTATTCATGTAAAATGATGTGAAGTATATGTGTACACAGTATAATGATACATCCTACACTAAAATCCATGACATAGACTATAACAGGATGGTGGTTTGGCAGATATGAGTATATCATGAATTTCACTGATACAAAATTAATACCATATCAATTCAATAAATTCCTACTTAAATAATGACACAAAGCACCAGGATCATTTTCACGGCTAGATCATCCTTCAACATCTCTTCAGGTTATAAATCTTTGAAAATTATGCTAATTACATTCAACTCCCAACAAATGACCAACAATAGCAGGATCTGGCCTTGAAAATGATATTAGCTATCTCTAACATCGCTTGTTAAAAATAAATAACACTTTTCATTTCTCTGACTGCACACAAGACCATTCTACAAATTGCCACACTCATAGTCCTACAATTCTCACTTTTCACATCCTCCATTTCAACCATTCTTAACATTCAAATATGTAATCTTACAGTTTCTAACAACAACTTTTACTTAATTTTAAACTTTAAAAGATTCAGTTAATATCTTTTGAGATCACACAGAGAGATTGTATCAACTTTTCCCTAATTCAATATAATCTAGGTAATTGGATTTGTCTGACAGAATGAGCACAACATTTGTGTTGAAATGGGGGGGGGTCAAATAGAATGATTTAAGTCGGCCTAAACCACCTCAATCTTACCTACAATCAGATGTATGTTCTTTGATTGTCACAAAGTGATTGTTTTTAAATGATTGTCACAAAATTAACACTAAACATGTCTGAAGTCTTTCAGGCACTTCCTCCCACATTGTAGTAAGATCCATTTTTTGTGTAAATTGGACAATGAACCATAAAATATGGAGTACCTCAGAGTCTAATCCACCAGTACTGATTATCATTCATCACTTGTTCAGAAAACCTAGATTGTCCTTCATGAGACAAAGTCTCTTCTTATGGGTATACTCCCAATACAGCCTACATGATTAATGAGTAGGGAAGTCCATTTTTGGCAGATTTCATCTGTGATACATTACAGCCTATTATATAGATGTTACAATTGAATTTGTTTAACTTTTTCTCCATGGTACAAGTGAGTAAAAGACAATGGGAAGACCACGAAACAATAAGAAACATACCATTAAAATTTCAGCCTTATAAACTACATGACTGTATAACTATGGATTAGAACCTGTATTTCGAAACATACTTCTTTGAACTGATTGTGCAACTTTAATACTTGTGAAAATTTATCGATATATATTTATATTGTAAAGTAACATTAATCTTAGCTAATACTGCACTATTCATCAGCCAAGAAGTCAGTACAATACATGGTCCTAATTCATGGAGGGTCTGAGCAACCTAATTCTTGTAATTTTTTTTGCTACCGGTACCATTAAATGCACTCACTTGTATTTTTAATGACCACCATTTAATACATAATCAATATAATATTATGTTTGATTAATCTTACAATACAATATTCATCATTTTCCTGTTTGTGGGAAGTGGATATGGATCAAATTAAGTCCTTCTGTGAAGTAGGTCCATGTACTGTACACGAAATATTAACATCATGGATAATAACATCATGGATAAGCCTGTCAGTGTGAAGTGGTCAAAACAAAATATAAGGAAAAAATAACTTACAATGTCATCCTGGGCGACTGGCGATTACAATGGAAACTGGCTCAGGCAGGTGACTTTGTGGCCAATCTAATAATCTTGTCTCTCTCTCTCTCATTAACCTTACAAAGAGTACACCCTATTATGTTATTCACACAATAAAGAGGCTATCAGATTCCTTTATATTAATGGGAGACTTCTCAGTGGTTGGTGGTGGCGCTACTGTACTAGAGAGTTACTGTGACGTCACCATTGTCACAATGTTGATGTCACAACCGCAACAATGGCACAATTGATGACATCACCATTGTTTACTCACTATCTAATGGTTACCCCTGATGCATTGAAGTCCCCCATTACTATTAGGATGTACGCAACATAGTCTCACAACTCCATTCATCGTAATCATTTCATTCATTCAAACAAGATTATCTTTTTGACTCTCTGAGTCAATAAATTAAGTACCGTGTGCAAGCAATAACATAAAAATATTTTGGAATTACTTCCAATGAAGATATACAGAAACAATTGTGATACAAAGATTGATGCTAAAACGCAACAGATAGCACAAAGCATAGAACCTAGAAAGTGATACTAGCACCAAACCAGTGTTCATTGTACAATGTATTTAACATACAATACATTTTATACAGGTTGTTGTATACTTAGTAACATTTCTAACACAGGTCTGTTACAAAATACAGCTTCTACTTGTGCTAGGAATGGTCAGCAGGTTCATTGGATTGTCCTTGTGGATACTTCAAAAATATTATACGATTTTTGTATCACTGAAACATATTAACATTTTTATGCCGTTAATTACATTGACCACAAAATGAAAGGTTTCATATTCATCCTAAATTAAATGCAAGGGATATTAAATGCAAATATGTATACATACACACATTTACTGATCTTTAAAGAGTGTCATCTAACAGTCTGAAATATTTCATACACATATTTGGCACTTGCATAATATCTCATACTAACATTTTTAGATTAGTTCAACTAATCAAACAAATTATGTCGTAAATTTAAACAAGTGAAAATACTTTTAAGTTAACAACCTATCAACTTTGAAGTTACAACATTAGATTTATCAATACTGACGACAAGAAAACAATACCTCCTATGGAAGAAAATACTATAATTTTTCTAAGTTATTTTGTGTATTATTCTATCGTGCAAAATATAAGAAGTGCAAACTCATCAATTTAAAATTCCTATTATTTTTTTTAATTGCTACGTAGGACATGCTAATCTGAGTGCACACTTATAAGCCAACTCTTGCTGCCCTGTGCCAAGAAACATATTTGAAAACAATTTTTGAGTGAACAATTAACTGCAGCAGCAGCGTTATATCTATAAATATATATAATACTATGTCAGAAGACAAACACATCAACAGAACAATAACATGGATTTGGTACTACGGGTCAGCTCTAATACAGCAGCTACTCCTAAGTTACATAGTTTCATCATAGGGAATTCATGAGGGTTTGACTGTCAGCTTGTTCATCAAAATAAGTTTGGACTGTCTTGATGAAGGATGAAGTACTGGATGAATAGGATGATATTTTATATGTACAACATCATCAAACAATGCGTAACACTCTGAATGCGTAACATTTTGAAGTACATGTAATGAAATGAAATGTTTTTATCACTAATGAGATTTTCTAATGACAATCAGCATGATGAAACCAATGATGAAGACATGAAGTCAATGATGTATGATGATCTTTCAGAAAATGACAGGTTTATGATTATGCAGTGAGTTTGATTTCAGTAGAAAATTATTCCTAAAGTGAAATATATGCTACGTGTCAAGGGTGAAGCGCCACTGTTGGTTGTACGCCGAGTTATCACATTTCTCGGCCGTCAGACCTTTCGTTCGATGCTCGATGCTGTCCAAACACAGGTCAAAGGTCATGTGACGCAACATGCGATTGTTGTTATAGCGCTTCCATTTCTGCAAAGACAAAAAGAAGAGAGACTTGGCACCCAGAGTTATCACTTCTTGCAGCTTTAAAAATATATTTATGTCATTATTATCATTTCTGGTTCAACCATAAAATTGTCAGAAAATTTTGAGGTGCCCAAGCCTAATATTTGGGGCCTTTTAGTGATTAACTATATAAACTGGATAGACTTTTCCAGAATCAAATTTGTGAACTGCTTTCCATTTTGCAAGTCTCAATATTGCTTATAAAGGTTCTGAATTTACTTGGGGGACTCCGGAGAATTTCACTTGAAAAGTAACTAAGTCAATAGAATTCTTACCTGGTAATTGTTTGCATTGCTACACTGGTAGAGTTTGACACTGTTGCCTGCAGTGGTGTCGACTAGCGTCAAGCACATATCGAGGTGCTTTATCTGGTGACTCTTGGTGAGGGCCCATTCCTGAAATTAAATTAAAATAGTTCAATACAACCATCAAATTTAAGTTGACATACAACAATATCAATTTATTATTCTGATCCAAAAATGATTCGGATGAAATTGTATTCATCTAATGCATGCACAGACACTAACCTGATTCCCTCCGGAGTTGTGGCATGTAAACATCCCCACAGTCCCATCAGCAAAATTTCCCAGCGTGTCCATGCACATAGTCCCCTGCTGGATAGCTCCGAACGCTACGTCTTGTCTGTCTGGCACTCTGAAATTAAAGTGATTCAACATATATTTGTTTTGTAAAGTTGAGTCCAAAGTAGAAAGAGTCCAAAATAGAAAGCAATCTTGCGATAAAATGATTGCAATAGGAAAACTTGTCATGTATTGTCACACAGTATTGACTGTTTGTGAAGACAGTTCAAATAGAAAGCCTCACTGCTTTGAAAGTGATTGCAACATACTAGATCAATATCAACAACATCAAATTCACCAAATTGTCAGAAAGCAATGCCACTATTCAGTAAACTTACTTCAACTCGGGGTAGACATGGTCCAGATACCACTTAAATGACTTGCACTGCAGCTTATCTCGGAGTTCTAGCCTTCCTTTGATACTGAAAAGAAAGATGTGGTATTTATGGATAATGGACATCTCTAAAACACCACTCAAGGCAAAATCTATAGATTTGAAAGGCAATCCAATCCTTGATGAATAATTCATAAGAGTTTATCATAGATTGTTTGCCGCCCACTGCAGACAACCTTGACAAATCACACAAGTGTACTGACCTTCCATATGGAACACTCTTTGCAGACGGAACAGCAGCATAATAATACTGTTTGTAATCATCCATCCAGACCTCTGCAGCTCTCCTAGTGTTTCTGTAATAGAAGTTCATTGAATCATTTGAATGACAGGTCATTTCCTGAATGGGACTTTCCAAATTTGAATCTTGCTATGTCAAAGCTTTAGTTCAAAAGACTTCAAGGGATTAACTGTTAAATGCTGGTAGTAAAATGGTTGTTTTTATGTAATATAGCATCACATAAGCTATTTCATAGCTGATCTATAAAATTGTAAATCTTATGGCTCAAATGCAGAGCATGTAAAGACAAATTGAATCAACAAACAATGCCAACAAGATTAAATTGCTCTTACTTGGTGAAAATGTTTCCACTTCCCCCTGGAAATGTGTAAGGATGCTGTTTGCGGAAAACATGCCCAACTCTACTACATGGAATGATCTCTAACGAGCCGTGACATTGCCAAACTCTGAATGATATTTCTGAAAGAGAAAACAATGTAAACAAATGAGACAGTAATTTGTAATTCTTTCTCATGCACGCAGTGACCATAAAACTTGTTAAAGCATGGCTGGAACATTACATGTGAATGAACTCATTAATGATGTTTACATAAACCACATGTGAGACACATAATATGTAATGTATGTTTGTGCTTTATGTCTCAATGATTGTGTTAGATTGTTCTTAATTACACTTAATCGTCCATGTCAGAAGTCTTCCCATATCCATGACATAAGACAAAGAATAAATGCTCACACAAGTTGTAGGGCCCTGTCAGATTCTATGAGGATCTAAATGCAAAACCATAGAGCCATTCATGCCATCTAATACCCAATCAGCTGGAATCTTCGCCATTCATCAGCTGCAAGGTGAAAGGTGACGAGGCACTGTTCAGGGGCATTTGAAATCAATTCCCTGGATTGCTTTCAATCTATAACCATTGATCCAATTCATATATCTTCCTTATCCAAAGCTGAATACAATGATAGGGAGGCTTTTGGAAAGAGCATCCATACATTGATTGCGATCTTCCTGCGGACTCTTTAGTGTCCTTCTACCAAGTCTCCTTATTAATTATCCTAGCCTTGGAACCTTGGAAGTACTTGTGTGTATGCCGAAGTTAAATGATTGGAAAGTACCAGTCCATAAGGGAATATGCCAAAGATTTTGTCAGATATATTGGTCATTACAGGATAATGACACACACATGAGATTATCTATTGAATCAAGAAGTTGCAGCTGCTTATTTCATCCCATCTGGCAAGCAGACATCTCCTCCATGTGAGTCATTACAGGCCATCAAGATTACTGCCATCAACTCATCCAAGTATGAGCAGCTAGGCAATCTAGGCTGCATAGCTGAAGAGGGCATTGGCCTATAATTGTCAGGAGCTAGTGGACCTCACAGAACAGTTAGAGGATGCAGTCTTAGGCAGGCAGGGAGTGGAACATCATGCTATGTTAGTCCACACAGGTCCACTCTGTCTCACAATTGGAGATTCGGGAACACTGTACTTACTCTCTGGGGACTGCTTCCCCACTGAAAGGTCAAATGGTCACGTCAAAGGGTCAGTAAAATGGCCCCTACTAAGCTCTACTAAGCAGTCTTGGCTCTATCAGATGAAAGGTGGAGGACACCACCATTTGATAGCAGCTCAGCTCAGGAGCAGCAAGCTACAGCATGTGTTATTTGTAAGATCTATCTCACTGACTTCCTCCAGTTGACCAGTCCTTGTCACTATTCTCTCCAAGGTTGCTTTGATCACCCTTTGTCACAAGGGCAAGTCACAAGATAGTATTGAAACCTGTCTTCTTCATAAGTCCATGTGATCAGCTACGATTCAGCCTTTGTGGCATCATATTCCATAATGTGCATAAGCAGAAAACTTCCAAAAGATGAGGTTCAAACCATTACAACCCCTTTTTAAAGATAATTGCCCATGAAATCTACCAATAATTAAAACTGGTAAATTCTGTCTCCTTATCTCCTTAATGACCATAAAATGATGCAGTCGCTTTTAAGAGTCTACTAGAAATAAAAGCAACTGACCTTGCATGTCACCGAGCTGCTGTTTAAGTAGCAATAACCTTCTGAAACCCACTTGAAAAGGAGAAGCCATAGGAAACCCAGAACAACATGTTTATAAACATGGAATTCCCAAAGACAAAGATGATGGCTTATCTCCTGTGTGGTCTATTGCCATGTCCATGTTGATAATAAATTTGGTAATTATTATGCAGTATATATCCAACTGCAAACCTTCCATTCAATACATTACATGTTGGTGTAACAGTACTGTGACAGTATATGAAATGCTAGTACATTATAGCTGCTACCAAATTCAGTGCTGATAAGCAGTAATAAATACTGACAGTCGAAGATAAATGCAAACATGTCTGTGACACATTGGAGAGCCATACAATTATACTGAGATTCTGTTTGCCAAGAGACATCAGAAGTTGCTGAATAATAGAAGAGCATTATATTAGGGGGACTTGGCATAGCAGTCGCAGTCCGAGTTGAGCTGGGTATCATTTGTAGATGAGATGGACAAGGGAGGATGGTGGATCAGGAAGGACCATTGATATTCAACAGCAGCCTCAGCCCATTGAGTCCCTTGCGAACTCGTCCCATGTCAGATATGAAAACTGCAGACAGCGCTCTCATCCAATCATAACCAATATCAGAAGCATGCGTCAAGTCCCTTATCTCGCCCAAACACGACGAATTGAATAGACATCTCTCAAATAGTCGTCTGTCAGTCTAGCGCTGTCGGTTCAAGCGTTTTTTGGCAGAAGGGCGCTCTTCAGCTTCCAGGCTGACTAATCTCATCATAAGGGCCCAAATGGAAGCAATCCTGGACTTAAATTGCTTTTAATCTGATTAGGGTTCACATCACCACACCCGGTACATAGTGCCACTTAAAGCCCTTGCCTGTTTCTCAGCCCTCCTCCAACGGACTTATTGACCACCAGCTTTCAACATGCAAGTTTAGCGCTGCACATGGATCTTTGTCATTTGTCATTGTGAATGTGTTGAGTCAATATTTCCCAACAGAGGTTAGTTTGTAGTAATATGGCATGACAGTATTTTCAAAGATATAGGAAGCGTGCTGGTAATATCAAAGTCTCAATTTGTATGCAAAATGCATAACAGAACCAGAATAGCATGTTTGCATTCACTGTATAATAGGTGGTGGTATAAGGCCTTGCAGTGAGGCTCCTTGAAGTATCCCTTGCAATCAATGAAGCCAAGGAGGTTAAATGCTTTCCTGACTACTGGTGCCCTTCACATAGTACAGAGATATATGGCTGCCCATGAATCAAAGCTTACACCCCTGATTGAGGTCCCCCATCCATTCATCTGTATTCAGCCTGTAGCAGCCATGTTCAGTAATACCATGCCTAGCTTCCAATAAAAAACGGTGGCAGAAAAGCTAGGGCCAGAAGTACCCGGAGAGTAGCCGAGTGCTATGGCCATGTCATGCTGTGGTGCAAAAACCCTAGCTAATGGACCAAGGATGCAGGCTCACAGCAATGAATATTGACACACTCAAGTTACACCGCACTGTCAACAACAATGTCATTACCATCACACGCAGCCATTGCTGATATAACGTGACACTGTTGCAGCTCACAACATACTTGTTAATTCCAGACCATTTACAATGTTTCCCAAAGGGAAGCTACATTCGCACCATATTACATGATACACAAATGAACAATAATTCATTCGGATGGAATCAAAGGGACAAATTCGCTCTAAAAGAAGAGCCGGCACAAGACATGCGCTTCTCAGATAGAAGCCAATTACACAGCTTGATAACTTCCAAAATATAGAAAGGGAAGCACACCACATAGGCGAAGGAGGCTGTATCTCACGGGCTGATTAAAACACTTGCTTTTATGTGTATGGATGGAATACGATATTGGCTGTGTGACAAAAGGCTAATTTTACATCAGTGGGAGTAATCAGCAGGATAATCAGCAAGACTGCATCAACTGTACATTAATGAGCATCACTCAAGGCACATGGGACTCTCATCAACATTGTATTCAAAATCGAGATTACATCTAATTGATTCTGCGTCTTCATGTATTGACTCATCGGCTCTCAAAAATACGGACAACTTCGGTGGCAGGCTTTGTCTTTTAATTAAGAAGTCTTCAAAGTTTCACGGTTTAATCAGACAGCATCATTAAAATCTCAGTTTGTGATTTTCGTAAGTTTTCTTTTATTTGCACTTTTAAACTTCCAACCTCATTCAGGATTTCTTCTTTGGAAAAAGCGCTTTTTCCATTTCACAGGAGTGGAATTCTCGAGTTACACAGCCAACTATGGAAATCCCACCATGTTCTTCTAGCGTAATTTTCGATAAAAAGCAAAAGGCAACAAGAACCTACCTAAGTTTTCGCCTCCCCAGACATCCATCATCATGTCATACTTCCCAAGTTTCTCGAAGAATGCCTTGTCAATGACAAACAGTCCGCCAGCAATCATTGGAGTTCTACAACACATAATAACATCGATATATAACACTGCCGATCTATCATAGACTAAATGTAGGATGGAGCGAGGAGTTTGTGGCACTAAAGACTTTCAATATGGAAATGTAGGGCTATTACATGCACACGAAACTTAAGATATGGCCTGAAAGCTTGCTAGATTCGATGACATGGCCATTAGACACTTTACTCTTACCTTATTGGAGCTGTGGGGTTGTCTCTCCTTTTATGAATTTCTTCGCCAGACATGTAATCCCATTTGAAGACGAGATTCCATTCAAAACCTGTCAATGATTTGATTTGAGTGAATATAAATCAATTTCATGCAACTGATACATTAATTTATGAAAATTTGCAGTTCGATTTGAAATAGTTTTAAGGAGACTTTGAATAAGAGAAAATCAATCATAAAGCCATAAAATGTGCACTTCATTTGATTTCAACCATTCTTTTTTGAAAGGCTTTTTGTTCATTAAAAAGTTTGGTTATGAAAAGGACATTTTGTGTATGGTTTCCGAGACAGCTTTGACATTTAATGAAATTACTTGAATTTCAAACTGAACAAATGAACATTGTTCATGTAATCCGTTAAGGTTTTTTGATAGATCAAAATTTGTGCGGTGCTCCCAAGCACGCAATAAAATTCCATCAACCATCTTCACTCTGTCATTCAGATGTGATTGTTGTTGGATTTGGGTTTGAAGTAAGAAAGGCTTTCCAGATCTCTGGACCCTCTGGCTTTGTGCCTTTATTTTGCAGTCAAACATCAGTCATGCTGGGGGAGCTGGGAATCGAAGACGGACGTTTAAAGCCTGACCACAGGCCATTGGACTTCCAGACGGAATAGATGTTGATCAATCAGCTGGTCTAAGATGTCTCGTCTGACTCACTAATTGAATCAGTGACTGACTGTTCCTGCCAGATATGGCTCAACTCCGTCCTGGGAGACTCCTACTCCTTCCAGGAGCCTCCTGTTATAGGCAGCCCAATTATGGCCGAAATAAGCCTACACGTGAGCAGGGAGACTGGTTCATTTCAATATTTGAAAGGAAACCTCAAGGGTGTGCTGCTAAGCCACCCTTACCCGCCAGTGCCCAACACACATGACAAGTAACACAAAAGCCGTGCCACCTACCTCCCTTGAGATTGGCTGATGCTCCCACATATTGGAAATTGTCCATGTTTATGACATCAATGATGGGACTGACCACTCTTGAGGGATCCTGCAAAGGAAAATCGAGAAGGCTAACAAACTGGTCTGTATTTCCTGACATTGCAAGGTTGTTCTATCTGCGCAGTGCGTCCTTCTAAAACGTCCTTGGGAGTTCTTACGCTCTACATATTCTGAGTTAAACTACTAAAACATACTCAACTTATAACATTCATTTATTCACCAGTTTGAAACTACAGTTTACTACATGACATTTATTTGCAAAATCACATATATGATAGAATATAATTCCGACAAGCTTTTGGTTCCTTTCAGAGTCAAAATACATGACATTGAGATTCACATAATTCTGTTACATTCACTTGATCCTTTCTTCTTATATAATGCACACAATAACTCTTTTCACACAGGACATTAAATGGGAGTGATAGGAACCTGAATGAACCCTTTGGGTTTAATAGCTTTAACTACCCTGCTTGAATTTTCGAGCAAATATTGTAACTGGCCAGTCGTGTTTGAGAAGGATAAATATAGATTAATATGGGAAATTTTCAAATCCATGCCCCAGGCTTCTTGTTTGTGCAAGTCTGCATGCATGTAGAATGGTTGTTGATAGGCATGCCACTCGCATGAAACACAAGCCTGTCACAAGCTTTCAGCAAGCAGATGGCTTGGGCATCAAGAATTCCAAGGGTTCTTTTAGTTACAGCTTGGTGTAATTGCTTTATTAATATGCATGGTGCATTAACGAGGTAACTTTTTGATAAATGCTATTTTTCATTCGGAGGGACAGAGATGAGAAAGTTAAAGGAGATAATGGCTTGTGAACATCATAAATTTTGTGAAAAGTTGGTGGAAATTATAACTCATTCACACATAATGCATAACCTACTAATAATAGTCTATGAAGATAAGATTTAAAATCTAAATCAAGTAGCATCAGTTAACTTACCTC
The DNA here is from genome assembly GCA_026936325.1 of Platynereis dumerilii. Lineage (NCBI taxonomy): Eukaryota > Metazoa > Annelida > Polychaeta > Phyllodocida > Nereididae > Platynereis > Platynereis dumerilii. Next base: position 38,293,982 of record JAPTHN010000011.1, on the reverse strand, counting down.
AGCAACCCTTTCCAGCAGTGGTTCCAACCAATGTACATTGCATTCACAATGACTATCAAGGAAAGTGAGCACTGGAGCAGTAGCAGCATCGGCACCTTTTACCCGAGACCTGATTAGACCTGAAAAATATCAAATTATAGCCCTAGTATAAGTACATATCTAAGACATCTTAATGATATACTAAACTGCCAGATGGATAATACATGCATTTTTTTTTTAAAGTATGTATTTCAGAAGCATATGACAGAGAGATAAATGCAGCAGATAATGTAAAATTTACTTGGGAGGAAATTCCACTAATCAAAGTTGAAAGGAATTTTCTTTTCGACAATATCTGAGGCACATTAACAGTTTCACTGCAAACTTGTTCAAAGGCGGGATATGAATCTGGAGCAGGCATGAATGTGCACATCAGTCTTCAACGATATTACGTGGAGGCGCATAAAATAAATTTCCAGTTAGCAGATTGTATTATACATATGGAACATCTAGAGCATCTATATGCCACAGTAATGCGAGAATGATGATCCCCGAGACCGCACGTTCATCATAGCTCCATATATAGCATCAGCAACTACTGATCAACACCGAAAAGCCGCAAAAGGGTATCTATAACACATCATACGCCAAGTGACAAACCAAAGCAATCCTAGCTGCGGCATTGTCTGCCCACTTATAGAGTCATGCTGTAATGCAATCCCCTGAGCAAATATTCATCTGAAGTGACGTTAGTTTCAAACTGCTTCTGAAGGTTCTAAAGGGCAAGTGGAATATTTCTCCGGGAGGAGATGAGACTTCCAACTGCAATAGAGAGTCAACATGACTGCCTTTTGGCAGACCAGCAGTCCATTGGTAAAGCAGACATAGAGGGCCAGACTGGCAAATAGTGTCCGGGGGCAAGTGCAAAGGCAATGCAGGCAACTGATTGGTAGGCTTCGATGTCAGGGAGACATTTCAATTTAACCAACATTGCGCTCCAATGGTTCGACCGAGGGAAAGCCACATTACGAGCCCTGTCAATGCTCCCAGAAATCCTTCCTCAATCAGACGTTAAAGCACCGTAAATATTGCACGGCCCAACACTTCTACAAGGACATGCAAAGAAAGCCAAGGAACAGCCTGCCCACTCAGCCATTCTATTTCAATTACATTTCAGTTGGCATTGATCACAAATCCTAAAGGGTTTTCTTCGAATTGAGTATTAAGACAGCTTAAAAAATATCAATGAATATCGATTGAGTATCTGATTTCAAGGAGTCAAGTTATCAATAATTAATTAAATTTTAATTGACATTGGTTAAAAAACCAGAAATTGAAAACGTGATAGCATTCCACGCTTATGAAGGATGAAGTTTATGGATATCAATTTCATGAAGCTTCACAGCAACTTTTACTCAACCTGTTAGTGGCCATGAAACGCATCATGTAAAAGTGCAGCAAGGAAAAAACGTCAGCCAGGGCTTTATAACCTTTAAGACAGACCACTGGCCAAAGGCAGTAGACAAGCATCAGTTTGACAGAACCTGGATTTTCTACCATATTAAGGAGAGCTAATGAGAGCAGCAGGAGCAGGTGCTGGCTCTGACAAACGCCTTATTTGGAGACCAGCATGACAAACAGTTGGCTGCACCCTTCAGCAGCCTATTGAAAGGCAAATGGACCCAGTGCTGCCTCTTCTTCTTCTTAATGACCATCAGAGATGACCTGAGTGACCATGGAGCGACCGCTGTGACGCCAGTGGTCCCCCATCACAGACAATGGAGGACAGCTCTAGACCGGCCAAATGGGAGATGGCAGCTTGCTACAAGTCTAGTCTAAATCCCTCAAGTTCTCTTATCTCACAGGACTCCACCAAGAACAGCTGGAAATGGATTAACAAGTGAAATAGGCCGAAGTACAGGAAGAATTAACTTACTTTTCATGAGACTCAAGTTTATCTCAAATAAGGCTATACGACAGATAGCACAGCTAGATGGATTCTGCTTCTATTGAACCAAATGGTCAGTCAATGTCAGTCATATCACTAGGGAAGGTGTGCCTTTTCCCTTATCCTTGGGAAAAACACATAACAAATTAATTGATTTTCTGTGTTGTAAAACTCAAAAGCAATGCCATTTTAATGCAACAATTGTGCAGGAGGCTGGAAACTCTAGCAGGAGGTAGAATAGATTCTTGATTGACATCCTTTTGGGTCAATTTTCCGACCTTGCTGCAGCTGCCCGTCCTCAAACATCTTCAAAAGGTGCGTTTCGCAATGAGGAGAACTGCTTGTTGCAGAACAAGCGAATAGGAGTGTCCCTTTGGAGCATCCTCTTTCTGCAGAATAAGCAAGGCTGATGAAGCTGCTCTCCTTAGCTGTGCTCTGCATCCTGTGGCAATATGTTTGCCATGCAAGGCGAGTGCTTGCCCATCCTTCACAAAGGGCCAATCACTGCCTTAACACTTTAGTTAATCCTGGGAGATCTCCACTATCTCCGCAGAATGCGGCTAGTTCTCCGACCATTTCTTTCCTTCCCTCCAATCCGAGACTAACCCGCTACGCCGTTTTTACGATCAATACAGGCCACTTCAGCCAAACACAAGTACTACACATGTTAACTGGCCCATTATCAGCGAGCTTTCTGGAATTCTAAACCGATTCCACATCAACTACCCAGTTCTCTCAATGTTCTGATTCAAACTTGTTCACCATACACAAGTTTGGAGAGTTTTCCAAAAAAAAAGGCAAGAGGCATACATTGGAAAACCCACTTTGCTTTACAATTACATGGACAGACCAATGTCCGGCTACTGGACATTTCAGACCAGTTGACAGAGCAGGGAGCAAACAGACCATCCCCGCGCGGAGAATTCCCAGTGTGTTTGTGCATACTCTAGGAATGGAAGCTATCTCCATTCCGAAAATAGAACTAAAGAGAACTATCATGTTCTAATGTCACAGGTTGTTTTATGGTTCTCCTATTACAGGTTATTTTCTCTCTCATCTCTTTCCATCTATTGGCAAAAGTGTTGCAATAACTGAGATTCCCTTTCACAAAAGACAGGAAGGAAAAAGAAGTCTCCTTTTTCATATTTTCTTTTAATCTGTCATCACCATCTGTCACCATCTGAAAATTGTGCTGAGCCTGGATACTTTTTTTCTTAAAATGACCCTATATCTTACTTTGGCAAACAACACGCAGCTTGAAAGATTTTCCAATTTTGCGAAAGTGCAGAGTGGTGTAAGCAATTTCCCAATCCTTCTTTATGTGTCCTTGATGCAGATTTAATCATTCAATTGATTTTATAAGTAGTCATTCCATAAAATCCTGTGTGGGATTATGGAGATTATGACATATATATATGGACACAGCAGCCTATAATGAATGACCTTGCAACTTTCAAGGGGTCTGGCAATGAGGAGTCTCTTTCCTCAGTTTCCAGGTAATAACTTCAAAAGAAGAAGTCTCCGTTTGCTTACTTCGAAAATTTGTTAATGCATGACTTGGCTTGTTAAGCCGGCAGACTTCATTAGCCTTGAGAGTCAACTTCCATTGCATCCCTGAACAGACAAAGCAGAATGAAAGAAATCAGGAAGACCTTGCAAAGAAGTCTTATCTCCTACGCCCCAACAAGTCAACTGTTTGAAGGAGACTGATAATCAGACATGCAAACGGAACTGTTCTTCACAGAGAATTCACAAGACAAACCACATTTTACTTTTGAAAGTATTCAGTCAGATGAACATCGAAAAGCTTGTAGAACTTAAATTAAGTATGTCTAATTTTCCACATTCCAGATTGACGTAAAGTAAAAATTTGCACAGACAGTCCATAATTTTGTTTCTCTTGAAAATTCCAACAACAACATAAACATGCAGAGGATGCCAACTGGGGTATTTCTAATCAACTATCATAAGAAACAACCAGAAATCCCCAATATGATATATTGAACAGCTTGATGAGCACGACTTGCCGAATGGAGTTACGAAGAGGTTAGGAAGTTGGCATTAGCTGGAGGGAACTTCATTAGGAAGTGTGGAATAGGGTTTGGGTGAGTATGGGATGACCTGCACCTTGCAGCCATGACAGGCTCGACTCAGCAGCCAACAACTGATGCGGCCTAATGATGCAGTCTCAGTAGCTCCAATGACAAATTGGCATCGACGCCAGCCCATGTTTTCCATAAATCAAACATTTCTCTCCTTGACTGCACCCCAGACTGCTCCTCCAGACCAAAGCCACATGCACATGATCTGCTCGGAAGCCATGATGGCAAATTTATGGTGCTGCTGTTAGTCTAGCAAGCAGGAAGGCACATCCTTTTAACTAATGGTTTTTTCCTTCACAAATCTTTTTCTTAAATCCCCTATGTATAGCAAAATGTGGGTATTCTTTTCATATTTTAAGTGCAAGTAAGACATATTCCAAATACGACATATCCTTCATGAAATGACAGTTCCTTGCTTAAACAACCTACTGTTTCCAGGCAATGTCATATATGAAAGCAGTAGAAGAATGGTGAGCTCGAAACTTGGCGATTTATCAATCAATTGTTGAAGGAAACGCCGAAAATTCCATACAAAATGAAGACAGCTTTCGATACTTAGGACTGCAGGTGTAATTTACCCAATCAGCCTGAACAAATGTCACAGACAGGAAAGAAAGAACCAGTGAATATGATTGGAAAAAAAAGTAAAAATTTAAAGAGACAGAGAGGAAAATCAAGTGAAAAAAAAAGAAGATAGAATTAAAAAAAGAATGACTGGCAACCAATTGATCAATTATGTTATTACAAAACTTTGTAGTGAAATAACCTTGATCTGCTCAAACTACCAAAAGGATGTTGGCAACCATGCAAGGATGAAACTAAACGCCATTTAAAAGGGAAGACATATTACGGAGACTAACCTTGTCTTCGGTCGTTGCGCAAAACCTTGACTTTCTGTATTTTGGCCAGTTCCAATCCATCATCAGCTGGAAGAGAAAGGAGAAAATCATTAGTTTCCAAAAATAACAAATCATAGTAAAGAAGCAACAGAACAATCTTAGTAAAGCAACAACGCAACAAAAACCTCCTATGGATGTTACACACAAAGATTTGATTCTCTTTCCGCAGCCACAATTTGCCCACAAGGCGAAGACCTCGCAGCATATATTTCTTTTTTAGGCTGCTTCGGTGGTGCTTACTATCTCAACACTGCACATTGCGACTGGAATACAAGATGTCAAATCCGGGATCAGGGATTCAGAGGTTTACAAATATCTCATCCTTATGCTTAATATTTGATTTTTTAATGCATATTGGTATGGTGTCTTTTCTTGGAAAAGCTGAAGCAACCTTTCCCTTTTTGTTGAGCAATATATGATGTGGTCTGACAGAGTGACATTTCAATATGGTATCTGATACCTCCCAGACAAATCCACTGGATTCATTCAGGTCCCACGAGACAACCTAAGCCAGTTCAGCTGATTAATTGTGGGAAAAGCATAGTCCTAATGCAGATGAAAAATGACTTGTGACATACAAGCTACTCATAATGCACTGCACACCATATGCATTGTCTTTCCATCATACAGTATTAGGGCACAAGACAATAGCTACCTGCTAAGATATTGCTGGCCACCAACCACTTTCCCCTGAGGAAACCAAGTAAGATGCAACCTAACAGTATTACTACAGGGGAACCACAATGCATTAGGGGCAATGTGCCATTAATTCTACAGACTAACAACATAAATGCATAATATAGACCTGCTAAGGGAGAATAGTAGTGGTGGAAAAAGTCATCTTTCAGGATTTTGTATCAAATAGGAAGACATAGAAGCTGCAGTCAGGCTACAAATTGCCAATTGGTTCTTACAGCCACAAGATAATTGACGAAATCATCCTGATGAGCATTTCCATATTCATCTTAGTTAAGACATAACTGTAATGTATGGGGTGATTCCCCGTTAGTAATACATTCAAATTAACATAACTTAGATCATCATCAATATGAATATTTAAGTGAGTGAGGTACTTCTGAAATCCATGAACCATTTGGTTTGCGGAATGAGAAAACAAGAGATGCTTAAAAGACTTGGCAAGACTGCATCCTATAAATATCATTATATTTGGAAACAGCCGTAAGGTACCAATATAGATCCCAATTCAGACACCAGCATCTTGGCTGTTAGTGTCCATAGCGATGCTGGTTGGAAAGAATGTGAAGACTCTAATGATCTCGGTCTATTATACTGTTTGTCCCAAGGGGAAAATGAGTCTAAGTGTGCAAGAGAAGAACAGGGAGAACAACAGGGAGAAGACCACTACAAGGAGGAGGAGTGAGGGATGGGTGGGGAGGCAGAGGCTGACAGTCTGTGACAGCCATCTTCTGCATCATGTCCCTTTCTTCCCAGAGTCCCCCACTTGACATGCAAAGCACTGTCCCCTAGGCCTGGCATCCATCCTCTGACACCATGCAAGGCTGCAGGGGCCAAGACACTGCACACCTTATCCTCCAGTGACATTTCAGCATGCTTAGCCCTCATTACAGTTGACAGCAACAAATCAGCCTGCAGAGAGAATTACCTCACATTGGCTAACTTCGGTATCTGTCAAGGCAACTTTGTGCTAATTTCCTGATACAACGTTTTGGGCCTGACTAAGTCACCAGTTCACAAGCACTGTTGATTCACTTTCAGTTAAATACACAAGATTGAACCTTTGACATTTGACAGTAAAAACATATCTAGCCTAAGTCTGTTGAATTTCACTTCGGTAGCTTCGGGGAATGTCAAGCCTGCTTTAATCCTGTTATCTTTTCGCAATAGTGAAGTTTATTTTCTTTCCGTAAATGACAAAGCTACATGACGCATGCACTTCATTAACACACTCCAACTTGTGTATTTTGCATCAGCTGTTGCTTGGCATACTATGCTTATGTATTCTGGGTTTCAGAATGCAAAGGAAGAAATGGATCATACCTTGCCATGACCCAACATAAATCAGCATCAAGATGCATTTTGTTGATGCAGAAAGACACCAATGTATCATTCTCATCTCTTTGCTCTGTGACAGTACATAACTGCAAAGGACAACTCACACAATGACAATATGAAGGAGTCTTGATGACCTGCACTGACCAAGGTCTATCTGTTTGCAAATCAATAATTAAAAGGTCAAAGGCCAAAATGAAGATTACTGCTCATAAGATCTTCATGATATTTAGCTCCAGCTCAATAATAATACATTCTTAGTGATATTTGTTTTCTGGGTATAGAGTTGTTTTCTTATTGTAGCATTTTTTATATCATTTGAAAGGTTAAAGTATGGTAAAAATAAGACTGCAGAAATAGTTTCTCATATTATATTTATGCCATCTTGGGCTTACATAACAAAGCCTCCCTGCGGTTTAGCTGAGTGTCTTGTCCACCCTCCCAGGTGGATTTGGTGTGTGACAAATGCAAGCAGGCAGGTCACGCAGCCAGCTTTTGCACACTTGCCAACTTTCAGAATATGTGTCTCCCACACACATCTAGCTCATTCTGAGAGCATGAAGTCGGAGGAGGAATAAAAGAGGTTTTCTTTTACACAAAACAAGCAAATGGTGGATTGTCAAATTCAGACAAAATCTGGCAGAGAAGTGCATTGGTCTTTCAACGAAACGACAGAATTGCAGGTCTGCACATCCGATTCTGCTGTGGCAACCCCCAGCACTTATGTCCTCTTAAAAGGTGAGCAATTTGAGGCTGCAGCTCCAAGTGTGACAAATTACCCTTCAACTTGCCAAGCAGAGAACATGACATCACCGTTTTGCCACATCAGTTCGGAGAGCCGAAAAAATCTCCTGAGTTCTTGCATGCAGACATCCAGAAAGATCTTTTTTACTCTTAATGTTGCTGTAAGCGACACAACATTTGATTTCGTCTGCAACAATATTGTGCCTGGAATGTGCCATAAGTGTCAAGAACGTCACCAGATCAATGCGGTGCCCCCTGGTATTCGTTGTTAACGGTGTGCGACAAGGAGAGCACCTAAAGCGCCAAGAGTGACACATCGAAAGGGACACTGAGGGAGAAGAGCAAAGACAAATAAAGGACAATGTGCTGCCTTGATGCGTGACACTGGATGGCTGAGACAACCTTTAAGACGCTTTGCTGCTCAATCCGCTTTGCTATTCATGGCAGTCTAGTGACAAATTGGCACCAATTAACGCTTGATGGCTCAGGCAAGGTGTCCCCTGACCACAAACCCTGCCCTTAGCCCTTCACACCATCCATCAATAGCCCCACTACAGCATCACAAATTATGCTCCACAGGATCATGTTCACATAACGCGGTCATAGATGAAATCCTAGTCCAGATTATGCAGAGCTCCAATCTCTGGAAATATCCATCACCTACAACCCTATCACGAGCTATGGTATTCAATACACCATGACTTCAATATTGGTGCATGTATGGTATACATCGTATACATGTAGTGTTACCATCCTAAACAGGGTTGCAATACCAACCAATAGCAACCACCATCAATGCGGTGGAAGGGCATTATATATAGATGATTCCAGTAAAATAATAGTATAGTAGTGAGTCTCTATTATATAGAGACAAGACTGAACATTTACTTGGATTCCTTAGTTGGTTTCTTCCTACCACAAAGTACAAATTATTACTTTTCTGCAAAAATATTATTACATTAGGGACATTCCATTTAAGCCAATCAAAAGGAATATCAATTGATTCAATTCATTGGAATATTGCACTAGACAGGGTTCAGCCATGCAATTGTGCCGGTGCAGTGCCATGTCCCAACGGCATAGAAATTGCTGCCAATGCCATGATTGTTCACACATCAAAATCCATATCTCTCCGCACGATCCATATATTATGTGCCCTTGCAACAGACCTCATTCTCACTTTCAATATCTAGTCCATCAAGCCGATCCATCACACGGCCAGCCTAGCCATGATACTAGCCAGCAGCTCTGTACAATCTGTAGCTGAACTAACACCACCGAGACAGACTCACAGCTTCAGGCTATAGGCACAAAAAGAGCAATAACTCTTAATAATCGACTGCATCTTAGATCGTGAATTACAATCAACAGCATTTTACGACTCGTGAAGAAGATGCTATAACACCAGAAGCTGAAACAACAGCCAAAGGCACTGAACAGAAAAGACAAGGTATTACAAGCCATTAGACTTCATTCACCTTACTCAAAATGAGTTTCTTCACCTGAGGGCACTTGTCCTGCCTTTTTATGCAACGTAATGATCACAGTGACTACAGTTAAGACAGACCGGTCATCCATCAGCATAAATATCTGAGTTACAGGTGCATAGAAAATGCACAGCTGCACAAACACGACATTCGAGCCCAGATTATGGAAGAGTCTTATAGGTTGGCCTGATGCAACATCGTTGCATATATTCGTCTATGGTCCAATAAAGATGACACTGGTGCTATCTTTGTAATTAGGATTACTTAGGTCTAGTTAGAGCCTGTGGCATGAGATCAAGACTTCTGCAGCAAAAGAGGACGTCACTTTGATGTGTCTGCAGACTCCGCATCCTTGCACTCACACCTACTCAAAAAGTTCTGACAGACTTCTCGACTGTCGTCATATTATAAGGAACTTTTTACCGCTTATGAACGTGCTGGTGAACAGCTCAAGCGATTAATCAGCCAACTTTCACCAACGAAAAAGCGACTTAAAGAGAGCCTGAAAAGAGACTAGAGCGATGTGTAGTCGATTCTGTTTAACAAAAAGAAAAAGTACACAAAACATCAGAAGGAAAGGCAGGAGGGAGAGAGAAAGAGCAAAGCAAATGGACCAATAGGGAGCCAACAGAGGCCCTCTGCAAGCCAAAAGATGCCCTACAGTAGCCCATAGAGGCCGGGTGGCTTTGCGTGCTGCAAATCTGACTTGAATGACTGAGTCAGAATTGATCGACAGGACTGAACATCTTGAAGGCAAAGCAGCAAAGCCTCCTGGTTGCTTAAATCACCATGACACGCAGATGTGGCTGGATGCAAGATAGATGTCCCGTCAGGTGACTTAATACAGTTTGATGCATGCAGCAGCAATAGAGCCCTTCTTTGCCCAGCAGCTCTGTGGACCTAAGTCACCCAATCTGACCCTTGGATGTTGAGGTAATAACTGATTTAAGGCTAGCGGGATGATGATGAAGCAACTTGAAGTTGGCTTAGCAAACATAACAGATCGGCGGATCAGGTGGACAAATGAACAATCAAGGGTCCGTCAAACAACCTAACAAGGATGCTGGTCAGACGCCTCTGCATAAAAGACCTTCCTTTATTAGCAAAGGTAGGTTTGTACAGGAGGGTTGTGAATGAATATTATATTATGATAGCAGAAATGCATAAGACATCAATACAGATCTGCTAGATGCAGTGCAGCTCGAGAGTAAGTGAACCATATGGCAAATGCATCTTTTAAAGCTAGGCCGAAAACCTACGCATGTCAGGCACATGACGATAATCTAGTGGCTGCCCTGCGCAGAGCATGCACACATCAGCAATACGACAGCAAATATTTGTTGTTGTATCATCATTACTGCTGACAGTGTTTCATATAATCACTTTACCTATAGGCCTATAACACAGAATACTTCTGTTAGCCTTACAAGGTTGTTGCATAGCTTAGAAGTCAACCGGATTATCATACAAACGTGACTGAGAATATCAGGGATCTTTTTGTCTGACGCTCCAATTAGTTATGTGGGATATGTGAGATATTGTTGTCTCCTTTTCTACTAATCAGATTCAGGGGGTCTAAATCCCATTCCATTGCCGAAGTCTTAAGTCAAAGTCAAGGGCATACGATCTGAACAAGAAGCAAGGAGGAAGACCACCCCCAAGCACTGTCATTCTAATTCAAAAACCACTGACAAAGGAAGAATAGAAGTAATATAATTTCTCCCAGGGTCAAACTTTGGACCTTTGTTTTTGAAACGCAAATGCTAACTTGTTCGCCTCTAGACCAGCCAATGTATAATTTGAATTTCTTCTATAAAATTTGTCATTTCAGATGGAGAGAGGATTTCCGAATCTAATATTCATCAGACTCGATTCAGAAAGGGTCTTCAAAGATTCCACATGACGCAAAGAGATGAATAATAGGCCAGGAAAACACCACATGAAAGGAAAACAAATGAGGAGGGATACATTTTCGCTCTTTTGGGTTGGTTCAGTGCGGACGAAAACTGATGTGGATTCCACTGAAAGAAGGAAGCACTCACCATAGCAACCGAAGGTGTCTCGGCAACCCTCCACAACCAGAAGCCGCAAGGACCTGGCAACTTGGCAAGTGAGGACAAATACAACCCTGGCAAATCTCTACCAGAAGCCACCATGCAGCCAACCCACTTATTTGTTGCCATTAAACCAACGCATTGCCATTATCCCATATGGATATTGACAACGGTATGAATGGTGAGAAAAAAGTAGATGCCAGTTAATTGTGTTGCGTCCCAGCCCAGGGATTTGCAAACAGCATCAACCTGCATAATTAATAATCCTCTAATCTCCTTTCATCCGAATCAAGCGCTGCAGGCTGCATGTTATTCATCCTTCCAGGACTAAAGTGGATCCCCTTCAAAAGCAAGATTTCTCAGCCACATAAAATGCTTTTAATGCGAACCACCAGGTTCCCATCATTGCAAGATTCCTGCACACCCTAGCACACCTCCTCCTCTCCCAATGGCGATTAAATCTGGCGAAAGCCACAAGCAGAATAGAGCAGATACTTTCCTCTTTTGCCTTTTCAAATTTCCCGAATCCCATCATCCCATTGTATTTTATCTCTGGTGCACTTCAGGCACTACAGTCGGTGCAGCGGCTTCCAATAACAAGTTCTGCTGCCGAAACCCTATGCTGCATCCCCATCTCACCGCATCCAAAAAATGTCCATCAATGTTCATTGTATGTTTAATGAGAATCCAGATCGTTTTCACAAGCCCACTCCCATTTTCAATCCCATGCTGTGCATTCTCCTTGTGTCTCATTTCCCCTTCAATATCCACAGAGTGCAGTTGTGATGAGAGTGTATTACAACAATGGCAACACACAGACAGCATGGCAATCTGAACATACTTCCATGTACTACCATAAGTGGAAGTCATCATAATTCAACTCCAAATGGTAATTAAATTGTTTCATAACACTGTTATGCCTCCCAAAAGGGTAATTCAATACCAACATGGAAAATGCAAAGAGGTTCATGAATTAACTTTTGAGATCTCATCGGGATCATAAATCTTTACTTCAAATTGGTTGATAACAGAAGCATGTCTTATCTAATCATCTATTGGCATTCCTTTGTTATAAAGAATAATGGAGAATTCCCCATTAATTTCTTTTGTCAACATGGAAATGATTCTTTCTGAAATGAGCTGTCATGACATGTCTGCTTCATTTGTCTGGCAGTTCATCTTTCTTATTTTTAATACATTTTCTATTCTTGTGTTGGCCTAATATAATGGGAATGTGAACTGTGTTGAAAAAGTCATACAATTTATATTTATCACATCAGTGAAAAAGTGAAACGCATGGAATTTATACAATATCCAGATGCATCAGCATTTCACAGCACATTCTTCTTGACTGCCAGACAATTGGCAATAAAAAAGACTTGAGACAAAGGCTGGATAGAAGTTTCCTTTTTTTATACCGGTACATGTCAGAAATATATCAATGGATATTAGATCAGGTCACCACATACTGAAGTAACTGGAACTGAGACACAATATGCTCACTGCATGTGAGTCACTTTAACAGTCAGAATATGCAAGAAAACTTAAGTAGTAATAGAAAGCCCTAAAGAATTTCTGGTTTCAAAGATCTTTTTGCAAAAGACCTATAGTCCTATACTCTCAGAATGTTTCCGTTGAGAAAAAGGACACCAAGGCTGAAGATAAGCAATGACCATAGCCCATATAACTGATTACAGGAAAGACTAGTTGAGAAGTTAAGAGAGAGAAACATTTATGCAAAGCAGTCTAGTCTTAGGCTCAATAACCTCTTCAAGGCTATAGATTGGATAGATTGGTGGACTTTTTATTGAGGAATGTTAAAAACAGCAAGTGTTTGCAACCTGACTACAGCAACCTTTGCTCTGGTTCCTTCATTCTCCACTTCACCACTTAGGTTTGTTTGCAATGCCAGTTAGAATGTCTTTTCCAGAGAAGTTGCACTTAGAAGTATTTTCATGGCTTGCAGAAATACAAGCATCACAGACATACATAGTTGAAGGAATACCTTCAAAGATAAAATTGAGAATGGTTAAAGTCTCAGATATTGGGAGTTAATGATTGATTTCTCCAGTTTCCCCCAAGGAATACCCCGAGGAATACATTGGTACACATTTGTAGTGCTACCAAGAGAGGAGTATCTGATTAATTTCACCAACACCACATCATACATCAAATATCACTAAAAAGGTTGACATTACTTAATCTGATCAATGTGCCTCTAGGTCTCCTCTTCCTCATATAGTATTTTCATGGCTTGCAGAAATACAAGCATCACAGACATACATAGTTGAAGGAAAACCTTCCAAGATAAAATTGAGAATGGTTAAAGTCTCAGATATTGGGAGTTAATGATTGATTTCTCCAGTGTTAATGATTGATTTCTCCAGTTTCCCCCAAGGAATACCCCGAGGAATACATTGGTACACATTTGTAGTGCTACCAAGAGAGGAGTATCTACATTAATTTCAACAACACCACGTCATACATCACAAATCACTAAAAAGGTTGACATAACTTAATCTGATGTGCCTCTAGGTCTCCTCTTCCTGACATATAATATTACAACTATATAATTCTGAAAGAAGTCACAAGCCCTATTTCCTTTTCTTTCAGAAGTACTGCGAATCAGTATTAATATTCTTGAGGGCAACAGGACAAATCGCAGTAGACTCCAATATCTGGGACTAAAAACTTCCTGGAACAGCAAAGAGTAACTCAATTCCCACCATCCGCTGACCCCAGGACATTTCTCATTGCATTACAGAGCTGGACGTGGACAAGGTAAATGTTCTGCGGGGGCCACAATCCTGTTACTTTCCAATTTCTGAGCCATCCAAATAGTGGACAATCGGATAAATTCCGTCAACAAGATTAGCAACTAAGCGCCCATAAACCCAAGCTCATTGGAAAATACCACGCAAATGGAGAGCATCTGATTTGCCAAGCAGATTTCAGGTCAGCATTTTAGGAAGACTGAAGAGGATGGCAGAGTCACTATCATTGCATTCCAGTTGGGCTGGAGCCCTTCATCCAGAAAACAAAGCAGGAACCTTCCTGGGATTGCAGACTGCCTTTTGCACCCACTGTGTGTAGTTAAAGTTGTGTCCCACTACCTTGTACAAAGTTGGATACATTCAGAGTTAGCATCATAATAATGAGGATTATAAGGTGGTGGATGATGGAATTTCTTTAAGCTGTAACCTAAAACTGGGTTTGAACTATAATTGATTTGCTTCACAGCACTGGCAACAGACTTATTCAAGAAACAGAGAGGTGAATAATAACTCTTGGCGTTCCGTTCAATAAAATTTTCAGTGGATGTGTCATAAAAGTTTCCTTTGTTCAGTCGATGATACCGCTCAAGAACAGTAGGTTGGCCTATAGCTTGGCAACTTTTCTGAACTTTTTGTTCTTTGTGGGAGTAGACAAATGGACACAGGTTCAAGTTACCGTCAATCCCAAGGGCGATCACTTGACAAGTTTTGTGTCTGGAGGGGACTTGGTGATGGCCAAGGGCGCAAATAAAAAGAGGAAAGCCACAAGAAATGCAGATCAGGTTCAGCGTACGTGCAAAGCAAGGGACAGTGCGGAGCAGCTGAACTTGACACCTCAGGCTTGGCAAGTCTCAGCACAAGTTTCAGCACAAAAGCCAGAAGGAGAGCAACACAACAACTAGCATTACATTGTCGAATGGCACCACCACCAGCATCACCAATGGCACCGGCCGTGGCATCATCGAACCACAACAGCTGGAGGTAACCAAAGTTGCCAGCACATCTCCCACTCTCCTCCTTCTCCTTCCAATCCTCGTTCCACTCCCAGTCCCACTGCATTGCAAATAGTGATTCATGTGGCCATGTTAGAGGGTCGACCAGTCTCACAAACACCAATCAGTACTCCCCACTTCATCTGAGTATTGCTTCTACTTCAACCGACTTCCGAGTCACTCTCAGCAGCCGACCGCAGCTAAATTACCAGCAACCACAGCCAGATTGATTTCGTGCTAAGCAAATTGAAGAGAACAAGGAAAACATTTTTCCCTCCAGGCATGCAACATCTTGTCCATGCAGGAGACACAGTTGGATGCCAAAGTATAAAACATCCCCATTATGATCTCTTGTTCTCTATTCTGTGTCTGGTAGTAAAAGTGCCAGAACAAGGACATGCTAAGGGGAAGCAGAGCAGCTGATAAGGGGGAAATTATGTTGTTCCTTCATCTTTACAAGACAAAGTAATGACCTGACATGCATGCTAGACAAGGTCAGTAATTACCGGTAGCATCCCAAATGGAACTTCATCAGCTCAGAGCCAAAATTCCCTGGCTTTTGGAAACATACTATAAGTCATTTTCACCTTCAAACAATTTAGTCAATACAACAGCATTTGTGTAATTATTTTTGTGACATTAGTTTCCACATTAACAAACTTTATTCATTTGGCATCTCACGGCAAATTGCATCCATTCCCAATGAGCACATTTGAAATTCAATGATGAAACAGTCACAAAATTTTGACAGAAATATGCAGAAGAACCAACATTGCCAAAAATGATGGGATTTCCAAATAACAATTTCAGGAAATTTTGGAGAATATAATGGCATAATCAAGCTGCTGGCAAACAACATGTGACTGGAACCCATCAACAGTAACTGTTGGTTTCATGAATGCTGAAATTAAAACACATCACCCACATTCGCAATTTCCTAATCACTGAAATTGAAAAAGAGAAAGCGGGTACTTACGACTGTCGCTGTAGTCATCGACTAGAATAATTTCTTTCACTAGATGGTCTGGACTTCTATTCAACACACTGAAAAGATAATATTACAGCTTATTCAGACAATGAAATTTGTGACGTAGAAGTGTGGTCTTCACACAACATTTTCAACGAAATTCAATTACCGCTGTAACAAGGGGACAAACTAGATCTATTAAATAACAGACAACCAGGTTCAAAAACAGTTTTTTATCCAATTCTTCTCCGGAAATGTCACTTCCTTCCATCGCATTGCCATATTAAGAATTTAATATTGCGAAAGCAATGTTATTCGGAACAAAATACATCATATAATTTCAGTGGTTGCTTTCTTTCAAGAATAGAGCATAATACTTTGTAGAAAGAGGGTTGGCTAAACTGCTGAAGTTATACTTGGCTTAATGCCCTTCCTTTGCCAAGTCTGGTGCCAAGGGCAGGATGAGGGACCAATATCTAGAGGCTTCAAATTGGACAGGTTAGAGATCCCTGATCTTAGTCCAATGACACCTTCTCCAGAGTTGGCTCAAAATGGATAACCTGGCTTTGACTGGTGGCCGGCTTGTCTTGACCCCTCGCCCACTCATCCATCTATTATTTCAATCAATATCTTACTTACAATATTTGGCAAGTGCTTGTTTAACAACTGAAAGTTAGAGACAACATCATTCACTCAAAAATCTGTCTGCTTAGTCAACATGACATCTAATTAAACTTGAACAGAATTCGCCTAATCTCATTCCTGTAACTAAAGACCAACTGAATAGGACAAAATTTCTCTGTACTGAAATCATGTCACAATGATATTAAATCAAAAGATGATGTTATCTTTTGACAGTCAGACAGACTAATCAAATTAGGTTAGGGAAATGGGCAACCACAATTCATTCAAGAAGAATTTAAACACTGAAATCTAATTGGAAAATCATTCAAAAGCATTGAAATCAGGCAACGGAAGGAAGGTAGTCGTAGTTATGTCCATACAAGTTATCTTTCGCAGAGCAGATAGAAACTGCTGCTGCAGCAAGTTTGTAACACTGAGCAATGCCAGCCATCACTGTGGAAACCTTTTGCACCCAATGTAAAACAGTCCAGAGTCAGTGTTCACAAGCTACTTAACAAAAAAAGTCAGGGCAAAGCAAACTGTGAAACGAGGGATGCAAGCTGCAGCAGAGAGATAGGTGATGCTGAAAGAAAGATAAATGCAGGAGTGGAGGGGAGAGCAGAGGAGGGAGGTGGAGGAGGGATAAGTGGACTGATCAGCGGCCGTGTCCTCTCTCCCCACGGCGCAGCATCCGCCAGACTGATGTCTTCTTCCCCATCAAATAACAACAACAGCCAGTCCCACAGCCAGTCCCACAGCCAGTCCAAGAGCTAGTCCAAAAGCCAGTCGCAGGGTTCCCTCTGAATTTCATTCCATCGAATGCCTGGCATAAGCGCAATCAATGATTCCCATCCTGAGTTTCCAGGGGTTTCGTTCAATTCATGCTAGACCTGTGATTATTGCATTCCCTTCACATGATTTCATTTCATAATACCATCCCAGAGCTCGGGCCCAGACTGTCACTTTCAGTTGCTTTCAGTCAGCCGATACTTCATTTGAAACCAAAAAGACAAAAGCTGACGGAGCAGCAAATAAAGTTTGACACGCCTTCCACTCCGAAAACCTAATTCCAAATCACGTTATGTCATCAGAATCCAACAGTTGTTGAGGAAGGCAAACATAAGTTTTGCTCCCTTTGATAACTCTAGAACAGAATTAAATGTGTTGATTTGCCCCAGATTATATCGCCCAGTTTTAGTTTACACATGTATATGATTTAGCTTATCACACAATACAAAACTGAAAAGTTTTTGGCTTGATATGAATGCTAAATCTCAATATCAATGCCATTCCAATACTGATACCATTGGATATATACGGAGCCATTGCTTCAATCTGACACCGATACTGCTTTTTTCTTGGTGCCGATACCACCAGTCAAATGACCCCAAAAGGTGTCGGTGCATCCTTACTGCTAACTGTCTTTATCAACAACTTCAACTCAACAATTCCCTTAACATTTACAGTAACTACACAAAATCTAATAAAAGTCAACATAGACAAATTAAGATTGAACAACTGGAAAGCGCAACTGCTAAAACACAACTTTTGAGTTCAACACAAACAACACGACACATCCAAACATGTCAATAATCTTCAATTTACACAGATGTAATGTGTTTGAGATAAACAATCTGCTCATATGTCTACAAACCGAACAAATATCAATTTTATCCGAATAAATAATTATTATGGTATGCATAATAGTTTCAAAAAATATTCCTGAAAGCAACAGTTGTCTCTTAAGCACCAAAAGGCTTAGAGGCACTCTAACATATTGCCAATATGCCTATATTGCAGCAGGAGCCAGTGTATCATCTCAGTGCTAAATCCTCCAATCATATTTGTCTTGGCCATGGCTGATAGCATCTTAAATCACAGGGTTAGCTCCCATATTCAAGGGGTAAGTCATTCATGTAAGATATCTCTAAAGCCTCAACACACCCTCGAGCCTTGAATGCAATAATCCTAACAGCTTTTCCTTGTTCATTTTGTAAAATAACAGACCGTGCCGTGGTTTGCTTAGGCGACATTCAATTAACAAAGTTTCAAAGAGATCAAGTAAATGACTCAGAATGCATAAAAGAACAACAAAGCGTTTATGGTAACATCATGTTTACCAACCTGACTACTGTTCGAAGCAGGGCCGACCGTGCTTCGTTATGGAAAGTGATGATAACACTTGTCTGTGGAAGTTCGGGACGCCAGGACTCCCCTTTACATCTGAAAAGACAGAAAACAGTATGTTAACACGGTTGATATGAAATACAATGAATTATGAATATAAGTTCGCTTTGCACCAACATGAAATGTAGACATAAGGCAAGTCAAATGCTTTTACAATATTTCAGAGACTCCATAGAACTATTTTAGACGCTCAACACATTCTTATACTCTTTTAGATAATGAATAATAAAACATGTTGTGGCACCGTTGACATTTAGCAGACCACAATTTGAACCTTCCAACGCCTTGCAATGTACCACATTGTATATACACTGTATATGGTACCACATACGCCATCAATTTATAGGAAGATATTACAAGGTATGATTGCTGGATTCAATCCTAAGGATTCAATCCACGTACACATAACAACTGTATGGAATCCTATGAAGGCATTATGCAATGATTTTCCATTCATCGATCAATACTTCTGTCTCAGATTGCACTTGTAAGTCATTTTAGATTCTGGTACATGGGCAGTTAAGGAGCATAGAAAGTCAGAAGTCCTCCACTTGGGGTGTTCCTGATGCTGCATCAAAGATCAGGACTGCGTTTAACAATGATTCTGTGACAGAGCAGACCACCATTAAGGGCCAGTCTGACGCTGCAAAAAATCCATAGCAAAAAAGGGGGGAAAGAAAAGCCATAGTTGCAGCTGTTAGTGTGAGGACCGAAAGGTCTGATGGAAGAGCATAGTTACAGGAAGCATTGCAACTGGAGGGGAAGACTGTGCACGAATAAAGACAAAACAGACAAGGGAGAAAGGGAAAGGCCTAATGGGCCCTGACAAGAGGCAAAGTGAGCCTGGGCCTAGACGACCTGTTAAGACATCAGAGCAAGGTCTTGCTGGTCACCTGATGAACTGAGGTCATCAATTAGAGGCCATGGCACTGTCATGGCATAGCCTACGCACTTCCACCCAAGGAAGCATTTGCCATGTCACTTCCAGCACAGGAAGCATCCGAGAAGGACCTCAACAGAGAGCCTCAGCAGGACTTTTGCCAAAGACCTTAGCGAAAGACCTTAGCAAAAGACATTGAAAGACCTTTGCGAAGGACCGTATAGCAATGTAGTAGGCATGCACACTGTGCAGAGCTTTCCTGCAGTTCCTGTCAACATCCTGTGACCTCATATCAGATAAGGTCATCAGCACCTAGCCATGCAAAGCCCTGACATGATGCACGCCATGTCCTTCCACAATAGCATTGGCTACAATGGCAGTTCTAGGCAATGCAATGGCCAATGGTCAGTAAAGCTGACATCCAATGTATCTACTTTTATCCAAGGAACTGCCAGGAAGTGTTATAAACAAATCTCTGTGAGACAGGTAGGGTCATAAACTCATAATCTCCTACAAGAAATTTTGACAAAGACAAAAAGACCCAAGACTCGACAGAATCAAACCAGCAGTAGACAGCGGATTTCATAATTTCATAGAACGTCTCGCACAAATACGGTCAAGGAAATATTTATATAAGTGAATGATTTCCAAAATGCTTCTTGTGAAGTCATACAGTGCAAACCTGAGCCTCTGTACTTGCAATGTTACAGTGGATGATCAGCATCCAGTAATTATTAATAAGTAAGGTCACATCCTATATACTTGCCATGCTATCAGCACAAGTCACAGAATGAGTCATGCCACTCACCTACCACTGCTACCAGTGAGGTCACATGCAGGCATTCACTTCTCATTGACAAACTGACCACTCATTTCAATGTAATCAATAGGACCTGTAGTGACATCATTGATGTCTTCAAACAGTCTAATATTATCGCTAGTCCTTCCCCGGCTGTAAATGTATGCTGTAGGCCTTCACAATATTTTTTTGCAGTTTCTGGTTGGAAGTTCTTGGAACATGTTTTCAGATTCACCAACACAACAGAAATGTGATACTAATGCAACTGTTTGCCATTATAAGGAGTTTTTGATGCCTTATATACACTGTGACTGTCTGGAGTCAAGACACTTTTGTCTTTTGATTCCTGTACAATGCTTTTATGAACAGACACAAGTCTCTCATATTACCAACTGCATTAGCAATTATTAATGCCGAGACAAATGTTGCCTGCAGAAAAAGACAATCACTAAAAAAGACAATCACTAAAAGCCTTTGTACGAAATCTCTGAAAAAAAATAGACTTTCCTTGGATGTGCAATATTTAT
Organism: Platynereis dumerilii; assembly: GCA_026936325.1. NCBI lineage: Eukaryota > Metazoa > Annelida > Polychaeta > Phyllodocida > Nereididae > Platynereis > Platynereis dumerilii. The sequence continues at coordinate 38,272,988 of JAPTHN010000011.1, read as the reverse complement.
CGTATATATTCCTATCATCCCCACATAAGAAGTTCTATCTTGAAAAGTGGGAATTTAGTTATATGTCATCAAACCTCTAACACCCTATCCAGACATGCTATCCACACCTCTATCAGTCTATTCACGTCATATAAGTAGTCGTAGTTTTCCCTCCGAACGGGGAGGGACGGGCCAAATATACACATTTACTACTTGCCACAAGCCCACTTACTGATTATTTTATTTTTTTACATCCATGCCATTTACTCCTTTACATACAATATTCACATCCACTTTCACAACATCACATCTGCCCTAACCCAACACCTTCCTTTTCACTGAATGCTTCCCTGCAACTTTTTCCTGTCTTCCATGTCATGCACAGGAAAGTGGGGTGGGGGTTCTTCCTTCCCATAATCTTTTCTACTTTCCCATATCTCATGGGCAATTCTAGTTAGCTTTAAGATGAGATAGACAAGTTTCAGACAACTTCTTTTTCTCATAGTAGACATACTGTTACTCTATATATTACCAATTCTCTAACCATATACAAATATTAGTAAATAAGAGCTTTAATCCTCCAATCAAAATTAATTGCAAACTAGATGCAGCATGAGATAGGGGATGGTTCAACGCATGTAATGCTGTCCCACAGGGACGAAATTGTCGCCCCTATTTCCACATGGGGGGCAACCATTTAATAATCAAGGGAAGGCACATTGGTGGGAAGGGGGTACATTGGTGGGGAGGGGGCACATTGATGGGGAGAGGGCACACTGGTAGGGAGGGGCACATTGGTGGGGAGGGGCACATTGATGGGGAGGGGGCACATTGGTAGGGAGGAGGCACATTGGTGGGGAGGAGGCACATTGGTGGGGAGGGGGCACATTGGCAGGGAGGGGGCACAATGGCAGGGAGGGGGCACATTGGTAGGGAGGGGGCACATTGGCAGGGAGGGGGCACATTGGGAGGGAGGGGGCACATTGGCAGGGAGAGGGCACATTGGTGGGAGGGAGCACAATGGCAGGGAGGGGCACATTGGCGGGAGGGGGCACAAAGGCAATGAGGGGGAACATTGGAAGGGAGGGGGCACATTGGTAGGGAGGGGGCACATTGGTAGGGAGGGGGCACATTGGTAGCGATGGGGCACATTGGTAGGGAAGGGGCACATTGGTAGGGAAGGGGCACATAGGTAAGGGGGGGCACATTGGCAGGGAGAGGGCACATTGGCAGGGGGGGCACATCGGCAGGGAGAGGGCACATTGGCGGGAGGGGCACATGCCAGGGAGGGGCACATTGGCGGGAGGGGGCACATTGGCGGGAGGGGCACATTGGTAGGAGGGGGCACATTGGTAGGGAGGGGGCACATTGGTAGGGAGGGGGCACATTGGTAGGGAGGGGGCACATTGGTAGGGAGGGGGCACATTGGTAGGGAGGGCACATTGGTAGGGAGGGGGCACATTGGTAGCGAGGGGGCACATTGGTAGGGAAGGGGCACATTGGTAAGGAGGGGGCACATTGGCAGGGAGTGGGCACATTGGTGGGGAGGGGCACATTGGCGGGGAGAAGCGCAATGGTAGGGAGGGGGCACATTGGTAGGGATGGGGCACATTGGTAGGGAGGGGGCACATTGGTAGGGAGGGGGCACATTGGTAGGGAAGGGGCACATTGGTAAGGAGGGGGCACATTGGCAGGGAGAGGGCACATTGGCAGGGAGAGGGCACATTGGCAGGGGGCACATTGGCAGGGGGGGCACATTGGCAGGGAGAGGCACATTGGCAGGAGGGGGCACAATGGCAGGGAGGGGGCACATTGGTAGGAGGGGCACATTGGTAGCGAGGGGGCACATTGGTAGGGAGGGGGCACATTGGTAGGGAGGGGGCACATTGGCGGGGAAGGGGACACATTGGTAGGGGGGCACATTGGTGGGGAGGGGGCACATTGGCGGGGAGGGGCACAATGGCCGGGAGGGCACATTGGTAGGAGGGGGCACATTGGTAGCGAGGGGGCACATTGGTAGGGAGGGGCACATTGGTAGGGAGGGGCCCATTGGTAGGGAGGGGGCACATTGGTAGCGAGGGGGCACATTGGTAGGGAAGGGGCACATTGGTAAGGAGGGGGCACATTGGTAAGGAGGGGGCACATTGGCGGGGAGTGGGCACAATGGCAGGGAGGGGGCACATTGGTAGGGAGGGGGCACATTGGTAGGGAGGGGGCACATTGGCGGGGAGGGGGCACATTGGCGGGGAGGGGGCACATTGGTGGGGAGGGGGCACATGTGTGGGGAGAGGGCACATTGGTAAGGAGAGGGCACATTGGTGGGGAGAGGGCACCTAAGGGGAGGGGGGGCACCTAAGGGGAGGGGGGCACCTAAGGGGAGGGGGCAAATGAGTTCTGTGATTGCCATCATTGATTGCCATCATAAGTGAAATAACATTTGAGAGAATGCCCAATGTAATCTTGATGGAGACCTCATTACAAAAATTCTTCCAACCCCCCCCCTATACCCTGTCTGGATCCGCCACTGAAACAGGTGTAAGAACTTAAGTTAACATACATAGAACAAAGTGAAATGACATTTGAGGGAATACCCAATGTAATCTTGACAGAGACCTCATTACAAAATAATAGGCTGGCTGGTGATCTACGACGCACACGTTCACCACAATAGAGCCCCCTATACAGAGTATACAATGCTTTTATGAACAGACACAAGTCTCTCATATTACCAACTGCATTAGCAATTATTAATGCCGAGACAAATGTTGCCTGCAGAAAAAGACAATCACTAAAAAAGACAATCACTAAAAGCCTTTGTACGAAATCTCTGAAAAAAAATAGACTTTCCTTGGATGTGCAATATTTATCGTATATATTCCTATCATCCCCACATAAGAAGTTCTATCTTGAAAAGTGGGAATTTAGTTATATGTCATCAAACCTCTAACACCCTATCCAGACATGCTATCCACACCTCTATCAGTCTATTCACGTCATATAAGTAGTCGTAGTTTTCCCTCCGAACGGGGAGGGACGGGCCAAATATACACATTTACTACTTGCCACAAGCCCACTTACTGATTATTTTATTTTTTTACATCCATGCCATTTACTCCTTTACATACAATATTCACATCCACTTTCACAACATCACATCTGCCCTAACCCAACACCTTCCTTTTCACTGAATGCTTCCCTGCAACTTTTTCCTGTCTTCCATGTCATGCACAGGAAAGTGGGGTGGGGGTTCTTCCTTCCCATAATCTTTTCTACTTTCCCATATCTCATGGGCAATTCTAGTTAGCTTTAAGATGAGATAGACAAGTTTCAGACAACTTCTTTTTCTCATAGTAGACATACTGTTACTCTATATATTACCAATTCTCTAACCATATACAAATATTAGTAAATAAGAGCTTTAATCCTCCAATCAAAATTAATTGCAAACTAGATGCAGCATGAGATAGGGGATGGTTCAACGCATGTAATGCTGTCCCACAGGGACGAAATTGTCGCCCCTATTTCCACATGGGGGGCAACCATTTAATAATCAAGGGAAGGCACATTGGTGGGAAGGGGGTACATTGGTGGGGAGGGGGCACATTGATGGGGAGAGGGCACACTGGTAGGGAGGGGCACATTGGTGGGGAGGGGCACATTGATGGGGAGGGGGCACATTGGTGGGGAGGAGGCACATTGGTGGGGAGGAGGCACATTGGTGGGGAGGGGGCACATTGGCAGGGAGGGGGCACAATGGCAGGGAGGGGGCACATTGGTAGGGAGGGGCACATTGGCAGGGAGGGGGCACATTGGCAGGGAGGGGGCACATTGGCGGGGAGGGGGCACATTGGCAGGGAGGGGGCACATTGGTGGGAGGGAGCACAATGGCAGGGAGGGGCACATTGGCGGGAGGGGGCACAAAGGCAATGAGGGGGCACATTGGAAGGGAGGGGGCACATTGGTAGGGAGGGGGCACATTGGTAGGGAGGGGGCACATTGGTAGGGAGGGGGCACATTGGTAGGGAAGGGGCACATTGGTAGGGAAGGGGCACATAGGTAAGGGGGGGCACATTGGCAGGGAGAGGGCACATTGGCAGGGGGGCACATTGGCAGGGAGAGGGCACATTGGCGGGAGGGGCACATGCCAGGGAGGGGGCACATTGGCGGGAGGGGGCACAATAGCATGGAGGGGGCACAATAGCATGGAGGGGCACATTGGTAGGGAGGGGGCACATTGGTAGGGAGGGGGCACATTGGTAGGGAGGGGGCACATTGGTAGGGAGGGCACATTGGTAGGGAGGGGGCACATTGGTAGCGAGGGGGCACATTGGTAGGGAGGGGCACATTGGAGTGGAGGGGGCACATTGGCAGGGAGTGGGCACATTGGTTGGGAGGGGGCACATTGGCGGGGAGAAGCGCAATGGTAGGGAGGGGGCACATTGGTAGGGATGGGGCACATTGGTGGGGAGGGGGCACATTGGTAGGGAGGGGGCACATTGGTAGGCAAGGGGCACATTGGTAAGGAGGGGCACATTGGCAGGGAGAGGGCACATTGGCAGGGGGGCACATTGGCAGGGGGGGCACATTGGCAGGGAGAGGCACATTGGCGGGAGGGGGCACAATGGCAGGGAGGGGGCACATTGGTAGGAGGGGCACATTGGTAGCGAGGGGGCACATTGGTAGGGAGGGGGCACATTGGTAGGGAGGGGGCACATTGGCGGGGAAGGGGGCACATTGGTAGGGGGCACATTGGTGGGGAGGGGGCACATTGGCGGGGAGGGGCACAATGGCAGGGAGGGGCACATTGGTAGGAGGGGGCACATTGGTAGAGAGGGGGCACATTGGTAGGGAGGGGCACATTGGTAGGGAGGGGCACATTGGAATGGAGGGGCACATTGGTAGGGAGGGGGCACATTGGTAGCGAGGGGGCACATTGGTAGGAAAGGGGCACATTGGTAAGGAGGGGGCACAATGGCAGGGAGGGGGCACATTGGTAGGAGGGGGCACATTGGTAGCGAGGGGGCACATTGGTAGGGAGGGGCACATTGGTAGGGAGGGGCACATTGGCGGGGAGGGGGCACATTGGCGGGGAGGGGGCACATTGGCGGGAGGGGGCACATTGGCGGGAGGGGGCACAATAGCATGGAGGGGCACATTGGTAGGGAGGGGGCACATTGGTAGGGAGGGGGCACATTGGTAGGGAGGGGGCACATTGGTAGGGAGGGCACATTGGTAGGGAGGGGGCACATTGGTAGCGAGGGGGCACATTGGTAGGGAAGGGGCACATTGGTAAGGAGGGGGCACATTGGCAGGGAGTGGGCACATTGGTAGGGAGGGGGCACATTGGCGGGGAGAAGCGCAATGGTAGGGAGGGGGCACATTGGTAGGGAGGGGGCACATTGGTAGGGAGGGGGCACATTGGTAGGCAAGGGGCACATTGGTAAGGAGGGGGCACATTGGCAGGGAGAGGGCACATTGGCAGGGGGGCACATTGGCAGGGGGGGCACATTGGCAGGGGGGGCACATTGGCAGGGAGAGGCACATTGGCGGGAGGGGGCACAATGGCAGGGAGGGGGCACATTGGTAGGAGGGGCACATTGGTAGCGAGGGGGCACATTGGTAGGGAGGGGGCACATTGGTAGGGAGGGGGCACATTGGCGGGGAAGGGGGCACATTGGTAGGGGGCACATTGGTGGGGAGGGGGCACATTGGCGGGGAGGGGCACAATGGCAGGGAGGGGCACATTGGTAGGAGGGGGCACATTGGTAGCGAGGGGGCACATTGGTAGGGAGGGGCACATTGGTAGGGAGGGGCACATTGGTAGGGAGGGGGCACATTGGTAGCGAGGGGGCACATTGGTAGGGAAGGGGCACATTGGTAAGGAGGGGGCACAATGGCAGGGAGGGGGCACATTGGTAGGAGGGGGCACATTGGTAGCGAGGGGGCACATTGGTAGGGAGGGGCACATTGGTAGGGAGGGGCACATTGGCGGGGAGGGGGCACATTGGCGGGGAGGGGGCACATGTGTGGGGAGGGGGCACATGTGTGGGGAGAGGGCACATTGGTTTGGAGAGGGCACAGTGGTGGGGAGAGGGCACCTAAGGGGAGGGGGGGCACCTAAGGGGAGGGGGGCACCAAAGGGAGGGGGCACCTAAGGGGAGGGGGCAAATGAGTTCTGTGATTGCCATCATTGATTGCCATCATAAGTGAAATAACATTTGAGAGAATGCCCAATGTAATCTTGATGGAGACCTTATTACAAAAATTCTTAACCCCCCCCCCCCCCAAATACCCTGTCTGGATCCGCCACTGAAACAGGTGTAAGAACTTAAGTTAACATACATAGAACAAAGTGAAATGACATTTGAGGGAATACCCAATGTAATCTTGACAGAGACCTCATTACAAAATAATAGGCTGGCTGGTGATCTACGACGCACACGTTCACCACAATAGAGCCCCCTATACAGAGTATAGGGGCTCCAACAATGACAGATAATCGGAATTTCAAATCATTACAAGCATAGTTAACATTTTTAAGTTTTGATAGCTTGTGCAAATTTAGGCCAATTTGGAGTAAAAGGCATTTAGGACCTTAGACAGTTCACATTAATTTTAAGCCAGATGCTGTGCCTAGAACGGTTTACAGCTTCTTTTTTTGTCAACCCTGCAGTCCCTTCATATTTCTGCCATACATTAATTTAAATTATCAAGCTGAAATGGGACTTGCTAAATGAAGTGTTCATGTTTGTTACACAGCTTTAAGGCATACACACTTGGTCTATGTCAGCTCTGTCTCTCAAAGAGGCTTTTGAAAAAGTATTCCAGACTTCAATGTAAAAAGACAAGAGTTGCTTATTTGGCAGCATTTCAAAGGAAACTTCCTCAGAAAGGAAGCTTTTGATTTTTGATAACAAACCCTTGTATAGTTGCAGATCCTTATATCTCGTGCAAGACACAAAGAAGCCAATTACAAAACTTCTATCCCCTGTCAGAAAACTGGGAATGTTGTGATCTTGCAGAACATGCTGGTGGCTTCCTTAAAGCATTTGCCATATTCATGTGGATTTAGGATACAAAACAATCTGTCAAATCTTCAATGAGAAAGAAATGAGCTCTAAAACAAACTTGATCAATTGGATGGCTTCAAAGAGATTGTACAATCCATGGTATAAACATGGTATGAAGCCTAAATCCATTCAATTCAATTAAACATTGAACATTAGAGAGACAGGTGTCTCACTCCAATATTTCCATATATATCCTGTTTTTCAATCAAGAAAATTACAAGATGAAAGGTGCAAAAACATCTGTCCAAAATTTGTAAATTGTGTAATTACACCTGACTCTTGCATTTTGTACACAAAAAACTGCAAATATGTCATCAGTTTTTGTGCAAACAGGTGGTCAGAACATGATGATGGAGAAGTGTTTTCATGCGGGCCACATTTTAGGCACAGCCCATGATAATGCAACGTTTATGTTAGGAAACGTCTGTTATGGAAAAACATTTGTGGAAAAACAATTCATAAGTCAACTGTTTGTTTGTCATATTGACATTGTTTTTAATGGTGATTATTACATAGTCAACCAAACGATAGAGACAGAGACAGACCTATGCAATGCTGCCTGCACTCTAAGCCTGGTGGACACATGACATGTCTGTTTGGTGTTCTGAACTGCTTGCCGGTGTCCAGCAGATGATCTGAGTGAAACATGACATGTTCTTGATTCATTTTAAGCTGATCACTCAGCAGTCATGGTTCAGCGAATCTTTGTCAGATCATTTGGTGCACTAAACAGACTACTAAGATTTGAATGACAGTGTTCTCTTAAGCAAATGAAGCAATTTAAGGGCCATCTCTTCAGTCATGTATTATGTCTAGCAACAAGCTATAAATTGGGACACATCTATTCTACTGTCATTTGGGCTGTCATCAGCCAAGAAGCAACTGAAGAATTGGTAAGTTTTCTTTTACATAATTTTTGATCGAATTAGCAATATAGCTGACCTTTAGGCCTAGCTCAAATTGAATCCTTTTAAGATTGACAAACTCTTGTTGAAACATGTTTATTGAAAAATGTTTGATTGTCAATGTGATTTTCATTTTGGTATGTGTAATAGTAATATTTACATATTCTTACTCTGTGATTCAAATGGCAAAGCTGTGCTATTTTTAAAAAGCTGTAGAATGCACTTCCATGTACGATTCTGGGCCATACACTATACAGTTGTGCCTGAAAGTATCTTAACCACCACCAGTTTTGCTATTAGCAGAAGAATAAAACTTGTCTAAAGAAATGTTTTTTTTCTGTTACATAACCGTCATCTCTTTCTCTCCCTCTCGCAACTTTACAATGTACATGAAATAACATGATAGATTAACAAAAACGAGGTTCAGGCAAAGCATAAAAACATCACATTTCTGCCAATGCTTGAACTTGTAATCTGCAAAATTTACTTAATTTAAATGCAAGCATGAGAATCATTTTGTAGGTTTTCGATTTCTGTTATCTAAATTCTTCGAAGACCTAATAAAATTCAAAATCAGACTTCGACAAGTTGAGGCATAAGTGAAATGTGTTTTCCTCCATACTGGCTTCATATATATTCCTTTTAACTGCTTGCCAATTTATAGAATTTATTGCGAAGACAACGTCACAAATATCTGCAATTCTTCCATGGCCAGCAGAAAATATAGCAAGATATGAATTTCTGATTAGTTGCAAAATTTTTAGGCACAACTGTACACACTTAACTTTAAACATTGATATTCAGCCAAGTGGCCTAAATAGCATTGTCTGAATTTTAGCGGTACCTTCTGTTTACTAATAGTTGTCTATCTCTTTTATCAATCAGAGTCAACTGCAAACACTTCCTTCCATCAAGAAAGCGGAGAAAGCTACAGGATTTGCACCAAGGAAAGGGTGGTTTCTCCCAGGCAGTCATACAAGCACAGCATGCAGGTATTGAATTTTAAACATTTTTATTGACTGTTATACTTTACTTGTCGTTCTTGTGCAGATAAATTATGTGGACAACTGCAAAAGTCATTATTTGTATAAATTATCATACATTTGAAGCCAAGTAGCGCTTCATTTTCCCTATATTTTGATTCCTGAAGCCATATATAAAGCACTATACATTTTGTTGAAAAATTCATACAAAATCTCCAGCCAGCAAGCATCGAATGGTCATTTAAAAAATCAATTTTATAAAAACACTAAGAACAAAGAAATATTTTTTAATGTTTTTTTTAATGTTAGTGTATTTGCTGGGCATTTTTTTGCCGTGACCGCTGAGAGGCCTGAATTATACAGTGCAAACCTCTGTATTCATAATTTAAAAAAAAAGTTGTGTAATGTGTATGAAGAAAAGTTGTTTTTCAAAGAAGTTCTCTTCAACTAATTGCAAATATGGACATTTTAATTGGGCTTCATTTAATGAAGATTTATTTTTATAATTTCAGGACAATGCCAACCAAGGAAGTGAAGCAAACCTGAGTGCAACACCGTTGATCCCACCACAAATTCCACATTTTCATCAAGGTGACTTCATGACATCATCACAGGCATGTTCCTTTTTGTGGATGGCATAACGTTTTATAGGAAGACAATTAAGGCTCGAGGCGTTATTTCAGGGTTGCCATATCTGATTGGACTATACTATGTTCTTGATTTATAATATCCCATGATCTTTGCAGCGATGCAATGGCATGTTGCAAACCACCGTTTTGGCTTTGGATAAACCCTATAGACTGACTACTCCAAATGAGTGCAAAGTGATGATGAAAGAGCCTTGTAAGGTAATGGATCAATCGGATTCTTGAATACAATTTATTATTTACAACCCACCAGATAAAGCTATTCAAAATATTGCAATTTAAAAAAATAGTTGTGTTTACATGTACAATAACATTTAGAACTGTTAAAATGGACTTGATGACAATTTATGTGAAAGCAAAAACTGGAAGCTTGCAAAGGACTGTCTTGAAGAGGGCCAAATAATTTTACATCCAGATCATTCAGTAGAACTATATAGAAGATAATTAACAATTCTGAAGTGTATTAGAGAAAACCAGCAAATATTCCATTTAACGTTATCTTTGCCTGATCTGGTAAAGTGAATTGGGCAGTTGAATGTTTCAATAGGCCAGAAGAGAAAAATATATAATTTAGTTCCTGTTTAAGTCAGTATAACATTGACTAATACTGCATGTTTTTGATGGATTTATAACTTATGAATTGAAACCAGCATGTGTAAAAAGTGTGTAAGGCTTCATATAGTTTTCGCTCATTAAAATAAATATGTCAGACTATGAATATAATGTTGATTTTGCTCCACATCAATTTAATTGTATTGGAATTTATTGTTTGAATAGATTAAGTCTTTGATTATCTCAGTGAATTGCATGTTATGTTTTGTTCTATCTGCTACATTTCAGAACACTGGCATTCACACTGGATGCCTAGCACACCCTTTTAGTGTTCTCAAACTGTTACAAGTGCCAGAACATGTCAGGGTGTTTGAAACAGAACACATTCCTGGTGATCTCGACATTGAACATTTAACGTTCTGCCATGATCACCAGATGTTCTAGTTTGAGACTGGACATGTTCTAAGGTTAAGAATGTCACTGTTCTATGACAAGAATATCAGTGTTCTATGACAAGAACGCCAGTGGTCTATGACAAGACTGCCTATGTTCTGCAATGAGACTACCAGCATTCTACTTTGAGATTGTTACTGTTCTGCAGTGAGATTGGTGCAGTTCTTAAATAAGGCTGTCGCTGTTCTAAATGAGTGTTCTACATGAAGAACCCTGGTGATCTACAAACAGAACATGAGTATTCTAAGTGATCCCAGAACACATATGACACGTTCTCAAACTGTTACAGATATGTGTTCTCAATGGTGTTCATACTAGAACACTTGGTCTTAGAGTGTGTAAGTGAAACGGGTGATGTTTCGGCATTGGGCCAGTACGAACCATCCTCAACCAAACTGCTTGTGGAAGCAAGGAAACTCATCCGATTACAAGAAAAGATATGGGGTCTTATTGGCCAGTATTTGAGACATGTGGGAAACAAATCGCTGGCAATTTTCTCAGCTATACTCAGAGTTAGGTAATATTATATTGGTCAAAGCCTTCGATTTATAAGTGAAATACTTGGCCGGTGTTATTTACATCAATGAGAAGGGGGGCTCGCTTACTTACCAAAAGATTTTGGCCCATATGTTACTGTAGAGCAAAAAAAAACTGCCAGCTGTGCCTTTTAAAAATATTGGCCTTTATGACCCCATATATGTTTTCGTCTCATCAGATGAGCATCTTGCTTCCACAAGCAGTTTAGTTGAGGATGTTTAGCATTCACTACTTATGTTGCACCTTTGTAACAACAACTCCGGGAGTGGGATTCTAACCTGGGTCCCCAGAGCAGAAGGCAGGGGCACTATCCAAGATTCCATATACATCAAAAGTCACTCTGCGTTACCCTAGTAACTTTCAGAGGATAACCGAGTTGCGGGTGCATTACAATATATATATAATCTTTTATTGACATTCTCATATCATCACAGATACAAATGTCATCAAAAATAAAATAAAACACAATGCAAACAAGAGGACTACATCACTACATCTATTCTAAAAGCTAATTAATTGTAATTTTACAGAGGCAAATTTACTTAAGTTGGTGTACAAAAAGTTTCGCACAATCATACTATTGTATATTCAGAAATCCATAGATTTCTTAATATTAAATCTTAAATCATCATATTTATAACTACTTAATAGGCTGGTCTCAGTCAAAATTCATTACAATGTAATCTAATTTGGATGAGATTGTCAGCCTGAGTCACACACAATGTCAATGACAGTGTATATCAGATCAGACATGATTCACACGAATCCAGTTCATCTGATAGAAAAAGACAGACATTGAGACAAGAGGGAGAGACAAGAGAAGCTTTATCACCTCCAAAAATGGAAAGGATAACTGTCAGGGAACTGCAAATACCCTGTCAGAAAAGATTACACACTGCTGTGATGAAGGCTTATTGTACTCAAGCTACCTTGTGAAATGTCTGTGGACTCTGTACTGAAATTGTCTTGCAGTTGTACAGCAGCATGTATTATCTGCAGAATCATGTCAAAATACAATTTCATTCTGCACGTTCTTTTAAGTTACAATGAAGCATTTGACTTAATTCTTAGTCAGATGTCAGTGTAACTGGGATGAATTTTATGTAAATGCTCCTGGGCATCGCCAGTTAAACATTAGGCCTATTAATTCTGGTTAAGCCTGAAGACCAACAAATTATGTAGGTCTAAAGGCTTAAGTGTGCATCGATTGTCAATTTAAATATGCAATTAATACATATAGTATTTTATATGAAAGTCATTTCTATACTCTGAGCTTAAAATTTGGTTAAATGGACAGATTTGATACAGAAATACTTTGGTAGTACTTCAGTGCTAACACACGTCACCCTATCATCTGCCCTGAAGTCATCAGGCTCCTGCTTTGCATAGTTGCCTGTGAAATGGGAAAGGGAAAGCTTTGAAACTGTCTCAAACATCTAACTACACCAATCAGCAATGCAAATTTACACTTGAGACACAAAACTTCCAGACTTTGGTCCTGTCTTGGGAGTTAGGCAACAGACTTGCCCAAGAAAAAACACTTGTCAAGCAAGTTAGAAGCAATCCTGTCCTACACTTCGGAATTGGAAGGTGTGACAAACTGGCGAGACCAAAAGAACTGAGAGAAAACCATGGCTCTAATGCAAACTAAAATACTATTTTTAGCCATAAGTCGAATAAACTGCTTAAAATAACCAAGGGAATACCTCAGAGGACATAGATATGTGCAAAACGTATAATGCAATGGCATAATGAACTAACTCATAGCCATTGAGAGGAAGCATAAAAGCACTTTACAAATTTATTACAACTGCGCAATGGAATTTTCTGGGAAAAACTGTATTTCCCATGAATGAGATTGTACTTGTACATGATGTAGTACTAGCATACTTGGCTGAATTCAGCATGGCATATCAGCTGCAAAGTGTGTACAAAATGTAACCCAGTCTCCCATAGGTTGTCAAAATGTCACCTCCAAATGATGTGTTGTTAGCTTGGTAATACCGAGTGTGTATCAGCTTACCCTTGGCTAAATGGGCAAATACTTGGTGCAGCAAAATATGAATGGGAAGTGACATCAGAGGCGGTTGGTATCAGCACCTGCACACGATCACAAGTCACAGGTCTTTGTTGGGCTGTCCCCAGCATGGTATTGGTACGCACAATGGTGCAGTGCATGGATGTGAAAGCTTTTGTATAGCCACAAATAAAATAGCTGTCAGACCAACAGTAAAAATGAAGCTTCTCTCAGGCTTCTCACTGTAAGAGTGACCAAGCCGCAACCTTAATGCATCCTAGTTTCCTGGCTCGCCATACACCACACCATACATCAGTAGGGTCACAGCATCATGTGGCATGCTTGGTTGACCTGATCCAGGATGATGCAGCATCACATATCTCCAGCAGGTCTTTCACAGGTCTTTCACAGCCTCACAGGTCTCTGTGATGTCTTCATAAGTCTCACGTCCTCCCCAGAGAACAGCTGAATTATGCAGATATTAATAGGTCAAGTCACCACACTGGTCTCCACAGTGCATCCTCTGACTTCTTAATATAAGATCCCCCACAGAGTATTCCCTGGGAAGCTTGCGACTGCTGTTTTAAATTATTCATCTTAAATCATAACATCAGACAGCATGCATTTAATATCTGAGAGGTTCTCACTTCATAAATTTATAACAAGGGATTAATAACGTTTTCCAAAAAGGTCATCTTGAAGCAGCTTGACAACAGAATGTACCGACTACCAGAGGGTGTCCCTTCTCAAATAGCTTTTACAAAATCATAAGCCAGGAGGCATCTGATCTCAGAAGACAGTTTGCCGCTTCAAGAATCAATCTCTAACATAATTTTATATTCCACGCTTGTAGTGTCATTCACTATAGTCAGAGATTATGTGGTTATCACCAGAATGACTGGCAAATGTATTCTGGTAAAACCATGAGATATGGACTAAGAGTGAGAGTCTACGACACAGGGCACCAACAAAAGCTACCAAATAAACGTCTGTCTCTGATCTTGAAAAGGTCATGTGTTTCTGACATATAGCTCAGAACTTTTCTTTCATTGGTCGTAATCACATAATAACGAAATGTTGCCACATTAGGAGAAAAAGGCAGTTGAGGCTGGATGGATGCATCTCTTTGAGATATTGTCATTCTCTTTATAAATTTAAACCAAGATTTTGAGTTTATACCGCCTCGATGCTCGGCATCCGAAATACATCTATGCATTTATGGGACTCAGGCAATTAGTTAGGGAACAACACAAACATATTTTCTATGGTATATCAAGTGTGAAGCTGAAATCAGTCAGTGAAAAATCCAGTATCCCATAGATTGTGACAATTTTGCCTCCAAATGATGTGTTGTTGTTTTAGGTATATTTTACAAATACTTGGTGCATGAAATAGCAACCCTAGAGATGGATGGTATCAGCACCTGCACAGTGCACACGTTCAAAAGTCACAGGTCTTTGTTCGACTGTCCTCAGAATGGTGAACACAATTGTGCAAATAGCTGTCAAACCAACAGTAAGAAGCATAAAGCTTCTCATCTTAAGATGTCACCAAGCCGCAACCTTAATACATCCAAGTTTCCTTGCTCACTATACATCAAACCACACCACATCAGCTGGGTCACAGCATCCAGCGGCATCCTTGGCTGATCCCATCCAAGATGATGCAGTTTATAGCAGGTCTCTCAGACTCTCACAGATCTCTAGCAGGTCTTTCACAGGTCTTTCACAGGTCTTTCACAGGTCTCTGTGATGTCTTCATAAGTCTCACGTCCTCCCCAGAGAACAGCTGAATGATGCAGATATTAATAGGTCAAGTCACTACACTGGTCTCCACAGTGCATCCTCTGACTTCTTAATATAAGATCCCCCACAGAGTATTCCCTAAGAAGCTTGCTACTGTCTAACTTATTCATCTCAGATCATAACATCAGACAGCATGCATTTATAGATCAGCCTACGTCCTAGAGGTTGTTACTGCCAAATAACAGAGGATTACTACTGACATTTTCTTGAAAGGTGTTTCAAAAGAACTTGAAAATAGAATCTACTTTAATATTGATTCTACCAGAGGGTGTTACCTTTCAAATAGCTTTTTTGAAATTATAAGCCGAGAGGCATCTGATCTTGAAAGACAGTCTGCAGCAACAAGAACTTAGATCTAACTTACACCATGCTTGAAGTTACCAATCGGTATCTTTTAGGCATATTATATTTGTGGCTGTCACCACTTACCGAAGTGACTTGGAAATAGTTGACATTGTACGGCTGGAGTAACAATGGAGTTAACCATGAAATTTAGGTCAAGTTACAGGCCGGCAATGAAGGCAAAGGTCACCAATAAAAGCCTATCTTCAATCTTGAGCAGGTCATGACTTTCCAATAATGTACAGAGCAGTTTTATTTTATTGGTCATAAATCACGTAATAACAAGAAGGTACCGTGGGGCTCTTGCAATATTATATATAAACTTTTATTTTGACAAACTGAATATCAAAAAAGATACATGTGTCATCAATAATACAAAGCAAAATCAAACTCTAAACTAGTCTACGGAAAGTTAAAAACATGGTTAAGTATATCATCATTACAATACTGGTCCCAGTTCTATTGATTAAAATGTAAATGTTGTTGTTGTTTTCCTTTTGTTTTTTCTTTCTTTCTTTAAAGAGTGTCCAATGTCAGTTTAGATTTATTTATCAAGTAAAACATAGTTTAAAAAATGTCCATATAGATGTAATATCAGTCCTTAAAACATTATACAAAAATATGTCGGATTGACCAGCAGCAACTGCTTAAAGGCCCTCAAACATAAAATTAGTCCTGTCGATATTCCTAAACAAAAACTACATCTAGTTAGCAATTTACATATCATTCAATGATTCAAACATTATAAGGTATACAGTTGTTAACAAACATTTAATATATTCTGAAAGATATGCCTTACACATATCTAGCATTCAAACATACATTTAGTACCAAAATTCATTTTGCAAACTCTTTACTCACAAGTAGGGAGGCACAGCTAGACAGCTAAAAATACACAGAAGGATATTTACTTTTCATTAATTTCTTAGCTACACTTACATTACTTTGTTTAGGTAAGAGCCTATAGCCTGTATCACATCCGGTCTTTTATCTGACATCAGTGCAATAAATTTTTCACTTTCACCAAGACTACTTAAGTTTGGCATAAGGCTACTAACTCTGTCAAAAAGCTCTGATCTTGGGATATCGTTATTAGTACAAATTAAGAGGCAGTGAATCTCGTCTTCTATGTCGTCAGTATTACATTTGTCACACTTTCTCTGTTCTATCGGAATTTTCGGTATGTTATGTCTGCCTGTTTCAATTTTTAGATTATGGGAGCTTACTCTGAATCTGGCAATGTTGCTGTATGTTTTCTTTGAGAGGTTTAGATTTAGATATGGTTCTAGACAGTAATTTGTCTTAAACATTTTATATGTGCGCAGTTTGGGAAATTTATCCAAGTTATTAATCTCATTCAAAATTCTGGACTGTTCCTCTGAATATAGTTTAAGTTTGATTTCCCTTAAGGTTTTGCCAGGCTCATTGGTTAGCCAGGCAATGTTAGCATTTGTCATTATTTTTGCTATCTTACTGTACCAATTTTTCTGACCAGCATTGTGATTAATTATCTGTATATTTAGGCATTTATGTAAAATATCATCACTTGGGAGATTTTTAATTTTAGCCCAGTAGCTTACTCCAGTTAGTTGTTGCCTAATCTTAAGGGGAAATCTTCCTGTTTCTGCATACACCGCTAGTGTTGGCGTTTGCCGTCTCACATTGAGAACATGTTTAAGAAAGCTAATTTGTATTTTCTCAATTTGGGGGATTTCTGCTGCACCAGACCAAAAGGCGCTGTTATATTCAAGGATTGGAAGTACATAACTGTCAAACATTTTTAAAGCAAGTGAGGGGGATATGTGGCCTAGGGAAGGTTTCATGCGCCCATACAGTGTAAAGAGTGCCTTTTGGGCTTGCGATGCTATGTAATCTGCCATCTTTTTATGTATGTTTCTTTGATTACAAATTGTATGTCCTAAGTATTTAAATACTTCGACATTTTCAATTTTCTCGCTGTTATACTGGAAATGCGCTTGGTTTTTTACCCCAATTTGCATAACTTTAGTCTTTGATGTGTTTACAATTAGATGCCATTTGGCACAGAATTTATGAAGAGAGTCTATGCTATTTTGCAGGCCTTCAGCTGATTGCGAAATAAGAACTATGTCGTCGGCATATAAAAGATGGGTAAATAGTGTACCATCTATTGTAATACCATCTGTTGCATTTAGATATTCCGGGAGATCTGAGAGGAACTCGTTAAACAATTTTGGACTGACTATACCACCCTGCAAGACTCCAAAGATACTATCAATAGGGGCACTTAGTTTACCAAGTTGGTGGACTTTGGCCTGGGCCTTATCAAACATACTCATGAGAATTTTTAACATCTTAACACCCATTCCTTTTTTATATAGCTTATAATAGAGGGCATTCCTGTTAATGTAGTCAAAAGCCTTAGTGAAGTCTACAAAACAAAGGTACAAAGGTTTCTTTTCTAACTGCTGGTGGCTGACAATTGTGTCCAGTACAAAAACACAGTCGGTTGTGCCTCTGGAGGGTGTAAAACCAAATTGAAACGGGTCGTCTAGGGACATGGCGTCATTTTTAAAGTAAAGCCTAGAATTCAGGATAGAGTCAAATACTTTGGCCATAGCCACTGTTATAGTTATCTTTCTATAGTTATCTGGGTTACAGTAGTCTCCCTTTTTATGAAGTGCATTAATAAGCCCTTCAGCCCACTGTGTGGGGTATTCACCCTTATCAAGTATGTGATTGAAAATTGCACAGAGAGGTGCTGTTAGCTCATCTGCTATATATTTATAGAATTCTCCACTTATTCCATCTATTCCCGCAGCCTTATTATTTTTAAGTCTCCTTAAGCTTAGATGTACCTCCTTTGCTGTGATATGGGTATCACATATAGTAGTGCTAATGTTTATCGGGACTATTAATGTATTAGTTTTTATTTTATTTGTTAAATTTTTAATCTCAGTCATGTGCTCCTGATCAAAGTGAGGACATTCTGGTGGCTGCGCTTGTTCAGTGAAATACTGATGAAAAGCATCTAAGTTTGGTTGATTAGGTATTTTAGTTTGTTTATTTGTTAGCTTATTCCAGAGTTTCCAGCACTCTGTTTGATTTGTAGTTTTCAAATTATCCAACTCATTCCTATTTTTTTGTTGGTGTAATCTTTTCTTGCGTTGTATAGTATATTTGTACTGTTTATGCAAAGTTTTATATGTCAGATTAAAAGCTTGTACATTTAAGTCATGTGTTTTGGCATAATCATTAGCCTTTTTCCTGGCTAATTTGCATTCATCATCGTACCATGAATTCACAGGAAAGGTATTAGTGTGCGCTTTAGGGTGCTTTTTACGGAATGTAGCCTCAATGCTACTCTCTATATAGTTATAGGTGGATTTAATAAGAGAGTCCACCTCAGTTTCATTGCTGAAATTAGAAGTTATGTTCAAGAGTTTCTCTTGTGCTGGCTCGCTGCTTAAGTTCTCTTTATATAACAGGATCCTATCTTTGTCAAATACATATCGAAAACGTTTTTCATAAGTTACATTTTTGCCTTTGGTGAGATGAGCCCTTGTCCCTTGAGTTTTACAAGTTACTGAGAAACTTAACGGTACGTGGTCTGACTCAACTAGTTTGGGGGATATCTCGAAATTAGTCATTATGTTAAAAAATTTGAATGTACTAAGGAGATAGTCAACAGTGCTTTTACCAAGTGGAGCATGACATGTGAAGTCGTCAGTGTTATTTGCATTAAAGAAGCCATTCATAATTCGCATGTTGCTGTTAATGCACAATTGGGTCAGTTCTTTTCCAAAATTATTTTGGCCTTTATCTTTCGTTTGCCTATGTTTTGTTTTCCAATCAGTACTTTGCACACAATCAGAAACATTAATTATGTCATTATGATTAACCATGAAGTCATTATCTTTACCACTTATATTAGAATTTATATCACTCAGGCCACCTGTGCGGCTGTTGAAATCACCACAGAGAGCCACGTGAGGAGTGGACTCGAGGAAGCGGGCTATATCTACTTGGAGTGCGTGGAAGATGTCATTTATTTTGTAGTTTAGATATATTTTAGATCCAGCTGGGGGAATATAAGTACCTCCAATTATCAGAGGAGGTAGCTGTTTTTGTTTAATGCTTAACCAGATTACATGTTCATTGAGCTTTTCAACCTTAACTAAATGTTTTATTGTATTTTTAATTAAGGCACCAATGCCACCTGACGGTCTCTTTGCACGAGGATGCTGATATTTACGTTGACAATGGATGAAATGATAGTTTGTTAGTGAGGGATTAAATGTGTCTCGCTTCATTGTCTCAAATAGAAATATTATGTCAAAATGAGAGAAAAGGTTGTTTATACTTTCAAGTTCTAGTTTACTACCTATTCCTTGTATATTCCAAAAAGCTACTTTAATGTCATGTTCACAGTTGTTAAACGAATCTTCTTGAGTATCACATAAAATTGTATTATTAAATGTATCATGAACAGAGATGGTTAAGTTACTTCTAGTTTCATTAGTTACATCATCTATACATAAGGAGTTAGTGTGCGCCTCCCCACAAGGAGCAGGGTTGTTGCCGTCGATGGCAGTGTCTTTGGGGGCATTGGACGGGGGAGGAACTGGGACCTGTTCATCGAAATCTCCGGATCACATCCAGATAAGGTTTTTCGATGATCGTTACGATTCGTTTAGCGAGCATGACTTTGGAGCGATAATATTAACAGAGACAGCCGGTTGAGGCTGGATGCCTTTCTTTGGGATATTGTCACTAGCTTCATACATTGCAGCAATCGCATGAGGCCAGATCCAGGCTTGCGAGGCTTGTGAAGCTGGCAGAGGTCTTACAGTGTCCTTCCTCACAATGGTACTGTGTGGTGCACGGTAAAAGGATAAAGCCCATGAAATCCCACATCAAGTAGCCAAGTAATAAAAGAGGATATATTGTCACAGGCCCGTCCGTAATACTCGGCATGACTGCAATACATCAAGGCCAAACAGAGCTGCAAGACAGGAAAGCCACATAACCAGGTTTGAGTATATAGGCTAGCTAGGAGTTGAGCAGATAAATAAGATTAAATGCTCCATCAATACCTATTATGTGCAACACAATGACCAGAACCGTCAATAATTGCACATTCCTTTGTGGACCTGCATTCCACATTACACAGACGTCTTTATCTCCCAATTATTGCCTTGGCTCCTTCACAGTCCCTCCTGCTGCTGTGCACCTATTGCTCATGTTATTGGCAACTATTGCAGGTCCCAAGAAACTGGTGCCATTTGAAAGCCAAGTGGAAGACAGGCCAATGTACAGAGCAATCAGAATTGTGAATATTGGAGCGGTAGATTTGTAAATATATTAAGTATTTTATTGTGAGCAGTTATATATATTGTGGGTAATGGTCGTTAGTCACTTGTGAATGCATGTTACGAGATATCGAATCGATATCTGAGAATTTTGTGATTTTTGTACCGAGTTGGTACATGTCTGACCTGTGCTTTAGTTACAATCTGCTCCTTGAAAACATGGGTTGACAAGAAGTGCATACAGAGCAATGCAGAGGCAGAGACCAAATCACATTAGAATTTTTGTACACCCGTAAAATCTGCAAGATATTATATTCGGAGACAATATTAATTTTATTACTTCCTCTTCTTGTCAACCTTTCTTACAGTACATTTACAGTTGGCTGATGACAAGTTACAATCATTACATTTGACTGTTTGAGGACATCAATGATGTCACTACAGGTGCTACCTTTTAGGCCTACATTGAAATGAGTGGTCAATTTGTGTCATTGGAGATATTTTTATGAGACCTCACTGGTGAGTAGTGTATGACTCATTCACTGACTTGTTCCGATAACATAGCAAGTATAGGATATGACCCCACTTACTGGTTATATACGAGTCATGAATTACAGTATACCAAATGTAGGGATAGGACCTCACAAGGAGCATTCAGGTGTTAGTCTTTGCGAAGATCCAAAATCCCTTGCCCGACCGAAATGATATCTTAGCTATTTCAAGAATTTTAACACGCATCCGATTACAATATTTTGACCTGGACTGCCAGACCGGTTGAAAGTCTGCTTGGTAGGTCCTTCCCAGGGTTCCTTCGGACAGGAAATCTTCGCAAAGACTGTTGGGTGCACTTCGGTAATCACACATATGTCTATTTCTGTAATGTTCAGGAACACACAATGTGTCTGTTGATCATTCGATGTTATTGTATGAAACGTCTAAAGCAAAGCTTTGGACTGCATCTGACCCAAGACATCTTAAATCCAGCCCCGGTGTGCCCTTCCATATCTCACGATAGACAGTGCCTGGGGATTTGTTCTGGTCCACCCAGTCTGACATTTAGCACCAACTAAAAGGACACTCCTGGCCAGGGAACATCATGGCAGAGTTCAGGGTCAGGGAGGTCATTTTGTCAGCACATAGAATGCTAATGTGTCTGTTAGCATGGCCAGGGCTACACCAGTAACAGCACAATATTACGACCATGGCACGTGCCATACTTGCAGCCAAACTGTGTATAGTCTGTGCAGAAAAAGGTATCGGTTACATGTTAGCATGAGCTGGTATAATGCCTAGCATGGTGCTCCTGATAAATTGATAATTGAACACCATGCACAGGTCCATAATGACTCCATATGGCCCATGCAGCCAGTGCAATGGGAAAGAGCTACATCGACAGTTCCACACCCAACCATATAAGAAAGTTTAACCTGTTTAAAGGACCATGAACCAATTTGAATGTAATAACAGAACACTGTCATAATGCAAATATACATCCACTGACCAGCACATTCCAGCATGCAAAATGACAGTAAAGTATTAAAGAGATCAATGACTCTTAAATATACATACAATGTTTATCAAATCCATATTGGTCACATCATATGTCAACTTACACGACATCATCCAAATAATAGTTTTTCAAACGGACAGACAGTTCAGAACAATTTTTTGTAACAGTTAAAAGACCATTCTCTAAATCAAGGCATTAATTACAACTAATGTTTAACGCCGTTGTGCCTTTATGCTGTCCTGTAACTTTCAGACTATTCCAAAGCCGGTGGGTGGGACCGGGCTGGGCAATAGGCTTTTACATACTGCAAGTTTGCACAGGTACAAACACTGACAAAAGGCAAATAGGACAGGCAGTGACCAGGGTAATCAAAATGAACTTATGGCGCAGGAAGAAATGTCTATCTAAAATGGGATGCCTTAACCGGGAATCAAACTGGGGTAGCCCGCTGTCCTGGGGTTGTTTGTTTGTTTGTTTGTGTTTTACGCCTCTGCAGCACCTTAGTGGGGTATATTGAGGCAGGCGATCGCCATATGATGATGAGATGAGAAGACTGTGAGTCTGGCACATACCCTATTAATTCAGGGATGCCCAGGGTCTTTCAGTTGCCCCAGCATAGAACACTGGATACAACCCGCCTGCATTTAGTGCCCCATGGGCTCGGACTAAAGTGAGTTCCCGGGGTGAGATTTGAACCCACGCCCTAAAAGCCAGTTGACAAGCGCACTTACATCCTGGGTTGGAACTTAAAAGCAAAGCGCATTACCACTGAGCTATAGGCCCCATGCCAATGCCACCAAGGCCGAACTCAACTCATGCTTTACAAATGTATCAAACCAAATGAGCCATTTATTGATCCAAAAGCACTGTTCACTTGGTCTTCGTGAAATGACATTTCAACCACTGATCCGTTTTCGCCTTTCAAAAAATCAGTTCAAAGTCAAGTTTTATTCCAACAACAAAGAGACATGATTTGAATTAATGGCAAATAAATAAGAAGTCGTCCTTGAATGACACATTTTCAATGAGATGCATTGGCCAATGTTCAAAAGCTGAGCTCAAAAGAACCTAAATTGTCTGAGTGGAGGTTTTGTGTGGTGGAGAAGCCAGTGGCTAGATACATGGGAATTTCAGATGGCAAATCAGCCTTTTAGTGGGAAGTTGAATGAGTGTATTGAAGTCAATAGAAGATGAAAGACAGACGAACTCAGATGATGTACAGGGTTACAACTGGGGCTTGTGATCTTATCAGGTCTGTGCAGCAACAATGCATTGAACCCCCTCCATGGAGCAGCTCCATGGGCCACTACAGGCTATTGATTGGCATCCCTGGGAGAAAGGAACAGTTCAGAAGTTGCTCCCCTAATAATATATCTCATTACAACCACAGGCTGTCAGTCCTTCCTCTCTTGGTGTTGGCCTTATCATTATCATCATAACATTCCCATAAACAGTGTGCATGTACATTGTACTCATATAACCCAATATTTGTTGTATACATGGCTATTTGATATTCTAAATAAACATGTAGATCAATCACTATTGAAGATATGATACATAATCAATTAATCATCACACATCAGAGGAATTTTAGCTCCTCTCTAAAATTTGTAAATGTAAGCCACACAAATTAAATGCAATGCTAATCATACTCTTTTGGAAGTTTCGAGAAATCTAAAACTTCAGGTCTCTAAATGGCATCCATTATACACAGATTTGTGAAAGGAGACTGGCTGTACATAAAAGTTCTGCCAAACTATGAGAAGTAAAATTATGGGCAACTCTAAATGTCAGATGGATGCACATTTCAGCAAATGAGTACAATCATGATCATGAAATTACGACAACGAGCAGATAAATGTCACTGCAATGATGGGAGGCATTGTATTTCTATTAATCACATTAATGAAGTTTAAAATATCCCGAAAGAGATCAGCTAAATATTCCTTGGATACGTATACGCTATGTTACACTGAAGAAAGGTTTGTGTGAACAGACAAAACAAACGTTAGCTGGTGTCCATCCAAAACTTTGTGTAAATTCAGACAAAAGGTTCATGAATGTGTATTTTTGACATTTCATTGATCAAATCACGCAAAATATTGATCAGTATAGATAATTTCCTTGTCTATTTTACATAAAAATCTTGTCTGATATGCACATAATTTTAGCCGGACACCAGCTAACGTTAATTTTGTAAGTTTTACATTAGCCTTTTTTTCAGTGCATGTATAATCCACTCAGATCATGATTGCTTCAGGCAAATCAAATGATGAAATTACCAAGATTGATTTCTGCAATTAAGGTTGCCTCCTTAACACAGTTTTAGTGTTCGATCTTTTTAATCAAAAAGAAATGCATGCAATGTTGGGGACTGACCCTAATAAGGAAACCACTGTGAATATATGAGTACTAGCACCTTCCATCACTATATGTGTGATATCACTTTTCTATGGGAACCCTGGTGATGAGCATTACTTGTGAAATTGAGGCTAGGAGCCTAAGTGAGGCCACACACACAACATGGCACTGGGCGACCTCCTGATGCATCCCTGAGGACAAATGTGACTCTCTTATAATTGGCCTGCTCAGCAGTGGCACAGTCCAGGGACAGCCCATGCTAATCTCTGTCTCATCTTTTAAACATTTCAGACCGCAGGGGTACTCCATGCTTCAGTTGCAGTCAGCATGGACACTTCGGACGTGGATGGAGATAGTATTATGCCAGAGCATTAGAAGTAGGTTTTAGTATATACCAGTGGATTACAGGAAATCGCCAATATTTTATGAGCCCTTAATAATGAATATTCAACGATGGAATCCATAGATATCGTACAAGTACACAGTACACTCCAAAGTGATGGATACTGCGTTCTGAGACAGCAATTTTTAAGGACAATTATGTTGTTTGGATACATAAGATATTATAGAACATCATCTCAAATATTTCCAGGAAAATTGATACTGCATAAGTAGACCTATTGCAGATTTATACAGTAATAGTATACAGAACACCAAGGAAACACCCAGTGTTTTTTTTCTGTTTGGCTTAGGTTTTTGGAATAAAACACAACCTCTTTATCTCACAAAATCTCACAAAGCATGGGTTTCATTCAGTGCAGAAAAATAGACATACGTATTCAACAGAAATTCAATACGTATGTTTGTCACTGAACACAGATTCATTCTTGCATACTTTTCCAGGGATTACTTCGCTAGAAATCTATGTGAAGAACATTTCAGCATATATGATATTGATCATTATTTCACACCACTCCTTGTGTAATGGACAGAAAACCTGCACTGGAAATATTGATATTTGCAGGAGAAATCACACAACTTCTTCTGAGTAGCATTATTGATTGCTTTGCCTAAATCAATAGGGTTATTTTTGATGAATCAGTTGATAAAACGCAATCACATGTTATCAAAGGGTAAATGACACTTAGCACGCGAACATCAGATGTGTAAAAGACACTAAAAATACACCACATCCAAGCAGAGCAATTCAGGCACCTGCAGCAAAGCCATTGACACCCTGGATGGCTTCTCAAGTTCTCAGCCAATAGAGCAGCAAGTATTGGCCTACTTTCAAGTTCCCATGCATGCACTGGACATGCTAATATAAGGGTTGTATAATTATGTGCTCCATCACAAAGAATTACACTCAAGTTCATAAATATTCTCACATAACAAGTCTCAGTTACATTTTGCTGTTAGCATAGATCTTTGGATGCTGATTATCACCCATGCAAGTTGATGCTCTGATTGACTCATGTGCAGATGGACTCATGAGCAATTCTTCCGCCATTGCGAAAAAACTACAGTATGGATTTACTTGAAATTCTGTACACCGCTTCTGTACGAATCTCGGATATAAGTAGGCTTAGCATTTTTGAAATCGGTTAGATTTCAACAAATTTAGAGTGGAATCCGGTACAGCTGCTGTGCATTACAATTTTCTGCGATGTGACGAGGAATCAGTCATGGTGTTACTTGTGACTTCAAGAAGCCATATCAATGAAGGCACAAACCATGGCAAAAATATAAATTACATAATCTTGAAAGGTATAGATGTATGTAACGTCACTAATGTGTATGAGAAGGTATTTCGATAATCCCTTCTGCAATATATCTTATCATCAAATATACAGAGATTGCATAGCTGCATATCTGAGTAAATCTCCATAAACAACAGCACCTCTTTGACCATGCAACTGCCACTAAATTACTCATGGGCTGTCTGCATTGTGATATCTGCATGGCATTCCCAGGCCTCATGTAATTTCCTGTGTGACAACATAACAGACTGATGCATATGGCTTATGCATACTTATAGACTGCTCAGGCAACCTCTAAGAGCAGACCATTAATCCCACTTCAAGTGTCTTAAACCCCCATAAGAACTTTATCATAAGGCATTAACTGAAATGGATACCTTCTATTACCTGTCTGTTTGAATGCAGATTAAGCAAACAGCAACAGAATCCAAGACAGAACTATTACTTCTATGAGTCTATGAGTGTTAAGGAGGTATTTGCTTAATTTGACATCAAAGTAGGAGTGCAGAGTTTATGCAAAATCACTACAAAGCAGCTGCTGCCCTAAATAGTACTACAATTTAGCAAAACCAGTGGTTGATAATATTACATTGCACATATATGACACTAATTGAACATGGAGGTAATTATGAAGTCAGATTATAACTCAATGATGTAAGATCCTGAGACTGGGGAGATTTGCAAGGAAAGGTACAGAGCCACTAATGCACCCTGTTTTACACCTTTCAAACTAGAGCAAACTGCCCATTTTGTTGCTTGAGGAAAAACCTAGATAATAATACCATGTTGCTCATGACCAGACAATTACAAGAACAAGATGGTTAAGAAGAGATTTAGAAGTAATTTAGGAGATTGGCTTGGCAAGTTCTAGAGCCACCACATCACCTTGTTTTACACCTTTTAATCTGGAGCTTAACCTATGAAGTATGCATATTAATATTTTAGCGCTCTTCCATTTTTGTAGTTGAGAAAAACCCTGGATTCATGTTCATGATCTGACAACTACGCTGACAATTATGCTGGGCAAGATAAGAGACATGGAAGTTATGCCTGATTTGGCTAATTAGGGCAAAAACAAAGAGAAATGGTCTGGAAATGACATAGAAGGGTAGACAGGGGGAGGGGGGGGGGGGTAACAGAAGCAGCCTTGGGAAAAAGGTGGATAAAGGAACACAAAGGCAGAAAGGAGTACCCACTGCCAACAAGAGTTCTGTAGGAAAGGATAAATTATTCAGGGAGGTAGAGAGATGGAGACGAAGGACCTTTGATTTCTGACTCAATAGATGTCACGGTCGAAGCAGGAGGCAAAGCAAAAGCAAATGAAAAGCGGATAAATGATGGCAGGATATATGGCCTTATATATGTATACAGATAGAGACCTGGATTGGCTAAGCTTCATATCACATTATACAAACCATAAATCAACAAGATCTCACATCAAAGACATCACCATTGATCCTCAATGGCTGCCATACACTTCCATAAATTAGGATGCCATCAGAATGCAGACATTTTCAAAATAACTCAAATCAAAGCTCATCCCGAGTCTAAGCTTCAATTCGATATTTCTCTTCTCAGCCCAAGGACTGCGGCTTAGGTCTCCCAGGACAGGTTTAGTCATGCACACCGACTTCCATATTTTACATTTCTCGAAGGTTTTTTGCAATTCTTTGATTTTCTCACTGCTTCAAATTGCCTTTGATTAAGAAAGCAAGTCTCTTTCATTTACATATAATTACATTGGAATTACAATATCTGAAATTCTAAATACGACGTAATCCATTATTTTTCAAATTTCAAAGTGCAGTCCATTCGAAACATTCTGCAGATGTCCACGAAGCAAGAATCAACTATGATAATACGGTTTCATCAACCAAAATATGGGAAAGACAGAATAGCAATTAGCAGTGGACGAACCAAGCATAATATGCTGCTTAAAGCAAACTACAGTATGATCATATTCGGGGAAACCTCATTTCCAGAGCAAACAATGATTAGAGTTCCGGCGAACTTTTCCAACCGACTCAGCTATTTTCTTTTTGCTGGCGGTGATCGCAATCATTAGTGTAATTACTCTGACAAAGAGCACTGCCAATCTAGGGGTAATTGCAGAAAATGAGCAATGCCAATTTTGTGTGTAACTGGAGGCTTAAAAATATCAATGAAGGTCTTTGACAACAACATGTAGTATGGCTTCCCTCATCAAGGTCATTGGATCATTTAAGGTCAGAGAGACAGAAGTGAAACTAGAATGAGACAGCAATCATCCCATTCCCCTAAGCTAGTGCAAGGAACTGCAAGAACTGCAGGGATGTTGGTCACCATTACAGGAGCATAATGACTGCATTGTGGTTCCACATGGATCACCCTAATGCCAAACTAA
This sequence comes from Platynereis dumerilii, assembly GCA_026936325.1. Lineage (NCBI taxonomy): Eukaryota > Metazoa > Annelida > Polychaeta > Phyllodocida > Nereididae > Platynereis > Platynereis dumerilii. The sequence continues at coordinate 38,244,453 of JAPTHN010000011.1, read as the reverse complement.
GCCTTTGGTTGCCACACCATTCTCATTGTAGTAATCAGACTTGAGTCCCAGAACATTGCACTGCTACAGGAAAGGTTGTTGCAGCAAGACAATATGCAGCAGTACCAGCAATGTCACTGCAAGGGCAAGTGACCACACAGTGAGGCTGAGTGAACAATTTAAATATTCCACAGCCATTAATTTTTAAAGACAAAGTTCTGTAACTCCAGAAATTGCAGCCATTAGCCTTGCCCCATTGAAAGTGGTTTCACCAGTGTTATTTTTAGGCTCTCAACCATCCAGTTTGACGCCACTTTAATTTGAGAAGGATTTAAAAGTTCTCCACTAAAAGCAGAGCTATTAACCTCCTTCAGTATAAGAGTAATACATTTCTTCCAAAGACCAGCCAAAGTATACTTGGCTATTTGCAAGCCAAAAGCCATCAAATGCCATGGATTGACAATTGATGGAGACTGAATATTTAACGCACCAATTTCTGAGCGTCACAAATGACAACTGTTCTTGGTAATGACGCTCACTTACATGTCTGTCAATGGAGAATCAATGACCGCTTGTCAGTTTTGTTGGAAAACACTTGGGCGCTTCTATCCAGTGCTTTTTGGGATATACTATTACTAGTGTAGTTTTACAGTAGACGAAAAACGAGTGCTTACAGAATTGGACTGAAATTTTCCCTGTGAGGTCATAGCCCTATCCATGCCATGTTAACCTCTATGACGTGTATACAAGGAAAGTCAAGAGATACCTTATTGCCAAGTAAAACAGCAATGATAACTGATCTTGAATAAATTAATCACATTACTAAATCATACAACAATAACAATAAAATGCTTATCACCATCAAATTATAATAGAAAAATGTACCAATCTAATCTACATTTGATTTAATTATTGATATTTTGTAATTTCCGGCCACAGCCAGGTAAGCCTCGGCTTTATTTGGGGCCTCCGCTGAGAAATAAATTAACAAACAAACAAACAATAAATGTGAATGCACTCAGTGAGGTCATATCCTATACTTCCTATGTTATGAACCAGAGTCACTAACCAAGTCATACCGCTCACCAATGAGGTCACAATGACAAATTTACACCTAAATCCAATGTATTTGATAGGACTTGTTGTGGGGTCATTGATGCCCAATTGCAGCAGAATGTAACTTACATTATGTAAGTACTCATCATTCATCTACAGCAACATATATATGATATATCACTATGCATATGAGAAATTATGTGAAATGGCCCACTTTATAGCTTGATAGAGGGGTATCAAGTTGAAACAAAAATGAATGATACCTCCGGCCCTTCTTTCTCATTGCAGAACATTCTATGTCTTTTCTATTGTAAGTTATACATATATACAATCTAAGAGACTGTTGGTCTGATCATCCATCATTGTTCACTTCAGTAGGAAATGTCTGCTATGAGCCCATGAAGAAAGCTGCAGTCTCAATGTAGATTCTCTTCGCAATCCGTGAGACAAAAGCCATCAAAATGCCATGGATTCACCATTGAGCATATCGTTCAGGATAACACAGTCCATGCCCACATTGCCCAGGCTTAAGTTTGCAACCGTTTCCTTTTCAGAATTTCTCAGGAAGCCCATCCATCACGTCACCTTTACGATGACAATTAATTAATCCATGGGATGTATATGTGGGAGCGATCCATCACCGCGGGTTATGAGCTAAAACGTGAGCAAGAAGAAGCGCACTCCAATGGCTCCAATGGCGTCAAGATGCTAAACTGCCCCTAAACTGGGACCTACAAATTGCTCTGTAGAGATTTTATGACAAAACCTACTCCAAAAATCATATCACTATCAGGCTTGTTAGCCCTGATGGAATCCTCTGCAACATCCAACACACAGTGAAGCTGCTGCCAACCCCACAGGATGGAGTTACAGCCAAGTAAGGAACCCAAACAAACAGCAACACAAGAAAAACATCAAGACAGTCATTCAACAATGTTTTTTTCTTCTCCATACAATATACTTCAGTCAAGTTCAGTGACTAGCTCAATTTTCCTTAACTTGAAACAGACTGTAAAGGGATTATTAAACCTAACTTACACCATTCGTGATGCTCGCATCAAGAGACCAAATACCAAGAACTTCTTTAGACTTCGTGATTTTACTACAAGGTCTGACATATAGTATTGCATTATTTGCTTCATTCAAAAAAGTTTTGTTTTACAAAGTTGCTTGAATTAATTATTCATGCACTCTAACTCTTCATTCAAAGTTCAAGTCATGCACAACAATTTAGCTACGAGAAGGTCACCACATGAAATCAAATACACTGTGTCTTCAATCAGAATTTCAAGTAAGTTTCTGTTAACTGTTTTGTAAAGGAAATTGCCCCCCAAACAGCCTTCAAAATAACAAAAGTTCAAGGCTTTTAAAGTTATGTTTTACAAACATTTACACAAGGTCCAGATGACATGGCAACAATGCATGGATTTGTAATTTTCATAGGCTTGTAACATTATTTTCCATTTCACAAAAAAACTAATTAAACTAATTGCTAAATATTAGAGATAAATCACAATAAATGACCTTTAAATTCAACCACCATGATTTCAGGATTGCTAATTAATATCTAACCACCTTTCTCCATGACTTAATGAACGTGACATTTCAGCTAGAGCATTGCCAATTGCCTCATTAAAATCCCCACAGCAATAGCATGGAGATCATTATGACCTGTTATTCTAATTAATAGATTCCAGCAGCAGGGAATATCACATTGATATGCTCAAATTTAGGCAATTAACAGTCACATCACTTGCAGCATTAACCATGTTAACAGCTCGATTCAGACTAGAGTTTCCACTTGCCACCAACTCTCAGCTGTCATCAAATGCTCATAATTCAGTTTTCACAAATCTTTATAAGTTGCCAGTTAATCCACTACATGTCATGTTGAATTCAACATTTGAGTCCCAATCAAGATGCCTCAAGAATTTTTCATGCAATCAATGTTGCTTCAGTCATTCACAATAGCAAACCTGCTGCCACATCAATACTTAATCATTTTGCTTAAAATGCTAAGTTTCGAAGGGAAGGAAAAACATAGATCTAGAGACTGATAATATCTGGACATTATCTGGTATGGTATTCAAATCCAGACAGATATTAGGAATTTGTATGGAGTGCTGACTATAATAATGTTCAGACACATCAAGCTTGTTTTACCACCTCCTCTGAACACAATTTTCACAAGACTTTCCACTAAACCGAAGGCTTCCTACAGTATATATAGGAGGATGCATTTCAGTGCATGTATAGACTCTGATTATCATTTTGTCCACTGCACGAGTAATTTTCAACTTGTGCCACACAGAATCTGACATGGACAATGCCTAATCGTGACCATGAATAAAATGAGAGTAAATGTGAAAGATTAGAAGTTTGAAAGTATATTTACCTTGGGTGTCTTGTGTCAGGTACGTCTCGATTGCTTTTAAGCCGGTCACTTGAGGCTTGATTGAACTTATTTTTAGCGTAAGCATCCTGACCAGGCAGAACTTTAGTAAATTCAATATATGCCTGTTCATCAAAGTATTGCCATGACAACTGACTGCTTTTCACAGCAGTATCATCCTCCTGGGTGCCTTCTTTCTCTGGCTTCTGATGTTGCTGAATGACTGAGTCCTTCAGTCTTAATGCTGGGTTTTCTAAATCCTAAAAAAAAGCAAACATTTCAATTAGTCATTAATCATAATGGAAATTTACAAAAATTCTCTTGAATTTTGACCTACAATGCCAGACAGTCACATTGTTAGTAATGTAGATGCTTCAAATTTGGTTAACAGGCTAAGGAAAGTGTATGAGGCAGACATAAAACTTTCAAATGTCCTTTGACTCTATTAGATTCCATTGTACAACATATGGTCCTGTTTTAAAACAGAGAAATTTCTACCATCATACAGTTTTCATACTGACAGCACAGAAAAATATCAATCTATGGGCAACTAACTGGTTCAAAATGCTTTCTAATGTTATCTACAGTGTATCCAGTCAACTTAGTGTCATGGGACATGATGGGACTCAAGTTGATGACAAAAGTTTGGATAGTCATAAGAACTATAGTATGCTCTATGCATTTGAAAAAGATTGGTCATAAGCCTTATGATAAGCAAATTAATCTCTTTAATCAACAAGTTTGGAACAATAGTTTATGCAAATGTATGGAATACACTGTATTCAGTATAGACACACAGAGAAATCATACCTAAGTGGCTAAGACCACCAGAAGAGCAATGAATCTACCACAGGAGCAAGAGCATAATGCCTTTAGATATGAATTTTTTTCCGTACAGCTGTAACTTATCTCTGGTGGTCATATTCCGATATCAGACTCATACATATAAGAATGAGATCTATTACTCAGCCTATTATTAGCAAACGACCATTCTTCATTATCCAGTACAACGGAGCGGCAGAGGCAGGTTGCAGAATGTTGGAGAATACAGAAAGCGGTTGCAGGTTATTCAGCCGTGAGATTTATCAGCGAAAACCCAGCTACAAACTGAGACGACAAGACGGGGTAAATGAATGATTGGGGATGCATTGTAATGGATAAATGGGGGCTGATTTACTCCCTTGCTTAATTATGATATTCAGATTGGAGCCAGTGCTTCATACTGCAAGCCATCTTGTGGTGTCTGTCCTTTTACAGCAGTCTTCCATCAACCTCAGAGCAATTACTTCCTTCAATGAATGCTTAAGCTCAGTTGCAGCTGATTAGCAATACTCCCATGATAAGGAAGCCGGCTGGAAATGAGTGCATTTTATGGGACCAGTTAAGATTATTCTTTCCACAGGAGAAAAACGTGAGCACCGCCACTTTGTGTTTTGCCAGTGGTTGCCAGCACTGCGAAACTAAATAACCGAAGAGAATGGCATCCGAAACAATCCTTCTAAAGTCTAAACTTGGAAACCGAGCAACGCTTCATAAATATCGTTTAATGGAAAACAACAAAGTGTTATAATTAATTTGATAAATTCCACTCGCTCAAAAGCAGCAGCAAGTGGTTGAATTAGTCATTCAGTGACTCAACTTCAATTTCCGAAAAGAAGAGTTACTTATTGATGGCTTAGACCTTCGAAAACTGGTGAAGTGGAAGCTTAGAGAATAGATTTATTGGTAGAGGCTTCACCAGACACAGAAAAGATATTATTCAGCCAGAAGTTTAATAAATACCAGCTGTAAGGGAGTCCATAATCTAATCATTCTAATGTGTTGGTGCAAGGTCCAACTATGATTGATGGTCAATTTATTTGACTATTACTATTAGTGACTGAATGATGGAAACTTTTTTTTTTGCCATTTGTTTTCCTCTTGAGCAGCAGCCTCACCCAAGTGAACTTCCAAACATGTAAAATCTTGCAGTCTGCAGGGTGTTCATGAATGAATGACATTGGATGGTAATTCATGGATGAGGCAGAAATCACAAGTCATCAGGACACAACACTTAGCTTCCAGTTCACGTCCCTCACATATTGTGTATGCATTGTATCTCAGTGTAAGACAGTTACAAAGCAAGAGTGCACTGCCAACACTGGCAAGATCCTTGGCTCTAAAAAAGAGAAAGACCATTGTTCATGCTGTTGTGAAGTGGACTGCCCATAATGGCTGACCATAATGGCTAAAACAATGCACAGGGTGGCAACCCAGAGTGACCCTTATTATATAGACACTATATGGAGACAAACAAAAAGCATCATAAGGGCAGAAATGGGCAGCATCCCATTTGGAGGCAGGCTAGAGACTGGCTAGTAGCTGCTCGGGGGTCAGACAGACCAGTGCTGAGTGTTTTACAAGCAACTTACAAGCCTCGTAGGGCAGGCAATGGCTCACTGGGGACAGCCTCTCTACACCAGGGCCACTTAGACCTCCTCTTCCGGCCTCAAGATTATCAAATATGGAGCTGGCAGGCCGGGGGACTCCGCAGGATAAGGCTATGCATTGTCCTCATAAAGAATGTCCATCACAAAACTGCAGATGGCTCAGCGCATAGGGCTCATCTATAGGCTGAAGGCATGTTCTCCAGAAGCTCATGCAAGTGTTTCACAGTTCGCACACACAGAGAATTTAGAATTTCCAACTTAGCATATTGCCAGACACAGATGGCAATTTTAAAGGAGAATCTTGATATTCCAATTTTAGATGCCAGCATACATATGAAAGAGACAGACTCCAACTCCAACTGGAATATAAGTAGCACTATAAAACATACATTTTGCTTTAATGTGGTCCAATACAATATTTTGCATCATATCTCTCAAGTTTTGCTGCCCACAAGATGTCCCTGCATTGAAAGCATTTGGCAACAACTTCTATATATTCCAATTTCCTCTGGCCGAAAGCAATAAAATACGAAATTAAGCAATTCGAAGTAGGAGTTGCAATGCAAGGCACCGTATCATGCGTACTTCGCTTAAGCTACATACAGAAGCCCGCCTGAAGCCGTAAACTTGGGAGGAGAAAGGCGAAGTAGCAACCAACCGATTGGACAAGACAGAAAATAGCCGAGTAACAAGAAGAGACCTAGCAGGACTTGGGCAGACACAGCTTGGCAGCTTGGTAGGAATGCTGTTGCTGGCTTCCACGTCCAAATCAATGGCTTCAGCCCAGACAGAAAATGCACAGACCGCTTGGTTAAGCCGTTTGTCATCCTCTGAAGGTCAAAAGGAGGGCAAAAAAGGGCCTCCCTGGGAAGGGAGCATCCCGGGAGCAACCCGCGAGGTCAGTCCCACCATTTTTTCATTCAAGGTCCTTCCACCACAATGTCCTTTCTCCACTAGGTCCTCAGGGACTCCTATCAAGCTGCCACCCCAAGGTCCAAGCCAAGGTCACTTCTCCCTCCACACAGCTCCCAGCACCAAGCTATCCACAAAGACAACAATGTCCGAGTGCGGGGTCAGGAAGACAAGAATTGCAAATCCATCACATGGCTGCACTTGGCCAGCCAAACTGTCCCTTGGTCAGCCATCGGTCATCTCTCTCGCTCTCTCTGTCCATCCCAATCCCCATCCGGAGAATCCCCTCCATCTACGATTCACTTCCCTCCAATGGGATAAAAGCCCAGGGATGAAAGTTGGACAGTTATGCCTATTCTAACAGAGGTCCGTCAGGACACACACTTAATGACTCTTGGCAAATGCAGACAAATAACACAAATTAAAAGCTAAGTCAGACCATGATGAAACAGAGCAATATTGGAATCATTTCAATTCACTGACTTGGGTTGGCTCCCTTACGTTCATGCACTGGCCAATGGGATGTTGTCCATCACAATTCATCAACGTTATAGATGTAATTATATCCTTATGCAATACTTCATTCCCTATTTCCATATATGGTATAGCTCCCTAATTGCCGATCGGTCTGTTTTTGGAGCCTCCAGATCCTCGCCCTTTAAATCTGAATTGGACTGTTCAGGTATAAGCAGGTGTAAGGAACTCCGAAGGTCCGGGAGAATGCAACACAAAATGTAATGCATGATGGAAGCAACTAAGAGCTGTTTGCAGATTGGTGGTACACTGAATAAATGTATTTTCTTTAATATTTTCAATTTGCAAACTGGCTTTGCCACGTAATTGATAGTTTTCTGTTGGTCTCCTAATCTTCTTATTTGATGAAGTACCTTAAGTCATTTAATTAGTCTGTTTATTGTCACCTATGCTGCTAGATATGATAAGCACTGAATCAACTGATTAACCATAACTGACTCAAACAAAACATTTTTAAGACAGTGACATCACACGACCAAGCTGAAAGTTAATTTTGAAACTGTTTGGACCGCCAATCTGCAAACAGCTAGAAAGCAAGAATGGGATCAAAACCAAGTGCCTCCAATAAAAGCATATGCTTCAGCATGCCACAAGTCATATAGACCAGGGCTAATATACCAGCTGATAAAGTGACTAAGTCATCACATGAACAGAACAAAGTCATTGGCCGATACTTCAGTCAGTTTTAATTAAATTTCCAGAGACCAGCACTACACCAGTTGTCATTTGAACAAACAGAACATGAAACAAATCAGTAATGACCCAGAAGTGAGTTCCTATGAGGGCCATTGAACTTTAGTAACAAACTAAACAGTCAGACATTAAATAGACAGTGAGTCTACTCAGTCTGGTACATGTTATGTGGAATAGTTATGAGCAGATAATAAGGATCTAAACTCTCTCCTGTTGGCAATAAATTAGTAATATAATCCAACAAATTCTGTTTTAAACAGCAATAGGACGAATTTCTCTTGTTCATGTCAAGAGTATTGTGATCATTAAATCTTATCTGTCTGCTTTGACAAATGGAAAAAAAACGAAGAAACGAGAAAAACATCACGCAAGATCCAGAAGCTGGTCCAAATTTTAACAGGAGTCAAACTGAATCGTGTATTAAAAGACAGAATTTACTTTTAATTTAGCGTAATTGCTGCACGAAGCAGTATTCAGGAAATCATGACTTGTCTTGTTTGAAGTCACTCCATACCATACCTCACCTGAGCTCTGAGGACAATAAATGGCACATTTCAGTTTCCGAAAAAATGCCCGTTGGGGATATCCTTGAGGCAGTGCAGTGTAAGTCTAAGGAGGTCATGCCAATAAGTGCACATAATAAATCCAACCAAAAGAAAATTTTTGAAATTTATTTGTTATATGAACAAATATATAGTTCATAAAACAAATATATTTCACAATTTTCTTTGAAGAATGCTTCTCGTGGAACATGCCTATCCAAGATGTCAAAATTGTCAAATGTACTGAAGTACTGAAGTACTAGTGCAGTGGGACTGAACAAACCTCCTTTCCCCAACAATAGCAGTCGAACATTTTTTCCCCCAAATTTGTCCCCATGCAAAATGTTGGAAAAATGTATAAATACCTCAGCAGAATTTTTGATTGAGAGTTGTGGGGGGGGGGGGTATTAGAGGGTATTTCTAACCCCAGGTTTGCCTGCCAAGTCCCTCATTATTTATTTCATTAGCATGCTAAAACGACAATACCATGGATTGTAGCATTCCCCATGCATCTTGAATTACATTATTGAGAATGACAGAACAATGATGGTTCTGATTAGGGGATGGATAGCAGTGGGCCATCTGCCAAATAGCACAGTCTAGCATCCAGTTCTGCATCCTGCCACTAAAAAGTCACTTCAGCATCTTGGCTACCTGCCTCAGCAGCCTCATCAATCCATCTGCCCAGTGGTCACCACAACAAACTCAGCTAATTTTAGAAACCTGCTGTTACAATGTTGCAGTTACATGTTAGGTCAGAATCCATGCCAAGTGCACTAACTATGGCACTTAATAAGTGACTTATTAGACCCAGCTCAGCAGAGAACACACCCACATATCAATACACTCTGTCTGACTGACTAGAGGCAAAATATAGCAGAAGTCTAGAGGATTCTAATAGGAGGATTCTAATAGGAGTATCATTTGATATCATTCCATAGATCTATGGATCCAACATTATCCATAGCATCTATGCAGATCTGTAATTTGACAGAACTTCCCTAGTTCAGACAAATTGATTCAGGATCTCAAGGGAATCATTTCTAAGATACTCAATACTTCACAGTGCACAGTTCAGCCAGAAATTTCTGAAGTACTTGCCAAATACAAATTGATGACATTTGTCATTCATTTTCAAATATTGAACACATAAAAAGTTTAAGTAAAGGAAATCATGGCAATATAAAGCTTTGGCCATGAGCAAATTAAACTTAACATCATGACTCCACCCTTTTCAAGTTCGATGGCAACACCTGACAGAGTGAATAATTTTGTTTCCACATGTACCTGAGTTAACTTGGAGCATTGATTACAATAAAACACATGTAGTCACTTACTTCTATTATCTTTCAATGGCTATCAGTCCTATAACAAGAACTTATGGGTTACAAAAGTTTAGGTTCAAGAGAGAGATTGAGATGTTAACTTGAAGATAATTGCACAAGAGAGAATAACACACCCATCAGCAAATTTATAGAGAGACAATCTATGCAAATAAATTGCAATGGTAAGAGTTAACATCATCAAGAATTAGATGACAAACTGAACTTTGATAAATATAAAGTGACAGCTTTGCCAATACACACAAAAGAAAATACAAACGCTCCACTCTACACCAATACACAAACATAATCCACAAATTTCAAAATGGTGCTGATTGACTGCTGACTCTCTTGTCTTCAAATTCCAAAACATCATTTATGGCAAAAATCGGCAAATTTTCTGATTCACACTTTGCATAATCATTAGACATCAATATTGTCTCTTTGCAAATACTGGGGTCAGAAACTTAGAATAACAATAAATAAAAACAACAGAGTGCACACCCACATACAATGCAATCAATAAGACAAAAATAAATATTACACTATATCTTATTGATCCCAACCTTACAGCCTTACCAACCCTAAGCCAAGCCTCATTGCTAAGCCATCTGCATCTCTACCTGCATCAATTACGAGTAATATTGATATCAAACTGATCCAAAATTCACATTGACCCTTTAGACTGCAATGTGTATCAAACATGTGTCTGACACATGTTTGATACACATTGCGCTTACCAGTACATATATACATGTGCCATAATATGAGAGAAATACATCAATCAATTGAGCATTGAGTTCCTGAGAGGTATAAATGAACTGCCAAACCCGTATTCTAATACGCTATTTAGTTCCATTGATCTTTGCATTTGTATGCAATAGGAAACAACCTTCTAAATTGTTTCCATACCAACTGGACACACATATCTGGGTCATGGAAAGTTCACCAGGATTTGATACAGTGGATATACCGGAACAGGGATCAAATTCAGGGCTTACCCCTGAAATAGCTAAATAGTTTACCCTGTTTACATTACTAGAAGTACTGAAGCAGCCAGACAAGTGCTCCAAAAACATACCCCCCTCCCTCAAATTCTTATCAATGAAGTTATCAGGTTGCCATGACAACAAGCACAATAACCATGCCAGCCACTTGTGCTTCATTACAACAAACCCCTTTTACAGTCAAATGAGTTGGACACACACCAAGACTGATCTAGAGCCAGAGATTTAAAATGCACAGGGACAAACAGCAGATAAATTATGCAACCCTCATTACAGCTAATTATAATGGAATTTGGGAATACCTACACTACACGCTACAGGCATTGTACAAAACCAACAAGATTGTCTGCTTGCTGAAGTGATAATACCAAATATATCATTCACTCAAAGAAACACCTAAACTTTAATCAATATGTGAGTTTTAATCATAACTTCTTTCCACGTGAAGTGCATCAAAAACCATTCTATTCTATACAACCTTGCATTCCACATTTTGACAATTATCTTTCCGCATTCTCTGATGCTTCCAAAAAAGAAACATCAGTAATATGCAGACTATGAAGTCAAGAACTACGCCTGTGTGCATTTCAATATTTCTAGCCTCAACAGATGTAGATGATTTCTCAGGAACTTGACTTCTTGGCTGTTTTTGTTGACTTTTTTTAGCACCTGCACTATACTGATGTGTGATGTAAGCCATACAAATTACTTTCAATATAATGTATTAACACTCAACAAGCTTTGCAATTTACTTGATTTATGTTGAATCTTCACCTCATAGGACAAGCGGTCGACAACCAGAGAAAGCAATTACATGCAGCTGTTCACATAAGCACTAATTCTCACACACTCAAATCTAAAGACTATTGACAGTGAACAGCAAATTTAACATTTTTATTGGTTCACAGATCAAAGACACTTTGATTTATCACTCATTACATATAAATCAATCATGAAGTGTGAAGCATGTAATGAGGCATGTAATGAGGCATGAATCCTCACAATAGACCTTACACAATAGGAGTTCATTAAGGTCCTCCAAGCCCAAGGAATTTGAAGGAACTGACAAAGCTGCATGCAATATGGGAAATTGATAAGCACAATGTAAATCAGAGCCTACCACAAGTCTGTAACATGTAATGCACTTTTTTTTTACATTTTTTGTTCACCCATTGATGTAAACCATACATAAGGCACATGCAAGTCCATTGACTTTTTCATGGGGGCCCACACAAAGTCTTACCTTGTACTTATGTTACACATAATATCTACAAGAGGATCCCGATTTAAAAATATCCTAGATCCATCAATGAATCAGAATAGATTTCCTATATTCTGTAAATTGACAGCTCTCCAAAATTTAACATTCAAATACACCACATGTCGATGTACACAGCTGGGTCCGTGTGATGTGTTACAATTTATTCAGCCCACAAGACAACACTCCACATTACTAAAGTAGATGACATAACTGCACAAGCCAGACCAAGGGATCAACCCATCGTCAACATGAGAGGCAGTGGAGTAAACATACTTGAAATATCATTGACATAGGAGGCATAACCTTAGCCATGAACCACTGAACATTCACTTACCTAGATATATGAAGAGATGACACTGGACACCTACTGATACCACCCTAGCAACTCTACACAATGACAAATTGTCAACATCTCACAAAGACAATAGAAACTCTTGACGAAAACTTAGAAGAGCACTATATAGAGAGTGACTTGAAGACCATGGAATCCAAATAGTCAGCTGGAAACTTGAGAGGACAAATGAAGCAACATTCTGAACTGCTTAGTACTGAACAATTGAAAATAGCTCAAGATCTAGGTATGCCCAGGAAGTGAGAGAAATGCAAACTAGCTCAAAATTTTTAAATTGTTTACACAGCCCGTCACATGGAGATTTATGATATGACCAGAATTCCTACTAACAGAAGCTGACATAAAGAAGCATAGATTAGCATGGAAACCAACAAAGGAAGAAACATGACTTCTGTAATATTCTGGCCTCCATTTGCTCCAGGCTCTCCCATATCTAGTTAGAGCCATGATTAATTTAACAAGATGGATTTACACATGTGTCAGCTGCTTGGCAGCAAATTCTATTCTTGTGTAAGTACTCTAAAAGGGTTAAAAATGTTGACTACATTTGGTGAAGTGTGAGCATGATCGTATAACTGAGAGACCTTCCATGGTATTCAACTGGACAATGGACATTCATCAGACGGGTACAAGTTTGTGCTGCTGCAATCAAGGTATCTGTGATACCTGTGAACTGACCCAGTGCTGCTGACCCAGTGCTGCTGACCTGTGCCACTGAAACAAAACTATGTCGCATGCCTCAGGCAATGACATGATTTGTTCTCATACCACTAGAATCTATAGATCAGTGAAAACAGTCAAATGCCCACAACTGCTCAGATTTTCATTTCTTCTGAACATGATTAAGTTTTCATTCAAACAAGGCATTCAATGAGTAAATAAATCTTTTATCTTTGGTGTATATTTAGAATTCTTTAGGTCTCTATTTTACTTGTAACTTTAACAATTTGCCTAGAACATGTAGACGTATGTGGACCTAACTCTAGTCTGTAGTATTACTGAAGGAACAGCTATTACAAGCATATGATTAATTAAGTTTTAAAAGAACATACCTTAAGTTTAGGACAAATTTTTCTACAAGTTCTGTCCATTTACTTATCACCTGTTACTTGATCTTACGAGCCAGTGTGTTTAAGAAACCAGATATTCTAAGCTTTTAGCAATCTACCCCTTACAATGTTCATGCAATCAATTGCTCTTTTGATGATAACAAATCATTCTTTGTCAATAATCGACCACAGAAAATGGTTGGAGCTCGTACATTTACAGTTACCAGGTACCTATTCTGAAATATTATATTTTAGGGTTTGGAGTGGCATATGATATACAGTGACAGTTACCAAAAAGAGGAGCCGTATGCCAGTTATGGGGCTGGGATAATTTTATAGTGTTACACTGCACCGTTATTTTTACATTTTTGCCATTGTAGAGTGTAGTATAAACAATCGAATAAAACATTCAATACAGCCGCTGGGCTATGACATTATGATAGCCTATTACTATCAGGTTATTATGTACATTGTATTGTACAAGGAAATACCTGATGGTGCCAAAAAAATTTGTAGAATAAGGAAGGCTTTCATGACCCAAAATTCTAACCCCCACCCCCCCCCTCCCAAGGGTTTCGGCCTAAACCCTGTCTACACGTCAAGCAAGCCAAGATTCTGGGTACCACCCCCATGTAATGTGTCAAACCATTTGTATTTTGGAGCCCCTATACATCTGCTCTCATACACAATATGAAATGTTAAATCTTGACAGTCTAAATGTGTGTCACAGCAGAAGCATGGACTTATAGAACAGTCACAGACAATCTATACACTAACCCTGTAGTACTGTCAGTGTGACTGGCTGTCAATGTGTCAAGAGTTGGAAGTGGAAATTGAATGAAGATTTCTAAGATCAAGCCAAAGAAAACTAGAATTTTAGTGACTTACATCGGAATCTCCAGTCTTGTATATATAGTATCCAACAAAAAATGCCCAGACCAAGGCGAACAACAGTAAAACTCTCCGATTTCTTCTCATTTCAGCGAACATTCACTCCTCTCAGCAAAACATGACCACTGTTTCTCTCAAGATTTCATTTCTGACTCCACTGCGGAAGAGCGATGTTCTCTCACTACCAATCACAGAGGTCGCTGTGGCATATGATCTAGCCTGCCACCTCGTGATTATCAGCTAAGGATCCAAAAAAATGTTGCAAACCCAACCTGCCACTCATACAGTTTGAGTTGGACCAAAAAACAGTCTATCAATCTATTCTATTTTGATAAAATGATAGAAGTCTTAAGATTTTATTTCGCCAATAAAATTTTATTGACGAAAAATACAATGAAAGTATCACAGACAAAAACATATTAAATTTTTTTCGACAGATCAAGATGCAACAGCACCTCTTTGACTAGCAGCTTCCTTGGCTTTCCTTTCTGAAATCTTCCGATACCTTTCCAGTTCCTGAAAAGAATTTATAGTCATGTATTCATGAAATAAAATGAAATAGTTAATATTAGTATTTGTTCTAGACACTGTTATCAAATCTCAACAATTTAAGCGTAAACCTATTTATCTTTGTTTTGTAGATTTTACTAAGGCTTTCGATTATATTAATCGAAGTGCTCTCTATTATAAATTGATTAATCAAAATATTGGTGAAAAGATGCTTAAAATGATAATGAGTATGTATGATAAAGCTAAAGCTAGGGTTTGTCAGTCAGGCATTATGGGTGATACATTTGACAGTAAATGTGGTGTATTGCAGGGCGGTATCTTGAGCCCTAAATTATTTAATGAATATCTTTCAGATCTGCCCGGATACTTACAGAAAAAAGACGGTATTACCATTGACACTTTCAATATAACTCATATTGCTTATGCAGATGATATAGTGTTACTGGCCAATTCAGCTGAACAGTTGCAGTCATGTGTAAATAATTTCCATAATTTTTGCAGTAAATGGCATCTTATTGTGAATGTAAATAAAACTAAAGTAATGAAGATTGGAAACCGATCTACTGATTTTTCTGTCTACTATAATGGACAGCAAATTGAAGAGGTTGTAAATTTTAAATATCTTGGTCATGTGCTTACAAATAATTACAATATTCACAATGAAATGACAGACTATCTTGTGACACAGGCTCACAAAGCTATTTTTGCACTGCAAGGTGACACTAAACAATCTCTTGGTTACATTACTCCGCAATTGTCTATGAAAATGTTCGATACTTATATTTTGCCAATACTGGAATACAATTGTGAATTATGGACAAAATCAAAACCTATAAATGAAATAGAGAAAGTACAACTCGGTTACCTAAAACATATGTTAGGTGTAAGAAAGCAAACTTCCACACTTGCAGTCTATGGCGAGACAGGGAAGTTTCCTTTGCATCTTAGACAACAAATGAGAATGATCAATTATTGGCTTAAACTTGAGAAAAGACCAGATGATAATGTTCTTAAAAAATGTTTGAATTTTCAGAAAAATATACCTTCACGAACATGCTGGTTCAGCAAAATAAAACAGGTACTAGAGAACAACAATATACAGTTTGGAGAAATTAATGAGACAGACCTAATAAATGAAACGTTCTCTAAGATGTTTAAAGAGAAACTATACCAAAAGTATCAAAATGACTTTTTCCAAGAAATGAATGACTCGACTAAACAACCAAAACTTAGAACTTATAAATTAATGAAGACTGATTTCAGAATAGAACCTTATTTACTACATAATATTAACAGGAAATTATACACTAAAATTGCGAGATTTCGCACTAGCTCTCACAACCTTCGAATTGAAACTGGAAGACATGAAAGCCCTAAGTTGCCTGTAGAAAACAGAATTTGTAATAAGTGCGATTTAAATGAAGTTGAAAATGAAATACATTGTTTATTGTTATGTCCTAGTCATGGATTAGACAGAGAAAATCTTATTACTATATCATCTAATATAATATGCAACTTTGATCAACTCGATAATTTTGAAAAATTTTTAGCCATTATGACATCACGAGAACCCCAATTATTAAAAGCTATAGGTAAATTTCTTGTTAGTATTGATGTTTAATGATAATCTGTCGTTTTGCATTTCTTTTTAAATGTATATATATATATAGCCCATTGTGATTTAATTTACTGATTTGTCATGTCTTAGAATTAACATTTATTTAATTGGCTGGAACCTTAAATTGTATATATATTTTGTAAGATTGAAATTGATTATGTCTTTTTAAACTTGAACCATTTATTGTATGTTTGTATTACTATTTTGTTATTTTCTGTTATGACAAATGTGTCAGATGTGACATTTTGGTTGTCGTAATAAAAAAAAAAAAAAAAAAAAAAAAAAAAAAAAAAAATAATAAATATTCATTAAAATAGTCTATTCAATTAGCATACTTTCTAGCCTAACAAATTAAAGTCAACATAAAATTTGAAATAATGTGATGGACAAAGATTATAAATTTACCTCATCTTTCTGCTTTCTCATGTCATCAACAGCAGCCTCAATGTACTGGCTATCCTTTGCTGGATCTTCAACAAGGGAAGGGTCGCTTATGCTCTGGATATTTAAAGAAAATATTCACATCATAGCAGCAAAATATCTATGTTAAAATTTATCAGAAATAATATGTAATCTGCCGAGCCAGGAGAGAGCGGTAAGCAGGTCTAGATTTAGTACGCCAACGCTGTTGTATTACGGTGAGACCAGAAATTTTCAAGTTAATTTGCGTCGTTTTGCCGATTTCGTGAACGGCCACTAGAGGCGCCACTGTTTCGGTGCGCCCTCTGTCGTTTTTTGCGGCGTCATGAACGGAGTCATGCAACTTACGCAACTGCGCATGCGTGGTAGAATAATGGCGGCGAGCATGTAGTCAAAACAAAGATGGCGAATGACACGCTGAAATTGAAGGGACAGTATTGCATGATTTTTCAGTACGTACATGACTAGTGTGGGAAGGATCGCTAAGTGATCGCAATTTGCCGCCTTCGGCGGCAAATTGCTCTCGCTTACCGCTCTATAACGCAAATTTTCCTGTCCACATGCACATACTTACATCTTGAGGAAAATAGGAAGTATAGGCAGTTTTCCATAATTCCAAAGGATTTCTATAAAATAAAATTGCAAAATTAAACGTGGTTAAATTTCCTCTCAACTAAAATAGGAAAAGGACTCGCTGCGCTCGGCTACAGTTATTTTGTGAACACAAAGGTTGAGAAATTAAATTGCAAAATTATAAATGTGCTTCAATTTCCTTTCATGTTACAACAACTAATTAATGAAATTATTTCTAAACCATATATATTCAGATTGCAGTAATTATATTAACCTTGCCATAACTTTGCCTAAGTCATCATCAGGGAAAGGTGGACTACCTGAAAAAAAGATTAAAGATATCAATTGAGATTACTGGTAACTGCTGTAAAACATAAAATAAAATTTTCATTATAAAAATGCTTTGATTTCTTAGAAAGATGGATAAGGTATTAATGTGTTGCTCCCTTAATAAAGCCCGGTTATGGGTGTTTTTTCTTTACAGTTCTTAATTTTAAAAAAATTAGGATGAGATTTTTTTAATTGATAGCTATTGATTTACCAATTTGTTGAAGGGAATCCTGGCCAAATGGGATTTGGAGAGGCTTGTTGTGGTCAAGCTGCACAGACTTGCTGAAAAATGAAAATCATATTAAAGTGTAAAATGTATTGCTTGATAAATGTAAGGTGTGGTAAATATGCAATGTGATAAATATATATAGGGTGATAAAACTGACAAATTTAAGGCATAATAATAATGCACGGTATGAACAGTGATAACTGAATAGTATGCGAAATTTATTGCATGATCAACGTATGGCACACTAAATGTATGGTGAGATGAATAACTGACGGGGTGATAAATCCATGGTGTGAAAAGTAAATGATGATAAATGTATGGTTTGACAAAATGAATGTAGAGTCAGAGTGTGACAAATGAATGGCCAGTGTGTTAAACACTTACTGCACCATACATTTATCACTTGTTGCCTGATTCCAAAAGCCCTGGATAAATGTATGGTGTGATAAATTAAAGGTGTATAGTATTTATGGCATGATAAATGTATTGTGTGATAGATCATAGATGTATAGTGTGACAAACATGCAGTATGATATTATATATGTGCACATTTGGTGTGATAAATGTATAGCACGGAATTTGGAAATGAATGTTATCATAGATGCATGGTGTGATAATGAAATTTACATGGTTTCATAAACGTACGGTGTGACAAATGAATGGTTTGATAAATATATGAGTTCATAAAAGTAGGGTGTGAAAAATGCATAGTGTGATAAATGTATTATATGAAAAACATACACTGTGATAAAGGTTTCGTTTGATAAATGCATGGTGTCATAAATGTACGGTGCAAGAAATGTATGGTTTGATAAATAGGCCTATATGGTGTGATAAATTTATGGTTTGGAAGATGAACGGTGCGATAAACTTTTTTGACATACCCGCCTGGTGTAGCAAACAAAAGATGGCTGATGAGAGACCTAGCCCTGCTCATGAGTGAGTCTTGTTTGGAACTGAAAAACTGAAAAAAAGATGAAGTCAAAATATGTTTGAAAAATTGACTTATTTAATTTCTTTATTTTAAGTAAATCCAATGAAGTGTTTAAGTAGATATATGATAATCACCTGAAGTTGTGCTCCATGATAGTGGGCCAAGAACCTTAGAGTTTTGCAGATAACCTTTTTCTTTTCAGAATCAAAATCCTAGAAAGACACCAAATAAATCATAACAATATCAGCTGCCATATCACTCATATCAGTAATTATTAAATGTACATCATGATTACCATGAACTGAGGATGAACAGCTCAGTGGAAACCAAATTGTAAAATTTTTTTAAATACCTGAAACACGTCATATTTTCCACCAATGATGACGAGTGGCACAAGAAATGGGTCCATCATGTCCTTATCCTGAAAGAGAGCTTGAATTATAGGTTTGTCCATCATTTGGATACCAGATACATAGACAATTTAAATGAAAAGTCTTAAATTCAAGTTTGCATACTGGATGATCTGGTCCTATTCTCTCGCTAGCTGCCTTCTTCAGTGTGTCTTTGATTGATGGATCTTTAACCCTGGCTTCTGTTATAACTGAATCAATCCGGGATCGCAAGGCATTTAGTAAAGTTTCTGCTGTGAACCAGAGTTCCCCAGGAGTTGACAGGTCAAGAACAAGCGTGACTGACATGTTTCTGAATAATAAAAAGTCAACTTTAATCTGTTGTAAACTTGTAGCACCTTTAATCTTAATTGTAAAAAAATTGATAAGTTTAATACAGGTATACTTTTTTCCAGAATCTTACTTAATTGTATCAGCAGTAATGACCACATCAATTAGCCTTGAAAGCCAGGTGCCACCTCCAAGCTCCCACAAGTGTCCAACATCTTTCGCCTGAAGAAAAGAAAGGCAAATTATATGCATGCAAACTTTAAATTTACAATCAATATAAATTATGCATTAAAAATAAATAAGTCATGCAAATGTTCTTCATAAATGAACATAATTTCGCACCATATTATGACCCTTTGCTCTTCTCCCAAATGTGTATTCCAATGCAACTGTCGGTTTGGGAGCATCATCTCTTTCCAAGAAGCGCATGATAATTGATGTTTTTCCCTGCAATAAATTTTTATTACATCAATACCTATTTTTGTGCTTAATGTTGCAATCAATACCTGAAAGTCGAAAGTTGTAATTTTAAGTACTTACTGCATTTTTACTGCCAACGAACAGAACTGAAGATTCATCTCCCTTCTTTTCATCTGAAATTGGAGAACCATTTAGGGCCTTAATGAAGCTAAATCTATGCCAAATTATGAACAAAACCCATCCAATACGCTGGAATATAGCAGGATTTGCATGGTGATCAACCTACCTTCTGAACTGTGAACTTTGTCAATTGCGAGATCCCATATTGTCTTGTCACTGAAACACACAAATAAAGAATTATTTTTTCAATAAAATTTGGCCCTTGAAAAACAAAAGGTCTCATGCAGTGACGTCACCAGTATTTATTTTAGGGGGGGCTAACGGGGGGGGGGGCCAGGCCATTCATCCGGGAGGGCCATGTGACTTGTAATAACCTATCGGACAATGGGTTTAACTCAAAATTAGGAGGGGCCAGAGGAGGGGAGGGGGGGCAATGGGGATGTACATGGGTAAAAAACACAATCAACACAGGGACACTGGCCTCCTTAAAAAGTGACACAGGGACACTGGGCTCCTTATCTAGTGACGGACACTAACAGGATTTTCTCTTAAAAAATGACAGATGACATTGCAAATATTTCTGTAACATCCATGCTTAGAAAAAACGACATTCAATTTCCTCTTAAAATCCGACATAAGACACTGTTCCTAGCAGAGGCGGCTCTTCTCAGCTACACTGTTCCTGTTTCTTGGGACCCATGTACACCCCTGGCAATGGTAAAGCCATTGGTCTCATGCATCGCTGTATAGATTATCACACAACATTTTCAAAATCAAAATATCAAAGAGTCTTTCATCCACTTTACCCATTATGGCATTAATTGTGTGGAGACAGTGGGGTGCCGCAGGGCTCCATTTTTAGACCTCTGCTTTTTATGCGGACACACGACAGTGACTATACCGGTATATACACTGTAATTAATTTGTACATTTTGAGGACCTCATTGCAGAATGACCCATGCCATAGGCATGCCCATGTAAAAACCATTAAACAGTGTCAGTGCTAAACACTGTTAAAACAGGCCCACTATTAAAACTCAGCTGACTAGTCTGGTGCATTTGATCATGCCATTCATTGATTCAACTGTTTGTCATCTGCCGCCAATGTTAGGCAATGTATTACAAAACTTTCTAGGTTTAAACTTACCCTTTCGACATGTTTATTAGCTGAAATTCACTGAATTTAACTCAGATTTTATAGAAAAGCGTCTGTGGCAACCGGCATGCCAAGAATTTTTTCAGATGCGCAGAAATTCTTTATGGGCGTTTTCGGAAAGGTTACACGAGTAACTCGAGTGACACGAGTCACGAGAGTTTGTTTCCGAACACCAAAACTCAACCCTCGTGTTTCCGGGAAGTGCCAACGTCGATCCTCGAGTGTAGTGTTTCCGGCTACTCCCCAATATTGGGAGAGTACTGGGGTCTCGAGAGTTTGTACCACGTGACAAACTGGTTCCTGCTCGAGTGAAGCTCTCCTCTTCTGGTTCCGGGCTACCCTCGTGCATGTTCGGAAACAAACTCCAGTCACTCCAGTGTCACCCGAGTTACCAGTGTTACTCGTGCGATCTTTTCGAAAACGCCCTATTTTGGAGCCGCAACTGATCTTTCTCGACAACAATAAAATACCTCCATCTTGTGATTGAACACCAGTTATCTTCTAATTAATATCAGTGGCAAGTTGATTGAAGTTTGTAAGCAAGGATTTTTGTTTAACATTTTCCTTTATTTATGCTTACACTGCGGAGCTGCAACCAATAAACATGGCCTCCATTGATCAGTTTCTCTGTGGTGAAGGAGCCCATGAAAAATACGCCGAAGCATGTAAACTAGAGGACGTTGAGAGTAAGAATGATCCAGAAAATGAACCTTACAAGTCAAAGTACAAGGCAAGGGAGATTTGGTTGGGATTGAGGAACCAGTTGCTGAGTAATCAGGAAAACAATCCAGAAAATGAGGACTGGTTGTTTATGTTGGCGTTCATTGAACTCAAGCTGGGAGTGAATCATGTTGAGACAGAGGAACTTGGGGCTGGAGAACAGCATCTCAACACTGCAGCAGAGAGACTCAACCCCTTCAGGCTGGACAAGAGAGGCATCTGTGTGCTGCAGATACTCATGAACCAGCTGGGGATATTGTGGACCTCAAGGAGAAACAGTCAAAAAGCTTTGACATTCCTGAAAGAAGCTGAGAAATTGTACAAAGAATACAAACATGAGGTTGGAAGCGCCCCTTTCAGTCCGACAGAACTCTTTGCAAAACAGGCCGAAAGCGAAGAGCAGGAGGCTGACATGACCAACAAAAGACAATGTTTCTTCGAAGACACATACACGCACACCCTCTATTATCTTGCACAAGTTTATCCAAAGCTCGGTGACACTGATACTTCAGCGTCATACTGCCATGTCACTTTGCAACGACAGTTAGACAGCATGAAGTATGATCCCTTTGAATGGTCGCTGAACTGTGCTACACTTTCGCAGTATTATATCACTCACACTAACTTCAAAGTTGCCAGGCATTGCTTGGCTAGTGCGTCCTTTGTCTTTGGTGAACTGGGTGACGTTGACAGCACTAAAGTTCAACCCCCATCAGAAGAAGAGAGCCAGGCTGAAGTTGACAAGAGGGAAAGACTTCCCAGGGCCCAAGCTGACTTAGCAAGGTGCTGGGCCAAGTACGGCTTGGCTCTGCTGGAATCGAGTAGAGATAAGCTGTACAAAGATGTCGAGGACTTTAATGATGACCACAACACTGACAAGAATGAGGAAGAAAAGGACGTGAATGATTTGAAGGATGACGCAAAGAAAGCAGCTTCTCGGGAGAACGGTGAAAAGAAGGAAGATGAAAAAGAGACTTTGTTGTTCAATATTGAAGTGACTAATTACGAGGATCAAGTCACCAGTGACTTCTTACTGGTGTTTGACCAAGCCCGTGAAGTCTTTCTTTTCACACAGAAGTACTTGAATATAGCTAAAGACTTCTATATATTGGATGGTTATTGCAGTGATCATGTTGAAATTGTGCAAGATTTCAGTAGATTGTTCAAATTGTTAGCTTTCTTTGAACCAAACTTTGATAGGCAGTGTAAAATGCACAAGAGACGAGTGGACATGTTGAATGAATTGCTGAAGGAACTGAACCCTCAGTTCTATTTGCTCTTGTGTCGCCAAATTATGTATGAGATGGCCGAGATATACAGTGCCATGCTGGACATCAAACTAGCTATTTTGGAGGAGGAGGGAGGTACTCCTAGTGCTCATGCTGTCAAAAAAATCAACATGTTAGCTGAGCAGAGTATTTCGAAGTATGTTAATTACGTTGACTCTCTCAGAGAAGCCTCTAAAAATTTACCCGATCGATTTAGTGATGATGATGAAAGACCAGCTTTGGTGGCTCATTTCTGTGTAGGACGTCTGTATTCCAAAATTATTCATCCTGATGTCAGGAAGAGGTTACAGTACATGAACTTGTCCCTCATTTATTACAAATTCCTAGTTGACTATGGCAAGAAAAATCCAGAAGCTGTGCCAAAGATGCAAAGTGAATACGAGATTTGTTCAGAAATGGTTACGTTACTTCCCCACAAGATGGACAGGATTAGAACCCAGAATGAATTGTAATTGTTAAAGTGTGAACTTGTATTATGTTATGTCATATGAAAGGAAATATGTGACCTGCTCCACCAAAATGAGTTCAAAGTAGGCAATCTGTATTTTCCAGAAATTAGCAAAATGTGTCAGAAGGTCACATTTTGATGATTGTTAGCTGTTGGTACCACGTTCTAGCAAAAGTAATTTGCTTTGATTATTTAAGACCATCCTAACCAAAAACCTGATTTTAAATTATCTAAATTGGGCATCCTTCTTGATTTTCTTAGTTCTTTCATTGTAATGGCGGGAAATTCAAATGCCATTTTCTCGAAGTTCGATGTTTCATATCATCAATGTTTGAGGTGCCATATCTTTGGATTGGATGGAGATATCAAGACAAATGAAACATCATTTTAAAGCCCAATTCCAGTAGAACAAAGTCATTTTCACAACTGAATATGATAGCAGGCCGACTTTGAACCCATTTTGGTGGAGCAGGTCACATAGGTCAACTCACCATTGCTTCGCAAGTTTGGTGCAGTTATTTGACAATATTAAGAAACTGGGTAAATGCACCAGATCAGATGTCTTTGCATAAACTGACTCTACCAAATCATCAACTTTTGCATTCAATTTGAAAAAAAATATGTGCAATGGTTATCCTACAGGAGATGATTTGTTGCAAAATCCTGCCCTTTTTTGGGGTCACCATGTTTGGCAACTTTTCTCATAAAAAGTTAATTCAGCCCACAATTTATCACTGTCTGGCTAAATCAAATAGCCAGTCAAGTCATTTGAACCCTTGTGAAGGTTCCTGGTTAATTTTTTTTCTAGTTGTTTTAAAATTATGCGCCAAAAACATGCTTTTTATTTTTCAAAGTCAAGCAAAATGACAAAAACTTTACGGTGAGGTATGGGTGACAAGGGCACTTTTTTGCAATTTTTAAAATAATGGTTCATATTTGGTATCAAAAGATAGGTTTTAACAGAATTTGATAATTTCAGACAATTTTGCATTTTTGTGATGAATGGTTGCCATGGTAACCAGTTTAAAAGGCGAAAAAAGGCTGATTTTTACTGCTCACGGGATGTGAAATTTCTGAAGTTACAGGCATGGTAAAATTTTTTTGAAAAAATTGATAAAAGAAGAAAATCCAAATGAATGTACTTACAGAGCAGATTTTTTAATAGTATCAGGAATTGGGGTAAAGTAGACAAAAGTCATTTTTGGGGGAAAAAATGCTTGTTTTTATGGCTGCAATATCAAATAAATTTGTTACACAACAAAAAATTTCAAAATTTGTTTAGTAAATATGAAGACATTTTTTTAAGGATTCCGTTGATGTATCCCATGAGTTCCTAGGTTAAACAGTGGTCAAGATTTTTCACATCCAGTGCAGGGTAAAAGCGGTTTTTTGCACATAGCGGAAAATGGCAAAATTGTGACGTAACGTCGTTATAGGCAATTTATCAATGAAAACAAAGAGGCCTATCAGTGGCTATTTCTCCAAAGCTAATGAAGCTACAGGCATGATATTTTGCAAAGATTTAGTAATCATTGTCATGTTTCACCAAAGTAAATACTGTGCTGCCATGGCAACCGCCTTGTTGTGTGTACACCTTTGAAATGACACATCGCTGCTCGTTCACTTCTAAAGTGTGTTGATGTTGTTGTATTTGACATTGTTTTAAGTGATAAAAGAGACATATTTTGACATAATTGAAGTTTGCACTGGGTGCCCAAGTTCATGTAGGTCGAATATATGAAACAAACTGAATTTTTGTTCCTTACTGAAATTTGGGTAATTTCTCACGCATGCCTCCCCTTAAAAATCCCATTTTTGGTCACATGACCATCCATTGTAACATCACCATAACAGAATAACAATGTTGAAGCAATGAAAGATGTTGAAAACTATTCACTTCACATTTCTGATCAATTAAACATGCATTGGCATACTTCAATGCAAAATTATTGTACTGTAAAGTCAAAAAGTTGCCAAACAATGGTGAGTTGCGAAGCAATGGTGAGTTGACCTATGTATATTGTGAATTTGACGATAGCATATTCGTGAAAGGAAATATTTTAAACTGTGCGGCAACAAATTATGCACAAATAATGTCCAGAGGCAAAATTTTGGAATTAAATTTCATTCATTTCAATCACATTTAATTTCTTAGAGGCATGTCTTTCTGTTTTTGATTGCAATGCATATGATATATCCCTTTATGCAGCATTACTGTTATTAGGCTATTGCCATGAAGATTAATGTGCTGAATTTGTATTGCTTTTATTGTGAACAATTTTCTGTGATATAAATTATTAATTTGACTGCCATTTGTATTGTTCTGTTATCTATAGGTTTGATTCATGCAAGATAAAAATATAAAGTATCAAACAAATTCGCTTATTTTGAATGCTTTATTCAATATTCATTACTTACCCTAAAAGTACATTTTGCAGGTGATAGTAAATGATATAGCTATCAAGAGAATAGTAATGCATATCACTTTAAATAGATAAAAGTTCTAACGAAAAGTGAATATCCACTGGCTATTTGGTTAGTTCATATCCATTTCATAAAATGGTGTTAGTACAGTAGTACTTATATCACATATATATTTTACACAGTTGCTTAAATTCAAGAACCTAAGGGGATAAGCACTACATTATGGCCAAGGCACCATTAAAAGTAACACTACACAGTTATGGGTTGTTGTATTTCAAACTGTTGAGCATACACACATACGGTGTGCCAATGATTGACTATAACGTCGTGTATTAAATTAATAAACTTTGAGAAACTTTTTCCAGTTCTCTCAAAAGTTCCAAGACTCGGAACAGTTTAATTATACAACAACCCTTACTTTAATATCTATAGACGTGCAAAATTTCAAGTCTGACATAAAAACCCTATAGTGAGTGTGAGTGGTTCAAAATTTACATCATATATTTTTAATTGAAAAGTAGCACCACCAGTGTTTTCCAAAAGTTGACAATTCTAATCGATTACAAGTACCATACATGAATGTGTATTGTCATGACTTCATTGCATATGACTTACTGCAGAGGGCTACACAATCAATTACTAAATCACTTTTAGATTACATCAATTCATCAACATAGAAACTATACTATGTCTATTATTGTCTATAAAGTATATAGCACAATACAATGGTACAAAGATCTGTAGAAAATGATTGTGAATTTTTTGCAGTGACATGATCAACATAACACTGGTTTCGTTGATATGACTAATAAGCATCAAATATTGTAAAATGTCTTAAAAAGTATGCAACTCATCACAGAAAAGCAGACCACTTGTCGTTTGTGGTAGTTACGCGAAGCAGACATGAGCAAAAAACAAAACATACATAGACAATTAGACATATCACTTCCTATTCAAGAGAGATCATCGCAGATCTTTTGGGCCTGCTGACAGACCTGTGCAGCATCTACAAGGTTAAATAAATCTGCAGGAACGGCACTTCGATGCAATTCTGAGTCAAAGTACTCGCGATCTCCATCATCTTCGTAGATGAAAATGCCCTCATCACGAGAGGATGGTGCAGGAGGCTCCCAGGGCTCCACCACGCGGTGGGCAATGTCCGAGGGTTCTGCACTATCGTAGGAGAAGTTGAGAATGTCACCAGATGAAGAATTGGAGCTCTGACTGCCCCTGCTATAGCGCCACGAGGAGTCAGTCGGTGAATCCAAATCATCATGGCTCGAGCCAGAATGAGCACCGCTGGCTCCTTCGCCATTAGAGTAACGTCCATTGAGCTTCAAAATGCTCTTCAATTTAGGAGCAGGGGTTGAGGTCTGGGGATTCGCCCTTTGAGTGTCACTGCTAAAATCGGGCTCCAGATTCTCAACTGATGGGCTCCTGGGTGTTGACAAACTGTCTTCACTATAGCTATCCGTTTCACTGTGTCGACCATGATCACAATTGCGCAAGTTCTCTGCCAAGTCAGCCTTGGCTTCGGCACCCTGTTTATCACTATCACTAAGGTCCCAAGCATCTAAAATCTCTTCAATGTCAGTAATATCATAAGTACCAGCTTCTTCCTCTTTGTAACTTTCATCGGAATAATCTGACAAGGTGGCATTACTGGCGGTGGATTCCTCAATAGCATTAGGTAGTTCAGCCCCTGAAAAGTACTCGGTGTATTCATCTTTCTGAACATCCTCCAGCACACAGCCACTGTCGGCTCCTTTGTACTTCTGTTTATTTTTCAGGATGCCTCTTTTGGGCTTAGCACTCGGGCCTGGGGCATCTTTAGTAGGTGAAGACGCACTAGAGTCACTGTCAACCTGCTCAGACCTTGAAGAATGGCCCCTGGAGGGACCGTGGGATCTGTGAGAACGATCTAATCTGTCGGCCACTGCTTTTGAAAACTTGGGGGTAAAATCAAGAGGCTTTTTCAGGATACTTTTTGGTTCTCCTTTGGTCTGACTAGATTCACTATCACTGTCAGACGAACTGCGCTTGAAGGACAAACACTGCTCCAAGTGAGGGAAGTTCACTGGTCGTCCTGGCTGAACCTGATACTGGGGCAAACACTTGTACTCGTAGTTCACCCACCAGTGTCTGCAGATGTCATCAATGGTAGCTCTGTGTTGGGGTTTAACAACCAGCATGATTCGGATGAGGCCAGCTGCATCTGCAAAAATACAATAAGAGTTTTTAACTTTCCTCAAATCTAACTACAACAAACATATAAAGTGCTGGAGTGCAGTCTTACAGACTCATACTGGAACCAAGCAATACAAATCCTTAATTAAATAATTTTCTATCAAGATATACTGCATGTACGTAATGTACAGTGTTCAAAGCAAACATAAGACAAGGATTGTTGCACAAGCTGCAATATGCCGTAAGACACTATCAGGACTTTGGGTTGACATAGACAAAATTAACTGTAGTCTGTTTTGTTTAGTCACCAGTGTAAGCATGCATTGCTAGCATCTCACAGAGATTTATTACATTATTGAAATGATCTGCCTTAGTTACCTGAAGAAGTAGCAGGTTCGAAGAAGTCCCCATCTGTGATCTGCTTGCGTAGTTTGCGAAAGTCAGAGCCATCGAAAGGCATAGCACCGTAAACCATAGTGTAGAGGAGAACCCCAAGACTCCAGCAGTCGACCTCTGGCCCCTGGTAAGGAAGGCCATTTACGATCTCCGGAGAGGCATATAAAGGACTGCCACAGAATGTGTTGAGAGTTCTCCCACTTTTGTGCAAGTTGGCCAGACCAAAATCTGCAATCTGCAAAAAAAATGAAAAAGAAAGATGTTACAATGTTATCGATTTGAAGTTCTCTTATACATTAGCATGAGAAAATAGTTTCAAAATAGTGATAAGTTTGTATGTTTTCATTCGCTATATTAGTACTAGAATTCCAGTAGGACATGGACTCATGGAGGCATGGATGCCAAAAACGTAATATGAGTTTAATATTTGGTGAGGGGTGTGTGAGGAGCATGAGGGAATTCAGGCTGAATAAACTGACAGGTAATATTACGCAAACATATAATATTGTAATGACAGTAAATAATTTTTCAACACAAAAATAGGAATTTTGAGACAAACTCACCTTCACATTACCCTCGGCATCAAGTAGGATGTTTTCAAGTTTGAGATCTCTGTGAACAATGCCATTCTGGAAAAAAAAACAGTTATCACTAGAATTTTATTGAACCCATATTCTCCCACATACAAGGCAAATTCTTTAAGCCTAATAACATGCATAACACATAACAATTGGAATGTGATGCAAAGAGTCTCGCAAGTTGCATTATTGAAACATTAGCATCAAAGAGGCATCAAACTTAGTCAGATAATCTTCCAAATAATTTGCAATATGATTTATTCTCAAGCTTTACAAATGGTGCCATTACCTTGTGCAAGTAATGAACAGCAGATGCGATTTGTCGAAAGAATTTGCGGGCTTCGTCGTCATAAAGGCCTCGTTTATCGTTGATGTGGTCGTACATTTCTCCCCCGTTCGCCCATTCCATCACTAAGATGATCTTATCCTGGTTCTCAAAAACTGCAAAGAAAACAAAGTTTAAATCATGAAAAGCAATATCAATCATATTAAACTCTGAAACAGATACAAGGTTACATCATGTATGTTCTGTAAGATGGAAGCCTCTCAAAAACAAGTACAATCTGACCATTTGTTAAGCTTGAGATCTTCATTCGTGCCAATATAATTTTTGACATTCATTAACTCAAATAGTATTGCATAACTGGGGAAAGGAGAAATATCGAGAAAAGGTGTCAGGACTCGTAGAATATAAATCTTCTACCCAAGGCTATCAATTAGCTGATCCAAGGACGAAGAATGCTGCCAACAAATGTCATCATTCTCTAATTGAAGGTCAACTCTGGACTGATAAAAATACTGAGGCCTTTTCTAAGCCTGTGTAGTAAACAACTGAACAAAAAAAACCAAATCTCCCATTCACCTGCAATGAAGCTCAAACAAAAAAGAGGTCATATATTGTGATTTTCAAAAGGCATATTTGTTTTCTGAGTGACTAAGCCCTCAAATGGTATACATACAGCTATGATTCATGGACCCTGTGTCATCCAAAGTTATACTTATTGTCAAAACCTGTGACTAAGGAGACGATCTCCCTTCAGTTTACACAAGTTGACTGTCACAAGTCAGTGGAATAAATGTTTACAAGAATCAAACACTGCTCTTTCCTCAGGTATGATAGGTATGCAACATAATGCAAGTACACATAAGCAAGGTATCCCATGTACATGATGTAGCTAAATGTTTGTAGTGCCACACAGTGCACTTGGCATTAGTGTATGTACAACTGACTGTTTAACAAAGATTTGATGGTCAAGAGCAACAGTGACTATCTGTAACTATTGACAAGGCTTGGTACAGGGCATGTATTATGTGCAGGTCCAGGTCATACTAGTTGAAAATGGAGAATCTCACTTCAATACACAAAGCATGCTTATGACCATGCAACCACATTGAAAAATTATAATTTTAATAGGATTCCAAAAAATAAGGTATAAGATACCTCAAAGCTGTATCTTAGAAGAGGCAATACATTTAATTTAATTAGCTAACTAGTCTATCACTGTTGAAGCCCAATTGGCACTTGAACCTGTCACTTCTAGGTAGACGTGACTGATTTGATTTCTGTCACATCTTTTGAGTTGATGATAGACAGCAAATCAAGGAAATTACAAAAACAATAGATTTCTCAAATAAGTGTATAAGCAAAGAAGGACGAGCAATTCAAGTGTTTTAATCATCAAAATTTATTGGGTCCCAAGTTAGTAAAATATGTAGTGGCGGATACAGGGGGGGGGGGCCTAGGGGGCCCGGGCCTCCTATACCACCGAGATTAATTATAGCATTTTGAAGAAAAATTGCGATGACGCGGGCCCGTGAATGCCGAAACATGTCCGGGCCCCCCTAGACTATCGTGTCTGGATCCGCCACTGAATTATGAGTTACAATTTTTTGGAGGTCAAAGGTACTTGGGTCCAGAAAAGTTCAAAGGTATTTTGGTCCATGTTGATGCAGTTCAAAATAATCAAATGTAAAACTAAAAGTGTATCATGCTAACACTATCTGGGTCACAGTTGGATGTTGCAGCAATATTGAAAACATATCACCAAATTAATATTTAATATTTGCTGTTCTTTTGACTGCACTGCCATTAATTAGTTTGCATGCTCTTTTTACAGAATTTGTTATACTGCTTTACTGCATAGCATTCATATTTGAGTATTGAGACCATTGCAATGCGTTCATTGTTGAGCATTGCATTATTATGATCACCATGGAGATGTGTGCATTGTATTGGATCACCATGGCGATCAGATGTGATTGTGCGTCAGGGATGTGTCAGTGGCTTTTCCTAGCAAATCAATTAGAGAAACTTTTCATGCATTTCAATGACACTTAATACCATTTCAATTGATTACCTTGTTTGCATGAATTGGATCGTGGCTTGGGTTTTCAAAAGGTATTGAAACAGGTTCAAACGGCTGCAAATGCTCATAATGAAATGGAAATATGATAAAATGTCTGGCAACTTAATGGGAGATTCTACACATGACCTTTAAGCTTATCAAATATGGAAACATTGAAAGTTTCATATCTAGTGATATGAACAGTATACATGGTATATGACTGCATTCAGAAATACACTGTGGACATGCACTTCTCCCAGTGATGTACACAGGATATGGGCTGATCAGCCTCTGATGTACATTTGATCCTTTTTTGTGAGATTACAACCATCACAAACATTCCAGTGCTTGTTGAAGTCCATTTAGATGAACATAATATTGCTGTCATTGTAAACAGATAACAAGAGAGATAGTTCAATCAGTGTCGTGTGACTTTCTTTGACATAAAATAAGGTCAGCAGTGTCCTGATCCAGAGCAAAATTTATCACCAGGCCAAAAATGACTAAACAAGGCTCCTGTTATATCATGGTTCAGGTCAGTGAGAGCAATATGACAACAAAGGAATTATATAGAATATATACAATTACTTCCTTTTAATAAAATTGGGGTCCTCCCCTATCGGGATAGGACCTATCTCTATGAGCTCATGGCCCACAGACTTATTGTCACTCATCTAAGAGAGTGACAACGCTTACTTGTGCATATATCTTCTCGAACAAGCGTTCACGCTTGTCCACAGCCGAGATTTAAATTTGGCGCCACCGCCAGACCACCTAATCTCCCATCATCCCTTGCGCTTAGACTTCCTCTACTTCGAGGCGCCACGCAATGACATTCCACCGAGGGGAGGTGGGTGGGAAACTCAAGTCATAAGTCTGTGGGCCATGAGCTCATAGAGATAGGTCCTATCCCGATAGGGGAGGACCCAAACTCTATCTTCGCTCATGGCCCACAGACTTATTGTCACTCATCTAAGAGAGAGTGACAACGCTTACTTGTGCAGATTCACAAAGTGGAGGAGGGAATGGAACCCGCAAGCAAGAAAAGGGGCATTGACACCAAGTACAGAGCAAAAAACAGTTGCTGCTGCCAAGGGAGCCCATGGTGTGGTCTGGCGTGAGTGCAAAGGCATCAAGACTATCACCCAGAAGCATCCAAGCCCAGGGCACTACAAAGCCTGGGAAGGAGGCGGGGACAGATGTGAAGCCCGTTTCAGTGCCGCTAACAGGGACTGGAAACTGGGCGAGGCAAAAGCCAACCGAGCCAGGAGGCCGATAGCCAGAACTCGGAAGGCAGGCCTAAAGAATGCCATGAAGAGAGCCACGGGGGGCCCCCATACACCGGACACTAGGAGGCCGGTGCAAGAGGGGGCACCCCAAACGGGCAAGAGATTGTGCCGTGGAGGGGCAACAACCAGAAATCACCCGTCGCACCGAGCCAGGAGGCTCGGGGCCGGGAGGCAGCACGTGCTGCAGGCAGCTCAAGGGCCCGCCCCCCGGAGGGACACCCCCCCCCCCCCCGTTTGCAAGCTCAGGGCACAACCAGGCCGGAGCAAGCAGGAGGCAGAAGACCAGGGCCAGTACCCGCACAGGGAACGGGACCCCTAGCTGGAGAGGGACCGACAGGAGAGACTGCATAGGGCAGGGGAAGAGCAAAGTTGGGAACTCGCCCGCAACCGCAGTCCGAGGGCACCCCACACCACCAGGAGAGGAGGAGAGGGCCCAGGGTCCGGGAACAACGCCGCAGAGGACGGCCCGAACGACTTGAAAGGAACATCCACCGAGAATGCACTCGGGGAGAATCCCAATGGCCGGCAGACCACATCCCAGAGGAGTGGCCGGAGCACCGAGGCCAGAAGGAGGACCATCCCCCGCGCGAAGCAGGGGGAGGGACGGCGAAGCCAGTCGGAGCAGAAGGGGGAAGCCCGAGACTGACGCAACTGGTCCCAAAGGTTGGGACCCAGGGAAGGGCCTCCAGCCACCAAGGCAGAGGCCCATCGGCAGACATCCAGAAGGCCCAATAGGAACGGAGGAGGATTCCAAACCCAGGATAGCAAGGCAAGGTGGACCAAAGGGCATACCAAGGGAGGAAAGTCCAGGAGCCCAGAGGGAGGCCCAGACGTCCAGATGGGATGGCCGCCTAGGAAACAGGGAGGCCAGCCACTGTGGCGGAGAAACCGCCGGGAAGTCCGAGGAAATCCGCCAACCAAAAGGAGCACCCAGGAAGGAGCCAGGTGACCCCCTCCCGAAGTCCAGAGACTAGGGGAGGTCCGCGCCAGGGGGGTCAAGGCAACGCAACAGGCAGGGGACACGCACAGATTGCAGAAGCACAGGACGAAGCCACGGAGGGGCCGAGGACGGCCAAAGAAGTCACAGGGGCAGAAGGCAGTCAAGGGCCACCATCGCGAGCCCCAGAGCGTGGAGGCCACTGACCCCGGAGGTCAGAAGCATCGCCGAGGACCACAACCAGACCGGCCAGGGGGAGACCAGGCCTGGAAGGGAAGAAGTAGGACAAGCCAGAAGGCAAGACCTAAACCAACCCCAGAGCGCCAAGGAGACTCACAGAGATCGCTGAGGTCCAGGGAGGTCCCGCAAGACCAAGGGTCACGGACACCGCCGCCGTGGACCAGCAGGAAAACGAGGAGCCCAGGAAGGCGAGGAGTGGATCAGGAAGCAACAAGCCAAAAGAGGCCTGAAGCCACGGAAGCCTAAACGGCCATGGAGAAGCCAGTGTACCAGAGGCTAGAAGCGACTGGAACAGCCAAGGACAGGAGCCAAGAGGGGAGGATCCCGGAGGGTCCAAGCCACGGAAGACGCCGGAGGAAGCAGAGGCAGAGGAAGGCTCCAACGGCAAAGCGCAGGCAAATCCGACGGAGAGGCGGGAAGACCGAAGCACCCCACCATCCCCAGGCCATCGCGCCAGAAGAAAAGCCCCCAACCCAGGCCAGGGGAAGCCAGGGAGGGAGGCAGGAAGGGAGCAGGTCAGGCCCCCGAAGGCGCAGGCAGAGGATAAGGGCAGCCGAGGCCACCCAGACGAGTGCAGACGAGGCCGCCGGGCCAAGGGTAGGAGCCCGGGCCAGGCAGAGACTCCCAACACAGGCCCCGGGGGAGCCTGGGAGAGAACAAGGACACCAGGCGGCAAACCCTCAGGAGGGACAGCGCCTGGAGAGACCGAACCAAGGCCAAGGGGAGCCTGAGACGGTCGAAGGAGAGGAACAAGGCAAGGGAGACCCAAGCCAGAGGAAGGCTGCTACACCAGCACCCATGCAGGCCTCCAGAGGGAGGGCCAGGGGTGGGCAAAGGCCCACCAGCACCAGAGGGAGCTAGGTAGAGTGAGGGCAAGGCCCGTTCCCGGGGGTAGACCGCCCAGACAGCCTGGAGGCAGGCGGACCCAGAGGCCAAAGGCACCAGAAGCCCGCAGGGCACAGGAAGCCCAATCCAACGTCAGCGGAGAATGGGCTGAGGAGCGAGAGGGGGAGCACATGCCAAGGCAGGAGGTCAGTTGAAGGAGGGGAGGTGCAAACACCTCGCCCAAACTGCCAAGGAGCCTGAGAGACGCAGGGAAGCAGGAGGATGAGGCAGGGCGACGGCCAGAAAAGCCTCCGCAACCAAGCACAGGCCGAGCCGAGCCAGGGGGCCCGGCAGGGAAAGACAGCCTGGGAAGGAAGCATGGCTCGAGGAAACTAAAAAGAAACTAAGGGCCAGGAGGCCCCAGGCCCCGCCAACATCCAGAGGAACGTAGCCCAGAGAATGCCAATGAGGGCACCCCCGGTCGCATGAGGAGACCAGGGCAGAGGCAGGGAACAAACAACCAGTCAGCGCCAGATCAGGAATAGGAGGATCCCGGTGAGACGCGAGGACAGCCTCGATGCAAGCAAGGAGCTAGACGAGGCCCATCACAGCTAGAAGGCCAGCAGCCATGGAAAGAACCAAAGCCCCTGGCGGCAATCAAGAGGAGCCAAGGGCGTGAGCCGGCCCAGAAGGGAGGAGCAGCAGGACGCCGGTCCCAAAAGCAGGAGCCGACGGGCCTAACAGCCAGGGCGAAGGAAGAACCAGACCGGCCGGGGAGGTCTAGGGTCCCGAGCCGCAGAGGGTCCGCCAGCAGAGCCTTGGCAGGAGAGGCCAGAACCAGGCCTCAAGCATCCGAGCCCAAGGCAAGAGGCCCGAACAGCAGACGGCAGAAGCGTGCCAAGGAGGAACGGATGTCCCTGGAGGTAGCGGGCGCCAGGAGAGTGGGGGACTCCCAGCCCGCGGAAGAAGTTCGGCAAACCAGAAGGCAAGGCACAGCTGGGCAGAGGGCCAGCAGAAGCGCAGAGCAGAGCCAAAGGGGAGGACCACAGAAGCGGCCCCCAAATCCAAGGGCCCAGGGGTCTGGCAGAGTCCGGCCCAAGGCAAGAGACCCAGGGAAAAGACCATAGGCCGGAAGCACCGCCAAGGAATCCACAGGAGGAAGGTCCCGTGGGACGAAGAAGCCGGAATAGGGGACCGGCAACGGAGCGAGGCAGCAACCAGGACCAACCGGTGAACCGGAGAACCGGATCCAGCACTAGCAGCCTAAACGCAGGGGGAAGGCCAGGCATAGGGCGAAGGCCCAGGCTTGCGGAGAAGCCCAGGAGCCTAACATAGCGGGGGATGTGGGGACCCCAGCATGCAGACAAACAGTGAAGAAGGCAGCTTGCACCAGCTGGAACCTGCGCGGCAAGCCAAGGGGGCAGGCCAGAAGGAAAGCCGGAGGCCTGCCAGCCCAAAATTAGGTGAGTCCAAGCGTCAGCAGGAGCTAGAAGAAGGCAAGCAGCAAAGCAGCGCCAGGGGAATTGGGGTACCCCAGCAGGCTGCGGCAACAGGAGAAGCAGCCCCCACAAGCCGAAACCGGCAGGGGCAAGGAAGAGGCCCAGCCGAGTGGGCCAAGCCCCCCCTAGGGGATCCAAAGGCAGGAGCGCCAGGAACCAGCAGACATTCGAGAGCCTGACCGAGCCAGGGCTAGGGGGGGTATCCCAGCAGGCAGGCTCCCGGAGAGGCAGGCCAGTAGCCAGGAGAGGCAGGCCAGCAGCAGGAGAAACCGGCCAACCGCAGGAACAGCCGGCCACACGCAGAAGAGGCAGGCCAACAGCAGGAGAGGCCAGCAACAGGAGAGGCCAGCAGCAGGAGAGGCCAGCAGTAGGATAGGCAGGCAGGCAGCCGGCCCGGGAGCCGGGCCTAGCAAGGGGTATTGGGTTACCCCAGCAGGCAGGAGAGCCGCCAAAAGACGCTGGCAAGCAACCGGAGAAGCCGGCCATCCACAGCAGAGGCGGACCACCGGCAAGAGAGGCCAGCAGCTGGAGAGGCAGGCAGGCAGCCCAGGAGCCGGGCCGAGCGGGCCAAGACCGGCCGGAACCGGTACAGGCAAGCCAGGAGCCACCACAGCAGAAACCGGGTAGCCAGAAGAGGCCCAGCAAGGGGTATGGGGGTACCCAAGCAGGCAGGCAGCCAGAGAGGAAGCCAAGACCGGCCGGAACCGGTACAGGCAAGCCAGGAGCCACCACAGCAGAAACCGGGTAGCCAGAAGAGGCCCAGCAAGGGGTATGGGGGTACCCAAGCAGGCAGGCAGCAGGAGAGGCAGCCCCCATC
Organism: Platynereis dumerilii; assembly: GCA_026936325.1. Taxonomy (NCBI): domain Eukaryota; kingdom Metazoa; phylum Annelida; class Polychaeta; order Phyllodocida; family Nereididae; genus Platynereis; species Platynereis dumerilii. Next base: position 38,207,050 of record JAPTHN010000011.1, on the reverse strand, counting down.
AGTCGGAACTGGTAGAGGCAAATCCAGGAGGCAGCACAGCGGAAACCATGAGGCAGCAGAGGGAGAAATGGTCCAGGGAGGACCATACCCCTCCAAAGTCACCGGTCCATCCTCAAGCTGGGGCGGGTGCCCAATAGGATCGACCAGTGAGAGATGTCCGCTCCACAAACCAAGTCGACGTCATCGAGGTGTAACACGGCGCCCAGCCAGGTAGGCCCAGTGGGACGCCGGGAACATGAAAAGACACCGCCCGGAAGCGCCGCTTGCCGGGTCGGCGTCATCGAGGTCCACAGCGGAGTCCAGGGTGTCCCACCAGTGGGACGCACGTGGAAATCAACGATCGTTTGCAGCGCTGTAGGGGGAGGCAAACGCACACAAACGAAGTAGAATAGTACATTGTAATGAACTGAGGAGTCCATGTACAAAATAAACCGTCAAGATAGGCGAGACGGTCCGAAAAATGGCGAAACACTTCGCACATTGACGACGCACCCGAGACGGACGCCATGTGGAGGGGCGAACGCCAAGCGGGAAATGCGTCGTCATTCGTAAAAGACGAAGTGAAAAACCTAGTTTAATAGAAAACCAGGATGCACTGGCACCAAGGAGCAAGGAATTCAAGAAGTAGAGCATGTACAATGTCTAGAATTACTTGAAAACACTCGCGAAAGTCGAAGTTCATCACAGCGTCCGCCATCTTTTGACAGCTGAAACGCGACGAAGTCGACAACTTTGAGGCGACATAAGTGGGTAAATAAACTTACCTGAACACGGTTCAGCTCTGTGAACCGTGATTAAGAACCTAGAAAACGAAATACAACCGAAAGAACCCATTGTCAATGCCCCAATCGGCTGAAAACAAGCGGCTGTCCAGCATACGTCCTATGCGTGGGGCAGCCGAGAAGAAGAGGAAGTCTAAGCGCAAGGGATGATGGGAGATTAGGTGGTCTGGCGGTGGCGCCAAATTTAAATCTCGGCTGTGGACAAGCGTGAACGCTTGTTCGAGAAGATATATGCACAAGTAAGCGTTGTCACTCTCTTAGATGAGTGACAATAAGTCTGTGGGCCATGAGCGAAGATAGAGTGGCTTTTTCAAACTGAGAGATGTTATTCATTAGGGTTGTCATAATTAAAAAGCCCAGTAATTTTGATCCTGCATTAGCTTTATTGTTTGCTGGTTGTTTAAATATTAACTTCCAAGTCCACATGATCTGATAGTGAAATGTTAAAATCAATTCTTTCTGGAAAGGTGCAAATAAACATCTTTTATTGGTGTACTGTCTCAAACTGAACCAATATCTTATTAAATTTTGTGAATTTTAGCGTTTTCCTCGGGAGTTAAAATTCCATTTTTAATAGCTATCACTATCTGCTTGGAATTTCACTTCTCTTTGACATAGGCTACCTTGGTAACAAAAAGTCTCCCAATGAAACTCACATTATCAATCAAAATTATATTTAGGATATGTCATAATTAGCTGATTATTGTTTATCAATGTTAATCAATTTTCTCAGAATGCCGACTTCCCTATCATGTAGCAACTATTGGTAATTTGGTATTATCAGTACTCATGTACCGGTATAATACTGTAACAGGAAACTAATGCTTTCCAATCATACCACTATTTTTTGTTTAGATTTCTACAGTATCTCTAAAACTCAGTTACAGTACATAACTTCACCCTCTTACTTTGTAAGTAAACATTCACTTAAGTCAGTTCTTGAAAAAAAACTTTTTAAAAAAAGGGAAAGAACATAAAGAAAACAGTAGCAAGGACTTCCTCTTTAGTTCTACAGTAAACAGAAAACTAAGACACGAGAAAAATAAAATAAAACAGGTTATTTTTTAATGTTCAAGCCCCTTAAAACAAACAACTGAAAAGGTATCCAGCTTTGGTAAATTTCTTGTGATATAACTTGATATACCAGGTATATATTTAATGTTGACTTCAATAGATAGATAGATAGATAGATAGATAGATAGATAGATAGATAGATAGATAGATAGATAGATAGATAGATAGATAGATAGAAAACAAGGAAGTTCTTGGTTCTTGATACCAAAAAATTTATGGCTAAACCAGTAATCTCAATGGGCAGAGCAAACTCCAGCAACATGAACATGTCTCATTTCCAGTTTTCTATTAACAAAAAATACTTAGCTTTCTTAAAACTGTAATGCTACAGGTAAGCTTGTTTAACCACCCAATTATGGGACTGCAGCCATTAAATGGCATTAAAGGACAATGACCTCAACAGAGGTATGCTAATAACAACAACAAAATTGATAATTTTATTAATGAACGTAGTGAATGTAATAAAATTATGATTTTATGAGTTAGTGAAATAGATATAATAATTGCATTCTTCACGAAGTGATACGAAAACACAGCATTTTAAAGTCCGAAAATAAAATAAAAATGCCAACGTAAGTATGTCACGTGATCACTTCAAGTTTGCTCGCAAGACAATAAGATTGTCTGAAAATTTTAGTATATGATGGATGGGAGCCTCCCAAACCTCCCACTTCCCATCCATCAGGGAAAATAAAACTAACTCACCAATAGAGAAAACAAGCCCTCTCGCAGAGCTCACCAAACTTCTTGGTTAAATATATATCTTGAACAACTGGTCCATGAAACTCCTTAACATCAACTTCTTGGATAAATATTCTCCGAAAACACTTAACGTCTATCTTCCAACTTCAACGGAACTTCAGGAAATTTCAACATCAACTCAACGTATATACATCCGACGTACCGTCCCACCGATCAACTACTGTCTGAAACAGATATAAAACCAACATTATACGGCTGTGGGTGGGTGGGAATTATTATATCTATTTCACTAACTCATAAAATCATAATTTTATTACATTCACTACGTTCATTAATAAAATTATCAATTTTACTTCGTTAGTGAAATAGATATAATAATTGCATGTTCAAAGTTATTGAAACAAAACATGTTGAAAATCATCTTTCTCTACTGATTCTCGACCATAGAATCTCAAGAAAGTGTTGGCTCTACTCCAGTTAGCCTTCTCTAAGATTTGGCCCACATTTAAGCCCGCATTCCACGCCTTTGACGTAGCCGCTCCACGCACTGAATGTCCTTTAAACCTCTCAGTGTCGATTCCGGCCAAACACATAAGATCTTTCAACCATCTGCTAATGGTTGCTGGGGCCACCGGTGCATGCGGTTTTACAATCCCCAAGAAGAGTTGTTCTCGCCTGCCTTTATCTGTACGCCACCCTTTTGTTCGCGCCAGATATGTCCTTAAACATTTAACCACATCCAGATTTTCTTCATCATATTGAAGCAGTGTCAGATTCAAGTAAGGTTTTGAAGGTCGCTTCGTCTTTGTCAATTTTGCAATATGTAAAACGACCTTGTCACCATAATCTTCAATCAGTTCTGGATTAATTGACTGCAGCTCTTGTGCTCTCTTCACATTCGTCAACGCCATTAACATGACCAATTTCATTGTCAGTGATTTGTCTGTCAAGTCAGCATTATCTCCTAAATTCTTGATGAATTTTAGAACCACATCCACATCCCAAGTATTTGTATATCTGGGCTGTGGGGGCTTCTCATTGAAGGCTCCCGCCATAAACATCTTCATGTTGGGGTGCTGTCCCACTTTATATCCATCAATGAGTGGATGAAAAGCAGAAAGTGCTGACCTGTACACGTTCAGTGTCCGAAACTCCAGTCCAGCTGTACACTGTTGTGACATAAAGTTAATCAAATCTGCCATAGAGGCCTGAAGTGGATCCATCTGTTCTGAATCACACCAGCCAACCCACTTTTTCCAGGCGCTATTGTAAGCAGACTTCGTCCCCTCTCTTCTGGACTTATCCATGATGTGCATAGCCTGTTCTGAAAATCCTTGCAACTCCCAATCTTGCCTGTTATTGGCCATGCCGCCAACTGCAGCTGATTGCCTTCCATCAGCGGATGTCTTTCTCCCCATGCATTGGTCAGCAACCTCTGGGTCTGCGGCAATAGGATTGGGAAATCCATCAGCATCGACAGTATTTCTGCATACCAAGGTTGTGTGTTCCATACTGGAGCTATCAGTAGTAATTGTGACTTCTCTAGTCTCACTTTCGCAAGGCACCTGCCAATCAAACAAAATGGTGGGAACGCATATGCCCTCATCTTGCCCCAGTTCACTGAAAAAGCATCTACTACCTCCGCCTGAGGGTCCGGTTTCCAGCTCATGAACCGCGGTAGCTGAGTGTTCAGCCTGTCCGCAAACAGGTCTATCTCCCACAGGCCGGTCATTGTCTGTAACTGTTGAAACAGACTCACTTCCAGCTGCCAATTGCTGCTGTCCTTGTAGTGCCGCGACTGATGGTCTGCCATCCAATTCAGCTTCCCCGGCAGATATTCTGCAGTAATTGTGATCTGTTTGGAGAGACAATATTGCCAGAGATCTTGCGCCACTGTTAGTAGCGGTACAGAGCGACTGTTGCCCATCTTGTTTATGTTCGCTTTGGTTGTCATATTGTCCACTCTGAGATGGACATGACAATTCGACATCTCCTTGGTGAAGGATTTGACTGCAAACATTGCTGCCTTCATCTCCAGCACATTGATGTGTTGGGATTCCTCCTCTTGCGACCAGGTGCCCTGGGTTGTCAAACCATTGCAGGTGGCTCCCCAGCCCAGTTTCGAGGCATCGCTGGTCAGGTCCAGCGTCAAGTCGGGACACGGTTTTATTAAAGATCGACCGTTCCACAATCGCATTTCCTCCAGCCACCATTGCAACTCCTCTCGACACTCCCTGTTCAATGTCACCACTGTCTCGTAACTCTGTCCGTTGACACACAATCCTCTGGTTTTCTGCATTTGCAATTGTCGGTAATGCAATGGCCCCGGTGCAATGGCCCGTACACTTGCCACTAACTTCCCGATCACTTGGGACAGTTCGCGTACCGTTGTTGTTGGCTCGGACAGCATTCTGCGACACTTTTCTTGGATATCGGTGACTTTGTCTTCCGGTAATGTCACCTTCATCGTCCGAGAGTTTATTACAAAGCCCAGAAACTCCACTTCTTGTGCTGGGTTCGGCATTGATTTCTCCAAATTGATCACAAACCCTAATCTGGTCAACAGCCACATCGCTGTGTTCACTTGGGTTTGAAGGGTCTCTTTTTGCGAGTTCAAGATCAGGATGTCGTCCAAATAAATGACCAATTTTAATCCTATCTGTCGCAATAGGCCCACTACCGGTTTCAAGAGTTTTGTGAACATACGTGGAGCGGACGCTAGTCCGAATGGGCAAGACTTGAACTGGTACAACATTTCGTTCCATCGAAACCTCAGGAACTTCCGTTGCCTCTCTGCCATTTGAATTGACAGATAAGCGTCTTTTAGGTCCAGTTTCGCAAACCAGTCTCCTGGTGAAATCATTTCTACTGCCATATGTATCCCTTCCATTTTGAAATGTTGATATGGGATAAACTGATTTACTGGCTTCAAATTGAAAACTGGGCGCATACTCCCGTCCTTTTTTGGCCTCAAGAAGAGGAACCCAACAAACTGCTGGTCGTTTTCCTGTGCTCTCTCGACCGCGCCCTTTGCGATCAACTTTTCGATTTCTACCGCTAACATCTCTTGTTCCTTTGCGGCGAAAACGGGAACACGCGGGCTCCGCCTCTGCGTAGGCGTACTGATCCATTCTATCTCGCACCCGCTCACCGTCTGTAAGACCCACGGGTCGTTTGTGATACATCGCCAATTTTGCGCGTTTCTTGCCAAACTGCCGCCTACGGGCCCATCTACCGGTTCTGACAAACCTAAGGCTCTTATTGATTCTATCACCCCTTTTGAATCGAATAAAGGAAGTGTCAACATACCTGTTGTCGGTGGCTTTTCCGGTTCCACGGCCATCTCCCTTGCCTCGGGAAGATGGCCCTTTCTGAAAGGGCTTGCTGCCTTTCCCTCTGCCGAATCTGGAGGATGGCGCTCCACCACGCCCTAGGCCCTTGCCCTCCGTCAACTGCGCCACTGCTGCCGCTGCAGCTGCTGCTGCCGTCGCAGACGCCGAATTGCCTCCTCGGCCAGCTCCAAGCCGCTTCTTAGGTTTCTTCTTCAGGACCTTGTCCTTTCCGAAGGCCTTCTGCGCCTCCGCCAGGTGCTTGGATCGCTTTGCCTTTTTGTACAATGCCTTGTGAAAAGACTTGCCAAATAGCATACCATCTTCCGCCTGTGGGAAAACTCCAGCGTTCTTGGTGACTACCTCCTTGGCTTTCTTTCCATCACGGAAGAATCGAGTCAGCATCGCCACCCGCCTCTGGTACAGAAGAGCTCCTTGCACCTGACCGAGCACTATGATCGCTTCTTGCACCCTTCGGCATGTTCCTTTGACCAGGCTTTTGTCCTCTTGACTGGCACTTGGGTCTAGCTCCGCCTCTACCCCTCTCCAGGTATTCCAAACTTGTAGCAGGGGGCCTACTGCCGTGCCCAACCTGCTGCCCACCGACAGAAAAGCTTTGTCCTGCTGGGTTGCCCAATCCTGGGCGTTTGCCGGCATGAGGTCCAGGATTTCCGGATCCATCGGGCGCCGCACCCACTGAGTCACCTCCTCCGGTGCCGGGCACTCTGCTTCGATAGTGTCCAATAGCTCTGGTCTGTACTCAGGGTCGTGGAAGTACTTGCCCAGGAAGGCCCACTGACCCTCACTCAGTTCCACCTCTGGTTGCGTCACTGCCAGTGGGTCGTAAATGGATTCGTCCGCGATATTCCATTTCCGGGCATCCATAGATTGCCCTTGCGACATTGGGGTCCAGGTTGCTGATGGAGGCCCTCCAGATCGCCTCGGCGGCTGGAAACTTGGCACTCCACTATGTCCACCACGACTGTCCATGTCATCATCCGAGGAGTCTGAACCACCCTCTGAGGAGGACAAGCCCGTGACCTCCTGTTGTGTGAGTCCCCCCAACCTGGGGTCGAGTGGGTGACTAATTTTGGGTATTTTATACCCATTCCAGCCTTCACTTGGTCGCCCACTCTCCACGTGGCTGGTCTGGCCGCCCCCGGCCGCCATCTTGCTCGTCTGCCCCTGCAGAAGCACTGAACCAAAATGGTTCTTCGGCCGCTCCCGGGCCGTCTGGGGGGTCCCACTCGGTTCCCCGTTGTCTCTAGGAGGGCTCCCAGCCTTCCCCGACTCAAACATTGGTCCTTCTTCCATGTTTGGTGAGAAACAAATGAAAACACCAAACTAAATCAGACGACGCACAATGGCGTCGGCGAGCAAACGAAGAAGTGATCACGTGACATACTTACGTTGGCATTTTTATTTTATTTTCGGACTTTAAAATGCTGTGTTTTCGTATCACTTCGTGAAGAATGCAATTATTATATCTATTTCACTAACGAAGTAAAACTTAGCTTAGATGACGTCACATGCTAAATTGCATGCAGTGGTAAGAGCTCACTTATCATGCTTGTGTCAATTTATGTGTCCTGGTAATGTGGGCACGAAGATATTGAACAGCTGCTTTCTCGTAAATTTTCCTCAATCTCAAGTTAGTGACAACCAAGAATATTTTTAGCATTTTTAAGCGATCAATCATGCAACACCTTAGCAGCCAGCTGAGTGAAAAACCTCAAGTTGAAAAGCAAATAACTGAAATACGGAGCAATCATAGATTAATGACACAGAGGAAATCAAGAAAGTAAATTCAGTAGCCTAAACTGTTGTTACTCAAAAATTAGTTGCCCTCCTACAAGTTCACAACATTAAATAGCACATTGATCTTCTGAAGGAAAAAAAAGCCACAAAGTTGCTTCTTTAATATTTCAAAAGAAACCTTAAGTTTGTAAACTACCCATCCAGACACAACAGCCTTGAGCTCTTCAAGTTCAGTAGCTATTTTGAGGCAAAAAACTTGGAAGGCTGGGTTTCGTAACGCCTTCTTGAAAGGTGTGTGTAAAAACACTTTCCATTCCTGTTTAAAACATAAAGTAGCCTGCTAAACCATCTTAAGTTCTTTTGTTGCTGTAATAACAAAATTGACTAAAAAGACAAGTTCGGACGCTAGAAAAGATTAAATTTACATGACTTTTTAGAGCCTGTTTTGGAGATTAACTTTCAACTCTGAAAGTTATAAGTGTTCCAGGCAACTTTCCCATGCCTCTGATTTTCATAATCAGTGTTAGAGACCCAAAATCATGTACTCCGAATTATCACATCCTACGCAAGTAGAAGATTGCAAATAGGTGTGAAAGTTAAGATTTAGATTTAAAACGGTAAAAATCTTGTTTTTTTAATGTTGAAGGAAACATCAAGACTTAGTAGAGTTTAAAAGGCGAAAGTTGAATAAGTCTTTAAAACTGCAGCTCAGTGGAAAATGGAAATAACTTGAATAAGCTTTTAAAAAATCTTAGTTTATTTTGAAAAGGCCCAAGGCATTTTAAAAGTTAACATAAATGGCAAAAGCTGGCTGTTAAATCTGTTGTAACAATATGAAAATGTAGTTAGCAGGGAATTGGCAAGAGTGTAAACAAAAGTTATGTTTGAGGGTCAAGTTTGGCAAGAGGACAGGACAAATCAACATTCATCCAGAATGATCCAGGTCATGGATCCCTAGATCAGAGAAGATCCATCACAACTTTGACACAACCTGGAATTCCTGCACGATGAATGAATCGTCTGAGCATGAGAGCAGCCAACTACTCACTATGTTCACTATGCTACATGCTATGCTTAGCCTCATCTCGTAAATTACAATGCAATGCTTCTCTTTTTTTCTACAGGACACTCAGGTATTATTGTGCACACACGGGTATTTTAGGTGGAGTGTATAGACTGTAGAAGTACAATACCACAGAGCAAAAGCCAAAGCTCTAGTTGCAATGTTCAATTGATTCTCAAGAAGAGAAAGTCAAGGTTGGAAACTTTGAAACAAGAAGTATGTGGGAAGAAGGTGAACTATGAGTCTATGACAATCATCAAAATCATTGAATCAATGTCAATCAATTAGCTACAAATTGTTAGCAAAGTAACAATTAAGGCACTATAAGTATAACTGCTGGGTGGCTACCATAATAGGCAACTACAAAGGACCTATTATTATGAGGCTGTTACCATAATTGACAGCCAAGCAGACCTTTACCAAAAGTTATGTCACCTTGCACAATAGCTCATAAATGGCACGCTTCTTGTGTACACAAGACAGCACGATAGCTGTCAACTGTCATGTCAACTGCCAGTAGCATGGTGCGACACTTGGGCAATCTTAGAACGAAGTCAAAGATCGTAATTACGTAACAGCACGTGCAAGTACGTCGTGTCGGCATGCCACGTGACATCCATTAGCAGACCATGTGACTGGACTTTTTCATTCCTTTTCGTCTGCTTTCTGTCATCATTCTATGGAACATCTGGTGTCTATTACTTTCCTGGAGTTATTTTGGAAACCCCCACAAAAGCAAAAAGTCTTCTTTCATTTCCTGCTTTTAAGAGTAATTTAAGGGAGATTACCAGGGGAATATGGGATTGTATAACATGAAGGCCTATAAGGTCATCTTGCCAGTCATGATTTCCAAACTAGAGTTCGAGCAGTTGCTGTAAGTTCTTAGGAATCCATTCAAAACTCTTTGTTTTGATCATTTCAAGCCATTTTACAGGTAAATTGAAGAGAGGCTATAGATGATTAATGACCACTCCAGTAATAAAATGACAGGGTTACAATGTCAACCCCATAAAGTAAACAAAAATAATTTCTAGTGTGTGAGTGTGACATATACCCAAGGATCCACGCCTAAATGTCAACAACAAATTCATTATACATTCATGGGGTAATGATACACTAGAAGGCCCGTGGAGATAATAAGGGACCGGAGGTTAGGGGTGTCATAATTATAGATCTGTTGGTTGAATGACGTTTTGGACAGGCAGTGTGTGGATGTGATCAGTTGATGTCTGTAATACATTGTGGACAATTGCAATAATTATGCTTTTATACCATTTTTTGCCATAGAGAGGTGTTGTTTGACGAAGAAAATGTGAGAGTGTAACTACGGAGGTTAAAATGCTCACAGGTAGATATCTATATCCATCTGTGTATGCATAATGCATTCATATGGCTGTGTAACTGCATGTCTGTGTATGCATGTGTCGATATATTTATGTATGAAACTGCCCAGCCATCTATATCCATCCATGTATCCATGTAATAGGCGACATGCGTGTGTGAAACTGGTGTGTATTGGGACAGCTTATAGCTGTGGAAGGACTGATTGTTATTGGGACATTATTGTGGGCATAAAATAACGTGGGCCTGCTGAAGATCAATGAGAGTGGTAAAATAAACTGAAGTGGTTTCTGGAGACGGAGATGTATGTGAAATATTTGAAATAAGGCCCGTTGTTTAGGATAAGCACCTACTATTCAGCTGACAGAATGAACATGTGATAGGTTTGCATATCATTGGTAAGAGCAAAGGCCGCGAAATGCTTGATGACAACGCATGAGAGCTGGGGCTGTTGTTCTAGTGGCTGTGCCTCCCTCCGAAATTCACTGGGTCAGTCAGAAGAGCAGGGGGCGTGGGTGCAATTAAAGAGAGTGTCAAGTTAAAATGGCGCTGCATAGGTGCATGAACGAATTTCGTGAAAAGGGCTGCACAAAAAGGAGATTTGGAAGAAATAAGGGAGGACTTCTGGACATTTTATGAGCCACACTCAAAGGCAATGTCAGTACGAAGGTCCATGGAAAATGCAGTGGGCGTGGCTAGAGCAGGGGTGGAGGAGTAGAGGTGACATCAAAGTGGAAGAGATAGACTTTTAAGAGTAGGATTGTATATTGTGTAAACAGCCTCCTCTTGTTTGTTTGCAATGCTTATTTCACTCTATGGGTCACCCAGTCCATGACTATCATTGTTCTGAATTCATAAGGTCAGAATTCAATATTGGTTGTACTGAATTGTGAGGGTGGGGCAGTTTAAACTAACACTCAAATTTATGTGTGTTGTGGGGTCCCACTCTTTTGTTGATATAAGCCCAAGCAACTCTATAGCAAAAAGGAGCTGAAAAACTAACTCAACAAGTTTCAAAACAATACTCAAATTTCTCCTTTTTTTCTGATAATGTAACTATTTAAATGCATGCAGTAGGAGGCTCTAGGAGCTCACTATTATTAGAAGGCAGTGGAGAAGCATGATAAGAGTTGATTTAATGGCATTAAGAATAACATGGAAGACTATAAACCCAGTTATTCCACTACAGAAATAGCTGCCACCCAATCCATCATGATCTGGTGATATTTGCAGAATTTCAACGCATGAGTGAAATAGGGCAGTAGTAAAATATATAGAAGAGCTCAAGGTCTGCTAAGCAGGGGTGTGGCTTCCATGTCTCACAATGTACACCACTACAAACAGTTCTTCAATCATGACACCAGATAACCATGGTCTTTGTTACAAAAGGTGCTTTTATTAGGTAGAGGATGAGCAAGCCCTGGGCTAAACATGTGACTGACACGACATTCCCTTTTTCATCCGCACAATACACAAGATGTACATGTCCCCTGGCAACTTCTGACTGAACTCCTCACTGTATGTCCAGTGTGTTGTACTGTACACTGCATAACAACACACTTCCCAAAACGACAAAAAACAGCTAAATTGTGTGATGACATTTCATATTTCAAAATACACCACTGATGCCCACCATTCAATCTGTTGGTTGGCTGTGTATTCAGCATGCTACACATAAAAGTGTCACTTTTTTTTGCAATTCAACACTCAACAGTATTACAAATAGGTAAATATTATCTTTTCCAGTCATGACACAGTCAAAGAGCAGCTAACCTACAAACTTTACAGGCCCTTCCCAGTAGCCAAATAAGTTTCAAGCAGATCTTTCTTTCTGTGCAGCATCAAAATCGAAAATTGCAATTGACCAAGTTCATGTACACAGTATTACCAGAAATTCATGTATTGAATAACAAGGGAGGGGCATTAATTCTCATTAATAACCTCCTATATTACTTCCCAATTTGATAATTATGCATCCTAGTATTAATTGTACAAATTTCAAAGTATGAATGTAGAATACCAGCTCATCTCAATAGAGTCCAGACTGATATCAGTGATATGCATTATTAAGTTTTGAAAAAATATAGAGAAATTAGTAAATTTAGATAGCTGACCAGACGCAGTATGTGCACTACATTCCTTAAAGTATTATGCTTGTTTAAACTCAAAAGACTGAAATAACATAACAAATGGCATTGTTTATTAGTCAACAACTGAACTGTTCCAACAATTTCAAGCTTCCTATTTTTAGATCCTTATTTTAGTCAATTGTGACTCCTCCCAGGAATAAATTGCCAATATGTTATCTCAGCAGCTGATCAGCTATCATCTTCAATTATCTTATCACTTGCAGTTCAGGGAATCGTCAAGATGTGCACTTGAAATATTTTGATAAGAATCTTGAATCCTACCTTCATAGACCTGGATGATGTGCGGGTGGCTCAGATTGGACATAATTTCGATCTCTCTTCGGATTCTGATGAGATCTGCATCACTGTTGATCTTGTTCTTCTTAATGGACTTGATAGCAACCTGAAAATAAAACACAACGTTAATGGGAATCAAGGAATAATATCTCAATTGTCTTCCTAATATTCAAATAACTTCAGGAGACTGCTTTCCCCAAAGGATCTCAGCGACATGCCATATTTTGGTTGCTAGTTACTAGCACAAACATAGAATTGAATTTATGATAGTAGATTTATCAAAATAACAATAAATCAATGCCTTTAACATGTTTAAAGTGTTATTTCATATCATCATGGATTACATAGGTACATAAGTTAGTTTCTGAAGACTGCAGTGGCTAGCATGGGCAGGTCATATATAAATTTCTATTCCAAACTAATTGGTATTTTTGTATAGAGGATATTCCTCACAGACAGATGATATGTAATTTAGATGATAATATATAACACACATTTCATGGAACACATAAATCATATAGCATAACCCTGGGATGACCTCAGGCTAGAGAAAGCAAAGGGCACCAGAAGAGTAACACACAAACAAGTTGCCCTTTCTGTTCTTGACTGACTCCTTTGTTGCGGACAAGTCATTTGCAAACATTTGCACAGAGTTCTGGCTAATGAGGGCACTTGAGGACACTGACTAATCAAGTTGAACTAAGTTTGTACAAACTGGATCTCTAATTAGTGCTGGACAGCACAAAAGTGCACCAAAGACACCACTAGTTAACATGCTTAATACAGGTATCTAGGGAATGCTTGGTATGTAAGTTGGAATTTATTGACATTTCAGCTGTTCAGAGCACTGTGCACACTGATCACTGGTCAGGAAAGTCCTGCCCTGGAACCATAGTAAACAGAAGGAGTATAATATCATTATCATATTACTATTGCTTACTGTGCAAGGTGAAAGGGAAAGGCAACATGCCACTGAATGGGGACACCTCCAGAGACAGCTGCTTACTGCAGCATTAAATGCCAGGGCTATTCAGATGAAACTTTTGTGACAACATCTCACAATGAAGCAGTGCAAATCCCCTAAATGCCCTCCCTCCACAGTCCAGTGACCATGGAATGCACAGCAACAATGCTGGGCAACAAATTCCTGTTTCCATAGCAACTGAGAGGACAAAAAGCTGAAGAGGGCATGGACTGAGTCATGAGGGGGACACGTGGCAACAGATGGTTACTCAGTCTGGCAACTCCATGGCAACAGACAACAAAAATACACAAAGTTTGCTCCTATCTCCAAAATCACTTCCACAAATACATTAATTAGTCAATGCAATAAAACAGTAGACTGCAGTGCACTGTATTTGCAGCACACAAACCCCAAGTGGCAATGTGGCAGAGGCAGTTAATCACAGTCCACTCAGAGATCCTTTGCTGAGATCTTGTGGACTGGAGTTTCACTTTTTATGCTAACTGTCTCCTTATTTTCCGTCCAGCAATATCAATCTGAGAATCTATTTTCCTGAGTTTGAGTGAAATGTACAAAAGTGAATTTTTTGGTTGTGTTGGATTTATAAATGGTATTTAGGAGCTATTCATGAAAAGAAATATTTCTGGGAAGAATATACTTTTTTGCAGTAATACAGCCTGGTATGGCATTGTCTTCATGGAAATCCACACTAGACTTGTAAACTTCTGGAGACAGCAAAATGCTTTCATCGCAGCTCCCCAAAGCAGAGTGCTCAGTCTTTTTAACAAGCACATATAATGGCACAGCATCGCCCATGGCCCGCATGTTTTATCCTATGTTTATCCTATCCGTTAGCCAGTTAGCCAGTTTATCCCGTTAATTTATCCTATCCATTTATCCTCTCCTTTTATCATATCTGTTTATCCTATCCGGGTATCCTACCGTTATCCTGTTTATCCCATTTATCCTATCTGTTTATCCTATCTGTTTATCCTATCCGTTTATCCTATCCGTTTATCCAGTACCCCATAAGCACTGGTGCATCCCATTTATCCTGTTTATGTTATCTATTTATCCTATTTGTTTATCCTATCTGTTTATCCTATCCGTTTATCCTATCAGTTTATCCTATCCGTTTATCCTATCCATTTATTCTATCCATTACCCTATCCGTTGACCCTATCTGTTTAACATATCCATATATCCTATCCGTTATCCCGTTTATCCAATTATCCCGTTTATCCTATCCGTTTATCCTATCCGTTTATCCTATCTGTTTATCCTATTCGTTTATCCTATCCCTTTATCCCATCCATTTATCCTATCCATTTATCCCATCCGTTTATCCTATCGGTTCATCCTACCCGTTATCCTGTTTATCCCGTTTATCCTATCCATTAATCCTATCCGTTATTCTATCTGTTTATCCTATCCGTTTATCCAGTACCCCATAAGCATTGGTTCATCCCATTTATCCTGTTTATCCTATCTGTTTATCTTATCTGTTTATCCTATCTGTTTATACTATCTGTTTATCCTATCCGTTTATCCTATCTGTTATCCTATCTGTTTATCCTATCCGTTTAACATATCCGTTTATCCTATCTGTTTATCCTACCCGTTTATCCTACCCGTTATCCTATCCATTTATCCTATCCGTTTATCCTATCCGTTTATCCTATCTGTTATCCTATCCGTTTATCCTATCCATTTATCCTATCCGTTTATCCTATTTGTTTATCCCAGCCGTTTATCCCATCCGTTTATCCTATCCGTTTATCCCGTTTATCCTACCTGTTTATCCTACCTGTTTATCCTATGTGTTTATCCTATCCGTCCATCCTATCGGTCTGTCAACCCATCTATCCATTAAGCCATCCGTCAATCCATTCCTCCATTTATCTATCTATCTATCCTGTCTGTTTATCCTATCCGTTTATACTATCCATCTATCCTATCTGTTTATCCCAGCCATCTATCCTATCCATCTATCCTATCTGTCTGTCAATCTGTCTATCCATCCGTCTATCTATCATTCAATCCATCCATAAATCCATTCATTCATCTATCTATCTACGTTTCTATTTATCCTATCCGTTTATCCTATCCGTTTATCCCGTTCATTTATCCTATCCGTTTATCCTATCCGTTTATCCCATCCGTATATCCTATCTGTTTATCCCGTTTATCCTACCTGTTTATCCCATCTGTTTATCCTATCCGTTTATCCTATCTGTTTATCCCATCCATCTACCCTGTCCGTCTGTCAACCCATATATCCATCAAACCATCTGTCAATCCATTCCTCCATCTATCTATCTATCTATCCTGTCTGTTTATCCTATCCGTTTATACTATCCATCTATCCTATCCTACTGTATATCCCATCCATCTATCCTATCCATCTATCCTATCTGTCTGCCAATCCGTCTATCTATCTATCTATCTATCTATCTATCTATCTATCTATCTATCTATCTATCTATCTATCTTTTGTTTACATGAGTGTATATTATAACCAGTATTTTATTTACGTAAATATAAAACAGATTTATATAATATATAGTAAGTTGCCCGTAGATTGGAGGGAAGAGAATAGAATAATATGAAATAGATACAATATAAGCCCGTGCTACCTGTATAATTAGTTGGAAAGATGCATGAACTATACTGAGATGCAGGAATTGCTGAGTTTCCAAGAAATAGAATGTGGTGCAAAGGGAGCAAGTGGCAAATGACTTGCAGGTGCTGCCCTCTTGTGTAATGTATGAATGAGCTGCTTGCAGTGGCCATTCTGTGTACTAAAACTCACCCTGTGGAAGGGAAAATGGCCACCACAATGCAGGCTTTCTGGACCTTGATAGCCTCTAAAACTGATAATAGTAAATTTTCTAATATTGAATTAAAGTGAAAATACGAACCGTTGTGCACATCTACAATGGTATCAATGTGTTATGCATATGATAAGAACTTCCAGAGTGGGTTGGTTGAGGCCACAGCATTGGTAATTTCACCCCTTCAGTAGATTTCAGCACTAAAGCATAATCGCCCTATGCATAGCATAGCATGGGCGATAATTAGTACAGCGACAGTCAGCCTGGCATAGCTTGCACCTCTTATCATCCAAAAATGTTTAACCTCTAGTTTTTACAGAGAGACTATTGCACTTAGAAACTGAATGAAACATCAAATTCAACCTGATTACAAAGGACTTTGAACTTTTGAATTAGGATGTGAATTATGACATTGGGATGATATTTAATCACTTGGGAGGCAACGCCTGCAACCTTATCATCACAACACATTTGTTTATGTATTCAAGTGCTTAAATATTGATAGTAGGCTCAGAATAATGATAAGAAATCTACATTCGTAGTATTGTGAATCAATAACACATATTATTATTGAAATTACCATAGCAAATCAATGGCTTTTCTTTACAGTGAGTAATTTAAAACTACATTGACATGTGCTCCAACCCACAGCCAATTTTGAGGGGTATTTCCAGGTGGCCCAACTGCAAGCATGCACTTCTAAATGAATACATGTTTTTTGTTAGTCATACTTCTAGTCTTATACCTTGGCGAGTATCAAACATTCCACTACTGGTTGGGCTAGCACTGCTTGGTCCAACTCATTCACTTGTGCACCAATGTTATCATATAGGGCAACTTACAACTACTCATCACACAAGTTCACTTAACTATGTGTATTAATATTAACTTGGGCATCTGTAACACCTCTAAGAAAGTACCACTTCATTGATAAGCATATTTTGGTAATTATACTTTAAAAATGTGTTGGTGTCACTAAGCAGTACTACTTAAGCACCTGGTACCGTACAGCTGTCTAAATAATTTCCATTTCTTCCACTGCATTGGAATTTTGAATTAAATTGTTTTAAAAAAGGCATTTACAGTTTGGAGCAATGTATAAGTCAAAATTATGGTGAAATGTTTAACTCCTTATAGCTACTTAGCCTACTTGCAACAAAGAAAGGGGCAGGCACCTAAATTACTTTTTCCATGAATCAATGGTATTTCTAGTAGTTCAGTAGATGATTAGACTAGTTAGCTGGTAACTGTTAGCAGTTATATCTGATAGCACTCTTGACTAATTCATTCAAGTGGGCTGAAATATTAGAATTTTTTATAAACATGACAAAATTTAGAATTTTTTATAAACATGACAAAATATTTTTTCAGCAAATCTGTCCTGTGTAAAACACCTTACCGTTTATCATGTTTATGGAAAATTAGAGAGTCAATAGTATCTTCCTCAAAATAGCCTCACTATGGTAAATACCTCATTATATGGTTGCACATTAAAAATTGTTCGTGCTAAGGCTTAAAGTTGTCCTGAATGATAAAATCCCTGGCTAAATGTGGGTGGTTTTCTATGAATTATAACATAAACTTTTGATAATTATAATTCAAAACTAATTTTTAAAAGTGTTTCTTTGGTTACTTGAATTATTTAGTAATTTCCTTCACTTTTTCAAGATAGTGTCTCCCTCCTCCAGCACATCCATTATAGGTGATGTCACAATATCCATTGTTGTATTTATATTGTTATAAGTTTACAAATTCTTACAATGGTGATGATGTCACAAATAAAAGCAGAAAGCACTCAAGCCTCTGAGTTTTTTCCGTGCGTACCCGAAATAAATCCAGGGGTCATTTAGTGCCTTTGTTGGGTCATTTAAGCAGGAAAAAATAATCCTACTACAAAGAAATTTTACACACTTAGCAAAACAAGCCCACTGCACAAGATTATGTAAAAATTAGAGAAAGTTTTGGTCCAATCCCAACCTATCATTCAGGGTAACTTTAAACAATCATGCAACCAGTGAGTACACGGCACCTTTCCTCTTCACAAATTTTATTTTACATTAAAAATTATAAAATATGGTGCAAGAAACCAGAAAATGATGTTCAGTGTATAAATTTATATATAAGAGAGACCCCACCTCCACAAAAACCCCTTTAACATTATCAATTTATAACAGCGAAAATCAGTACCTAGACTACTGTGAAATAAGAAATGGGTTTTACCTTATTGCCTGTGTTTTTCTCTGATGCCAGCTTGACTTTTCCATAAGTGCCCTGACCAAGTGTCTTAATTAGTACAAATCTATTCCTCAACACATGCCGGTGTTTGTGCCTGATGACAGGCTTCGGCGCCCGACTGGGCATCGCTTTTTGCTTTTCCTGAGGCATTTTCAATTCCAAAAGGAGCCCAGGAAATGTAAACTGAATCACATTGTCGTCCTAAGTTAGTATATTTTTCTGAAAAGAAAAAAAGTAAATATGGATGAGTTTTTGCATCAAACATTATTATCCCCCTAGAGTCTATCTAATTTATTACTTATTGCAAAAAAAATTGCATAGGGACCAATCAGAATTTATGACTAAGGGGGGGGGGGCAGTCAGAATTATGCCCCCCCCCCTTCAGAGGGGGTACTCACTTAACTAATGTTTTTCCAGGGGGGGACACATAAGAAAAACATCTGAAACTCAAGCACACTAAGTTCAAATTGCATGTGCGAAAGTCGACGAATGCACAAGTATAACATGTACAACAGTATATATTCGTGAATCGCTTACTTAGTATGAGTGTATCTTTTACTTAGTATGTCTGGGGTGGGGGAGGGCTGGGGTACTAAAACTCCGCATTGAACCCCTTCCCCCTTTTTTTTCAACTTCCAACAAAAATTGCAGCCTTCGGCGGCCTCCCGGAATCAAAAATTCTGAACTGTCTCTAGCCTAGGCCTAACACTGTAACAGTGTAAAACTGTCACTGTGCTGTTCCTTTTACTGCAAACAGACTAACTAGACTGGAGTTCAACATTGTTCAACTGGGTGAAAATCACTGATCACTGCACAGCTGACATTAGAGAAAGCACATCCACATTCATTGTTCAACTTCCAACAATCACAGTTGGGTGAAAGCACAGTAAAGGCCTCAATTGCGTTTTGATCAGATAAAAGTAAATTTAGGGTCCTATAAACCAATTTCTGACATAAAGAAGAAACAGTGCAGTATTTAAGCTTTACCAACAAGTAAATCTGAGAAATTTAGGCATTTTTCATGAGCATACAATTAAAACCATGCTCTGGGTAGACCTTTAAAGTGGGTATCATTTGTTAATTTTAGCATCTAACCAGTGGCCCTTTTTCTGAAGCACCATCTATTGCAGCAATGCTGTAGCCTAATATTTAGTTCACATTTTGCCGGTGACATTATCTGTTTACTGTACCTCCCTGGCCTTCTATAGGGACCATTGGCTGACTTTTCAATATGATGATTATGGCAGCAATGACATCCAAAGGAAAGGTCGGTTTGTAACCATATTTTTGCAAGTTTACAGTCAGGGGTTCAAAAGGCTGGCTGGAGGGTATTTTTATGTAATAATTAGCCAAATTTGGTGCTTTTGTCTAGATTTGATATTGGTTTAATGAATTCAAGCAAAAAACTTCCAATGGCCACAGATGATTGTAAGATACACGAACCTTTAATGGCTAAAATAGATGTCCGTCCATTACGTCCACAACTGATTTTTTGGTAATTTAAATTTATTAAAGACCAGCTAACACGTCAACTGAGATAGAAATGCATGTCTATCTCTCTCTACCTATGTATGCAACTGAAAAATTTAAAAACACAATGAATTCAACGTATACACTGGACACCAGGCTAAAAAGTGTAAATGTCCGTCCATTACGTCCACAAAAATGTTCAAATTAGTCTGGGGACTGAAGTTTGGAGGTCTGGTATGTCATGAATAAAGCAGGGATACCATGTTTAGTGACAAATTTGGATTATTTTAGTGAACGCTGACAAGGCTAAAAAATTTAATTGGTCACAGTTCATGCCAACTGTCCATATCACATCTGCGAAAACTGTCGAAAAGCCAATGGTCCATTCCAGCAGAAAAACCTAGATTTTCATGGAACTTTCATAATGTAGTTCATAGCAGCCCAGCAAATACCTGTTTTGATTTATTAGACAAACATAATTCTGTATTCTACACATTATTAGGTTTAAAGTGATGTACTACACTTGCACTTCTGATGAAAATAATTATTAGGTCATAGGGGCCAAATATTGAGGCGCTTACTGTGCTTTCACCCAGTTCAGACAGTGGTTAGATTCCACCAATTTTCACAACCCTCTTTCTGAGTCTTTGTATTTGACAGGACAGACTTCCATGACTTCTCAGCTGCCATTCATGTTTGCACCAGTACAACTGGCATTCTTACCCATTTAGCCAAACCTATACTGATAACTTACGAGAGAAAGGAGCTCATCATTCTACAGCAGATCGTATCCCACAGCTGTCAAGTCCATAATGAACAAAGTTGGCAAACGCCAGCGGTTGGCCAATCCACATTCACTTCCTCTGAGCCCAAGTGGAACCGGCTCCATTATAAACCGCCCCTTGTTGAAACGTCGACAAAAATATCACTAGAATTGTGAAATATGATCTATCCTGATACCCTTTTCTGCATGGACTTCACCATTATGAATTAGCAGAGCTAAAGATATCAAACTTCCGCAATATACAACCCCCTGCCCGGTAGCTGAGACAGCGCGAAGCAAGCTGGCGCTGAGATGACTTAGGCCATTAGATCAGACATTTGTTGGTTTTTCAACTTCCGAGGTGAATAACTTTTTAACTACACATTTCCTGCAGATCCCCTTTGGCAAATGTTTAGAAAACATCTTTATCTCAATCTTTCAATCAATGTCAAGTAACTAACCTTCAGATAAACGTCAATTCAAGGGGGAAATCCGCGAGTGTTTTTGCCATGATTTCCTTGGCCATTTTGAGACGTCGCAACTATTGGCCACCAGAGTTCGCGACGCTCGCAGCGCCCCTAGTGGAGAAAGTAAGCGAACTCAAAAACAAGCATTCTGCTGATTAACTTTGGTACTATTGGCAGAGATAGCTGGAGTAGTGTCAATGCACAGCATTGATAGCAATTGAGGGTGTTACATCCTTGTTCTAAAGTAATTAGAGAAGCACAATTGTATTTATTCACACCTTCCCAAAGGTGTGAAGTATACAAAGTGCAATTAGCAAAATAATTTTTTATGAAAAATAATTTATTTTAATGTTAATCTCTTTGATTGAAGTTTTTTCAAATATTTTTTTTTATAGGTCTACTGTCTACATTGCTATATACATTGCTTTACGATACTGGGAGTGAGCTTAGTAAAGTCATTTGTTATCCATGATTAAAAAAAATTTAAAAAAAGATATTGAATCAATTTTTAGTTTTCCTTGAGCCAGAACCTTGGAAAAAAATTAACTTTTCCTGAAATATCTTTGTGCATACTAGCAAAACTGCAAAATAAAATTAAATATAGAAAATCACTTTTTTTATGAAGCTGTGAAGTTTTATCCACCCTACATAACTTGCATAACTGTGCTAAATCGAAACAAGAATATCGGGATTAAAACCCTGAGTGCTGCAATTTTTGCGTAGTGTTTTTATTAAAGTTAGGATGTGTTTAGGAGGCAACCATTTGATATCAGGGGAGGGGGGTCATTGAAATGTATGTTTACATTTCAATGAGGGGGGCTTGGATTTTTTTTTAAATAAATAATTTCTTGCTTAGTTCAGTTCAGGTGAAATAATTAAATTCTTTTTGGCCAGGCTTGAATTAAATCATTTCTGGTAGGGATATTTCTTAACAAGGTGATGCTCAATTTAGGAATGAATATTCGGTAGCTTAGCGCGCTCGAAATAAATAATAATTACTGCTACCATTACGGTGAAATAAATAATTACCCCCTGAGGAAAACTCCAAGCCCCCCTGGAAAACAAATGGTCGCCCCCTTAGGCCTACTGCCCTCAACAACTTACTGGTGAGACATAGTTTAAAGCAAGTAGTAGCACTCTTTAGAGTTCATAGGCCTGCCACCATTTTCTTGTCTTGTTTGTTTTGACATTGCATGTATAGCCTATTGTTCAATATTTTCAATGCATTTTTACAGGTTATAACCTGTGTGGTAACGTAATTTACACTTAATATAGTAGAATTACATTTAAACACTCTTTCCCTTAACATTTCTAAAATAATTTATCAGAATCACACAAAATTTAGCAGACAATCTCAGGCATCAAACACCTTAAAAAAATTTCGCACCAACTATGGATGGGTGGATGTTTAGTGCTATATCCCACAATAGGCAGTGAAGTTCTGGCAAAAAACCATGTGATTCATACCTTGTGGTTCATTGTTGTGAACCACATGCATCTCATTATCTGACGTTGTTATGTAAACAATGGGCAGTGAAGTGATGACGTCACAATGTTTTGACGCTCTGATTGGTCGGTGTGGTTGCCGGGGATCTTTTTGCGGCCATTCAAACAAAATAGTGCCTCTTGAAATTATGACTTCCTTTGACTGGACGTCTATTTTTATTGTGGGATATAAATAAAACTCAATGGGAGTGTGGTTCACAGCAATGAACCTCACTCATGTCAGGTCTGCTGCAGAATAAACACTCGTCCTTCGGACTCGTGTTGTATTCTTCCGCGACCTGACATTCATGAGGTTCATTGCTGTGAACCACACTCCCATTGCGTTTTATTATATTATTTCCTGTATTTATACACTTGGTAGGCTATGCAGCAGCTATGCAGCAGCTATGCAGCAGCTATGCAGCAGCTATGCAGCAGCTATGCAGCAGCTATGCAGCAGCTATGCAGCAGCTATGCAGCAGCTATGCAGCAGCTATGCAGCAGCTATGCAGCAACTAAGTAGCAAAATCTGCAGCAACTATGAAGCTATTCTGCACCAATTCACCAGAAAGTCTGCAAGCTTACTCTGCAGCTTACTCTGCAGCTTACTCTGCAGCTTACTCTGCAGCTTACTCTGCAGCTTAATCTGCAGCTTAATCTGCAGCAATTTGACAGCAATTCTGCAGCAACTATGCAATAACTATGTAGTTCTCAGCAATTCTGCGGCAATTCTGTAGCAACCATGCATTAACTAGGCAGTTGTCAGCAATTTTGCAGCATTAATGCAGACATTATGCAGTAACTCCGAAGAAATTCCGCATTAACTATGCAGTTCTGTCACAGTTCTGTCACAGTTCTGCCGCAGTTCTGCCGCAGTTCTACCGCAGTTCTACCGCAGTTCTACCACAATTCTGCAGCAATTCTTCATTGCAATGCAGTTTTCAATTCTTCATTAGTATGCAGTAACTATGCAGTTGTCAGCAATTCTGCAGCATTTATGCAGAAATTATGCAGCAACTTTGAAGAAATTCTGCATTAACTATGCAGTTCTGCCACAGTTCTGCCACAGTTCTGCCGCAGTTCTGCCGTAGTTCTGCATTAGTTCTGCATTAGTTCTGCTGCAGTTCTATATATATATATATACAGCAACTATGCAGTTCTGCAGCAATTCTGCAGCAATTCTGCAGCAACTATGCTGTAACTATGCAATAACTATGTAGTTCTTAGCAATTCTGCGGCAATTCTGTAGCAACCATGCATTAACTAGGCAGTTCTCAGCAATTTTGCAGCATTAATGCAGACATTATGCAGTAACTCCGAAGAAATTCCGCATTAACTATGCAGTTCTGCCGCAGTTCTGCCGCAGTTCTACCGCAGTTCAACCGCAGTTCTACCGCAGTTCTACCGCAGTTCTACCGCAGTTCTACCGCAGTTCTACCACAATTCTGCAGCAATTCTTCATTGCAATGCAGTATTCAATTCTTCATTAGTATGCAGTAACTATGCAGTTGTCAGCAATTCTGCAGCATTTATGCAGAAATTATGCAGCAACTTTGAAGAAATTCTGCATTAACTATGCAGTTCTGCCACAGTTCTGCCGCAGTTCTGCCGTAGTTCTGCATTAGTTCTGCAGCAGTTCTGCTGCAGTTCTGCTGCAGTTCTGCTGAAGTTCTGCTGCAGCTATGCAGTTCTATATACATATACAGCAACTATGCAGTTCTGCAGCAATTCTGCAGCAATTCTGCAGCAATTCTGCAGCAATTCTGCAGCAATTCTGCAGCAACTATGCAGCAAATATCCGGGATCTCTGCAGAAACTTTACTGCAACTATTCAGCCACGTGCCAAACTTCAGAATTGGTGCTCCTCTGTCACTGCAGCATTTCTGAAAGTTTCAGCAGCAAAATCTGTAATTCTGTAGGAGTTATGCAGCTTTGGAGGTTTTTTCAGTACACTTAAATTTCTTCCTGCACCTGCCTATTCTGCAATAAATTCTGCAGTTCTGCACATACTCCTCTGCAGCTGCACTGCTAAAACGGGCCACTCAGACAACTATAATGTATGCTGTCCTATTTAGGCTACAGCCACTCAGTGACCTGGCTTCTGCCCCAAGAAGCAGTAATTTATTCACCCTGGCCAAGTTTAAGAAGCCCCATGACCAGCTGATGGACCAATCAGGTTGCATCTGGCCATGAGTGATTCACATGTGGCAAATTTCAAAAGCTACTTTGTTTACAACATGTTTCGGAAGAATGCTGTCCCTTCTGGGAAGGGGTTTCATTTTGCCATTACAGTCTATCAAGGAGTGCTCAATTCTAGAGGTTGGCATTAAAGCAGTCACTGACTGTCTTCATCTAATGTGATCCTAAATTAAATTAATATGTTTTTTCCTTTTCCCATATAATAAGGGCCATATTGTTCTACACATTATGCCATTTTGCATAACTTAATGTAGTATGGACAGTTACAGCATGTATATCAATGTGTCATCTTTAATTTTGAAATACTTATATATAATGACTCTTGGTGATGTTAATTTCATATATAATAATATTATATCATAAGTACAAAACCTTCACAAAATACAAAGACAGTCTTAAACACAAACTTTTTGACAATTTTTCACATACTTTTCAAATGGATCAGATGCATATATCATACATTGACAAAACTCCAAACTACAGCTGGTTTCTTTTAATTTTTAAGAGCATAAAAGGGTTTAACCACAGATCTGTGGTTTAACTGACAACAGCAAACAATTGGGGAATTCCGTTTTGGTTGTGGTTAACTGAGGGGCAAGCTGATAGGCTGGCCAAGTAAGTCACACCCACCTAAGTAAACCAGGTCATAATATGGTAATCTTTGAAATAGTGGCTCCAGCAGCCTGTTTTATCAAAGTACGACTTGTCAAGATTGTTCTGCAGGAAACTGCAGAATTCTGCAGTTTTGCAAAAAATTTGGCAGTTCTGCAGGAAACTGCAACTCCATGCAGTATTTGTTAACCTCTGGTACTATTAATGCATCTCATAAATTGCAATGCATCTGCTAAGTTCAGACCTCTTAGACAAGGGTCTTGCCACTGCCCAGGAAACGTTGGTTGCTGTTTGGGGATCGGGTGGGGGGTCTGGGGTTTTGATGCTCGTCTGCAATGAATTCTGCAGTTGGGCAGAAATTCTGCAGTTCTGCAGGAAACTGCAGAATTCTGCAGTTCTGCAAAAAACTCTGCAGTTCTGCAGCTCCATGCAGTATTTGTGAACCTCTGGTACTATTAATGCATCTCATAAATTGCAATGCATCTGCTAAATTCAGACCTCTTTGGCAAGGGTCTTGCCACTACCCAGGAAACGTTGGTTGCGGTGTTGGGGTCGGCTGGGGGGGGGGTCTTGAGTTTTCATGCTCGTCTGCAATGAATTCTGCAGTTGGGCAGAAATTCTGCAGCTCTGCAGGAAACTGCAGAATTCTGCAGTTCTGCAAACAATTCTGCAATTCTGTAGGAAACTGCAGGATTCTGCAGCTTCCGACAGAACTCTGCAGCTTCCGACAGAATTCTGCAGCTAGCTGCAGAAGTGCATAAAACCTCCCAGGCTGCAGGCTCTCCTACAGAATTACAGATTTTGTTGCAGAAACTTTTCAGAAACGCTGCAGTGACAGCTAGAGGGCTACCAAAAACCCCAATCCCCCAAACCACGTTTCCTTGGTAGCGGCAAGCCCTGTGTCAAAAAGATCTGAACTTTGAAGATGCATTGCAATAAACTTCAGGAAGTAACAGAGGTTTCAGAAATCATGCAGTGAGCTGCAGAACTGTAGAATTCTGCAGCTTCCAGCAGATTTTTTTTTTGAAACTGCAGAATTCTGCAGTTTTTTTGCAGAAATGCAGAATTCTGCATATTTTTTTGAAACTGCAGAATTCTGCAGCTTCCGACAGAATTCTGCGGTTAGCTGCAGAAGTGCATAAAACCTCCTTAGCTGCATAACTCCTACAGAATTACAGATTTTGCTGCAGAAACTTTTCAGAAACACTGCAATGACTGAGGACTACCAAAACCCCGACCCCCAAACCACAACCCCCCTAAACCAACCCGCCAAATCAACGTTTCCTTGTTAGCGGCAAGCCCAATGTCAAAGAGGTCTGAACTGCACAGATGCAATACACTGGAGGAATTAAGTAACAGACGTTCAGAAATCATGCAGGGAGCTGCAGAACTGCAGAATTCTGCAGCTTCCTGCAGATTTTTTTGAAACTGCAGAATTCTGCAGATTTTTTTGGAACTGCAGACTTTTTGCTGGACTGCAGACTTCTGCATTTTTTTTTTTTGTGCACAACTGCATAATTCTGCAGCTTTTTGCATAACTGCAGAAAGAAATTATGTACTCCTCGTTTTTTTGCACTTCTGCAGAATTCTGCAAGCAGTTCTGCTGCAAGCAGTTCTGCTGCAAGCAGTTCTGCTGCAAGCAGTTCTGCTGCAAGCAGTTCTGCTGCAAGCAGTTCTGCTGCAAGCAGTTCTGCTGCAAGCAGTTCTGCTGCAAGCAGTTCTGCTGCAAGCAGTTCTGCTGCAAGCAGTTCTGCTGCAAGCAGTTCTGCTGCAAGCAGTTCTGCTGCAAGCAGTTCTGCTGCAGCAGCAGCACTGCACAAGAACTGCTTGCACAAGAACTGCACAAGAACTGCATAGTAACTGTGAAATTCTGCAGCATTCTGCAGCATTCTGCAGCATTCTGCAGCATTCTGCAGCATTCTGCAGCATTCTGCAGCATTCTGCAGCATTCTGCAGCATTCTGCAGCATTCTGCAGCATTCTGCAGCTGTTCTGCAGCAGAATTGGTTTCATATTTAGTCATAACTGCAGCGGAACTGCAGCAGAACTGTATAGTTACTCACTGCTCCTTCTCTCCCATTCTCCTTCAGTCCTTCCCTCTCACTAGTCGCTACTCCTTCCCTCTCACTGTTCTTTCCTTCTCACTACTCCTTCTTTGAAGTTCTCTCTCACTGCTCCTTCTCCCTCACCGCTCCTTCCCTCTCACTGCTCCTTCCCTCTCACTGCTCCTCCCATCTCACTACTCCTTCCCCCTCACCGTTCTTTCCCTCTCACTGCTTCTTCTCTCCCAATGCTCCTTCCCTCTCACTATTCTTTCCCTCTCACTACTCCTTCACTCTCACTGCTCTTTCCCTCTCACTGCTTCTTCTCTCCCAATGCTCCTTCCCTCTCACTATTCTTTCCCTCTCACTACTCCTTCACTCTCACTGCTCTTTCCCTCTCACTGCTCCTTCTCTCCCAATGCTCCTTCCCTCTCACTATTCTTCCCCTCTCACTGCTCTTTCCCTCTCACTGCTCTTTCCCTCTCACTGCTTCTTCTCTCCCAATGCTCCTTCCCTCTCACTATTCTTTCCCTCTCACTACTCCTTCACTCTCACTGCTCTTTCCCTCTCACTGCTTCTTCTCTCCCAATGCTCCTTCCCTCTCACTATTCTTTCCCTCTCACTACTCCTTCACTCTCACTGCTCTTTCCCTCTCACTGCCGCTTCTCTCCCAACGCTCCTTCCCTCTCACTGCTCTTTCCCTCTCACTGCTTCTTCTCTCCCAATGCTCCTTCCCTCTCACTGCTCTTTCCCTCTCACTGCTCTTTCCCTCTCACTGCTCTTTCCCTCCAAATGCTCCTTTCCTCTCACTGCCCCTTCCCTCTCACTGCTGCTTCTCTCCCTTTACCGACAAGTTAAAAAAGATAAGATAAGATAAGATAAAACTTTATTTAACGTCGGTGGTGACAATTAAAACAATCAACATAAGCTATAAGCTTTTTACCGACAAGTTAAAATAACAAAACAAGTTGAAATTATGAAGTTATGTACAAATGAAAAATGAGTGAAATGTAGTTGCCATTCTGTTGTTATTTACTCATATAAATTGTTGCATAATATTCATGACATAAATATATCAATTACAATGAGTTTCTCAGACATAATATACAAGTTCCACAATCGCATTGATTGAAGTAGTTGCCTTTCCGTAAGGCGAACTTGAAGGACCCAATGTCTTCTGAACATTTTACATGAGAGGGCAGAACATTCCATAATGAAGGACCTTGATAACTAATTGACTTCTTGCCATATTGAATCGTGTTAAATGTTGGTTGGACCAATTTGTTATTGTCTCGCATATTGTATGAAGTAATTTGTTTATCAAAAAATGAGGTATCCAAAGGGGGTGCAAGGCCATTTAGTACCTTAAAAACAAACTCAACAATGTTGTTTTTAGAAGTTACATGCAACATCCTTTTATCTGTTTTAACCAATAGGTCATTATATGTACTTTCATAATCATTGTGAACAAGTCTTAAAGCTCTTTTATTTAGTTTTTCCATTTTTTCTATCGTGTCCAAGTGAGTAGGTTTGGTAGACTATTGAACAATAGATAAAGTTTGAAGCTACAAAAGCCTCATATATCCTAAGTCGTCCTTCGTAGTCAACATATTTACATAATCTTTGGAGTGCATTTATTTGCCTTGCGGCCTTTTTGCAGATAAGTGATAAATGATGATTGAAGTTTAATTTATTATCTATGTGTATACCTAACAGTTTCACTACATTTTCTGATTTAACTGCTTTGTCATCAATTTTGAATTCACTCTCACTGCTCCTTCCCTCTCACTACTCCTTCTCTCTCACTGCCTCCTTCCCTCTCACAGCCTCCTTTCCTCTCAGTGCTCCTACCTCTCACTAGTTTAATTAAATAATTTTCTAAAATCCCACATACAATGGCAACGATTCTCTGGTTGAAATCATCCCTCCAAACAGACAAAATCCTTTTTACACCACTGCATGTTGCTTTAGCATATCGGCCATACCACAACCTGACTTTTTTTTAGGGCGAGCAATATTCACTCAAATTCCATGATCCAGATTCTATATTATATCAAATGGCATATATTAGGAAGATCCATTACCTACTTTCTAATAAATCATTGGACTCACATGCAAGCAAGCAATTTTTCAATTTTAAATTTAATTTTCTTAAACTATTAATTTCGAGAGAGCGAAAATATCAAAAGCTTTTTATATATAGCTCGAATCTTTTCTGCTTGATGACATCACATGAGTGCAGGTAGATTTTTGCACATACAGTCACAATGTCTGCGCTTTGTCTGCTCTGCCAGAGTGTCCAATCGTACTAGTTGCTCTAATGAATGATCTACTGCAGGGTGTCTGCGGCTTTTTCGAAACCAAATTCCAGGCTTTTTCCAGGCCAAGTATTCCAAAATTCCAGGCCAATTTGCTGATGAACTGACCAATTACCGACATGATACACACATTTTTTTTCTGAACACGACATTCGTCCTTTGGTCTTATCATCGCTAAAAATTGCCAAAAATTTAGCAGTGGACTATTTTTATTTCCATACAAACTAAATTCCAGGCTTTTCCAGGCCTTTTTTTCAAAAATGCTGGTTTTTCCAGGCTTTTCCAGGCCTGGAAAATGAGAAACCAAATTCCAGGCTTTTCCAGGATTGGCAGACACCCTGTACTGCAGGCGGACATGTTTTGGATGGTGCAACTATTTCAGACAGGCTTCCAAAATTATTTAATTTTTGGCTTTGCATTGTCTTTGTCTAATCAGTGTTGTCCTTTTTGTTCCAATGCATGTATGCCTCATGAAAAACTGCATTTGAAACATTTTATGTTGCCATTTTGGATTTAAGAGAAAATGAATTTAAATTGAGAGATCAACTGCTGGCAACCAACAATGTTATCCAGAAAATTAGCCTCTTTATTTTTGGTACCTAGTCAAAACAGGTGCAAAAATCAAGAAACGGCAATCACGGAAGAAAATTTCACGTCCCACTTTAATTTTTGTAATTATTCATTAAATAAACATGTGTTTCTATGTGTTTTCAATATTCATCTCATACATTCAGATTATTCTTATAATATCCGGGAAAGACATAGGCAAACTTTCCTAGCAATTTCTCACCTACCATTTCCAAATTATCCAACCCTAAAAATAAGACGTGCCAGTGTTTGAGACCCCACAAAATAGATCACAACTTTCTGTTAAAACTTTGTGGTATTATATTTATATATCTAGTTATAATATAACTTTTATTTATTTTGCAGCCTGCTTTCATTTATTAATTTTTGAAGCCAGATCCTATAACTTAGGGTTTGATCATCCATCACATTGGGGGCAACCATTTAATTTCCACAGGGGCTTGACATTTTCCTCAGCGGGAAATTATTTATTTCACATTAACAGCATTCATTTCGACACCTTTTTAAGAAATACCCAAATCAGAAATAATATATTTCAAGACCAAAACTGGCCAAGAAATTGTGTAATTAAAAAAAAAAATTCTAAGCCCCCCTTATTAAATGGTCGCCCCAAACTTCACAAAAAAATATTAATTTTGTCAGTTTCTATTTTCTAATGTGTACTTGTATGATTAAGTGTAATTATTTTGTTTAGGCCTACCAATAAAATTACATTCTGGATAATATTGCTTTTTGTTCATCTGTTCATTGCCCCTTCCCTTCCTGGCTCACCTCTGCTGCCCCTGGCTTCCCGCCAGAACTAACCATTTCCCTGGATCTCTTCCCCCCATCAGTGCCCCACAAATAATAAGGTATCCCCGTAGGGGCCTCGGGGAAGCCCCTATGACGTCACGGCAAAAGTCGCGCTTCAGAAGGGAGAGAAAGTTGACAAAAATGCATGGAGTTTACAGTGTTGAAACAGAGTAATCCTCATGGTATGTGTTCCGTTTTTGATTGAAAGTTTGAGATAAACATGTTTTCTAAACATCTGCCAAAGGAAACTGTGATATTCACTACGATTCCTGAGATATTTGGGTCGCAAGCCAAAGAGTCCGTAATCCGCTGATCTAAATGGCCTTGATGCCTCTGCTCGAGACTCGAGCGCCTCTGCTACCTGCCCGGTGGTAGAATGTGGGGTTTTTTTGTGGCCTGATTGGCCTGGAGCCCCTTTGACGGTCAACACCAAACTGGTGGCCAAGGATGACGAGGAAGTGCAGCTTGTAGGAACAGAAGTTAGTTTAGCCAAAATAGTTAAAACAATCACCAAATATGTCTAACCGACGAGCCAGAGAGAGCAACCAACCATCTATCTTGCTCTCAAACTCAGAAAATCATCAGCTGTTTGATATCATTGGGGGAAAAGCAGTGGTAAGTTTGGTTGTGAATGTGAATGAGAATCAACAAATTTTAAAGTTGGTGATTGAGATTCATTGCAATGTTGCAACAATGCAAATTTGAGCTATCTTTTTGTTGTTTGTTAGTAGAAACCTAGCCCTGCATTTATATTATATAATCAAGGGAAGCATATAAAACTATAGGGCCTAATTGAGTGTAATAATATAGCAGAAATTCCCATGAATTTAGGCCCGCCCCTTTCTTCTCATTTTACATCATATGACTTCCCTTAGTAACGGAGTCATGCTCCCCACCCCAAAAAGAAATCACCCGGCCTTCTCAAACTTAACATGCTGAAAAAAAATGTAGCTGTGAATGAATTAGCCCGAATTATAATGCACTGATACCCCAATTTAGGAAAATTTGTTATGGCAGCAAAACTTTGAAAAGCCAAAGCCGCGGGGCAAAGGGGGTAAATTCTTCAAAGGTGATAGAGAAAACACACTAGGGCCTGGTCCAGCCTAAGGGCCTAGGTGGTCTATAGTATCTGACCACTATATTACGATCTTCAAAGAATCCACAATTTAATTGCATTATTTTTGCATATATTTCAGACTTTGGCCACTGCTGTTGTGCAGGTTTTTGT
Source organism: Platynereis dumerilii (assembly GCA_026936325.1). NCBI lineage: Eukaryota > Metazoa > Annelida > Polychaeta > Phyllodocida > Nereididae > Platynereis > Platynereis dumerilii. The sequence goes on along the minus strand of JAPTHN010000011.1, from coordinate 38,174,579 downwards.
TGCTCCTGCTCCAAGTTACTCCCAGTGGGTGAAGAAATGCTGTGGCGTTGTGGGATTTGTCAAGGACAATGGAAAAAGATCATATTTCATCCGAGTGTATAACCTTAATGTGAGAGAACTTGATTCGTACATTTTGTATTATGAATTGTATTCTATCAGATCTAATTTCGTAGCAGTATATCAAAACAGAAAATACATGTTAATTCGACACGAAGTAAGCTGATACACATAATGAAAATAATATGTTTTAGGCTTAATTAGGCTAAATTTCAACAAGTGTCACTGTCAACTATAAAAAAAATAACATTTACTTTGTTTGCCTGCAGGCTGGATGTATGATATGGGAACAGGAGCTGTATAACCAGTTCAAATACAGTGCTCCAAGATCATTCTTTCATACCTTTGATGGTCATGTAAGTTGGGAAATTTGCAAACAAATTTGATTTGCTTTTTAAAAATAGTCTTAAAATTCTGCCATTACAAATTTCATATCAGTTTAGACTTTGATAGCTATCCATTTACTCCTTCCAGGACAGCCCAGTTGGACTTAATTTTGCCAATGAAGAAGAGGCCAATCTATTTAAAGCCGCTATCACCAAAAAGTTGGATATGCGAGAACAGCGCAAAGCAGGTACTTGCAACATGTTGGGCATAACTGGAGCTGAATTTATCCTGTGTTTTATGATAGGGATGTCATTGAAAGTTGCCTGTTTCATTTATTAACATTCATATGTATTGTATAAATATAAATAGGAGAATAAAATGTAATTCCTGTACATATGCACAATAGTTAATATGCTATAATTTGGAGCCTTTTATAAGCATCAAAAATTCTGCAGCAGAATTTGACAATGCTATTGCTTTCAATGTTTTCATGCTGTATAAGTTTTGTTTCTGTACCCATGTGTGTTCACAGCTTGTGAAATGATTTTAAACAGAAAGGATGGCGCATCAGCCAGCAGTCCCAACTTTAAAGAGGCATGGCAGTTGCCCGGCAGCACCTCCTCGCCCTGCCAATAGACCCCTGGTCAAGAGAATGATGAGCGTCAATGGTAAACTGCTGCGCACGTTCCCACCCACAGCTAACATGTTCAGTTGTTCATCCTAACCCTGTTATTGTTCGATCGCATGCTGCATGTGCCTTTACTTCAACTTTGTTTCAGTTTCAGTATGGAGTGTGCAATGGCTTGACCCAATAAAAAACAACGGATATCTCGCCGTTTGGACAAACTTGCAAACTTCAAACAGATGGTGTTGATTGTGGCTGTGAAAATGAAAATGAAGTTGCTATATTGTATGAAGGCATCCACTGAGTTGATTCTTCTATCAAAATTCAGGACCTCTTTAATGAAATTGTGTGCTTCTCTTGAGCTTGTTTGGAAGTAGTGCCCCTTGAAATAAAAGTAGTTGAATGTTTGCAATGTTTGACCATGGAGCTTTTTCGTTTGTGTATTTTGAATTTTTGAATTGCTTGAATCGACAATGTAGTGATATTAGTGAAATATAATATTTTGGCCAAAAGTCTGATTTGAAAGATATTAATTGCTGTGCCATTTCAGTGCCTGAAGAGTACTACCATGCCACATCAGCACTATTTGTTTACTTTGCACATGCATGTTGAATCGTTGATATTAACTAACTGTTATTTTTGTGCACCTAACTAACTGTTAAGGGTGATGCTGTTTTGTTTGACAGAGAGGAAAAAGAGTCACCACGGAGCTCGTGCACCCGCCCCTGCTATCAATAACAATAGCATGCAACGCCCAGGTGAGTTCCATGCTCATTTGCATGCACTAAGTTCATTAATCATTAATAACTTAAAAAATAATAAAATTTCCTTTGGTTAGACCCTATTTAAGTTTGTAAGAAGTAAATTTACAGATAGTGAAGTGCTTAGAAATATTAATGAAATTATTTTGATGAAGTTAAGACCGAAGTATGACTACAATCATACTACAATGTATATATTAAAAGTCATCAAAAAAAGCTGCTTAATTTGCTGTGATATTGCTCGAAATATGAGCTACTATGATATCATTTTGCCCAGTTATGTACGGCTTGAGTTCTTTAAGTTGGTGCACCAAATACTAGGTGTCGTCACCATTCAATGGCAATGTCCGGGCCATAAGGTATAGTAAGTGAATGTCCATGGATGAAATAATGTGATTCCCAATGAACTATTCAAATAAAAGAGCGGCTAATCAGTAATCATTGAATTTCTTGTCAGATGTGCCTGTAATGAGGAATATTGGCAAAAATGACACAATTGAAAAGAAGAACAAGGACAAGAAAAAGTCAAAGAAAGGAAAGTTGACCAAGGAGGACATTGGCACTCCAACGGACTTCAGGTATTGGTTTTTCAAAAGAAAACAACTTGCATGCCATGCATATTTTTTATGTTCCCGTTATGGAAGCTTCGCACAAATTAGTAATTACCATAATTCGTCCTGTCTAGCATCGTCAAAGAATCAGTACCAGTCTTGCCCGCCTGAATGAAAGTGTTACAATTGCTACGTCGTGTATATATTGGCCTAACCATTGTTATTCATTTTTGCTTTGGAATTTGTGAATGCTCTTAAGTCACAGTTAGCAGGGCATGGTAAACTAAAATTTGACTCTTAATTGATATCAATGAACATAGCCTTCATACAATTTTAAAGCAAATAAAAATTATGAATTTAAAAAAAATTTCTAATTTTCAGGCACGTTGGCCACGTTGGATGGGATCCTGATAATGGATTTGATGTGAGTACAGAAGAGATGGCTTATTGACGAAAATGTTTGAATTCGGTACAACACAAGTCAACTGGAGTATTGAATCTATAATCATTATTTATCAAATGTCTTGCAGATGAATAACTTGGATCCATCCGTGAAGAAACTGTTTGACACAGTAGGAATATCACAAAATCAACTGAAGGACAAGGAGACGGCAAAATTCATCTACGAATTCATTGACCAACATGGTGGAATTGAAGCCTTGAAGAGAGAGCAACAGTTCCCCACTCCTGCTGCTCATTGTAAGATTCTTGATTGTTTTGCATCCATTACTGAGCCATTGCATCGAAGGGATTTTACAGAATCGTAAGTGATATGTAATATGTAAATTTACATGTTTTTTTATCATTGTCTTTTCAGCTCAGCCTCCACCCCCTCCTCCCCCCTCCAGAAATGTGCCTCCCCCTAGCATTCCCACTGGACCCCCTCGTCCTCCTCCATCACGAGGACCAAGTGGCCCACCCCCTCCCCCTCCTCAAAACAAGTCCAGAATGGGCCCCCCTCCTCCCCCTCCACCAAGCAGGGACTTTTCTGCTCCTCCTCCTCCTCTGCCCCCTAGTCGCAGTCTTCCTCCACCTCCTCCTCCTTCTTCCGGCCCTTCCATGCCTCCGCCTCCTCCTCCATCAATGGGTGGTGGAGGGGCTCCCCCGCCTCCTCCTCCTCCCCCAGGCCCCCCTCCTCCTCCTGCTGTGCCTGGTCCTCCTCCTCCTCCCTCTGCCCCTCGTGCTGCTCCACCTGGTGGTGGTGGTGGTGGTGGTGGTGGCGGAGACGGCCGTGCAGGTCTCTTGGATCAGATCCGTCAAGGAAAGCAATTGTCCCATGTGAATGAGGCCCCTCGCTCAACGCCTGCTCCTCCTGACTCACGTTCACAGCTCCTGGACCAGATCAGAGGAGGAAAGGTCCTCAAAAAGGTAGATACAACATGTTCTTTTGACACATCTATATAAACTCTGAATCACTGTTTTGGAATAACAAATTCAGCTGCTATTGGACGGAACAAGGAATATCAAAGCTGAAAAGATGTTTATATTGAACTACAGTTGAAAAATTGAACTGTTAACTGGTGGGACATAAATTGACTGGTAGTGGTATGATGATATATGTCTGAAATTTAAGTGTACTTTCATGATTAAATGTGATTGGGTACTGTATTGCGGTTCTTGAATTAGTCAGCAGTCTGCTATGCTGTCTGAATTAGACCCAGGAGTCAGTTGTTTTAATGAATCAACTGACTTTCTTCATTTCAACTGACTAAGTCGACTAGTTGATAACTTTTCAACTGCAACTGACTGAAGTCATTTCAACTGATTTCAACTGATTATCAATTAGCAAACCTTAAAAAAATCTAGATCTTTGCAAAAACAAATAAGGAAAACCTCGAAAAGGAAAGTTCAGACAACATTTAAGCAACCGTTGTTTTGAGATTTATAGAATTTCACACAGAAATATCTATATTCACATGTTAAGACCTGTCGGCCAGTCAGTCCAAAATTGGCTAGTTGGGGGCTGCCATTGGCTGGTTGCAGCCGAGCCATCACCATTGGTGGCTGTGTCTGGCTTGAATTATTAGTGGCTGGCAGCAGCTCAAACCTTTTAGGGTCTTAAGAAGCTGAAAATATAATTTTTTACAGAATAATCAATTGCCAGGTCTGAGGTCTACACATATATATGCTCTTTTTCCTAATTCCTATCAACTACTACAATGATTTAAACTGAAAATAAAATCTTAACTCATATTTCGCTTTCAATATATTTCGAAACTGATTTTCACCTGTAGAGAGTTTCCCAAATCCACACTGGATGGCTCCCTCAGTACAAATTTTGATATATATTGTTCCTGTGCAATACCCTGACGTGGAACAGTAGGCCTACATCTGGTACATTTGTACTTATATAATCATATGGAATATCCAGATTTATTCCAGAAGGATGTCCAAAGAGATAAAACCTTAACATTTGAGAAATCATATTCACAGTAGTCAGGGCACAACCAAAGAAAGTTTTCTGAATGGTGCATTGAATGACTATATTTCTTGCTGCATGAGGAATCTCATATACCAACTTATTTTAAAGAAAAGGACCAAAAACAAAGGCATGAACTTGAAAGAGCTCTTCTGTTACCCTGGGACTAATTGTCATCAAGTTCCAATTGGCTTAATTGCAATTCAAGTGTCACCCAACAAAACTGTACCTTGAACAAATCAATCCTATCAATAAATTGAAGCAAAATGTCTTGATTGCAATACAACAGATTGCTGTTGCAGTAGCCAGAGCCTGCTACTGCTTAAAGTATTTCATTTGTCAGGCAACTGACGCCAGTCAATTACACCACTGACGACGGCGACTGACGTTTGTTGGCATGACGACGACGTCAACTGGCCCATTATGACGGACGACGACGATCAATGACGACGACTCCGGGGTCTAGTCTGAATAGCACACTAGGTATATGATTTTGACTTATAACATCTTCCTTCTCAGGTTGATCCTGCAACAGAACAGCGTCCCAAATCTGACGAAGGAGGCGAAGGAATTGCCGCTGCCCTGGCCATGGCCCTGGCTAACAGAGCTGACAAGATTCAAGGTAAGATGACATGCAATACGCATTGTATGTATACAACAGGTGGCATCTGTGTTCGGCATTCATTCTGAGTACACCATGTCATCCTCTGACTACAGTCTGTCTCATTTCTGGAATGAGTGTCAGTCGTCAAATATCTTGACAAAAACAGCAGCAAAACATCAAGATTGTGACAGAAAAATTACAAATTTGCTAATCTACCCGTGAGTTGTGTATTTCTGCTGTGTGACCTATAGATGAGGAGCAATCAGGCCTTACACCAGTTCGCATGTAGTGAGACAAACTGTATGTAGATTTTGTAGATTTAATGCAACCCCTGAGTATCTTCAGATGACTCATGTAGTGTTCGGAGAAGCAGAAGAAGCTTCTTATTAGGAGCTACAATGAGTCATTATGAGCTTTTCTCAATTCTTTTTTTTTTTTTGCAGTTGACAGTGACGAGGAAGAAGACGAAAGTGATGACAGTGATTGGGAATAAAGTGAAAAAAATATAACCAAAAAAATCTGCTTATTATCAATGTATAGCCGGACTATTCTAGCAATGACTCTCATTTCTATTATATATGGAAAGCCTTGGGTATTACAAATATTAGTCACAATTGCTATAAATATGTATAAACTGCTCCATACTCATACGTAACAAAATATAATAGAATGTTTGAACTTTAAATTTAATCACAATCTAAGTGAATATAATATATATATATATATATGTAAAATTATTTTCCTCTTCATAGCATGGCCATTGCTTAAACCAGATCCTTCAGAAGTCATACCAAAGATAAAGAACATAATGTTCGGTACAAACTGCGGAACTTCCAAGGAGCTAGTCTTGTATAGCAATTTAAAAACTTTTTGTAATATTTGCACATGCCAAACAGTTGAAACTGCAGATCAATTCTTTGATTTATATCATGAATGCTGATTTGTTACTTTAGATGATCATGGAACATTAAAATCTAAGAACCTGTTTAGAATTTGTTGATTGATTAAAAGTGTTGCAAAAGAAAAATACTGTGTTCCCTGTTTTGTGGGAAAGGTTACTTAATGTTTAGTGTTTGTTACAAATTTACAATAAAAGCAATACTTTGATGTCTAGTTCTTCGCCAAAGATCACAATGGTTCGTGAAAATGTGGCTATATCCATAAATTTGCATTAGCAAAAATGTTATGTTGGTAAAATAGCAGAATGCAATTTAGAGCTGGATCATAAAGCTGCATTTCATTATAAAGTGAGGTCGTCTTCTCTTCCTTCAAACTGCTGTCGATGTGCTGTCTTCTTTTCCAATTGCCAATATTTAGTCTTCATAATTGAATTTAGGGAGTCTGACATTTATGCAGAAAATGTTCAAGCCATGGTGCAGTCTCGGTTTTCAGCAATCGTTCTGCTTGTTTGAAGAGTTCTTGGTTCAACTCCAATCCTTAAAAGTTACACCAAGTTGGTCAAGAGTAAATATCACAAGATGGCCAAGAACTTGTGATCCTAATGGACCGATTGAAATAACAAAAGGCGCTAGGCAGTCAATAATTTCTGGGATTGAACACTGCAGATTGAGTCCTTCGACAGACTTAGACAGCTGAGTGACTACAGGTCAGGCCTGCTCCATTAAAGGTCCCCAGGCGAGGAACTCTGAATTTACTTCCAGTGGACATTCAAGGGCAAAATCCCATTTAGCTGGATGTCACTGGACGAATGAGACATTAAATTGGCGGCCCCTTGTATCAGTGTCTGTGCTTGACAAGTAAAAGCACCTCAAATGAAAGAAATGTCTATATCGAGTAACCCCATCTCATCAATCAACCCTCATGAGCACCCAGAACTGTACTAGGAGAGATGCACTTAAATCTATCTATCTGTCTATAGATCTATCTTATTCCTTGTAAAAGAAAAAACTTACTGTTGCGTCAGAGGTTCAGTCAGGACAATTTGAAATGAAGCTATGATAGAAATATGTGGTTCCGGGTAATATAATATATCGTCATCATCTACGGTCCAACCTGTAGGCCAACCTGCAGTAAAATGAAGAATAGTTACACCTATTAATTGTATTGCATCAAAATTTAAAGCCTTTGTATATATACTCTTGACTGTGCAAACGGCCCATAATCTGAATGTAACATCCATAGGTTAAAGGTTGCAACTTGCAAACATTGACTTACTAGATGCCTGTCTAGATGAGACCAAGGTCATCACCATGGGTCCTCTGTTGCCTTTTCTCCCCTTGGACCTCTTCCGCCCTGAGCACCCTTGTATCCTTGGTAACCCAGGTTTCCTTTGGGTCCTTGGTCCTCTACATGAGGCCCATGGCAGCTAGTAGGTCATCATATTCCAAAATATTATAGCCTGATATTTTAACCACTGTCTATACTGGTATGTACATTTTATCTTCTTATCTCCTTATCTTCTATTATCATATGACTATTATCATATGAGGTCACTATATTCCAAATGATATAGCCTGATATTTTAACCACTGTCTATACAGTACTGGTATGTACGTTTTATCTTCTTATCTCCTTATCTTCCATTATCATATATTTATATGTTACATTATGAGAGTGAAGTCCAATACTGGTGACAAAGGATGATAATGAGGAAGTGACTGCTGTAGGAAACCAGAGTTAGTTTGGTCAAAGAGAGTTATACAACATCAACTATGTCTAACAGGCCAGCCAGAGAGAGCAACCAACCGTCTATCTTGCTGTCAAACTCAGAAAATCAGCATCTGTATGAGATCATTGGGTCAAAAGCAGTGGTAAGTTTGGACAAGTTGGGAGCAAACTAAATGTACAAAAGTGAATCACAAGTAGAATGTGGTAAAAAAAAAATATCAGAATAATGCCATTTAAAACTGTAAAGGGACTGCAAGATACTACATACACTAAGTCTTGAACATGCACAATGTTATGTATAAATGATGTAAGTGTAAGAAATTACAATTACACACTTGAATGCACATGCACAAGTACATTAACTTATTAAGAGTGACATATTTCAGTTATAAACTTGCAATTTAATGCAAATGCACAAGTAGGCCTACACAAGTAAGAGTAAGAATTACACAAACGGACTTCCACATGCACAAGACTTGTGCCACAAGAATGTGCAAGATATTACACTTACACACCTTTTTGTGCATTTCAGACTTTGGCCACTGCCGTTGTGCAGGTTTTTGTTGCTCCTGCTCCAAGTTACTCTCAGTGGGTGAAGAAATGCTGTGGCGTTGTGGGATTTGTCAAGGACAATGGAAAAAGATCATATTTCATCCAGGTCTATGACATACAAGTAAGAGAGCTTGGTTTATATTTATTCCATCAGATCCTATTTTTTTCAACAAAATTCCATGTCACATAATGACAATGAAATATAGTTTAAAGGTGGCAGTTGAATTAATCTCCTTGACAAAACAACCCTTTTTTTCTAAAAATTGTTTCAATTCACCAATTACATACGTATAGAAACTATAGATGTACATATAAAATTTACCTGATCTGTTTTTCAGGCTGGATATATGATTTGGGAACAGGAAATCTATAACCAGTTCAAATACAGCACCCCAAGATCATTCTTCCACACCTTTGATGGCGATGTAAGTTGTGAAATATGCAACATAAAATTTTACAATTATATTTTATATTGGGCCATATTGCAGTATAAACACTCACTGCTCTTCATTCACTCCTTCCAGGAGAGCCCAGTTGGTCTTAATTTCGCAAATGAAGAAGAGGCTAACCTATTCAAGGCTGCTGTCACCAAAAAGTTGGAAATGCGTCAACAGCGCAGAACAGGTACATATTGGTCGTAAATTACCACAATAATTTCAGTACAAAAAAGTATTCACATTTAAAGGAGGCTGAAAATTTGGATAGATGATTAAATTCCGTAAGTTGGAAATCAGTCGTTCCCGAAAGATATTTGAAAAGGTATGAAATGCGGATAAAAAATTTTGGCAAATACTGCTAGCCCGCCAACCTAGATAATGGCCTTTATCATTCTGAGGCTGATACTCCATCTACCTCCAGCCCCTCCAAAATAGTCTGCTGACGGCACGCTTATGGCCATAACAGCACTAAACTTTTATCAACTTTGTGCAATGCACATGCACGTTGATGTTAACTAACTTCAATTTTTTTGCAACTCACTAACTGTTGGGCGATACTGTTTTGTTTGACATGCAGAGAGGAAAAAGAGTCAACATGGAGCTGAAGCGCTTGCCCCTGCCCCTGCTATTAATAACAATACCATGCCACGACCAGGTGAGTCCAATGCTCATTTGCATGAACTGAAGTCATTATCAGGTTTATAATGTAATGTGTAATAAATAATTAAAATTTGCCTTGTTTAAAACCATCATTTTGTCCATGAGCAGTGAGTAAAATTAAGCATTTTCCTGATGAACCATATTCCATAATTTTGACATTTGAAAATCTTTTTGAATGAGTGGATCGATCAATTCCAAATATTTCAGAGATGCCTGTTCTGACGACTATCAGCAACAAAAAGTATGACACGATCGGAAGGAAGAGCAAAGACAAGGACAAGAAAAAGGCGGGAAAGAAACCAAAGCTGACCAAGGATGACATTGGCACTCCAACTGGCTTCAGGTAAAATTTCACAACCTAGATTATGTGCATATGAACATACTCAAGTTTCTAATAGGATTCAATCATGCTCACCTAATGTAACTTTACTATTACTGAATTTTTTTTTTTTTCAAAATAGTATTTAGACTGTTGTCGCACATTTGTAAAAACTGCTGAAGTTTCTATTTCTATTTTTCAGGCATGTTGGCCATGTTGGATGGGATCCCGAGAATGGATTTGATGTAAGTTAAAAAGCATAACATAAATGAATGCTTGTCACAATTAAGTACATCACATATTATATTGAATCTTTAGTAATAACTGAATTATTTTTCAGATGGACAACTTGGATCCATCTGTGTCAAAACTATTTGACACAGTAGGAATATCACAAAACCAACTAAAGGATAAGGAGACGGCAAAATTCATCTACGAATTCATCGACCAACGAGGAGGAATTGAAGCTTTGAAGAAAGAGCAACAGTACTCTACTCCAGCTCACTGTAAGGTTTTTGAAATGCAACATATATATTCATAATCGACATAGGAATTGGAAGTTAGAATAACCACAAAGATAGCTATTTAATTCTTTTTAATTGCTGATCTTTTTTCAGCTCAGTCTCCACCCCCTCCTCCCCCTTCCAGACATGTGTCTTCTGGAGCCCCCCGTCCTCCTCCGTCCCGAGGACCAAGCGGGCCACCCCCTCCCCCTCCACAAAGCAAGTCTAAAATGGGCCTCCCTCCTCCCCCTCCGCCTAGTAGGGGTGGAGACTATTCTGCTCCTCCTCCTCCTCTTCCTCCAGGACGTAATCAACCCCCACCTCCTCCCCCTCCTTCAACTGGCCAATCCGTGCCTCCTCCTCCTCCACCTCCTCCCCCTTCAATGGGCGGAGGAGGTGCTCCCCCACCTCCTCCTCCTCCTCCTGGCCCCCCTCCTCCACCCTCTGCGCCTGGTCCTCCCCCTCCGCCTCCTCCTCCCTCTGCAGCCCCACCTGGTGGTGGAGGTGGCCGTGGAGGTCTCTTGGATCAGATCCGTCAAGGAAAGCAACTGTCCCATGTGGATGCAGCTGCTCGCTCAGCTCCCGCTCCCACTGACTCGCGTTCACAGCTCTTGGATCAGATCAGAGGAGGGATGAACCTTAAAAAGGTAAATTATTGTGAGATAATCCACCATGTGAATAATAAGAACCAAATCTATCTCCCACTATAGTTTAACATTAAGTATATTAAGTTGCAAACAAATTTGACATTTTTTCAGTTAGGCAGATTGAAAACTGTCAGTTAAATACTCGAAACAGAGCAGACATTTTCTAAATGCCATTAACAAATTGGATCTGGAGTACACATCATATGCAGTAAGATGCCTGAAATTGAAATTCTTTTAAACGGCATTTTGAATGTTAAATTTGACAAAGTGCCAAACACTCCATTGCTCGATATTGGCCTTGTCGAGATAGGTTGCAATTTATGTGCTATTGCCTTTTGCATTCTCAGGTTGATCCAGCAGCAATTGAACAATCCAAAGCTGCTGATGGTGGAGGGGAAGGAATCGCAGCTGCCCTGGCAAATGCACTGGCTAACAGAGCAGGCAAGATTCAAGGTATGATGATCTGTATTTTAAACTACAAGGGTTACCCATTCTGCATTAATTTCAAATCGTAACTTTCAACTTCGTCATCATCGTCATGTGATGTCGATAGCTGATGAGATTTCACACCTATGATATATTTATACTACTAGCATTTTACCCATTAAGCCAGCATTAGCCAGGCCATGAAGTTGGTGGGGGGCTGTTTTCAGGAGAGTATTATGATTTTGATAAGATTGAAGCACTAAACCTGGCTAAGGACATTGTAGGCAGTTGTAAGAAGATGCTTGCAAAGTTTCATGGCTGGGAAATCAGTAGTTTGGTTGGAGTAGCGTAAGGGGTCCGTGAATTAATAGTATGATAACAGCTGAAAACCTGATAAAGTTAATATTGCTGACGGTACAGTTTCTTTCTTTCTTTTTATGACATTTTTACAGTGTCTCATATGGTCACACAATACTTGATTAGAATGTTTCTGATAATTCTCAAATCCTTTCTTATTTGCAGTTGACAGTGATGAGGGAGAAGAAGAAAGTGATGACAGTGATTGGGATTAAAGTAGAAGAAATGCAATGGAACACTTAAATGAAATTAAAAATATACTGCCTGGCTATAATTGCTATGACTTGACAAATCTATCAAATTTAATTCGACCCTCGATTACAAATATAAGTGACAATTGCTATAAAATGTGTATAAATCACATAAACGCATGGTTGAACACAATATTCAAGACAAAATATTACATTGAATTTAATTACAGTATTTGTAAATACTGCAAAAAACACATCATCAGTTTCCTCCTGGTAATATTGTGATTGATCAAAGTAATCATCAAACCATGTCGTTCAGAAGCTACTATATATATATACATGTATATTATCAGATAGAGAAACATAAGGTCTTGTACAAACTGCAAACCATGGACCTTTCAGGAGCTACAGTAGTAATTAAAAAAATATTCTGTAATGTTTCGAAAAGAGAAATAGTTAAAACTATATATCAGATATAACTATGATGAAGGTTTAATACTGACCTTTGGAATTCCATAATATTTTGTACAGTTCATAGCACAAAGGTCTTAGTTTTTAATTCACCGGAGCTTTCGCCCATCTCTCATGGGCTTCCTCAGCTATCTGACAGCTTAAACATTGATGCGATCCCTATCCTTTAACCATATACATTTCAAATAGAACTAATTACTAACATATCAGTTCTTTGATTTGTGTCCGAGAAATATTTGCTGATTTGTTACTTCCTACAATCATGGATTGCTGAAATGGAAGAACTTGTTAAAAAACTTGTTGATTTATTAAAACTTTGAAAATGAAAAATACTATTTTATTTGTTTTGTGGGAGCAGCAGCTTAAAGTTGATGTAATTACAAATTAATATACACGCATGCCACCAACTAAATATCACATTTACTGTTTGTGTCCTCCTTCCAGCTCAGTCTGTTAAGATTGCAATAGATAATATCCATTTCTTTGCCATAGTTCAAAATGGTTGGTGAAAATGGCAAAATCTGTGGATTCAATAAATTTGCAGAGCTTGCAACATATTGAGAGACTGAAAATTTCAGAAGTCATCTTCTTTTCATGGAAATTCCTGCTGATTGCTGTTGGTGTGCCAATATTATCTTCTCCAATTTCCAATATGGTCCATTGGTCCTCATATTCGAGTCGAAAAGTCGAGGAGAGGTCAGGGGTATTTGAGTGGAGTAAAATATTATTGAGTCATTGGACAGCATGTCCTGTTGGCCAAAAGTTATTGGCAGTTGGGCACATGTTCAGGGATTCAAGCTTGATTTCCCAGAGCTTCAGCTTTCCAAGTTATGCTGAGTTTGTGGAAGTTTTCAACACCAGATGTCCAAGAATTGGTGATCCTACGGTAACAATAGGCAGTTTAAATAATGAGGCATGTCAATATAACACAAATCTGTTAATTGGGTTCGATGTTGCATACACACATATTGCAGAGATGTAAGATTGTGGAAAAAAGTTGAGAGCACAAATTTTAAGCTATAAATCCCCCCCCCCCCCCACGAACATCATACTTTTTGAAATGAAGGGTAATCACAGGTTCATAATATATTTCAGACATACCAACATACATACTTCAAGCATACCTTTGGTTCTTATTACAGCTAACTTGTAATTGGTTGTAATCAAATTTACAACTGGTTTAATGACCCAAGTGTGGAAATGCTATATGATTCCCCGAGGGCTTTAAGTCATTCACTGTACAGTTAGTCGGTCAGTTTACTGCTATCTTTTCTCAGCTCAAACCATGATGCGATCAGTTTCCTTTAACCATGTGCATTTCAAATAGAACTAATTACTGAGGCTACATACCTAAACAGCAAAGGCAACGGAGAATATGGATTATTTGCAGTTTATCTCAATATCATTGGCATGTAAGTAAATCAATATTTCATTTTGATCTTGATGAATTATAACCCTTAAAATGAATGGCATCCTTCTTTATAAGCATGAAAACTGATTCCTCTTTCACTAATTCCTCTTTCAGGCATCATCAGTGTAGCCACATTAAATGGGGATAACAATTTACCACAAAACGAAGGAAAAGTTGTCACATCGGAAAATGTTCAATTTGTACAGAAAATAGGGAATTCAGTGTCTACTGCAGTTAAAAGAGCTTCAGTGGACAGCACACAAGACATAAATGACATTGAAAGAGATACAGAATCCAAATACCAAAGGAAAACATCGCACAAGAAATTGAGGAAAGGTCAAGAGGACAATTCTGACCTTGAGCCTCATCCAAAGACTCCGAAAGGAACTCCAAAGAGACCAACGACTGACTTGACAAAATCAAGAAGTTCAACAAAAGCAAGAAAGTCAATGAATACAACACACATACAACAGGATGGTGAAAAGGGTCCAATTGGTGTGAGAGGACCACAAGGCCCTACAGGTCCACGAGGTTTAACAGGTGCTCCTGGACCCAAAGGACCGTCAGGTGTGCCAGGACCTCCAGGAAAGGATGGCCGTATGGGTTCCCGAGGCCCTAGAGGTCAGCAAGGACCTACTGGACCTCCAGGCCTTCATGGACCTAAAGGACCCTCAGGAGCACCAGGACCTGAAGGCCCTATTGGAGACAAAGGACCTTTAGGGCCCAAAGGAGAAAGAGGACCCAGGGGATACAGAGGCCCTCCAGGACCACCAGGACGCCAAGGATTCAAAGGTCTTCCTGGAGGAATGGGACCTCCCAGTATGGATGACAAAGCTGATGGTGAGTGTTCAAAATTATCAAATTGTATTTTTTTAAATAGCTATGTGAACCTTTACATTTACAATTTAGTGGCTAGCATTAGGTGACATTAGACATTATTTTGCTTCAGTTACAAATAGACAATAACGACAATGACACTTAATTTTTGGCAAAATTTTGTGTACTCAGGTGCCAAGTACCTATTGCACGCTTTCTGATTACTGAATAACTTTCAACAGCCAGTAGGACTAACAGCAACAAATCAAAAGGCCAGAGTTGCCAGACCTAAGTTCTGTATTTATATCAATACAATGTCAATACATCTTTTATATCAGATTTTGTTTAGGTCTTGAAATTGCTGCCACAAAGGAAAACTCTGTGTTGCTACTAACACCATCTCATAACCACTTTTTGTGATAAACGATAAAATATCTCATTTCTATTTCAGAATTTTGCAGTGATAGAAGAGACGGCCTGTATGCTGCGAGGGGATCATGTAACAAGTATTACGTGTGCAAGACACTTGCTTCGCTATTCATTGTCCCTCTTCCTTCGGCATTGACCGACCACTACCTGGTCACCTGTCCGCCTGGCCAAAACTACAACCCACAGAAAGAGGAGTGCCAAACAGGCTTCACCTGTAGTCCCAAGACTGCTGCGCTAGGTGAGTGGATAATATTTAAACACCTATCAAATGCAAATAAATATTGTATATATCATTGCATTTAAAATCTATCCCTGCCTGGTATAACACACAAAAGTCAAGGGTGACATGCTCACACCTGCAACAGCTAAAAACTCCTCCCCGAGCAATGCCACTCACCTAAACTGTCCACCTATCCTTATTGATCTATCCTGTCCTTCTGATAACAGCAAATAACAGTGAAACAGCTCCCTTATTTACGTTTTCTGCCTCTGCTGTTTTTCCCCACCAGGGGCGCATGCATCTCCATCGTACTTCCGCTATTGCTCACGTTTAGGACTGGCGCCACCATCTGCTTTCCCGCCAAAAACATCCACACACTTCACTCTCACACCTTACACCAATACATATGACAGTGCATTTGTAACTTCAATTCCTCTACCCCTAATCTTTACTTATATTACAATTATTACTCAAATGCTATTTCAAATGGTCAGCATGCAACACGGGCCCAGATGCCCATGCAGGTAGAGGGGAGGGGGTTAATTATTCCTCAATTATAGTCTTGCC
Source organism: Platynereis dumerilii (assembly GCA_026936325.1). NCBI lineage: Eukaryota > Metazoa > Annelida > Polychaeta > Phyllodocida > Nereididae > Platynereis > Platynereis dumerilii. Next base: position 38,158,601 of record JAPTHN010000011.1, on the reverse strand, counting down.
CCAAATCATGGGTAAATCTAGTTTATTCATAAGACATTAGAGACCCAATCTATCTCAGAATATTCATGCATGTGGAATCGTGGATTTTGGATTCCCACTCTTTGTGCCTTTACTGCACTTGCGAGAATAATCAGGATATGTCACATCTATAGTTTGGAAACTTCACTCAATTGAAAGTGCAAAAAATATGGTTTCAATATGAATCAGATTTAAAATAAGATAAGATAGTCCTAAGACTGAGTAGTTGCTTCAACTTGCTTGATATGAGCAAGCGAAAAAACAGCAAAACATTTATATGCAACTTTGGCATTTTGTAATTTGTAGATAAAAACGTCTCTTTTTCCTTACAGTGCAAGAAATCAAAGAGAAGCCATACTACAGCATGACGGAAGTACTGGCACTGTACGGCATGACAATCACTGTGACAATTCTGTTCATGGGCGTGACAGCAACATCAATTTGTGCCTGCGTCAGACTCCGCCAAATATCTGGAATCAGTAGACGCTTGAAAGATATGTCTGAAGCCGACTATCACCTGTACTGACTGTTATCAATTTTCTCTATCATGGTTCCTTACTTTTGAAGATTTATTTGATGGTATTATTTGTTGAAGAAAACTATCATGCATGAGATTGAATTATCATTTGACACTTATTTGTACAGATAATATATATATGGTGTATATATATGTATGAATGTGACAAGATGTTTTTGTAATAAATTTGTATATTTTTATTTTACAAGAAGTGTTGTTTTAATATTCAATACATCCAATGCATAATAACAACAAATTAGAACACATATAAATTCAGAAAACACAGTATATAGTCCACAGTCCAGTATTATAGGGTGAGTCTGAGTGACATCAAATAATCCGATTCACTGAGCTATGAGAGAGCAGTGAATAAGTCAGAAAGAAAGAATGAGACAGCTTTAAAAATAAATCATCAATAAATAGTGGGTCCCAAGAACAGTAAAGTCACTTGTCAATTTGCGGTTTGACAAATTGTTCAATTGATGGGATAAAAGTGGGAAGAAAGTCTGTCAGTCTCCCTGTATAAAAGAGCAATTTTCCGTCGTAGTATGCAAGTGTATAAAGCTCCAACAGAAACGGCCAACAATAAAATGGCGAACGAAACCAACATAATGTGAAGAGCTGATAACGAACCGTCCATCAATGACTTCATCCCGGGAAGGTTATTGCTCGCCAGTGTATTTTCCGCCTGCAGGGCTCCTGGAAAAAAAGTATGTCTTTAGTATTGAATATGGAAACAAATATTAGCAAAACAGCTATATGGTCTGAAATTACAGATATGTCGAAGTTGTCAGAGAAATTCATAAATTTTGCATTACATGTAAGGCATAGCTATATATTTTAGAGAATCAGAATGGTTAGTTTGTAGGGCAAAATATTCTCTCCAATTCAAGAAGACTGATGTTGTTGGTCAGATTGGTAAGAACAGTTAGTTTGATGACAGGCCTATACTCAAGTTCCTAATGCAGTGACAATATTTCAATAAAGAGCGATTAAATTTATCAAAAGAACCATATAAATCGATACTCGACAACCCTGTTCTTCATCAAATATTTGAAAATACTTCATTAAATATTTCAAAATACTTACTGTAGCAGCAGAGCGCCAGATGGGACAAGTCGCAGCGAAGACACGTCTGTTTCAGAGGGTGGAAATATTGTGGTTTGGGGCACGACCTTTGCACCATCATCCACTGGCCAACCTCCAAACTGCACTCGTAGTATGACTGGCAGAAATATGCAAATTCCGACCAGTCAGTCGTGCTTCTCGCCTTCTCATACACCGACCAGGAAAGGGTTTTCCGCTTTTCACCTTGTTTACAAATGCTGCCTGAAAATAGAAATAAAGAATAGTTTAATTACCAGGAAGAACCTCATAAATTCATAATTACATTCCATCTATGGTACCTATTCTCTATTTTTTACATATCTTAAAAATTTAATTTTGGAAAGTGAGAAGCAACATGACATTATCATTATTTGTGATGTACACTGTTTTCAAAGGATATCTGATATTCCCATTGCAATAGACTACCTTAGCATGTTCTCATGGGAACATGTTAGGCCAGGACTACCGGGAAGCAATTAATAGATTTACAATTTACTGTCATGCATCAGCAGACTCAGTTCTCCAAATTGTTCAGTGTCACCTGAAATTACTACATATAATTGTCAAGAGGCCAGATCCACATGTTAAAGGTTGCAAACATTGACTTACTAGATGCCTGCCTAGATGAGACCAAGGTCATCACCACGGGTCCTCTGTTGCCCTTTTCTCCTCTTGGACCTCTTCCACCCTGAGCACCCTTGTATCCTCTGTAACCTTGGTCTCCTTTAGGTCCTTGGTCTCCTACATGTCCTTCAGGCCCTTTGCTTCCAGGAGGTCCTTGATTTCCAGGTGATCCTGGGGGTCCACGATGACCTTTGATAAGGAAAATAAGAAAAGAGTCATTCAGACATTTCATTGGAGACAAATCGTCTTTTACAAACAGCTATCATGCAGATGTAAATGTGGCATATGATTGACAAAATTTACCTAGTCTTCCGATAGCACCTTGGAATCCCGGAGGTCCTTGCAGGCCTGGATATCCTAAATCTCCAGAAGGTCCCTGTTCTCCAGGAGGACCTATGGCACCCTGAAGTCCTCTGGGTCCAGTCAACCCCTGAGGGCCAGGAGAACCTCTTGGTCCTTGGAGTCGGAAAAGCTGGTCTTCGTGATATGGCTGACCTTGGAACAGTAAAGGTTCTTCTTCGGGACCTCCATTGTCTCCTTTTAATCCACTTGATACATGTTCCATAGATCCAATTTTAATACCCAATACAGATGTTTCGAACTCTTCTTGGGATTCAATATTTTCGGAGACTGGTTCAACGCCATTAGACAAGAAAGTGTCAGAGAGGGAATCTTCTGTGTCACCAGAGCCCAAGTCATCATCTGCAAAAACAGAATAAGACTAAGTTTATTTTCAGAAATCTTACATCCAGTAAAACTGTCATGGTTCAGGTTGAATTGTGGTCATTCACATATTTGAATACAATATACCGGCATTACTTTCATAAGCTTTAGTATGCACACAAAAAAAGGTGACAAATCAAATTAAAATGTTTGTGAAAATAAACATGACACAGTGATACCTTAAATGAAAATCAACACGACACTCACTATTCAAGTTTGTAGAGCTTGTCAAGACCTCAGTAATCCAAAGAGCAAGGCATAGAACTAACATCAGTTGAATGCTGCCAGATCGGACAGAACCCTGTAAAGCCATCCTCGGCAGAATTCCAATTTTGCCAGAAATTAAATCTGCTGTAATTTATTCCATCCCTGTATCATCTGCTGGTTTGACATTTCTAGACTTGTTAGATGCTAGGAACACCAGCTGACTGCATCTCTACGTACTTCCTGCCCTCCAGCAGTTATAATTAACGGTACAACTTGTGTCCTCAGGCTAAAATTCAATGCCTAAGAGGAAGCCACACTCATAAATCATGGATTCAGTGCTAGGTATTCCAGTTATTCAATATTGACCTATTAAAACCAATTAACTTGGATTCAGGCTCAATATTTAGTCATCTTTATCTCATTATGCAAATTCACAATGGTAAAATCATCACATCAGCTCTGTTTTTAATAATATTACATCAAATAGCAGCATTGTCAAAGGCAAAGCTACAGAGGTATGTATAGTATTGTATACATGGTTGTGGAAACCTAGGTTTCATGGCCAGAAGGCACAAAATCAACCAATAACCATTAGACCCAAGAGTCACCGTTAATCACTCGTAATCAGGTAATCAAAACAAGCCAGAAGAACAAATATACTGCAACATTTATTTGTATTGCATGAAAAGGACCAAATTGTAGAAACACTGAAAGCATTATGGCGAATGCCATGTACAATTGCAATATTGATGAAGTCTGCAAACATCAAAAACATAAAGACACCAAAAATGAGGATAAGGCAAAAGTTATAGCTTGAGTTCTCCACCAGGGGTTTAACCAATTAAATTTAATTAACTTCTATAATCTATATTCAAAGATGTAAAATAAGCTGTAAATTTCATGACTATGCTATTCTACTTCTTCATAACTTAAATAACAACCATGTTAGAAACAATTTAATCAAAAGATAACACCATTAACAGTGACTTCAAAAACGTTCACAATTCCTAGAATATTGGCAATCTTATGTATACACTAATTCCACCTGGTGGCAGCTAGAGATAACAGAGGGCATCAAATGCCAGTACAAAACAGCAACACAGAAAAGACATGTTCAACAACACAGCCAGTACCTTGTTTTTAGATCAACTACTAAGACATGTTTCAAATCTTAAATGTGACAGCACATCAGTCATCCATAGGATAAAATACAACAAACATTTTATTTACAGAGTTTACGCTGTAAAACATAAATGAATAACATCTTCCTTTTTAATTTGTTGAATACGCAGTAAACTGCCCAGACCCTGTACATAAATTGAAAATGAGACAGTCGCAACAAAGAAAAGAAGGTTCTCTAGTATGGTGTTGCCACCTTGTGAATAATGCCAAAACTACTCCACAATATGAAGAACGGCCTTTCTTTAAAGAAAATCGAAACATTACTCTACAAAAAGAATCGGACAATATCACAATTGAACGAAGGGACCATTACACATGATACACATTGAATACATTCAGCCGACCCTGATAGTATTGTGCATGACTACACTGTTAAGTTTTTCATCCATCAAATTCATGGACTAGTCCTCAGCTATAATCTGAAATTTCAAGGATAGAAACCTCTGATTGATGTACTACTATAGCACCAAAGATTATGTTTAAGATAAGGCAAAATATATTTGTAATAATGAACTATAAAGGTACATAACTGGCCAGGCTAACTAATACCAGTGATACGCCGGCATGATTGCCCAGGATTTCTTTAAATATATTTTAGTTGACGCTTGCATATAATTGTGCACGAGATGCAATTACTGGCAGTTTAGTTTCTAGATCAACAGTTTATAAAGAACATCAACAATACACCAGGAGCAGAACTCTCCGTAAATGCTTCTACAATGTATATATTTACAATGCTGCTCAGAGCAGCAACACTGTCAATTCTGCCTTCACAAATGTACATGGGACTGCAATTCCTGATTCAACAAGATCTTTAGCATTTTCATTCATTATAACATCTGCCTTGCAGAAAAAACACATTGTAAATGTCGTAAATAAACAGTAAGTGTTGTGTCACATGTAACGAAATGACATGCTTATAATTACGCATTTCATAGTTCATAAACAATGTAATTGGATGGTTTTACTTTAACTGAGATTAAATATGGCAAAGCAAAAATGCAATATATATTGATTTCAATTGAATAAGCATCTCCAAAAAACTTGATATAAAATGAGAAGATAACAAAGAGAGCATCTTAAGCAATATAATATATTCAAAATTAACAAGTATATGCGACTTACAATGATAAAGTGCAGAAAAACAATGATAAATTGAATCCAATTTCAGATACACATTACATAAACAAAATTTATATATGATCGTGTGAAAATAAAATGCACAATTTATATTCGTCTAAGCACATAATCATTTTGAAATTATACATTGTCTGTATTTACATGCAAACCTAATTGCAAGAAGTCTGTTTAGATATTAGATACCTGTAGTTTGCAGACCATGCTCGGGAGATACACAATATAATTGTCTATATTTACAATCAATTTTCAATTAATTTTCAATTGAATCAAAAATCAGAAACCCTGCTTAAATGGAAAGCCTATACTGGCTAGAGTTAATCAAACCACAGCCATAAACAGACAAAAAATTTCATACATTAATCAAAATGCCACATCTACAAACTCGTAGTAATGTTTTACAAAAACTGAGCATCTGCATCCAGCGCAGAACCCAGCCCAGTCCAACAGTTACACCTGCCGAAATTGATGTCAATTGTTTGAATGGCTTGCAATCATGCAGACACTGAAATGAAATCCGATTGACGGTCGTCAGATGAAAGATGAGCGAGATCACCCTTCTATTCCGAATGACTGCAGATGGAGCTTTTTTAAAATGGAGGCCGGAGGGTTACTAATAACTGGTATCTACGTCGGCTACTGTGAGATAACCACAGTACTCGTAGGAACGTCCAAATTTCCATCTTCACTATCTCCCACCTGCGTGTTATATTCGGCAGTTTCCATTCTTAAAATATACGGTATGATACTGTCTATCTGCACATTTCCTATTAATCCAGCAAAGAACAGTTCCTCCATGATGGCTGGACTCAAAAGACGCAGGGCAGGAAGTCGTAACAACAAACGACTCAGCCGATCTGGCTGTTCAGGGTAAGTCTGCGATACGTACTCTCCCAGGTCTGCCGTTGTCTTCACCTGGAAACGCTCCAGTTGCTTTATATGGCTGATTCCTACTTGATCTGAAAATGCAACAGGATAGTGATGTAGAGTTGATAATTAATCAAAATTTGCAGAAAATATAAGAAGAAATATGTCAAACTAAATGATTTATGTAATATTTCAGTTGGTGCAGATTACTTAACACTACTCACCGGGACTAAAAAGCACTAGGGCCTTGAGATAAGCATATTCTGTGTTGTCCACCTGTAGGCGCTGCATGGAACTAACCAACGCTTGCAACCTCATGATTGTGTCTGTGACGACTTTCACACGATCTCCAGGCACGTTTTCACCTGAAACACAAAAACAAAATTCAGTGATTTTAGTCTGACATACTCTTGTCACCAGATGGACCTCCGAAACTTATCTGATTTGGACCTGTGTCCAAGAGGGATATGTGCAAAAGTTAATACTCTTTCCAAAGTTGTTCTGAAATCTTGTGATCAGATTCTTTTAAAAGACTATTTACTTTTTTTATTATTATTAAACTGTGGTTGTTTCTAGTTTTCAAATTACCTTGCTGCATAGTAGTCTGCAGATGATTGACTATGGCTGCCAGAATAGTTGGGAGATTCATGGTGGTCGTGCACTGGGCCAGTCCTAACGTGAACAGTTCACTCCAACATAACCTGACCAAGGACGTCTGCAGGTCCTGACTGTAACAGAAAGAGAAGCAACATTAGAAAAGAGCTATTTAGTTGTGCATTTGATAACAGCATCATCATTACTCCTAATATAGAGAGATAGATGTTTATTTTCCAATTTCATAACAAACATTACAAGTATACAAATTTCTCAATATATATAACACAGAAATTGGCGGAGCTAGCAAGAGCCAATACAGGCTGCAATCGCTGCACCTACAAACATGACAAATTATGTAAAATATTTAAAATATACTAATATATGAAGGAAAGCTGAATATGATTGACGGATGAAGAACAAATGGGTTGTGAATGATGATGACGGTGGGATAGTAATGGTGTTTTCAACTTAATTTTTGGCAAATATAACAATTTATGGGAGGACAGATGAGGTTATACATACTTAACAAAGACAAAGGCATCCTTGTTTCATTCGAGTGTGAAGACAAAAAGATTTTTCAAGACACACGGAAATATTCTCAATTCTTCGATAATTTTCAGCCATAACAACTTCGAAGTTCCAAACCTTCCAAGTATGTCTTGTCGTCCTGTACACAGTAGTAATTTTTATCACTCATAGACCTGAACAATGCATCACCAATTCAATGAACATACCTGAGCAGATTGAAGGCATTTATTGCACGTGCCCAGTGCATGGAAAGAAAGAGAAGTCGTGAAGCTGTCTCACAAATGTAGTGAACATTTAAGTAGGCAGGCATGGGGGACGGCGTAGTTAAGTTGAACTGGAAGTTGTCTTCTATTAAAATGGGCCCTGGAAATCAAGATTCACAATAACTGATTGAGCTTAACATGACAACTCAGGTTACAACTCAAGGCTACTATTAACGTTTCAGTAGGCCATTGCAAATTTGAAAACTTTAAGGCATCAATATCCTTGTGATATTATGTGATCTTCCAGTTTGCAGTTTTTCTTTCAAATAATACCATCAAGATTACACACATATCTCAGTGATTACCAAATATTTTCACTTAGGGCTGCACGATATTGGAAAAATGGTCGATATCGATATTAGGGCTTAAATTGTCGATAACGATATCATTTTCGATATTTGGTAAAATTAAAGAACTGCTCCCTCAACTGATCGCTCCCTGCGCCCACCAGTGGGACACCACGCCTCAGTAGGTCAGATCGTGTCAGGGGGAACTGCATGCAGCAGCATGCTTCGGATTTTCCACAGTTTCTTGCTAATTTCGTCAATTCTGGTCGGATTTTAGTCAAATAAACGTTAAAATGTTTCTAATTAAATGGTTTGGCACCTTTCGCCACCTTCTACGGACGTTTAATGGTCATATTTGCCGCCGAAACGGCATTCGGCGGCCCAAAAAGTGGGTTGTATTTTGTCAATTTTTGAAAATAATGATATCGTGAATATCGCGTTTTGCACGATATCAATATCGTGACATGTGATATCGCGATATCCATATCATTTCGATATATCGTGCAGCCCTATTTTCACTAACACCCAAACACTTAATATCTACGCCTAGTAAGCTAGAAACCTTTAGCTAAAAGCATTTTCTGAATCAAGTAGTCTCTTACCTTCAAAGTCAATAACAAAAGTCTCCTCGGGGTCTCCATCATTGCTGGTTTGGTCCAAGGAGCTGTCTAAGGCCGAATCATTTTGGGACGAACTGAGACTGCTGTCTGGCTGGTAGGCTTTCACTAAATTGTCGAAGGCCTTGGCGATTTCGGCACCTCCCTCAACAACTACCTCTCCATTTGCCGTGGAGTTTGCTCGACCTGAGGAGGGAGTTGTTGAGTCCTTGTTCTCCTTCTTGCCCATCGTGGCCAAGGTGGTAACCACGTTCGCAAGTGTGCTCAAGTCTGCAATTACAATTAAGATCATTAAGTAACTGTAACTTGACATGCAAGAATGTCTTAGAGACTTTAGGCGAGTTGTATCATTGATGCATTTAATTCATTTCAAGTCATTTAGCACATATATATATTTCATTAATAGCAAAATTAATTGATAAGTCTCGAGCTGAATCAATTTCCTTTATTTTCAAGAAAATTATGGATGCTTTAAATAATTTCCTCAGCATACAGAACTTATGAAATGGTAGATAAGGACAAGGAATTTTTTAGGCTTAAGTTTTGAACAGATCGACCACAAGGTACAGAGTAGGCAAACTATGACTCTCTCTTTTCTGCACACTCACCAGTATTTCCACCTGAATTAGCAGGGACTCGCGTGCTGAGAACGACCGTCCCATGTTCTGTCTGGACCAACCTCTCCTGCATGTTTGCAAGCAAGCTTTCTTGCTTCTCTGCACTCTCAATCTGAAAATTAAATATTGTTTAAGATTAAGTAACGACTCAAGGATAAGGCATTTATAAATCAGAGCTATTTTCATTGATACCAATCTTTGAAATGCACTTTTAACTATTATGGATTTTCAGATACAACACCCAGTGTGTATCAACTTTCTACGGGCCATTATCTGAGCAACGTAAGGAACACTTTTACTTCGCTTGGACTACATCTTATAAAGAAATTATAAAAGAAATGACTTAAGTGAATATGATAATGACATTGTGCAAGGACTAAATAGCTCACTTTTGTGCTTTTTGTAATTAGATCTTGAAATAATGTCATACGGCCTTCAACAATGAACGTCAACTGTCGTCAAGGCAGCGTGATGACGCTGTGATCTACATATTAGCTGCGCATTGCAATCACGGACATACCTTGGTGGCGAATGTGGGAATGGCTGCCGAAGGACTAGCAAGGTCTTTGCGAATGTAGATTTTCTGCGAAGCGGTGGCGACATTGAGAGACAATTTGTCCTTCTGTTCTGGAGGACGTCGTTCCTGCTGCACTGCTGCAAGCAAAACCCGTGAAAATACACGAACTCACTGAGCTGCTTTGCCAGCTGACACACTGACAACACAGATACAACACCAAAGCAGGCAACCAAACAAGTACATCATGCATTCCTATATCAATACTTCCTTCTCAAAATTGTTTTCTCTATCATCTGTAATTCTTTCTCTCATACTTCACACAAGAACAATTACTTTGCATTAATTATATATCACTAAATCCATGAAGCGGGCCAAAATATTCCTATCAAACTTCAATGATAGCTAAAATTAAAATTTGAATATATTTCATAAATTGAGCAAATTAGTATTCATCATTCCACCAAACAGAACATTTACATTAGCAACTGAAAAATAAATCATGTCACATCAGAACTGATATGTCGCAGTAATTAATTGCAGTGGGGGATAAGAAATTATGAAGAGCAGCTTCTTACTACAATGCCATCGCCACATATATGATAACAAGAATGTTATATTACATGGAGACAATATGGAAGCATATTTGAGCTGAATATCATTGTTATATCAGCGCTACTCACATTCAGATCGCATTCCCAAGGCCAGGCATTTCTGCAGGCGGCAGTACTGGCATCTGTTTCTGTAATGCTTGGTGATTGGACAATCCCTGTTTCCTCGGCAAGCATAGCCAAGCTGTTTTCGGATGCTCCTCTTGAAGAATCCTTTGCAGCCCTCACAGCTAATGACTCCATAATGGCGTCCTGCAAATGAAATGATATATAACTGTTAAGACTGCTGCATGACGAAATGAAAAGACTGATTATTTCAAGGAGATTCAATAAATAACCAAATAAATAAATATCCAATAATGACATAAAATACTATATTCAGTCAATTAAACTGCTTCAGACTTTTGACTAATACTGCAAGGCTACATAATTCTGATATAGCCATCAATATTATATTCAATGAAATGTGTTATCAAAGCGTTCTTATCAACTTGACACAACTGTCTTATATAAATAGCAGCATCACAGAAGAAATTTAGAGATATAGTTCCAAGAAAAATTTTTAATTTAGTGATAAATAGCAAAAGAAATTTTAAAGCATGGATAGATGCTGAATCAGTGTTCGATATAACCTTACTTGTTACTTTACCACACACAGACAAGGGACAAGGACTGCAATAATTTTCATTTGAAAAAAAAAATTTAGACAGTGCAATCAGCTTCTCTTTGATTCAAGTGATGCACTTTTCAACAGCAAGACACTATTTCCTTTTAGGAAAGTTTTAGCCTGTTGTGACACTACCTAAAAATAGCAACATGGCCATTCATGTGTAATTAACAAGTAATTGTAAGAGAAAGGTGAGAATAGCCCAACTGATTTATGTCAGTGAATTGGTTATTATTTTCCAGTAATGCTTGCATTCTCTGCAATTGTTATTTAGTAAGCTATTCAGCAAAGACCATCCACATATATTACAATAGCATGTACCTGACACAATATGAGGCAGGCTTGGAGATAATTAGGTTATCTTGTTTTCCTCACGGACTAATCAAGCGAACAATACTCCCTATCTAAATCCCATTTTCCCAGCAGTAATGTGAATAGGGTGACCTTATCAGGACAGACAATTCTTAACATGATCTTGCAGGTCATGTTTCTGATGACCTTTATCAACTGAATGTCATCCATTAAATATTTGCGACTGAACAATCAATTTATTTTTTAGTAGTATTGCCCAGCTATTGCCATGACCTTTAGAGCAACGGAGCCACCCATATCACTCACATATTCATGAAGGTCATGAACTGGATCCGCCATGCATTGAACTGTGTGGAAGGGGGCTGGGTGACCTTGAAATGCAAATGAGGTCATCAAAAGGGGTCACCATGGAATGTCAATAGAATGCACACTCTAACCAGCATTAAGTATGCTCTAAATAGCAACCACACCATTCTATTATTCATTAGATAACTATTCATAACAATTATGACTTCTGTACCAATTTCTAATTCAAGCAGCATGAAGTGTGTCAAATGTAATGCCTGGTCCAAAATAGAGAGAATACTTCACATGTTGGTGACACTGGTTAATTTGACTGGTCAAAATTGATCACTATTGTATAATTTTTGCAGTCCAAAGTTTCATAAACATATCGACTATTACGACAAAAATCTATGATATATAGGACTTCAGTATTCCTTGGCTAAAAATAACAAAGGTCAGTTAAAAATAGCAGAGTTCACCAAACAATGTACATGGAAGTGTACCGAAAAGTAAAACATTTTTATGTCTCAACTTGATTGACTAAAGTATTAATCTATCATATTTCCAAAAGAACTGCAACAGATTTTATTGACATATAAAAGTCAAAATTCAATTTGTTTCTCTTTCTATCTTTGAATTTATGAGAACTTGTCCTGATTCAATTAGTTGAAATTACTTGCAATTGACTAAATCATCACAAGTAGTGGAGCTCTAGAGTAAATTGCATGTCTGGTATTACATAAATTTCAATGAGAATCAAGATTCAACTAATAGCAATAGGCAGTCTATTTGGCACGAGCCGCAGGCCCAGACACAATGAGATAAACGTGAATTTATCTGGGTGCCTAGCAGGGAAGGGAGAGGTGTTATTGGAAGCCGGGGAACTGTAATAGCCTAATTACTGTAGCCGAGACTAAGTAAGAGTTGGGGGAGATGGGGAAGTAAGACAAATGTGAATTAAGAAAGCTGCTTTAAAAGGACCACCATGCATCAAAACCAGCACTACCAGCAGCATCTATTGATCTGCAGCAGCCGAAGCAGGGATGAAGCAAGGATGCAGGACGGCCCTTTAACGGCAACACTGCATCACCAGTCCAGCATCACTAGTCCAGCAATAAGCAGTAGCAGCAGCAGCAGCTCCATTAAACTGCTTGACCCCTGACCTTTGTGTCAGCAGCCACGACCTTTCATGGCCCTCCTGCTGCTCCAACACATCAAAGGTCAAAGGTCATGTCCTCCCAGTCCCTTCCCCTCTGCCCTATCAATCAACAGGTCGCCCCCAGGCAACACAATAGCCCAATGGCTACAATGTGTAAATGTCCCCTAAATGTCTTGTCCCCTATTCATTAAAACCCACTCAACAAAAAAACATGCACGTCAAGCTACAATGAGACAAATGCCATCCAGCCTGCCCTTTCATGCTGCCATTGACCTGTCCATTGCACTCTCACACTTTCTTTGATTCCTCAATGGAACACCAATTACCATGAACTAAGCCATGCACTATTATAAAGCCTAATTTAATGCCACCAATGACTTTTCCTCCTTTTAGGTAATAAAGCAATCTGAGGTACACAATTACCCAATAGAAAATAAATCACTTTGGGCCATTCACCAATCTTTCAAATGGGCAATTTTCCCAACAATCTTAACGCCTACAGAAATTCTTTCACTCTTTTTCTTAAAAGGTTAAATCATAATTTCACAGGCTGCTGTGCTTCACATGTCTTTGCTCTGCAAGATTTTTATGTGAATAACATTTTTACTGCCTCTGAATATTTAAGTGCATTTCCAGTCTTCAAGGCCGTCACAATGCATCACAAGAGAGAGAGTGAGAAACATTGTATGACGTACATTTCCATGAGGACAATAACACATTGTGTTCCGCTGCTGGGCCTTTAATGTGGCTCAAGGATCTAAAAATAACTTGAGTCAACCCAAGGCCACTTTCATTATCTGCCCAAAAAAAGTATCTTCTCAGTGAGCCCAGAAACTGGCCGCTTGCCAGAATAGAAATGAGGGCTAGACACCATTGCATTGCAAACACCACTCATTCATTCATTAAGTGCTTGCTGGGCAATGCTGGCTTACCAAATCTGAATGACTTGAATTCATGCAGTAAATCATGCTCCAACATTTAAATGATTTGCTGATTCACTCACATGACCAAGGATCACCTAAGCATGACCCAAGGACCTTACAAGTCCAACATGTGCTATTTGTTAGCCAACATTCAGCCTGACAATGACATTGGTCACCCTCAATAGTCAATACCAATGTTATCTAAAGCATTCTCCATATAATATAGCATATGTACTTTGCTTTCAATGGCTAAAATTCTGCTATTCCATCAGGCTTCAACACTGTTCAATGGTAATATAAGATGTCAATATTTTAAACGTTTTTTTAGCATTAACCAGATTATCACCAAATATACTTGCAGCAAACTCAGTTCTTCTTCTTGAAGTTAATTCACTCACATGACAATACCCGATAATACACGTGTACTGATAATACTAACTTGCCTGTTTCCTAACAATAAATAAATTTGATTCAAAACTTCTCAGCAGAATTCTTTTGTAAGTTTGCACCAAAAAACTCTTGACATTTGTGACAAATGCAATTTAATAATTCCACGGATAATATGTCAAGCAATGAAGCAGATTAATTCGCATTTGAACTTAAAGGAACTAAAGTTCATGTGAATAACATCAAGACGAAATTGAGTTTGCAAGGTAAAATACCAAGATTACTGATAATAATATAAACATCTATATTCCCTTCTCATGCAGCTTGACTTGCAGGATGGTCAGTGTCACAATAGAGTAAGTTGAAACTTCTACAAAATCTTTTTTAAGTCCAGGAGACTAGAGTAAATGAGATATATTGTCATACCAACAAGCACCAGACCTGACACTGAAGTTAGGTGACAATAAAGACTAGATTACGCATTAGCTACCAAACACAAAAATTTGAATCTATCCAAGTGGGATTAGCCTAACTTTCTTGAATAACCACAACGACACACATAGCCTGCCTACAATGACATAGATAGCCTGCAGTTCCCAAAGTGAAGGAAATACCCAAAACACTTATTTTGGACCGTATTCGCAAAAGGAGTCCAAAATGCTACACAACTGCTTGTGTTAGAAAAGTTTATACATGTTTAAGGATTGTATTAAATCTTACAACGAGACAGTCGAGACTATATCAAATTTTATTACGATATTTTACCTGAGGCTCGGTCCCCACATACAACGCAAGGCTCGTATCGGTCTTGAAGTTGAGCATTTTTCGTCAAGTCCCCTCCTGACTGCGCCTGCAATTCCTGCAACGAAAATGAACAAACTTAATTTCAGGACTAAGATGAGGCAGATATCAAACAGATCAAGAGACTTTTAGGCATAATGGCGATGTATTAGGCCTACAACTTTCACATCAGTCATCAGGAGCCAGTACTTCAAATTGCATTCGCTGAGAGAAGGGCGGTATACAAATCACCAGATACCAAAAATATTCAATTACTGAACAAGAGAAACAAGAGCATCCACAATATATTTGGATTCGCATTCACTTTTGTGTGATCATCATCATGACTTGTCTCAATTTAGCTTCCATTTATTCTTGATAACATAATGTGTCTCAATTTTTGCTAGCCATTAAAATTCCTGGTAATTTCAGACGCGGAGAGCATGAATTGAACGTCACAAGAAATTCAGCAACAATTATGGCAACAACAATCACATGCAATTTTGGTCAAATAAAGAAAATATTTTGATAAATAGCAATCAGACAAGACAATAACAAGAAATTTTAATAAGATTTAAAGCAGGAACATGTATCTCATGCATGAATGCAAGTCAAAGCACAATTGAAAAGCCACATTTTGTGAATTAATTGTACCGCCACCATTGCCCACCAAGTCTGCCAGTTAAGTATCTATAAACCAATGAAACACAACTGGACTGAAAATAAATGTGTCACAAGCCATGGTTCTCTCTAACATAACATCTAATATAGATGAGAGATAAAAGATACAACTTGATGAACAGAAAGGGGTCAGATTATGAATAACCACGCAGGGTCAGATTATGAATAAGCATGCAGCATTGCTTATAAAGCTCGCAAGCAATAAGTAGTAACCATGCATATTTTTCTATCCAACACCACAAGTCAACAAGGATGTAAACACCAGTTTCACTTTAGTATGATATGTGTACTCATTTACTAAACAGTGAGATATAAAGTAAGAGTAGTGAGATTCAAGCATGTAAAAATGCTTAAGATTAGCAAAGCACTTAGCAACCACATGAAATGAGTCACAAGCATGTGATATAAATGGGAACAAGACGTCACATATATGAGAGTGAGACACATATAATAGAGTAAACGCCTAGCACATGCCTGTTGAATGTTGATATTAGGAGCTATCCGGCAGCAAGCGGCTATCTAGCATTAAGCATGCATTGCATTGCATTGGAGTGCGCTTCATGCAGCAGCAGTCATGGCTGAGCAGCCATTTACTCTTGAGTACTCAGTAAGTCTTACTGACCTTGATTTTCGCAGCCATGTCAATGACGCCATAGGGCATTTCCTTCAAGCGACTGGCCAGCTCCGGGGTCGCCATCACGATCTGAGCGTTGTTAGAGGCACTGGCTCCTGCCGTGGCAGTGGACACGACCTGCTGCAAGACAAGGTCAACAGACAAGGTCACACAGAGCTCGGAAAGGTCAGATGAGGGCACACAAGTAGAAGGTCAAAGGGAGAGTTACACACAATATGCGACAAAGGTCCATGGAAATCATTATTGAAAAATAACAGATATAAGTTATTCTCTCTTTGCGCCTGTGCTCGTAGCCTTGATTTAGAAAGCCAAGGTCTTGTCTGAGGTCATTTGCAGAAATGTGTCAAAAAGCAAAAACTCTTGAAGGTCATGTGAAGATTTTTACGTCAATCAAAGGTCGCTTGCCGGTTGGAAGGTCAAGAAAAGGTCAAACAAAGGTGGCTAAAAGGTCATAGCTGCTTGGTCTTCCATGTTTTGGCAAATAAGTCCTTCAGCCTAAAAGCTCCTCTTGACTTGTCCGCAGGCCACCAGGGCAGCAACATCCAGAGGCAGAAGAGGCAGAAGCAGACGGCAATCTTTCTCCTGGAGGTCTATTGGCTAATGGTCGTCCTGATGGTCATCCTAAGTGTCCTAGCAAAACTCAAGGGTCAGAGTGATGTCTCCAAGGTCATGGCCACCTACTCATCCTCCTTTATATGAATCTGAGTCTACGTCATACAAAGTAACCCCTGACATTCTCAATAAGCCATATATGCCAAGTCACACCGCCTTGTGTAATTTGCCTTCTGAAAAAGTGTCCCTGAAAGGATCAACATGGCCAATATATATCCACTAACCTCAGGTCCTCCCAGCATTTCATGCCTTCATATGAATATGCAAATCGCAGGATGGCCAATATTTCCAAATTCTACGGCATGGCCTTGCAAGCCATAATTTCACTGCAGCAGTGATTAGCATTCACTATGACTGTGTAATGCACCTATAATAGACAACCACTACATGCTGCAAAATAAGCAATTTCAGAAAAGCAAGGCCTGACCAGCCAAGTGTGTAATATACTTCAGAAAACATTACACTGACACCTTGCTTCTAAATATACACCCTGCCCTATATATATGTGTATGCACTGTATGCAATATGTACACTTAGCCTATTTAAAGCATTCTTTAGTCCTTATCTATAAACTTGCTATCCAGAACTAAGAACTGGAATCTCAAAATGTTGAGTTACCTGTCTCTCAAGCCATTGGCTCCAGTAGAAGGCGGCCGGCCACATGATTCCATGCAAGATCAAATAATCCAAAGGAGAGCCAGCTGACTTCCAGGCAGTTCTGCTTGGCAGAGAAAATATTGAAGAGAAGGGAGAAAAGGGTCACGAAGACTAAGCCATTAATCACTTGTTACTAGCTGTTAGTGGGCCATCTGCAAGCCGTGAAAATCCAAGCAATGACCTTTGGCATGCAATAGTCCCATGGCCAGGACATCTTAACTGGTATGTTTGTTTGACAAGTGCACACACTCAATTCTCATAGAAGCAAACATTATTCACAGAAGGGGTCACTGCCTAACTGCAAACCACTGATCTATTATATAATACCACAATAGCATAACTATACCAAGTACACAGCAAGTGCACCATACAGGTTATACCATACAGGTAGTCTGTCGTTGACCTCAACTTGGCAGTGGTACATGCACTATTGAATAATGTGAAATTCACAATAATATGTTGAACATGTCAACGCGCACTTTAGCCAAGATAACAGCCATGATTATTCATCAATTATACCGGGCCATTATATCATGATCGATATTTAAATGCACATCACTTACATATCCTCCAAAAAGCCCAGAAATGAGGAAATACTAAATAATCCATGAAAAGAGTAAATCAATTGTAAATGATGAATTGTTATGTCTGGGTTATGATTCAAAGCCAGACCGTCCGCATACTACATAGTAGAGAATGATATCTAGCAGAAGGAGAGCGGCAGAAGGATTGTCTATCTATAGGAGCACCAAATCACCTTTGAGCCATATCACCCACAGCATTGACCGCATCTGGCCTGGGGTCAAGAAACTGAGGTCTTAGCCTGAATCTCAGCTTGTTCCAAAACCAACAGGAGTCAAATCTCATGATGACCACTGACATTTGCCTGCCAACCAAGATGATTGGATCAGAATGTCATCTGAAAATACTCCCTTCAAATGCCTCCCTCAATGATCTCTAGCATATGATCTCCCTGGGTAATTACTTCCAAGCATTTGCAATCCACTTATTCACTGAAATATCAAATGTTTTCCATCTCAAGACTGCTACACAGATCCAAATCTCCATTGCTATGGCAGCAGACCTTTCACAAAAACAAAGGTCACGAGGAAAAGTCACAAAAATATTAATATGCATTGCTTACAATTCTACCAAACTTTGATAATTTATTTGAGTCCATTCTTCAAAATGAATTCTCATTGCTCCTTTATAATAAAGTTCAAATTTTTATTTAATTTATAAGAAAAAAGAAAGGCCAAACAAACAACTCGGCAATATGCTCCTGAAGAATATTCCTCAGTGGAGTCTCGCGTTACTCATTCACTGCAGCCGTCCACCAGACTCCAGCTGCAGAATATGACTCCGCCAAAGTTACTCCGTGCAAATTTTCTAAAGGCATTAGATCTGCAAAAATCGTATTTCTGTCTTGAAGACAAAGCAATCATGAACTTCAGACAAGAAGAAGAATAGTAATTGATCTAAAACTTACTTTGAAACAAATTTCTCAAAATATTCAGAAATATCCTATCACAGTCTCTCTGGCCACAAACGTGACAAGTACAAATCAAAGCTTTAAAATACAATACTTCCATATTTTAGATATTTTTTCCAGCTTTTTCTATTTTAACAAGTGGTTCAATAACCATTTTCATGACCAATCCACATCAAATTGCTCCCAGAGTCAATAGCACTTCACACGTTCTCAGTCCAGACTATGCATTTAGTGCATTTAAGGTGTAATAAAGAGCATATTGACTCACAACATTGCGGAATGCTTCATGTTCATAAAATCAGTGAAAGCAGTGTCCCTATTATTTGATCATGTTGATTGATCGATCAATTATTTAGACGTCTGTCTGGGTGCTTTTTATATTCAGGTTGGACAATCAGGGTTTAAATATCCTTGATTGTGCACTGACTGTGCAAGTCTATCGATTATGAATTTACCGTTGTTCATTATCACAGATTCACAGATTCAGTCTATGATAGACCATCAGAAGAATACAAAGAGTGAAATGTGGCTGTGTATGAAGGATAGCTCATGAAAGAGGAGAGCACACAATGCAATGACAATAGGCTGGCTGTTCACACTGCCCCCTCCCCCATCACCAATATGACAAGGTTGTCAGCAGCCAATGACAGACTATTTAGGCAGCACTGCAGAGACAGGTGAATGACCAGCAGGTGCAGGGCCACTGCAGAACACACTGGCAGAACACACTGGCTACCTGTGCACACCACCATCACACCTGTCTGTGTCTCTAGAGGTCTCTCTCCACATGCATGATACAGGGAAGCTGTTCAGCAGCACTGTGACACTGTAGGGTGACAAAACAGTGTGACAAAAAGTCATGCCAGGGCATAAGGAAAATCGGTTGAAGGCGTAAGGTGACAAAACAGCAGCATAGCATAAGGAGCTGCAAAAGGTCAATACAGAACAGCTCCAAAAGTGCACAGCGCAATAAAGACCCTAGAGGACTCCAGCTGCCTCGTAGTGCCTACTGCTGCTTGACCAGTCGAAAGAACAACAGTATCAGCATAAACATAAACAGGATCAATATTAGCTCCTATTATAATGGTGCTTTGCAACCTAATGAAACTTGATAATTACACTCTCCACTAAGATATTGCCAGCCTATCGCCAGTCATTAACCCAACAATCATGTTAGTCAATGAGCATCAAATCATCTACTACAAGTGGCATCAGGATGAGCATCAATGGCATCAACAGCAGCAGCATCAGCCTGAGACAATGCCCGATCCATGTCCTTCTCTGCCTCCTCTTAAGGACACGCCTAATCTGAGTGACCTGGAGGTTGCTCCTGACCTTTTACCTGACATTTACGCAGGAAACAAAGGCTAAAGGCTGCACTGCAAATGCCCCCTGCATTGGGATAAGCACTCCCTCAACAACAGCCCTATCACACAGCTCCATGATTCACAATTTATCACACTCCGGTCATTGTGTGACCAACTGACGGCCATGATGTTGGGTCGGAGGACAATTCTGACACTGACCTTATCCGTGTTATCTTACTCGGCCAACCTGTTAACCTGGACCACTCAAGTGCTCTCTGCTCACCTGTCCAGGATCAACCTCGGATAAATGCGGTGACCTCACAAGTCTCACAAATCCCTCCGATCAATGACTCCGACCAGGACAGCCAACTGAGCCAAATGAGCCAAGGGCGGCTGAAGGGCCACATGCATGCATCCTCCATGATGATCCCTTATGAGGTCATTCTGCTTCATTTGTGATCCATCTACATATCAATTCAGATTAGCAGACATCCAAGAAAGATTATGCCAACGAGACACCAGACATAGGGATAAGAGCATAGAATATCGCCACAGATGTTCCCAGCATAAATGCACATATTTGGACATTTGGATATGGCGTATCAAATACATCTCCAGAAGATACAATCACAAAAAGCAAATAACATCACGACAGAACTGTCACAAACTCAAGAGAAGTACTTTCCATATATCCGCACGACTACATCACTTGAAAACGTTGCACTGGAGTTTTGTCAATTGCCTGATAGCCATGAATTGCAACCAGAATTTAAAAGGTCAAATGGAAGTTCTTGCAATGTTAATTAACTATATACAATATGTAGGTCGGGCAGGAGTTATTGGCTTTAATCTAAATCTCATACATATAAAATATTTCCAATTCAACAGGCTGCTTACATGCAGTTCTTCCAGCTAAAAACAGGTAAAAGCATTCGGATATCGACCAAAGTTTCACCCCCAGGAGATTGAGCTCATGAGATTAAGATTAACCACACAGTCATCCGAATGGCACAGAAGTGCCTTGCTCACTTTAATATGCCATAAGCAATTGTTATACAGCAAGAATAGCACTATGGCCTTTCTTAAAAGTCAATTGTTTTCTCCTGGCAATCTGCAGCCTTCATAGATCACGAAATGTGGAAATAAAAGCCGGAGACACAGAATATGTAAGTCTCAATGTAAAGGACATGAACGCACCTTATTCATCTGGCGTGTTATAAGGTCGCCAGTATTCAATGGCATAATGGCACGAAGATTGGAATGAGAAACACTAGTAGACATAGCCCTGGGCACTCATACAAACTGTGTATGGTATCATTGTATCCACATAATATAAATACAGTTATTACATACAATGTCAATAACAAATCAGACCATGCATCTTAGAAAACTGCAACGATTTATATGGCATTCAATGCAACCTGACTGAGCAAAATTGCCAAGCAATTTGTCTGGAGGACAATTCTTTCACAAAGCATCAACTGTTTCACCAAAATCATTCAGATGCTGCTACTGCCTGCTGTTTGGCTTGTTTTTGCCAGGTCCTCAAACTTTAACAATATGCATATTCATAGTAGCTCAACCTCAACTATTTTCATTCATTGGCCATATTGCTCAAGCGATATAATATTACTTTTAAAACCATTTACTAGCTATGACAACACATTTGCTGAACATTACAGACTTACAGAATTTAGTCACTAATAATTTAACAGTAGTGAACTAGTGAATGATAATAACAAAGTGATCACAACTCCAACAAGTTACCATGTGGTTGTGGAGCATTGCATTGTTGGTGGCAACTTTGCAGCTGTTAGTCAGTCAGTCACAATCAGTCACACAGTCGCAATCAGTCACACATACCATGGCAGCAGTCAGGTATCACAAGGGAGAAGACTCAAGAGTGAAGACCCAGCCTCTGGCAGGATGGCGGACATCGGAGGCCGTCACAGTTGATCGAATGAGTGGTAGTTCCCAGTCGCAGCTGGATCCATAACTTTTCTAGGATGTTGTGAGGTAAAAATCTAAAGTTGCTCACTGATGTCCGGGCAGTCCATTGATGCTCAGTGAATCAAATGATGAGGCAAGAGGAGCCTCACAATGCGGAGGATGGCTGATGCTCAACTTGCTGCTTTGCTACACAAGAGGTCATAGTACAACTGATCCACAGCCATCCACTCTTGAGACTCCTTTACTGCAAATGCTGCAGCAGCCCTTCAAGTCTTCAACAGTAGTCCACAACTGCTGCAGCTCTCTCTTCAAGCACTCTCTTCTATCCAGTCTTCTATCCAGTGTCTTTAACTCTTTTCTATCCAGTCTCTATAATATTAGTCTACTATCAATTCCTCTTCTCTTTACTCTTCTCTCCACTCTCCTCCACATAACACTGGTAAACTACACAGCCAACCAGGCTCACAGCCTCCCACCCTCCCCAGAGCCAGCTCTTGAAGCCATAGCCTGAACTCTTCACCTTTGACCTATGACTCAGGTGCTCAGAATTGGCTGTGGGCTTCTCTGCCAAGATCTGCGATGCCAAGCGATCCAGGTGATCGCCAACCAAGCCAGCCAAATGCACACACAATGCCACACATGGATTCAATGCAATCAATTGTAATAAGCGTACTTAATTAGCCAACAGAAGCCAACATATCCATTTCCTATACATGAGTATGGCTTCTACATCAAGCCGATAAAGGTAAATGGCATCATTCAACGCTTCTCATATCATTGAATTCGAAGGCAATGACAGCGCTCGCTTAACAGAAATCAGATGAAGGTCAAACTTTCAATACATGATTTTAAATGTCAATTCTCAAGACTCTAAACTGAATGATGTCAGATTGCAAACTCAATCCGCAGTTCAATTTCACAGCACATGCAAAACTGTTTTATTAAACCTTCCAGTACTTAATATTTTTTATTGATATACTCCCTATCTCGCAAAATCATGTAAAACGAGATAAAGTTTAAACAGCTGCACTAGGTCTGCAGCAAAAAAAGTATCCAAGGGCAACACAGTGAGCAACTTGGAGCAAGAAATGGCCCATGTAACATTTCAGGAATCAAACTGAACTTAAAAATTAAAAGTTTCATATCTCTGTATTGATACCAGAGTTGAGCTATTGACTCTTTCTCCATGACTCCGCGCCCTCAGTCTAGACGTCGCAAAGAAACTGACAAGATGAAAGTGAGTTTCAGTGACAGTCACACTTAAAAGCGATAAAAATCTACCTTTAAGCATCTCTTAAGATTTCATTAAATTACATGGAGAATTCAAGTGTAACTGTCAGAAATATGATTTCAAATATTGCTGTGAAACTCAACTCTGTAGATTCCTCTTCACTATCCATTTATCGAAAACTGCGGAGGCCAACATGTAATACCTCACAAAAAGAGACTATCAAACTTCGCTGCATCATCAGAGAGACTAATGCACACTTTAAAAGTAGTTTTATCAAGACCACAACTTCCCATAAGTGCAAGGAGGCCTTAGTAAGGTCATCATACACAGCAGAATTTAAACCACATATATATATAAGCCACATATATATCAAGAAGACAAGGTTGTTCACTCTACTGTGCTGCATTGACCACATCTGACCTTGTAGGTGACCTTGAACAGGGTTGGTGAATGGGGAAAATACTGAATAGCCCACAAAACAGCCCAAGAGACCTTGTGGCAATAAGCTAGATCTATGTTCAACCTTCTCTACAATATTACACAGAAAATCGTAAAATCACAAGGTCACAATGTTTATGACTAGATTTGTCAGCTGAGCCAGCTACGGGATAAATGATAAAGATTGTAACACTCCAGTGATGCCTCCAATGATGATCTTTTCAAATTTCCGCAAAAAGATAGTAAAATGAAATGTTAACATGTTTGTATTACAACACATATCAACATTTTAATCCAACAACTGGAGCACTTGATAATGAGGACAGAATGGGATAATTCCAATATCTTACGTGGTTCGTAGATGCTCCTAGCTCATTAAGTTGAGACAAAATACGAAACACATACCATGAAAAATGCCACAAAACAAATTTTTCTCTCAGCTGATAGGAAATGAAGTGACTTTTCACACAACATTGAATTATTTTCCGTAATTACAACACATTAACAGAAACAACATGTAATGCAAGTCAATCCATATTGGCATAATGTCAGCAACTTACATGGACAACAGGCGCATTCGACAGAGTGACGGGGAAGGTGAGGTTTCCGGTGGAAATGGTGATTGTTTGGATCCTGGGGTTGGTGCTGTAGCTCGGTTCGGAACCTGGGGCCACCACATGGATCACTTCCGGACTGGAGTTTTCCACAGCGACCACTGAGGAGCCCCCATTGGCGGACGCCAAGTCGCCACTTCCCGATGCCATCCAGCACCTCTTCTCTCTTTCTCCTCACCTGTGGGGTAAAAAGAAGAACATTAGGAATCATGAATGTGAAAAATGTAATGACTAAATCTATCTGAATGGGTCATATATTAATTTCTTATATAATTTAAATTAATGCACACAGGCTTTTTTTAAAGCACATTTTCCAAGAGAAAATTTGTACCAGTATAACATATTTGTGCCATTTTCCTCTGTTCACTCTGTTCCAGTTTGAGGTTATTCACTTTAAGGAGGGTGATTTAGAAATAAGAAATAGCTTTTCAAATGCTAAATATTACAGGTTGGCTGTTGTGGTAACCTCCTTTTGACCTCTGGCTAAATCTGATAACTCAAACGCAACCTGACTGATCGCTCTCCATTCATCTCAACACTGTAGGAGGGCCACTTATCAGGTGAGAAATGATGACACAACTTGAGACAACAGACAGCAGCATTGGACCATAACGAAGGACCATAACAGAAAGTTTTAAAAGTTGGCAAATCATACAAGGAAATTCATTGATTCAACCAATTAAGAAATCATATCAGTGCTTATTTCTCGGAATTTTCCAGTTAATCCTAAGTAATACTTTTTTTAACAGGACAAGTATTGTGAAGTTTTAATCAACTTGTATCATGTGTATTGTAATCTCAAATGGTCACAATATTTTTCTTGATGACTCATTAAATATTCAAAAATGTCTGCGAATATTGAGCATATTGACCCGTACAGGCAATGTTGTATTGCCAAGCGCACCTCCCAAATATTTATAAAAGTACCCACTCAGTCACACCGGTGTGAAAATATAGGAAATAACATACAAAATCACCTTGTGCATCTAGGTCATGATTTCTCAAATATATGAAGGAATAGTTGAGAAGTGAGGTAGTCCTTGCCACTTCTCAAACCACAAATACTTGGTGGCTATTTTGATCATCAGAGTCACACTGAGGTCACACAGATAGGGAGGATTGATCTCCCAAGGTTAACACCTCTTGGCAACCAATGACGTTTGATTTGCAAAAGCAGGAAGCAGGTAACAATCTGCAATCCACCACCTGTCAAAAACAACTGACTAGAGATGAAATTTTTGTAACGCTATCCAAGGTCACTCAATTATAATATAGCTATAAATTTTGGCAACCCTACGAAATGTGTCAAAAGTATCAATCAAGTGAATACAATTTTCTGAAAACAATCATGTATTTCAAATTGTTCACATAGGCCATTGATGAATGATAATGCTTTATAATTCAATCATCTAACCATTGTTATAATCAAATTAAAATATTGGCAACAATGGCAAGAACACATAGACCTGATTTGATTAAATAAATGTAATTCAAACTTTACACTTTTCAAGTCTTAAAGTGACAGACTAAAGTTCTAACAGTTGACCATGAACTGGTCCTTTACAATGGTCATTATTTTTCAATACTGACCAAAGCAGGTGCAAATCAGTAAGAGAGACCCCCACTTGACTGGGCAGCTGAGCCTGACCTGATAAAGCCCTACAACAACAATGAATGCCAATTAACACCAATTAGGGCCCTTTCCAGATCAAGCCTTATCAATCTAATTCATTCAGATAATTATATGATAATTATGATGTCAGAATGGACAGCCCAGTCAGCCAAACAAAACAGAGGGAGGTTGTCTCTGAAGATCAAACTGAGCTGTGTAAGCAGAAGGGGCCCTTGAGAGAGGCCAAGGCCATCTAGGGGTCATGACATGTCATGACCTTCTTAATCACTGTGACCCCAGAGTGACCGGGTCATCCTGGCCTTGCTCCATTAACGCTACATTTAGCTTGGATCAATTCCCGAATGCCAATAACAAGTTAACAGCATGCTCAGCAGCCAGCCATTGATCGCCAGTCCAGCCTCATGGATCCGCTTTAAATTAACTCGGCCACAACATTGCATTCTGTCACATAACAGCTGCCTGCCACTGCATGGCCATTAATGGTTGCCATGCCTTTAGTCAGACTGGCAGACACAAGGCTCCAGTCTAGTCACTGATGTCTGCAGCCAAATCAATGACTCCCAGCTCACCGAACCCACTGCTCAATCCGCCTATTGTTTTCCAAAAGCAGTTCTAGTTTTTGTGACTTTTTCCCCCCATCTCCTTCTGGATAATCATTGACAGAACAGCTTGCACTAAACTCTAGCTCACTGCCATTGGGGTAAATAGTTTTCTTCTCATCAGCATAACAGCATCCAGGAAATTGCACAAGCAATATTGCAAATGGATAAGATTATTCAGCATGATAACAAATCAAAATTGATATGTTTGCATTGCTGTCATTGAATGAGCATCAAATTTAAACAGTGACTGCTGGCCTTCAATATTATCTCATACAATTAAATTCAGCAAAGCATGTGGTTGCAGCACTCGCTACAGGATATAGCAGCCAGCCTATTCATAGTCTATGCATCATTAAAGAAAGATTGACATCAAAATCAGTCATCTATGAAATTTAATTTACCGTATTTCCTCGAATAGAAGCCTGGTCTCAAATAGAAGCCTGTCTCGTTTAGAGGCCGGGTCAGAGGCCCACGGCAAAATAATAAACGCCGGTCTCAATTACACGCCGGGTCAGCAACTCTGTACTACCCTAATTGACTGCCTTGCATGCTGCACAGGTGTTTCCATGCAAGGTTTACTTGCGTGCGTAGCACTAACTACCCAGATATTTATTGATTGCTATGTTGTTTAAAACAATAAACGCCGGTCTCAAATAGACGCCTGTCTCATATAAACGCCGGGGTAATTAGGCCTTATAAAACCAGAACCGCAAGCGGTTTCAACGCTCGTCTGTTAAAGTGAAATCTATCAGTGTGTGGCAGGTTATCACCCACCAGCCAATACCTAAATTCATAACCCTAAGCGATATTTTAAGGTTACAATGGGCAGTTCAAGAAGAAAAAAGGCTGCCAAAATGGCCGCCATCTTAATATTTCTCAACATGTGCCCAATCGATACCCACAGGCCCATACCTGTACCAAATTTCATAACGCTAAGTTAATTATTGAGGTCACTATGGGCAATTCAAGAAATAAAGAAAGATGGCTGCCAAAATGGCCGCCATCTTGGATTTCTCAACATGTTCCTGATCCACACCCACAGGCCAATACCTGTACCAAATTTCATAACTGTAAGTTAATTATTGAGGTCACTATGGGCAATTCAAGAAATAAAGAAAGATGGCTGCCAAAATGGCCGCCATCTTGGATTTCTCAACAAGTTCCTGATCCACACCCACAGGCCAATACCTGTACCAAATTTCATAACTGTAAGTGAAATATTAATGTCACAATGGGCAGTTAAAGAATGAAGAAAGATGGCTGCCAAAATGGCCGCCACAAAATGGCCGCCATCTTGGATTTATCGACATGTTCCCGATCCATACCCAGAGTCCCATACCTGTACCAAATTTCATAGCTGTAAGTGAAATATTAAGGTCACAATGGGCAGTTCAAGAACAAAGAAAGATGGCTGCCAACATGGCCGCCACAAAATGGCAGCCATCTTGCAAAACTAAGGTCACAAATGGACACTTACAAAAACCTTAACCGGGACAACGAGGACGAGGACGACGACGACGCCGACGACGCCGATCGAGTGACGACAATAGCTCTTCGTTTTCAAAGAAAACAGACGAGCTAACAATAAACGCCCGGGCTTCTAATCGAGGAAATACGGTACTTCCCATAATCTTGTCTTGAGAATCACACCAAGAGAATCTGCTGTGCTAAAGCGGAGAATAATGGAAGCAGCGTAAAAGGCTACAAGGGAGAGAAGAGAGGCAACCAAGTTTACCAAGAGGGCTTTCCATCATGATAAGAGGAAAGCAGCCAAGGTCAATGACCACTGGGTTTGGCACTGACCAGCCAGATCCAGGCAGGATAGCTGCCACAATGACCTTGCTGCTTACCCTCAACTTTTGAGTCTCAACCTCAAGACTCCTCAAGATCTGTTGATCCCTTGGGTCACATCTATGATCTACTCATGCAAGAATAAACCACTGTTTGATGGAAGTAGCATGAGGTAATTTCAATCCTAGGATTCCGAGCAATGGTAAAACTCATTGAACAAAACAATATTTTTAGAGAAAAGACATGGTTGGTGAGCACTATTTGTGCATGTTCTGGTACCAAACCGTTCAGGTTGTATTCCTTCTTTATATAATTACTAGCAGTACACCCGTGAAGATGTGTGAGGGGAGATGGGATATAATAAGAGGAGCATTGTAAAGATCTAGTGAAATATTAGGAAAACATTACTGTCATTTCTGTGACTGTTATGGGAAAAGTGTGGCAAGCAGGGGCGACATATTGACAGAAAAAAAATAAACTAAAGCTGGAAAGGAAAGCACAGCGGAGGGATGATGGTGAGTCGTCCCAGAAAGAATGAAATATCATGGAATTATATATTAGACGTTTATTTGGGACACTAAATGTAGCTAAGGACATTGTACAGTTGGCAGAGAAGATGCTTGCAAGTTTTCATAACAGGGCAATCAGTAGTTTGGCAGGAGTAGCGTAAGGGGTCTGTGAATTAATAGTATGATATATATATTTATACAGCATAAGGTCTGCGGAAAATCGAATCACTTGTCTGACATCCAAAGACAAATTTATGTGCATAACATTAAAATGCCAGCACTTTTTCTCTCATATGAAGTTATGAACTCCACTGTCAACAAATATCTGGAATATCTTGGAATTTCTTTGTTGAAACAATTTTTAGCATCTGTTAACAGAAGTTCGCCCTTAAAATTTAATTCTAAATGCATAGTCCTAAAAAATATGAATTGTTTACATTTAGGCATTAGAGGAGTATTTGACTTAATTGAGACTGAACTTCTGTGAATATAGCTATCACTTGCAGGCCCACTTCTATTTAATTTTAATTTTTGTAAATAAATTTTGTGCTTTATTTTAATTTTTAAAAAGATTGTCTGGGTATCTTCAAATTGTAACTTAAATTCAAACCAATATAATCTTATTTAATTCATACATGAAAGATCTTCTTAAAATATCTTAAAATATAAAAAAAAAAAAAAATCTATCAATTAATAGATAAAAATTGTTTTAAAAATCGAATCAGACCAAAAATAATGTAGATTTTTATAGCTATTTCAATCCTAGCAGTGAGCCTGCCCAGCCCTCTGGGCAGTGATTCCTAAGCTGCTCAGATCCTCGACATATTCATAAGTTAATGTAATCGTCACGGATATGGGTCAGCCTACCTTTTAAGAGCCTTCACACTTTCCCGCTTCGATTGCCACCAAATTCGGACTTGTACATCCACTTTTTGTGTATTAAATAGCAGACGAAAATGTTGAATCGATGAATCCTGCTTTGTTGACAGCCATCATGGCCGCGCGCGTGCAGGTGTGACGTCACTCGGGATTCCCTTTTTCGCGCCATCAGGCTGTTCAGCTGATGGGGAGGGACAGTGCTGTCATGGTGCTGTGTCTCAAGCTGTCTGACTGTGATTGCCAGTGTTTAGACACAGATTAGTCCAATCAAAGCTTGTGGTTCATTGTAATTACTAAATCTGTATCTGAATTGCATTTGACAATGACCAGGGAAGCTTCAAAGGTGTGAAATCCAATTGACAATTAATAAGAAAATGTTTTATTGAAGTTAATTGTCAATTGAACTGGACTTGTTAATTAGTATTTAGTAACACTTCACCTGTCAAGGATCTTTTGGCAGCATTTGATAACAAAAATTTAGGAGACAGGATTAATTTCTTGACTGGGAAAGTAAATAATACTCAATAAGGGCATTATAAGGCTAATAATACCAGAGAAATAAATTAAATATGTCTAATAAATGCATGCTTATTAATTTATTTTATAAATATTTGAATAATGTTTCTTTATTTCTTTTGCAGCTACTCTGTTTGAATAGTGCCAGTACATTGAATGACCTGTTTTATTTTGATTTTTTTTCTGACATTATATTGTTCAATTCCTTTCCTAAAATAAAAATAAACTTCAGGTAATATTTATTCCCACCTAGAAGTTAGGTACCTGGAGCTGGTTACTTGGCAGAGCTACCAGACATCACAGATCATGCATATAGGCCTATATATATAGTTTGGTCAAATGTGACCTTTTTTTGTCAATAAAAATGTATAGATTGTGCTGGCATTTTAAACTTCATTATTTTGCACCCAATGAATTAAAACAGTGATAATAGTTTAACCATGCAGCTACCTGACAGTTACCTAGCAGCTGAGCTACTTGAAAGTTACTTGTGCAAATTAGATAGCTACCTGAACTGGCTACATGAGAGTGAACTGGCAGATTCTTGATAGTACCCCGATATATGGTACTAGCCAGCTACTTGTCAGCTTCTAGCTTCTTGAAAGAGCGGAAGATAGCTAAAGCTTTAGAATATCTGAACTGATTGCCTGGCAGCTACTTGAAAGCAGAAGATGGTTACTTGATCTGGTTACTTGATCTGGTTACTTGATCTAGCTACCTGGCAGCTATCTGGCAGCTACCTGGCAGCTACAGAAGATGGCTGCTTGAACTGGCTACATATGGCAGTCATGTGACAGCTACTTGAAAGTTGTAGAAGAATGCTACCTGAACTGGCCACCTAACACTCCTAGCAGCTATCTTTCAGCTACTTATAAAAGCCACAGAAGAAAGCTAATTCAACTGGCTACCTGGCAGCTACTTTTAAGTTGCAAAAGACAGCTACTTTAAAAATGGGCTACCTGGCAGTTACATGAAACTTGCAGAAGATAGCTACTTAGGCCTATACGGGCTAACTGACAGCTACCTGGCAGCTTCATGTAACGTGCACAAGACAGTTAGTCAAACGGGCTACCTGGCAGCTACCTTGCAGCAACTTTAAAGTTGCAGAAGACAGCTACTGAAATTGGCCACCTGGCAGCTACCTGGTGGCTACCTGACAGCTATATATACCCGGCAGAAGACAGCTACTTTTAAAATAGGCTACCTGGTAGTTACTTACAACTTGTAAGTAACTTGTAAGTTACAAGTTGCAGAAGATAGAGCTACTCTGGCAGCATGTGTTTTGAGAGAAAGTTCAGCAGTTCTGCAGCAGTTCTCCAAGAATTCTCCAGCAGTTCTCCAAGAGTTCTCTAGCAGCTCTGCAAGAGTTCTCCAGCAGTTGTTCATCAGTTCTCCAGCAGTTCTGCAACAATTCTGCAGCAGTTCTAGCGCAGTTCTGCGGCAGTTCTACTACAGTTACTTCTGCAGGAATTCTCCAACAGTTCTCCAGTATTTCTCTGGCACTTCTGAAACAGTTCTCCAGCAGTTATCCATCAGTAGTCTA
Source organism: Platynereis dumerilii (assembly GCA_026936325.1). Taxonomy (NCBI): domain Eukaryota; kingdom Metazoa; phylum Annelida; class Polychaeta; order Phyllodocida; family Nereididae; genus Platynereis; species Platynereis dumerilii. The sequence goes on along the minus strand of JAPTHN010000011.1, from coordinate 38,126,583 downwards.
ACAGTTGTCTATCAGTTGTCCAACAGTTGTCCAGCAGTTCTGCAGCAGTTCTGCAGCAGTTCTGCAGCAGTTCTGCAGCAGTTCTCCAACAGTTCTCCAGCAATGCTCCAACAGTATTAAAGCAGTATTAAAGCAACAGTTCCGCAACAGTTCTCCAGCAGTTGTCCATCAGTTCTGCAACAATTCTGCAGCAGTTCTTGCGCAGTTCTTGTGCAGTTCTGCCGCAGTTCTACAACAGTTACTTCTGCAGCAGTTCTGCAGCAGTTCTGCAGCAGTTCTGCAGCAGTTCTCCAGCAATTCTCCAACAGTAAATTCTCTAACAGTTCTGCAGCAGTTCTGCAGCAGTTCACCAGCAGTTCTCCTGCAATTTGCAGCAATTCTCGAGCAGTTCCGCAGCACTTCGCCAGTAGTTCTTTAGCAATTCTCAAACAGTTTAACAGCAATTCTGGCTCATTTCTGCATCAGTTATGTCACAGTTCTGCAGCCTTTCTCCAGCATTTCTCCAGCAGTTCTCCAGCAGTTCTCCAGCAGTTCTCCAGCAGTTCTCCAGCAGTTCTCCAGCAGTTCTCCAGCAGTTCTCCAGCAGTTCTCCAGCAGTTATCAAGCAGTTATCTAGCAGTTCTCTAGCAGCTCTGCAACAGTTGTCCAGCAGTTCTAAAACAGTTCTCAAACAGCTCTGCAACAGTTCTCCAGCAGTTCTCCAGCAATGTTGCAGAGATTCTGCAGAAATTCTTCAACAGTTCCCAGGCAGCTCTCCAGCAGTTCTCCAGCATTCCTGTAGCAGTTCTGCAGCAGTTCTACAGAAATTCTCCAGAAGTTCTCAAGTAGTTCTGCGGCAGTTCTACAACAGTTACTTCTGCAGCAATTCTCCAACAGTTCTCCAGCAATTATACAGCAGTTCTCCAGTAGTTCTCCATCTTTTCTGCAGCAGTTCTGCAGCAGTTCTGCAGCAGTTCTGCAGCAGTTCTGCAACAGTTCTGCAACAGTTCTCCAGCAGTTCTCTAGCAGCTCTGCAACAGTTCTGCATCAGTAAACTGTTCTCGAACAGTTCTCCAACAACTCTGCGACGGTTCTCTAGCAGTTTTCCAGCACTTCTGCAATTTTGCAGAAATTCTCCAGCAGCTCTCCAGCAGTTCTCCAGTTGCTCTCCAGCAGTTCTACAGCATAGCAGTTCTCCTGCATTTCTGCAGTAGTTATCCAGCAGTTCTACAACAGTTACTTCTACAGCAATTCTCCAGCAGTTCTTCAGCAGTTCTCCATCAGTTCTTTAGCAGTTTCCCAGCAATTCTCTAGAAATTCGTCAGCAGTTCTCCATCAGTTTCCAGAAGTTCTGCAATAATTCTCCAGCAGTTCTCAGGCAGTTCTTGCCTCTAAATAGCCCACACTGGTGCTGATGGGGCGTAAAACACAAACTCACTCACTCACTCACTCTCAGGCAGTTCTGCAACAGTTCTCCAGCAATTCTGCAATAATTCTGCAGCAATTCTTCAGCAGTTATCCAACTGTTATCCAACAGTTCTGCAGCAGTTCTCCATTAGTTTTGCAGTAATTCTCCAACGGTTTTGCAGCAATTCTGGAGCAGCTATCCAGTGGATCTCCAGCAGTTCTCCAGCCATTCTCCAACAGTTCTCCAGCAATTCTCCAGCAATTCTCCAACAGTCCTCCAGCAGTTCTACAGCAGCATTTCAATTATTCTCCAGTTTTCCAGAAGTTTTGCAGCAGTTCTCCATCAGTTTACCAGCAGTACTCCTGCATAATTTCCCGGCCATTCTGCAGTAGTTATCCAGCAGTTCTCCAGTAGTTCTGCAGTAGTTCTGCAGCAGTTCTGCAGCAGTTCTGCAGCAGTTCTGCAGCAGTTCTGCAGCAGTTCTGCAACAGTATAACTGGAGCAGTATTTCTGCAGCACTAGTTCTGCAGCACTAGTTCTGCAGCAGTTCTGCAGCAGTTCTCCAGCCGTTCTCCAGCCGTTCTCCAGCCAATCTGCATTAGTTCTCTAGCAGTTCGAAATTAATTCTCCACCAGTTTCCAAAAGGTTCTGTAGCAGTTCTGCAGCAATTCTACAGCAATGCTCAGGCAGTTCTCCAGCAGTTCTTCACTAGTTCTCCAGCAATTCTCTAACAGTTTTGCAGCAGTTCTCTGCTGTTCCACAGCAATTCTGTGCAATTTTGCAGCAGTTCTTCAACAATTCTCCAGCATTTCTCCAACAGTTCTCAAGCAGTTCTGCAGCGGTTTCGCAACAATTCGCCAACAGTTCCCAGGAGTTTTGCAGCAGTTTTCCATCCATTCTGCAGCAGTTCTGCAGCAGTTTTCCATCAGTTCTCCGGCAGTTCTCCAGCAATTCTCCAACAGTTTCACATCAATTCTCCAACAGTTCTACCCCAGTTGTGGGGCAGTTCTGAGGTAATTCCACTGTAATTCTCAGGCAGTTGTGCAGCAATTCTGTAGCAGTTCTCCAGGAATTCTCTGGCAATTTTGCAACAGTTGGTTCTCTAACAGTTCTGCAGCAGTACTCCAGCAGTTCTCCAACAGTTTTGCAGCAGTTCATCAACAGTTTGGCAACAGTTCTCTAGCAGTTCTTTTATGGGTAACCCACTGGTAGAAGTGTATCTTACTGAGTGACTTGGTGTCTTCTTTCAAATTGTTATAATTGTGTGTCCCACTGGTAGAAGGGTATGTCACTGGTTGTCCTCCATCTCTTAAAGTAGTTTGGGTGTCCCACTATAGCGAAGATGTATTAAAATTTAAATTGGCAGGGGCTATCCCACTGACACCCTCGTGGGTACAGAGGACTCAAGATCTGTTCAACTCATGGAGTACATCTCAAAATACTACTTTACCTATTTGGTCTTATTATAGTACTGTTGCAATTTGCAAAACTTTAGAACTGCTGCAGAAATGCTGCAGAAGTGTATAACTGTTACATTGTTAATGCAGAACTGCAGAATTGCTACAGCGTTGCATGACTGGAGGATCGTGGAAAAACTACAGAATTAATGCAGAACTGCTGGAGAATTGCCGCAGAACTGCCGCAGAACTGATGCAGAATTGCTGCAGAACTGCTGGAGACCTGATGGAGAATTGCTGGAGAGCTGCTCCAGAATGGCTGCAGAACTGCTGGAAAACTGCTGCAGAACTGCTGGAGAATTGCTGCAAAATTGCCAGAGAATTCCTGCTGGAGAATTACTGCAGAACAAAATTGCAGGAGAATTGCTGCAGAAATTCTGCATAACTGCTGGAGAACTTCAGGAGAATTGCTGCAGAACTGCTGCAGAACTGCTGCAGAACTGCTTCAGAATTGCTGTAAAACTGCTTGAAACTGCTGCAGAACTGATGGAGAACTGCTGCAGAATTCCTGCGAAATTGGCAGATAACTGCTGCAAAACTGTTGCAGAATTCCTGCAAAATTGCTGGATAACTGGAGGAGAATTGCTGCAGAACTGTTGCAGAACTGAGAACTGTTGCAGAACAGTCTGCCGCATAACTGCTGCAGAACCGATGAAGAATTGCTGGAGAATTATTGCAGAACTGAAGGATAACTGCTGCAGAACTGCTGGAGAATTGCTGGAGAATTGCAGGGGAACTGCTGGAGCACTGCTGGAGAATTGCAGCCTGTGCAGGAGGATAGCTGCAGGATAGCTGCAGAACCAATGGAGAACTGCTGGAGAAATGATGGAGAACTGCTGGAGTATGGATGGAGAACAGCTGCAGAGCTGCTGCAGAACTGCTGCAGAACAGCTGCAGAACTTCTGCAGAACAGCTGCTGAACTTCTGCAGAACTGCTGCAGAACTGCAGCAGAACTGCTGCAGAACTGCTGTAGAACTGCTGTAGAACTGCTGGGGAACAAACTGAGAACTGCAGAATTGTTGGAGAACTGCCAGAGAACTTGTGGAGATCTGATGGAGAACTGCTGCAGACCTGATGGAGAACTGCTGCAGAATTGTTGCAGAACTGCTGCAGAATTGGAGAATTTCTGGAGAGTTGCAAAACTGCTGCAAAACTGCTGCAAAATTGCTGCAGAACTGCTGCAGAATTGCTTTGGAGAACTGCTGCAAAGTTACTGCAGAACTTCTGGAAAACTGCTGCAGAATTGCTGCTGAATTGCTAGAGAACTGTCAAAGAACTGCTAGAGAACTACTGCAGAATTCTTGCAGAATTGCTGGAGAATCACTGCAGAACTTTTGGAGAACTGCTGGAGAATAACTGCTGCAGAACTACTGCAGAGCTGTTGCAGAACTGCTACAGAACTGCTTGAGAATTGCTGCATGACTGCTTCAAAATTGCTGCTGAATTGCTGCAGAATTGCTGAATAAAACTGCAGAAATGCTGGAGAACTGCTGCAGAATTACCACGGATTTGCCACAGGACTGCAGGATAACGGCTGGAGAATTGCTGCAAAACTACTGGAGAGCTGCTGGAAGAACTGCTGCAGAATTTTTCCGGAACTGCTGGAGAATAATTGCTGGAATTGCCAGAGAACTCTTAAATAACTGCTGGTGTACTACAGAAGAATTGCTGGTGTGCTACAGGATAACTGCTGAAGAACTGCTGGAGAACTCGTGGAGAACTGCTGGAGAATTGCTGCAAAATTGCTGCAGAAATTCTGAAAGAACTGTTGGAGAATTGCTAGAGAAATGTTAGAGAACTGCTGCAAAACTGCTGGAGAACAGCTGCAAAACTGCTGGAGAACTGTTGCAAAACTGCTTGAGAACTGCTGCAGAATTGCTGGAGAACAGCTGCAGAATTGCTGGAGATCTGCTGTAGAATTTCTGGGGAAGTGCTGGAGGAGAACTGCTGCAGAATTACTGCAGAATTGCTAGAGAACGCCTGGACAAGGCCTGGAGAATGCCAGAAGAATGCCTGGATAATACCTGGAGAACGCCAGGAGAATTGTTTCAAAACTGCTTGAGAACTGCAGGGAAATTGCTGGAGAACTGCTGGATAACTGTTGTTGGAGAACTGCTGGAGAATTGCTGCAGACTTCTGGAAAACTGCTGGAAAATAATTGCTGCAGAATTGCAAGAGAACTGTTAAAGAACTGCTGGAGAACTGCTGCAGACTAGCTGAAGGAATGCTGGAGAACTGCTGGAGAACTGCAAAGAACTGTTGAAGAATCGCTGGAGAATTGCTGCAGAACTTCTGGAGAATAATTGCTTTAGAATTGCTGGAGACTGTTAAAAAAACTGCTGGTGAACTACTGGAGAACTGCTGCAAAACTGCTGGCGATCTGCTGTAGAATTGCCAAAGAACTGCTGGAAAATTGCTGCAGAATTGCCAGAGAACTGCCAGAGAACTGCTATGAAAACTGCTAGGGAACTGCAAGAGAATTGCTGGAGGACTACTGGAGTATTGCTGGAGAACTGCTGCAGAATTGCTGCAAAACTGCTGCAGAACTGCTGCAGAATTGCTGGAGAACTGTTGCAGAATTGGTTGAGAATTGCTAAATAGCTGCTGCAGAATTGCTGCAAAATTACTGGAGAACTGCCAGGGAACTGCAGGAGAATTGCTGCAGAATTATCGTAGAACTTCCAGAGAACTGCTGCAGAACTGCTGCAGAATTGCTGCTGAATTACTAGAGAACTGTTAAAGAACTGCTAGAGAACTGCCGGAGAATTGCTGCAGAACTTCTGGAGAACTGATGGAGAACTGCTGCAGAACTTCTTGAGAACTGCTGCAGAATTGCTGCCGAATTACTAGAGAACTGATGGAGAACTGATGGAGAACTGCTGCAGAACTGCTGCAGAACAGCACTGTTGGAGAATTGCTGGAGAACTGTTGCAAAACTGCTGGAGAACTGCTGCAGAATTGCTGTGGAGAACTGCAGTGGAGAACTGCTGCAGAATTTCTGCAGAACTGCTGGAGAATAATTGCTGCAGAATTGCTAGTGAACTGTTAAAGAATTGCTGGTGAACTACTGGAAAACCTCTGGAGAACTGCTAGAGAACTGCTGCAGAATTGCTGGAGAATTGCTGCGGAATTGCTGCAGAAATTCTGAAAGAACTGTTGGAGAATTGCTAGAGAAATGTGGGAGAACAGCTGGAAAACTGCTGTAAAACTGCAGCAAAACTGCTGGAGAACTGCTGCAGAATTACTGGAGAACAGCTGCAGAATTGCTGCAGAATGGCTGGAGACCACTACAGAACTGCAGGTGAACAGATGCAGAACTGGAGGAGAACTGCTGCAGAATTCTTGCAAAATTGCTAGATACTGTTGGGAAACTGTTGCAGAATTTCTGCAGAATTGCTGTTAAGTTGCTGGATAACTGTTGCAGAACTGCCGGAGAACTGCTACAGATCACCTGCAGAATTGATGGAGAAATGCGGCAGAACCGATGGAGAACTACTGGAGAACTGATAGAGTACTGCTGCAGAACTGCTGGAGAATTGCTAGAGAATTATTGCTGAACTAATGGATTACAATGGCGGAACTGCTGAAGAACTGCTTGAGAACTACTGCAGAATTGCTGCCGAATTACTAGAGAACTGATGGAGAACTGATGGAGAACTGCTGCAGAACTGCTGCAGAACAGCACTGTTGGAGAATTTCTGGAGAACTGTTGCAAAACTGCTGGAGAACTGCTGCAGAATTGCTGTGGAGAACTGCAGTGGAGAACTGCTGCAGAATTTCTGCAGAACTGCTGGAGAATTATTGCTGCAGAATTGCTAGTGAACTGTTAAAGAATTGCTGGTGAACTACTGGAAAACCTCTGGAGAACTGCTAGAGAACTGCTGCAGAATTGCTGGAGAATTGCTGCGGAATTGCTGCAGAAATTCTGAAAGAACTGTTGGAGAATTGCTAGAGAAATGTGGGAGAACAGCTGGAAAACTGCTGTAAAACTGCAGCAAAACTGCTGGAGAACTGCTGCAGAATTACTGGAGTACAGCTGCAGAACTGCTGCAGAATGGCTGGAGACCACTACAGAACTGCAGGTGAACAGATGCAGAACTGGAGGAGAACTGCTGCAGAATTCTTGCAAAATTGCTAGATACTGTTGGGAAACTGTTGCAGAATTTCTGCAGAATTGCTGTTAAGTTGCTGGATAACTGTTGCAGAACTGCCGGAGAACTGCTACAGATCACCTGCAGAATTGATGGAGAAATGCGGCAGAACCGATGGAGAACTACTGGTGAACTGATAGAGTACTGCTGCAGAACTGCTGGAGAATTGCTAGAGAATTATTGCTGAACTAATGGATTACAATGGCGGAACTGCTGAAGAACTGCTTGAGAACTGCTGTAGAACAGATGGAGAACTGCTGTAGCGCTATTGGAAAATTGCTGGAGAACTGTACTGCAGCAGAACTCCTGGAGAATTGCAGGAGACATGCAGGAAAAGTGCTTGCTGGAGACACGCTAGAGAATTGCTGGAGAACTGCATGAGAATTGCAGGAAAACTGCTGGAGAAATAATGGAGAACTGCTGCAGAGAACTGTTGGAGAATTGCTGGAGAACTGCTGCAGAACTGGATAATTGCTGGAGACATGCAGGAGAAGTGCTGGAGAAGTGCTGGAGAATTGATGCAGAACTGATGTTGGAGAGAACTGCTGGAGAGAACTACTGGAGAATTGCTGGAGAACTGCTGGACAATTCCTGCAAAAATGCTGGATAACTGCTGCAAAACTGTTGTAAAATTGTCAGAGAACTGTTGGAGAATTGCTGGAGAACTGTTGGAGAACTCTTGCTGAACTGTTGGAGAATTGCTGGAGATGTGTTGGAGAACTGCTGTAGAACTGTTGGAGAATTTCTCGTGAACTGCTACAGAACTGTTGTAGAACTGCTTGAAACTGCAGCAGAACTGCTTGAAACTGCTTGAAACAGCTGCAAAACAGCTGCAGAACTGCAGGTGAACTGATGGAGAACTGCTGGAGAATTCCTGCAAAATTGCTTGATAACTGCTGGAAAACTGTTGCAGAACTGCTACAGAATTGCTGCAAAATTGATGGACAACTGCTGGAGAACTGTCGCAGAACTGCTGAAGAACTTCTACTGATGGAGAAAAGCTGCAGAACCGTGGGAGAACTGCCGGGGAATGATAGAGTACTGCCGCAGAACTGCTAGAGAATTATTGCAGAACTGACGGAGAACTGTTGGAGAACTGCTGCAGAACTGCTGGAGAATTGCTGTAAAACAGTACTGCTGGAGAATTGCTGGAAAATTGCTGCAGAACTGATGCAGAACTGCTACAGAGAACTGCTGGAGAATTTCTGGAGAATTTCTGGAGAATTTCTGGAGAGCTGCTGCAGAATGAATTCCCGCAAAATTGCTGGACAGCTGCTGCAGAACTGCTTGAAAATTGCAGCGAAATTGCTCGAGAATGGCTGCAGAACTGCTGGAAAATTGCTGTAAAACTGTTGGAGAATAGCTTGAAACTGTGGCAGGATTGCTGCAGAACTGCTTGAAACTGCTTGAAACTGCTAGAAACTGTTGCAGAACTGCAAGTGAACTGATGGAGAACTTCTGCAGACTTCAGGACTGCAAAATTCCAGAATACATGTAGCAGTTTGTAACTGCTGGGAAGCTGTTGCAGAATTTCTGCAAAATTTCTGCAGAATTGCTGCAAAATTGCTGGAGAACTGTTGCAGAACTGCTGCAGAACTGGTGGAGAATTGTTGCTGAACTGATGGAGAACTGCTGTAAAACTGCTGCAAAACTGCTGGAGAACTGCTGCAAAACAGTACTGCTGGAGAATTGCTGAAGAATTGCTGCAGAACTGATGCAGGACTGCTGCATAGAAATGTTGGAGAACTGCTGGAGAACTGCTGGAGAACTGCTGCAGAACTCCTGCAGAACTCCTGGATAATTGCTGGAAAACTGTTGCAGAACTGTTGGAGAATTGCTGGAAAACTGCTACTGAACTTTTGTAGAAGTGTTGGAGAATTGCTGCAGAACTGCTGGAGAATTAATGTAAAACTGTTCTGCCGAACTGCTTGAAACCGCTGCAGAACAGCGGCAGAACAGCTGGAGCATGGAGAGGCAGAACAGCTGGAGCATGGAGAACTGCTGCAGAACGCTCCAGAACTGATGGAGAACCGCTGGTGAATTACTGAAGAATTGCTTAGAACTGCCACAGAACTATTGCATAACTAGTTAACTACTGTACAACTGCTGCATGGTTAATACAGAACTGCTGAATTGCTGCAGAAATTCAGGAGCACTGCTAAGTTTCTGTATTGTTGCTGCTGAACAACAGACTTGCGGCAAAACTGCTTTGAGCTGCTTCAGAACTGTAGAAAAGGTTCATACTTGAACTACTGCATGGTTGCTGCAAAACCACTGCAGAAAAGGTGCAGAATTGTGCATAAATGAAGAATTGCAGAATGGTCACTGCTGAATTGCTACAGTTCGAACTGCTACGGAACAGTAGAAATGCTTCATAGTATATATGCAGAACTTCCGCATGGTTGCTGCCGATTTGCTGCAAAATTGTTACATGGTTTATTCAGAACTGCAGACCTGCTGGTAACATGATTGCTGCAGCAGTGTGGTTAATTCAAAATTGAGCTGTTGCAGAAGTGCTACTTGGTAACATGGTTGCCATGGCAACTTGCTGCAAAATTGCAGCGTGTTTAATTCAGAACTGCTGAACAGCTGCAGAACTGTAGAATTGCTGAACGGTTATTGCAGAACAGAACTGCAGAAGTGCAGCAGAACAGAACTGCTGCACAACTGAACAACAGTTTACTACTGTGCAACTGCTGCACGATTAATGCAGATGTGCAGTAAAAACAAGAGGTGCGGAATTACTGCAGATGTGCAGAACTCCTGCAGAAAATTTCAGAACTGCAGAATTCTGCAGCTTCATGTAGAAGTGCTCAATTCCTGCAGAGCTGCATAATTTCTTCAGAAGTACATATTTTGCTGCAGAAACTTTTTCAGAAATGCAGCGATGACAGAGCACCAAAAACTCTGATACCCTCAACTCCAACCCCCTCAAGTTGCATTTCTACAACACTGCAAAATTCTTCAACTAGGCCTACTAGTGGAATTTTTCAGAAATGCATGACTGCTCCAGGACAACTGCAAAATATTTCAGAATTGCAGAATTTTAAACGAACTTGTTGAATTTATACAGAACTGCAGAATTGTTGCAGGACTACAGGATTCTGCAGCTTCCTCAATATTGCCACAGACTGCGAAAACAAATTTCACAATTTCTTTCAAGTGAGTCAATACAAACTCAACAAATTTCCCTTTCCATTTTATATTTCTCCACCTCATAATTGATTCATGCAGGTCTATCTATTTTAATTTTATTTGTCTTATTTTTAATTTGTACTGTTCTTAATTTATGTTAATCTGTATCTTTATGTCTTTCTTGGACAAATGAAGTACAATAATATACATATATTATATCGCTTCTCAGTTCTTTGTTCAATATTACATTCTCAAACCTCCATCTTCAATTGTGGGTATGCCAGCTAGTGTATAATATAACAGTTTTAATTAACCATGAAGTTTGTTCCTTCTTAAAATTAATTTGATGTCTGAAAAATATATATTGTATTTTTACAGTTGATGTATTATGACAGGAGTGTTCTCTTTGTTGAAAAAATAATTTATTGTTATGTCCCCTAAAAGCTATTCATTTTTGTATTAATTAGAAATTTTCATGAGAAAACAAAATAAAGACACTTATTTATTATTTATTTATACTCAATCAGGGCCTTAATAAAACTTGACTGAGAAAGTACACAATTTTGAACCCATAACAATCTTCAAATCATTGTATCCGCGAAATGCTACACATATATTTATGTATTTTAAGTTAGAGTACAATTTACAAACCCATTATAGCTTTGCCACTCTGACAGGGAAGTAATTGATTTTCAGAATGTATAGGCATAGATGTTAGCAGGATTGCAATTTTGTTTGCTAAATTAATCAGAATTGCATTTTATTTCTTGGTATAATTAATTGCCATTGGTTTTCTATTGATCACATATCATGGCAATTAGGCCTCACTACTCCACCAAGCAAGCCTAGCTCAAATGCAATCCAATTGTCAATTCAGCAGCTGTCCAGACCTTTGGCCTTCAATCAAACACATTCCAATGCTAATCAATTGAAATTACTGACATACAGCAGGCAGCTCACTGCTGCAATCCTTCCTGCTGACAGAGCTTTTTGCAGGGCTCTCTGCTCTTGCCTCTGGCGCGAAAAATGACCACCGGTGGCGCTGCAAGCAGTTGTGCTATTTTTAGACGCAAGCAGCCGTCTTGGGGAAGCCCTGTGAAGCGCTCGATGGAATGGTCAGAAAAGTCGCTTAATCATGCCAGAAACGGAATAAACAGCCCGAAATTAAGTGTCAACAGAAGCAGAAGAGTGCTAGGAGTAGTTTGAGGTAGGCTGACCCTTATGTTTGACGATTAAATTGTCATTGGAATCGATCTGCTGACCGGCCGAATATTTCGCGAGTCTCAGGACGTTCCGACCCTAGACTCAGACGTCTGCTGAGTCTCCCTGGACTATTTCAATCCCAAGAAGATCATATTGTACTCTTTTCACCCACATGCAATTATTAAATTTCACACCATTGCAGGGCCTTGGGTTGCAGGTGCGCTTTTGTCTGGTCACGTGCTTGCAGGTTGTGTATTGGCCTTGTGCCTAGCAACGTCAGCCTCATTAGCATAATGTATGCAGATGACCTAGCAGCACCGTCCGCGACACACAAGCTAAAGGACAAAGGTCATGTGCCATCGATTGTTTTACGCCTTTTCCCCATTAATTACGCAATAAATTGAAGCGGCAATAACAACAGTGACCTAAAAACATCTGACAGACAAAGGCCAGTCCCTAGAAATTGCATATGGCGCAGTCTAGAGAGAAAGACCAGATGAAATATGCAAAACAACCGGAGGTTACTAAGGGGTCACTCACTCTGGCCATGTGAAAGCCAGTCGGTCACACACACCACAACAACACAACCTAACAAGCTTGTCAACTTCAAAACCAAGTGAGAAAAGAGCAAAAAACCTGTTGGAAGAGCTCCAGATGGGTGTAAAACCTCCAAATCTAGGCCAGTTCCGGCACGTTACATTGAAGAGCGATCATTTCAAGCCTCTCTTGCGCACCAGCCAGCGAGGAATGGCGGCGATCGTGTTGTTGCGGCAAAGCAAATCAGCAGCCACAACCTGCCCCCAGCTCGGCTGCCTCCCGTTATCATTTCATGGGTTCCAGTAGCCCCAATTATACCGGGAAAGACAGTTTGTAAAGTGGAAAATGCTACTTACCAGTGTGACCACTGAAAAACGTCAGCTTGTGAGGCAAAACACCCTGCTTGGAGGTCAGAGTTCGTGACCCGGCGAAGGTTGAAGCGTCATCGGCTGCTCGACGCTGATTGGCTGAATATGATGTCACAAAAGTACCTGTCACGTGCTTCAGTTTTGGGCCCTTTTGGATCCCTCCAACTCCCAGGGTCAACTTATCCTGATTTGCTATTGCTGGTACAATATATGGTAAATTGCTAATATGTCATGTCAAAACTATTCATTCTACTGAAGTCTGCCAGAAAAAGTGCATTAAATACTAATTTCATGGTTGCAAGATTTCTGTCTTAGCAATAATGCCACATTAAAATTATAAATTAAATTTTGTCAATTTTTGAGAGGCTTTCAAAGATAAAACATAATTTCAACATTTACTGCCATTTTATTTGTGAAGTTTTGGTTTTCAGCATTTTAATTTTTATAGCCAACATAATATTGGTTATATCAATCAATAAATTACTAAATAACGAAGGTTTTTACAAGACAATTCATGGTAAAACAGGCGTTTGGTCAATAAATTTTGGGGAATAACCCAAAAAAAAATTCCGAAATGCCTAAAAAATTAGATAGATCTATAAAAAATGTCCTGCCTGAAACTCTCTGAAAAATTGCTCCATCCTCCCTGCCCTCTATGCCTATGTGGTAAAAGGATGTTTTTGTTTCCTTGCTCACATTTTGGGCACTTGAATAAATTAATATGAATTTTTTTTTACTCGCTCACTCTATTTTTAGACAAAATCTGTGTAAAATTAATTCGATTATTAAAAACTTCTGGGAGACGAGCTAGTTGAGACTCAATGAATGACATAAATTAAGCGTACAGTTTAGATCACGAGCACTTGGATCAATCAGATAGTGACGTTATATGATTAGTTTACTTATAACGTGACAAATGACGATCTATGAATAGATTCAAATGCTCGTGGTTTAACTAGCATTATGCAATATGCATGTTTTTTTTCTTTTCTTTTTTATGTATCCTATTCTGTGTATAACATCTTCAGGGTAAGGCAGACAATGTTGATTTACCTCTAGTGGGTCTCCTGGGCATAGCAACTGATCTACTGAATGCATTTTTTGCTTGGAACTTGGAAGTATTTTTGTTTTTCCTTTTTCAGTTCTTGTATGCTGTGTATCATGCCATACTTTCTTCTAAGTAAAAGCACAAGAAAACCACTTTGAAGTTTGATTATGGCTAAAAATTATTTGGCCTATCCAATCTTTATTGAAGCTTATCAGCGGCCACAACGTGGCAGCACTGCTGTTCTACAGCGCCCCCTAGTGTCAACATAAAATATGCACGTGGTGATGCCAGTGAAGACAAGTTCTCATTATTAGCCAATCAAGCCTTTAAATTTGGTGAGAATCATACCTGACATTTGGTAGAGGATAAAGTTGGTGCTGAAGTGTCACAGATAAAGTTGACGCACCAGATCTTAACATTAGTATCTGAAGAAATCCTTAATTAAAGTCTGTTTACATTGGCGATAATAGAGGTTTTGGAAATTTTTGGCATGTGTTTGGGAATTTAAGAGCTAATTAATTGACTGTTGAATGATATTTAGACCTAAACAGCTATTTTGAAGCTACATGGTGGTAGTTTTGCCCGAGTGCTAGTCTGAGATCTAAGATAACCATACCTACCGAGTCGACTGGAAGGGGTACTGACTTTCTGCAACTTGCCAGTATACATGTAATGCATGGGGGGGGGGGGAACTGGCTTTTTGCATGTTCGAAGGGGCTATCCAATTGCAACAAGAAAAAAATATGTGTCCGTGACGTCCTCGAATCTGATCTGTCAGCGTAATATATATATTTATGTGTATTAGGCCAATTTAAGGGGCAACCATTAGGGGCCGACCAGACGATAGTTGGGGGGGGGCTATGGACTTTACCCCCGAGACGAATTTTTTTTTTCGTTCGCGACGCGTCGACGAACAATTTTTTTCGTACAAACTTTTTTATTGGAATTTTAACATTACGGTAATCTAGCTACAGGTGGAAACAAACTTTTTTTTTATTTCCATGTGCTGAACAAACTTTTTTTTTCTATGTCAAGTGGGAAACAATCTTTTTTTTCACCAAATATCCATAGCCCCCCCCCCAAAGATCATCTGGTCGGCCCCTTAGATATTAGAATTTAAATAATTTCTTGCCTAGTTTGGTGAAAAAATGAATTCTTTCTGGGCAGTCTTGAAATAAATAATGTCTAATTGGGGGGCATTTCTTTATTCGGACAACTCCTGTGAGATGGTTCATGAACTCCTTGAAAAAATTAAATTAGGCCTGAACGTGTCCACTGTCTAGATTATGACCTTGATCAGTGAGATCCTTGGTTTTGCTTTGTATATTGTGGGAACATGCAGACAATGTTGCTCAGCTCTCTGACATTGTCACCAAGTGGTGAACTCCCGCGCACTGATTCCCAGTTTTTAGTGGGGACTTCAGTGGCAGACCCAAGGGCGGGGGTACCATTTTGAAGAAAAATTTGACGTTGTGGGCCCAAAACGCTGTGGAGCCCCCCAGGCCTAGACCAACCTGTCTGAATCCACCACTGTGGAGTGGCACTGTTGTCTGGCAATCATTTATGGTAAAGAGGTCCAAAATGGCATTTTCTGGCTAATTTCCGATCAGCTTAAGATTACTGGGAAATGTGTATGTGTATTATTAGTACATTAAATTTTGTTTTACATAGCTGAATATTTTATTTTAGGTCACCATGGAAGAGTACACTGCTGGAGGGGTTTTGGGTCTTCTGGGTAAAAAGAAATGTAAGGAGACTGAAGCAAGTCAACTTTTCACCCAGGATGAAAAAACTGAAGACACAGTTCGACAATCTCTAGAAGTGAGTGTTAACCTATAAACAAATTGATTTATACAGACTTATGTTACCAGAGTGGTCATGAGGCTCTCAGTACAACATATATAAATAGATGATTTAATACAAAATGGTAAATTGTTCAGCCTGACCTATTTAGTACTTTGCACTGTACCAAATGGTAATTGGCCATGTGAGGATATACCGGTATCCTTTCTTTATTATTCATTCAGTGCATTCATTGACGGCGACATTCATTGACAGTGTGACAACTCTGTGTGTTTATAAGTTTCGCTATGATGACAGCATTCTCATTGTTGTCTAAAATTTCTTTTTAGGCGAGACTTGAGAAGCTGAACAACTTGGCTGAAAATATTCAGAAGAGCAGCAGCAAGAAAAAGAGAAAGATGAAAGATGCTGTTTATTCAAGGTATTACAGTGACTGTGTGCTTCTTGTTGTCACTGAATTTGTTTGTGATCGTTTTTGTCTGATAGATAGTTTTTCTCTATATTTTGTTGAGACCTGTAATTTCTAATTTGTCAACAAATTTTTTAACTTTTATGCTCATTATAGCAAGATCTACCGGCACTCTATTAAAATGATGAAATCATTCACTTGTAATTCTTGAACTTAGTTTAGTTTATACCTTTGTGTCAATAATGCCTGAATATAATTTATATGCCTTTTCAGAGAAGCATCATTAAGAGAAGCTGACCAACCAAAAACCAAAAAGAAGAAGAAGGAGAAGAAGAAAGTGGAGACAGCTGAAGACGAGGAAAAAGATGAAGAAGAAGTAGAAGAGGCAGAAGAACCAACTGCAAAGTCATCTGGTAACAGGGTAGACCGTACCAGTCAACGAGAAAACAGAAAACTCAAGAAAACTAAACTTGGAAAGGACAGGAAGACTGTGTTTGTAGGAAATCTGCCTGTGTCAGCTACAAAGAAGGTAAAATGCTAGAATTAAAAGCAATATAATTGCATCTTTATTTTACAATTTTATGCACATTTTCTGGATTGGACTGCTGTATATTTCAATGCATTTTGTTTTTCTTACAGACACTGAGAAATATATTCAAAGAATTTGGGAAGATAGATTCAATAAGGTTCAGATCTGCTGTGAGTATGATTGATAGTTGTCAGAGAATTTATCAATAAAGCGAATCGTTTTTCCTTGGCCACAAAGGTTGGAGGTTTATTTTTTGACCCATTGGAAAAATGTTAGGCAACATTCAATGGGCAGGGAGACTGTTTGAGACAATCTGGTTAAGCTTTTGCTTTGTTATATATATATTACTCTGTATTTATTGCATGAATTTGCATCGATTGAACTTAATTTAATTAGTCAGCCATTTCATTTATTGACTGGTAGTTTTTGGAGAATTTTAATTCTATGTTTCCTGGCCAGCAGTTCATGACGACATTTATTTTCAATTCCAGGCACCTGCAGACCTCAAATTGCCAAAAAAGGCAACAGTGATTAAGTGAGTTTCCATCTTATCTCCTTTTGCATTATGTTGTCTTCCTTGATCAAAATACTGACATGATCATTTTACAAATGCTTATTAATATTTTAAAACCACAATATCTATATCTGGCCATATTTTCTTTTTTCAGAAAAGAGTTTCACGAGAAAAGAAATAACATCAATGCTTATGTAGTTTTCGAGGAGAAGGAAAGTGTTGCCAAGGCATTGTCTGCGTAAGTTAGTTGATTAATCCTTATCAAATATGACTAAAATACTGAGAATTTTCATTCTATGTTGACATATTTTGTCGGCTGATCAACATTTTAAACTTTCACTTTCAGGAATGGCACTCTTGTAGAAGATTTACACATTAGAGTAGATAAAGTGGCAGCTGGAAAGGTATGTTTAGAGATTATTGGCAGTAATTAGGCAAATGTCTCTGTCAATATTGGACCATATTAGTTAGAAATCACGAAATTTTCATCTTGACTTTTGAACATGGTACATATAAATTGTTGGATATTAAATTATATCATTTGAAAACTTATGTAAATTTTATGATGTTTCAGGACACAAAGAAACAGCCTAATTCAAAGTTGTCAGTGTTTGTTGGAAACCTTCCTTTTGGTAAGTAAATGTGGCGTCATGTTTTGTTCTTACATTTATTACTTGTGTTACAAGGTGTGAAACAATAATAATTTTTTATAATTTTAAAAAGAATAATATCACTTCTGGATTAACAGATGTGGAAGAGGAGGCAGTGCGGGAACACTTTGAAGATTGCGGGGACATTGAAGGAGTGAGAATAATCAGAGATCGTCAAACCGGACTTGGAAAGGGATTTGGCTTTGTGCTTTTCAAGGTATTCAAGATTTTTGTTCTGTCAACTACTGGATCTGTTTGTAGGACTACTATAGGAAGGTGGTATTTGTAATCCAACAATATAACATGCTGTAGGCCTATATAGGCCTATGTTTGGCTTCATAAGTGTCCCTTTATGTCAGTATTGGAGATCATATGCAGTCGTCCCTGCGACCTGGAATATATCCTCTTCTGTGCACAGAGAGGTTGCTTGTGGGATCATGGTTGGCTTTCTGCATTTAGTTTGTCGGTAGAACTTAAAATGAGAGGTTGCATATCGCAGGAGGGTTGTTCCTCATAGGGGCCATTCTTCAATTCTTATTTTATCTACCATATTTCATTTCATTTTAATATATTTCAGTTACATTTTATCTTGTTATCTATTTTCAGGATATTGGTGCTGTTGGGCTGGCCTTGCGATTACACCAAAAGAAATTTTCAGGCAGGCTGTTGCGAGTCGTAAGAGCTACACAAGCCGGAGCGAAAAATGAAGGAAAAGAGAAAATGGAGAAAATATCCTTTTTGATTTTGACAAATTATCTGATGCTCTTTATAATTCTTTCAGTATTTAATAAGGTGATGTGGAAAGGGCTTTCAGCATTCATCTGGAACACCTGATTGTTGTCTCGTTTTTGTTAAAACCAAAAGCCATCGAATAAATCTCATGTTTATTAGTTAAAGCAAGGTTATGGCCTAGTTTTTTTTTGCTTTTGGTAGTCATTTTAGTTTTTCCTTAACCATTCTCACAGCAAAAAATCAGGACCAGGTCACCCAGCGAAAATGAGGATGCCAACAAATGTGTCATCAAGTTCGTATCAAGGATTGAAAGCTCAGAAACTGACCAAGATCAAGAAGAAATTGAAACATAAAAAGAAACTGAATCTGAAAGGTAAAAAGACAATGGACAATGATGCAAAGAAACCAAATAACTCAGAAAAGAAACCAAAAAACACTGAAAAGTCACCTAAGAAAACTAAAGACTCTGGGAATAAACCCATGAAAAAACACATCAAATTTTCTTGAATACGTCCAACATGTAAGTAACTGTTATTTACTGAATGTCGATCATGTGTACCTCTTGAACGATGTTTTCAAAAGGGTAGATCTTTTTAATTGTAAATAAAACTTTTTGAATGTTGAGCATACAAATTATCAATGTTGTGTATTTCTTATTATTAGGTCACACATAATTGATTCTTAGCTTCGCGGACCCGCCGACACAATAGATTACCTGCCGATGGAAAAAAAAGATGAAAAAAAAAATAATAATTTTTTTTTGGACATTATAAAAAAAAAATTTTTCACCTTTTTTTTTTTGTCCTACCGACCGACCCTAGAAAAAGTGCCTTGAGACGAATCCGAGAAGCTAAAGATCAATTATGTGTGGCCTTACTGACATGTGAAATGAGAAAGATGACACAGGATTAATTTTAAGTAAAATTTATTGAGCACAGCATTTGAAACTGTTTCGCTTTAGCACAGTTAATTCATATAAATACTGGATGGTCAGTTGGGATTGCAAGGTTAATCTGAATACATCAGAACATTGGTACAATTTAGTAGAAGAGGGGCCTTCAGATTCACACAACCTTTGAAACTTATTCATTTTTGAATAAAATATTTACCCATATTTCCCTACATAGTTGCAACTATGTAGGAGCATTTCATTTTATTAAATGATTTATTATTACACAAATCAATTTTAATGCCTAAATAATTAATATATATATTGATATATCACTTATGTTATACAATTAAAATAAGGCATCATGTTGAAAGCGCTGTGCAAAATTAGACAGTACAGTCAGTACTTGACTTTTACTGTTCAATTTTCTGAGTGCTTGCAAAGCAGTGAATACTTAAATATTACCTACAAATAACTCAGCTAAACAATTTAAATTTAATTACATCACAATTTGATCACATTCACATGATTGCTATGAAGCAAATAATACTTGTTTCAGCAATGTTCAACATAGACCAGTACTTATTAATATATCAGAGTAAATGGATCATTACATCTTTTACTAAAGCACTTCTTGGAATGTTTTGCATCATTCTATATTAATTGAATATTAATAAATTTACTTTAATAAATAGATATCACAAATGATAAATTCACCAATTTTCCATAGTAATGAATGCAAAGTTCTGAATAGCCCTATGACAACGTCAGCCAAAAGACTATGTAACTAACTTAGATGGCATTAGTTGTGCAATTTGCATGCCTAATCTAATAGCTATATCAGTAATTCTAGTCTCAAGATTCCAAACTTAAACTAGAATCTGTCAACTGCATTTAATATGACAAAGTTGGAGCATATATGATTGTCATGACTCATTGGGAAATGCAGAGTCCTGCATCTTCAGCATCAATCATTGACATTGCATTTGAAAATAGTACAATTAAACTGGCTTTGTCATCAAATATTGCCATTCATATAGAATATTGATTATGTCTCAGTACAACGCATATTGTTGATGTTTGGAGAGCTTGGCCTATTTCTATTTAATTTAACAATATTTATTTATTATCTACTTATGCTCTGTTGTCACTGCGTGGAAGCAGATTCATAAATATCCAAGGTAAATGCTCAGAAAACTCCAAACATCACATAATTGCATGTAAAGTGATTCTAACTATTAACCTGACATTTGCTAGCATTAAGACCACATGGAGGCTGTACTTAACTACACTGCAAATTGTCCTAAATTAACTAATACATTATCACAGTTAAGAATTGTTTCATTAGGAATCAGGAATGGATGAAGGATGAATTTACAAACATACAATGTTAGGCATGAGCAAAATATACATCACAATGAATGACCTAGGATCAGGAAAAGTTCATGATGGAGAATGTGGAGCTCAAAGATCTTATGCTGATGACCCTCCTTCTGGGGTAAAGTCTTAAACAAGGTGGGAGGCGGCTGTGGATGGAGACGAAAAAAGTCAGGAGGATGCAGAGTAGAAGTAGAACATAGCCTAATGTGAGCGATGGAGCGTCTCTCTGAAATCATATATAAATGTTTAATCAGGACAAAGTTATTTATTGAGTATTTTTCTAACATCTTTACAGAATGCAAAATCGTGAGGGTTGCAGAGTTATCCATTTCATAATCTCAAAACAAAGAATACAGATATTGGATGTCAATTATTGCCCTATATAAATGTCGGCAATCAAATACAGAGGACATAAATTCCCTTCATGTGAGTGACTGTGTTACTCAATACTAAATTGTAAAATAATTAAGGCCTAGTTCTCGGAGTGATACACCAAGATTAGGCCAATATTGAAGCAGAATAATTAAATGAATTCATGTCCCATCTTACCGTAGCATCTGACATATATTCTAATTCTTCCTCTTTCCAAGAGATGAGGTATTTAAATAATGTGAAATAGATGGGGTGAACTTCTGTGACTGCCCTCTGAAATAATTGAATTGAAATGAAAAACATGATGAATAGGACAAGCCTAGTTGTAGGAGAAAAGATTTAAAACACTTTAGTTGCTGATTTTGTAATGTATGTGTATTGGCGTACCTGGAGGTCTTGACTTTGTGGATTGAAAAGATCGAAACATTTGGCACCCGGGTGATCACCTATTCCCCACAACTCAATGGCAAATGAAAATGGAATCTGAAAGGCGGAAATGGTATTGACAGATTTAGGTAACTCACTCATTAAATCAAACAGAAAAATTGCTGAACTGTATTCATGAGTAGGTCCTTCATTTGGAAAGAAAATTGCCAAAGAATTCAACTGGATGTTTTGAAATTTTCTATAGCATCACAACAATAGTGGGATTACCTTTCGTACACCAGCCATGTAGTCAAACACTGTCCCATCGGCGGTGTAATCATTGACTTGATAAGCCACTCCGTAAGAAAAAGTATGAGATGTGGCCTCTGCCATTTTGTGAGCGAGATCCATCATGTTTAGTATATTCTCAGGCTGTTTTCTCTGCTCTTTAGAAACTGTGTCTGAAAAATTTGACGATGAAAATATTAAAACCAACATAATTTTGTGCGATTTTGCTCATGTTTATGTGATATTTTCAAAACTGTAACACTATCTATTTCTCTTCATATTGAAGGCAAGAAGAAATAAATAAATAGAGTTAGTCATGTCACCAAATAAAATAGACAGAACTTATTAGTACATTCGTAGGCAGCTATTGGAAATATATGGTTTGTTGAAACTTACCGGCGAATGGAACATAGATCTGTCTTATTCCAGAGTGAAATGAGACAAAGGCATCGAAATGGTATTTTGCAGTTAAATCTGTTAGCACAAGGCACTCCGGTTCTGAAACAAAACAAGCACATTATTGAATGCTTCAGCTACTTGTAGGTATATAAGACATTTTACTGTAGAAATAAATGTACTGTTTGCAATTAATTTTATAGGTTCTTTTCAGTACATTCATCTATAAAATATCAAAAGATCGATGACCTGCTTGGTAAATACAAAATACCATGAGACACCATCATTAGTTTTGATGATTAGAGTTAATTTACTACATGTTACATTTATGCAATAAACGGCAAGTTAATAGGTCTGGGGTTACTGATGATCCAAAATGTGGGATATTTGGGAATGCTGCTCATATACCTGAAAATGCATATGATCCTCTGAACTCCTCATCATTTTTGTCAGCGGAGCTTCCCTTTTGGCCAAACCTCCAGTCGAAATTGCGATTTAAATCCACTCCATTTCGAGTGCCTCTCCAGCAATAATTTTTGGTATCTTCTACATATTTTCGTCCGTCAGGATTTACAATAGCCACTATAAACAAGTCTATTTTAGAAAGCACTGTCCGAGAATATATTTCTGGTGGTGAGCCTTTGGGGCTTTTTAAACCTTCGGTGAGATTGTGAAGTAAGTGAAACATACTCTCGATGGGAAGGAACTCTCTTGCATGCTCCCCGTACGAGAGTAACATCTTCACCTTTTGATTGACCATCTGATTGGAGGCCGTAGAAGATCGACTGTCTGTGAAATTGGTGATTCGTAACAAAAACTGTGAGCGGTTGTTCCGTGATTTATACATTGGGTCAAGTTTAATGAGGCCAGGGTGGGATGCTGCTAATTCTCCTATGTGTGTCTGTATGGTTGACAGGTTGTGATAGACTGCATAGTCGGGAAGATATGTTTCCTTTTTTGGCTTGACGTCTCCACATCTTGCTAGGCTGGCGAAGAGAACCAGCAACAAGTGGTCCAGCCATTCCGCTCCCCTCATTCTTCATCTGCCCAATGGCCAGCCACAATATATACAGCACGTCTCAAGTTTCAAGTGTCGAAGACTGAGCTTGGACGCTTGCAAAATTCAAGAGGCTGACGTCATTGTTCCGATGAATGCATCCTGAAAATGAATAATTATACAATCAATACACTATAATATATTCAGTCAAAATTATTATGCAGTTACCTTATCCTGGAAATCCTGCAGGATACTATATATATATTATTGATATGAAGGTTACGTCACGAGACTGGTGTCCATGGGACAGTACACCGACTAATACGCAACAGGTACTCCGGATGCTGAAATGTCATGGCCGATGGACCCCAAGTCCGGGTATGACCCACCCCCTTAATTAAATGTCTTGCCATATGAGTACCGGTATAATGACGTCTCATACACCTGTACCCGGGTAATGTAAGGCAATGCACATGAACCACCTCAGACACTGGGCTGCATTTGAAGACTACAAATTCGTATCAACACAAAAACATTGTATTCAACCCCTGGTATTCAACTTGCTTCAACTGTCATTGTGTCAAGTGTCAAACAAGACATCTGTCACTCAGTCAGCTTGGCTGTCATTGGGATTGTACGACTCCCCCTGCATAACTAGACCCAGAAATTAAGGAGAATCAGAAGTCACCTGTCAGCTATGTCCTCTAAACTTCTTGCATAGAATATGCCAATTCTTTGCTAATAAATGAGAAATATATTGCTCCTGTCATTCACAAACGTCAAATGAAAACTTTGGTGACAAGCCCAGTTTGCAACCGGTTACCTGCTCCCTCTGTAGTTTTTGGTTTGTCAGTGACAAGTGGCGTCTCTTGTGTCAGATGTGGGAAGCTGGAAGAAACCAATTAGTGGTCTGTGAGCTGAGAAGACCTTTCAGGCCTTTCTAGACCCCGGAGTCGTCGTCATTAGTCGTCGTCGTGCGTCATAATAGGTCCGTTGAAGTCGTCGTCATGCCAACAAACGTCAGTCGCCGTCGTCAGTGGTGGATTTCACTGGCGTCAGTTGCCTGACACAAGGTGGAGCCACGAGTAAGTGCGCCATCTGCAGTGTATTGCAGGAAAACTTGTATTTAACTTCGGTCATGACCACCCTAGGAGGCTGTGACGTCATGAGACGATGACGTATTGTTTTGGAACAATGACGTAACGTTTTGGAATGAAAAGATCGGGCAGATTGACAGCAGTGCGAGAAACAGGCAGATGTAACAGAAATGTGATAAACTATGAGGATTTTTCTCTTGCTTTGCACCATTTGTCATTTTCATAGTGTCACAATGTCAAGGCACAGCCACAACTCATTGGTGCACAATAGTGCCGTGTCAAGGACTGAGATTAGAGAAATCATGAAACTTCGTGTGCTGCCAAGAAATCACGGAACTGGAAAAAAATCAAGGTCTGTTGCCTGGCTACATTTTGGACCACTGTATTACACAGACATCAACAATGAGGAATCTACGAGTGCAGGATCTTTGCAACGCCAGCAAATGAAGCTTCTTGATGACAATCGACATTACTGCAGGTATGCAAATTCAATTGTTAGCAGTTTTACTATAATTTATAAACGTTTTTAGGCCCCTACAGGCCCAGTGCCTAGGCTTCTTTTTTTATTCAGTTAGGCTAGCTTTGTGAATTTGTATCATACTATTAATTCATTGACCCTGTACACTACTCCAGCCAAACTACCATGGTACTGATTGCCCAGTTTTGAAAATTTGCAAGCACCTGTTCTTCAGCATTATAAACTGGCACTTACTGTGACTTAGCACCTATCAGAGATCAAGGGTGGTTGTTGTTTGTCCTGCTAATCTAAGGGCTATTTGCTATGCAGAGTGATCATTTTTGTGTGCTGCGTGTATGTATGTAAATATACATTTATTTAACACCATTTTCTTTCAAAAGGTATGTGTCCTTCTGTATGACAATTTTCAAAGTAATAATTATTTTAAATAGGCTTATAGTTATAATTTTAAAAATTTAATTCATGGACAGTGCATAGGCCTACATTACTTCTACAATTGAACATCATCATCAACATAACTTTGTCTTCATTGTCAATAAGCACCCATGATATATGGTTTTTTTTTTTTCAGATTGTGCCTTGTTGAACAACAAGAAGAATATTCTAAGGATTCGCAGAGAGGACACCTGTCAAAAGTTCAAGATTATGCTATTGCAACAGCGACTACTTGCCTATGTGACCATTTGAATCTTAAACATAAAATTAAGACCAAAGCAAGTGATGAAGGTCAACTACTGAAACAAGGGACCCTAAACTTGACTGTCTCGAAGGCCAATCATGGGAAAACTCAGACTGACACTACACGAGACTTTGTTATGTGGTTTGCTCGAGACCTAGTCCCGTTCTATGCAATAGAAAAGGAAGGCTTGAAGGATTTTTTTGCCAAGCATTGTCCAGGTATAAAACTGCCGCATGAATCAACCTTGAGGAAACAGGCTCTGGCCGATGTTTACTGGGAGCTGAAACTTAAAGTAAAAGAGGAGTTGAGTGGTGTCGAGGCTCTATGTGCCATGTTTGATGGTTGGACAGACAGGTATAAGGCTAGGCCTTATA
Source organism: Platynereis dumerilii (assembly GCA_026936325.1). Classification (NCBI taxonomy): domain Eukaryota; kingdom Metazoa; phylum Annelida; class Polychaeta; order Phyllodocida; family Nereididae; genus Platynereis; species Platynereis dumerilii. Next base: position 38,101,343 of record JAPTHN010000011.1, on the reverse strand, counting down.
TTGGTTTGCGTATTGCCTATGTAAGTCCTACTTGGACATTTCAAATTGTCACTCTCTCATGCAAGGTTTTGCAGTCCCATACAGCCCAAGCAGTTGCAGACCACGTATCCAGAGAGTTAGCTGACTTCTTCGGGGAGAAACGTTTGCATGTTTTTACAACCCATGATGGTGCACAAAATATGATTAAGGCCAGTCGCCTGTTAAATGTTGAGGATTTTCACCATTGCCTTGCGCACGCCTTGCACTTGCTGATAATGACCGATAGCCTGAACAAAACGGCTGAGGCTAAAGATTTGCTAATGAAATGCAAGCAGATTGTTACGACATTGCACTTTAAGGGTCATATCATCGAAGAGGAACTACTAAATTCAAATGACCGCTCTGCAATGGATGCACTCATTGACAAACTGGAGTCACTTGAGGAAGATCTCGATCAAGATGCTCAAAAGCCTGTTAGTGATGTGGAGGAAGACGACAGTGATACAGAAAGTGGGGCAAGTCACAAAACCCTAAAATCTTCTATGGTGACCCGATGGAACAGCACTTACACTATGCTTTGCAGCCTCCTGGACTTGGAAAAGGAAGTGGCTGAGGCCCTCAAGAGGACTGGACATGTTGACCTACTTTTTTCGACCTTAGAGCGAAATCTGATGAAAGAACTGAGGGCGTTTCTTCGTCCTTTCAAGTCCTACACCGATGCAGTTAGTGGCTGTCAGCCACATTTGAGCCTGAGATACATGATCAAGCATCATGTTTTGAAAGTTGTGAAACCAACAGCACTGGATCATCCTACTATTAAGAGCATCAAGCTGAAGATGCGAAGTAACATTGAGCGTAGATTTCCGATTTCATCATCTGTAAAAATTGCTTGCCTCTTAGAACCAGGGATGAAAGACAACTTGGATATTTCGGAGCCAGAAAAGATCGAGCTGTTGCAAGATGCCATTGATATGTTACCTGAAATAGAAGCCCCCGAACGCGTAGCCAGTAATGAACCTGAACGAACAGAGGTTGCGGTGATTCCAGCTGAACTTGAAAGCACTGTAAGCAAGAAGCGCAAGCTAATGGAGATCTTCCAAGCAGACAGGCAAGATGCGCCAGTGAATAGTTCACGGTTTGAGGTGAATGAATATTTGACAAGAAGAATTTTCAGTGAAAGTGAATTGATTGATCCCCTCTTGTTCTGGAAGCGGAAACACGGTGAATTTCCCAGACTGGCACGGCTGGCACGACGTTATTTAGGAATCTGCCCTGCCAGTGTACCAGTAGAAAATATGTTCTCCACCACTGGTTTGCTCCTTAACAGTAAAAGGTCATCTTTAGCACCTTGTAAGGTGAACTACATTTCGTTTATACATGATAACTACAGGTTTTTTAACTGTACCATCGGCTGATCGAGATCTTTCAGGGATTGCTGTACCTCTGTTCCCCCGGGTCTGTTCCTCCAGTTTCGTTACAGGACTAAGTTGTTTTAAAAGACTATCACAGACTAACACTAGAATCAATTCAAAGTTTGACTTGGGAATGCGTGTTGCATTTGAACTTTTTTGAATCTGGTGCTTATTAAATCTCAACGCAATTATGGTATTTCATGTTCACCACTTGTCCACTTGAAAAATGATTTTATGTTTTTATTTTTATAGGTTTCTTAAATATGCCGGAAATATGTTGATCTTGTATAATTATTATATATATATCCAATTATTCAACTTAATCCAAAAATTGTAAGCAGTAATATGCCTACACATTTTCTGTTTATCTCAATTCAATATTGTCATTTAAACTTAGCACATAAGAATTATTATGTTCTGTCCTTTTAAAATGCAACTGTAATCAGTGAGTCTAGTTGATAACTTGATTGTCTTTCCTGTATTATGTTTAGCTATAAGAACATTACATCTGTATGTATTCATGTAATGGAGGTTTTATGAATCTCATATTATCTTTGCTAACCACTTGCCAAAAAAAAAAAAGAAGTTGTTTTTGACTTTTGAGATACATGTCACTGTTTGACATAGATAAATACATGTCATTGTTTATTTTGCCAAAAAAGATAAATTTAAATAATAGCATGTGTCTGAAAATTCTTTAATTGTGATATGTACAACTTAAAAAATGTTTTATTGTGATATTGGGTTCCTCTTTGGATTTCAAGTCTTGGTGTATCACTCAAATATTTGATAATGCCGTTGAGGAAATTTAAAGAGACCATCAAAATGCTGTGTGAACAGCATGTGAATGTCATCTCTGGACAAGGGTTTATTTGAAATTTCCAATGGATTGGATAATATCACAAACATAAAGGAAAATGTGTCATAGTGACATGTGAATTTCATAAGACGGTTGGTTAAATGTTGTCTGAACTTTCCTTTTTTGGGTTATGAGTCTCACAGGATTTTTGGGTGTGAACTTTCCTTATTTATTTTGGCGAAGATCTAGGGTCTTTTAGTCTGTCAATTGATACATCGCTTAAAAAATCAGTTGAAGTCAGTTGAAATGACTTCAGTCAGTTGTAGTTGAAAAGTTGTCGACTAGTCAAGTCAGTCAGTTGAAATGAAGGAAGTCAGTTGATTCATTAAAACAACTGACTCCTGGGTCTAGGCCTTTCTTAGGGGGATAACAGGTTGATAACTGCAGTAATTGAACAGCTACAAGTAGTTGAGCTTGTAAAAGAGACTGGTTCTTTAGTTAAGTACTTTTAAGTGATTTCATGGGAGTATGACAAAGTGGCAGTGACTGTATGCAGTGAATGACCTCTTGTAGGCCAAGGGCCTCACTTCAGCAGAGCAGAGAGATTCTCTGGCCCTGGGTGAAGGGCCTTTGCTTAATTGCAAAAGCCCTATAGCTCCCTAAACAGTTAAAGTGGAATTGGAACACATTACAATTTGATCTTTAAAGTGCATCAGTGACAATGAAGATCCAAAATGACTATATAACACAATGATGACAATTAATCTCTGTTCAGTGAGTTAGGGTGCTTTGATAAACATATAGAGAGGCATTTATGCAGCATAAAAGCCTGGTTACCACATAAGTTGGTCAATTAGAGCTAAATAAAAGATGATGTAGACAAACTAACAATTCTCCAAATTAACTTTGGAGGCTTGTTTTTACTTAGCTTTATAATTAGTCACATATGATCAGTTATGGCAAGATCGGTTTGATAGACCTATGAGAAACCTCGGAATGGCTGTATTGTTTGGCCACAAGCTGTCCAAGGCTTCCAATGCACTGATGGATTTACTGCAGCGATGGAGATACCCTGTGTACAGTGGACATCCAAAAGTAAAGACTTAATTTGAATAATTTCTGAATTTTCTGAGATTAACCGTTGTAGTGAGGCATCGTTATAATTCATAATTATATACAAATCTTTTTTCAGGTCCTCACAAGTATGATTTCCAAATTGAACATTCAAAAAGGTGATGTCGTACTGGAATGTGGTGCAGGCAACGGCGTCGGAACAGCTCTGTTATCAAGAGCAGGTATGATCAGGCTGATAATCTGTGATAATGATAGCCAGATGTAATATAATTCAAAATAGTTTGACTTTGAAATAAAACAGAATATAGTCATATATATATCGCAAAATTTAAAATTGTATTGATTGGTACATGTATGATTCGCTAACCAACTGCACCAAGAGCCTGCGCTTTGATATATTTTTTAAACTTGCCCTTATAAAGAACATTTGAACCCGATGTTTAATTAGATTTGATGTTCTTTGCAGTGGGATCATCTGGTCATTTGTATAGCATGGACAAACTGCCCGAGTCCATCAAAGCTGTAGAAAAGAACCTGAAGAGACTGCAAGATTTCCACCATTTGGGAAGTGGAGCAGATCTGCCGAAAAATGTGACTTTGATAAATTCTGATCTGCAAGATATTGGTGATCTTGTTGATCTTCCTTCAAAATTTGATCTGGTAAGATGATTTTAGAGGTTTCCTATTCATGTCTGTTCTCTCAATTGATTTGTGCAATATTTCTGTTTTATAATTGTCTTTTGAATTGTGAAATAAATTCTTTTTTTTTGTGTGTCTGCAGATTTTCCTTGATATTACACATCCAGCCACTAAATTGAAGATATTGACCCAAAGGCTACATACTGGAAAATGTTTAGCTGTATATTTACCAAGGTATGTAACAATTATATTGAGTGGAATTAAATCCAACATCAGTGTAACTTGTTAAAGATGAATGCATTTTGATGCATTAACTAAGTTAACTAAGTTATTTTTCTTTACATAACGTTGTGCCAGCAGTATTCTTCCTTGAGCCAAATTGCTAGGGCTTCTCATTGCTAAAATTTCATCCTTCGTCTTCTGAAATTCTCATTTTAATATTTGTAAATTGCAGCGTTAACAGGGTCGTTGAATTACTGGAAACAATCAAACAACTCTCCCTACCAATGGTCCTAGAAGGAGTTTGGGAAGAATCAGTAAATGTCATTAATATTGGAATGCAGTCATCTGGCCGGAATTCTGCTCATGGGATTGAGGAGAACCAGGGTTTTATTACAGGTAAGTCTCCAGATAAAAGGTTGTCCATCAATGAAATTAAAACATTTTGATAGGAAATATCAAAATGCTATATTGATTGATAGTTAATTGACCATAATGTTCTGTTTGCAATCCTGTATATCATATCATTGACTTCTTTACCCTTTTTAAAGTTATTCAGAAAATAATGAAGATTATTATTAAAATATCAATTCCTCTTTCAGACGATGTAAAGAAGTTGCAATATGTTCTGAAATCATCATACAGAGATGAAATGACAACAGCATTTCTGGCTAAATTCCGCAAAATACAAAAAGACAGTGATCTCGGCAATGCATCAGAAGTATTGACGCATGAAAATTTTTTATATGGGGACCATGTGATGCTAACGCCTGCTCAACAATCAAAGAAAGGCAGGCACAGAAGTGTAGTAGTCAAACTGGAAAATGGCGAGAAATTTGTAAATGAATGGGGAGCCATCAGTCATGAAGAAATTGCAGAGTCATCACCTGGTGGTTTATTGAAAACGTCAGTGGGACAGGCAGTTTATCTCACTCAGCCAACTTTCCTCGACTATGTGAACTACAAAGTGCAAATAACTCAGAAGTTGTCTTCATTTTCACCAAGGGTAAGTTATGTCATTTACTTTGTAAGAAGGTTAATCTAGATTTGATGGTTTATCCTTCCACCATTGTCCAATACATCGCCTTCAAAATCTAGGGAAACTGCAAGCCTATGGTGGTTTAGTTAAAAAATACCCCTTGTTTTTTAAGGTGAAAGCATGTCCTGATTTGGGCGGATCTCTCCATAGTTGTAATTATGTTATATGATGTATGGATTCCCCACTGCTAATGGCAAAACAACCTATAAGCAGCATTCAGCTGCATTCCCCTTTTAAATTTGAAAATATGATTATGGCAATTTCGATTTTCAGTTTCACCATTTGTTGAGTCTCAGTACATCCATTGGTTATGGTAGTCGTGTTTTGGAAATCTCTTCAATGGGCACCTCCCTCACCTATCACCTAAGTGAAACAGGTAGGTTTAGTTGTGATATGCGGCCTGTTGTTAATTTCAATCAGTGAGATTTCATATACTTTCAATATTAGCATCAATTCTCAGCTAATGTGTTAAAAAAAGGGTCAGCCTGGCTGTTAAAGCACCCAGTAAATTTCTAACTGTAGCAATGGTCATTCTTCTTGTTATTTTTGTTTCCTGTGTAGCATTTTCAATACTTAGAAATAAAAAGAGATACCAATCTTTTCACTGTAGTTTGTCTCATCAACATGCGAACTGGTGTTTGGCCTGATTCCTCAGCATCTACAAGTCGCACAGAAGAAATACACATACTCACAGATAGATTAGCCATTTTGCAATTTGTTTATCACATTTTCGCAATGTTTTGATAATGTTTTTGACCGATTTTTCACCAGTTTTGATAACGGCAGTCCATACACTATTGTTTACCTTCTTCATGTGATCAAAACAATGACTTAAAATTGTTGTGACGTCACAAAAAATGCACTGCAGTGCTACTCACGACTTAGTTCACCTAAAGTTAATTATTCGCACTGTACTAACTTCATACCATGGGTATTCTTAGCCTATAGAATCAGTGCTAAATTGCAGTTTGCATGCTGGATGAGACACACTGTAACTTAATATTAATTGACCAGTGACTGATTTGCAGAGTGTAACTCTGCAAGCTCACTAAATTTTTACATTCCTGGATCTGTCAGTGGTCAGGACTAAAAATAAGAAAATATCTTTCTTTTTTATTGCAGTTGGTGATGAAGGTCGCGTGTATAGTTTCTCAGAGGACAAAACGGTCATCAAAGAACTGGAAGAATCCTGGGGTTATACTGATTTACGGAAAAACAATGATTCATTCATCGATAATGTTATTTATTTGGAAGCCGATGATCTTAGTTGCAAAGAATCCAGGGTGTCAGTGAATGCTGTTAGTATACTATAAGTTTTTCATAAATTTTAAAGAAAATTCATCAATGTATCTTGTCTGTGGCATTTATGTAAATTGAAATATTAGCCCTACACTACAGGCGCAATGATAATCATTTAGTTGGATCTCTAAGATAAACTCTTAATGCTTGTAGTCATGACAGGTTAAAAGCTTTTGCATTGTCTCAATCTATCAATGTATAGATAATTACAATCTTATAATTATAATATCCATGGCAATTTCAATTGCGCTGCTAAGACTTTATTTCTATATTTTGTTTTAGGTGGTTCTGATGCCGATGTTGTATGAAGAAGTTGACACATACATAAATTATGGATTGAATTTCTTGAAGTCTGGAAATATAATATCCATATTGTGCTCCAAGTAAGAGAGATTTTGCAGTTCAATCTAAGCTTCTATGCTAATTCAACTTTTCAATGCATTTTCTTATTTTGAAAAAGATGGCAATTTGCAAATGTGTCGATCGCTACATTTGCATTTTATGTCTGGTTTGTTTGCAGTTTGGAGCATGTTTTTAATATCCTGAAGAATTCCTCCGTAAAGTGTGGAGAACTAATTCCTAAAATGATTTATGAAGACAAAGATAGGCCTTGGGTTGTGAAACCTCCTGGGAGAGAGCCAGAAAATGGTAAGTTGAACTTGTGGCTTCACTGTTTAAGTTGTTATTTGATTGTTCATGGAACAGATAAAAGTTTATAGGAGAAAAAACCATAGTATTCAGAATTTAACTTGTCTCTCATGTTCTTTTAAAGGTAGGCCTACATGTACTAAAAATCTCTGTTAATTTTCTTTCAGAAGGGGAGTCATTATATTACGTTTGCCGTCCAAAACATGGAGAATCTTGTCCCACAGGTAGGTCTACTTCTACATTGTTGTCTAAGACCAGACATAATTGATTTATAGCTTCTCGGATGTACCGACCCAACAGATTGTCTGCCAATAAAAAAAAGCTCAGCCAGAGTTTTGGGCCTATTCAATTGATTGACGCGATAAGTAATTGAGATAACGACATTTTTTGAAAGAGAGCCTGAGAAGATCCGAGCGGCTGAAAATCATTCATGCCTGGCCTAATTAAAAAGTAATTTTAAGAATGTTGCTTTATTTTCATTAACTTACATTTAAGTCAGTATTAAGTTACTAACAACTTGCTATTTTGGTTTATCTTCAGGTTATATTGTCGTACTTGTAAGAAGATAGCATCTGAGGAAATTTTTTAAGCAATCAGCAAATTTCTTGTATTTCCATATCATTATAGCTTTACATCTGCCGAGAAAAATTGGCTGTCATTTATTCAATAGTCTAAAGGTGATGTTTTTATCAAAAATAAAATACTGTGGAGATTTCAGTGGAAAGGGAGTGTGTTTGATTCAAGATTAGCTTTAAGGTGACCAAAAATCCTCTTATGTATAATCAAAGGGCTCAACCCTCACAAACATTTCTGGTGAATAGGACAAGCTTATCTCAAAGTTCCTTGTGGAGATTTAAATTATAAATTGGATTTTAGCTTTTGACTATATATATGTGAAGGTTGCACATTATTTCTTGGTGTTGATTGCGGGATAGATTGCCTGATGGGGCTCTCATTTTGAAGGTTCTTCAGTCGACACTTCATTGAATGTTTGTCAAACATATATTTGCTTATGTTAATTTGCATGTAAATTTTCCTTGAAGTGAGAAGAGTTCCTCCATGGCCTAATGGTTAAGAGTGCTTGTTTGCACAACCACTGGCTCTGAGGGCGTGGGTTCGAATCCCACCCCGGAACTCAATTTAGTCCGAGCCCATGGGACATTAAATGGAGGCGGGTTGCATCCAGTGTTCTATGCTGGGGCTACTGAAAGACCCTGGGCATCCCTGAATTAATAGGGTATGTACCAGACTCAGTCTTCTCATCTCATCATCATACGGCGTTCGCCTGCCTCGATATAGCCCACTAAGGTGCTGCTGAGGCGTAAAACACAAAAAAAAAAAAAAAAAAACTTGGAGTGAGAAATAGTTCACGTGTGTCCGATTGTGCAGGAGGTTGGGTTGCCTAAAGGTTAAGGCATCTCTTGTTATGCCCTCGCCACCTTGATGCAAACATGCTGTTAAGTGAGTCAGGTGACTGATGTCCCGTCTGTCCTGTATAGTGGACCTTGTGCATAAGATAACTCACAAGTTTGAAATGTTGTACTAGAAGGACTTATTCACCATATGGAGTATTAGCCATTCGAAGAGTTTGACCTTGGATAACTATTACCGACTTTTCAAGGCCCAAGGACCCAGACACTGAAAAAACTTGTGTATAGGATAACTCAAGAATGCCTGAAGTTAGGATATTGCCAGATATTATTTTTGACACATTGACCTCTGAGATGACTTTACCTAAGATGACCTTTGACCTACTTAGACCGAAAAATGCTGTTGTAATTCAAGCAGCCGCTAGGATTTTGAGTCAGATTTTGTCGGACTATGACCCACTGGTACTTTTCCAGATCACACAGCAAACAGTGAAAAACCTTTTGTATTTGATAACTCATGAATGACTGAATTTAGTTAAATGACATACTGATGGGGATCATTTGCCACATTCACCTCTGGGATGAGACCTTTTGATGACTAGACTGACTTTCCAAGGTCACAGAACCAAATGGCAAGAACCGTCTACATGTATAGGATAATGCACAATACCTGAAGCCTGAAGTTAGGATGTCATATTAGTGGGAAATCGCCCAGGGATCAATGATGATTGCAATCTGTGATGTCCTTAGCTTACCTTTCAAGGCACCAACCTCAAAAACCTGGAAAGCCCAGTGAAAAAAGATTACTGATGGATGCCCAAAGTTAGGAGTGTCATGTTATTTAACACAGATTCAGATTCAGATAAGTCCTGAGAATATTATTTGACACATTCACCCATGAGATGGCCTTGACCTACTTTTCAAAGTAAAGTATACTCCCAACAGAATATGGACACAATGTTGAATTGCCATTTGGACACATATCATCCTTCAAATAATACCTGAACAATACAACTAGTTCCAAGTACAAAATTTAAATGCCTCCATATATATTGATGATGAAATTCACATGCCATTGAGACTGGACATTTTCATTCATATGAGCTTTCAAATTAACCTTTACTTGAATACACTTAGGCCAATTCAGAAATTAAACCCCCGAATAAGGCCAGTGCCACCATGCCAAATGAAATTCACATGCTTTTAAAGAAGCATTTTGCAATTTAAATGTGGCAGAAAATGCTGAACAGTGAACATAGAAAAATGCACACAAAATCCACCGAAGTATTTATAATAGTGACAACCACTTCAAATTGCTACTTAAGGCGTTACTGGTATCGAATTAAACAAACTTTCACATAAATTCACCTTGTCTCACCCAATTTGATGACATTCACATGCTCTTAAAAGACTTCTCAGTTTTGAACTGATCTGAACCGTCAATAGTAGAGCAATTTAATAAGTAGGGATATCGGATATCGGTGGTATCAGCAACAAAATCCAGTATTGGTATCGGATCGGAAGTGAAAAAGTGGTATTGTTGCATTCCTATTAATAAGCAAAGAAACTTGATGACTAAAAATTGATAAATTATATGCAACGTAAGTTGGCATATTATTGAAATCCAAGCTAGGCCCAGAATGACAAAAATGTCTGGAATTTGAGCTTATATTAAAACAGTGGAAATTCTCATAACAACACTTTCATTAAAGTTCTGTTTTTGTCTCATTGATTTTGATGACATTCACATGCTCCTAAAAGACAAAATTTTTGCCATTGATCTGAACTGTCGATAAATAGAGAAATTTAATAAGCGAAGAAACTTGATGACTAGGCCTGATAATTAATATGTGACACAAAGTTTTAAATAGGCAAATTATTGAAATCTAAGGTAGAAATGACAAAAACAAATTCCATAGTTTGAGCATAATATATTACAACACTGTCAACGGTGGCAATTCTCATAACAACACTTTCACGAAAGTTCTCTTTGTCTCGCAAATTTTGATGACATTCACATGCTCTTAAAAGACTTCTTTTTTTTTTACCACTGATCTGAACCGTAGAGGGCAGAGCAATTTAATAAGCAAAGAAATATGACCCATAATTATATGTGACACAAAATTGAAATCCAATTTAGAAATGACGCAAAAAATCCAGAGTTTGAGCATATATTAAAACAGTTGTAATTCTCATAACAACAGCATATGTATATTCACAATGTAACTGTACATTAACATAAAACCAGCTCTTATGTAATGCGTATTTATATATTATATTAACAATATTATATTAACAATATGTTAAATACTTTGGTTTATGTCATTTGCATGACGTGTTGCTCAATTAATAATTACAACAAATTGGCACATTTTTTCTCATAGTTCATGTCCTAACAAGTAACAACCATCGCATTCACTAATTATATTAATTTATATATTATCAACAAGTGGAGTAATAAATATGTTCATTATGTACAACATGTAGTAAGTTAGTAACTGTCACAGGGTTCATCAATAGTATTTAATACTGGCATATTAAAACGGGGTTTGTGGGATTTAGATCAACATAAGCGCACTGCACTTTTGCATAAATTAGTAATAAATAGATAAGTTATTAACAAGTAATCCAACGTAATGCCAGATTAGAATAATTTATTATAAATATGACCAGGCAATTGCTGCAATTTACAGTCTATTCATTGATGAGTAGTCGATTCAGTCTAAATCAGTCCTCCGCCCAGATCGCTGGTTGTGACTGCTGGAGGGTCTTCTTCAAACCTGTGGGGTGTTGAATAAAACGTAAATTGACTTTGGTCATTCCTGTCAAAGCAATCAACAAAGGCATCAAATTAATTTAAATGCAAGTCACAAGTTATTCATTCCCATTACGATTTATGAAGAAATATATTCTATTCGTTGAACATTTTTTCTTTGTGACATTATCATCATAACATGGTTTTGTGTGCAAACTGCATTGTTTCTTGACTAGAATTGATTGGCTGATGCCTGAGATCAGTGACTCAATGTCTCCCAGATCCTCCCTGGTAGCCAGGATAGGCATAGTACTGAATTTAGATAATACAGCCCTCTAGGGCCAGTCACTGAGTTTCAAGGTTTCATTTTCATTGGTATGAATTATTTATCATAATCACAAAGCTGCACAATTTTACCATCAAGGTTGAAGTTGGAAGACTTAGTCCATTCCTTCTGTTCCTCATCATCACTAAGACAAGTTTCAAAAGAATTCCAAGTCGGCTCAGAATCGGTGCTTTGCGATGATACTCCCATCTTGTCACAAACGGAGCAGCGGTAGGGCGTCCCGTAAGGTCCTCTGGGGTAACCGTCGTCCTCGGGATCCCTTGTGTAAGCTCTGATTGCTCCTCCGTGGTGTTCTGGTCTCTCCCGAAGCCATGCCCAATGCTCTGGTTGGATGCTCATAACCTGTGGAAATTGGAATGTCACACAAATTATGTTACTACAGGGTGTCCTATCTTGCATTCGGACAGAAAATTCAGAATTTTTTGTACAGTCCATAAAAATCAACACAACGAGATTGGAGGTTCAGCTAATACCAACTTGACCAGAACTAAGTATGGGGTGGCACTGCAGTGCACCTTTCTGACATCACTGCCCATTGTGTGTCAGATTGGCAGCATCACAAATGTCAACATTGTGCAAAATTTGACTGCCATTTCCATATTTTGGCAAATATTGCACAAAAACGGTACCAAAAAATTGTGAAAATATGATGTTCACACTACAACACAGCTAATTAAGCTATACATAGGTTGGTGTTTTTCTCCTGTGAGGCTTGTGGATATCTGGCCAAACGTCTGTTCTCTGCTTGACGTCTCGGTGTCAATGGTTATTTCCACCATCTAATTCCATTGCCAATACTTGCCTCCTCACAACACCGGCGACTGACAACTGCTCTGTAGTCTGTGGCTGCCCAAAGTCTGTCTCTTGATAGGAGGAAGTTTGAGTATCTTGTCTTCCACTTCTCACCTAAGGCCCAGGGGAATATTTCATATTTGTAGTCTTCTTCATCTTCTTCCATGTCATTGGCCAAGTACCTGAAATGGATTAACTTCCTTGTTATAATTTCATTATATTTCTTGGTAAATGTCATGTCTTCATTCTTTTAAGAAAATGGTCAGGAGGAATCCAATTATCCAAGGAATATGTTAGGGTGTTTTATATTATGTACACCATATTAATGTAGAGTATTATCATCGGATGGTTGAGAAATGAAATGGTATTAGAGAACGGGCTAACAAAGAGCTCTGAAAGAAAGTGTTAAACTTCAAAGGTATAGACTTTAAAAATAGGTTATTTAGTCAATGTGAAAGGTAAAACTCTGTAAAAGAATTTTAACAGCTGAAATTGTACTTACAAGCCAAGGAAGAAATTGGTCCTGTTGTACTGTCTCAGTTTCAGATTTGCCCTCTTGAAGTAGGTGAATACCATTGCAATTAAATACTGAAAAATAAATTAAGTTAAGTAATAAGATTCAATGTCAGGCTCTCAGCTATATGTTTTATTGGGTGAAGGAGTCGAACTCCACTGAATCTTAAGTTTCTAGACCAGACTCTTTTTTTTTTTACAGATTGCCAATATATCTATAGGGGGAACGGGGGCACATTGGGACGCGGGGCACTGTGGGACGGTGGGGTTTTCTTGGATCCTGGCAAGGTATATGATATAATAATAATAATAATATGGTAGTGCCATCATATCTTGTAATTTCACATCCTGATGTTTCCATGGTTTTATAGACAAATTACAGCCACATGCAGAAGTATGGCGAGCACAAGTTTGTTTTCCTAATGCTAAAGTAAATATGGATGGGTTCAATTAGAACCATTCTGTGGACAAACCATGAACAATGAGGCTTTCTCAGTGCTTGTATGAATTTTATATATCGTAACGAACAGTTATGAATTGCTATTGTGATAAACACACTAGGGATGTCATCGAAATTGATAATTTTATTAATGAACGTAGTGAATGTAATAAAATTATGATTTTATGAGTTAGTGAAATAGATATAATAATTGCATTCTTCACGAAGTGATACGAAAACACAGCATTTTAAAGTCCGAAAATAAAATAAAAATGCCAACGTAAGTATGTCACGTGATCACTTCAAGTTTGCTCGCAAGACAATAAGATTGTCTGAAAATTTTTGTATATGATGGATGGGAGCCTCCCAAACCTCCCACTTCCCATCCATCAGGGAAAATAAAACTAACTCACCAATAGAGAAAAACAAGCCCTCTCGCAGAGCTCACCAAACTTCTTGGTTAAATATATATCTTGAACAACTGGTCCATGAAACTCCTTAACATCAACTTCTTGGATAAATATTCTCCGAAAACACTTAACGTCTATCTTCCAACTTCAACGGAACTTCAGGAAATTTCAACATCAACTCAACGTATATACATCCGACGTAACGTCCCACCGATCAACTACTGTCTGAAACAGATATAAAACCAACATTATAAGGCTGTGGGTGGGTGGGAATTATTATATCTATTTCACTAACTCATAAAATCATAATTTTATTACATTCACTACGTTCATTAATAAAATTATCAATTTTACTTCGTTAGTGAAATAGATATAATAATTGCATGTTCAAAGTTATTGAAACAAAACATGTTGAAAATCATCTTTCTCTACTGATTCTCGACCATAGAATCTCAAGAAAGTGTTGGCTCTACTCCAGTTAGCCTTCTCTAAGATTTGGCCCACATTTAAGCCCGCATTCCACGCCTTTGACGTAGCCGCTCCACGCACTGAATGTCCTTTAAACCTCTCAGTGTCGATTCCGGCCAAACACATAAGATCTTTCAACCATCTGCTAATGGTTGCTGGGGCCACCGGTGCATGCGGTTTTACAATCCCCAAGAAGAGTTGTTCTCGCCTGCCTTTATCTGTACGCCACCCTTTTGTTCGCGCCAGATATGTCCTTAAACATTTAACCACATCCAGATTTTCTTCATCATATTGAAGCAGTGTCAGATTCAAGTAAGGTTTTGAAGGTCGCTTCGTCTTTGTCAATTTTGCAATATGTAAAATGACCTTGTCACCATAATCTTCAATCAGTTCTGGATTAATTGACTGCAGCTCTTGTGCTCTCTTCACATTCGTCAACGCCATTAACATGACCAATTTCATTGTCAGTGATTTGTCTGTCAAGTCAGCATTATCTCCTAAATTCTTGATGAATTTTAGAACCACATCCACATCCCAAGTATTTGTATATCTGGGCTGTGGGGGCTTCTCATTGAAGGCTCCCGCCATAAACATCTTCATGTTGGGGTGCTGTCCCACTTTATATCCATCAATGAGTGGATGAAAAGCAGAAAGTGCTGACCTGTACACGTTCAGTGTCCGAAACTCCAGTCCAGCTGTACACTGTTGTGACATAAAGTTAATCAAATCTGCCATAGAGGCCTGAAATGGATCCATCTGTTCTGAATCACACCAGCCAACCCACTTTTTCCAGGCGCTATTGTAAGCAGACTTCGTCCCCTCTCTTCTGGACTTATCCATGATGTGCATAGCCTGTTCTGAAAATCCTTGCAACTCCCAATCTTGCCTGTTATTGGCCATGCCGCCAACTGCAGCTGCTTGCCTTCCATCAGCGGATGTCTTTCTCCCCATGCATTGGTCAGCAACCTCTGGGTCTGCGGCAATAGGATTGGGAAATCCATCAGCATCGACAGTATTTCTGCATACCAAGGTTGTGTGTTCCATACTGGAGCTATCAGTAGTAATTGTGACTTCTCTAGTCTCACTTTCGCAAGGCACCTGCCAATCAAACAAAATCGTGGGAACGCATATGCCCTCATCTTGCCCCAGTTCACTGAAAAAGCATCTACTACCTCCGCCTGAGGGTCCGGTTTCCAGCTCATGAACCGCGGTAGCTGAGTGTTCAGCCTGTCCGCAAACAGGTCTATCTCCCACGGGCCGGTCATTGTCTGTAACTGTTGAAACAGACTCACTTCCAGCTGCCAATTGCTGCTGTCCTTGTAGTGCCGCGACTGATGGTCTGCCATCCAATTCAGCTTCCCCGGCAGATATTCTGCAGTAATTGTGATCTGTTTGGAGAGACAATATTGCCAGAGATCTTGCGCCACTGTTAGTAGCGGTACAGAGCGACTGTTGCCCATCTTGTTTATGTTCGCTTTGGTTGTCATATTGTCCACTCTGAGATGGACATGACAATTCGACATCTCCTTGGTGAAGGATTTGACTGCAAACATTGCTGCCTTCATCTCCAGCACATTGATGTGTTGGGATTCCTCCTCTTGCGACCAGGTGCCCTGGGTTGTCAAACCATTGCAGGTGGCTCCCCAGCCCAGTTTCGAGGCATCGCTGGTCAGGTCTAGCGTCAAGTCGGGACACGGTTTTATTAAAGATCGACCGTTCCACAGTCGCATTTCCTCCAGCCACCATTGCAACTCCTCTCGACACTCCCTGTTCAATGTCACCACTGTCTCGTAACTCTGTCCGTTGACACACAATCCTCTGGTTTTCTGCATTTGCAATTGTCGGTAATGCAATGGCCCCGGTGCAATGGCCCGTACACTTGCCACTAACTTCCCGATCACTTGGGACAGTTCGCGTACCGTTGTTGTTGGCTCGGACAGCATTCTGCGACACTTTTCTTGGATATCGGTGACTTTGTCTTCCGGTAATGTCACCTTCATCGTCCGAGAGTTTATTGCAAAGCCCAGAAACTCCACTTCCTGTGCTGGGTTCGGCATTGATTTCTCCAAATTGATCCAAACCCTAATCTGGTCAACAGCCACATCGCTGTGTTCACTTGGGTTTGAAGGGTCTCTTTTTGCGAGTTCAAGATCAGGATGTCGTCCAAATAAATGACCAATTTTAATCCTATCTGTCGCAATAGGCCCACTACCGGTTTCAAGAGTTTTGTGAACATACGTGGAGCGGACGCTAGTCCGAATGGGCAAGACTTGAACTGGTACAACATTTCGTTCCATCGGAACCTCAGGAACTTCCGTTGCCTCTCTGCCATTTGAATTGACAGATAAGCGTCTTTTAGGTCCAGTTTCGCAAACCAGTCTCCTGGTGAAATCATTTCTACTGCCATATGTATCCCTTCCATTTTGAAATGTTGATATGGGATAAACTGATTTACTGGCTTCAAATTGAAAACTGGGCGCATACTCCCGTCCTTTTTTGGCCTCAAGAAGAGGAACCCAACAAACTGCTGGTCGTTTTCCTGTGCTCTCTCGACCGCGCCTTTTGCGATCAACTTTTCGATTTCTACCGCTAACATCTCTTGTTCCTTTGCGGCGAAAACGGGAACACGCGGGCTCCGCCTCTGCGTAGGCGTACTGATCCATTCTATCTCGCACCCGCTCACCGTCTGTAAGACCCACGGGTCGTTTGTGATACATCGCCAATTTTGCGCGTTTCTTGCCAAACTGCCGCCTACGGGCCCATCTACCGGTTCTGACAAACCTAAGGCTCTTATTGATTCTATCACCCCTTTTGAATCGAATAAAGGAAGTGTCAACATACCTGTTGTCGGTGGCTTTTCCGGTTCCACGGCCATCTCCCTTGCCTCGGGAAGATGGCCCTTTCTGAAAGGGCTTGCTGCCTTTCCCTCTGCCGAATCTGGAGGATGGGGCTCCACCACGCCCTAGGCCCTTGCCCTCCGTCAACTGCGCCACTGCTGCCGCTGCAGCTGCTGCTGCCGTCGCAGACGCAGAATTGCCTCCTCGGCCAGCTCCAAGCCGCTTCTTAGGTTTCTTCTTCAGGACCTTGTCCTTTCCGAAGGCCTTCTGCGCCTCCGCCAGGTGCTTGGATCGCTTTGCCTTTTTGTACAATGCCTTGTGAAAAGACTTGCCAAATAGCATACCATCTTCCGCCTGTGGGAAAACTCCAGCGTTCTTGGTGACTACCTCCTTGGCCTTCTTTCCATCACGGAAGAATCGAGTCAGCATCGCCACCCGCCTCTGGTACAGAAGAGCTCCTTGCACCTGACCGAGCACTATGATCGCTTCTTGCACCCTTCGGCATGTTCCTTTGACCAGGCTTTTGTCCTCTTGACTGGCACTTGGGTCTAGCTCCGCCTCTACCCCTCTCCAGGTATTCCAAACTTGTAGCAGGGGGCCTACTGCCGTGCCCAACCTGCTGCCCACTGACAGAAAAGCTTTGTCCTGCTGGGTTGCCCAATCCTGGGCGTTTGCCGGCATGAGGTCCAGGATTTCCGGATCCATCGGGCGCCGCACCCACTGAGTCACCTCCTCCGGTGCCGGGCACTCTGCTTCGATAGTGTCCAATAGCTCTGGTCTGTACTCAGGGTCGTGGAAGTACTTGCCCAGGAAGGCCCACTGACCCTCACTCAGCTCCACCTCTGGTTGTGTCACTGCCAGTGGGTCGTAAATGGATTCGTCCGCGATATTCCATTTCCGGGCATCCATAGATTGCCCTTGCGACATTGGGGTCCAGGTTGCTGATGGAGGCCCTCCAGATCGCCTCGGCGGCTGGAAACTTGGCACTCCACTATGTCCACCACGACTGTCCATGTCATCATCCGAGGAGTCTGAACCACCCTCTGAGGAGGACAAGCCCGTGACCTCCTGTTGTGTGAGTCCCCCCAACCTGGGGTCGAGTGGGTGACTAATTTTGGGTATTTTATACCCATTCCAGCCTTCACTTGGTCGCCCACTCTCCACGTGGCTGGTCTGGCCGCCCCCGGCCGCCATCTTGCTCGTCTGCCCCTGCAGAAGCACTGAACCAAAATGGTTCTTCGGCCGCTCCCGGGCCGTCTGGGGGGTCCCACTCGGTTCCCCGTTGTCTCTAGGAGGGCTCCCAGCCTTCCCCGACTCAAACATTGGTCCTTCTTCCATGTTTGGTGAGAAACAAACGAAAAACACCAAACTAAATCAGACGACGCACAATGGCGTCGGCGAGCAAACGAAGAAGTGATCACGTGACATACTTACGTTGGCATTTTTATTTTATTTTCGGACTTTAAAATGCTGTGTTTTCGTATCACTTCGTGAAGAATGCAATTATTATATCTATTTCACTAACGAAGTAAAAACAACTTTTTTCCGATTCGATAATCGACAAAATCTTTTCCGATGCATCGAATGTATCGATTCTTTTTCGCACATCCGCGAAACGGCGAAATTCAAGCTTTATTGTTGAGTTATCCACAAAAAATCACAAGATTGCCAAATTTTCGTCATCCACGTCCTCCATATTGAATCTCGTGGTCTCGTTTGCGAGATTTCAAGCGAGAGCAGAGCAGTGTAAACAACGTGGATTCTACTGGATTTTTTGCAATATTTCTCAATAAATACGTCAAATGTGGTGGATGTTATGTATCGATACTTGTGGTATTGTATCGATACAGTATCAATACGGACAAATTTTCCGATGCATCGATTCTGGCCGTATCGATGACAGTCCTAAAACACACTCACTGGTGTCTGAGAAATTAGCATTTTGGTGTAAAAGTCATATCGGGGCTCATTGGGACATAGAATTCGGGCACATTGGGACGCACTTAATATGGCAGAATTTAAGTTTCCAAGGCAACTGAATGACCTGGGACAGCACACAACAGGTGTTCAGGCCACAGTGAATAGAGGTATAGTGGATTACCATGCTCTGTGAACAAATTAAATTTTGTCGCGTGCTCTGTGAACAAATTAAATTTTGTCGCAAAGCACTGTGTGTTACTTACATAGATGCCCGCACCCAGGACAGTTTATGTTAAATGTTTAAAACTGTTTAAAGTTATGAACTATTGACACTACAAGGTGTTAATGCACTGTATATTGTCTTACCCACTACTTATATGTGATATTTATTGCACAGGAGCTACCCAATGTGCCCCCGTTCCCCCTATACTTATCTGTTTGTGATGAAACAGAAAATTGAAATCCTTCTCAATTTTTTCTAAATAATTTGACAAACCTTATCAGAGATTCTTTTGCAGTAGTCCATGCATAGAAATTCATTTATAAGAGGGTCCCCTGCAACAAAGTAAAAGTCATTGATCACATGGTCATGATGATATAGATGGATGATCCCGGGATAATCTCAAGTTTAGAAAAGTGAGAAAGCCTAAAGCTGGGACCAGTGGGAGTTTGTCCCAGGCCCAAAGTAAACATGGTAAAGGGGTCAAACTAAAATGGACTTCACTCCATTATTCACAACTTCACAAGCAAGGCCTTTTATACAAGAAACAAAATCATATGTATTGAATGAGGTAATACTATAGTACAGGAAAACCATGTAATACTAAAGGAAAACTATTTATTAATGATTTAAACATTGATGTAAATAAAATGTTCACCCAGCAATGAAAAGAAAGTGCACATCTCCTTGCTCTTCACTGTGAAATTGTTTGGCCGTCGTATCTTGATTCTTTTAGGTGGACTTGTCACTATTTCTTTCATTTCTAAGTTCGTTTCTGGTTCACAATTCCGTATTCGTTTGTTTGATAGCACCATGTTCCCGATTTTTTTGGAAAAATCCACCAAGTTGAAGTTGCGTTCGTCTGCTTGGCAGATGACATGGATGACGACAAAACACCAAAGTGCCCCCTGCTGGAAGAAAACTGGCTTTGCTAAAAATAGATTCTCTACGATAGCCGCGCGAAATGTGTCTCTGGTTTCTGCATGCATGGCTTCAAGCCTCGCATGGACCAGTCTCTTTTGGTCAAAACTGATGACCGCACCTGCGTTACACTTCGGCTTATATAGGCCTATATAGTACATCGGACCATTAAATTGACAAATATCAAATAGGCCTACAGACGGAGAGCCAGATATATTTCAAATCAATTTATTGCCTTTGAAAAAAATAAGAATAAACAATAGTAATAACTGTAATAGAATGCTTTTGATGAGATTTGAAATTGAATTTTAGGCCACCTATTGGCTACAGTCAGTGCCATTCTTTCAAGAATTATTATCATATAATTTTCCTATTAGTACTAGTAAGCCCCGGGGGAGACCTGTGTGAGATGGAACACCTTCTGAGACGACCCACTAGGAGATTTTGTTGATCTGTAGACATGAAAAAGCTCTAATAACTTCCACACTCCGACACATTTTTCTCCTATAAAGTTGTCTTTAAGAAACAAGCCATGCCTGCTAGATATTGAGAAACTTTAATAAACTTACTTTTTGGAAAAAAAAGGCATTTTGACCAATTCTGTGTGTTTGCTGTTCAAGGGAATTGTGCATCATCCTGGTTTAGACCAGAATTTGGCCATCCTACAAGTCTGACATATTAATTAGTCAGTGACATGGAGCATCAAAAAGAACATTTTGTAAATTTATGTGTCATAAAATAGGCCTACAGACTAAAGAGGATATAATCTTGCGGTCCTTCTCACCATGTCAGTGGTCCATCTCAGTTACATATGGCTGAGATAGACAATTTTAATTTTGTCTCTATCAGCAATGTAAATTTTTGTGGCTATTTTATGAAACTGATCCAGGGCCGCATATTACCATTTTGGTAATTTGGGCATTTTCCAAGGGCCCATGACCTGAAAAAAGAAAAGAAATCCCAAGTTCCAATCCATCTATCAAACTTAATTAAGCTACTTTTAGCTCTATTGAAATTGGCAAATTATAGTCCGAAGCAAAGGCTATGATAAAAAGCCTAAATTTTGTCAATTTAACAGAAAACTGTTGTCGGGGCGGGGGGGGGGGATTTTTTATGCTGGCTTCTTGAACTTTAGGACAAGATTTGTTATAGTACAGTATTGGCTCTGCAGCCAGCATACTATACTGGTTGCCCCATACGAAAAAGTGTCAACCGGTTTGGTCCCCACCATTTAGTAATATCAGCTAGAGCATTACAAAATATCTTATGATCACAAATACTTAATATTCGCGCAGCGAAACGGCCGAAGGCCGTATCGCAAAGCGAAACTTAGCACAAGAAAGGTTTCAAAAATCTGTGCAGTGATGGTCTCAACATCAATGGTCGACAGCAGGAAATTAGGTCAAGTGGGACCAGCTTCTTATCAATGATTTAGTTTCGAATTTAACAAAACATGACATATTCATATTTAAAAGTGTCTTAAAAATTCTTTTTTCTCGATTAATATTCCCGTTTCTATTATTTTTATGGAATAGTTCATTATAAGCCTTGACAAGCTAAATTAAATTATTTTAAAACATGTGATTCATTTCATTTCAAAACAGACAACAAGAAAACATAACAAAATTAAGGTTACATAATCTTTGTCAATTGATGATTATGTAACAGTGAGCAATCAATCTACATGCAGATCATGTTATTGTTTTTGTTATCACTATTATGTAATATCAACAATCTAGTATAGACTTTAATTTGGCAGCTTTCAGTGTAGTCTCCCTTTTTACTATTTAGCTGATTATCTGTCAATTCTATTCATTCTTAATTATTTGCTATCCTATCTATCTATCTATCTATCTATCTATCTATCTATCTATCTATCTATCTATCTATCTATCTATCTAGCTATCTATCTATCTATCTATATATTCTATTTTTGATCTATTTTATTTTTCTTATAGTTTCTAGTCTAAATTTCTCTCTATTTTTCTATATATCCGTCTTTCAATTCCTTTGAAACAGTAACATAACTGCCTTTCATACATTGAATATGAAATAAATTTAATGAAAGTCATGGTAAAACCATAAGTGCTAAAAAAAAGCTTTTTAAGAGCTGCGCGAATTTCATGGCTGTGCCATTTACATATTATTGTTGCATTGATGTAAAAGTACACCTGCCACTCATTAATTGACCAATTGGTGCAGATACAATTGTTGCAGGACCTGAAATAATTGGGGGTGAGTTGTAACAATTGGGGGTGAATAGTAATGAGATCAGTTTATTCTATTTATAGGTTCAATTGGGTGGCACATCCTTGGGATGATTAATAGACTGTTAATGACTTACAGTTGACTAACTGGCAGTTGAAGACTAACAAACAGTTAGTGAATCAACAACAGTTAGTGCTTACTAACAGTGAGTGACTAACAACAGTGACTTACTAGCAGTAGTGACCAACTGATGAACAACAGTTAGGGAAAAAATGACTAACAGTCAGGGACAAGCAGTTGATAACTTACTAACAGTTACTTGCTAACATTTACTAGCTGCCTTACATGACTAACTAACAGTTAGTGACTGACTAACAGTTAGTGACTGACTAACAGTGAGTGACTGACTAACAGTTAGTGACCAACTAACAGTAAGTGATTGGTGACTGACTAACAGTTGGTGACTGACCAACAGTTGGTGACTGACTAACAGTTAGTGACTAACAGTTAGTGACTAACAGTTAGTGACTAACAGTTAGTGACTAACAGTTAGTGACTAACAGTTAGTGACTAACAGTTAGTGACAATTAGTGACTAATTAACAGTTTTTGACTATCTAACAGTTTTTGACTAACAGTTTTTAACTAACAAACAGTTTTTGACAAACTAACCATTTTCTACTTAGTTTTTGGCTACCAACAGTTTTGACAACAAATACTTTTGACTAACTAACAGTTTTTGACTAAATAACAGTTTTTGACTGACAAACTTTGTTTGACTACTAACAGTTTTTGACTAACTAACCATTTTGACTTACAGTTATTGACTACTAACAGTTTTTGACTACAAATAGTTTGAGACATGACAAATAAAACTTCTTGAGTCTTGAGTCTTGAGTCTTGACTGACTGACAGTTTTTGACTAACTAACAGTTTTGATTGAAAAACAGTTTTTGACTACTAACAGTTTTGACTAACCATTTTGACTTACAATTTTTGACTACTAACAGCTTTTGACTACTAACAGTTTTTGACTACAAACAATTTTAGACTAACTAACAGTTTTTGACTGACTAGCAGTCTTTGACTGACTAACAGTTTTTGAATGACTAACAGTTTTGACTAACAGTTTTGACTAAATAAAACTTTCTCACTAACTAACAGTTTCTCACTAACTAACAGTTTCTCACTAACAGTTTTTGACTAACAGTTTTTGACTAACTAACAGTTTGTGACTTAATAACATATTTAGTGACTAACAAATAGTAACTACCAAAACAACGGACTTAATGACTAACAGGTAGTGACTAACTGATGAACAACAGTAAGGGATGCCTGATTAACAGTTAGGGATTGACAGTCATATATAGTGACTTAGTGACTCACTAATTAATAGTGAGTCATATTGAACCTATGCTCCCCAATATGAACTTGCGAACTCCAGCTAAACTGTCATAGGAATAAAAATAACAGCAGAACAGGTATAAGAAGCTATAAGAGGATTTATAGATGAACCTATGATATATGTGTGTTCCAGACCTGGTTAGTGAGAGATATAGAAAAAGTATAGTTGGTGTCTCCGGAGTATCGCATGCCCCCTTGGGATGAAGAGATAGAGAGGGTGAGAGATAGACAGATAGACAGATAGATCTATCACGGGTTCATCTATAATTCCTCTTATAGCTTCATATACCATATCATGGGTTCATCTGTAGTTTCTCTTATACCATATTTTAAAATTCTTTTGGCAAAACATACTGTTATTGTAAAGTTTGAAATCGTAATCACTACAGCCAGCATATATCTTTTTTCAAAAAGATTTTCTTGTTAATGTTGCCCGCACAGGGCCCCAAAACAGTGTGTGATGTATTTTGCAAAAAGGCTGGACGTACCATGTTGTTTGTATTTTGGATATTATCTGAGGTTAAAATTATAAGTGGTCCATCTCAGACACGTCTCCCCTGTTGCATTGTTGGTTATTCCTAGCCATTTGGTTTTTTCACGAACCTGTATGATATGCATAATTTATATGGTCAATACATGATGTTTCCAGTTGGAGGAAGCTCGAAATAACTCTGAATTGTATCATGCTTTCATAGACATGACTCATGAAACAATTTTTTTAACACATCAATTGTTTCGCAAGCTGCCGCACACAAAATTAATTGATCTTGAAGCAAAAAAACTGCAAACAATTGGATATATATTAATTTAATTTATCATTAGTACCCCCCTCCCCAGACTTATAAAACAATACACAAATATTGTTATAGCTGTACATGTGTGCCAGGGGAATTCATGAGTACGGATTCGCAGACATTGGCGCATACAAAAGTGAGAACGTTAGCATGTTTTATAAAATTGTTTTCTTTTGTTAAAATTTCTTACCCCCCTAAAAATATTCTGAAAAATTGATACCCCCACCCCCCTTGTAACACATGTTAAAATTGGTCCCCATCAAGCAAAACCTCCACTCCCATTCCCCAGTCATAAGTTCTGAAATGTCCCTTAGGCCTACCGTACCTTTTTTCGCCAATGTCCACTCAGACTCAAACAGAGTTGTAGGCCTGCCAGGCTGTTATGATGTTATCTCTTAAATAGTATGGCAAATTGATTCACAATTTTAGCAACCTATAAGCTTTATTTAAGCTGCTCAGTTTGGTTCCGGCTAATTAGTGATAATAGTAATTGATCTGAATGTTAAGTATATATATATCAAATGAAAACAGAATTTCCCAAAACAGCATTGGATTTTATTTTTGCATCAATACTACTGATGCATTTTATGTTTGTAATTATGTAGTTCTTTGTATGAATTACAATTTTAATTTTCATTCGGTTTGTGTACGCCGCATAACTATGGCACTATGACTTTCAGTGAAGTTCTTGAAAAAACACTGGGAAGTAATATATTGCGAGGAATATGTTTGTTTGTTGCTTGTTTGGTGAGTTCTCTGTCATGTCTCCATTACAATGTTGTGGTGTACATCAATGATCTGCAGATAGTCTTCGATTTTACTAAATCGCAAGGTAAGCAAGTTAAAAAATGATTCAGCTACTTTAAATAGAAACTGTACAAAGTATAAAATATATATAGATTTTGGCATTTTTATCTATTAAAATCGCATATAAAATTATATCACAATCTCAGGCATTAACAATTCTTTACGAAATGCACTCCTGCACGACAGCTCACTTCCTGTTCCCCTGGTGCTCATTATCATTATAAATAGACACGCCAAGGACCAAGGCTTGCAAGTCCCAGTTTGAACTACCCTGCTGCAATGTTGTGCTGATGGGAAACAGGGTTTTAAAAACTGCAGAAATTCGAAAGGTATACAGCCAGCCTGAGCAAACTTTGGGGTTAAAAAATTTACCAAGAAAACGCTTAGTTCAGTGATGTAGAGGAAGGTCAGATGAACATTTTGTGTATCAAACAACAAAATCTGTTGGGAATTTGTTTGAAATATTGTAGTTTTAAATTTCCTATTTATCACACACCTACTGTATATTCTAACCATGAACATCAAAAAGTGCTCAGAATTGCCAATTTTTCCTGTTAGGTAATATCTAAGATAAAGACATTATACAGAAGTGGAAATATGCAGTCATGTCACAGTAGAAAGTACGTACCACTTCAACTAGACTGACAGGGTGTGACAAACCTATCAAAGATAACATTTCTGGACAGAAATCTTGGAAGACATATGAAATATGTTGATTTTCCAGCTATTGCTAAATTTAAAAAAAATGTCTTTGCAATGTGACAATACGCCATACAAAAATAACTTCAAAATTATTAATAAACTGTAATATTCATGTAAATTGTATTTTGACACTTAACAACCAATGTTAAGACCTTTAGTCTTGTTTTAAGTTACCTGGCATCCAATATAAAAACATAGAACAGCCAAAAATATCATAAATTCAGTTTAGTAAGTGGAAATGCAGTTGATGCAAAAATGTATAACTATTGAATATTTAGCATGTGATGTCAAACTTAAGGATTTTACCTGTATTTAACCAAATTCTTACGGACTCTCAATCTCCATGTGATTTCTGATGATTCCATAATAATTGGCTACACTTAACATGGTTGACAAGTGCCTGTTTCACAGTTGTGAAATTTCTTATAAAACACATAAAAACCTTAACAATACCCGATGAAGCACAAAAGTGTGGTAAATTATAGTATCTAGTACAATTATTCACCAGAATGATTAAACTTAGGCCCCCCAAAAGAAGGATAAGAGATCTCAAAGGGATTGGAGGACTGGAGACCCTTGTGGACACCCACCTCAACCAGTGGCTCCTCAGCACCCCAGACAAGGACCTGAGCACAGGAATAGAGCAGATCGGATAGAGACACAGAGCAATCGGGACAACACCCTGGAAATGACTGAAGAGAGCAACCATATACAAGAGGTATCTGGAGGACAGCTAACCAGAAACAAGGAAGCTATGACAGGAAGTATCTGGAAGCGGTCACTCGGTGACCTGGAATACCCTGAGAGAGGTAGCAGTCCAATACATGGAGGCTCGCTGGCTAGCGACACAAGAGAATGACAAATACAGAGGACAAAAGCCCAGCCCGTCAAGCTCAGAACTCTGAAGATTCTTTCCATCAATATTCAAGGGCTCCGCAACAACAAAGCCGTATTAGAATAGATTAAAGATAAATATGATTGCATATTACTACAGGAACATTGGATCCCATCATTTGATAAGGAGGATCTCTTTAAATACTTTCCGGGATGGGGAGTACACTGTGTTAGTGCAGATGAAGAAGAAGATGGAGAGAACAACGCAAGGCGCCCGATGGCTGCAGGTGGAGTTGCGACACTGTGGAAGGATGACCTCAACCAATACATTAGTGATGTGGCGAGTGACGAAGGAAACACAAGGATCCTGGTTACCCCAATTAATATACCGGGGAACCCCATCTGTGTCGTGAACTGCATGAAGGCTCTAGAGAAATTTAGTGAAGATGTTGATAGACTCCACACCATCCTAGCACACTCCTCCTCTACACATGATGTATTAATTATGGGGGATTTAAACGAAGATCATTTTAACCGAAGAACAAGGAAAGAGAATGAGTTCAGAAGACTGATGGAAGAACACCAGCTGGTGGATCTATCTGAAGATTCCAAGTACCTGTGGACATATGAAAACCCGCATCGGGACCAAAAATCACATATCAGGTGATATTGACCATGCAGTGGTTAAAAGGACACACAGAGACATATATGGCATAAAGTGGACTTCCCGCACATGAAGGATGATAGTCATTGGTGTATAAATAGTTCTTATCACCATCCCCTGGAAGTGAAGACAGAAGTACCAGCTCTAAGCAAAGCAAGTGACAAGAAAAAGCGGACTAGCGAAAGCAGGGGGATAAAGTTCATTAGCAAGACTGATGTGGATACCTTTCCGTTAACGCTGGACAAGGAGTTAGACAATTTTAACATAGAACTTTTGGATGCAGCAACAGCAATTACTGTTCTCCAGAAATCTGTTGTGGCTGCCATGATTGACTCCACCCCTCAATCGAAAATAAGGAAATTTGGGAAGAAGTCTACAAGCGGAGGAGAGCAACCTTGGGTGCCCGAACTTGCTGAGAGTGTTAAAGCATCCAAAATTGCCCACTACCATTGGAAAACTGCAGGGAGTCCGAGGGGTGATCACCCACTCTGGGAAAATAAGAAAATAACAAAGAGACGTACAAGATCGGTGCAGAGAAAACAACAAGCAATAGAGAGGAATGCAGTAATTATGGAGATTGAGGAAGCAGCACAGAATGACCGAAAACTCTTTCACAAGCTGATAAAGAAAAGGGGTGAAGCGATCAATAAGAAAGCAGTGTTGAAAGTCGAAGAGAAGGTCATCTCCGATGAGGAGGAAATAAGAAATGCATGGGCAGAATACTATGAGAAGCTGGCGACACCAACTGAAGATGCTACAGATGTGGATCCCCGAAGAGAATTGATCAGAGTCATAAACTCATTTAAACAAGACATCCCAATAGAAGTTGACATCCTGATGCTAGAGGGAATTGTTTCAAAAATGAAGAAGAAAAAGGCCGCAGATCTGGAAGGACTCTACGCTGAACAGCTTCAGATGTTCTCTAAGGAAGCAATGGAAAAACTACTCCTAATCATCAACAAAATTCTGAAGGAAAGGAAGGTACCTGATGCCCTCAAGATAGCATATAAACTACCAATTCCCAAAAAAGGCAAGGATAACAGACTTCAAGACAACTACAGAGGCATAACTATTGCCTCTATTATTCTCAAAGTCCTGGAGAGTGTCTGTCTACAAAATGAACTGGAGCCAGCAGCCAGTAAAGCCTGCAGTACACTGCAGTTTGGATTCACCAAAAACAGATCGCCTAGCATGGCTAGCCTGATGATCACGGAATCATTGGCAGAAGCTAAACACCTCAAGATCTCCCTATATGCAGCCAGTCTCGACGCCCGCAAGGCCTTCGACGTCGTCGCGCAAGATCTGATGATGCAGAAACTGTACGGCCTGGAAATTAGTTCTGACATGTGGCAGATAGTCGACAGCATCTACACGAATTGTGAAGAGGTCATCCGGTGGCAAGGTGCTGACAGTCGTCGATACGGAGTAAAGCAGGGTGTAAAACAAGGTGGTATCCTATCCCCGACCCTCTACAAATTATACGTGAACGACCTCTTGAAGAGTCTGGAGAGAGCAGGTCAGGGAACGCATATAGGCGCAGTGTTTACAGGGAGTCCAACATGTCAGATGATGTCATACTAATGAGTAACTGCCCCTTTGAGCTTCAAGGGATGTTGGACACCACCTTCAGATACTCTGATAGACACAAGTACCAGATCCATCCACAGAAAGCCATGATTACTACTCTGGTTGATGAGAAACATCTATTACCACACATCGAGGAAAGAAAATGGCATCTGGGAGATAAGGCTGTAACCAATTCAGAGAGCTTTGTTCACTTGGGGTTGAATTGGGTCAAAGGGAGACCTGCCCCCGATGTATCTAAACTGATTCAGAGCGCTAGACGTACTGCATACATGCTTATGAAGGTTGGCTTGCATGGTGTGGATGGCCTTGGTCCGGCCACTTCTTTCAAGCTGGTGAAAACATACATAATCCCAAAACTTCTTTATGGTCTTGAGGCCACTGTGCTGAAGAAAAAGGAGATTGACATGATAGAATCGTTCTTCAGGAGGCTGCTACGTCAACTTCAGTCACTCCCTGAAAGCACAGCCAAAGAGGCAATATACCTGCTTCTGGGAGCCACAACAATTGAGTCTCAATATCATCTGAAAGTACTCACTCTGTTTGGAAGCATTTGCAGGCTGCCTCCGAGTCACCACCTTCACCTTCTGTGCAGGAGACAACTGGCGGTTAGAATGGATATGAAGAATAGCTGGCTGTCTCTCGTAGTAAACATCGGAGAAAGGTACAACATTAACATCTACAAGCAGCTCCTCTACCCATGGCCGAAGATAACTTGGAAAAGATACATCCGCCAATCCATCAAAGAGCACTGCCATGAAGAACTATGCAGATCAGCAGCCGAGAAGACATCGCTCAAATACCTTCTCATCCATGACACACATCCCACACTACATCAAAACTGGTACAATATTGGGTTCCAGAAGACTGAGGCAGCAGGGGTGAGAGCTCGCATGTTGGTTGGGAGGTATAGATGTGAGACTTTAAATGCCAAGTTTCAACCGGACCATTCAACGTTGTGTCGAATGTGCAAAAGTGCAGATGAAGACATTCTCCACGTCATTGCAATATGCCCGGCTACAGAGCACATCCGTAGACCTAGAGTTGAGAAACTAGAAGATATTTACAGAAGAAACAATATCACTGGACCTAGCACAAAGGAGGAGTTCTGCCTAGCAATCCTCAATGGAGGACGTTTCAAGAAGAAGCACCTGACTTCATATAAAAATCAGGATCTCAGTGTCATTAGCCAGATCTCCGGGGCTTTCTGCCTAAATATCGAGAGATATAGGAGCTCTTTTACCATGAACAATGTAAAGAATGTTGTATGACTGTGTTTTAACTCCCTTCAGGGAGGTGCGCCTATCGAAAGGCGGGAAGTCCTAAGAAGAAGAAGAAGAAGAAGCATAAACTGGCAAATAAACTTATTTATAAATTTTCTCAGAAATGTTTACTATGGAAAGGCGGGAAGTCCTAAGAAGAAGAAGAAGAAGAAGAAGCATAAACTGGCAAATAAACTTATTTATAAATTTTCTCAGAAATGTTTACTGTCATAGGTTGTCATACCCCATCAGTTTGAATGAAGTGGCACATACTTTTTACTATGATTATGACTGCATACTTCTACTTCTGAATAATGTCTTTTACCTTATACAAATAATAATAATATAATAATAATAATAGTGATTTATATAGCGCCTCTTCCAGTAAACTGCTCAGAATGTACAATATACATTACCTAACAAGAAAAATTGCCAGAATAGGGTGTGATAAATACGAAAATTAAAACTGCAATATCTCAAAAGATTTCCGACTGATGTTTTAGTATGATACATCAAAATGTTCGTCTGACTTTCCTCTATATCACTGCGCTAAGCGTTTTCTTGGTCAATTTTTAGCCCCAAAATTTGCTCACGCTCACTGTGAAGGACTTGCCCACCTTGGTTTCAATAGTAAAGTGTTTGGTTGGAGGTCTGCTTAATGCAGAAGGCCTGTCCATAGAACTGGTGAATGATTGTAATGCATGTGATCACAATACTGTAACAAATTGAACAAAGAAGATCACAGCGATTACAATTTCTTACAGCTCATCATCATGATGCTCACCTCGCTTAACATATCCAGTACACAATACTTGCAAGGTTGGCAACGCCCTTAATATATATATATATGTTTATTCAAACCAATTGAAGTTTTCTGGTTTGAGAATCCCCGCTCTGATGCTGTCTCTAGCAGGAGCAGGGATTCTCAAACCAAAAGTTGCCAACCTTAATTATATAAAAATATATATTGAGTGCAAGTGAGGTGAGTGAGTGCATATATATATGTCAGTAATTTTTGTAACTTCAGGATTGTAATGCCCTGTGAATGAGACCATGAATTTTCAAAATGTGTTTTTTTTACACTCATTACAATCTGATAACATGATTATGCTTTTCAATAATACAGTTGAGGCCCTCCTTGGAGCCACCATTATGGGAATGTTTTTTGGTCCGCCTGTTGGCTTCTTCGTGAAGTGGGCTGGACCAACAAGGACAATGCTCACTGCAACAATACTGACCACTGGGACATGTCTCTTACTCTACTCTTCAACGCTTAGTCTGCCATTTTATCGGAAAAGTTATTGGCTTTTATCCGTTTACTCATTTTTCCTTGGTAAAGTATAAATTTGTTGAAAATTGGACCCAAAAATTTTTTTGGTAGGGGGAACGGGGACACAGTGAATTGCTGGACACAGTGAATCAGTGGCTATTTCTGGATGCTGATACCATAGTGTCAAACCTCAGGAAATGTTAATGGCAAAATAAACTTTGGTCATGCAGATACACTATCTAGTTTGTTTCATTTATTGCCTTTGCACTAGATCTTTATATTTATAACACTGATTCGCTGTGCCTCAGACCATGTGGCATGTGCTGATTCCCTGTGTCCCTGTATGGTGCCACAGTGAATCAAAATTTTGTTTTTCAATTATGGATTACAATAGAAAATGCTGAAGCTCTGAAAATAATTTGATACCTTGGAATAGGTATAAAGAGAGAACATTCAACGTTCATTTAAGCTTAACATCAAGAATGTGGATGAAAAACGTTTTGAGATATGTAGGAAATAAACATTGCTGATTCACTGTGTCCCGGTTCCCCCTTATGCTGTCTTATGCAAAATTATTTCTCATTTATTTCTCATTGATCCTTGATAGTATACATAACAGTGTGTGCAAATGACTTTTTTGGTAATGTGCTCAAATATTTTCAATCACATGCAAGTATATATGCATACATGAATATATAATATATATGTCAGAAAAAGGAATAATCATTATATTATTGAACTGGTTGTGTCTGTAGGCCTATTCTGAGGCTATGACTTCGGTGATACTCAGTTATTACACTCTCCAGATGTAGAGTCCTACTAGTTCCGA
Source organism: Platynereis dumerilii (assembly GCA_026936325.1). Taxonomy (NCBI): domain Eukaryota; kingdom Metazoa; phylum Annelida; class Polychaeta; order Phyllodocida; family Nereididae; genus Platynereis; species Platynereis dumerilii. The sequence continues at coordinate 38,068,887 of JAPTHN010000011.1, read as the reverse complement.
AACTCCTTTCTTTTATTGTTGCCAAACTACAAAAATGGTGTGATCATGTTAAATTTCTGTTATCCGAAGTGCTTCAAAGTCAACCATCTATATCACACAGTCGCACACCATCAACGTTTTTGCAGCAACATCGAATGTAGAAAAAAGGCGAAAATGTTGCCCAAAGAAAGTGAAAGGATAGTTATTTTCCATTATGCATTGCCCTCCTCTATGGGAAAAGTGCACTTTCTGTCCTGGTGTCCCAACTCCTGAACATTTCTAGTGTTGTGAGGCTGTTTAAGCCTGTTTTCAGTAATGTTTGGTAGTATACACAAACAACATCACAAATTGGCAGCTATTTGCGCCATTTGCCTCATCAATTCCCCTTCATGTTATGATACATGGTCCCACAACCACAGGTATCGAATTCACAATTAAATTAGTGCATTCTACTGACCTGAGGTTCGAGACAGGTGATTACAACAAACAGTCAATGCCAAAACAATGCTAAACAAGATAATCCAGCTTGCTATTTTGTAACAGGGCGCCCTTAAAATTTAACCCTGTCAAAACAAAAGCATATGCGGCAGAGCCAGGGTCTAATTTCGTGAGAGTCACTAATTGGAAGATATGAGCATCCATTTATCCACATGGAGTTGTTCATGGACTATATTGCATGGGATATCTCTTTAATGGAATGACTAAAAGGACAAATAAGAGGTCACTAACTTACAAGACAAGGTATGAGAAATTCTCCTATGGCCATGTCACATACAGAATTTTTTGCCAACTCACATTTAAAATGAAGGTCTTGAGAATTTTTTCAGTTCACTGAAATATCACTCCAAAATTATGGAGAAAATTTCGTTTCAGAGAAACTTTTTGTGGAGGTTTAAGAGAAATTTTGATGAAATTCAAAATAACAATTTGGTTATTTTGTTTTAATTGGTAAATTGAAGGGAAATACTGGAAATAAGGTGCAAATTTGCAAAAAGTCAAATCAGAAAACTGGAAACCTTGCAAAAATTGTTCGATACATATTTTAATTAAAAATATTTGCAAATATCTCAGGCGTAGCATTTTGAAAATTTTTGTTGAATTTTTTTGTTGATGCATATCATTCAGGGCCAGAGAAATTGGGAAATTGTGAAGAAATCAATTTATTTTTATTTGTTTCACCCATTGTTTTTTACCATTTCCCTCAATTCTGGTCATTTCCCCATTTTGCTTAACACTTCCCCATTTTGCTTATCATTTCCCCATTTTTCTTACTATTTCCCCATTTTCTTCCTATTTTGGGCAATATATCTGCCCCCCCCCCCCACTGGCTACGCCACTGGTGTGATAGAAAGAGAGATAGAGGGTCGGAGTCCTCAAAATGGTACGAATTTACCCCATGTGAAATGGTGCGGTACTATAAAATCAAGTGTCTCAAGAACTTTTAAAAACATTTCTCCCTTGTTAAAGCACTCTTGGTTGTATCTGTTGTAATATGTAAATGGCACTGTCATGAAATTCGCACAGCACTTTAAAGTTTTAAGTGTTACCATCCCTTTTTTTTAAAATTCAATGTATAAAGGCAGTTATGTTTACAACTGTTTCAAAAAATTAGGAAGACAGATATGTAGAAAGACAGACAAATGTAGATAATAGAGAGATAAAATATATAATACATGTACAATGTAGATAAATAGATAGATAGATAGATAGATAGATAGATAGATAGATAGATAGATAGAAAGATGGAAATATTAAATATATAAATAGGCCTAATATTGATAGATTGATCAATAATCATCTCAATGGTAAAGACAGACAATACTGAAGGCTGCCAAATTTAAGTCTCGGTTAGATTGTTGACATTACATAATAGTAGTAATAAAAAACAACATTATTTGCATGTAGATTAATTGCTCACTGTTACATAATCATCAGTTTATAATGATTATGTAACTTTAATTATTACCGGCCATGCATCCTATGCATAGGACGGTAATGCAGTGATATCCATCCGATGTGAGTCACGAGGTTGGAGGCCCAACCAGGCCATTCCAGGGGTTTATTGCACTGCGCCACCGCCAGGTGGCTAGCAGTGACCTTGTTTTCGTAGGCTTCCAGATTCGTCAACTAACACTTGCTAAATGTATTGCAGACTGTAAATTTGTTGAAATGGTCTTGCAGCAGAGTACCTTTCTGACTCATGATATTTAGACATGCATTCATCTGATTAAAGGAAGTATATTGGAGCAATTATACTACTTTGGTTGAGATAAAAGGGTTCTTTAATTTTATATGAATTGAAATCAGTACCCGATTATTCCAAACTTGAATCAAAATTCTTTGTAAGAGTTAATAAATGCAGAACTAGAAAAAATAACAAGATATGAAAACTGAAAGTATTTATTTGTTATTATATCTGGATTAGAAAAACGGATCCCTCTCTTTTTCATGAGTTGTTTTAACTGGATGAAAATTGCTCCATTTCTTATAAGATTTCCATTAATTTAAGCCAGTAATAATGGTGACAGTGGAGATTGTTTGGAGAATGCAGCATGTCTTTTGCTGTTTAATTTTCCGGCAAATTTAATTAAAAAATCTGAAATGCGCTGTGGTTCTGGAAAAACAAAAAACTTAAAGGAAACATATACTGTAACCTAATAGGCACACCCCAGTCTAAGTCCTCCATTATAACCCTCAGAATAAAACTATTTTCATGTTGTTGGGATCCTGACCAAAAATGTTCAGTTGACAGTACTTTCATGTGATTCACTCTGTAGCGCAGTGCATCACTTATCGCTATGCGATTCGACATGTCTAGTTTTATATGTATTTCACAGTTATAACATCGTACATTCTGTCAATTTTGTTTTTTTATAGTTAAATGCAATATTGTTCGATTTATTAATGTCCCCTTATGCCCAGAGTTGGGTGGGTCTGTCTGATTTGCGCCGCCATTTTCTTGTGTATTTCCTTTGTCATACACTTGTCACACATGTGGAGTATGCCCATGTTTCACACTCACAATTGCAGGGCGTTGAATGCACATTCTGTAGTATACTTATTTCATTCCATTCATTTAAACTCCCATGATGCATGACATTAGGGCCTATATTAGGAAAAAGGAAAAGTAATTAGGTCATATAATAATAAAATAAACATAGTTTCAAGTAAGAACAAAACTGTGAATATTTAGGCCTAGAACATTAAAACATTGATCATAAAAAGCATCACAACCCAGGTCTTAAAACAATTTTGTACCTTAAAATACAGATAAAAAAGGAACAAGTTTTATGAAAAATTTCTTTCAGGTATTCCTTTAAACCACACACACGTAATGTATACATAAAAAGAAATTAAATTTTTCACCCCGTCCGCCATGCATTTTCATCATGCCTATTCCACTGAAAGAGCAAGAGCTGCATGGCCGGTGCTTTAGTCTAAGAGTGCTTGTTTTGTTATGTTTTCTTGTTGTCTGTTTTTAAATTACATGAATCACTTGTTAATAATTTAATTTAGCTTGTCAAGGCTAATAATTAACTATTCCATAAAAATTATAGGTACAGGGAATATTAGTGGAAAAAATTTGATTTTTAAGACACTTGAAGATGAATATGTTATTTTTTATATACAAAACTAATTCATTGATAAGAAGCTTGGCCCACTTGACCTAATTTCCATCTGCAGTATGGACTGTTGATGTTGAGACCATCACTGCACAGATTTTGAGTCCTCTCCTGCGGCCGTTTCGCTGCTCGAATATTAGAGTTCACTAGAACTGTACATTACAGTGCAGCTAATTGAGAGAGAACTGGCAGGCCGAAGCAAACCAGAACTGGTGACAGAGCCACAGTGAAAATGAAGAGGAAAATTGCAACATTACAGCTTCTGCAAATTAGTTTTGATGGTGATTGAAAGCTTGAGAATGAATTCATCATGTCCCGACACATTTTTAGCAAAACTTTTTCTCACAACCTTCAGTAACTTGTTACATGCTAAACAACACACATTGCAACTTGATGAAACAAACATGCATGAGATATTCAGTTTAAAAACCATCCTGAAAACAGCCTCACACCATCAAAAATGTTCAGGACAATGCAAACTTGTGCAAATGTACTACTGAGGAGGGAAATTCATTATAAATGGAAGGTAACCGTCCATTCAATCCCAAATTTTCGGGCCAGACATATTGTCACATATATACATAAGCCTTTATTTTTTCGATTTAAATATTTTGTTGTTGGTTTGGTAGCCATCTAAAATTCAGTCCAGGAACACCACCCGGAATGTGGTTCAATGATAATTAATTTAGTATTTACACATTTTCTTGTAGGTAATGGTTCACTTATGATGTATCTAATCGCCTCTTCCATCAATATACGAAACTTCTGTCCAAGGCATACAGGCAAGGTAGTTGGACTAAATAATGGCACTGCCGGGTTAGCAGTTCTCTTGCTGGCTGTTCTTTACGCAAAATACTTTGCGGAACACAAAGACATTGGAAAGTTTTTTCTGCTTCTCGGTGGAATGTACTGGGGTCTGGGAATACTTGGCGTCATCTTTCTGAGAGACTTCAGTCATCTTGTGAAGAAGTGCCAAACCGAAACAATGCCTTTGAAGGAGACTGCCGATCAAAAATGTCCTAGTCAAAACGGTGCAATGGAGGATCAACTGGAGAATCAAACTGACACTCTCAATATAACTGGACTTGCCTTGTTAAAAAATTTGGACTTCCAGTTATTGTTTTGGGCATTCTTTTTGTCAGGGGCTGTCCAGAATGTGGTCAGACTGAATGCCCCTGCATTTCTGGTCTCCTTTAGGCTGGAATATATGCAGACAATTTTGGTTGGTGGTAGTCCCTGGATAAGTGCGTTCTTCAAGATAGCCATTGGTGCAATGTCAGATCGCTTCATCCGCGCTGTTCCGCGAACATTTTATGTTGCTTTGGTGACATGGTTCGAAGCAGTGTTGCTTTCTGTAGCCAGTGTTTACAGTAGTCATGCCACTGTCATTGCTTGTGTGATCATTTCCTCTTATGTGGTTGGTGCTCTATACTTGTGTTTGTGCTTCGCTGTTATTGGTGAGATGTTTGGTTCAAAATACTCATCAGTCAATGTCGGAGTTCTCCTTCTTGCCTATGGTCTTTCCTCCGTTTGCCTTCTTCCGGTGTTTGGCTCCATGTATGACAATCTCACTGAAGATCTACCGAGTGGTGTGTGCTATGGTAGCGGTTGTTATACTAAAATCTTCATCTATTGTGGTGTGGCGCTTACTATCTCTGCCATTTCTATCACCTCCTTAACTCTGCGACAAATTTTCAGGAAGTAATGTAAGATCTATCAATCCATCAGGCGACGACACCACACCATCCAAATATCCAGTCAATAAAATAATTAATCGCTTGACATGGTCTTTTCTCAGTGATGCACTAGTTACAATGTATCTGTCCAAGAAACCAAAATTGCTATTGCCTGTAATATTGGCAAGAACTTTAAATTACACTCCACACATCCTACTTTTAAAATATTTGTTCTTCCTCAAAAAAGATGGGGTCTGTGAGTGAATCCAACTATTAAACATCTCAGAAAATATATCTGATGCATATTTTAGGAACTATTTATTAAATTGGTATTTCAGCGAAATTCTGTTGGTCTTCAATACCTTTGAGTCAGCTGACTTGGAAGATGTACATTTTTCCAATGTTTCAGTTTAGCTCAGTTGTGTCTTCTCTGTTGCTGAATTACTTTATCCCAACAGCTTATCAGCTCTTATCACAGACATTCTTGCTTGGCAATGACTCATGAATGTCAAGGTGGGCCCCCCAATTTGAGAAATAGAATATGCTGCTATTTTGTCAAGCAAACATGTCTTTGATAAGCTGTTGGGATTAGGTAATTCAGCAACAGAGAACACACAACTGAGCTAAACTGAAACATTGGAATGTCTTGCAAATGGTTCAGAACATTATCCAATCAATTGATTCAATGTCAATAACCGTAGTCATGTAGCTCTTCTCGTCTATATTTCAAATCTGCTTAAAACTGCCCAATCATAATTGCTGTTACTATGAACCAGAAAAGTTGCACACAAAGTGACAGTCATTTATGATTAAAGACAAGGAAATCCTTTAAGGATCCTCTTGGTCAAAGTTCTGGCTTAATTTGAGTATGTGGAGGTCATTCTGGGCTTCTGAATTTCCCAGTGAGCTTCTTGCCTTCTGCAGCACTTTAAGCAAGAATTACAAGATGCAGAGTACTTTATGTGCAGGTAATGATTCAAAACATTGTCAAATATTGTTAGAAACTTGTGCCAGCCGGGTTAAATCAGTTTTCAGGGGCACCCCATGATCTGTTATACCAATTGTCTGTTATGAAGCAGGTGCCTGGCTGGTTGGCAGACTGTCAGCTGGGATGTTCCAGCTGGCAAAGTTGTCAGCTGGGATCCAATTTTTGGCGTCCAACCGATGAAATTTGCAGTCAGGTTATGAGGAAGCAGTTGATGTGGCTGGCTGGGAAAAAAAGATTTATATCAGCTGGCTGGGAGGTGCTGAATGATGCTTGGGCTGGCTGGCAACCCAGCTGGCAGCATAACAGATATATTCTCCCAGTTGCATAAAAAATGAATCTAATCTAAGTGTCACAAAAGATGTGCTACCAGGAGCTTACACTGATATGGTCATTATAATAACACACTGTCGTGAGGTGCCCCTGAGTTTTCTGCATAATATAGTGGTATGGGAAGCCTCAGAAGCTACCCTTGCTGATCTGAATGATGGGCCAGTGAGCAACCTTGATAATATCGTTGTACAGGTAAGTGTGCCAGATCAGTCCAGAAATTACACCAACCCAAAGGATGTCACTTGTGGTCCACATTTCAAACAGTTGTTGCCTGTTGGTAATCGTCTGACAAATATATCAGTAACATTTGCAGTGGCGTCAGTGTAGATGGGCTAGTGGGGCATTTGCCCCACCACATTTTGGCCAAAGTAATAGTATACATGTTTCTGAATATATAAAAAAAAAGATTTGTCCGTGACATTTTCCACAGAAGTATGACTATTTGCCCCACCACTTTAAAATGAAACTGACGCCCCTGAACATTTGGAAACATGTTTCAGGCGGTAGGTTTTTAAGTCAGCCATTCAACATTTACATTCGTAAGTCCAACAGTTATCCAATATTTCCTTGGTTTTTAAAGAATCCCTACTTCATTTTCTAGTTTGGTGCATTTTCGTGCAGACCACTGAGGCTCTCGTCGAAAAGAATTTCGGCATACTCTGGTCTAGTTTGTGCTATAGTTAGGCGGTCATGAAACGCAAGTTTCCATATATTTTGCTTCCTGATGCTTAAATTAAAGATAATTGCTCGGGAGGCGAGAACAATGTCATTGCAAAAACGTTCAGTCAAGGCAATGAGTGTCTGTTAGTGTCAGTGTAAGTATCGCTCGCCTTCAAAAGGTGAAGTTTCCACATATTTTGGAGACAATAAATCTATAAAGTTTTCTTTCAGTTTTCTTAATTTTTTTCAGGACAATATTAAAATTGAATCTGTATTTTTTTTAGTTTCGTTTATTTTTTCAGTTCATTGTAGTACATAGTACATATAGTTCAAATCAATATCAATGGACTTTCGGTGAATCTCATTTGACGTACATAAAAAATGCAAATTTTATCAGTGTCCATTGAAAATGAAATAAACATTCAATTTGAAGCTTTAGACACTAAAATTAAAATGTTCACAGAACAAAAAATGATGAAATAAAATCCTATTACATGCAGTTCACATTCACACTGTTAAAATCCATACAACATTGCACTGTTCACACACATTCATATTTTCACAGTTAAAACACTATAGACTGTGTTATAGCAGTATCATTGCTTCCAAAAGAAACAAATTGAGCATTTAAATATTTAATAGTTATTTGTACAAGTATATATATGGAATTATGCTCGATATCTATAAATTGAAAGGCATGATATGACAAAAACACCACACATTGTGTTGCTTTGCAAGTGTCCTATTATTTATGGATTTCACTGAAGAAATCAGGGGTGCAGCAAGGAAACAAGGGCAACAGGGGCAGCCGGACAAAAAAAGGGCAAATTCAGTTTGCGGGATAAAATTTTGATACAGCGTCAATAAATGTATGCTTACTAATTCAACAATTCAACCGTTAAAATGGCGCATCATGTTTTTTGTAATATCAAAAGGACACATCCTGCTTAGAGAAAGCAGGGACAGCTACCCCCCCCCCCCGCCCCCCTGTTCCGGCACCCTTCGAGAAAGGTGATTTATAAATAAGGCATCATAATACCTTATTTAATTTAATATAAATTTAGTATTATAATAACTCAGTATAATATATGTGTGAATTGTCATACCCTGTAACATATTCAAGTTGGTTGGGTTGTAAGGTACACAATGTAAGTTAAATCCTTTGTAAACATTATGAGTAAAATGTAAAATAGAAACTTGAAGAATAAAGCATCAAGCATATTAATCATGTGTGGTAATAATTATTCTGCCTTTTGAAAAGGAAATCTCTGTTCATTTTGATATCACAAATAGTTTATGCATAACAAACACTATGTCATTTGATGTCAGTGTGGTTTCAGATCAGGATATGGATACCCAAACATTGCAAAGTCTACCGAGTAAGTTTCCCACAGTTTGTGAATTTCCTCCGAGGAAATATTTCCATAGCTGTTATCCACGATATTGGAAGTCTTCGGACGAGACAAATTGCGATTGGCACGAGGGAAGTCTGTGACTTTGTTTATTCCAGTTGTGTTCAGAACAAAATCAACATCATCATCAAAAGTGTCATACTTCCCTACAGCATCATACTGGATGAGACAGGGGTAGCACAGTTTGTAATATTCCCTCCAATGAGCATTTAAAGGCCGGTCGGTGTTGGGGTCCAATATGAACTTCACAAATTCAGGGAATTTCACATTCTTACCAGTTTTTAAAGCCTTTTTAGATGGATGCTTGCGGAATCGTTTGATGATCTTTTTGCCATAACGTTGAGGAAAATAGGAATTGTAACTTGTATTGAACTTGTTGTTGTAAGCAGAGAGTAATCGTTCTAAAGGATCCCTGACGAATAAAAACTTGAAGTAATTTTTGAGGCGGTATTGAACCTCCCTCTTCGAGTACATGTCCAGAGTGGGCATGTATTTTGCCATCTCCTTGCTGTGGGCTTGTGTTGGGGTAATTGCCATGGGGTTTGTAGTATTAACTTTCCCACTGAGCACCAACATAATTCTTTTCCAATTAGTGCAAGCCACTTTTGGAATGCTGCAGTACAAAAACTTGTATTCGTCATTGACGTAAATGAACTGGAATTTTTCTGGAACGATATTGTGTGGAGTTGGATACACGCTGTTTCGGATGCACACGTTTTTCACCAGTTCTCTTCGCTGCTTGTGGACTTCCTGAAGCTCTTTCATCCTAGGCGTCATCTGAAACAGGAAGAAGTTTCTTTAATAAAGACTATTTGGTTTAATTGGTCATGCAGAGAGTAATTAAAAATATGTCTTTTTTTGGTCAAAGTATAATCATTTTGATTGGGAGTGGCATTGGGAGATAAAGGTATTCCCACCAAATGCTGATGCCGGACCATGTGCAGACAGCATTCTAGTCTGTTATATATCTGTATTTTAGGATGAATATTTGTAAATATGGTTTTTTTAATGTGCAAATAAAATAAGTCTGTGGGCTAGGCCTAAAAAATATCTACCATTCCTGTGGAGCTAGTATATTCAGTGCTGATAATGATATTGTTGAGAGGGGGGTCTGTCAGCAGATTGCATTCATGGAAACCAGCATGAAGTCTATTACAATCATGGAAAAAACAGTCAGTCACTGACTTGCTGTTGGTTTCCTGCAACAACTTCAGCAAAGCACAAACCTGCTTGAAATGAGTTCCTAAAAAGCTTGGGAAGTTGGGATGATTTATGTGTACACTGAAATGTATCTTTTTCTGTATGAGGTTGGAGCATCTGTTTCCAACCAGATCCATTTGTACTTCCCAGTCCTTTTAATTATTTGACCTACACAAGTTGAGAATGCAATTTGTTGTACATGTACTTAAAACTTGTCAAATAGCTTTTTAGTGTACAGATTCACCAGCTACATGCACTACCAAAAACATCTTTGCATGCCAGATAATCCAGATTGCATCTCTGCTTTTCAAATTTCCATTAAGAGACACTAACAATGTTAAATGTTTTCAAATTACATCAAAGCCAAGGCCAACAGTGATCATTAGAGACACAAAGATCTATATAAAGTACATCAAATGAAATACATTGTATAGAGTTATATGATCCACTCTGTTGGGTAGCACAGCACATTTATCATGTCCAGATGTCAGAGAATCAGCACAAGATAGGTGCAGTTGTCACCCCCAATCACTTGACACTGGCCCACCATACCAGCCCAAGCCAGTCACCACTTCACAGTGGCCTTGTGGTATGACAGACACTGACAACAAAGGTTACCATCAACACTAGGGTTATCATTCCTTCAATTATCATATTTCAAACCTATTTATTATACCATGCACATGTGTATCAAACGAATTGTCACAGCCACATACATACTTGTGACTATCATCATTGATGTCTTATGACATATTTTAATCTTCATCTGTAAAGACAAGGAAATATTTATTATTTTCATGATATAAAATTACCTGGTCAATATTAGGCTTGTCCCTTGGAACCACATTGATTCGAGCAGAGGCTGAAATTTAAATAAAAGCAGATTAGATATATATTTGGTGTGGTGTGTAAATGAGCAATTATTTTTGCATTTGATGTGACAGCCGATGTTATAAGTTACTATAATCATGCTAGTTAGAGTTAACTCTGATGAGGAGCAATGGGACAGTGGGTGATTCTGGCAATTCCTGGGAGCAGTGGCAAGGAAATACTCGGTGCTCTTGCTGAAGATGAGTAGCTATGAGTATTTTGGCTTGGAAAGCAGAAAGTTATTCAGTGGTTCAGTGGTGGCACAATGCATGGCACACATGTCAGTTTTTAATGGAGATGTGTACACATCTCCATTTATGCCGTCACAGTGACAAAATGGACAGTTTTGGCGGGAAATTTGAAATTTGGGCATTTTCAGAATGTCTTTTGGGCCCTGTCTTGGCTATTTTGTTTGGAGATTTTTGGGTCAAGAGATGTGGATAACTTGACTATAGAGCATGCATCTGGCATAGGAATGAATAGCAGGCATGTTGTAATTTGGACGTGACTTCCTTTTATATCTTGTTTGGATCCACTGGGGGCTGCTGCACACATTGTGTTTTGGCCACTGTGCCTAAACCATTGCACTTGTATATATGATATTTGGCACATGAATGGGTCTTACAGCATATATGTGCATTTTTTTGTTCATATTTAAGCAATTGGTAGAGTTTTTAAAAATATTGAAAATAAAAAAAATAATAAAAAATTTGTTTCCAAAGCAAAACTCTGGAACAGTTTTACCTATGGGCATGAAATTCTACCATCTTAAATACCCTTAATGTTCCTTTTGGGGATCTAAATTTATGCTCTTACAGAAATTAATAACAGTAAATTCAGCGAAAATGTGAAAAAATGTTATTTTTTCAATGCTCCATGATTCCGTGAATTTTTGAGTTGCACTGCGGACATTATGCGTTTAGATGTCTAAATTATACCTCTTTAAATGACTAAATTCATTTGGAGGACCAATCTTGTGAAATTTTCATAAAAACGAAAAAACTTGGAAAAAATTAGCATTTCTGATATTTTTCTCTAATTTTGGTTTCTCAAAAATTAATAGTAAACAATGAATTGGTAAACTTCAACAAATATTTACTTAATCATATTAGGAAGTTTTTTTGTAGCCGTATATCTATATAGTTTAGTGTAAAATTTTGTGTTGGAACTCCTGTTTTGTCAGAGCCCATTGGATTTTGATGGTTGTCAGTAACTGTTGTATCCATTGTTTCATATTGAGATAACTCCAAGAAACTGGCCTGCCTTGGGTAGGCTCATGGGCCAAAGCAGTCAGTTCTGGCTATACTGAGACAAATAATTCTATTAGTGGATTAGACTATGCCTAAAATTCCCAGTCTTCTCATCTAATTTTCATAATGATAATCACCAAAATGAATGTGCAGTTACTTCCACTGAAAGGATGTTGAGCTACCTGGCAGATCACACCCTTTTCCATGCATCATTTTAAAGCTCTTTCAAAGTTCATTAATGAAAATGTATTCTTTTTTCCATATCACGTATGCCACATTTTACGGCTTGAAATGGATTATTTTTAAAATCCTGAAATTTAGCACACAATATAAACAACACCTGCTGGTTCTGGCCACTCAGGGAAAGTCTTTTTCAGGGGATATGAAGTAAGACACTGCACCATCTCCATTTTGAACCCCTGGGTTCTTGTCTTACCTCTGGTACTGAGATAATAAATCAGACTCTCAACAAGGACATTATTATGATTGTATAATAAGCTGGTTTATGTTTTTGCACTATTTTCTTTGTGTGCATTGCAGTAAGAAGCACAAATATATGTATGAAAATTGCAGAAGCATGCATTGTGAACTTTGAGGTCTGAAGCATTTGGCTGAAGCAACATAAAACAAAGGAAGCTCCTAAGCAAGGCTAAGTGAAGTCTTAAGGAGGTTGTTAGCTTGAGAAGAGATGCCTTTAGCACACTTCAGTCAATGGTAATTTCAGACGTGTAATAGATTTTTGTCTCTTTGCCCCATTTATTTATTGTCACTCTACAACCTACAAAATGTAACTTGTTATGTTGCTAAATTCAATAGAAACACAGTTTAGAACAACAGATCTCAGAAATGGTTGGTCTAGAGTGAAAGATGCACTGAAACAGGGTGCACAAATGAAGCATAATAACACCAGGAAATTTGATGACTGACATGCCTTCCAGCACACGTTGAGCAGTTCAGGGCAAGAGGTTATCACAAGCCTTTCAGTTCAATAGGAACTGCCAGATAGATTATCTTAAACTGCTCTGGGTTTTTTGTCCAGATGGTAATAATTCAAAGAGTCAAAGTTACATGTTGGTTCTTTAAAAAGGAGTTCAAGATTAGGTCAAGACAAATTAAGCTAAAGAGGCAAACCAGGAAAAAAAACCTACAAGCCCAGAGCTACATGCCTGGAGTCGTTGACTGCAAAATGTTATTATAATATACAATGTACATGGATGCTTATTGACTTTGATAAAAAGCCAGAGCTTCTCTGGGTATAACCCAATTATGCGCACAGTACTGACATTGTGCAATGTGCAAATGGCTACAGCACCAAGAATCCAAGATGTCCAAGAAGTTGGTCTAGTCTCTGGTTGTGCTGTGGTTTTAGCAACCATGTTCCCCATAAAAAGAACGACATTGCAGCAGGGCAGTTCGAAGTGGAACTTTCCAGCCTTGGTGTGTCTATAGTGGTCATGAGCGCCAGTGGCTGGGCTTGTGCATGCAGGAGAATGACAAAAGCGCTTATTTGTCAGTCCTAAATGATCAGATGATTAAATGGCAGATTACCATTTATAATCCTCGACCCAAATTGACAATGGATGCTTGCTAGAGTTCTGTTCAACATAAAATCTTCATTCATAGGACGGTTTTGGCAGGTTCACTTGAATGACTTAATCAGTGCATTATATGCACCGAATGCCACTGATCGAGGCACTTATAACCGTTCCTCCAGTGTTCTTAGAACTGGTGCATCTTTAGAAGTTGCAGAGAGTGCAGGAGCACTGTTCACCTACTCTACATATACCTGACTCATGGGATCAAAATACCAATAAATGTGTATACAGTCTGTCAAGTACCAAGCCATGAGGTGGGATACTTTATCTCAGCTTGGCAGTAATTGGCTTTGATGGGCAGTGATGGCATTAATGGAAATATCTGAGCATCTCTCTCTGAGCAGCTCTTGGCCCCTCTTGAGCAATGATGACCAACAGGTGGGAGAGGGAGATTATTTTGGAAAGTGCATTTACATCAGACACCAAAGGATATTATGCAAATGTAACAGTGAATAGTTCTTGAGTCTTATAATATTAACCGACAGTTTTTTATTTAAAACTGATTTTCGCTCGGGCTGAAGCCCTTGGCTATATTGCATATCGGCACAAACGAGGGTGTTATCTATTACATATATTCATTTCCAAACAATTAGATTAACCCATTTGCTTGAAGACTGTAAAGACTCGATCTCAGCCCACTCAACTTTGTATCTGGTCAATTTTTAATGGAGGTGTGTACACATCTCCATTTATGCAGTCACAGAGACAAAATGGACTGTTTTGGTGGGAAATTTGAAATTTGAGTATTTTCAGAATGTCTTTTGGGCCCTGTCTTGGCTATTTTGCTTGAAGATGTTTGGGTCAAGAGATGTCCATAACTTGATTATATAGCATCTGGCATAGGAATGAATACCAGGCATGTTGTAATTAGGACGTGACTTCCTTGCCATCAGCCATCTTGCTTGGATCCTCTGGGGGCGGCTGCACACATTGTGTATTGGCCGCTGTGCCTAAACTATAGCACTTGTCTTTATGATTATTTGGCACATGAATGGGTCTTACAGCATATATGTGCATTTTTGTGTTCATATTTAGGCAATTGGTAGGGTTTTTGTAAAATATTGAAAATTAAAAAAAAAAAATTGTTTTCGTTTACAGAACAGAACTCTGAAACGGTTATACCTGTGTGCATGAAATTCTACCGTTTTATGCATTGAATGCCCTTGATGTTCCTTTTGGGGGTCTAAATGCTCTTACAAAAATAAATAACAGTAAATTCAGCAAAAATGTTATTTTTTCAATGCTCCGTGATAACATCAATTTTGGGGTTACACTGCGAAAATTTGCATTTAGATGTCTAAATTATATCTCTTTAAATTACTTAACTCATTTGGAGGGCCAATCTCAGAAAATTTTCATAAAAACCAAAAAGTTGGGGGAAAAGGAGAATTTCTGATATTTTTCTCAAATTTTTGGTTTCTAAAAAATTAATGGTAAACAATAAATTGGTAAACTTCAACAAATATTTACTTAATCATATTAGAAAGTTAGGAAGTTACTTTTGTATCCCTATGTCTATATAGTTTAGTGTAAAATTTTGCTTGAAATGGATTATTTTCATAATTCTGAAACTAAGCACACAATATAAAAACACCTGGTTCTGGCCACTCACGGAAAGTCTTGTTCAGGGGATATGAAGTAAGACACTTCACCACCTCCATTTTGAACCCCTGGGTTCTTGTTACAACCTTTTTTTCTACAATTGACCAGTTAAAATTGTTTTGTCTCTATGCTTCAGCCTTGTGATCTGAAGCATCCAGGGGCGTAGATTTTTCGTTTTTGTAGGGGGGGATGATTTCCGCGAAAGCTAAATTCGCGCGCGGCCCAAAGGACCGAAAGTCGCGTGATGGGGGGATTTCGGGGTCACAAAAACCAAATTATTTTAGATTATTTATTATCTAAAGTTAATTCTTAGATACAGGTCTTTAGCATGTACTTCCTAAATAACAACCAACTGGTATTTTGGAAAATTAGCTTAATATGACTAATAATTTTAAAAAGCAAGTAGTTATAATTTGTAATTCTAGGGGGGGATAATCATATGATCATCCCCCCCAGGCTCATCCTAGGGGGGGATGCATCCCCCCCCATCCCCCCCAGGATCTACGCCCCTGGAAGCATCTGATCTGAAGGTGGCTGCTGGACTGGTGCAGAATTGTGTCCCTTGATTCTCCTCATCAGCAGATTCAGCACTGCTGCTGCCAAGTGGATAATCTGGGCCAATAATGCACATTGGGATCAGAAAGGGACTAGAAGCATCCCTGGGGAAATCGGAAGACAGCCCACCATGCAGGGCTTGGTACATTTCATCTTCAGAGTTCCTCTCTTCTTTGGTTCAACATAAACAGGATCTCTGCAAGGGTCTGACCCAGGGGCGTGACAGGTACTGAGGCTTCAGAGCAAGTTTGGACCCCCAAGGAATGTAAATACAAACCCAACACGGACATGAATTTAAGTAATCCCATTCCTCCAATCCGACTTGTCCAACTAACTAGCAAGACGACCTCCCTTTTGAAATAGTAGATGAGTCTCCCCCAAGAAAAAGAAATAAACTTATTTGATAAAGTCCCTTGTAACAGGCTGTACATGTCTTTAGTAAAGGAAGAACCCTGTTTGAATTTCCTAACCCTTCTGCCCTTTCTAAGTTACTAACTTGTTGGCAATGGACCATGTAATCTGATGGGAATGTGTCTCACATTGTTGCATCATGATAACACACTTTAAAATTAAATGCAGGTCACTTTTTCATCCTTGATCTTATGGTAATCCGATAACCAAGTGCGTCATAAATCATGGGAATGTCATTGAAAATTAATTATTTGGAGTAAAATTGATTATTCCAAAATACTATCACTTGGAACACAATCCATCCGCAGGAATGACAGCTGGCGTCGCAGTAAAGCTTAAACAAACCAGCTTTACAAGTCCTCTAAAAATAGTGCCTGGACTCTTGAAAACTGGTTGGGGAAAGGATAAAGTGAAAAGAATTGTTTTATAAAATTATAAGGTTAAATTACTTTTTTGTTCATACAAAGAAAATGTCTTAAGTTGAAGTCGACATAACACAATTTTACAAGGACAGTGTTCCAGCTTTTGTTTGTTTTGATACTGAAGACTTAAAAAGTTTATAAATCAGCATCAACTGGTTGGGGATAAGAGAAAATGAAAAAAAAAAACAGTTTTATTAACTTGAATAAGGTTTTAAAAATTACTTTCTAATTACTTTTGGTAATATTCGCGGAGCGACGGGCGGCAAAGCCGCCCGTCGCGTCAGCGAACTTAGCTTAACAACAGCTCATGATAAATTTTGAATCTGTCAGTGGAGTGAGAATGAAGGACAGCCTGTACCTGCCATGGAGTTGGTCCCTGATTAAACAGTTAGTTTCGGTAAAAGTAAACATCCCTGAATTTCTCTTGCAATAGTTTCTGAAAAATTCCATTTGGTTCTTAACTATCCTATTCTGCTTTGAAAACTTCATTTTTATGCTCATGTCGTCTGCATGAAAAAAGCTTATTTTGCTGACAGGTGTCGCCACCGGTGTAGCATCATGCTTGCAGTGCCACACCCAGGGAAAATTACTGAACTATCAGCAGCCTGCTTGTGAGCAGTGATGTGTGAAGTTTATTTGAGGTGTGAAGTTTAAAAGCTGATTGCTATTACTGTACTAAATTAGCATCAATTAATTTAGGCCCAACTGATTGTGCGCTTGTTTATCATTATTATACCTCGACCATGAAAGCAGAGCTGTCATTGGCTGAGAGCTGGTCACATGTCAGTCATTATTTTAGTATATTGACCAGGACTATTGCCCTCCAAAATTTTTTTTTCCAAAAATTTTTTTTTTTTTTTCGAAATTTTTTTTTCCGAATATTTTTTTTTTCCAGAAATTTTTTTTTTCCGAATTTTTTTTTTCCTAAATTTTTTTCCACAATTTTTTTTTCCAAAATTTTTTTTTCCGAAATTAGTTTTTTCTAAAATCTTTTTTCCCTAAATGTTTTTTTTAAACATTTTTCTTTCAAAATTTTCCATACATTTGCAATAGTGCAGGAAAATAATAAAATTAGGGCATTAATTAGTAAAGACCAAAGAAAACTCATCAAAACTAGTAATAATAGTGCAATGTAGGCTATACGTCTGCTTATCTACGCTCGTGTGTGAAAGGAAAACTATTTCCCTCGGCCTTCGGCCTCAAGGGAAATAGATTTGACTAATGCCCTCGAAATCAGTCGATATTTGTATACTATAACAAGGTTTCAAAATAAGAACAGTTAATTTGAGCTCCGCGAATCTATGGCATTGCCATCTACATATATTACAAAGAAAACTTTAAAGGTTTAAGTCAGCAAGTACATACACCTAACACACATGTAGCACTGTTATAATGACAAAGTTTCTTTTGATACTGAAAACTTATAAAATCAGCATTTATGATGACAATACAATGCAGATAATGTCAACAAAAGTGTGTTGATGTTTGCTGCTGATTGCATAACTCAATTCCTAGAGACTCAGCAAAATTGCCTATTGCTCAGCACTGGCACTACAATGTTGATCACTTTGAAGTTCACCCAGAGTACTCTTGTACTTGTGATTAGCCAAGGGGTGATTAGCATACCTGTATCAATAGGCCTACAGAGTAAATTTATTGTTATGTCAGATTTAACATGCCAAACTATTCCTGCTCATGTATCTACTTCTCCTTGTCTAAACAGGCTCATTCTGGAGTCATCACTCTACAGACTGTGGGGATCAATTATAATGGCAGACCTGACTCTGCATTTCCCAAATGAATCAGACAGGCTGCCATTCATGAACATTCAAATTACAACTTGAGAGTAGCTGGTAAATGTTGCTGTTATGATGTACTGATGGAACATTTACTGAGAGTTATATCACGATGGTAATAGTATAGAACATTTTGCTGGGGTACATTTTGGTGATATAAAAATGGCAATTGTAATTCTATGTTTTGTCTTCAAGTATGGATTGCCCACTCAGGTTCTCAGAGTGGGATTGCCTGTTTGCGGCTACAAGTTGCAAATGCAAGTGTACTAATACAATCTGTGCAGTTATAATTAGTTCATTCGCCATATATTTCAATTGCACATAGTCCGATCCTCACAGCTATACCTTGCAGTTCTTGAAATTAGAATAGACACTGTCTACCATGTTTAGCTGAGGCCAAGAAAAAAGTATGTTTACCAATGTTACTTGGGTGCTTTTGATAGTGATTAGAACACCAGTGCTTGCCCCCACAGGGTCGACTGTCTGTATCTCATGGTTAGTCTGGGTTCTTGTACTGAGAACTGGGACACTTCTCACAACAGACTAGCACTTCAGCTTAGTTTCTAGCAAGGAAAGTCTGAGTGAATGTTGGTGAATGAAGTTGCTGTTAGCACCAGGTTTTCATTTCAACAACTCGACTAAATACTAGAAGCTAGCACGTTTACAGAATTTTATCTTGACAAGCAACCACTTAAAATGTGTGTGGGGGTGTTTTATCAGCACTTCCATATGTGAAGCAAAGCTGAGCAATGCCATTTCAGTGGTCAGCCAGTGCCTCTGACCATGCCCTGACCAATGGCAACCACATGTGTATATGAATCTGCTGATCTTAGCATGAGCCAGCATGGTCATATGCCAATTCATGCATGACAAATTTGCAATATCTCCCTCCCAAATCTTTCATCTCACATTTTGCATCCAGCTGGTTTGCCACACCCCTTGCTGGGAACTACCTTACCAGATTACTCCTGTAGAAGGTAAACTGAGCTAAAATAGCAAAGCCATGTATTGAGTTAGTTTTCTTTGAATTCTTTCCATCCACACAAACTATGCACATCCTCCCCAAGTCACACACTTTCTACAGTAGGCTACATCTGTGGCCTATAGAGCTCTATCTTCATGAAGCTTTTCTTCCATTCTTGGAAAATATTTCATTAAACACATTTTAAGTTTGTTAGAGCCTTAGATATGAGCTTGATAACCACCTCCAGATATGAGCTTGATAAACGCAGCTTTACATATATATATATTCCACTGTGATCTGGTGATTCCATACTTCTGGCTTCTTAACTTGATCTCATATTTAAATGATCACCTGATTCAGCTTCTTTTTTTTAATCAGTTTAAACAACTGTCTGAACTGTGCTTTGCTTGACAATATCATTTTCAATATTAATGGGCTCTGGATATTTGCCAGACTGGATTGATTTTGATGTCTAAATAATGAAATCGAAACCTGCAAATCACAATAAGAGATCTTGAGTCACTCTGATTTGTAATGCAGTTTATTCCTTATCAAGAATATCCTCAATATGTATTCAACAACCATAGGTTCACCATAATTTGGATAATTTCATCAAGGATGGTCAACTTGACCAATGCCAATTGACTAGGCTATAATATTATCAAAAGTAGACTCTAGCCCCACCCTAACCCCATTGATTGGGGAGAGAAAATCCTCTTGACAAAGAGCTATTGGATCAATGGCTAGAATCAGCTGCACAGAACAGTACTCACCGAAATCCCTGCTGTTGTGTAGATTGAGCAAAAGAGGCAGAACACAAAGCACTCCCAGGTTTATGGTCAGGAAATATTTGATGTACACTCGTATGTTCCAGGAAGGTCGTTTGTGCATGTTGGGTCCTTCTTGGGACTAGAGCACATGACAACGACGGGGCAGTGAGGCTGACTGAATCAGATGTCCTTGAATCGATGCTTTAAAGCTCCTGCATCAGTGCATTGTCACTGCCGTAATGAGCCAGACAGCGTCACCCTTGGCCATCCTACAACTGTGCTAGGCCTGCCTTCTCATTCACTACTGCTGGCTGGGCTAGAACTGGCAGCTGCTTCAGCCCGCGCCCTTGATGATGCTGGCTTCAACCCCCCCCCCCCCCTTCAAATTGCCCCCAGTCACACACTGCTGCTCAGGAACCGTTTGCACCCTGTCTATGGCCACTGGTACTGGTGCTGAGTGCATGTGACCTCAGATACACATCCATATCTTGTGTAGCCCTATATTGAAACAAATGACATGTACAAGGATTAATTGCATATCTCTTCCATGTATGAGAGCTGTACATGCTACAATGCATGATTGTGAAATTACCAAGGATAAAAGACTAATCCCTGTGGTAGACCAGATTGACCTAGATTCACTGTAGGTCCAGTGCTGGATCAGTGCTGGTTCCACAGACACTGAGTTGAGTCAGACAAAAGGCTAATTGTGTTGCCATTCATCAGATCTCTTTGAGTTCCTTTGGTAAATCAGCATAAACCAGACATTAACCCACAGATCTACAAGCTCAAACAGCCCTTTAACAGGGCCAATTATATTTTCACTGCACAGTCAGCGAATGTGCAAATATTGATAATCCATGATGTCAAATTAGCCCTTAGGAAGCTAAGTGAAAGACAGACAAAACTGGAATTATGGGCACACCATTTTCAAGCATCAAAGGTTAGGGTCCTTGGTTAAATTGTCTATTGTCATCTGACTTATTACTGGAAATATTGCAATTTTCCAGCACAAGTCAGTGACATCTCTGGCCGATACCAAATGTAAATGTGATTTTCGCATGTGTGGACTAGCTCTAATCCACATAGATGATAGATCCACAAAGACAAGTTGCACTCATTGACCTGCAAGCTATAGCCCTGGATTATCGAAACTTAAACGGACATTTGCGTGTCAGAATCCATTAAAAGGCTATCTTCCGTATTGGAAAAACAGGGGTGACTTTTAAGGTTGGGTCTTGTCCAGAAGTCAGATACCCGTATAATTTGATATCCCTTAATCACACAAACCAGAGTTCATTCGAACCCAAATGTCAGGTCATTGACCTCTGTTCAGATTATGATCGAAGTCACATGACTATAGAGTATAGAGTATAGGCCTATGGGTATCCTTGCAAGGAACTCCAAAATGGACAGATAAGACAATGGGGGCAAATCTGATTTATAAACAAAAGAAAATTGTTTGCTCTACTTCTGACTCTTCATGTCAATTTGCCTACTGATTTAAACTTTTTGATTTTTTTTTCTTTTCTGTTATTTGCTTATAATAATTATACATTTTCCCAGTTAATTTTAGTCGCATCATGCACCAATCTAAATTAATGAGAGTAAAATAATTTGATTTGCCTGCCAAAGCAAAGGCACTAAACACCTAGCATCTTTTGTGTTGAGGAAATGTGATGTGGACAGGAGGAAATTACAAATTTATGACTATGAAATTGTTTCATGGGGGCACACTGGTTCAACCACAAAAAGGAAACAGGCAATTAATAAAACAATGCTTGTCAGTGCATGATGGTTACAATTGTAATGTGGACGACATGTGGCCCTGGGGGGGGGGGGGGTTACTGTGTTCAAGTGTACACCTATGCTCGGCTCAGTAGGCCCCCTTTTTCAACTGAAAAATTCCTAGAGTTGGGTCTAAAAACCTGACATAATTCCTAGAGTTGGCCCCTAAATTTAAATAGGAAGTTTTATCGAATCGCGATGTTATGTTTCGGTGAAATTACGGGTTAATAACTGGGAAAAACAGCAAATACCATTGCGACGACAAAAAAATCCTAGAGTCGGGGTATTTTCGCGACGACCAACCGCCTAGCACCGGGTCTGGTCGCCGAACTTCCAGCCTAGCATACGTATCAGAAAAAATTTTGAGTACCCCCCCCCAGGCATGTGGCCCAGTCTTTCAGCTTGCCTAGATTGGAATCACTTTGCATTGCATGGGCGTAAGTGTGCATCTTTCCATGGTTTTACTTGCATGAAAACTGAATTTAATTCTGGAGAAAAAAGGGGTGAGAAAAACCTTCTAGTAAACTGGAACCATATCATCTTGATGGAGCTGACCATATGTGCAAAAGAACATGTATTTTCATGACCCCAAGTGTTCAGTGCACTTCTATGACGACAAAGGGGTGTGTGAGGCAGGGAGCTGTCTGATAGGTTGATGGGGCCAAGCCCCCCCCCCCCCCACACACACAGCCGATATTACCCCCCCCCCCCAATACTAAAATGCACTTGCGTGTCTGGGAAAGCAGACGAACGATTATGACGCTTCATGTGCATCCTTCAGTCTTCAGGGCTACTTACCACCCCCGACAGCATGGAGGATGCTTCATGTGTGTTCCTGGAAGATCTGGATGGACCAATCAGAAGGCAGCAATGCATCACCCCATCTAGCCCCCCCCCCTTCCATTCAGGGATAGGGGGAAAGGAAAACCCTGTACATGGGTGGTTATTATTCTTTTATCCCACAGTTATCTCTCTATCTCCTCTCCATTACGTAAATCTGCTTCATATTTCCACACACAAATGTCTTCTTTTCTCCCTTTTTACACTTTTTCTGGACTCGCCTTTCTTCCCTTTGTTCACCCAAAACTAGGATTCATCGTAAATGCCTTGTTCCATTGCATATATAGTTCACCACTGTCTGGGTGAAAAAAAGATAAAAAAAGATTTGATGTATGGACATATTCTGTAATTTTTTCTGTAATTATTCTACGACAAGAACCTTTCATTCTTATTAATTCATGACACGTACATGCATGTATCGTATAGGCCAGATACAGGCAAATACAATACTCTACACCAAAATTGTTAGGCCAATCATGTAGCTGGAGATCAGTCACATGACACGCCAATAAATAATGATATTGGTGTCTTAAAAGTGTTACTAGAATGCCCGTTTGATAATTGGAGATTACATGATCAGATTTAAGTTGGGGGAAAAAGATACAAAACTATGGATGATCATAAAATGCTAGTTAGGGCATTGTAGGATTCTCTCATCAAGTGCATGTTTTTGACTTCAGCTGTATTGTAAATTTGAAGTTGAAATGTTTCAATGAGCCTGTTAGTCCCATTGGAAAGGTGTGAAATTAATGGTTTTGTCCATATAGTGGCTGCCATCTTGAAATAAAAGATGGATGCCTTCAACTTTGCATACTTTCTTTTGTATGTTTGTTTTTTGGATGTATGTGATATATGTATGTGAGATATGTCATAGAAAGTTCCCGACACACTTGGAAGAGCAGACTGACTTAGAGTGTGCTGCCATCTGCCATAAACTTTCTTGGGCAGAACATTTCTGACCTACTTGACCAGGCAAGGAGGCTATAGAGGTGGTGATTCCAAAGTGGATTTAAAGAAAATAATGGGCTCCTGGGTGACATTTTATGAGCCACACACAAAGGCAATGTCAGTCCGGTAGCACATGCAAAGTTTGGTGTGTGTAGCTACAACAGGGACTGAAAATTGGAGGTGACAACAAAGTTGAAGAGATGCATCTTTTATATTAAGTCTATTTAAGATTTTAAGATTGGCTACAGTTTGTCTCATCCAACATGCGAACTAACGTTTGCCCTGATTCCTCAGCCTACAGAAATCCTACAGTAGAAATACACATACCTACTAGTAGATCAGCCTTTTCGTAATTTGTTATTCACATTTTCGTGATGTTTCGGTGCCTTTTTTTGCCAATTTTCAACGGTTTTTGATGACGGCAGTCCATACAAACTTGTTTACATTCTTGACTCTACCATAACAATGGCCTAAATTGCCGTGACGTAACAAAAATGCACTGCAGCGCCACTCACGACTTAGTTCTACTAAGGTTAATTATTTGCATTGCTTTAGGTTCATGCATTGCTTTTTCACAGCCTATTGAATAAGTGGTGAATTTGAGTCCGCATGCTTGATGAGACAAACTGTAATGGAGAGAGATATTGCGGTGCTCCTATGCTCTTAGCAGCAACCTTGCATTTAATTCAAGTAATTGCCTAATATGTAAATGGCATAGTGTTACCATAACTTTCATATTTATTTCAAGTTCAATGTATGAAAGGCAGTTATGTAACAGTTTCAAAAAAGACAGATATATAGAAAGAGAGAGAAATGTAGACTGTAGAAAGATAAAGAAATCAAAAATATGATAGATAGATAGATAGATAGGCAGAAAGATAGATAGATAGACAGATAGATAGATAGACAGATAAGATTGATAGATAATCCGCTAGATAGTAAAATGGCAGACAACAATGAAAGCTACCAAATTTAAAAGTCTATGTTAGATTGTTGATATTACATTTATAGTAATAAGAAAACAATAACATGATTGCCATTGATTGGCATGTAGATTAATTGCTCACTGTTACATAATCATCAGTTTATAACAATTATGCAACTTTAATTTTGTTAAGTTTTCTTGTTGTCTGTTTTGAAATTAACTGAATCACATGTAAATAATTTAATTTAGCTTGTCAAGGCTAATAATTAACTATTCCATAAAACTTACAGGGAATACTACTGGAGAAAATTTGAAGGTGAATATGTCATGTTTTGTTAAATTCGAAGCTAAATCATTGATGAGAAGCTGGACCTATTTGACCTGATTTCCTGCTGTCGACCATTGATTTTGAGACCATCACTGCTCAGATTTTTGAAACCTCTCTTGTGCTCAATTCGCTTCGCGCGAATATTACCGCTTCCAGGGGTGCCGGAAGGAAATGCGAGCGGCAGGGGCGGTGGGATAAAAAAGGGTAAATCATATTCATGCCAATTTGGCATAGCAAAATTTAAGAAGAGAG
This sequence comes from Platynereis dumerilii, assembly GCA_026936325.1. NCBI lineage: Eukaryota > Metazoa > Annelida > Polychaeta > Phyllodocida > Nereididae > Platynereis > Platynereis dumerilii. Next base: position 38,043,703 of record JAPTHN010000011.1, on the reverse strand, counting down.
TCAATAATAATTTTGATAATTAAATAATTAAGTTGTGCCTAAAATTACTAAAATAAGGCATAATGTTTTTTATTAAGATCAAAAGGGCACACCTTGCCCCCTCCGCCCCCTTGGACAAGGGCAGGAGGGGCATTTGCCCCCTTCGCCCCCCTTGTTCCGGCACCCCTGACCGCTTCAGCCAATAAAACTCAATATTGGTCTCTTCACCATCCACTATATCTGTATAAGAAGCTACTTTTAAAAACCACCTGGGCTGTGCAGTTTACACTTGTATAGGGCCTAAATGAAGTGCTTTCTACTAGGTCTGCTCCTGAGAAACAATATGATTTCACTACCCACAAGACTATTGTTTCCTGCAACTGGGTACTGCTGCAAGTAACAACGCCAAAAGTGACTGTACATGAGATTGATGATAATCTGTTTTACAGGAGCTGCTTTTCCTGGTGCAGTGTGACATTTTGTTTTGCATTTTGGACACTATAGTCTGTTTGATGTGGATACTTGCCAATATCCATCAAAAATTATTTTGGTAACATGACAGTTTCACTTGTAGAGAGTTTTTTGGCACTTTGAAGGACTCCTGATAAAAAAATAAAAGTCAGAAAGACCTAGTTACCTCCACGTGTTGCCAAGGATCTGTCCCCTGTAGTGTGGAGTACCAGCAGAAAGATTTTAAAAAAAACTAGAACCCAGGGATTCAAAGCCTGCATGGGCCTTCTGAGGTCTGTATGATAAGATGTGGTGTGTTGTAATTTTAATTTCCTGCACGCACCTAAGTTTTCAGTATCAAAACGAGAATATTCATTGTAACTATTGTTTTTATCAGGAAAACAGAGTAATTCAACCTTTTCAAATTTGGAAAACAATAGTTTTTCATTCTCAAACTCTCCTATTTTCCAGGAGAGTAATTCTTGCATCTTGTGTCAATTTGTATCATCGCTTATGAGGAGATATCAATTTCTATTCACTTGGTCAACAAGTTTGCCAGTTGTCTTGTAATTAATTGATGATGTAAGTAAGGATGGAATGGCAAATATTGAGGCTAAGAAGAGAAAAAAAAATAGTGAAATTAGGGAAAACTAAGAAGGGAGAGGTTTTAAAAGTAGCTCATGTCCTGGACTCCTTTGGTATATGAAAAATAGGAATATAAATGTCTATATGCATGTATATGGTTGGGGAGGAGAAGCAGCAAGTTGCCAGCATCTCAAGAGCATGCAAATAATGGGTTGGCTTGTGTAAAAGCATGTATACATCTAATTGCTTACTTAATTTAAGATAGATGAAACTCAAAAAAGTTGGCCACCTGAAGTGGTGTGCTTCACAATTTTCTAAAAGATATTGCAATATGAATGTTCTTTTTTCTTTGATCTAAATAATTATTCAAACTTTTAGTGCAGTCCTATGTATGTTGGGCGGCTGTTTCAATCATCCGTTGCCTCATTGCCATATCCTCCTCCTATCCTTATTGGCCTACCAAGTGCATAAATTCCGTTCGTAAAGCCCCAATCGTCCAATCTAATGCACTGCTCTGCTGGAGGTCTTTACCTGCGTGGGTTTGAACCACGGTTGAGGACACCGAAATTTTCAGTGGACCTTCATGAGCAAAATCCCAGCTGGACGTCGTTAGGATGAGACGTTAAATTGGTGGCACCCTGTATCGGTGTCTGCACTGGGCGAGTATAGTAAAAGATCCCTTTCATGGGGTAAATGTGTGACATGTTTGAGGACTCGATCCTACTCTCTCACTCTCCCGTCTCATCAAACAACTCACATGAGCGGCCAGTGCTACCCGAACTTAGAGGGCTGCACTTACCGTATCTGTGTATTGTATACTGCATCAAGTGTATTGTGACCTTGCTTTCATTGCTTTGGGAGGAAGTCGCAGCCAACCTTTCAAAAAAGGCCAATGATCGAAAACGTTGACACAAAAAGGGCACACGTGTAAAGAAGGTTTTGTTCAACTGCCCTGATGTCTGGACGCCAGTTTACATGTTCTTGGATTTTATTCTGACTTTTTTTGGTTTTCTCAGGATAAAGTGAAAACGTAAGCCAGCTGCACACAATGGTTTATCTGATTGGCAGCTGCAGGCAACATTTGGTGACTGGAGACAATCCTAGCTGTTTTTGAGGCAGACCGTTTCTATTTCTTTCTTGAGTTACTCTTTTTTTTTGCAGACGGCTGGGTAGTCTAACTTTCCCATGGATTAACAAAGGGACAATGCTCAGTGAGTTTCCATCCAGTTACATATCTGTCATGGACTCATGATGTCATCAGCACAAATGCAGACATTTAGGGAACAACGTCCTCAATCGTCCTGAAATTGCAATAGACAATCCACATTCTAAAATGGCTGTCTCAGGATCTCTGACAATTTATTAGGGACCGTTCAGAATTTATGACTGGGGGGGGGGGGGTGGGAGTTTTGTTGGAAAGTTCTTTCAAAAATTGATACCCCCCCCCCTTTGAGTTTCATGCAGATTTTTAGTAGGCCTACCCCACCCTTTGGTTTCACGCGTGTTTTTAGTACCCCCCCCCCTCGACGTACAAACTACAAAGCAATACACACATATATACTGTTATACACTGCGCGTCATTTTGCAGACTTTTGCGCGTAAAAAAAGTCCAAATAAAATGAGTTATGCATATTTCTTTAAAATTTTTCTTTGTTAAAATTTCTTACCCCCCCTTTGGAAGTGTTGTCACAAATTAATACCCCCCCCTTGAAACACGTTAGTACCCCCTCGGCCAAAACTCCCACCCCCCAGTCATAAATTCTGAACGGTCCGTTAAGCGAGATTTGAACATTGCTAAATGTACTTCGTTTAAATTTCCCTGCTTCGTGTCTTAGTCCTGATGAATTGTTTTGCTCGAGAGGCCTCATGACAGGCATACGTGCGCCCGCCCCGCTCCCTTTTCTTATTCCCGCAATATCAGTTATCCCCCATTTTGGCCCCGATTTCCCTCTGCTACCCTCTTCCCCCCCCCCCCCCAACTTGCTCCCACTCCCCCGATTGGAATAAGAAAAGGGAGCGAACTGGCTCTCCGCTAGGGCGAGTATGGCCCTGGACTTTCAATTTATCACCCCACTAGGAGGTGTTCAGTGCAGTTCAATATTGTAAAAGAGACCCCTAGTGGGAATTTGGACTGTTGAGTGTCAGCCAGTCACTCATGTCAGCCATGCATTGATTGGAGCTGCACTCGCACACATTTTAGCTCATTTTAAGCTATTTTAGATGACAAGAAAATTTAATTAAAAAGCCAAAACAGTAAATTAAAACATACAGCTGGCCGCCCCACATGGTGCCATCACTGGCCAATCTTGCACCTTGCCAACCTCCTCACTTGATCTATCTAGAAATGGCCTAAGGGGGGGCAATATATGGGGTAAATACGGGGCACTCCGCGGCTTTCCCTATCTCCCTATCTCTTCCATGTTAATTTTGCCTTGCACTCACAGGATTTGTCAAGATTGGCCCTGATTTTTAGAGATGCTTGCTTACAGTGGGAGGAAGGCTGAAACTCATGACAACTGCCTTGGTCATGTGTTTCATCTCTGTCATTGAAACTTTGCATACAGTCTCACTAGAATTTCATCTTCCGTTGATAAACTTTTGGTGTCTTTCTGAGATGAACAAATTAATAAATAAAACAAACAGGCTGAGTTTCTGCAGGTCAAAGGTCAATCACCAAAAGTAGGTCACAGGCGAGATACCCTCCAGCAGGTCTTAGCATGACAGTACCTGTCATGGTCCTACTGCAGTGACAAATACCCTTTTGCAGCTCACATGCCAATTACCCTTGTGCAGGTGACAGGCAAAGGGGTAGATACTATCATGGGCAGTCTATCTACTAGCATCTCTTAAAGTGCTCCCACCTTATTTTTTTTACTCAATGAATATTTCTTCTAACAGTGCATTGCTCTCGCAGATGCACCTGTACATGTTGTTGGCTTCATTATAATCCGGAAGATTAGAAACTCATTGATTATCCCAATGAAGTTTAATCCTAATAGTAATAACTTGTAAGGCATTTAGGCTAATTTACAAATCTAGGCCTATATTGCACAGAAAATGTCTGACCTTATAATAGATAGGCCCATGTAATTTTAATAGCCTGTAATCTGGTAATAATATACTGCACAGCCATACAGGTGTATACAAAATCCTAAATTTATTAAGTCCTTAAAATATTTAATTGGCCATGATTGAGACAGCTTTTCATCCACAATTTAGTTATGTAACTCAGTGATCTATAAAATGGCCAACAATTAAAATTGCTGCCTCCAAGCTTACCCTTCTTAGATTTGGGAGTCCAATCGTCGTAGTCCAAGACGTCGTGATGGGGGTAAACAAAACTCCTGTAATCTAGACCAGGGACATCTGCACTCTCAGTCTCCATGGAAGTCCTCACAGAGTTTCGTGTTATACCCTGGCCAGTTGTAGATGTGACAAACACATCAGTGTAATTTCCAGGAGTTGTGAAAACATATCCCAAGTCCATGTACCTTGTGGTAAATGCAATAAAGACTAGAGTTGAGAGAGTGATGAAGGCAGTGAGTGAACGGGGATTCATGGCTTCTGTTCCAGTGTATGAGAGCCTGAGAGGGGTGCAACCGCGGTCAGTGTGTCATGTTCTTGCTCCTCTGTTTGTCTAGTTGGCTGCCCTTATTTGCTTGTCTGGGTTTGATGATAGTCCGTATAGTTCCATGAATGTATAGTCTCTGTCCTGCTCTTCTTCATAATGTACTACACTGCTCCAATCCAAGCCCTTGTTGTACAGAGCTGCTTGGAAGTGACATGTTTTGGCGAACCCTTCTTGGACAGGCTGGCAGAGGTTGCAACTTGGCTCTGGTCCAACCCAAGCAGCTGCTGCTGATGCTACTGGCACCCCATGCTGCTGCTGCTGCTGCTTCTGCCATGATGCCACCCCATTCCACTGCCAGCCACTGCCAGCTTGGACTGCTTGGGAGCTGCTGGATTTTCAATATTCTGTCAATAATCAGAGCTTTGAATAATATAGCTAGTATGTAATATTATAGGCCTACTACTGTGGGACAGTACTAAGTAGGCCTACTGTCGGATTAATATGGGGATTAGCTATATATATATATATATATATCATTATTTAAACAAGAGAAAAATGCAAATATCTACTGATCTAGGTGCTCCTGGTGCAAGTAATTAAACTTTGCCCCGGTCAAAGAATTCTGATCCACAGTGAAGTGCAACTGTTGCATTTGTCGTTTCTTTTTAGTTGTCCTTAGTTAAGTTGTTGGAGAAAATAAAAGTCAACATTAAGTGTTAAAGGGAACGTTCAGAATTTATGATGGGGGGGGGGGGCAGGCCCAGCTGACAATTCACGTGATAAACACGGTGGGGAAACTGGTGAACATGACATAACTGAGAGTTATCATGTGTTTTGGTTCGCGTGAGAAAAACTCCCCAAATTTTCACGGGATAACCACGTGATGAATGTCACCAGATTAACGCTTGACCATCTTCATGACATAACTGAGAGTTATCACATGTTTTTCTTCATGTGAAAAAACTCCCAACATTGTCATGGGATAACCATGTGATGAATGTCACCAGATTAACGCTTGACCATCTTCATGACATAACTGAGAGTTATCACATGTTTTTTTTCTTCATGTGAAAAAACTCACATGGTTTTAAAAATGGTGAAGATTGCCCCCCAGAAATATAGATGGAGCCACCTGTACTAGAAACACAGCTGTTTACAGAGTTCCGCACTTAGTAATTACTTTAACTGGGTCATTCCACTGAAATGGTGCACTTTCTGACTTACAAAATGTGAAAAATCAATTTTTAGTTAGTAGCAAAATCAAAACTTTGTTGAACTTCATACATCGTGTACTTTACCACCTCAGTGGTTGGCAAAATTTAAAATAATTTGCAATTAATGTTTTTTTATAATTTATGCGCAACGCGCTATACATTGTGTCCTTCCTGTTACCAGATGATAAATGCTCATAAATTCTTCAGAACATCTAATTATGCAGTTCTAAAGTAGTCAGTATGTATAGAATTTTTTTAACTAATTATTCCAGCCAAGAGTTGTCAAAGAAATAAGCTTTATTTCTTCTTTTTTAATCAAAATGCTTCCCAAATGTAGCACTGAGTAGTTCTAAGGTATGGGATTTTAAGAAAAATGGTAAGAAAATCGATAAAAAATTTTTTTTTCACAGTTTTAAATAGTACACATCCAATAATATGATAAGGGTAATGCTCATCATTGAATATATCCTTTTACTTGAATACTTTTCAGTTTTTATCCAAGTAACAGGAATGACATTGAAGTATAAACTGTAATGATAGGCCTACACATGTAACAGGAAGGACATCTCAGATATTTCTTGACACATGTTTACAATGGAGATACATGTGAACAGTTAAAATGGAAGTTTCTCAAAAAGAAACTTAACACAATATACATCTTAGTGATGCTGAAACTTTCCATCTCTTGACTGCTTAGGTTTGCTGGAAAAAAAAAATTTAAAGGCTCCTTTTACTATGCAAAATATAGTAGATCAGCCTAAAAGTTACTGACTTTCCCCATGATGGTTACACCTAAAAGGATAAAAATCAAATTGAATTGATCATACACTAACACCGTTAAACCAAATTTATGTCTTTTGTTGTTTCACTAGAGAATTATATCACTTTAAGATGAGAATTAGTCCTTCCTGTTACAGTTATGTCATTCCTGTTACCAAACATATAACAGGATGGACAGTAACAGGAATGACATTTTACTTGTTTTCACCAAATAACTCAGTTCAGATATGCCCATTTATCACCCAACCAGTTCTGAAGGCTCTTGATTCACAACAACAAAACAACATTTTAAAACAGTTTTTTTAAGCATAATAGTTTCTTGGAAATATCGGTAACAGTATGGACACTCATAAAAATCACCCCTCTACAAGGGACACAAAAAAATCTAAATTTTAAAGAAATTTACCATCAGACGTCTGCTAAGCACACATTGAAGAAAAGTACCAGGATGTAAAGCCCCCCTGTGGAAAAATTACGCGAATCAAGCATTCACTGTGACCCCTAGTGTATAACAACAGATGCGGTAACAGGAATGACGTCAAATCCATGGACATGCATAATTCAGCATTATTTCTTTATTTAAAAGCATATATTAACAATAATATTGTGCACATTGGTTGTTGACATATATATTTCTTTCCTTTGCAGAGTAATTTATATTGTGCAGTTGAATTCCCAATTTTGTCATTATATTATTCAAGAAAAAAGACACTGAGCAGGTTGGGACAAGGGGAATTATGCAACTCCGCGACAGTAAAAATTAATGTGTTTAAATTAAATATCAAGAGAGCAGGCTTGATGATTTTTTGTGGTTATATTCTGCACTCATAATACTATTGGGTCTGTAAAATATGGCAGTTGATAATCGAAAGAAACCTATTTTTTAATCATCAAACTTTAATGGACACCAGGGTGCACCGTTTCAGTGGAATGACCCAACTGAGTCTGAGTTTAAACAAATTAACCAAATGATTATGATTTCTTAATTTGAATTAATGCTTAGTATATGGTGGAGTGATGCTTATTAGCTCAAAAAGGAGCACATATTGGATATTATTTGGATATTATTACAAAAGACTAGTTATCCGAAATGTGAATCATGTACGACTACAATCTTTGATTCTGGTAACCCTTAAGAAGATTGAAAAGAGCCTCAGTGCATCACGCTGGTTGTGACAAATTTTCAGCAAGTTCTTGTGGCTTTTACTTCAGCCCCACAGCTATTGAAAGCCCAAGATATTGCTTGAAACAGTCTAAGTTGACTGGCTTGATGAAGAGCCAAGTTAACCGGTGGGAGATTTTGCCTCTTCTCAAATAATTTTAACTGGTGAAGAATGCCCCCCATAAAATCACATGGTTAACTGGTGAAGATTGCCCCCAGAAAATCACGTGGTTAACTGGTGGAGATATTCACCAGAAAATCACATGGTTAACTGGTGAAGATTGCCCCTAGAAAATCACGTGGTTAACTGGTGACAAAATCAAGTGGTTAGCGTTTGGAATAACCTATCAGTTTTCCACATGATAACTGAGGGGCAATTTCACATGATAACTCTCAGTTAACCATCAGTTTTTGTCAGCTGGGGGGCAATGATGGAAATAGAAATTTTTTGTCGGGGAGAGCTCCTGCTGGTGCTGATATACACTGTATCCCGGATCGCAAGTCATGACAAGTCATCAACAAAGTTTCCAAAACTTATTCTCCTGTTTTCAATTTTCCAAGTACAGCACTAATAGTTATTTCATTATCTCACTTGGGCCTATAACGGTCAACTGTTGTATTGAAATAACAACATTAATGTCGACTGTTATATTGATATCATAAAAAGGTTATTTTGTTATCTCAATGTAACAGTCAACTCTTATATTGAGATAACAAAATTAGTGTCAACTGTTATATTGATATAACTAATTGGCGTTAAATATTATATTGAGAAAATAACAATTTTTGTCTAAATATCACAGACGACAGTGCAGGGGAGCAAAGGGGAGCACAAGGGGCACATGACCACAAGGGGGCACAATGGGCATAGGGGGCACTTAGGGGTATATATGGGACACATGGGGAACAATGGGCATATGGAGGGACACCGCTGTACAAGGGGGTACAGGGGCACATTGAACATATGGGGCACAATGGTCATATGGGGCACAATTTGCACGAGGCATGTAGGACATAATGGGGACATATAAAGCATAATGTACTCTCTTTTAGTGTGGCTAAATAAAGTCTATCTATATCTCTAATGGGCATAGGGGGGCACAAGGGACACATGGGGTACATAGGTGTACAAGGGCATACAAGGGGCACACTGAGCAAATGTGGACACAATGGGCATTGGGCACATTGGGGTACAATGGACATAGGGCCAATTTTGCACCCATGTGTCCCATGTGCCCCTAAGAGATACCTATGCCCATTGTTGCCCTTGTGCTTATGCGCCCACTGTGCCCCTTGAACCCCCTGTGCCTATGTTTTCTGCACAGTCGACTGCTATATTGTAGCAGTAAGTAAATATCTTGTTATCTCAATATAACAGTCTTCACTAATTCTCCATATATATATAAAAGTGGACTGTTATATTTTGATAACCAATTAGCTAATTAGCCTCTTGTTCCCCCCTGCAACACTTGTGCGACAGAGCCCCCAGTGTCCCTTGTAGTTGTACCCCCATGTAACTCTATGTGACCCCTATTAGTCAGGGTTCTTAGCTGAAAAATCATGCATTTTGTGATACAGCTCTGAAATTTGGCACAGGGATTGAATCAACCTAAGTGGTCATTTCTGGCTACGGACCCCAACTCGAAAGTCCCCAGTTACGATTCTGTTGCCATGGAAACCGATTTTTGCTATTTTTAGACGTTATACTAAAAAAGTACGAATAACTCAGAAAATTAGATCTGCTGTCCTGTCTTATATAGTGAAAAAAATTATAAGGACTCAAAGACTTAAAATAGTGGGGTGACCAATGAGGTCAAAGGTCAAGGTCACATGATGGGGTTAAGGCCAAATATGGAAAGCGGGAAAATTATGAGAAATATTAGAAATAATCCACTATTGTGAGGCAGCTATTGCTGATACCTAGCCTTGTAATACATCATTTGAAAGGTATTTTGACACTTTTCAAAATTTCAATAAAAGTTATGTTTCCATGGCAACCAGGAAACCATTATCGCAGCTTAGTTACTAATGATTCCGCTATTTTAAGATCATGATTCTGGCAGAAAAGTTGCCCAAAATAGCAATTAAGATTCATGATAGGTTAAGTTTTCCTACTTGGGGTTTGTTGAGGAGTTTGGTCTTCCTTAAAAAATATTCAGCATAAAGGTCATGATCAGATGATTTCAAACTTGATTTTAGGCCTTAAATTACTGAATTTGAATAAGAATAAACATACCATAAACAAAAATACATGAGATAAATATGACAAAGTAATTTTATATTACTTAAAGCTTCTTGGATATGCTTGCTTTTAAGAATTTAACTTTGGTAACCATGGCAACACATGCTCCAGAAAACTGCATAGCGACCATCTTTGCAAAAGTCAAGTGATTGTGTATAATTCATTTCAGGACTCCAAATGTGACTCTCTAAAATTTATAATCTCCATCAACCATCATTAAATAAATTCAGTCTTTAGTTAATATTACTGTTGTCATGGCAACCATATTTCCAAAATTGGCTCCATGGCAACTACTACGCTTCACTCAGAAAACACAGATATTGAGATTGATTTTCTCAATTTTTGGTATTTTCGGATCATTTTTTTTATTTTTGAGAAAAATTGAAAATTTCCATTGAAATCGAAAGTCATTGTGATTATTTGAAACTTATCAAGGTTCAGATTAAGACAAACCACCCAGGGCCGATTTCACCAACATAGTTTTAACAGTTAGGCCTGGTATTAACTCCTTTAAACCTGGTATAACTAAGTCCATTTCACCAAGAGTGTGCTAAGCATGTAAACCTGTCAAGGTTCAGTGAATCATACACATTGTCACCAAACTCAAGGGTCAGCCATCTCAAACTGATTTGGTGTCAAAAAGTGATTAGGCCAATGAAAACAGAACGTATGTTTCTTATGAGATGGCATGACATCAGTATTATAGGCCTTTGTCTATTATATTTGCATGTTTCTCTAATTGGTAACTGTCGGTAGCAAAAAATCGCAGGCACGTCAGAAGCTGCAACTGATTCTTCTGCGATGCAAATTGCAGTTTATCTTTGATGTGCTCAAGTAACATCAGTGCAGTTTCTTTTGTTAGTCTAAATCGTTTGTAAAATTTTTTATCTGTGAAGTCGTCAAAGCCGCTTTGGCGTGTTTTAAATGACCTTTTTTCTCTGGCAGGTGCTACTTCCGGTGACACAGCATCAAGCATTATTATGACATTAATATCACTTATTGCTGATATATCATACATTGTCCACATCTTTGAATCAGCCATTCTAGGTACATCAGATTTTGAGGACCCTTGTCATTAGATATACAGAGGGATTCAACTGTTATTGTAGTTTCATTGAGCAAAAATTGTATTAATTTATTGTTTGAGGGGGGGGGGTGCTAAAGAAAATGCATTTTTGTCACCAACACTGGACAGACAAGTAATTAATTTTCTTTTTTATAAATTTCCAAGCCCACCCCTCTTTTTCTCTTGCCTTATCATGTGGCCTTGTTTGGGAACTTCAGAGATTAATTGTGTTTGTAGCAGTTGAGTTGTTTAAATACTATGTGTAGACTTTCACTCAGTAAATGTTCCTTGATCCTGCTCCGCTTGAGTGATTGGCTTAGCCAGACCAGGTCTCAGCTAAGACCTGGCATAACTCTTAATACCATGTTGGTGAAAACGGGCCCTATTGTTTATTTTAAATATATGTATCCCTCGAAAATCGATATTAAACAGATAGTCAAAAAGTGTCAAATATATATTGCATTATAACAGTTCTTTGAATTTGCTCAATTTTCTTTCAAATTGTGATTTCAAAATCTGTTGAAGGCAATTCCAGCCCAAATAATTTGGTCTCAATGGGAACTAATTTTCTATAGTAACCTACTTAGCAACCAGTTTTAGCTGAAGAAGAGAGCATGATATTTTCATTTATACTCAGTAATTTTGAGACCTAACAACTTCAAGTGATATCAGTTTAGACACTATTATAGTACTCAATATTTATTGAACAAAAATTGCATTTTCAAATAGATCATATGTCATGGAGATCACTTAGTTTCCTGTCAAGTATCAAATTCATCCCAAAAACCAGTCCATTTTTTAAATATGTGTTACAGAACGATCGCAATTCTGCGCCTCCATCATCAACATTTCCTGAAATGAATTAGACACAATCACTACGATTTAATACCCCCAAAAATCTTAAAAATTAATGCAAATGCAATTGCATATCCAATGACAATCTTGGTAAATGATATGTTCAAAACTGCAACTTTTCCATCTATGCTAAAATGCGCAGAGATCGGCCCTCTACATAAAAGTATGCTTGACAAAGCAAATTTTCGACCTTTAAGTGTCCTTACAGCCCTATCTAAGATCTTTGAAAAAAATATCGATCTACAAATCAAAGCTCATTCTGAGCATGTATTCAATCAAAACCTGTCGGCTTATCGAAAACACTTTAGCACCCAACATGTGCTAATTCAAGTCACTGAAAAGATAAGACATTGTTTAGGCCACACCAAATAAATTTTATGGATGACGGATTTTTGGGGGGAAAAAGTTGAGCGAGCGAGCGAATTTTTAATTTTAATTTTTTTCTAAATTAATTTTTGACAAGGTTTGAAATGGAAGCGAGCGAATATATTTTTTTTAATATTATTTTTTATTCGCAGAAAGCCATAGATTTTGGGCGAGCGAAAAATTAAAAAGATTTTCATATAGCTTAACTCTTTCCCGCCTCAATTGCATTAATGTTGTTGTTACACAAACAGATGAACAAAATCCAAGCTGGATGTTGTGGGATGAGATATTAACTAGACGGCCCCTTGTATCAGTGTTAGAACAGTCTGAATTACAATCAAGATTATTTAGTTGCCATCCTAACGAAATATACTTCAAAAGCCCTGGAATAATAATCTGCAACATGCTTCCAATTCGAAACAATTATGCAGGTTAGAAGCGCAAATTTTAATGCATACACATGTTAAAATAATAGTTTAAAAGCAATGTATTTACATGGTCAAGGCAGAAACTAACAGAACTAAAAACGTTTTAAAATTGACACATGTTGTGGCTCAGTCCAGTCTGACTAACTCCCTTGCCTTACACACTAATACATTGAATGGGATTCTGGACTCATTTCCAATGGATATCAGCCAGAATAATTTTGAGGGGCATGAATAACATAAATTTCAATTTATCGCTCACTAAAAACAAAGAAAATATGATACATAGTCATAGTCAATAAATTAATGTGGTAGGCAGGCTGACATCTCTTGAGATATATGCCATAGATATGCAATGAAAAATAGATAGATAGATAGATAGATAGATAGATAGATAGATATAGGCATTATGCAATTCGGGGGTCTCTTAAAGGCTAAAGCAGTCTCTTTCAAATGGCATCACAGAACATAGAAATATAGATCTATGTAGAGATAGATACCTAGATATATATATAGGCCTATATACTATAACATAGATACATAGATTAACACATAGAATATACTATTATAGCATCCCAGATAAATAAGAGAATGGATAGGTCAATAAAACAAAGAAAGAGACGCAGACTGGGAGGCCTTCACAGAATAAAAGTGTCAGATTAAATTAAGTTTTTAATTGATTTTGTTTTAAATGTCCTTAATTACAACAAAAAATTCCCATATAGCTACTAATCAATTACAGGGACACGGGGAATTCTCTAAGCTTTCTAAAATGGGGTCTGCCATGTTTGTACATCCAATAGTTGTCAATCTGTGATTATCAATCTGAGGGATTTAATTTTTTTTTTTGCCAGACTCTTGTGATCCATGCGGGCGCAAAATTAATTTTGAAATTAATATTAATTTCAATTTCCCGATTTTAGAGGCGGCGATTCCGTCATCCATAAAATTATTTTGGTGTGGCCTTAGTCAAAAAGTGTAAATCTGGATTGGTCCTAATGGACCTATCCAAAGCGTTTGACGCACTGCCCCACGATTTTATAGTTGCAAAAATATGTGCATATCGTTTTAACAAAAAGGCAGCACAGCTTATTGCTAGCTATTTACGACAAAGACGCCAGAGAGTAAAACTCGGCGAAACACGAAGTGATTGGTTGGAGATTAAGCGGGGTGTGCCGCAGGGCTCGATAGTCGGCCCAACATTGTTTAACTATTTTGTAAATGACCTTTTGTATTTAGAAGATGATTTTACCTTTGCAAACTATGCTGATGACAACACTATTTTTTTTTTTTTTTTTAGTACAAATGCTCTCATTGACAAGTTAGAGAACGCTACAAATGTAGCACTAAACTGGTTTAAAGAAAATTGTCTTCAGGCAATTGATGCCAAATTTCAATTCATTATATTTGGAAACAAGTCTGAACCTCTAGAATTAAAAATTTAAAATTCTTCCTTACCAAATCTTTCAGAAGTAGATTACTTGGGGTCACTCTTGACCACAAACTTGATTTCCATGTTCATGTGAGAAATGTCTGCAGGAAGACTGCTTGGCAACTTGCAGCTTTCGGTAGAATAGCTCGACATCTTCCTCTATCAGCCAGACTTACCATCTTCAGAACATTTATTGAAAGTAATTTTAATTACTGCAAAGTTGTCTGGCACTTGTGCAATAAATCTGACACACGTTAGCTTGAAAAATTGCTTGAAAGAGGTATCAGACTTGTGTATCAAGATTTCGATAGTGAGTGTAAAATATTGTTAGATAAGGCAAGTATTGTCCCACTAAGGGAATCTAGATTAAGAGCTTTGCTCACAGAAGTTTTCAGTGCTGTAAATGGCACAGCACCTAAGTATGTTGAAGAACTGTTTAATAAGAAAAATACCTGTTACGATCTACACAATCAAAGACAATTAACTCTGCGACAATGCAGAACAACAACATATGGTATTCACTCAATGTCCTGCAAAGGAGCCAGCCTGTGGAACAAGATTACAAACGATATCCGTCTTGAGATAGAGTTGAACATTTTTAAACAAAGACTCTTAAAATTGGACATTACAAGTATTGATGATAGGTTTTATTAAATCATGACTACTTCGTTTTTATAATATCAGACATTTTTACATGTGTTAAATTGCTATTTTATTTCATTTCTGAATCGTTTTTATTATTACTGTTGTTATTCAAATTTCGGTGCCACTAGCTGTTTCAGCTGATTTTTCTTTTTGTAAAACCGAATTAAAATAAAGTTTGTCTATTGTCTATTGTCTATAATCGCTTGACTTTGGCTATGCATGGTTGTCATGGTTACCAAAGTTAAATTCTTAAAAGCAAGCATATCCAAGAAGCTTTAAGTTAATATAACATTACTTTGTCATATCTAATGTAGTTTTCTTTATGCTTATTCGTATTTAAATTCAATATTTAGGCCTAAAATCAACTTTGGTATCATCTGATCATGTGACCTTGACCTTTGACCTTCATGTTCAATATTTTTTAGGAGGATCAAACCCCTCAACAAACCCCAAATAGGAATACTAAACCTATCATGCACCTTAATTGCTGGTTTGGGCAACTTTTCTGCCAGATTCATGATCTTATTAAAGTAGCTGACTTTCAATCATATTTAATATATATTATGACAAATCATTCTATAGCAGCAACAGGTTGATCTATGTGATCTATGTGAATCTTATAACATTTTATAGACAATTACAAGGGCTAAACAGGTCCTCAGTATGAATTGTGTATCTGCAGCAGATCATTAAACCTCTATGGTCAATAATTGGTCATGCAGCCCATTTTCCCCTCTCTCTCCTACTTCCCTGTGCAACAATGGTAACTGTATTAAAGTGAATTATATAAAAACAAAGCATCAACTTCTGAAGAATAGCACATATTCATCAAAATATCAATGCTCTCTGGTTCAGCCAGAGAACTATATTGCTGAGCTGTTAATTTAACTGATTCGTTGCCATGGTGAGCAAATATTCAGAATGAGAAGACACTCAAAGAGCTTTCATCCCTGCCGGGTATAAGATGCAAAAATCATAGGTGCCATGCTCACTCCTTCAACAGCTAAAAACTCCTCCCCGAGCAATCCCACTCACCTAAACTATCCACCTATCCTTATTGATCTTTCCTGTCCTTCTGATAACAGCAAATAACAGTGAAACAGCTCCCTTATTTACGCTTTCTGCCTCTGCTGTTGTTCCCCACCAGGGGCGCATGAATCTCCATCGTAGTTCACTGACTGCTCACGCCAGAGGCTGGCGCCACCGTCTCTCTTCCCGCCAAAACCATCCACACACTCCAGTGTCAGCTGCTTCTCATGCCTGCACACTGCCTGACCAACTTCTACTCATCGTACCTCCCTCATCTTACCCTCATTTTACAGCTCTTTCCAAGCCCTAAATGTATTTAAATGTCTCAACTATTATCCAAGCTCCTACACGCTACCTCTCAAGTCTAATCTGCATAGAACAATCCAATCACCAATGCATTTTTCACTTTGGCCAGGTTCATGTTCACGCACAATCTTACGGCAGAGGACTCAGTGCACACGACTGCTGTGTTGGATTTGGCAATGTGCCAAAATATCACTCTTTTTCAACACCGATACTTCCTGAAATCCATTCGCATCTTTTCCCTGCTCACGCATATTCTCTACCTTTTCAATCAAAGCACAGTGCCATCATTGGGAATCAACCTCTTCATTTTCACATATAGTGGGGGGTCAGGGGGGGGGGCTCCATTCCCCCTAAAAATGTCCCTCAATGGGTATATCTAGTATGATATATTATAATAAGGACTTCCTGGTGGATTGCGACTGCTCTGATATTACATATTTGAAAAGATCAGCTGATTTCTAGGCTAAGTTTGATACGTAATAGAAAAGCAAGTGAGCTCCATGACCTAAGATCTATACGAAATTTAAATTTTTTTCAATAAATATTTCAGACAATTAATCTGACATATTTAACACAGACACAATATACATTAATGGGGTGCAAAATTTAATCTCATAAGGTTTGACACTGGAAGTTGTCCCAGAATTACAAGGTACATATGAAATACTCATCCTTCAGATTCAGAAACAAGAACCCAGGGGTTCAAAATGGAGATGGTGTAGTGTCTTACTTCATATCCCCAGAAAAAGACTTTCCCGGAGTGGCCAGAACCAGGTGTTGTTTATATTGTGTGCTAAATTTCAGGATTTTAAAAATAATCCATTTCAATACGCAAAATGTGGCATAGGTGATATGGAAAAAGAATTCATTTTCATTAATGAACTTTGAAAGAGCTTTAAAATGATGCATGGAAACAGGTGTGATCTGCCAGGTAGCTCAACATCCTTTTAGTGGAAGTAGCTGCACATTCATTTTGGTGATTATCATAAGAAAATTAGATGAGAAGACTGGGAATCTTAGGCATAGTCTAATCCACTAATAGAATTAGTTGTCTCAGTATTAGCCAGAACTGACTGCTTTGGCCCAGGAGGCCTACCCAAGGCAGGCCAGTTTCTTGGAGTTATCTCAATATGAAACACTGGATACAACAGTTACTGACAACCATCAAAATCCAATTGGCTCTGACAAAACGGGAGCTCCAACACAAAATTTTACACTAAACTATATAGATATACGGCTACAAGAAAACTTCCTAATATGATTAAGTAAATATTTGTTGAAGTTAACCATTTTATTCTTTACCATTAATTTTTGAGAAACCAAAATTTAAGAAAAATATCAGAAATCCTAATTTTTCCCTTTTTTTTTGTTGTTTTAATGAAAATTTCACAAGATTGGCCCTCCAAATGCATTTAGTCATTTAAAGAGGTATAATTTAGACATCTAAATGCATAATTTCTGCAGTGCAACTCCAAAATTCACAGAATCATGGAGCGTCGAAAAAATTAAAAATTTTCACATTATCGCTGGATTTACTGTTATTAATTTTTGTAAGAGCATACATTTAGACCCCCAAAAGGAACATTAAGGGTATTTAATTCATACAATGGTAGAATTTCATGCCCATAGGTAAAACTGTTTCAGAGTTTTGCTTTGGAAACAAATTTTTTATTATTATTTTTTTTTTCAATATTTTATAAAAACTCTACCAATTGCTTAAATATGAACAACAAAATGCACATATATTCTGTAAGACCCATTCATGTGCCAAATATCATGTATACAAGTACAATAGTTTTGGCACAGTGGCCAATACACATTGTGTGCAGCCACCCCTAGTGGGTACAAGCAAGATATAAAAGGAAAACACGTCATAATTAAGACATGCCTGGTATTCATTCCTATGCCAGATGCATGCTCTATAGTCAAGTTATCCACATCTCTTGACCCAAACATCTCCAAACAAAATAGCCAAGACAGGGCCCAAAAGACATTCTGAAAATGCTCAAATTTCAAATTTCCCGCCAAAACTGTCCATTTTGTCATTGTGACTGCATAAATGGAGATGTGTACACATCTCCATTAAAAAACTGGTTGCTAAATGGGTTACTATCATAATAAGTTGATTGTCATGGAGACCAAATTTTTTTCAGAATGGGAGCGCCTTCAAACAGTTTTGAAATTTTATACTTTGGAATGAAGTGGATCAATTTAAAAAGTTTTGATATGTGATGTATACATTTCTGGAGACCGAAGGTTTGCAATGAACAACAGGTTTTTGGTCTCAGTTTGACATTTAGCAGGGTTGAAATCAATAACATTGACCTTTGATGTCAATGAAAAAGTATGAATGTTTCTTCAAAATAATAGAATTAATCCACAAACAGAAAAAAAAGTAAAAAATTGTCAAAATTAATATCAATATTACAATGTGCATGTTTTGTGGATGAAGCCTAAGGGTTGTTTTTCAATCAGGGTACATATTTTTGTCTCAAGGGGATCAAAAATAAGGGTCTTTTTTTTTTCACCATATTAACTTTTTTCTATTGCAATATATATCTTGCCTTGAATTTCTAAAAATTTTAGGGCTACAACTATTCTGAATTTTTTTTAATTTGACATTTTGTGTTGTGGCATTGATAAATTTGACCAAAAACAACTATCATGCCCATCGCTCTATTACCGGTTTATAGCGTTCCCAGTTGTATGGGCTTACGCTGAGTTGGAAGATAGACATATGACAATGAAAAATAATTTTACTTGCTTAATTTTAACCAAGCACTTTGTCTATACCAAGAAAAACAAACATTTTGGGAACCAATTTTCCGATAACAATACTATATCTTCTACATAGCAACTCCTATTTGCCATTGACCCAACATTTTCACAGACTGACTGGTCTGCAAGAAAAATTAGAACAACTCCACCAAATTTCAACAGTTTATTAATACTGATAGTCATGGTATGACCCGCTGAATTTAACAAATACGACAACATAAATTTATTCGGAGAGGACACTTATTTTGACATGGCAATGTTTATAATACAAAGTCTCTGTGGCATACTTCTCACAGTTGTGGATGAATCAGACCTTGAAACACAATTTTCGTCATAGAATTCGGAGACTGAGGACACCATTTTGTTTTCTTAATTGTAATTAAAGCTTTATATGTTGGCAAATACAATAGTTCTTATTGGTACTATAGAGTTGTAATTTCTCCAGAAATTTGTGAGACGTATATATTACATATGCAATTATGCATTATTTGTTCATTCAGACACATTAATGGCACTTATTATATAACTTGAACATTTCTCATTAGTGTCTATCCAGTTAACGGAGCAATATCGTTTAAGGCAAAAACAAGCAGAAAACTACAATTGCTTTTCTTGTCAAACATTTGTCCTCTCTGCCCTTAAAGAGTAGAACGGCTTCATTCATATGTTAGGGTGTACCAGGTAGTGATTAAATTAATTTGAATGACCTAACTATAAGGAAATAAGAAGGCAAAACAACCATGAGAACATCGCAAGGTAGTGGGGTATTTAAATCTCTCTTTAAGCAATTGAAAAAGAAAAATGTATATCAACCATGTTCTGAGAAGTTCACAGGACGTGGCACTTGAGCATTTGAGCAGCTAAAAATACTCAAAATGACAAATTACATTGCTTAGTGTGCACATAATAAATATTAATGGCTAGGGACAGCCATTAGCAAGAATATGCCCTTTTTATATGATACAACCAAAAAACCAACTTTTGGTTCGGAGAGGACAATGACATTTGACAGGCTCAATTCGGCATTAGCATTAATGTTAGTGAGATGTGCTTTGTCAGTGTCTCAAAACCTATTAGCACTACAATTTCAAAGTCTTATAAGTCAGGTAAATCCTTTTATTAGGAAATAGCAGCCATTTTTTCTCATTATTCGGAGAGGACAAGATTTGACGGAAAGCTGTTTTCGGCGTTTTCTGCGCTACGAGTATCGCGCAGTTGGTACAACTAAAGTGAAAAACTTTAAAAAACGTTATCTAATCTATTGAAGGAGTATTTCTGTAAAATAAAATTACTCTTAATTTGATGTTATCACTGTTTTAGCCGACCCAATTTCGGAGAGGACAATATTTGATGGAAGTGACCTTTAAGTATTCAATGCAGGATTCTGAAGAGACTAATCATAGTTGTTGCATGTAATTCTAGCGTTGAACTCTTGGGACCATGCTGAAAGCATATTCACATTGGTTTAAACTTACTGTTAGGTCAGGACTGAAAAAACTGAAGCGATATTTGCCTAATTTGCAAATGAGACAGTCAATTTTGGTCAAAATGACACAAATAATTTTTTTTCGGGCAGTGATCAACCGATTTGAATCATTTTTTCGCTACTGTAGGTCCGTCTCAGTGTGTTTAATTATTCTGTGTAACGTTTTTTCCACATATATGCATGGTATTTCTGGTATTTTGGATCATGTGTGACTTCCAGAGCATACCCCGATTGAAAAACAACCCCTAAGTGGTTGCCATGGAGCCAATTTTGGAAATTATATGGTTGCCATGACTACTGTAGAATTATCTCTAAAATTGTCTTTATGAAAATTTAGATGTGACACGTTATTTTAATATAAATTCTAGTTCATCTTACTCCTCTGGCCAATATGTAATTTAATCTGAAAAGTTTTCTTTTTAAATTGGCATCCTACCTTGCCTCATGTGGTAGTCAAGGCCTTTGACCCCAACACAAACTAAAGAACTTTGAAGAAAAACCACAGGCAATATGAATTGAACAGCTTGATGGGGATTATAAATTAAAGAGAGTCACTTTTGGAGTCCTGAAATGAATTTTACACAATCACTTGACTTTTGCGAAGATGGTTGCTATGCTGCCTATGCAGTTTTCTGGAGCATGTGTTGCCATGGTTACTGAAGTTAAATTCTTAAAAGCAAGCATATCCAAGAAGCTTTAAGTAATATAACATTACTTTGTCATATCTAATGTATTTTTGTTTATGGTATGTTTATTCTTATTCAAATTCAGTAATTTAGGCCTAAAATCAAGTTTGAAATCATCTGATCATGTGACCTTGACCTTTGACCTTTATGCTGAATATTTTTTAAGGAAGACCAAACTCCTCAACAAACCCCAAGTAGGAAAACTTAACCTATCATGAATCTTAATTGCTATTTTGGGCAACTTTTCTGCCAGAATCATGATCTTAAAATAGGGGAATCATTGGTAACTAAGCTGCGATAACGGTTTCCTGGTTGCCATGGAAACATAACTTTTATTGAAATTTTGAAAAGTGTCAAAATACCTTTCAAATGATGTATTACAAGGCTAGGTATCAGCAATAGCTGCCTCACAATAGTGGATTATTTCTAATATTTCTCATAATTTTCCCGCTTTCCATATTTGGCCTTAACCCCATCGCGGTGCCAACTTAGTTCCCATCATGTGACCTTGACCTTTGACCTCATTGGTCACCCCACTATTTTAAGTCTTTGAGTCCTTATAATTTTTTTCACTATATAAGACAGGACAGCAGATCTAATTTTCTGAGTTATTGGTACTTTTTTAGTATAACTTCTAAAAATAGCAAAAATCGGTTTCCATGGCAACAGAATTGTAACTGGGGACTTTCAAGTTGGGGTCCGTAGCCAGAAATGACCACTTAGGTTGATTCAATCCCTGTGCCAAATTTCAGAGCTGTATCACAAAATGCATGATTCCCCCAATTTCAGGAGCTAAGAACCCTGACTACTATTCCCATTGTGCCCCCATGTGACCTGTGCCCCTTGTACACCCATATGCCCCATGTGCCCCATGTCCCCTATGCCCATTATGCCTTAATGTGTTCCTCATATACTCCTTATGCCCCAAGTGTCCCTTGATCCCCATGTGCCTCTATGTTGGGTAACAATGGGAATATGAGGCACAATGAGAATATGGGGCGCAATGATAAAATAGGGGGGGGACACAATGGGACACATAAGGACACAATGTGCATACGGGCACATGGGTGTTCAAGGGCATATAGACCCAGTGAAAGCACCAAGTCATACGATGTCAGTACTTAGGTGTTCGTTCACCAGTCATATAGATGATGTATCACGATGATTGTACTCAGTTATCATGGTAAGCTTATATGTTGTGATGTTTTGAGAATTGCCGCCCTTTAGAACAACAAGTTGTCTTAGGATTATATAACTGCAAGACTCTCCTGTGAGCTATCTTCTTAAATTATACCACTGTTTGCTTTTTCTGGCCAATCAGAAGGCAGGATTTCACTCTGATATAATGCATATCACAGCTCATACACCTGACCATGATATTGCATGCTTGGCTGACTACAAGTTGACAAAATTGAAGGAAACACTGAAACAAAACTGACCAACAAAGGATTAAAACTGAACAACACAGACAGTAAACAAGAGGAAGATTGTATCAAGTGTAACTGGTCTCAATAAAAAGGCTATATTCACTCTTTTTTATAAATACCATTATCTGAAATAATGATCAAATTTAAGGTCACTTGATAAAATAGTACATTTGGGATATGTAAGCTGCAAAAAAAATAGCGGAGCAGCAGACCAACAATTTTGGCCCCATTTGGCAAGTTCAAAGAATTATTTTTTCTTCTTAATTCGGGGGCTGCCGCCCCCGAACCCCTGCTTCTTCTTATTTCGGGGGCTGCCGCCCCCGAACCCCTGCTCCTTGCTTTCTGTTATTTTTCATATATCTTTCATAATTTAAAAATAACATTTGCTAAGCGACTGTAATAATCAACCTCCCCAAAGTGACCTTGGCTGAGATGGCTGCAATATCGACCCACCTATCTATCTATATATCTATCTATCCGTCTATCAATTTATGTGTCTATCCATATCTATCTATCTATAAAATTAATCAATGAAATTAATGTATTGTGTTATTTCCATCTATCTATCGATCTTTCTATCTTTCCATCTATCTTTCTATCTACAAAATTAATTTATTGTATTATTTCCTGAGAACAGAGAATTCTGACCTGTTGCCTTCAGGGCTGCCAACCTTCAAATGAACTGAGGAACATGAATGTGCAACAAATACAATGAAATGTTATCAAACAAGAAGGATTGAAGGCAAACAAAGGGATTTAAATTAATTTGTTTTGTACTTAGTGGTATAAGTTAGATAACACCCTTGTTTGTGACAATATGCAATAATCCTCGGGCTAAAGCCCTCGGATATATTGCATATTGTCACAAACGAGGGCGTTATCTATTACTTGCTCTGGTAATGACCAGCAGTCCTCATTCAGTGAATTTTTCCTGTGTGCTCCCAATGACCTGTCAATGATTTTGTATTTTTGAGCTCACAGCTTGTGAAATCAGGGTGAACTCACAACTTTATGTCACACCATGAGCTCAATGGGAGCTCATAGCAGTGGAGTCACGGCTGGCTCAAACTCTGACAGGGCATGTGTGAGTTCCATGGGATTTAATAATGATTTTCCTTTTGTTCACTCAATATTTATCAAGTCAGGGTCCACCATATTAAGCAGATTCCATACCATGGACTCTATATGAGCTGAGACAAGCCAAGTCATGATTGGATCATACTTTGTCATCACATGTGTGAGTTCAGCGGGATTTAATAATGATTAGCTCGTCTGTTTCCTTTGAAAACGAAGAGCTATTGTCGTCACTCGATTGGTGTCGTCGTCGTTGTCCCGGTTAAGGTTTTTGTAATTGTCCATTGGTCTCTTTAGTTTTCAACATAGAGTTATGAAATTTGGTGCAGCTATTGGAACATGTTGATAAATCCAAGCTGGTGGCCATTTTGGCAGCCATCTTTCATAATTTATTGAACTGCCCGATTGTGACCTTAATATTTCGCTTAGAGTTATGAAATTTGGTACAGGTATTGGCCTGTGGGTATCGATTGGGAACATGTTGAGAAATCCTAGATGGTGGCCATTTTGTGGTGGCCATTTTGGCAGCCATCTTTCTTCATTTCTTGAACTGCCCATTGTAACCTTGCTATTTCGCTTAAAGTTACGAAATTAGGTACAGTGGGAATGGATCAGGAAAATGCCGATAAATCCAAGATGTGGTCATTTTGGCAGCCATCTTTCATGATTGTTGAACTGCCCAATGTAACCTTAATATATCACAGGTATTGGCCTGTGGGTGACAATCTGGCACGCATTGATATATTTCACAGTAACAAAATATAAATCCAAGATTGTGGTCATTTTGGCAGCCATCTTCCTTCATTCTTGAACTGCCCATTGTAACCTTAATATATCACAGGTATTGGCCTGTGGGTGACAATCTGGCACACATCGATATATTTCACATTAACAGACGAGTGTTTAAAGAGCTTGCGGTTCTGGTTTAATTTTGTCTGTGCATAAGTTTGGACACCCTTATGAGTTCTAACTTCTGACATTAGTAATCACATTACTTCATACAAAACCAATAATTCAGAGGGTTATCAAAGAGTGTCAGGATCCTCTTTTGTGTTGGCTCAGAATGACTGCTAACCAAGAGATGTCAATGGGCCTTGAGCCCCAACTGCTGATGTGATATTTAAAAACTAATGGTATACAAATATAACTACTAATTTCAGTTCATGCTATTTTGAAATGTCAGTTAACTTTTAGTACTGCATGGTGGAAGTGCAAATATTGAGAGAGAGGGAAGTTAAGTGTTTGTCGACTTGTTAATACTGATAGACAGCGCCAGTGCAATTATTAAGTTCTTTAATATTTGTTGCAACTGTTAAATCTGACACTACCTATGAAAGGGTGTCAATACTTACTTGCAATGCAGCACCAGATGGTATTTGGCAATTGTTTTTGCATTAAAATTTTTTTAATTGCGTTCTTCCTGCAATCTACAACCTCATTGTCACATGCTACTAAAAAAGCATAGATCTAAGCATCTGATTTTGCAACCCGTGGGTTCTTGTTTCTTATATGGGACAAGCGGCACCATCTGTAATGCAAAGTATGATAAATGTCAAAAGTTGCAGCAACATTGAGGCAATGTTACATACCAACCTCACTTATCCAAAATTAACTTGCTATGTGATAACAAAAAGTTTGGTGGCTGTCATATATATCAATGTTTTCAAAGTTAGCATTCATGTTGTAGCAATGTCGTCCGGTTGTCAGGAAACTCAGGATTACAACATCGTTTCATTGTTGTGGTAAAGACATCATAAAACTTTGGCTGATGTTCACTGTTAGTCTCAGAATGACGTAACCTGCCAATGTTGTCACTATATAATGACAACGTTGTACAAAACATGGCCAAATCAGAATCAACTTTTAATATTTGTACAATATTGTCACAAAACGTATGGTGACTGTCTTGTAGCAACGTCATCTTGTTGTCGGGATTACAACATTGGATTGGCAACAGTGTGGCAATGTTGTGACAATGTCATGGTGAAACATTGGCTGATGGTAACTGCGAAGTCACACAATAACGTCACCTCCCAAGGTTGTCACATTTTAAAGAAAATGTCGTATAAGAACATGACCAATACGGGAATACAGAACCAACCTGCAACATTGTCACACAACGTTTGGTTGTTGTCTCACAGTGACATTGCTTCAAACATTGCATTCACGTTGCAGCAACTTCATCCTGTTGTCTGGATTTCAACATTGGATAGGCAACATTCATTGAACATTGTGGCAATGTTCCAATGTTCTACATCATATTGCAACATTGACTGATGGTCGCATTACTATGTCACCTACTACTTACCAATGTTGTCGTGCACGACATAGAGACCATGCATGTTATTTGAAGACATTACCAATCCACAACCTAATGGCAATATCGTGTTTACATTGTGGCCCATTGGGTTTGTACTTGAAATGCCAATTTTGTGTTGAAAAATCTCTTAACCATGCAAATCTTCATTGCGCAATCCAATACCAAATATGAGATATACCGATTTTGTACTTATCTTCACTGCAAATGTACTCGTTTTTTAGCTCGTCTGTTTTCTTTGAAAACGAAGAGCTATTGTCGTCACTCTATCGTCGGTGTCGGCGTTGTCCCGGTTAAGGTTTGTGTAAGTGTCCATTGTGACCTTAGTTTTCCACTTAAGAGTTATGAAATTTGGTACAGGTATGGGGCTATGGGTATGGATCAGGAACATGTTGAGAAATCCAAGATGGCTGCCAAAATGGCCGCCACAAAATGGCCACCATTCTTGAACTGCCCACTGTGACCTTAATATTTCGCTTAGAGTTATGAAATTTAGTACAGGTATGGGCCTGTGAGTATTGATCGGGAACATGTTGAGAAATCCAAGATGGCGGCCATTTTGGCATCCATCTTGCTTCATCCTTGAACTGCCCATTGTGACCTTAATATTTCACTTACAGTTACGAAATTTGGTACAGGTATTGGCCTGTGGGTATGGATCAGGAACATGTTGAGAAATCCAAGATGGCGGCCATTTTGGCAGCCATCTTTCTTCATTCTTGAAGTGCCCATTGTGACCTTAATATTTCCCTTAAAATTACGAAATTTGGTACAGATATGGGCCAGTTGGTATGGATCACAAACATGTCGAGAAATCCAAGATGGCTGCCAAAATGGCCGCCACAATTCTTGAACTGCCCACTGTGACCTTAATATTTCACTTAGAGTTATGATATTTGGTACAGGTATGGGCCTGTGGGTATGGATCAGGAACATGTTGAGAAATCCAAGATGGCAGCAATTTTGTGGCGGCCATTTTGGTATCCATCTTTCTTCGTTCTTGAACTGCCCATTGTGATCTTAATATTTCACTTACAGTTATTAAATTTGGTACAGATATGGGCTTGTGGGTATGGATCGGGAACATGTCGAGAAATCCAAGATGGTGGCCATTTTGTGGCGGCCATCTTTCTTCTTTCTTGAACTGCCCATTGTAACCTCAATGTTTCGCTTAGAGTTATGCAATTTGTACAGGTATTGGCCTGTGGGTATGAATGGGGTACATGTTGAGAAATCCAAGATGGCCATCAAAATGGCCACTTGAAATGCCCATTGTGCCCTTAATATTTTACAGTTATGAAATTAGGTACACTTACTGGCCTGTGGGCATGGATCAGGAAAAGATTTCTTCATTCTTAAGCTGCCCATTGTAACCTTAATATATCGCTTAGAGTTAGAGTTATGAAATTGGCTACAGGTGTAGATAGGTGTTGGCCTGTGGGTGGTAATCAGGCGTACATTGATAGATTTCACATTAACAGACGAGCGTTGAAACCGCTTGCGGTTCTGGTTGCCCTGGGCATGTACCGAGATCAGCAGCACAGGGATCAGTATCCATCCTATCTTTTCTTGTTCAAATTTGCTGCGCCAATGACACAGCACGCTGTGGTGGCCTAAATACTGAACTGGGCGCAGCACCTTCTAACAGGCACCAATATTCCTATATTTTGAGAGAAGGCTCTATGTTTTTCCGGTCTCTGCGACAATTATTTCCATGTGAAAAGTGCGTCCGAAGCACTTCAGGTTGATGTCCCAAGTTTTGTTTACACCTAGATTCCTGTCATTTTTTAAGTTTTTAATTTTTATTTATTTCGGTTGTATACAAAAAGTCAACATTGGCTGTTAAGCTATTTCCCGAGGTACTTAAATTAGCCTGATAAAAATAGTTTATGTATTCACCAGGTTTTCTAATTAAAATCTAGATTCCTCCTTTTTTTTTAGATTTTTAAAAGCCATAAATCACCCTTCATTTCTAGAATCCAAAATTTCACAACAAAATCCCTTTCGTAAAGCCGTATTTGGCAATAAAAAAGGTATCAATTTGTAGAAATTATTGTAGGTCTAATTACTTTTGAATGAACTTCAATTGGGTCATTGAAAATTTAAGTATGCCTCTTCGAGGGTGAATTTTTTGGGTTCACCGCCTTCCGTTACTAGGTCTGGTTGCGAGATGCTCAGCTGACCCCTGTAACTTTTTGCGATGAGAACCCCCCCCCCTCCCGCAATTTATATATATATATGTGGTGTTGAACCTGGTGTTCTCAAACACATGGGATCGTGCCCCCCCCCCCCCTCCCAATTCCAGTGGAGTATGCAAGGTTCATTGATATGCAGAGCCGTTATTCCAAGCGCTGCATATCCTTGGTCTTACCGGAAAACACGGCGCCGCTGATCTGGATGGGGCGGACGGACAATTTTTTAGAAGTAACTCCAATACCCGTCGGCGAAAAAAAAAGCCGAGAGAAAAAGTCCTATTGCAAGGTGGCAGCTGCATCGTATATGCTGGTGGTGCCATCTGCAAGAAATTGTCACAGTGTGGCGCGTGCGCACTCGCAGTGACTCTAATGTATGTGTCGACTCGATTGTTTGTTAGAAAAGCACTGAAATTTCGCCGTATTTGAGGATTGATACGAGAACGGTGGCAGAAATTGGATCGTCTGGACAGTCATAACAAAGTGTCCAGTGATTTGACTTCCTTTGAGGCTATGAAATCGTCTCGGAGGAAAGGTGACCGTCGGTAATTCCGTCTTGGTATTTGGGGGCTGGGTCGACACCCGGACGATCGCAACCTGCATTCTTTGGTTGACCTTTTAATTTTGCACCGTGAATCCCAGGTGTTGACATTCCTTTATACAGGTTAGTTGCAGCTTCGTATTCTTGATCCTCTGATTTCTAAGCACCTGCCAGCTTTACAAATGTTGGTTGATTATCTTGCAATTATTCTTGAAAAGCCATAATGAACGGGAGTGTCAATGCCACTGTCTTGGTGTCTACCAATGGCTATGATTCAATGTGGCAATGACGCCAAAAATGGGGTTAAGTGGCCCCTTGTTGGTCTTAAGTAAGTTGGCTTAAGTAGATCCATCACCAATGTGAATTGCCCACCCCTTTTGTTCTTCTGATTGTAACATAATTATTGAAGTGATCAGAAGTTCGAAGTGGTGTTGCAGGTTGTGAAGATAATTACCATAGTTAGCTGATAGCCAGCTCATTACTATCTTAACTTTAACAGTACTCATGGTACATTAGTAACATTACTGGTATTTTAACCACATGATCAGTTGGTCTTTGATCAATTTATGACGTGTTGTTTTTTTGGTGACAGTAAAGTCTCCAACGAAGTATGCAGTTTCCAATATCACTTGCACTCATCACGTGCATCAAATATGTAACATGGATTATAGATAATAACTTTAGTAAGATAAGATGTGAATGCACTTAAGTGATAAGTAGGTCACCTGATAAACTGATGAGCAGGTCAATGTAGCTTTAAAGTTTAGAATAATCAATAAGAAATATTGCAGTGGATCACTGAATGACAATTTTGAAGTGTTACTGAGATTTTAAATTCTATTTTGCTTCCACAGGTCAAAGCCTTAAAACCTGATGTGAGATGGAAAAACTGAAACGGAGCCTTAGTTTCCGTAAGAAGAAGGACCATGTGCCAGAGAGTAGCAAGCCTCACCAGTGGCAGGAAGATGAAAGGAAAGTTAGGGAGGGTACCTGCAGCTTCCAAGTCCGGGTAGGTCTATTTCCAGTGTGCTATGATTAACCTTTCTACTAATTATCTCCAATACACAAAATGTGTATTGAGTTATACATTTGTATTCACTGTGGTGTAATCTATTAATGACAGTGATTGCTGCCGCAGAATTTGCTTCATTATTACATGTGGGATGCCCTACAAATAAAAATGCCATCCTTATTACAAAGGCAATTACATTCTGGTCAAGTTAATCAGTTAAAATACATTGAGTTGGTGCTGATCATTTCCAATAATTAATGTGTGTATAATAAATGATCACAGATTTCATTCATCACCATAAAGTCTTTGTCAGGCTCTTGTCTGTTGATATCAAGTGCTGTCAATTAATTTATGTCAATCTTATTTCAGTACTTGGGCTGCATTGAAGTTTTTGAATCCCGAGGAATGCAAGTTTGTGAGGAAGCAGTAAAAGCTTTGAAAGCGGTAAGTGGAGATTTGTTTATGAAACTCGGTGCATGTGTTTCCAGTCCCTTGGAGAAAGAAAAGATCCTTTCCTGGCTTCAGAAGCTTGAGACTACAAAAAAAAGTTTAAATTAAAAAAACAACTAAGTAGCGCTGAAGTACACATTTTGAAATTCTATTTGTTATCCTTTCCATGTACCTGTAGAATTATCACATTCCTATTAATTATGTATACAAATTCCTGGGATCCTTGTTAATGGCACTAACCTACTTACATTTTCCATGCACATATTTATATTTAACATTATGGTGATGGAGAGTGTTATTAAACATTGTATATTTTACATATATATTAATAATATATACTGGTAGATGTATTAACAAGTGCCTGTGGCTGCCTGTTAACATGCATGAATAATTACCAACCAATTGGTGAAGTGTTTTGTCCACAAATAAACTTACTAATTGGCAGGCTAAAATTATTATTTGGCTAATTGCAGTGATTCAGGAAACTAATTGTTCATTATCGTATGAGGATAACACATTCCCACATCATCAGCTATGAAGTCAATAGTGTTCTGGTTGATAGGTTTCAAGATTTTTTTCTAATATTTGGACTTTGGAATATTTTCTTATATTAAAGTCCATCGCAAAAGTATTTGTGGCATCTGGATAAAAGGTTTAAAACTGTATCACTGCGGCTACAGTCTGTGTGAAATCACTTTCAGTGTCAAGTTTTGTATGTGTTGGTATTGTTGCCAATTTAGGAAGTATGATTGCTTAATCATTTCAATTGTTAATCCTGTTGTTGCAAAATGATATACATCAATGATGCCATGTATCCCTATTGGCCTAGTTCTTCAATTGGCTTACAAAAGCTATAATCATTGGTCTTTTTCAAGATTGCTGTAATTTAAGCTCTTCAGCATTAGATCGCTTCCTCTGAACTTAAATTTTGGATGGAAAATCTGAACTCATGAGTGATTACAGACTTGGGAGAGCTGCTCTGAAGTAGCTCTTTTTACCAGCAGAGACGAGTTGGGAGACTTCCGCTTGCTTGCTTGGTTTCTCCTTACTCTGCGTGTGTTGCAACAGGTGCTGTACCTGGCCAATCATGTTTTCCTAGTAACATCTTGAGACCAACTCCAGTGTAAGCTCCACAATGCAGTAGTGTTGAAGAAACACTGCATCAGCTGTGTGGTGTTTAAATAAAGCATTCAGCCCAGGATGAACGTCTAGAATTTCACGAATCATAATCCACGTAGCAACTGTGTTTCTTAGTACATAACTTCATTATTCAGAAATGACTTGATAACTTGGTAAACTAGTGGATTTCTTTGATAGATAATCATCAGATCACAGTGAAAACTGTTTCTTTGCTGGATTCAGTAATTTCGGGTTTTGTTTTGTCAAGCTTGAAGCTTCTAAAAACTTCCTAAGCTCTTGGAAGTTGTACATCGGCTGCTTTGATGCTGAATTCAGTTTCTGCTCCATTTTGATAAAGCAATAATTCAGACATGAAACATGCGGTTACATACCAGCATACAGTATTGGTTTAAGGAACAGAAGGTCTCAGAGATAACTCAAGATAAGGATTATTGTGTCATCATAATATCAGTTTTACAAAATCGTAGACTAACATCAGCAATGGTGAAATCTTCAGTTTGAGAGGCTTGTGTTATCAAGACAAAACCATCAATAATCCCATTGGGTTGGTGGTGCTGCTAGCTACTCATGAACAGGGTAATACCCTTGGGCTGGGATAAGGCTTAGCCGACTCATCACAGACGAGTCATCGGGGACTGCTGCAGTCTGAATATCTATCTCAGTGTGTCTGTGTGATGCTCACTGTTATAGATCTTTATATTGTGCATTTTCCTTTCCTTTGTTAGCAGCATAGAGCTGGGAAAATACTGGCATTTTACTTGGCCATATTCATGTTGAAATGATGAGTATCATAAGGTAGTCAGCCACTATGCAGCTTCATTGCCAACACTGAGAAGTCTATCTTTAATCCTTTATTGAGGATTAGGGTTTTACCTTCAGTCAGTCAATGACTCAGTTCATTGTACAAAGTTGTAGTAGTCTGTCATTGTCATGTTGTGCATTAAATGACTTCGCTATTGTATGTAATAGTTAATAGGTTGGTGCTGCATGACTCCAGGCTATTCACAATGAATGTAGATGGACATTGCCCCATATGCACACTGTTGCCCACTAGATCATTTGGGAGCTTAAACCTGTCTGTTGGGGTGCTCAGCCAAGTTATTTCGTGTTTTTGGCAGTCACTTTTTCGCTTTGTTTTGACTGTAGATCTCGCAGAATCGTGGTTCTCACCATGCGTCCCACTTAATTTTTGTCCTGAAATCAAATGGTGTCATTCAGGAATGAAAAATCAGATTTACAAATTCATACCATATCTTGGAACAAACTTTTCAATGGGTCTAGACATAGTATTGAAGTACAAAAATGTCATATTAATGATTATGTACTCATCTGCTCATTTATAGATTTGCAGTGATTCATAGAACATCAATTACAGGATCATTTGAGAGAGATTTTTAAAATTTTGCATTAATTGTATTCTAACTAATATGGTTGGTTTTCATGGAATTCATTGTAAAACCGCTTTATCATTTGAGCAACCTGATATTAATGCTGTGTTTCCAATGTCCTATCGACCTGGTACAACACTGGTTATCAGGTATCAGTCTGTTTGATAACAGAGTGAAAAAATTCTGAGATATAACTGAACTTTGTATCGCTTTTGGAAATATCTGATTGTGACCTCATTAATGAAGCAATTCTTTCCAAAGTAAAATTTTATTGGTGTAGAGATTGAACATTGTGTGAGGACTTTCCATATTTGGTTATTATGGTTAATTTATCAAATTTGAAATTGACATTAGCTGATTAGTCAATTCGATTTCCTTGAAACTGTCCAATGGCTCATTTGTATCCTGTTGGTTTACTTGCACCATGTGACAGAAACATTTGTAGTTTGCTCTTTTGACACTTGTAATTGTCATGAGTTTGATTTGGTGATAAACCGTACTGAGGGTCAGGGATCAGAATAACACTATTGCTACAAAATAGCTAAATTTTATAAGCGTGAATGCCAGGTTTCTACCATTGGGGGGGGGGGAGGGTTGGTGTTGTGGTAGCGTGCTAGGCTGCCAATCGCTGGGTCCTGGGTTCAAATGCAGCTCTTACTGTTTCAATCAGCCTTCACCTCATTGCTGTGTCCTCCTCCTGTCCTAATTGGCCTACTAAGTGCATAAATGCAGGACGTAAAGCTCCAATCATCCATCCATTTCTAAGCTACGATTCCTGAGGAAAGGCTTGTAAAGTTAAACGCCTCTAGTTGTTTGGTCAAGATTTGTATTGTAGCTTATGATTTTTAAAGTAGACAGAAACAGCAGAAGTTTTGAACTGCCCTTCACGAGGAATTCTATAGTGTCCAATTTATTGTGACCCCTTAGTTGGATGTTGAGTGACTGCTACTGACTGGTCTCCAGGATAGTCTTTGAAAGTTTGACCCTGATAGTATTTGAGCAACCTTTTTCAGAAGGGTTGTTTTACTCCTAGGTTAATATAAAATGATGGATTCTTAGGGTTGTTCATGTCATTTATGGAAAATGTTTGCAAGGAGTATATGTTATGGAGACATTGTAGTACAGTCGACTGGTATGGTACACAAGAAGTTCAAGTACTGTTTAGTAGTACATCATGTGCATGCTCATTTTGCTGTCAGGGTAGGTTAACGTTAAACAAAATCACCTGTTCGTATAGTCTGAACTGAACTCTAAATGAGCATGATATTTCTATGAGATAGTGAAGTAATTGTATTTCTTCAGATAGCAAATACTCTACATTTATAGGCCAAGTGTGTCACATATTATCCAACAAACTCATTAGTATTTAGTGTCATTTATCTTCCTAATTATCAGGAGATAAACCTGAGATAGGGGCTCACTGTATGACATTGCATCATGGTATTCATTTCACTAACACTTGTAATCTCTAACATGTGTTTTATTTGCACCAGCACTAATCATCATTGTTGAGCATCATACCACTACAATATATTTTGCTTAAGCAGCTGGTTTACAAAATGTACATATTGTTAACGCAACTAACAATGCCTGGTTTACTAACAGCGTGTCTTAAGAAAGTTATGGGATTGTAAATAGCGGTAGATGTAATGCATTTGTATTGTTTTGTCCTGCCTTGCTACTAACTTGCCTGTCGCCTAACTCACCTAAGTAGAACACTGTAGAAGTACTGGAAAAGTAGAAGGGTAGTTTTAGTGGTATTGCTAATTTCTAAATAGTTTCACCCTTTCAATTGCTTTTCTTCCTATTTCAGCAATTTGACTATTTTTTACCTCTTACCTATTTTTGTTAAGTAATTGAATTCATTTGCCAGGCTTATAAATTTGTATTTTCTTTTCACATTTTCTTGCTTTGTTTCTTTTTCACCAAAGTCAGAGAGCACAACGATTGACCAATCAAACAATTATGACAACGAAGGATGAAAATCCGACCTCTTGTGTTTAGATTTCAATTTACTGGTAATGAATTGATCTGAAGCTCCAGAGAATTGGGATGTTCCTTCGGACACAATTTGATGCATCTCCGGACATACGCCTCTGGCCATCTGGGAGTTTTGTAGAGTCTAGCTCAAGATCATATAATACTCTAATCGCATCAAATTAGATGTTTAAGAAACAACTCAATGCTCTGATTGTCAGCTGCAATGATTTACTTTTTTGGATCCTATCAGACTATCAGTCAGTCATAAGAAATCTGTACGCTTGTATATAATGTGAAATTCAAAATAATTCAAATTCAGTTCGTTGAAACGGTACCCCATTGGAAGTAAGCATCTCTATGTCACTCATGGCCCACAGACTTATCGTCATTCTAAATAGAAAGAATGACGACGTTAACAGTGCATATTCTTCTCTTGAACTTGAGTTCAAGCCTATTTTAGCTGAGAAGATCAAATTTGGCGCCACACCAGACCACATGACCTATGATGTCATATCCTACCCACAATGCCTCACATCTGCCTCTTTTCTACGAAGCGAGACGCATAGGCATCAGACATGTTTTTTGGAGCTGCCTGTTTTGGCTGATTGAGGCATTGACAATGGGTTAGGTTGTTGTCAAAGGTTTCCTTTCAGGTTTCTTTCCATGTTTACAGAGCTAAGCATGGGTAAGGTAAGTAATTTTATTAGTTTTCTTGCCTCAAGATCGTCGGTAGGACCGCTCACCTCAGCGTCCAACTCTCCGACTTTGCAAGTGATTCCGAGTGCTTTAGACGCTTTTCCAAGCTCTAACACTAATTTTCCTTGCTTCTTGGTGCCACTGCTGATTGATTTCCATCATTTCTGCTGCTTTTCTGGCTCTTCCCTTGTCAGAATCGTCCGTCGAAGTCCCCGGACTTCGGCCGACCGTGGACTGTCAAATCTGTCATGGCGCTGGTCTGCCCACGCCGACTTTCCAGTTTCGTTAACGGACGAAATTCTCCAATTTCCACCGTCATGTTTGGGTTTCCGGACCCCAGAATACCGTTCCATTGACTGCAGTCCCCGGACTGCTTTGGGAATGCCTTAATTTTTAGTTTAAGGCCTGCAAAGACGATGTCTTCTCGCTCGTCTCCATCTCTTGACAACTGTCATGGCGCTGGTCTGACCCCGCCGCAATCTCTGCTCGTTTTCGGGCTCAAATCTCCCATTACGGCCGTCATCTGGGGTTCCCCGGAACCCCGGACTCCCATCCCTGGTGTTCCTGTCTCTGGCTACCTTTGGGAGTTCGTTATTTCTTAAATTTTGGCCTGACAAGCCGCCGTTTCTTCGTGCGTCTTGTGTCCACTCTACTGTATTTCTCTGACTGTCATGGCCGCCGGTCTGACACCGCTGCAAGTTTTCGTCGTTTACGGGCGAAATTCGCTCATTTCCACCATCATATGAGGTTCCCCGGAACCTCGGACACCCATCCCTTGTGTTCCTGTCACTGGACCACTTTGGTTGTCGTTAATTTCTTTATATTTGGACTGCCAAGTCGCCGTTTTCGGGCGTCTTGTGTGGACTGTCATGGCCGCCCGACCTGACTCGTGCTTTCCCGCTCCGGCCGGGCTGTTTGCGTCGCTTTTAGACGCTTTTAGGGGCTCTCCGGAACCCCAGATTCAATCCTCCAGTTCAATCCTTTCTGGATTGGCTTTAGGACTACTTTATCGTCGTTTTTGGCCCGCCAAATCGACGCTTCTGGCCTGGGAAGACGACGGTTCGCCGTTCGTCTGGTGTATTGGTCAGCCCGCCCGCCCTGACGCACGGCCTGCCACGTGCTTTTGCCGCCCCGGGCGGGCACTTTGGACCCTGTACGGTCCTCTTTTTGGGCCTCCTGGACCTTCCACTGCTCCATTCCTTCCTAGTGTGTATTCTGGACGCTTTTTTCGTCGTTTTTGGTCCGCCAAATCGACGATCTTGGCCTGTACAGACGACGTTAGTTGCTCTTCGTCTGGTCAA